>OX419762.1:23408344-24696821 GCA_948567375.1 Lunularia cruciata | reverse complement strand
AGGTAGAAGATAACATTTCAATTAGATTAGACTTAGTGAAAATAGAGATAGAAAAACTTCGGAAAGATGTTAGAGCAAAACTTGAAGTAGATAACATAGGAGTGCAAATATCTTTGGAATTACTAGTGGAGACATTAGAGAAGAGTGGGTCGAGAGATGAAAGATTAGAAGGGTTACCCACTAGTGCAATTTCAGATCAGGAAAGAGAATTGTTGGATTTGGTAGATGAAGTAGAAGATATGAAACCCGAGGACAGAGTATTAGGAAGTAAATTTACTTTGGGTTTGGGTTTGAAAGCCGATGATGAAGTAGACATTGGATTGGATTAGTAACAGTTTTGAGATTTGAAGAGGTAGATATGAAGAGGTGCATTGTCATTTTGGATCTGCAGGTTAGAACAGTTGTTGTACAACGGTATAGTTGTTAGAATTGACAATTTGTTCACTACTTAAGAATGGCATTCGCAGAGAAATGTTGTTTAGTGCTCATAATTTCTGAGAAAAGATAAAGCAAAGTGTTGTGAAGCAGTGCTCGTTGCTTGAGCTTGAGCTCCAAGTATCAACATTGTACTTGTGTTTGTGAGTGTTTGAAGAAATTTGAAGTGCAAGTTAGTGTGCTTGTTGGATGTTGGATTCTGCAGCCTTGATCTTCATTTTGTGTGTTCGATCCTGAGTGAAGTGCAATTGAAGCAATGCCTTGATAGATCTGAGAGGAATTGTAGTGTAAGTAGTATTCTACATTTGTGAGTGCAGTGCAAAGTTGATGTGAAGCAATTTTGATCGAGGAAGTTGTGCCTTCAGTGGAGGGGTGGAACACAATTCTGAGGCAAAGTCGTTTTGTAGTGGAGTGCCGTTTTTGGGAGAGCCTGAATCATCACAATCAAGATTGTTTGGAAAGAATTGATGGAGTTGTGATTAAGGAATGTGAAATTCGTGACAAGACTGCAAGTTAGTGCTTGTTACTCTCTTCTGGGTGTGGTTTCTACCTGAGAGATTAAAGAAGAACTCAAGAAGAACTAAATTGTTACTTTGACTTTGTATTTGACCAATTTTGACTCGTATCTCTGCGGGAACAAACTTTACTTACCCGATTACCACAAAAGTGATATTTGCCGGGTTGTCACACAACTCTACAAACTTGCAGATCCAAAATGACAATGCACCTCTTCATATCTACCTCTTCAAATCTCAAAACTATTACTAATCCAATCCAATGTCTACTTCTTCCTTTGCTTTCAAACCCCAACCCGAAGTAACTTCACTCATTACTACTCTATCCTTGGGTTTCACAACTCCTAATTCCTCTACCAATTCTAACAGTTCTCTTTCCTGATTTGAAATTCTACTAGTGGGTAATCTATCTAACTCCTTATCTCCCAACCCACTCTTCTCTAATGTCTCCAATGGTAACTCCAAAGACATCTACACTCCTATTATCTACTTTGGGTTTTGCTCTCACATCCTTCCAAAGTTTATCTATCTCTAATTTGACCAAGTCTAATCTGATTGTGATATTGTCTTCTACCTCCAATATCTTTCTATCTACACGAGTTCTTAGACTGATAAGTAAGGCATTCAAGTCTTTGTCCTTGACATTTCTCCTCCTTGTCTCCTACACCAACAACTTCAACTTGTACAGTCTTGTCTCTTCAATGCACACATTGGCCTCTGTACTTAGCATCGCATTCATCTTGATCACGATCTCCTTTAATAGCTCCAATCTCATTTTCCTCTCCTGTTCTTGGTCTGCAAGCCAATCTTCTCTGTACATTGCCAATTCTGCTTTGAACTTGGCTTTCATAGCTTCCTTCTCCTTCTCTTTCTGCACAATCTTTTACTCTTGATTGCGAAGTAAATCTCTCAACCTTTCTTCCTCTATATACCTCACTGTCAACTCTCGTTACCATAGTTGCTTCTTCTCCTCTACACTCTCCATCACCCTATTTAGCTCTTGCTCTTTCTCTGCTACTCTTGCCATAGCATGGATAATTTCTAGTCTCAAATCAGCAAATTGTTGCTTCAAGATTTCATACTCAGCTATTTGTCTTTCCCTTGCTATGACGTTCTGCTCTATTAGTTCCTCCCTATTCCTTGCTTCTCTCCTCAAGTTCTCAATCACTTGATTTTGTACTACTGCATCTACTCGTAGTACCTCCCTTTCCTCTTCACCTCGGATTATGCTCTTCTTTAATTCCGATTTCTCTTCTTCTAATCTTGCTAACACTTGCAGCATAGTCTTCACCTCCGGACACTTTGACTACATCTCCTTCTTCTTGTGCTCTAACTTTACTAATAATAGGCACACAACCTCCCACAGGTACTATACTCCTTCACTTGGATTTACCTCAACTTGCGGAGTGATCTCCTTCTTCACCTCTTCCTCACTTGACACTTGTCTTCTAAGCCGCAGTCACCTTATAGAAATGGATGCTTTGCTCCCTGAACTTTCATCCTCCTCTTCTCTTACCTTACTCTGCCTTGCTCTACACTTTGCCTTTTTCTAGAATGAACTCCTCTTTGAATGGTAACTCTCTTCTCCTCTTGCTCTGGCACTTTGTCTTTCAGTTTCAAGTTACCTTTCTCCTCTATCTCCATATTGGCTTTCTTCCTTGGGTACCAATGTCATCTCCCCTCCATTGTCACTATCACTACTCATGTCTCCACTCTGTAGTGTGAACTTGGGTTCTTCATCTCTTTCTGAGTCTTCGGACTTGCACTTGGCTTTGCTTTCTGATTCTTCCTCCGATGATGCGATTACCACCATTCCTTTCCTTGAGTTTATCCTTCTAGCCTTCCAAGGTCTTGCTTTCTTGACTTCTTCTTCTTCTCCTTGTTGACTCCTCTTCTTCAACTTTGGAGTACTCACTTCCAATTGCACACTCTTCTCCGTCTGTGCATAGTACTCATCATTGCTTCTGATCTGAAGAATGTATTGCTGCTCCTCCGCATCAACATCTCTTCTTAAGTTGGGATGGAAATGCGACACCATCCTATTGCGCTCCGCCGCATTGAGCAAGTTCAGCCCTAGATAGAAATGGGCTGCAAACAACACAATGTAATGTGGAGGTGACTTATCCCGCAAATTCCACACCATTTGTCTTGTTCTCCCATGAAAACACTTTGCCCTGTTAATTGGCTCTCCTGCAAACATCTTATGGAAGAACACCGCTTGGTGCTTCATCACATAAGTTGTTCTCTCCGGCTTCAAGATTGCCATTAGAGCACTCACAATCCCTCTCTTGACAAGATCCTTATAGCTCTCTACTTTGTAACCATTCTTTGTGCGCTTTGAACAGAAAGCATCTCTCACCTCCTAGGTTTCTTCTAATACTTCACCCTTCCCTAAGAACGTGGTACCATGCTCTATGCCAGCTTCTCTTCCAAGTACTAACCTCCAATCCAACTCTGTCCAGCAGGCCGGATTACCTTTCTTCCCTTCTTCCTTTAGACCATCGAGACACTTACTCTCGATGATCTCAGTCATGAACCTTGGAAAGCTAACATTCTAGTTCCATGCCAAGAATGTAATCCAAAGCTTGCTCAAGACTTCAATTCTTGCAATCACATCTAACCTCCAAATTGCATGATTCCTCATTGCAAATTTGGAACTCTTCCTCCCTCCTCCCATCTTTCTCTCTTCCACTCTGGGCTGGGGACTATTCTTCCTACTGATTCCCAAATTAACTCTCTTAAATTCTTCTCTACACACCAATGTGTCTTTGACTCTACTTCCCTTCCCACGATCTCCTACAGGATGACTTCCTAACGGCAAGGGAAAATTGCTTGTCATTGCTTCATCTTTAGCCCAATTTTTATAAAGTCGTGCTTTCTTTGTCTTTCTTCAATTTGAGTTCTACCAAGAAATCACACCTCTTGCATGCTCCTATCACTATCAAGTGTCCTTCACAAGTATGACCACCATTTTTGAACGGTCCCTTCTTGAATGTCTTGCCCCAAAAGAAAATTAGTACACTATCCTCGCCTCGGGTTGAGCACCCCCGATACAAAGACTCCTTACTTTGGGTTGCATGCTGCTAGGGCAATTCAGAGTACCTCACCTTATGACCCAAAGCCATGTTACCTCAAGTTTCATCCTGAGGACACTTTTCTTTGCCTTCTTTGGGCATATAAGCACAATTTGACTTCTCTATACACTTCTTCTTCCCAATTTTGAAAAAAAACAAAAAATGTGGGTACCACAAGGACTAGCAAGGTGGATGATACTCTTGTCTGAGTATGACTACACCATTGAGGATAGACCAGGAAAGAAACATGCAAATGTTGATTTGTTATCTAGAGCCTATGATCATGATGGAGATGAGCCAATGAATGATTCCTTCTTGGATGAGAAGCTCATGACAATCTCAATCACTCAAGAGGTTCCAATGGAGTACAAGAAGATTGTGGATTTTGTGACAAGAGGTAACTATCCAAAAGGGATGCATGCTAGGGAGAGGAAGGCCCTTGCAGCAAGATCTAGACCTTACATAATGGTGAAGGATATACTTTTTCACCAAGGAGTAGATGGTCTACTTCAAGAGCAGTGGGTAAGGAAGAGTCAATCCTACTTATAAAGGAGTTTCATGAAGGTTTAGTGTATGGAGGACACTTTGCAAGAAAGGTGATCGCTTTCAAGATTCTAGATGCAAGTTACCATTGGAGAGGGATTTTCAAGGATTGTCTTGATTATAGCAAAACTTGTCATGTTTGTCAAGCTTTTGCTACAAAGTCTACATCCACTCCACCACTTAGATCAATTCCATTGCTAGGACCTTTTGAGAAGTGGAGAATTGATTTTGTAAGTCCTCTCAATAGAACCCTAAGGAACAATAGGTACATTGTGGTAGTTACTGATAACCTTACCAAGTGGGTTGAGGCTAGACCATTGAGGGAAAAGAATGAAGATGAAGTTGGTAGATTTTTTATGAACGCGTTATCACTAGATTAGGATGCCCTTTGGAGTTGGTTTTTGATAGAGGATGAGAGTTTACAGGAAGCATTACTATAGCCATGCTATGACATTTCTCTATCACACATAGAGTAACTACATCCTATAAGCCAAATTCCAATGGCTTGGCATAGAGAACCAATCAGACCTTGTGCATGATGGAGCAAAAGATGCAGAAATGCAGGGGGCTAAACATCATTGGGACAAGAGGATTCATGCAGTTTTGTGGGATTATAGGACAACCATGAAGACTTCCACCGGATATTCTCTATTTCAATTGGTATATGGTATTGAATCTACCTTACCTATTCACTTTGATCTTCCTACCTTCCAAAGCATTCATAGGAGATTGAAGAAAGCACAAGGAGGTGATGTAGAGAAGTCAAGGAAGGATCAACTCATGGAGTTGGAAGAGGCAAGAGCAATTGCTATGGTTTGAGTGGAGCAAGCCCAAAGGAAACAAAAGGAGATCCATGACAAGAGGCAAGGCAAGAAGAAGGTGGAGCCTCTCCAAGAAGGTGATTGGGTAATGTTGTTTGATTCTATTTGATTCAAGAGAGTGCAAAAGAATTGTTTGCCTAAGTACTTTGGACCTTTCATAGTGGAGAAGGTGTGGGGCAATTATACTTATGATCTCAAGGAGTTGGGAGGAAGACACTTTGATAGGATTAACTATGATAAGTTGAAGATGTATCATAGAAGGTAGAGAGACCTTCACTTTGAGAACAAAGTGAAAACTTAGTCTGAGGGTAAATGTAACACCTATTTGTGCATGTATGTGGTATTGTGATATTTAGCTTGGTATTACAAGTACTTGAGAGATATTATATATATAGAGATAAAGGGTGGTTCTACATTAGTCATGATAAGATGAGCACCACTATTTTGGATTCTAGTGTGTTGACTTGGTATTATTCCTAGGTGTTTGGCTTTGAGGAAAGAGTTGAGAACTCTTGGGCCCGTAAGCCTTTTTTTTGGATTCTTCTATAGTCCAAGGATAGCCCATGTGAAGGAATCCTTGACTTAGTGGTTGGATCAAGAGAAGATCACATGCTTAGTGGAATATGCCCATGTGGATGGATATTCCTTTATACTTTTAGACTTTACTTGACTTTTAGTTTAGTAACTTGAGTTACTATGGTAATTAGTAACTTTGGTGCGTAACCATTTCACAAGTAAATAAACAAGGGGTGAGGAGGTACTCATCATCCTTTCATTTGCAACTATCTCTCTCTCATTTGAGTTCTAGAGGGAGCAATGTCTTGAGTCTTGGAGAGTTAGCTTTGGAGGAGTATGATGGAGTTGGGGTTCCTTGCCTTCTTAGTCCATGGTGCGCTACCATAATAGCCATCAGAGGTTCATCCTGAGTGAGAGACAAGCCAGCTTATAGTACTGCACCACTACTAGGTGTGGATCCTCTACCACCTACCATAGCAGCCCTACCACTCTGTAACTCTAGGTGTAGGTCAAAGCACCGATCACTAGTGTGACCAAATCTGTGGCAATGCTCACATTGCCTATGTACTGGTTGTGATGCACCAAAGATATTAGGTCCACTGCCCCAATGGCATTCTTTCTTGTGGTGAGGTCTACCACAAGTCCAACAAGTAATACTACTACTCACGGGCTACTCTTGACCCAAAAAGGAAGGTAAGGGTCTAACTATAGTAGGCCCTCCACTTGCTTTATACGACCTAGGTCGTCCACCCTATCCTCAAAAACCAACTGGGTGTGGTGCACTCTATTGCACTCTAGAAGAAGTCATAGTTGTGGATGAGGTCTTCCTACCAAATCCAAATGTCACCACTCTCTCTTCCACCATGTTGAGCTTAATACGCTCAGCCAAACCAAGGACCACTGCCAAAGTGGGCAAAGTAGCATGTAACAACAAAGCATCACAAAATCTATGTTGCAACTCCTTGTCCAATATCCCATACCAAAACTAGACTACTTGGACCTCAGTAACTCCCTGAGTGAAATTGATCAGCCATCCCATGCAAGTGTATGCCTTGTGTAGGCTCTCTCCAGCCTTCTGTTGAAACTCTTGCAAGCTCCTTAGCTTGTCAATCTGCACTCCTTGGTAGTTCTACCTCAAACACTAGAAGCAATCCACCATGGGGTTAAACCCCTGTACTACACCACCTATTGTAGCGGTACCTCCACTTGTAGTAGCATTATCTCCAACTAGTGCACCTCCACTAGCTTGACCAATGTTACTCAAGCTAGAACTTGTGGGTATAGCCGATCTACCCCTAGCAACCAAGCCTAAAGCAATGGAGACATAGTTTGGAGACCAATATTGTCTCCATAACTTAATCACTTCCAAGTGAGCTCTCCTAAACTCATGGTAGTCATCCATCAGTAGACACTCCAAGTGCTGAAATAATCTCTTCCATACCATGAAAGGTGTGAACAAATACAGGTTTTGCATCTACTACAGATCACACCAATTATCAAACTCCTGGATGAAGTTATCCAACTCAATGGTACCCATTGTACTAGAGTAACACCTAGGGCCTTTGGAGGCCCATAAATCTCATCCATCTCCCACAACAATGGTGCGGACATGCCAAGTGCACTCTCAACTAAATCAGCTCCCATGTCAAACTCCAACTTAAAGTCAATGTAACAATATGGAGTTTAGCGACGAAGTTAGTAGGGCTAACAAAGTAACAAATACGACAAATTAGCCTAGAATATTCCAAAAGTATCTAGGAAGCTTCTTGGGAAACTTCTTAGCTAGCTTAACTTGCACTCCAAGTAGGTAGCTTCTAGAAGGAAGCTTTTAGAAGCTTCCAACTAACTTAGCTTGCACACCAAGTAAGCAGCTCCTAAAAGGAAACGTCTTGAGAAACTTCCCAATTAACTTGGCTTGCACTCCAAGAAAGTGGCTCAAGGAAGCTTCTTGAGAAGCTTCTCAAGAGCCTTGGATGATCTCTATAAATACAAGAGCTGAAGCTCATGTTAGGCATTCCTAACAAATGTTCCTAATAAATGTTCCAATGTGAGTTTCCATTCTTCAATTTCTCTCTTTGGTCTCTATCTTTTACATTGGTATTAGAGCAAGAATGAGATGGACGGAATTTATGGACCACCAAATCCACTTCCACCAAACCATTGGGATTTTTATGTCCAAGTACTACCCAAGCATCATTTCACACAATTCATCACCTCACTTTTTGGACAAGATTTTTTGCATATGATCACCATATCTTAGGAACCCTTGGTGCTTCCCGTTGTAACTTATGAAGAACGGTGGACGTGCTACTTTTATGTGTTAATAAATTAAATAAATTAGGGGTGGCGTGATAAAGTAGAAAACATGGTGGCAATCCTTGAGATATCCTTGCTATGCAACAACAAATTGAGCACCTTACTCGATTGTTGGATGAACAAGATCTTCAATGACAAGAGCATGTAGAAAGAGTACCACCAGTTCAAGAAGGAGAAGATCAAATTTAATTCTCTAAACCCAAGGTATTTGAAGGCAAGAATCTCCCATGTGTAGTGGAGAATTTTGTGTTTGATTGTGAATGTTATTTTGAAACTACCAATCTACAAGATGAGAAAAAATAGATTCTCTTGGCTTCTAGCCAATTGGATGGAGTAGCAAAGCTATGGTAGAGATTCCAAGAGGAGTGAGTTGAAAAACAAATTGTTGCACTAATCTTGATGTGGGTAGAATTCAAGAGTGCAATAGTTACTTAGTTCCAAGCTATAAATGCCACACAAGCTGCACAAGATAAGTTGGCAAAGTTGAAACGAATTGGCTTTGCAAGAAGTTACATCATACAATCCCAAAACACCATTATGCAGATTCAAGATATATTGGAAGGTGAAGCTTTGGATTGATTTGTGAGGGTCTTGAAGTCAAAAACCAAATTAGAGGTAACCATGCAAGAGCCACAACACTTGGAAGAAGCCATATGGTTGGCCAAATGTTTTGATTCCTTGGTTGCAACAACTTGGTCTAAAGCTTGACCTTGACCTCCACAAAATCTACCAATTCACTATACATGGGTGGAGGAGCCAACACTGATGGAGATTGATGCCATTCAACAGAGACCACTTGGCACTATAGATAGAGAGAAATTGTGACACAATGGTAGTGGTTGTTTTTATTGTCACCAATTTGGACATTGCATTGCTGAATACTCACTCAAGAATGGGCGACCTTGACAAGTTGCCCAGATGAAGTTTGTGGAGCAAAAAAATTAAGAAAATGAGCAATCCTAGTAGAATATTTTGAGCCACCTACTGGGAGCTCAATTAGTTCCAATGGGATTGAAGGCTCAACCTATGCAAAGTACAATATCTAATTGGGGTTGTAAAATCTGGTTGATTTTGAAAGTTTGGAGAATTGCATGTATATGCAAGTAGCAAAGGAATTGGGTATATTCCTATCAAGCTAGTAATTGGAAGTAGATTGATGATGGTGGATGGTAAAAAGGGTTCTGCATCCCATACCTCGCATCTTGTTACCTTCAAGATTGGGAAGGAGTATTTGGAGTGTATGAGGTTTGTAGTAGCATCTCTATACTATGATATTATTCTAGGACTAAACTACCTTGGCTTGAACATCATAAGGTTCAATTTGATTGGACCCGACTACAAATTCAAGTACAACACCAAGGTAGGAATTTATGATTAGGTTGTCTGGTACCTCTAAGTAAGACACCTAAGAATAGTCAGTCCTAAGATGGAAAGTTTGTCAAGAAGGTAGCCATAAAGCAAGCCTTGAAGAGAGATGAGTCCCAAGATGGAAAGTTTTCTAAGAAGGCAACCATGGAGTAAGCTTTGAAGAGAGATGAGTTGCTAGATGGGAAGTTTTTTAGTGAAGCAACCATAGAGCAAGCTTTGGAGGAAGATAAGTTTGTATTTGAGGTGTGGATCATGCTTATTGCACAAGGATAATCTGAGGAGGGTGTGGTACCCACATTTTTGTTTTGTTTTGTTTTGTGAAAGTTTTGAAGAAGAAGTGAATTAAGAAATCCAAATTACAAAGGAAAGAATGGACTTGTGTGTCTTTGGTGTAAACCCAAAGAAGTTGACCTAGGGTCGGAAATCCTAGGATGGGATTACGAAGAGACAAATCCAAAGAAGTACATTTTTGGACCGGGAGGCAAAGGTTGATACAAAGATGGTGTAACAACCTCTCTATGTGTAAGGCTAGGCAAGAAAGTACACTTCAAGAAATGGCAGAGGCAAGAGAAGAATATCTTGACAGTGATAGAAAACCAACACAAAGAAGAAGTGGGAGTCAATTTTGAAATTGATTGAAGAATGAATGTACTTCAAGGTACTATAAACTTATGATTGCACAAGGGGAAATCAAATATGTCAAAAAGATAACCTGTTCCTCTAAGAAGTCATCTTGAAGTAATGCACATCAAGAAGCCCATATTGAGAGTGAAATTTTCCAAAGTCCAAAAGGGATTAGAGTGTCGTGTACAAGAGAGGGGATAGTTTTTTAGTGCCAAGAACTAGAGAGCAAATCATGGCAAAGAAGATTAAGATCGCACTCGTAGTGAGGAGTTTTGCAATTTGGAGATTACATGTCATAGCTAGGATTGAGGTCTTGAATAGGCTTTGGATTACATTCTTGGCATGGAATTGGAATTTCAGTTTCCCAGGTGTCATGGCAGAGATAGCTGCTAGTAACGGTGAAGAAGACCCTAAAGTCAAGGAGAAGAGAGGAAATCCGGCTTGATGGACTGAGTCGGATTGGAGTTTAGTATTGGGGAAAGAAGGAGGAGAGGCAACTAGGATGACCTTTTATCGGAAGTGTGATGCTCAGAGGAGACCGTGGAAATTAGAAATTCATTCTTTGCCTTGTGTACTAACAATGGCTACAAAGTAGAGTCCTATTGGGACTCAATCAAGCGGAGCATTGTGGGAGCAATCATAGCTATGTTCAAACCCAAAAGAATGACATACGTGAACATACAATAGGTAGTCTTCTTTCACCAAATGTTTGCAAGAGTGAAGGTGAACTAGGCAAAGTGCTTCTACCAGTGAATGAGGCAAACGATAGTCAATTGGAGAACCAGTTTGTCTCCACATTACTTCACACCATTTGGAGCACACTTCTACTTTGGATTAAATTTGCTGACAATGGAGGAGAGGCATCACATGGTGTCACGTTTCCATCCTAATCTATGACAAGAAGTGGATGAAGAGGAGTAGCAATTTATGTTACAACTACGAGCTAGCAATGATCACTTCATCAGAATAGGACAGAGGGAGATAGTGGAAGGAAGAAGTCCAAAGACAAAGAAGCAGACTAAAATTGAAGAGGTAGCATTGTCCCTAACACAATAAAAGACCCAAAGACTCAATCCACGAGGTAAGAAGAGGGTGAAGGATGATACTTTGGAGACATAGTCTAAAGGAGAGACAAAGTCCAAAGGAGGAAACTCAAAAGAAGCTGAGCTCACACTATAGAGTGAGGAATTGTGGTACCCACATTTTTCATTTTGGACGAGTTTTGAAGAAGAAGTGCCTTGCTGAAACCAAATTGAAACCAAATGAAGAAGAAATGAGTGCAAACTTGTAATTTGATTAGACCCGAGGGAGTCTACATTGTGTGAGAGGAAGAAGGACTCAGACTGAATCAGACCCAAAGAAGTTTACTTTGTGTCAGAGGAGGGGAAAACTCGGATCAGACGTTGAAGGAGGGCAACCCCGAAGGAGAAATAGAAGTTGCAGGTCAGGATTCTTGCGGGAAACATATCTCAATGCACACAAGTCCAAATCAAGCATGCTATATCTCGTTAGAAGTGTCTCGTTTAGGACTTTCCGTTGCCACCAAAATTGCAAAGTTTGGAGTTCTATACAAGAAGTTACAAGCATTTGAAGTTTTGGGAGTATATGTATTTCGGGTTGAGGTTCTTCGGGTCAATGTGACTTCGGACTTTGTACTTTGGACTTTGTACTTTGGACTTCGGGTTTATATGACTTTGGGTCTAAAGACTTTGCCTCAAGACTAAAATAACCGACTAAATCCAAGGAAGTCGGACCTTAGAGTGCAGTGAAAGTGACTTCGGGAATCTTGCGGGAAGCTTTAGAGGAAGTTAGAGTAGGGAAAGAAGATAGTTAGGATACCCATGACTTCAATTTCAGTTCTAATTGAAGATGGAACAGGAATTGAAGGAGAAGTAGCAGTAGTGAATAAACCCGAAGTGTAGGATCAGACTGTAAGTATCTTTGGGTCAGTTACATGAGTGATTAGGAGAAAGTGGGTTAGAAATTGAATGTGTATGTAGTGTATTCATGCTTTCAATTACAATTCTTGACGATGACATAGTAAAATTAGTAAAGGAATTGATAGTAGTCAAACCCGAAGTAAGAGAGATAGGAGTGCAAGTGTCTTCAAATTTGACACATTAGAGAAGAGTGGGTCGGGAGATAGAGATTTAGAAGGTTTAATTATGATAGGAGTTGCAGATCAGGAAGGAGAAGTGTTAGAATCAGTGGAGGAATTGGGAGTTGTGAAACCCGAGGATAGAGTAGTAGGAAGTAAGATTACTTTGGGTTTGGGTTTGAAAGCCGATGATGAAGTAGACATTGGATCGGAGTAGTAACAGATTTGAGATTTGAAGAGGCAGATATGAAGAGGTGCATTGTCATTTCAGATCTGCAAGTTTGTAGAGTTGTTAGGATGAGGTACATTAGGAAGATAACTGTCAATTGCTTCATTATTTAAGAGTGGCATTTGCAATATTATGTTGTTCAATGCTCATTATTTTTGAGAATAGATAAAGCAAAGTGTTGTGAAGCAATGCTCGTTGCTTGAGCTTGATTTTGAGTATCAACTTTGTGTCTATGTTTGTGAGTGTGTGGAGAAATTTGAAGTGCAAATCAACGTGCTTGTTGGATGTTGGATTCCATAGCCTTGATCTTCATTCTGTGTGTTTGATCCTGAGTGAAGTGCAATCAAAGCAATGCCTTGACAAATCTGAGAGGAATTGTAGTGTTGGTAGTATTCTGCATTTGTGAGTACAATGCAAAGTTGATGTGAAGCAATTTCAATCAAGGAATTTGTGCCTTTAGTGGAGGGGTGGAACACAATTCTGAGGCAAAGTTGTTTTCTAGTGAAGTGCCATTTTTGGGAGAGCCTGAATCATCACAATCAAGATTGTTTGGAAAGAATTGAAGGATTTGTGATTAAGGAGTGTGAATTCATGACAAGACTATGAATCAGTGCTTGTTACTCTCTTTTGGGTGTGGTTTCTACCTGAGAGACTAAAGAAGAACTCAAGAAGAACTGAAATTGTTACTTTGCTTTGTATTTGACCAATTGTGACTCGTATCTCTATGTGAACAAACTTTACTTACCCGATTACCGCAAAAGTGATATTTGCCGGGTTGTCACAGGAATCCAAAAGTGAGAGTGATGGTGAAGAGGAAGTTCAGCAATTGACTGAAGCAAAAGAAGATAAGGCATTCTATGCAGCAATTGATTGTATGGAGGGAGAAGATAACCCTTGTTTAGAATTGGCCATAGAGGAGATGGATGAAGAGCCAAAGAAGGAAGACCAAAAGGGAGGCAAAGCCAAGAAGTCACTAATAGTTGAACCTATAGGTCCAAGTCCAATCTGTAAGGAAGAAGAAAGCTTGGAAGCAATATCACTAAAGGTACAAAGATTGAGACTTCTATGGGAAGCTCTGGCGGAAGAAGCAAAGTATGAAGACAAAGCCAAAGATGAGGAAGGCTTTGAAGGAGTAAAATACTTAATGCAAATTGTGACTTCATTGTTGGAGCTATTGAGTACACAAAAGAAGGTAATCTTGCAAGATTGTATGAAGGTGAAGAATGAGTTGCAGGTGGTGAAGTATCTACTAGACAAAGTGAAGGATTGAAGGAGAGTGTAAACCAAAGAGAAGAAGAGGCTGAGAAACTTTAGGTGGATGCAGTCTTGAAGAAGAAGACTTTAGAGACCTTGCAAGAGATTTTTGAGAAGAGGGGAAGAGAGATGCATAGTCAAACCAAAGAGTTGAAGGAGCAGATCGTGTTGGTGGCAAAAATGAAAGAAGAGGTAAGTGAAGTTCACATAAAAATTATTCATGTGAAGGTGATGGCAACTGTGATGGAGCACAAGTTAGAGAGCCTAAAGAAGAGTGCAACAGGAAAAGATCAAGCAATGCAGAGGGAGTTGGAAATCCAACACCAAGAGGAGGAAAGATTGCAAGGCTTGGTAAGAAGTGTTGAGATGCAAAGTTCTCAGTATGCTAAGGAGAAGAAGATGCTTGCAGCTGAGTACAAAGATGAGTTGAAGATGTACCAAGAAGAGTTGAAGGCAAAATGATCTCAAGGGCAAAATGATCTTGAGGGAAAAATGATCTCAAGGGCAAAATGATCTCAGGGGTATGCATCAAAGTCAGTAGAAGAAGTTGTTGGAAGAGTGCAAGCAATACTGAGCACGAAGTTTGAAGGAAGGTTGGAGGAATCGAGACTGCACAAATTGAAATTGCTTCTGCAAGAAACTCAGAAGAGGATAGCAAAAGATGTAGATATGAACACTCTTCTGATTTGGATGAGAGAAAGAGTAGATAGGAAGATAATTGAGGTAGGAGACAATATAAGTCTTAGATTAGATTTAATGAACTCAGAGTTAGAAAGACTTCAGTGCTTGTTGCTTAAGCTTAATTCCGAGTATCAATTTTGTGTGTGTGCTTGTGAGTGTTGAGAGAATTTCAGAGTGCAAGTCAGTGTGCTTGTTGGATTTTGGATTCCATAGCCATGATCTTCATTTTGTGTGTTTGATCTTGATTGAAGTGCAATTGAAGCAATGCCTTGATGGATTTGAAAAGAGTTGTTGTGCCTTTAGTGGAGGGGTGCAACACAATTCTGAGGCAAAGGTGTTTTGCAGTGAAGTGGTCATCTTAAGAAGGATCTTAATCATCACAATCAAGATTGTTTGGAAAGATTTGATGGAGTTGTGAATATGAAGTGTTAATTTTTTATGAGCTCTGAGTCAGTGCTTGTTACTTTCTTTTAGGTGTGGTTTTTACTTGGAAGACAAAAGATGCAACCAAGAAGAACTACTTGTTACCATTTGTCTTGGTATTTGAACATTTCTGATTCATATCTCTGTGGGAATAAACTTTATTTGCCCAATTACCTCAAAATTTATACTTGTTGGGTTTTCATAGAGGGCCAAGAGCCTCATCAAGCAATGGTTGATCAGATGGTTCAAGAGTTTGTGGATGTGTTCTGGATAATTTTTTGAGGGGATTACACTTTGATCGTAGTATGCCATTCAAGATTGAGTTAGTGCCAAGGAGTACTGTAACACCCATTTGTGCATGTGTGTGGTATTGTGATATTTAGCTTGGTATTACAAGTACTTGAGAGAAATTATTTATATCGAGATAAAGGATGGTTCTACATTAGTCATGATTATCTAGAGTTAGTCATAGCTAAGATAGAAGGGACCTTAATTTAGAGGAAGTGAAAAAGATGAGCACCACTATTTTGGATTCTAGTGTGTTGACTTGGTATTATTCTTAGTTGTTTGGCTTTGAGGAAAGAGTTGAGAACTCTTGGGCCTACAAGCCTTTTTGTTTTGGATTCTTCTATAGTCCAAGGATAGCCCATGTGAAGGAATCCTTGACTTAGTGGTTGGGTTAAGATAAGATCACATGCTTAGTGGAATATGCCCATGTGGATGGATATTCCTTTATAATTCTTGACTTTACTTGACTTTTAGCCTAGTAACTTGAATTACTATGGTAATTAGTAACTTTGGTGCGTAACTATTTCACAAGTATATAAACAAGGGATGAGGAGGTACTCATCATCCTTTCATTTGCAACTATCTCTCTCATTGAGTTCTCTAGTGAGCAATGTCTTGAGTCGTGGAGTGTTAGCCTTGGAGGAGTATGATGGAGTTGGGGTTCCTTGCCTTCTTAGTCCATTGTGCGCTACCATAATAGCCATCAGAGGTTCATCCTAAGTGAGAGACAAGCCGGCTCACATTTTTTGTTCAGTTGTTGTGACCTCTCTAGAAGGCAAGATAATGCTCCGCATACAATTCTATATTAAATAGAAGGAGGCTATGAGAGCTCACTTGGAGAGAACTTTAGGGGAAGAGAGGGCTGAACTTATGTTAGAGAATTTAGACCTATTTTTATACCCTTTAGTTCATTACGATGTCTTTGAGGTGACTTTGTGCATCTTGTACGCTTGAGAGGATTTGGAGAGATTGTGTGAGATGGATTGCAGATTTTGGGGACTAAGGTGATTTTGGGTAAAATCTCAAGTTTGGGATCTGGACTTGAAATTTCTACACATGATAGCATTGGTTATCCTTCAGTTATCACACTTGAAATTATTGTGAGAGCTGCTATGAGCATTGGGCTAGAATTTTTCAAAGTTGATAGGGTAAACTGCTCCCGCAACTGTATGCTCTCTGGAAAATTGTATAGACTCTGCCATTTCTTCAACATTCAATGGATTGTAATGAAAATGCTGACACAAAAATTAAACAAAAATCATTCTTAAGCAAAGAGTGATAAGCTTTTTAAGTGAGGGGGGTGGTTTTCAGACCAAATCTAAAATATGTGTGCTGAATAGAAAGGTGCTTAGGCCAAATGGCTCTATGAAAAGATATGAAATTTTGCAAGGAGGGTTTTTCTGGAGTTGTGATGAATTGTGCAAAATTCCAAAGGATTGAGACATACCAATTGCGACATTTGACTGACATTGTGAGGAGGGGTCAATTTTGCAGAGTTTAGATTTCATGCATGAGGAGTGCAAGCAACAAAAACAATGTTTGAGTGTTAAGACTCATCTTAGGAACATGGAGGGTCACCAAGAGTGTGAATTGAGGTTATGGAAGGTTTCCCAAGGGTTTGAGGTGATTATAGGGGTGGATTTGAGTAGAAGAGAGTTTATAAAAGAATTTGAAGAGAGTGTTGAGAGGATCCAAAAACCTACACCACTTGGAAGAAAGAGTGAGTCCAAGTGCTTTCTATGTGGAGAGAAGGGACATAAGGCAAGTTCATATCCATTGACTTTTGAAAACAAGAGATTGAAAGAAAGGAGAGGTTTACTTGACTTGGGTTTGCATGTTGGACCTTCTTCACCAAGATTGGGAGGAAGAAGATCTAAGACCAAGGAGTTGTGTGAGGTTTGTGGAGTGGAAGGACTTCCAAAAGGACATGAGTGTAGTGGAGTTAAAGCACTTTTGGAGACTTTGGTGAAGGATCTTGGAGAGAGTCTTAGTACAACTATAGAAAGACTACCACCTTCATCAGCTAGTTCTCAAGATTGGTGATGGAGATAATCTTTCAACTTATGGATAAACTATCCATGAGGGTTCAATTAATATGTACTCTAGGATTTGATGTTGCTATAGAAATCTTGGAACAACTTGAACCTTTTTTGTTCCCTTGGGTGGATTATTCTCGGATGGTGTTAGTCATGTATAGAGAAGTTAAGATGAGGAAACTTCCGGTTTTCTTTAGAAAGGATAGAGAAGATGTGGAGGCCTTTGTGAGAGACTTCAAGAGAGCTTGCATAGAAAAAAATGAGAGGAGGAAGAATGTGTGGGCCTCATTATTACCAGATTTCTTTGAGGATGCAGCTCTTACATGGTATGAGTCAGAATACCAAAAGAGAGAGAGGAGAGATGGGGATAAAGAGTCTTGGGAGAGTTTGGTTTCAGCACTCATTGAGAACTTTCTTCTAGATGAGATTTATGAGAGATTGATGAGTGAGGTTACCTTTCTCAAACAAGGCGATGGAGAGAAAGTGAGAGTCTATGTGGAAAGAGTGGAAAAATTAGAGTCCAGATTTTGTATAGTATTGAGGAAGGGTGGGGATGATGTGGAGACTACTATGATTGGCATAGGAGCCATGCTCACCAAGAATTTTGTGGGAGGATTGAGACTATAAATTAGAAGCAAGGTGAGATATGAGAAACCTTCTTCCAAGGTTGAAGTTATAAAGATTGCAATTTGTATGGAAGAGAGTTTGGATGGGGATGAGAGGGATTTGGTGGTGAAAGAGGTTGTGCATCCTCCTCAAAATTACAAGTATGGTGGAACTTCTGATACTTTGGTGGCAAAGGTTGCACCACAAGTAGTAGTTGCTCCAGTTCTTGCACCTCCACCAAAGGATCCACTTCAAACCATCACAAAACAACTTGCAGATCTCAAGATCAATGTGGTGCAACTATGGGAGAAGAGAGAGGTGGATCAGAATGTAGGAAGAGGGCCTAGGAGTTATGGAAACTATCCATATAGAAGAGGCCAACCAGCCAACAATTTCAATGAGAGAAATTGTTTTGGTTGTGGAAGAAAAGGTCACATCCCTAGGAATTACCAAATTCCACCTACCATGGAGGAAGGGGTTATGAAGGAGCAAATATAAGGAAAGAAGGAGGTAGTGAAGGGAGAGTGCTCAAACTCCAAGAGTCATAATTTTGGCACAAGAGAAGAAGAGAGCTCATTTTGTAGAGGATGTGCACTCTTCTCAAGGATTTACTTCTAGCCAAGATACTCCTATGCCTACTAGGAGCACTCACACAAGCACTTCAACACCATCAACAACAAAGACTCCAAGGAAGAAGTTGGGGATGGAGGACTTCTTGATCTGAAAGTAACAATGGAACTACAATGTCTTGGAGGATGTTGGTAGTTACAAGGCTAATATCACAGTGGGCCAATTGATTGCTTTGAATCATACTTTGAGAAAGGAGCTTAGTGGTGGTTTGAGTTCTACAAGGAGCAAGAGGAAGAAGGAGGCAAAAGCTCTAGGATCAATGGTGGTGGTGGATGCCAAGCCAGCACCATGGGAGGCTTGTGAATATGCCTCCAAGATTGATGTGAGATTGAATGGTCACAACATCAAGGATGCATTGGTTGATGGAGGATCAACAGTGAATGTCATGTCAAAAAGGTTGATGAAGAAGTTGGGTATGATACCCTCAAGACATTCAACATTTGTGGTAAGAATGGCAAACAAACAACAAGTTCAACCAATAGGGGTGATAGACAAGGTGGTAGTTTCAAGTATGGGAGTTGAAAATCTCATGACTTTCCAAGTCTTGAAGGATTCAAGCTATGCCTTACTTCTTGGGAGGCCATGATTGAGAGCAGCACGCACAATTGATCAATGGCACAAAAGGTACTTGAGGATTGGGCCATCAAACCATAAAATCATAGTTCTTGTGACTAACACCACCAGCACTTCACATTTAGATACACCATCTTCTGATTATTGGGAATCAGATTTTGAAGGAGGAGATTCAAGTGTGGACACAAGCATGGAAGAGGAGACTTCTACGGAGGAGGATGAATCTGAATCTGAATATGAATCTGATTCAGATGTATATCGCTTGTATGTTATGGATTTTGCACTTAAGCGAGAGGTTTTGAAGGACCTAGATCAATCACCATTGACACTTGAAGAGGTAGAGAGAAGGTTAGCTACCCTCAAGTATGGCCCAAATGTTACCAAGGAGGAGAAGGTGAGATGTGAGGAGATTTTCTGCAAGTTCATCCATGTGTTTGCTTTCAATTACAAGGATTTGAAGGAAGTCACCTTGGAGGAGCTCAGAATAGAGGTGGAGTCACATGCAAGACCAATCCACCAAAAGCAATGTTGCATTTGCCCACCAATATCTTTGGTTGTGAAAGAGGAGATTGATAAGCTCAAGGAGACCAAATTATCTTTGAGGTGGAGAATTTAGTATGGGTGTCTCCAATTATAATTGTGAAGAAAAAGAATGGCAAGCTTTGGGTATGTGTAGATTACAAGAAGCTCAATGTTGTTACCATGAAGGACTACTACCCATTGCCAGATGGTTGTAGTGGATATAACCAAATCAAGATTGCACTAGAGCATCAACAACTCACCACATTCACCACATCTTGGGGAACTTACGCTTTCAAAGTCATGCCTTTTGGGCTTTGCAATACTCCAACCACATTCCAATGGTTCATAAACAAGGTATTTGAACCTTTCATTGGGAAATTTGTGAGAGCAAATTGATGACTTTTGTGTGTATGGGAGCAAGGAGGAGCACTTTGAGCACCTAATCAAGGTCATACAACACTTGGATGAGGCAAATGCAGCACTCAACCCAGAGAAGTGCATATTTTAGATGTGAAGAAGGTCTACTTTTTGGGCACATCATCTTTAAGGATGGAATAGTAGTTGAACCTGAGAAGGTGAGGAAAATCTCAAACCTTCCATTCCCTTCAAGCTTCACAAAGTTACGCCAATTCTTGGGGATGGTTGGATACTATAGGAGGTTCATCTTCTTATTTTCCAACAAGGCTTGTGCATTGATCATCTACATGTGTAGATTACATGGTGATTTTAAGAGGCATTCAAACCTTTTGAGGAGCTCCAACAATCCATTGTTGTAGCTCCAATTCTTGCTAAACCAGATTGGAGTAAGCCCTTCATTCTCTACACTGATGCTTCTAATGTAGCTATAGGATGCAGTCTTGGTCAATTAGGCCAAGATGGGCATGATCATCCAATAGCTTATGCTAGTAGGCAAATGGTTTCAGCAGAGAAGAACTACTCTATCACATAGAGAGAAGGGTTGGCAGTGATCTTTGGTCTCAAGAAGTTTAGACACTACTTGATTAGAAGGAGAGCCACCATTGTCACGGATCACAAGGCTTTGAAGTACATCTTCAGCAAGCCCTAATATTTAAGGGAGACTAGCAAGGTTGATGATACTCTTGTCTGAGTATGACTACACCATTGAGAATAGGCTAGGAAAGAAACATGCAAATGTTGATTTGTTATCTAGAGCCTATGATCATGATGGAGATGAGCCAGTGGATGATTCCTTCCCGGATGAGGAGCTCATGACAATCTCAATCACTCAAGAGGTTCCAATGGAGTACAAGGAGATTGTGGATTTTGTGACAAGAGGTAACTATCCAAAAGGGATGCATGCTAGGGAGAGGAAGGCCCTTGCAGCAAGATCTAGACCTTATACAATGGTGGAGGATATTCTTTTTCACCAAGGAGTAGATGGTCTCCAAAGAGCAATGGGTAAGGAAGAGTCTATCCTACTCATAAAAGAGTTTCATGAAGGTTTATTATGTGGAGCATACTTTGCAAGAAAGGTGACTACTTTCAAGATTCTAGATGTAGGTTACCATTGGAGAGGGATTTTCAAGGATTGTCTTGATTATTGCAAAACTTGTCATGCTTGTCAAGCTTTTGCTACAAATTCTACATCCACTCCATCACTTAGATCAATTCCATTGCTAGGACCTTTTGAGAAGTGGAGAATTGATTTTGTAGGCCTTCTCAATAGAAACCCAAGGAACAATTGATATATTGTAGAAGTTATTGATTACCTTACCAAGTGAGTTGAGGCTAGACCATTGAGGAATAAGAATGAAGATGAAGTTGGTAGATTTCTTTCTGAACACATTATCACTAGGTTTGGATGCCTATTAGAGTTGGTTTTTGATAGAGGAGGAGAGTTTACACAAAGCATTACTATAGCCATGCTATGACATTTCTCTATCACACATAGAGTAACTACATCCTATAAGCCAAATTCCAATGGCTTGGCATAGAGAACCAATCAGACCTTGTGCATGATGTAGGCAAAAGATGTAGAAATGGAGGGGGCTAAACATCATTGGGACAAGACGATTCATGCAATTTTGTGGGAGTATAAGACAACCATGAAGACTTCCACCGGATATTCTCCATTTCAATTGGTATATGGTATTGAGTCTACCTTACATATTCACTTTGATCTTCCTACCTTCCAAAGCATTCATAGGAGATTAAAGAAAGCACAAGGAGGTGATTCAGAGAAGTCAAGGAAGGAACAACTTTTGGAGTTAGAAGAGGCAAGAGTAGTTGCTATGGTTTGAGTGGAGCAAGCCCAAAGTAAACAAAAGGAGAGTTATGATAAGAGGCAAGGCAAGAAGAAGGTGGAGCCTTTCAAAGAAGGTGATTGGGTAATGTTGTTTGATTCTATTTGATTCAAGAGAATGCAAAAGAAGTTTTTGCCTAAGTACTTTGGACCTTTCATTATGGAGAAGGTGTGGGGAAATTACACCTATGATCTCAAAGAGTTAGGAGGAAGACACTTTGAGAGGTTTAGCCATGATAAGTTGAAGTATATATCATAGAAGGTAGAGAGACCTTCACTTTGAGGACAAAGTGAAAACTTAGTCTGAGGGTAAATGTAACATCCATTTGTGCATGTGTGTGGTATTGTGATATTAAGCTTTGTATTATAAATAATTGAGAGATATTATTTATATAAGGATAAAGGATGGTTCTGCATTAGTCATGATTAGGTAGAGTTAGTCATAGCTAAGATAGAAAGGACCTTAATTTAGAGGAATAGAAAAAGATGAGCATCACTATTTTGGATTCTAATTTGTTGACTTGGTATTATTCTTAGATGTTTGGCTTTGAGGAAAGAGTTCAGAACTCTTGGGCCTGCAAGCCTTTTTGTTTTGGATTCTTCTATAGTCCAAGGATAGCCCATGTGAAGGAATCCTTGACTTAGTGGTTTGGTCAAGATAAGATCATATGCTTAGTGGAATATGCCCATGTTGATGGATATTCTTTTCTACTTTTTGACTTTACTTGACTATTAGCCTAGTAACTTGAGTTTTTCCTATAATTAGTAACTTTGGTGCATAACTATTTCACAAGTATATAAACAAGGGGTGAAGACGTACTCATCATCTTTCATTTGCAACTATCTCTCTCATTTGAGTTCTCTAGTAAGCAATGTCTTAAGTCTTGGAGTGTTAGCCTTGGAGGAGTATGATGGAGTTGGGGTTCCTTGCCTTCTTAGTCCATGGTGCGCTACCATAATAGCCATCAGAGGTTCATCCTAATTGAAAGACAGGCCGGCTCACAATACTCTAATGAGTAGACCAATCTATCAGCTCTCACCAAAGGAGTTGGAAGAGTTGCAAACAGCCCTTACAAAGTTGTTGGAGAAGGACTTCATACAACATAATACCTCCCCTTGGGGAGCACCGGTACTATTTGTTCCAAAGAAAGATGGAGGACTTCATTTCTATATTAATTACTGTGGGCTCAATAAGCAAACAATGAAGAATGCATATGGCTTACCTTGGATTGATGACTTGCTTGATCAACTGAGCAAAAAATCCCCATTGATAGGGAAGATGTGCAAAAGACTGCCTTTTGCACAAGGTATGGGTACTTTGAGTGGAGAGTTCTTCCTTTTGGGCTCACTAATGCTCCAATAGTCTTCATGGATCAGATGCATCAAGTGTTGGATGGACTATTGGATCGGTACATTGTAGTATTCTTGGATGATATCTTAATCTATAATAAGACAGAGGTATAACACGTGAATCATGTATGAGAAGTCTCAAGATGATTACAATAATGGAAATTTTATTGCAAGAAGTCAAAGTGTGTCTTTTGGCATAAGAAAGTCACCTTCTTGGGTCACAAGATCTCATTGGAAGGGATCAAGATGGAAGAGAAGAAAATCAAGGCCATTACTGATTTACCTACTCCGAAGGATGCTATAGAAGTACGGTGTTGTACTTTCCTTTTCTCTCTCTGGGAACACATAGGGTGCCTATCTATGGAGACTACAGATCAGAGGCTAGAGGTAAACCATAATGACTCGACAAACACACATGTGACCTTTATTGCCGGAACCCTCCTTTCTCATGACTAATATTCTTGCTATCAGGAAGGATAGTATCGAGCAACCTGACCTGTCATCACACCATGCACTCCTAGTCTACTGGTCATCACTTCCAACATAACCAAGGAGAAATACACAGCACTCCTAGAAGGAAATAATCTGAGCGCAACGCCCGCACACCAATCCAAGCCAATTGGGCGTACAAACAGGCATACAAGTACAGAGAGGATCCAATCACAAGAAAAAGGCAACAACTCTCTATACTTTTTGGCGGGAAAGAGCTTTAGAGCCTTTGTGCTCTATCATCAAGCTCATTCCAACCTGTACTCCAAGCCTCCTCCCATCTGTACTTCAAATCTCAACAAATTCCTACTTCATGTGGGGATTTTCTATGTCTTTTTGATGGGGAAAAGTCTGTGCAGCTCATATGCAAGTAACTATTTCTACAAAGCTTGGATTTGGGTGATCTAGGATTTAATGGAAAGCCTGTAAGATAAGCTTTCCAATGGTATAAAATAAAATTCAATTAAATCACTACAACTCTCCTGAAAATCTCTCAAAGTTGGATAGGGTTTTTTTTTTACTTCACCCTAATTTCAAAATCTTCTTTTTAGGGTTTGCTCTTGGTTCTTGGGAAATTTTCCCCAAATTTCTGATTCAGAAATACACTTGATCCTCAAAAAACTCTGGCAACCTAAAACTCTCAGTCATAGTCACATGACATGAGACTTGATATCCAATCAAGATGAAAGGAAAATTTGCTCTACCGAGCTTATGACAGTATTTTCAGCATGATGTTTTGCATAAGATCTCACTCTGCACAGATCTAGAACCACCCAAATTTTTCAAAATAGCTGGTTGTGTTTTTCTCTAACCTCTTGCAAATTTTCATAGCCTAATCCAACTCCAATCTTTAGATGTGGATCAATTCCTGAGCTGGGCTAACTTGTGAGCTCTACAGACCTAGGTATACTTGATCCAAGATCCTGATTTCTCTATTTGAAGAATTCACATGAAACTTTCACCCAGAGGAGATAACCTATCCACCAACAATTCTAAAAATTTTCATGAGGAAATTCTAACTACAACTTGGGGAGTGACCAAAACTCCAAACCTGATCATTAGCTCTTCTCCAACACCTTACATCCCATAAGCTTCAACTTCAATCAATTAGATCTGATTTGAAATTGACCCAAAACTGGAATTTATTGCCCTCAATACTGTTAAAACATTGTCTCTCCCCAATCCCACTAATAGATAGTGAAAAGCTCTCAAAAAACTCCCTCAATTGACTACTTTGTGCTCCTGGGTATGAATTCAACCCCCTTTCACTCAATTGATCATATCTCCCTCATATCCAGCTCAAATCGAGTGATTTTCATCTGCAAATTGTAGCCTGTTGTCTCCTCCTTCCAACCATGTCCTCCATTCCTTAAATTCCCTCCCCAAACTTCCCCGATGGTTGAAAAACTCCCGACTTCCCCCTTGAGACCCAAGTTCTTGCACATTTGTCCTTTACTCTTTTTACTTTTTGACAAATGAACCACACAACTCCACCTTGAAGCTTATGAGCAAAATTTTAGGCATTCCCCAACTATAGAAGGACATAAATTGTCAAGTCCCAAACATTCTCATAAGTAAGCACCGGAAGGACGATAGGATCTGGGTTTCCCATCAATGACTCCACAAACACCACCCCGAAACGTGCTACCAACCAATCCTGTAAGTCGTCACGGTGTAAAATCTGAAGCCTGTTGAGAAAAGGATTCAGGAGTGGCAGATCGGGAGCATGGGACATCTCATGCTCAAATGCTTCATCCAATGCTCTAACACTCGCTCTCTGCTACAACTCTCTCCCAACTTCCTTCTCTCCTCGAGATGCTTCAAACTAAAACACACCCGTCTCTTTACTCGCTCTCATCTTTATTCATCAGAGCCCTCCAACATGATAAGATTGTAACCCATATGGCCAATCACATACATGTACATAGATAGCTCACATAGCAACATCTTGTCCGTCGGATCTAGCATACAACCTACCCACCTAACGTGGACATAAACTATGATAAGTCACTTTTTACGGGCTGCACAAACCACACAACACGACAATAGGCATTTAATAGATTGGCCAGTTTTTACCGACGGTTCATCTATTATTATGCTCATGTGGCTACACCATTGATTGACCTCTTGGGGAAGAACTTGAGCTTCCAGTGGACCACCAAGCATGAAGAAGCATTCTAGAAACTGAAATATATGGGGTCTTCAAGACCCTTCTTTCAACCATATGATCCTAAGCTACCTTTTGTAGTTGATTTTGATGCTTTTAACTTTGCAATTGGAGCAGTGTTGCAACAGGAATTCCCAAATGGAGTACATCTCATTGCTTTTGTGTCTTGCTTACAAAATACAGCTAAAAGAAATTACTCTTCTCTAGATCAAGAACAACTTGCAATGGTATATTCCACCAAAGTATGGAGGCATTATCTCTTGAGGAAACAAGTGATCATGCAAACTGATCACAAACCATTGTTGCAGACCTTACACTTGGAGCACATGAATAGTTGATATCACCGATGTGAGGAGCAACTCCAATTGTTTGACATCAAACTTGAGTACAAACCAGGTTGGTTCCATGTCATCCTTGATGCTCTATCACAACAACTTGATTTGAAGTCTCTCCCTCTCATCACGGTGGCAATTTCAATAGTGGCAATTGAATCCAAGGTCCAAAATGAGTTTTGGTCAGCTCTACAACAAGATCCCTTCTTCCAAATGGTACATGGTTGTCTTACAACATTTGACAAGGAGTATAATACCTTCTCCTTCAAGGAAGGCCTTCTATTCCATGAGGACCGGATCTATGTTCCATCCATAAACCCTCTAACACTAATGCTTGTGGCCCAACATGACATGAAATGTTTGAGAGTTTGTCTAATTGTGTGAAAGTTGCTAATGCAATTAGGCTAGCAACCCGAAGCCGAGTGGACTCCTTCAACTACTCCCCATTCCATCCACTTGATGGGAACATGTGAGCTTGGATCTTATCACATCCTTGCCCAAGACAAAGCAAGGACACACAACAATTGTGGTGTTTGTGGATAAGCTTAGTAAGCAAATCCACTTGGCACCAACCTTTGATACTATGTATACTCCAACCTTAGTGCAAATCTACTTTGACAATGTCTTCAAGCATCATGGGATGCCATGTGTACTCATCTTTACCATGATCCTTGATTCAATAGGAAGTTTTGGCAAGCACTGTTCTAGATACTTGTGGTGCTCATATCTTTCATTTTGGACAAGTTTTGAAGAAGAAATGCCTTGTTGAAACCAATTTGAAACCAAATGGAGTAGAAATGAGGGGAAACTTGTGTTTTGATCAGGCTTGAGGAAGTCAATTTTGTGTTAGATGAAGAAGAACTCGGATTGGATCAAACTCAAAGAAGTTTAGTTTTGTGTCAGAGGAAGAGGAAGAAGGAGGTCGGATGCCAAAGGAGGGTTTCTTTGCATCGGAATGAAGGTTGTAGGTCAGGATTACTGAGGTGGCCATATCTTAATGATGAAAAGTTCAAATCATGCATGCTATATCTTGTTAGAAGCATCTTGTTCAAGGCTTTCCATTGCCACAAAAATTGCAGAGTTTGAAGGACTTCGGGTTTGTAGAAGAAGTTAAAAGCATTTGAAGTTTTGGGAGTAGATGTACAAAGTAGTTGAAAGACTTCGGGTAGAGGTTCTCCAGGTTGGTGTCTTTGGGACTTCGGACTTTGGACTTTGGGTTTACATGACTTCGGGTCTAAAGACTTTGCCTCAAGAAAAATATGATTCACTTGAGGTATTCGGACCTCGGAGTGCAGTGAAGGTGACTTTGGGAGTCAAAGGCATTAGAGGAAGTTAGAGTAGGGAAAGAAGATATTTAGGATACCCATGACTTCAATTTCAGTTTTGATTGAAGATAGGATAGAAATAGAAGAGAAATAGCAGTAGTGAATGAACCCAAAGTGCAAGATCAGATAGTAAGTGTCTTTGGGTCAATTACATGAGTAATTAGAGGAAAGTGGGTTAAAAATTGAAAGCATAGATAGTGTACCCATGCTTCCAATTACAATTCTTGATGAGGATATAGTAGAATAAGTAAAGGGATTGATAGTAGTTAGACCCAAAGTAAGAGAGATAGGAGTACAAGTGTCTTTGGATTTGACATTTGACACTTTACAGAAGAGTGGTGTGTTACCCACATTTTTCATTTTGGACAAGTTTTGAAGAAGAAGTGCCTTGCTAAAACTAAATTGAAATCAAATGGAGAAGAAATGAGAGGAAATTTGTATTTTAATCAAGCCCAAAGAAGTAGACTTTGTGTCAAATGAAGACGAACTAAGCCAGGATTGAAAGAGGGCAGACCCGAAGGAGAAATAGAAGTTACAGGTTGAGATTCTTGCGGGGGCTATATCTCAATTTTCACAAGTCCAAATCAAGCGTGCTATATCTCGTTGGAAGCGTCTTGTTCAGGGCTTTCCTTTGCCACCAAAATCGCAAAGTTTGAAGGTTTGTAGAAGAAGTTACAAGTATTTAAAGTTTTGGGAATAATTGTGCAAAGTAGTTTAGTGTCTTCGGGTTTGCGTCTTTGGACTTTAGACTTGAGTCTTTGGACTTCGGACTTCAGGTTTACACAACTTTGGGTTAGAAGCTTCTTTGAGTCAAGACGAAGATGATTGTATCTGAGATAGTCAGACCTCAGAGTGCAATGAAGATGAATTCGGGAATCTTGCGCGAGGTATTAGAGAGAGTTAGGATAGAAAAAGAATAGATAGTTAGGATACCCGTGATTTCAATTTCAATTTCGATTGAAGATGGAACAAGAATTGAAGGAGAAGTAGCAGTAGTGAATAAACCCGAAGTGCAAGATCAGATTGTAAGTGTCTTCGGGTTAATAACACGAGTGATTAGGGGAAAGTGGGTTACAAATTGAAGGCATAGATAGTGTACCCATGCTTTCAATTACAATTTGTGATGAGGATATAGTAGAATTAGCAAAGGAATTGATTGTAATTAGACCCAATGTTGCAAAAGTAGGAGTACAGGTATCATCAAACTTGATGATTGACACATTAGAGAAGAGTGGGTCAGGAGATAAGGATGTAGATGGATTACCCATGAGCTAAATTGTAGATTGTAGTGTAGAAGTAGTAGAAGTAGTGAAGGACTTGGTGGAATTCGCCATACCCAAAGAAGTAGAAAGAGTAGGAAGATCATCGGGTTTGGAAGCCGATGATGAGGTAGACATCGGATCGGGATAAAAAGTCAATTTTGAGATAGGAAGAGGCAGATATGAAGAGATAGACTGTCACTTAGGATCTGCAGGTAGGAAGAGATGTTAGGAAGCGGTGCCTAGGTAGGCAAGTCTGCCATTTGCTTCATTATTTAAGTGGAGCATTTGCAATACAATATTATTCAATATTTAAATTTCTAAAGATAGATAAAGTGAAGTGATGTTCTCAATACTCGTCGCTTAAGCTTAATTTCGATTGTCAATTTTGTGTTTGTAATTGTGAGTGTGTGGAGAATTCCAAAGAGCAAGTCAGTGTGTTTGTGGATGTTGGAATCTGCAGCCTTGATCTTTGTTCTGTGTGTTTGATCCTAAGTGAAGTGCATCAGAGCAATGCCTTGACAGATCTGAGAGGAATTGTAATGTCGGTAGTATTCTGCATTTATGAGTACAGCACGAAGTTGATGTGAAGCAATTTTGATCGAGGAAGTTGTGCTTTCAGTGGAGGGGTGGAACACAATTTTGAGGTGAAATCATTCTTTGTAGTGAAGTGCCGTCTTTGGGAGAATCTGAATCATCACAATCAAGAGTTGTTTGGATAGAATTTGCTATGTTGTGATTATATGTGTGTATTCGTGACAAGTTGTCAAGATTGTGAGCTTGTTACTCTCTTCTGGGTGTTGTTTCTACTTGAGAGATTAAAGAAGAAACCAAGAAGAACTGCCATTGTGACTTTTGACTTTGTATTTGACCAATTTTGGATAGTATCTTTGCTAGAACGAACTTTACTTACCCGATTACCGCAAAAGTGATATTTACCAGGTTGTCACAAGTGGGTCAAAAGATAGAGATTTAGAACGCTTAACTATGATAGGAATTGCAGATCAAGAAGGAGAAGTGTTAGAATTAGTGGAGGAATTAGTAGTTGTGAAACCCAAGGACAGAGTAGTAGTGTGTGAAGTTACGTCGGGATTGGAAGCCGAGGAAGAAGTTGACATCGGATTGGGATAGAAACAGATTTGAGATTTGAAGAGGCATATATGAAGAGATGCATTGTCATTTTGGATTTGCAGGTAGGAAGAGTTGTTAGGAAACGGTATAGTTGTTAGAAATGTCATTTGCTTCACTATTTAAGTGTGGCATTTGCAGTATTATGTTATTTAGTGCTCATTATTTCTGAGAATAGATAGAGCAAAGTGTTGTGAAGCAGTGCTTGTTGCTTGAGCTTGATTCCGAGTATCAACATTATGACTATGTTTGTGAGTGTGTAAAGAATTTCAAAGTGCAAGTCAATGTGTTTATTGGATGTTGGATTCCACAACCTTGATCTTCACTCTGTGTGTTTGATCTTGAGTGAAGTGCAATCAAAGTAATGCCTTGACAAATCTGAGAGGAATTGTAATATTGGTAGTATTCTACATTTGTGAGTGCAGCGCAAAGTTGATGTGAAGCAATTTTGATCAAGGAAGTTGTGCCTTCAGTGGAGGGGTGGAACATAATTCTGAGGCAAAGTCATTTTGCAGTGAACTGATATTTTTGGGAGAGCCTGAATCATCAAAATCAAGATTGTTTGGAAAGATTTGTTAGAGTTGTGATTAAGAAGTGTTAATTTCTGAGAAGACTACAAATCAGTGCTTGTTACTCTCTTTTGGGTGTGGTTTCTACCTGAGAGACTAAAGACACAACCAGGAAGAACTACATGGTGACTTTTGACTTTGCATTTGGAAATTTTTGACCAATATCTTTATGAGAACAAACTTTACTTACCTGATTATCGCAAAAGTGATATTTGTCGGATTGTCACAATACTCAACACCAAGCTCTGTCCATGGCCTATCATCCTCAAACTGATGAACAAGCCAAACATGCAAATTGTACCTTGGAAGATATGTTGTGTGTCTTCATCAATGTCCACCATACCAATTGAGATGCATATCTTGCATCTGCAGAATTTGCCTACGACAATTCCAAATAGGAAAGCATTGGATTTTCTCTTTTCTTTCTCAATTTTGGCCAAGATCCGCTTGTTCTAGATTCTCTTCTTGCTCCTCCTCCATCTTAGGTCCCTCATAATTCAACCTTCTTGACCACCATCTCCCAATCTCTCCAACAAGCTAAATCTCACCTCCTTGTTGCCCAGAATTGTCAAAAACAATATGCTGACCACCATCGTCGTGATCTCACCTTTGAAGTTGGAGATAAAGTCATGCTATCCTCTAGTAACCTACCCTCCCACTTGATACCTTAGTTTGTAAACTTGCCCCTAATTGGATAAGACCCTTTGATGTCATTCAAATTATCTCTCCTATCACTTATTGACTTGCCTTGCCTTGTCATATGTGCATCCATCCTGTCTTTCATGTTTCCAAGTTGAAACCCTTTGTTTTTAACCCCTCTTCTTTTTCCTCTCAATTCCAACCTCCCCCTCTTCACGTCCATATCAATGATCATGAGGAGTACAAAGTTAAGTGTATCTTTACACATCTCCACATTCAATGAGGCTATCAACAACATACGGAATACAAGGTCCTTTGGAAGGGGCATCCTCTTCATGATGCCACATAGAAACCTCTTTCTCTTCTCCAGAATGCACAATTGGCCATTTGGGAGTTCAAAGCTTCATGGGCAACAAGGACTTCACCAACTAGCGGTAGGAGAATATGTAACAATTTGGAGTTTAGCAACAAAGTTAGTAGGGCTAATGAAGTAGAAAATAAGACAAATTAGTCTACAATATTCCAAGAGTATCTAGGAAGCTTCTTGGGAAGCTTCCTAGCTAGCTTAACTTGAACTCTAAGTAGGTAGCTTCTAGAAGGAAGCTTCTAGAAGCTTCCAACTAACTTAGCTTGCATGCCAAGTAAGCATCTCCTAGCTAGCTTAACTTGAACTCTAAGTAGGTAGCTTCTAGAAGGAAGCTTCTAGAAGCTTCCAACTAACTTAGCTTGCATGCCAAGTAAGCATCTCCTAGAAGGAAGCTTCTTGAGAAGCTTTCTAACTAACTTGGCTTGCACTCCAAGAAAGCAGCTCAAGGAAGCTTCTTGAAAAGCTTCTCAAGAGCCTTGTATGATCCCTATAAATACAAGAGCCAAAGCTCATGCTAGGCATTTGGAGTTTTCTCACATTCAAGTGTCCCAATGTGAGTTTTCATTCTCCTATTTGTAATACTCTAAGGACAAGAGAAGAGAAAAAACACAGACTTCACACTCAAACATTCAATGCCCCAAATGAGCACCTTCTCTTTATTATATGGACAAAGAAGATCTCTTCCAAAGAAGCTCCACCATAGGATTAGGCACACAAATAGGTGACATGTCAGCAAGCTCCACCCTTGGATTACTTACTTGGATGGATGACATGTTGGTCTAGGTCCTATCTAGCTGGTCAAACAAGCTTTGACTGGAGGGAATTTTTTAGGGAATCTTCTTGTAGGAGTCTCAGAATCACATAAGGTACTGTTGGAAAGCTCTCGATGAGAAAAACCAAGGGGAGGGAAGGCCAGCCTTTCCTCCATTGGGGGGGGGGGGGACATACACATTTTCAAGGCCTAATTCATCCTTTTAGGCCTCCAAAATTGCCTTCAAAGATTTCTCGCATATTTTGGTTCCTACTCTATTAGTAGAAGTCCCCTTTTGGTGATACTTCTTTTTAATTTGTTTAGTCCATCATGTGTAACATCCTTCTAGATGTTACCAAACCAATTCTCACCTTTCAATCATTTGTCTAGCTATTGGTTCTAATGTTCTCAAGTCTATTTCAATTTCTGTCCTATTAGTAGAAGTCCTCTTTTGGTGATACTTCTATCTGATCTATTTTGACCATCATGTATAACATCATTCTAGATGTTACCAAACCAAATTTCACATCTAGATCATATGGCTAGCTCTTGGTATTACACTATTTCTCTCCTTGGTCTTGGTCTTTTACAATCAATCTCCTTCCTCATTGGGACCTAAGATACAAGTTGATACCAAGTGCCACTCCAAGTAAATCTATTTTGTTCTTAGAGCTATCTCCTCTAGAATCCCCAAAGAACTCTGTCATGACAAAGTAACCACAAATTGCCAACCGCAATCCCAACCACAACCGCAATCGCAATCACAACCGCAACCACAATCACAACCGCAAGTACCCCACCAAGAACCAATACCACGAACAGAACGCCACCAAGAACCAACACCAACTAAATCACCAAGTGCCAATATGAATGGAACATTACCCACGAATGAAACTCTAACTGAGACAACTACACTAGGAGAAAGGGCAACCTATAACCTACCATCACAACATGCACTCTCACCGTCTACAAGTCATCACTTCATGCCTCATTGGAGAGAAAAAAAGGTATTATGACTGGTCATTATCACTCCAGCCTCATCATTGAGAGCACACCAAAGCTAAATTTAGGGTAATTTGTATAAACATGGTGCACAAATAGGAAGTAGAGAATTGAGGGGGTCCAATCATAAGAAATCTAAATGAAAACCCTCCATCTCATAAAGCAACATTGGATTGACTCTACCACCATTTGGCATTTGACATAATATGAGTTTCTATCCATGTCCTAAGCTACCATGATTACTAAGAATGGAATCAAACTGCCTTTCCTAGCCAAAGCTATAAGTGTATAGATAATAGTGGGCCAATCACTATGATAAAAAGTGAGTATGGATCAGTTGGCTAGGGCACCAGTATAAGAACCAAAGATCTAGGGGTCAAACCCTATTGCACACAATCTAGCAAGATGGGCAGATTTTGCAAATCAATGACCAAGATCTACTCTAAACTAGCTAGCCTCACGCCAGCAAGTTGGCTAGCTTGCTCTTCTAGCCTTCATAGCCTCTCATAGCCCACAACTCTATGCCTTGAAGCCTTTAAATGCCAAATAAAGCATTTCTTCTTGCCACTTCAAATCTCCAAATTTAGCAAAACTCCTCCAAATCTAGCCAAAATTTTACGTAAACTCTAGCAAAAATCTGATGTAAATCCTAAAGTTGGCATATTGCCAAATCCTCCGCTAACTCTTCACTCAAGCCAAATTGCAAAATAGGTTTCTCTTGATCACAAATTTAGGGGATGCACTCCCAACTCCACCTTCAATTTCACTTTTGGAGCCCAACTTGCAACAAATTGGTCCTACTTTCACCTCATAAGCTACCAAAATCACAACTACCGCTAGAAAATTGCTTCTCTTTGCTCAAAATTTGGCCAATGCTTCTGCATACCATTTGCCTCACTGCCAAATTTGCATCAATCAATATGCTTCTGCACACTAGGGAAAACCTAAAGTTTGATTGAGCTACCAATGATCCACTGAGCTTGGTGGTACCACCAACACTCGTAGTTCTTGCACTCAATTTCCCCATGACCTCACTTCTTTGATGTAATCTGTTCATTTACACCACTTGACTCACACTCAATCCAGATCAATACTTGATCTGTCACTCTATAAATTTCCCACAAGTGTGCACTATTCACAATCAAGCCACATCCACTCTAGCTAAGAGAATCCAAGTGACACTCGCTTGCCTCTATCCACCATAGCTAGGAACTCAAAGGCTCAACATTAGAGAAGTGAGCTCTCTAGAGCTACACTTCAAAATTATACCCATAGACTCAAGCTAGGTATGAAACCCTAACGGTCCCGTTGATGGCACATCCAACGATGCAAATGATGCAAAGTGATGGTAGGCCCCACCATGAAGTCAGTACCCAAACACAAAATCAGGCCGTTGGAAAGAAGTCTATGAGTGATTGCTAAAATACCTCTAACTACTATCATTGCAACTCTAGTGGTCAAGAAATCTAGATGCAACACTACAAATGGTATGACATCTATGAAATAGGTGGCATGATGTAGATTGTAAATTGGTAAGGATCAAAGCTATGCATAAGTCTCTTGATCAATGAATAATGAATAATGAAATATAAAGCCCAAAGACCCAAAGAGTCAAAGGTAGATCAAATTGCACAAAACCTTACTTTTGTCTCTTATAGAAAGTTGGTAAAGCATAAGAAGAGAGCATTTCTAAGACTCAAGGAGTATGAGTTGAGCATTGAATTGAGGAGCAATCCCAAGGCTTTTTGGGAAAAGGTTGTTGTTAGATCTCCATCTCTATCACTAGACTTGGAGGAGTTTTGTAAGTATGTGAAGGATTTGTACTTCCAAAATGCTCAAAACATGACACCTAGCATTGTATCTCCTTTCACCATCTTTGAATTTGATCTCAAGTACCAACACAAGAAGTTGGCCAATGGTAAGGCTCAAGATGTTGATGGACTTTGTGTTGAAATTCTAAAAAAGGGTGGCAATCAGTTGATTCTAGTACTCACTTCTCTCTTGAATGAAGCAATCAAATGAGGCTTTCTTGACAAATGATGCTTGAAGAAGGTTGTTCTCATTCACAACTCTAGCTAGGAAGATGTTCTCACCAATTAATATATTATACTAGTTGATAGTAACTTTTCCAAGTTAAATGGTCAAATTCTGGAATCCAGGTGGTGTTCTACCAAGATGGTGTTCTATAAGCAATTCATGAATCTTATATTGGTGTATTGTGAGTAAGATTATCTCTTGGCTAGGATCTTTACTTAGATATGTCATTGCTCAATATAGAACTATGTAATAATATGGAGTTTATAGATGAGGTAGTTAAGACTAACAAAGAAAAAAATAGGCAAATTAGCCAAGAATATTAGAATATTCTAGAAGCATCTAGGAACCTACTTGATATCTTCCAAGTATTGAGTAATGTGCATGTCAAGTGATGACTTCTAGGAAGAAGCTTCTTGGGAAGCTTCCCAACTAGCTTATTTTGCATGCCAAGTAAGTGGCTTTTAGAAAAAGAACTTCTTGGGAAGTTTCCTAACAAGCTTAGCTCGCATAACAAGTAGACAACTTCTAAAAGGAAGCTTCTCAAGAAGCTTCTTGGTTAGCTTGGCTTGCACTCTAAGAAGACAAATTTTAGGAAGCTTCCTAAGGAGCTTCTCAAGAGCCTTATATGTTCCCTATAAAGACCAAAGTCCAAGTTCATATTAAGCATTTGGAGTTTCCTTCATTCAAGAGTCCCAATGGGATCTTTTACTCCAATCTTCCATTCTCTTATTTCTCTCCTTGGTTGTTTACATTGGTATCAGAGCAAGAATGGGATGGATGGAATTTCTAGACCACCACATCCATCTCCACAAAATTATTAGGATTTTTGTGCCCATGTTCTACCCAAGCATCATTTCATGTTGTTCATCATCTCATCCTATGGGCAAAATCTTTTGAATATGATCACTTTGCTTGATGAACCCTTGGTACTTCCAATTGTAACTTATAGAGAATGATGGACATGTTACATCTATGTGTTAACTTAGATGATTGTAGGTAGTTTGATCGAGTTTTAGTCATGGCAAAAATGCCTAAAGTTATCATTGTTATGCAGTAACAAATCAAGCACCTTACTCAATTGTTGGAAGAACAAGAACATCAACAAGAAGAGCATGTAAAGAAAGCACCATTTCAAGAAAGAGAAGAGAAAATCCAATTTGCAAAGCCCAAGGTGTTTTAATGCAAGAATCTACTTGACACAAGAGAGAATTTTGTATTTGATTGCAAATATTATTTTGAAGCAACAAATATTCAAGATGAATAAAGGTAGATTTTCTTAGCTTCAGGCCAATCGGATAGAGTGGTAAAAATATGGTGGGGATTTCAAGTAGAGCAAGTTGAACTGCAATTTGTTGCGCCAATCTCAACATGGAAAGAATTCAAGAATGCAACAATTCCAAGTTTTAAATGTCACACAAGCCGCACGAGATAGATTGGCAAAATTGAAAAGGATTGGTTTGTAAGAAGCAACATCACTCAATTCCAAAACAAAATAATACAAATTCTAGATATATTGAAGATGAAGCATTAGCTCAATTTGTGAGGTTTTTAAAGTCATGAGCCAAATTAGAAGTGACCATGTAGGATCCCAAACACTTGGAAGAAGCCATGCAATTGGCTGAGTCCTTTGATTCTTTGGCTGCAACAACTTGGTCTTGACCTTCACCTTCACCTAACTTGCCAAAACACTACACATGGGTGGAGAAGCCGGCACCAATGGAGATTGATGTCATCCAACGGAAACCACTTGGCACTATAGAAAGGGAAAGATTTGACAAAATGATGGTTTCTTTTATTGTTGCCAAATTGTACATTGCATTGCATAATATCCACTCTAGAAAAGACAACCCCAACAAATCACCCAAATGGAGTTCATGGAATATGATGATCAAGGAAACAAAGAATTGCAAAAGGGAGAATTCAAGCTACATATTGGAAACTTGATTAGTTCCAATGAGATTGAAAGTTTAACCTATGCAAGTTTACTTTGCTTGTAAGGTATAATATGTGATCTTGTTTGTAGGATTTTGGTTGATTTTGGTCTGATCTGGTTGGTCAAACAAGCTTTGACTAAAAGGAATCTTTAGAGAATCTTCTTGTAGGAATCTCAAAATTGCATGAGAGGTACCATTGGAAAGCTCTTGATGAGACAAATAAAAGAGGAGAAGAAAAAGATAGCCTTTTTCTTCCTTGAAGGTAGGAGTTTGCACACTTTTGAGACCTAAGTCATCAATTTAGGCTTCCAAAATTGACTTTGAAGTTTAGGCTATTTTTTACTCTTGCATTATTAATAGAAGTATTCTTTTGGTGTGTGGTGCCCACATATTTTTTGTTTTGTTCAAAATAGAGAAGAAGAAGTGTATAGAGAAGTCAGATTGTGCATGTATGGCCAAAGAAGGCAAAGAAAAGAGTCTTTGGGATGAAACCCAAAGTGAAGTGACTGCGGGTCATAAGGCGAAGTACTCGGAAATGCCCTATCAACATAAAACCCAAGTAAAGAGTCTTTGTCTCAGGGGGAGCTCAACCCGAGGCAAAGCCTATCTAACAACCTTTTGTCGGGGCAAGAAATTCAAGAAGGGACAATTCAAAACTGGCGGCTCATACACTTGAAGTACAATTGCATGCTAGAGCTGTGATTTCTTGGTAGAAACTCGAATTGAAGAGAGATGAAGAAAGTTCAACTCTATAAAAATCGAGCTTGCAACAAAGCAATGTCAAGTAATTTTCCTTTGCCGTTGAGAATTTTCCTTCACAGGTGATTGTAGGAAGGGAAATAGAGTGGGAGACGCACTAGTGTGTAAGGGAGAAGTTGCAAGAGTGAAACCAAGAGACAACGGTAAAGCAAGAGAGATGGGAGGAGGAAAGAAGAACTTTGAATTTGCAATGAGGAATCATGCAATTCGGAGGTTAGATGTAATTGCAAGAATTGAAATCTTGAGCCAACTTTGGATTACATTCTTGGCATGGAACTGGAATGTTAGTTTTCCAGGTTTCATGATAGAGATCATCAAGAGCAAGTGCCTTGATGGACCCAAAGAAGAAGAAAAGAGAGGAAATCTGGCTCGCTAGATAGAGTTGGATTGGAAATTAGTACTCGGGAAGGAAGTAGGCACAGATCAGGGTGCCACGTTCTTGGGGAAGGGAGAGAAAGCCGAGGAAACCCAAGAAGTGAGGGATGCATTCTCGTCAAAGCGGACAAAGAATGGATACAAAGTAGAGAGTTACAAAGATCCTATCAAGAGGGGAATTGTGAGTGCTCTGATTGCGATCCTGAAGCCGGAGAGAACAACCTATGTGATGAAACACCAAGCGGTGTTCTTTCACAAATTGTTTGCACAAGAACCAATCAAGTGGGCGAGGTGTTTCCATGGGAGAACGCAATAAATAGTGTGGAATCTGCGGGATAAATTGCCTCCACATTACATCGTGTGTTTGCAGCCCATTTCTACTTTGGATTGAACTTGCTGAACTTGGCGGAGTGAACTCGGATGGTGTTGCATTTCCATCCCAATTTGAGAAGGGAAGGTGATGTACAGGAGCAGCAGTACATCTTACAAATCAGAAGCACCGACAAGTACTACAAGAAGATGGGGAAGAATGTGGAGATAGAAGTGAGTACTCCAAAATCGAAGACGCAAAGTTGGTAGGGCAAAGCCAAAGACAAGATGAAACCTCGGAAGACAAGAAGAGGAAACCCGAGGTGAGGCATAGTGGTGATCAAGTCAGCAGATAAAGACTTGGAAGGTGAAGCCGAGTGCAAGACCGAAGACTCAGAACGCAAGGAGGAGCCCAAGCGAGGAGGAGCCCAAGCAAACGCTACAAAGCGGAGATACGAGTAGCGACAGCAATGAAGGAGGAGAAATGACGTTGGTGCCAGTTGCTGCTGAGGTGGAAGAAGAAGTGCAAGTGGAGACCGAGGCCAAGGACAACACAAAGTTGGAGGATGAGATACTTGAGGCAAAAGAGAAGAAGATCCCACTTCAGAGGGGAGTTCACTCGAGACGCAAGGCAAAGTGTGATGCAGGTCCAAGTGATGTGAAAGAAGAAGTGAACAAAAGCTCGGGAAGCGAGGCGTCAGTGCCAATACAAAGATTGTAGAGAAGAAGGCGAGTATCGGGTGAACACAAAGTGTGAAGGGAAGTTGCTACGCAAAAGGATGTAGCAGCGAGCGATGGAGTCGAGTACCTATGGGAGGTTGTGTGTCCTCTATTGGTGAAGTTAGAACACAGGAAGAAGGAAATGCAGTCAACTTGTCCAAAAGTGAAGACTGTGTTGTAGGTCTTAGTGCAATTAGAAGAAGAGAATTTTGAGTTGAAGAAAATCATAACCCGAGGTGAGGAGGAAGGTGAAGTATTGCGAGCGGAGGCAGTAGTGAAGACTCAAGTAATTGAAGACATGAAGAGAGAAGTGAGATATCGAGAAGAGCTTGTTAAGAAGAGTGACATAGCAAGGGAAAGGCAAGTAGCAGAATATGAGATCTTGAAGCAGCAATTTGCTGATTCAAGAGTAGAACTTATCCATGCTATGGCAAGAATAGCAGCAAAGGAACAAGAGCTCGATAGGGTGATGGAGAGTGTAGAAGAGAAAAAGTATCGCTGGCAAAGAGAGTTAGCAGCACGATATAAGGAAGAAGAAAGATTACGAGAGTTACTTTGTAATCAGGAGGAGAAGGTTGTACAGAAGGAGAAGGAGAAGGAAATGGTGAAAGCCAAGTTTGAAGTAGAGTTGGCAATGTACATGGAGGATTGGCTTGCAAATCAAGAGCAAGAAAGGAAAATGCAATTGGAGCCATTGAAGGAGATTGTCCTCAAGATGAACGCGATGTTGAGTACAGAGGCTAGTGTTTGAATTGAAGAAACAAGGCTGCACGAGTTGAAATTGTTGGTGTAGGAGACGAGGCAAAGACAGGCAAAAGATACAGATTTGAATACGCTGCTTATAAGTCTCAGGACTCTTGTAGATAGGAAGATCTTAGAGGTAGAAGACAATATTGCGATTAGATAAGACTTAGTGAAATTAGAGATAGATAAACTTCGGAAACATGTCAGAGCAAAACCCAAAGTAGATAATATAGGAGTGCATATGTCTTCGGAGTTACCATTGGAGACATTGGAGAAGAGTGGGTTGAGATATGAAGGTTTAGAAGGGTTACCTACTAGTGCAATTTCAGATCAGGAAAGAGAATTGCTGGATCTGGTAGAAGAAGTAGAAGATATGAAACCCGAGGACAGAGTAGTAGGAAGTGAATTTACTTCGGGTTTGGGTTTGAAAGCCGATGACAAAGTAGACATCGGATCAGACTAGTAACAATTTTGAGATTTGAAGAGGCAGATATGAAGGGGTGCATTGTCATTTTGGATCTGCAGGTTAGAAAAGTTGTTGAAGAACGGTATAGTTGTTAGAATTGTCGAGTTGTTCACTACTTAAGAGTGACATTCGCAGAGAAATGTTATTCAGTGCTCATAATTTCTGAGAATACATAAAGCAAAGTGTTGTGAAGTTGTGCTCGTCGCTTGAGCTTGATTCCGAGTATCAGCTTTGCAATTGTGTTTGTGCGTGTGTGGAGAAATTCAAAGTGCAAGTCAGTGTGCTTGTTGGATGTTGGATTCCATAGCCTTGATCTTCATTCTATATGTTTGATCTTGAGTGAAGTGCAATCAAGCAATGCCTTGACAGATCTGAGAGGAATTGTAGTGTTGGTAGTATTTTGCATTTGTGAGTGCAATGTGAGGTTGATGTGAAGGAATTTTGATTGAGGAAGTTGTGCCTTCAGTGGAGGGGTGGAACACAATTCTGAGGTGAAGTTGTTTTGCAGTGAAGTGCCGTTTTTGGGAGAGCCTGAATCATCACAATCAAGATTGTTTGGAAAGAATTGAAGAAGTTGTGATTAAGAAGTATTAATTCATGACAATACTGCAAATCAGTGCTTGTTACTCTCTTCTGGGTGTGGTTTCTACCTGAGAGATTAAAGACACAACCAAGAAGAACTAAATTGTTACTATTTGACTTCATATTTGGACATTCTGACTTGTATCTCTATGGGAACAAACTTTACTTACCCGATTACCGCAAAAGTGATATTTTCCGGGTTGTCACATGATTTTTGGTGCCATTGCCGGGGATACAAATCTCGGAAGTAGAAGAATACAAAGCCAAATTTGAAAGTGGGTATCAACGCAATATGGATGTCTGCATCGAGAGAGCAATGGGAAGAGAGAGCTCAAAGACAAGCACTACAGTGTGAAGAAGACAAACATCTAAACGTCCCATCCACTATTGACAAAACCAAATGAGAGGCATTGGACTTTTGACTCCTTCACAAAGTACAAGAAGCCCTACGAGAACTTGACCACAAGAAACGCAAAGGTGGTTGGCACGACTACTTCACATCTCCTTCTTTGTCCAAGAAGAAGAAAGACTCAAGTGGCCAAACATATGCATTGCGGCCCGGTACACCGACTTCCCCTAGAGCTATAAAGGAAGTTGTGTCCTTGAAGAACTTTGTTTGAGAAAAGACAGCACGAACACTTACGGAAGAAAAGTATCAGCATCTTTTACAAACGATTCCTCGGTTGTCCCAAAGGAATTTGGGACAAAGAACAAATTGAAGGTGTTGATACTGAATCTTCCACTCGAGTTGAAGTCAACACCCTCATAGCAGAAATTGTCAAAGAAGACCCTACCTTGAATTTGACAAATTGAAACCCTTGGGCTGACAACACGGTGTTGATACCCGCCAATCCTTCAATTCCGTCAAGTTCAACACTACCTCAGCCGATCCCAGTGCATTGAATGATGACTTTGTTGCTTGTCACCCAACATGCCTATCAAAAGTACAAGGGGATAGAACAAGACAAAGACCCCAATGAGTTCATCAAAGAATTCAAAGTCATCTCCTTTGCTAACAAGGAGCATGACTCAGCAGATCGCTTGAGAATTTTCCCAAGTTTGCTCCAAAAGAAAGCTCGGAGCTGGTACACCCATGTGACCCATAAGGGGTTCGTACCAGCGGACTAGGCAGACTTGAGAAACAACTTCTTGGAATGATTCCGGGAGGTTGATTATGACACAAGTGTCTTTGCGGCACTCAATGATTTAGACCAAGGCAAGAAAGAGAAGTTGAGAGACTACTTTGAGCGGTTCATGGCACTGTTGAACCGAGTTCCTAAGCAATCGTGGGACTTTCACCAGAGATACAAATCTTTGCAAAGGAGGGGAATGTAACTTCCCTTGACAAAGTACTCAAACATGTCGCTTGTTACAAGGTGGCTCACTCTCACTCTGCCAGCAATTGGAGAAATTGGGAGAAGAAAGGCAAGAAGCCCAGAAGGAGAGCTTCACGCAACACTTCCCCTTCTTTGGAAGAGTCCTCCACGTCTTCAAGCTCTTCTTTGGAATCCAAAGAAGAATCAAAGCCAAGACAAGTAAGAAGATGTGGGGGCAAGAAACCAGTGACTCCTCCAGCAAAGAGTGTAAATAAAGCGGATACCAAGCTGGATGCCCTCATCAAGGATTTTTTGGATTTCAAGATCCAGATGATTGGGGCCAAAGATAGAAGGAAGGCCCCAGCATTTGGGAGATTGAATGTATGGTGCACTGCTTGTGGCAAATCAGGCCACACAAACATAGAATGCAATACTCGTAATGCATTCCCGGTGTAGCAAATTGATTGGGTTTTGGGATGGAGCCAAGACGAGGATGAAGAGGCTGTGTACCAAACGCAAGAAGTACAGCCTCAAGCTAGCACATCATACCAAGGTCCAAGGTTTGGACCAAGGGAGTATAACCCCAATGCTCCTCCACGAAGACCACCAATGAGCAACCAGAATTGCCCTCAGATTGTTGCACCCAAAGCCTGTTATAATTGTGGCTCGATGGGACATGGGTCTCCAAACTGTCCGGAGCCAAGAAGGCAAATTGGGTATGTTCTCCTGTGCGGAAATTGTAAAGGATCAGGGCATATGGGCAACCAATGTCCTCACCCACCAAACCCAAAGCCGCCTATAAAATATGTACAGACCTTTGCTGAGCATGCAGCAATTCAGCCAAAGGGAGATACAAATGTAAATTGTATCACACTTGAGGAGGAGAGACCTCAAGAAGGAAGTCCGGCCTTGGAAGGAGAATGGCCAGACCTTGAAATTTTGAAGGTTGAGACACGCTCTAGTAAGAAGAAGCGTGATCCCAAAGAGTTGAGTATGACCTTGTCGTCTTCCAAAAAGGCAAAGAGACTGCACCCAAAGACAATTCTTTCTGCCAAGGAGGAAAGGATCCTCGCAAAAGCTAAAGCTAAAGCCTTGCAGAAAGAACTAAAGGAGGCACTACTCAAGACTGAGTTTGGAAGAGGAGACAAAGACAAAGTCTCCAGTTTTTCTGGTGAACATCCGATCTGAAGTAAAGGGTCTTATCCAAGCCAAGGTGGGCCAACCTGAGGAACCTTGGGTTAAGGTCACTAGCAATCCCGTTACCATTTTGAAGCATCCCAAAGTCAAGACGGAACATGGAGAGACTTTGAACCCAAAGCCGAAGGCAAAGACGGTCAAATTGGGAGGTGTACCCCAATACAATATTGTAGCAGATCTGGCAGCCACAAATGCCAATGTTACATTCAAGCAATTGTGGGAAGATAACAAGTTGTACAAGAAGCAGCTGAATTTGGCACTCAAGAAGGTGAGGTTGATGTCAAAGAAGGACCTACCTGCTATCTATTGTATTGAACAAGAAGATTTGGGATCTCCCAAGGTAGACGCGGAGATTGCAGGGTGCATGATCACATCGATACCCTTGATTCGGGGTCCGTGTGAATGTCATGACCAAAGATACTGCAAATTGACTGGGGTATCACACGTTTGAGCCAACACCTCGAGTGTTGAAGTTTGCAGACCAAACCAAGAGACGGCCTTTGGGCATGTTGTCAAACATAACCACGATCATTGGAGGGGTTCCCTTCAAGTTGAATTACATTGTGTTGCAACCAATGACAAAGACTGGTTACCCTCTGTTGATCCGAAGACCCTGGATGTATAGTGCCCAAGTTGTGGTGTGTGGTACCCACATTTTTCATTTTGGACGAGTTTTGAAGAAGAAGTGCCTTGTTGAAACCAAATGGAGAAGAAATGAGTGGAAATGTGTGTTTTGATCAAGCTTGAGGGAGTCAACTTTGTGTTAGAGGAAGAGGTACTCGGACTCGATCAAACTAGAAAGTGCCATAAGCAAAGTAAGAACTGCTCCTTGATCACTTCTTGTAGTGCAATAGGCTCCAACCTCCAATGTCGCTCACAAACATTCCACCTTGTGGCCCATGCAACCAGATCTGTATACCAACCAACAGATAGAGTGGCACAAAAAGCTTGGTAGGGAAGTCTCTCATGCTCCATGGACCTCACCTAAGTGGCATATGTGATAGCTAAAAACAAAGCTTCAGCCTCAAGAGGAAAAAACCCGGTTTCAGCAAGCAGCAATACATAAGGAGTTTGAGTCCTCACCCCAAGTTCATCACACAAAAACAATTTCTGAACTTTCTCCACCTTTTGCCACCATGTCTTCTTAGTACTTGGACCCCAAATTTGAGCACCATAGAGAACCACCGGCTGCGCAAGAGATCTGAACAGCACCTTCTTCAACTCCCATGAGGTAAGGTAAGCAAGTCTAGAGCGGTTCATGAGTGAATACAAAGCTCTAAACCCTACATTGATTCTCATCTTCACACAAGTAGACCAACTATAGTTATGAGAAAACTCAAGGCCCAAGTACTTGTAAGAAGAAACCTGCTCCAATTGCTGTCCATCAAAAAAGAAAGGTGTGACACCTTTAGAACCCACCACAATCACCTTGGACTTGTCAAGGTTCACTTCCATCTTTGTTTGATTGCAAAACAAGAGAAGAGAATCCAACAACTTCTGTAAACTTTGTGGATTGGTAGAGAGGAGCACTACATCATCCGCATACAGTAGTGCATGTATCATCAAAGAGCCAACCTGTACACCTGTAGCTCCAGCTTCCATAAGCATCCTCTCTAGATCATCAATGAAGATTCCAAACAATGTTGGGGATAAAGAGCAACCTTGAATCACACCCATTGTGCTAAGGACATCTTGAGAACTCAAAGATGAGAGTTTCACAACCACCTTCTCATAGAGTCTAGAGATAGCTAGCACCAATCAGATCAGCTGAAACACCAACTTCCATGAGTCTCTCACTTAATGATTTCCTAAGCACCTTATCAAAGGCCTTCCTAAAATCAATAAATGCTACATAGAGAGCTCTCCCAACACCTTTAGATTTCCACCACAAAACATGGAGTACCAATGGATGATCCAAAGTACTAAAGCCTGATCTGAAACCCGCTTGGCACTTAGCTTGATTTCTGTACTTTTCAGCCCAAGTACTCAACCTAGACTCCAAAATTTGACCGTACAACTTGGCAAAGATACTACCCACTAGAATGGTACGGTAATTGGTGACAATATCTCTCTGACCAGACTTGTGAATAGGAACTACCTTCTTGCAGCACCATCTATCAGGAAAGCCACACCTGATGGCCTCATTCAAGAGAGAAGTGAGTACTGAAATCAGATGGCTACCACCCCACTTAAGTAGTTCAACACATAGTCCATCAACGTCTTCAGCCTTACCATTAGCCAACTTCTTCAATTGGTACTGGACATCAGCTTCAGAGATGATGAGAGCAGATCCAAGGCAAGGTGCCATGCTTGGAGCATCAGGGAAAAAGTACAGATCCTTCACATATTCACAAAGCTCATTCACGTCCAGCGATGGAGATGGAGATCTGATGGTTACCTTCTGCCAAAAAGCCTTGGGATTGCTCCTCAATTCAATGCTCAACTCAACCCCCTTGAGTCTCAAGAACGCTTGCTTCTTGCACTTCACCAACTTTCTATAAGAGACAAAAGCCTGATTTTGTGCAATCTGATCAAGAGACCTATCCATAGCTTTGATCCTTGCAATTTTACAGTCAGCATCAAACCACCTATTGCAAGGGAAACCAAGTCTCTTCCTATGAGAACCTTGTGGAAACAGAGTTGTTGATGTAGATTGAAGAAGTTCAACCAACTGATCACTACGTTGTTGAAAATCAGAACTCCACTCCATAGAGCTCAATTTCTCATGGATAGCTTGTTGGTAAAAATCTTGCTTGTGAAAATCAAGATGGAGTTTCCCTCTAAAGGCATGGTCAATAGGTAATGTGGTTCTATTGAGGCAAGAAAGAAGGATGACACAAGATAAAGGTGCATGGTCAGATTCAGGTTGAGGATCTAAAACAACAAAATCTCAGACAATGTGTATATCACTGGGTGAGGTGAGCATATAATCTATAGTGTTGGATCCACCAGAAGCAAAGCATGTGCTCTTACAAGTTTCTGGAAATTGAGAAAGGCCATTCAAGATCTTCAAGCTACAATTAGTACCAAAGCTCAAAAAGTGCTCACTCATAGAGTTGGATATGAGATCTTTAGAAGAGCGGGACCAAGCACTAGAATGATCTATCAAGCTATGGAAAGGGTCATTCTCAAGGTCACTAAACTCAGGAATCTGAGAGGTTTGGATCCTAGCATTGAAATCACCAAGAATAAGTACTGCAGCTTTACTTTGAAATTCCAACACATCCTTTGTCAAGGAGTGGAAAGGTTGCATGGTGTTGAGAGATCCGCTTGAATAGATTGGTGATGTCAATGGGGCAAAGTAACAAATAGCAAGGAAGCAAGGTGTACCAACTCCTCCAATCCTTAGCCATTGGTATTGTCCACTTGAGTCTTGACCTATCAAAGAGACTGATTTTTCAAAGCCAAATCTGACGTAAGTAGCAATACCTCCAAAGCCCCTTCCTTTGTGTTGCCTCCGCTTGTTCCAAGTTGAACCAACAAGAATGAAACCTTCAATGTCTTGAATGGTGTTTCCTTCATGTTCCAATGTCTCCACAAGATTGATCAGATCAGCATCATCCCACACAAGTTTAGCGCTTGAGTACTTGGTATGTGTGAGACCATGAACATTCCAAAACAGCACTCTAAGGGTCTGGAATTGCTATGTGGTAGTTGACAACTTCCTTTGGGTGATCCTAGCTCTATTGTCTCTCAAGAATGCAACAAAACTTGCTTGTTGAGCCTCCTTCACTTTTGCTAATTCTCCCTTCTTTGCTTGCCATTGGAGAGGTGTGAGATCAGGGTCCAACCAAATACGCCGCCCCTTCAATATAGCCTTGTTATCCATCACTGCATTCCTTTGAGTTTCTGAGCCAAACCTCACCAAAATGTTTCTTGGTTGTGCACCTTGTTGTCCCAATCTATATGCTTGCAAAATTTGAGGATCATGGACTCTCAAAGAATCAGCAATAAACTCACACACTATGGCCTTGGTGTCTTCCTTCTCAGTCTCTGGCAAACTTGGAATTCTCAAGTTCTTCATTTTGACCAATTGGTTCTCCTTCTCAACCTCATGCTCTTGCAAGCAAGAGATTTGAGCCACCTTAGTAGCTTCAGCATAAGACTTCATCTTCACTTCTAATGTGTCCACAATCTGTTGGAGCCCTCCGCCTTGTGTAGCAATATCATTGGCTTGTGCTCCCAAGGAAGCAACTTTCTTGGTAGCATCAACCATCTCCTTGGTTGATGTTAACAGAGAGATAGAACTCTTCTTGAGGTCTTGAATCTCTTGGTTTACTAGGTTCAAAGACTCTTTGACATTACTGATCTCAACCTTTACAAATTCCATATCAGTCATGAGAGTACTGATGCACTGGGACATAGGTGCCATGAAGCTTCTAAGGTCCTTGTGGAAATCATTTGCTTTCCTATACATTTCAGCTAATTGTTGTTGCTTCATGGCTATATCAGCAATGTCTTTCACCATCTTGGACTCCTCCATTGTGACAATCACTTATCACTCACAATCAATCTGGAAGTTTTCTTCCAATACCAAAACTTTAGGATTTTCAAGTAGGCAGCACTACTGTTTTACAATTGTATGCACTACTAGGATGGTGTTGAAGTAAGGACCTTGAGAAGATGATGCTAATGAGATAAGAATCACCTCATTTGAATATGTGAGTGCAAAGATACTATCTTTCAAATCTGCAGTGCACACTAATACCAAAGGCTGCAAAATTTGAGGTACCGACAGCTTCTAATCTGTGACCTAACCTTAAGCAATCAATTTTCAGTCTAAAGGTCTGAGGGAGCTGATTTGAAAGACACAAAGATCACTTCATTTGGATCATTGAGTACAAAGATACAATAGTTTCAATTTGCACTTCACAATGTTATGATGTACAAAGAGTCACAGATTTCAAATTGTCACAACTTCCTTATCTGACTTTCAATTTCTACAAATCAGACCTCAATAGAAACCTTGCACAATTCTCATTCTATTGCTACAAAAACCACTTGATTTGGACCTATAAGTATAGAGAAATCCTACTTCACATGTGCAGATTTTAACACCAAGTAGTTGCAAGTGCTACAGTGAAACAAATGGTCATATCATCTGCGTTGGATATCCAAATCTTTCAAATATGGACTTATAGAAATCCTATGACCTTGTGGTTCTTATGACACAAGAATCACCTGGATTGGATCTGTAAGTGAGGAGAACTGGCACTTCAAAAATGGTACTCCAAACAACAAGATGCACGAAATGTGACAGAATGAGAATTACCACCACTATTTGCTCAGACCTCCATGTGCTCTGAGCTTGGCCTTGAAAGAGAGCTTGTAACTCACAAATTCTGATGCAGCAGTTTTCACTAGATTCGCACTTGTGACCACAGAGCAATAGCCTTCCCAATTCTTGCACAATAACAAGGACTACTCAAAACTTCCTCAGGATTGAAAAATCCAGATCTCCCTGAGTACTGCTCCAAACTGAACAAGCTTTACCTTGAAAAAAGGCTCTCAGCATAGCGCTTCTAATGAGACTCCAATCACTCCATTTGTCTAAGTATTGGCAGAGATACAATCATTCGAATTTATAATTTAAATCCTAAAATCTGCCAAAGATGACAGAATTCAAATCCTTGTAACTCTTTGCACAGATGTGGGTTTTCAGCATGCTTGACATCAATCGAAAGAGCTCTTCAAGGCGCATCCATTGCTACAGAAATCACTCCATTTAGACTCCTGATAATGAAGAAATGAACTCTCAATTATTGAACCTCTGTCAGAAAATTCAAGTACTCATAACTTTTGCCACAAAGCTCAAAATGGTGCAATCTTGGTGTCCATGGAAAGCTCTTGGCAAGGCACTTCAAACAAGACTTAAATTTCAAGGTTTAGATGAGCAAGTGCTGAGATATAACTATCTGAAGTTTTGAGAAAATCTCATCTCTCAAACTTTCGGAAATCAAGTCTCGCAAGTCCAAGAAACCCAAGCTCAAGTTGGATATTGCCCAATTCTCAAGCAAAGTCGTTTTGCAATGAAGTGCCATTTTTGGGAGCGCCTAAATCATCACAATCAAGATTGTTTGGAAAGATTTGTTGGAGTTGTGATTAAGGAGTGTGAATTTGTGACAAGACTGTGAGTCAGTGCTTGTTTCTCTCTTCTGGGTGTGGTTTCTACTTGAGAGATTAAAGACGCAACCAAGAAGAACTAAATTGTTATTGTTTGACTTTGTATTTGGACATTTCTGACTTGTATCTCCATGGGAACAAAATTTACTTACCCAATTACCGCAAAGTGATATTTGTCGGGTTGTCACATGGTGGATTGGCATCAGCAGACATTAAGATTCAAGGACATTTTATCCAAAGATCAGAAGTTGGTGATTGTGAGTTGGACGAAAGTTCCTCACCTTGGGGAAACAAGTTCGTCGGAAGAGGAGGACGAATCCAAAGACTCATCGTCTTTGTCCTCAGACGAATCCAAAGATGGAGTCCAAGTTAACTATTTGGAATGCTACGAGGTGGATGTCAGAGATGAAGATCCATATGACCTTGCCTTGGGTGAACCTGACTTGGAGGAAGGGGGTTTGATGGCAGCTCGCCTTGGGTTAAGCCTAGTAAGCCATGTTGAAGGCATCATCAACCCTGATGACTGTCAAGATGTTTTATTGATTGAAGGAAAAATTTTGAAAATTTTGAAGACAATCACTTCGGAGGAGTTGGAAGGATACACTGCCATGTTCATAGAATTCCAGGATGTATTCGCTTGGACTATTGATCAAATGCCGGGTATACCATGAGAATTTGGAGAACACCAGATTGATCTGGTTGAAGGTGCAGTTTTGGTTTGGCAACGACAATACCGCTTGACTCAAAGTACTTGCTTTTGGTGAAAGATGAAATTGACAAGTACTTAGGGGCCAGAATCATCTTCCTTGTCTTAAGCAGTGAATGGGTTTCCCCCATTGTCATTGTCACGAAGAAGAAAACAGGGAAGATCTTAGTGTGCCAAGACTTCCGGAAGTTGAACGCAGTCATAAGGAAAGATCATCATCCCTTGCCCTTTACCAATACAATTTTAGATCAAGTAGCTGGTCATCCTTGTTATAGCTTTTTGGATGGATTTTCATGGTACAATCAAGTATCCATTTGGGAAGAGGACAAGGATAAAACCACATTCACGACCGATTGGGGCACTTTTTCTTACAATCCAATGCCCTTTGGGTTGTGTAATGCTCCCGCTACTTTCCAGTGGATGATGAATTCAATCTTCAAAGATTTCCTGCTCAAATTTGTGGAAGTTTTCATTGATGATTTTTTTGTGTTTGGGCAAAGAGATGTACATTTAGATTACCTTCACCAAACTTTTGAAAGGTGTCATTTTGCTGGCTTGTCATTACACCCAGAGAAATGCTTCTTCGCAATGAAGGAAGGAATTCTTCTGGGGCATTGGGTGTCAAGCCAAGGTATTGAAGTTGACGTCGAGAAGGTTAAGATAATTGCAGCTTTGGAATCCCCAAAGAACATTTGGGAGCTGAGAGCCTTCTTGGGACATGTCTGATACTACAGACGCTTTGTGTCAAATTATGCAGTGCTTGCTGCACCACTTACAAAGCTTCTGAAGAAATCCGAGGACTATCTGTGGGAAGCAAATCAAGAAGAAGCTTTCCAGGTGTTGAAAAGAAGCTGGTTGAAGCACCAGTTATGAGGGCCCCAAATTGGGATGTCCCTTTTAATGTATATGTGGACACTTCGTCCATGGCCATCAAAGTTGTCTTAAGTCAAAAGGACAAAAGAAGAAGAACTACCCTGTGTATTATGCCACCCGCCAACTTTCAGTTTTTGAAAAGAACTATTTGACAACTGAAAGAGAAGCACTCGGAATGGTGTATGCCTGCAAGAAATTTCACCACTATCTGTTGGGATACGAGTTTGTCTTCTATGTTGACCATTACGCATTGCAACATTTGGTCAAGAAGGCAGATTTGTCCGGGCAAATTGCAAGATGGATCTTGTTGTTACAAGAATTCACATATATTGTACAAGTACAGAAGGGAGCTTTACATTTGAATGCAGACTTCCTGTCCAAGTTAGAAACTCAAGACTAGGAGTGGGAAATTGACAATCGGTTCCCTGATGAAGAGTTGTATCAATTATCAGCAATGCGAAGTACGAGGTATGCAGCGGAATATCACTATCTGCATACTCTCCATTGTCTTGAAGGGATGGACCCGGAGCAGAGGACCGTCTTTCTCAAGAAAATGGGGCCGTACTAGCTTAAACACAGCATTTTATTTAAAATGGGTGAAGATGAAGTACTTCGGCGATGCTTGGAGTCATACGAAGTAGGAGGAGTGATTGAATCTTTACACTCCAAAGCATCAGGAGGCCACATGCTCTGAAGAAGACTATAAAGAAAATTCTTTTGGCAGGGTATTGGTGGCCTACAATGTACAAGGACGTGCATGCTCATATTCGAAGATGTGATGCTTGTCAAAGAACGGGGAAGCCGATGACTACTTCTCAATGGCCTTTTGAGACCAATTTTGCCTTTGGCCCCATTTGAGAAATGGAGGATTGATTTTGTGGGTCCAATTCAACCAGTGACCCAAGTCACAAGAAAGCGATACATTTTGGTTTGCACTGACTATGCTACCAAGATGGTCGAAGCTAAAGCAACTCGTAGAGATGATGCTGAAACTGTGGCGGAATTTTTCTTTTGAAACATCATCTCCTGATATGGGTGTCCTCTGGAATTGGTCAGTGACTGAGGAACACATTTTTTGAACTCTATAATGGAGGTGTTAACCAAGTACTTTCAGATTAAACATCGGAAGACGATTCCTTATAACCCAAAAGCAAATGGCTTAACGGAAAAAGCAAATGGGTTACTTTGCAAAATTTTGAATAAGGTGATTGTCAATTATGCCTATGATTGGGACACAAAATTACCAGCCATGTTGTAGGAATATCAAACGACAGAAAAGATTACAACCAAACAAACTCCATACTTCTTGACATATGGCTTGCATCCCATACTGCCAGTTGAATTTGAAGTACCAACATATTGGATTTTTTGCAAAGAACAATTGTCGGAGGAAGAAAGTCAAGATCTTTGGATTCATCAACTGATGTGGTTAGAAGAGAAAAGAGATGATGCAACGCAAACCACGAAAGAAGTGCAAGCACAAAGGAAATGGAAGGTAACCCTTTTGCCACTCAAGTAAATGGGTGGAGAGTTCGGAGATATTGGACCATAGACTCGGAAGTCTCTAAGCCACCGAGGTCTATGTTCGCGGGGACGCCCACATTTGAGGGAGGGGGTATGTGGTGCCCGCATATTTTTGTTTTGTTCAAAATAGAGAAGAAGAAGTGTATAGAGAAGTCGGATTGCATATGTATGGCCGAAGAAGGCGAAGAAAAGAGTCTTTGGGATGAAACCTGAAGTGAAGTGACTTCGGGTCATAAGGCAAAGTACTCATAAATGCCTTGTCAGTATACAACCCAAAGTAAGGAGTCTTCGTATCGGGGGAGCGAGGCAAAGTCTATCTAACAACCTTTCATTGGGGCAAGAAATTCAAGAAGAGATCATTCAAAACAGGCGGCTCATCCGTGCAAAGTACTATTGACAGTGATAGGTGCATGCAGGAGGTGTGATTTCTTGGTAGAAACTCAAATTGAAGAGAGACAAAGAAAGTGCAACTCTATAAAAATTGAGCTTGCGATGATAGTGATAGTGATAGTGTACTATTGATAGTGATAGGTGCATGCAGGAGGTGTGATTTCTCGGTAGAAACTCAAATTGAAGAGAGACAAAGAAAGTGCAACTCTATAAAAATCGAGCTTGCGACAAAGCAATGTCAAGCAATTTTCCTTTGCCGTTGAGAAGTTGTCCTGCAGGTGATCCTGGGAAGGGAAATAGAGTGGGAGATGTGCTAGTGTGTAAGGGAGAAGTCGCAAGAGTGAAACCGAGAGACAGTGGGAAAGCAAGAGAGATGGGAGGAGGAAAGAAGAACTCTAAATTTGCAGTGAGGAATCATGCAATTTGGAGGTTAGATGTAATTGCAAGAATCAAAGTCTTGAGCCAACGTTGGATTACATTCTTGGCATGGAACTGGAATGTTAGTTTTCCAGGTTTCATGACTGAGATCATCGAGAGCAAGTGCCTTGATGGACCCAAAGAAGAAGGGAAGAGGGGAAATCCGGCTTGCTGAACAGAGTCGGATTGGAAATTAGTACTCGGGAAGGAAGCAGGCACGGAGCAGGGTGCCATGTTCTTGGGGAAGGGAGAGATAGCCAAGGAAACCCAAGAAGTGAGGGATGCATTCTCGTCAAAGCGGACAAAGAATAGATACAAAGTGGAGAGTTACAAAGATCCTGTCAAGAGGGGAATTATGAGTGCTCTAATGGCAATCCTAAAGCCGGAAAGAACAACCTATGTGATGAAATACCAAGCGGTGTTCTTTCACAAATTGTTTGCACAAGAACCAATCAATTGGGCAAGGTGTTTCCATGGGAGAACGCAACAAATGGTGTGGAATCTGTGGGATAAATCACCTCCACATTACATTGTGCCATTTGCAGCCTATTTCTACTTCGGGTTGAATTTGCTAAACTCGGCGGAGCAAACTCGGATGGTGTCGCATTTCCATCCCGATTTGAGAAGGCAAGTCGATGTAGAGGAGCAGCAGTACATCTTACAAATCAGAAGCACCGACAAGTACTACAAGAAGATGGGGAAGAATGTGGAGATAGTAGTGAGTACTCCAAAATTGAAGAAGTGATGTTGGCAGGGCAAAGCCAAAGACAAGACAAAACCTTGGAAGACAAGAAGAGGAAACCCAAGGTGAGGCATAGTGGTGATCAAGTCAGAAGATGAAGACTTGGAAGGTGAAGCCGAGTGCAAGAGCAAAGACTCGTAATGCAAGGAGGAGCCCGAGCTAAAGCTACAAAGCGGAGATACAAGTAGCGACAATGATGAAGGAGGACAAATGACATCGGTGCCAGTTGTTGCCAAGGTGGAAGAAGAAGTGCAGGCATAGACCGAGGACAACACAAAGTTAGAGGATGAGATACCCGAGGTAGAAGAGAAGAAGATCACAATTCAGAGGGGAGTTCACTCAAGACGCAAGGCAAAGTGTGATGTAGGTCCTAGTAACGTGAAAGAAGAAGTGAACAAAAGCTCAAGAAGCGAGGCATCAGTGCCGGTACAAAGACTGCAAAGAAGAAGGTGAGTATCGGATGAACATGAAGTGCAAAGGGAAGTTGCTACGCAAGAGGAGGTAGTAGCGAGCAATGGAGTTGAGTACCTGTGAGAGGTTGTGTGTCCTTTGTTGGTGAAGTTAGAACATAGGAAGAAGGAAATGCAGTCAACTTGTCCAGAAGTGAAGACTGTGTTGCAAGGCTTAGCACAATTAGAAGAAGAGAACTTGGAGTTGAAGAAAATCATAACCCGGGGTGAGGAGGAAGGTGAAGTACTGCAAGCGGAGGCAGTAGTGAAGACTCAGGTAATTGAAGATGTGAAGAGAGAAGTGAGATATCGAGAAGAGCTTGTTAAGAACAGTGACATAGCAAGGGAAAAGCAAGTAGCAGAATATGAGATCTTGAAGCAGCAGTTTGCTAATTCAAGAGTAGAACTTATCCATGCTATGGCGAGAGTAGCAGCAAAGGAACAAGAGCTCGATAGGGTGATGGAGAGTGTAGAAGAGAAGAAGCAGCTTTGGCAAAAGGAGTTAGCAGCATGATATAGGGAAGAAGAAAGATAACAAGAGTTACTTCATAATCAGGAGGAGAAGGTTGTACAGAAGGAGAAGGAGAAGGAGAAGGAAATGGTGAAAGCCGAGTTTGAAGCAGAGTTGGCAATGTACAGAGAGGATTGGCTTACAAATCAAGAGCAAGAAAGGAAAATGCGATTGGAGCCGTTGAAGGAGATTGTCCTCAAGATGAACGCGATGTTGAGTACAGAGGCCAGTGTTCAAATTGAAGAAACAAGGCTGCACAAGTTGAAATTGTTGGTGCAGGAGACAAGGCAAAGATAGGCAAAAGATACAAATTTGAATGCGCTGCTGATAAGTCTCAAGACTCTTATAAATAGGAAGATCTTAGAGGTAGAAGACAACATTGCAATTAGATTAGACTTAGTGAAATTAGAGATAGATAAACTTTGGAAAGGTGTCAAAGCAAAACCCAAAGTAGATAATATAGGAGTGCAGATGTCTTCAGAGTTACCATTGGAGACATTGGAGAAGAGTGGGTCAAGAGATGAAGGTTTAGAAGGGTTACCCACTAGTGCAATTTCAGATTAGGAAAGAGAATTGTTGGATCTGGTAGAAGAAGTAGAAGATATGAAACCCAAGGACAGAGTAGTAGGAAATAAATTTACTTTGGGTTTGGGTTTGAAAGCCAATGACGAAGTAGACATCGGATCGGACTAGAAACAGTTTTGAAATTTGAAGAGGCAGATATGAAGGGGTGCATTGTCATTTCGGATCTGCAGGTTAGAAAAGTTGTTGTAGAATGGTATAGTTGTTAGAACTATCAAGTTGTTCACAACTTAAGAGTGGCATTTAAAGAGAAATGTTGTTCAATGCTCATAATTTTTGAGAATACATAAAGCAAAGTGCTGTGAAGTTGTGCTCATCGCTTGAGCTTGATTCCGAGTATCAACTTTGCAATTGTGTTTGTGAGTGTGTGGATAAATTCAAAGTGCAAGTCAATGTGCTTGTTGGATGTTGGATTCCGCAACCTTGATCTTCATTCTGTGTGTTTGATCTTGAGTGAAGTGCAATCAAAGCAATGCCTTCACAAATCTGAGAGGAATTGTAGTGTTGGTAGTATTTTGCATTTGTGAGTACAATGTGAGGTTGATGTGAAGGAATTTTGATTGAGGAAGTTGTGCCTTCAGTGGAGGGGTGGAACACAATTCTGAGGTGAAGTTGTTTTGCAGTGAAGTGTCATTTTTGGGAGAGCCTGAATCATCACAATCAAGATTGTTTGGAAAGAATTGAAGGAGTTGTGATTAAGAAGTATTAATTCATGACAAGACTGCGAATTAGTGCTTGTTACTCTCTTCTGGGTGTGGTTTCTACCTGAGAGATTAAAGACGCAACCAAGAAGAACTAAATTGTTACTATTTGACTTTGTATTTGGACATTTCTGACTTGTATCTCTGCGGGAACGAACTTTACTTACCCGATTACCGCAAAAGTGATATTTGCCAGGTTATAACATGGTGATACCTCTATTTGATGTACTGAGTCCATCATATATAACATCCTTTTGGATGTTACCAAGCCAATTTTCACCTCTTGATAATATGTCTAATTATTGGTATTACAATAGGAAGAGATAATTGAATATCACACAAGATAACAACCAATGTATGTCATTCATAACATTGAACAAGAAAATATAGTTGAGGATATAAAGATAGATAATTTTAGTCAAAACACAAGTATGTAAATCTATACTTTTCAAATAAAAGGTCTACAAAAATGTAATTTTATTTCAAATTAATCACTCAACCTCCCATAGAGCCATTCTATTGTTCCAAGGGAGTGGCTAAAGAGATTCAAGGCTTGACTTGTGCATTGTGAGTTGTACAAGAATAAATCTGTATATATTATTTCTTAAAATATAATTTATTTTTAGACATCTGATATTTATTATGAAATGTAGATAAGTAAGAATATAGTTTGTATTTTAAAATATCATAAATCACTAAATTGAGATATTTATATACCAAATAAAAATAATATATAAAAATATGTATTTTATTATACATGATTAATTTGTATCTAAGCCAAAGTTGCTTTTTTGTATGCTTCAAACCCTTCTCGTAATTATTTCTATGGGTAGTATGTCATGTTGGCTTGTGTTATGATACAAAGTTAGCACACTTGTTAGCATAGGCTAATGAGTTAATAAAATAAACAAAATATAGTTAAAAGTTATGAGGATGTTCTAGAAGCATCTAAGAAGTTTCTTGGTAGAATGGTCTAGAAGCAATGAAGGAGCTTCTTGGTGGGAAGCCTCTAGGTACCTTTTGAGGAATTTGTAACTTGGACACCAAGTTCACAATTGCTTAAATTGTATGCCAAATAGAAAACTTTTGGAAGGAAGCTTCCTAAGAGGCTTCTTGGCTAACTTAGTTTGCACTACAAGTAGGTGACTTAAGAAAGAAGCTTCTCAAGAGCCTTGTATTGCTTCATTATAATTACCAAGCCAAAGCTCATGCTAGATATTTGGAGTTTCATTCACTTGAGAGTCCCACGGTGAACTTCTACTTTGAACTTCCATTCTCTTATTTCTCTCCTTGGTCTTTTGTAGCTTATTTGCATGCTTCACATCCCTTCTATTATTCAGATAGATAAATATGTTTATATTGACATGTTCTCAAAAGTGAGAAAAATGCATTCATTTTTAACACATAAAGAAGACCTAAATTGATAAGAATACTATAAGCAAGTTCAATAATACAAGAAGGGATTCTATATTATATTTTCGCATATGTAAAGATCACATGAAGTAATATTACAAAAGGTCACATAAACCTTTACAAGGCATAAGTGAGAGATACTTGCAAATTATAACAAGTGGTGGCCCATAGCCATAAATCTTTACAAGTCACCTTTTTCATGATCCTTAAATCCTTATGGAATTTTAGGGGATGATGGGACATTCATGTTACTCATTAATGAAACACTCATTCAATTTCAAATGGGTTGATAAGTGTCACATTCAAAGTTGATACTTCATTGACTCACTTATTGAGCTTTGATAGTTCTTGGTGTGGATGAAGAGTTATTTCCCAATTTACAATAGCTTTGATAGTATAACATAACAATAGTTTCTAATTACAACCAAATGGTTCTTTCAATTTTGTAAAACTCTTGCTAAGCTTTGATAATTCATACTTGTGATAGTTTGTGGTGGCAACTTGGAAAATTTGGAATAGAACTTGGGTTCAAATTTCAGTTTTATTTGGGAATCAAAATTGCATAATACCTCACCTTAATACACAAAAATTGATCATGAAAGAACTAAAAATTTTAATGCATATCTAAATTGCAGAATTTGAAACAAGTTATGAAGAATAGACCAATAATGAGTGGGTAGATTCTGCTTGGGATTGGGATTCAGGAGAATGGAGCAAATAAAACAAGTGGATGAAATGGAAAGGCTTTCCAAATGGTTGGAATTTATCCATGTGAGATGATATTTGAAGGATAGAATTCAAATGTCTCATAATACAAAGTTCATGTATAACTTTTTCTTGGAGCTTGATTTCTTGGAGCTTTTCAAACAAATTGTGAGGATGGATATGGAATCTCTTACTACTTAAGTGGATCTGATCAAAGTGTATGAATTATTTAGAAGAAGTAGGGCTATGAGAAGACCAAATGCTTATATGGTTCTAAGAGGCATTAGCATTCAATCAATTTGGACATAATAGGACTGGAGGTTGTGTGATAAGAGGGATGAACTTGTGGAGAATTAGTGCAAGATTTATAGCCAACTATACTAAGAGAGTAATCATTGCCATATTTTCCATTCTCATGAAGGAAATGCAATGGCCAAAGATTGAGTAGAGTTAAAATTTGATCAAGGTTTGCAGAAACCTTGATTTCCAAGGTATGTAATATTAGTGGATTTTACCCTTTTCCCTTTATTGCAAAGGCACAACATTGATGGGGAAGCTTACTTTAGCAAAACGTGCACTTACTCAATTGATGGTTAGGTGATGTGTGATAATAAGCAAAGAATTTTTTACTTTGCAAGAGACAAAAAGGTTTTTATTAAGAATTAGTCAAGTTTTTGAAAGTGATTTCTATTGTTATGTGGGTGGCTAATGAGAGGTGGGCAATTGTACATGAATTTCTAGATCATGTCATGACATGACATGTTAAAAAAGTTTGAGCTTTGGTCATACCTAAAGCATAGATGTGTGTGTGTTTCATTTACTAAGCAATGTTGGATATGTGCAAATGAGCAATCTTGTGTCTTTGTTTAAACAAGTACACACTCAAAAAAGGATGGACTTGAATGACTATGTGATCCAAACTAAGTCTCTAAATGAACATTGTATTGGGATACTCAAAGCATGTTTGCATTCTTTGCTTGAGTTGAGAATTCAATTCAACGATAGGAAATGAAACTCCTATCTATTGCACTAGATTGTGAGTTTTGTTATATTGCACAATTTTTTTATTAAATAAATATAATAATGTGAGGACAAAAGAGGAATATTTTAGAGAGGAGATCAAATCTAATTCATGTTCATGGAGGTAGGTGGTGGAATGATTACCAATTTAGAAAGGAAACTAGGTGCTTAATGATAGAAACTTGCCTTACCTTGAACCAAGCCTTCAATTGATGTTTGTACAAGATATAATAATAAACTTTTCTACTTCCCAAGACATTCATTTCAATGCTAAAGATAAATTTAAATCTTGTCAATGTGTTTTTTCTTTTATGAGTTTGCTCATTTCATGTGGTGTTGCTCATTTAAGGTTGTGGGATCACTCATTTTTTGGTGGAGTCTCTTGCTTGTTTATTAGGATTGCTCATTTGGAGTGGGAGTCATTTTTTTCTTGGAGGTTTTCTTGTTACCATGGTATTTTTATTTTTATTTTGGAGTTTTCTAATTTTCTTGGGTTTGCTTGGATTTAAAAACATTTGTAATTTCAATATGTTCCACTCACATGGCACATTTGTCTTAAAACTTGTGAATATGGATATGCTTGAGTGTGTTTGTGTCACTTCTTCCAAAACAAGTGTAAGACTAGATTATTTGGGAGGACTTTGAAACTTTTAGATTGCACTAAATTGTATTTGCAAACCCTTATCCTACAAGGTTGGAATATAGGTCATTTTTGCTACCAAGCTTCTTTCTATATGAATATATCAAGTAGTTACATCCTTTTATGCAATGAAATTGCACATAGTTCTAATGAAATTATTAAACCCACAATTTTCCATTATTCTTTACATTGTTAGACCCACAAGCATTTGAAGTAAATATATACCTTATCTCTAAATGAAAATGGAAGTAGTATCATGAAGTAACTTAGAAACTAGCTCCTATTTGGCCTCCATAAGAGAAGCTAAAGCAAGGCTAAATATGTTGCACAAGTGCTGTACATCCTTTAGATTCCACAACACCAAGTAGGGATCTAAATTAGACTTTGCAATCATAAAAGAGCTAATTGCATGATGTCCAAAATAACTCTCTATTTATTTACTTGCTTTCTCCCTCCTTTTATTATTGGTCTTATCAAGGTTATTCAAATGGATATATATATCCTATACATAATACATATTCACTGCAAACTCATGTAACTAATAGTTGAAAATTATAGCTCAAACCTCCTTAGGAGTGAGCTAACCTTTTGGAGGCAAGCAAACAAGAGATCTCCCTTCATAGAAAGTGAACTCCTATATTGAAATACGTAGTTAAACATATTATCTGGAGGTGAAAATTGGCTTGGTAACATCTAGAATGATGTTGTGTACAATGGGCTAGGAAGATCAGATAGAGGTGTCACCAAAAGAGTACTAATATGAATAGGGCAGAAGCCAAAAATAGCTTGAAGAGTTTAGAGCTAATTTTGGAGGCCTAAACGGGTGAATTAGGCCTCAAAAAATGAAACAAATGCTCTCAAGGAAAAATGACTTGCTTTCTCCTTGTGACAACCCAAAAAAATATCACTTTTGTGATAATCAGGTAAGTAAAATTTGTTCCCATAGAGATACAAGTCAGAATTAGTCAAATACAAAGACAAATAGTAAAAAGTAGTTCTTCTTGATTGCATCTTTAGTCTCTAAGGTAGAAACCACACCCAAAAGAGAGTAACAAGCATTGAATTGTAGGTCATCACAAATTATCACTCCTTAATCAACATTTCACTCACAAATGCAAAATATCACAACATTGCACTCACAAATGCAAAATACTACCAACACTAAATTCTTCTTAGATCTATAAAGACAATGGTTCAATTGCACTTCACTCAAGATCAAACACATAGAATGAAGATCACGGTTGTGGAATCCAACATCCAACAATCACACTGACTTGCACTTTGAAATTCTCTCAACATTCACAAACACAAACACACAATTGATACTTGAAATTAAGCTCAAGTGACAAGCACTGCTTCACAACTCTTTGCTTTATCTATTCTCAAGAAAATGAATACGGAACAACACAAGACTGCAAAGGCCTCCTTTAAATAGGCAAAGCACTTTCCCCTTCATCTCATGTACTTTGGGTCTATCTAATTCTACTAAGTCCTTTGCTATTTCTACTACCTCTTCACTATAGACTACAATTGGACTAGTGGGTAACTTATCTAACTCATTTTCTCCCGATCCACTCTTCTCTAAAGTGTCAAGTGTCAAATCCAAAGACACCTACACTCCTACCTCCCTTACTTTGGGTCTAATATACACAATATTCTAAAGACTTTCTAACTCTAACTTAATTAGTCTCAAGTCTAATAGAAATGTTATTCTCTAAATTTATCATCTTCCTATCAACCCGAGTCTTTAGACTGATCAACAAGGCGTTCAAATCCTTGTTCTTTGCATTCTTAATACAAGTCTCCTACACCAACAATTGTAATTTGTGTAACCACAATTCCTCCATTCTCACCTTGGCTTCTATGGTTAACTTTGCCTTCGATTCCACAATTGCTCCTTCAAGTGAATCCTTCGATTGCCTCCTTTATCATTCTTCCTCCATCACAACTTTGCTGAGTTTCAACTCCTCCTCATACCAACTATGTGATCCTCCAATTCCTTCACATACTGGTCAATCTTTGCCTCTAACATCTGCATCAGATCTCTCAGCCTTTCTTCTTCTTGATCTTGCTTAGCAAATTCCCACTGCCGGGCTATTTTCTTCTCTTCTACCTTCTAGCAAAATGCATCAAACTCTTCTTCCTTAGCTTCCACCATTTCTTTGCCATTCTCTTGCTTTGTCTTCTCTTCAGCTTGTAATTTCTCTACCCAAAGTCTTTCTTGCATAATCTCCTTCACTTTTATCGCCAACTCTCTTCCCTGCTTCTCAAACTTCTCTTGCAGATTCTTGTTTATCTTCTTCTGCAACGCTGCATTGACTGCAAGATTTCCCTTTCCTCTTCTCTTCTACTCAAATTCTCCTGCAACTTCCAATTCTCAATCTTTAATCTCTCTAGCACCTACAACACCATATGTACGTTGGGATGTCTGTGTTGCATCTCCTTCTTCTTCTTCTTCTTCTCCATCTACAATAACAACGGACATACCACATCCCAAAGATACTCTACTTCCTCACATCTTGCTTCTTTTACTACCTTCTCTTTAGTGACTACAATGATTAGATACCTTCCTTCCAAGCTCAAGGTCTTAATACAAAGTCAAGATCTTTGTATTTGCAGTGACTCCTTGTCTGCCAAACTCTCTTCATTGTCCAAATTGATGATCTGCCGGGCCACTTGCACTCCTTCTCCTTCTGGCATGTATTGCCTTGACTCTGCCACCAGTCCTTCTTCTGCCTCAATTGCTAACTTGGCTAGAATTTCTTCTCCTACATCTTGCCGCTCTATTTCTTCTTGTAGAGACATCTCCTTCTCTTGAACTTGCTGTACCTCAGGTTAACCCTTTCTCTCTTCACTGGATTCTTTGCTTTATAGGTCAACTCCACCTCTTCTTCCTCCAATCTTTCCGACACGGACTCTTCTTCCTCTTCTGATTTGACTTCCTCTATAGGCGCAATCCGCTGGACTTGCTTCCCTTCTCTTTGCCTAATTCTTCTAATTTTTGGGGCTCCATTGGCAAGCTCTCCACCTTGGGTCTACTTCTCTTCTTCTTGCCTGGCAAGGGCACAACCATCTTCCGATCCTGTCCAGTTCTTGCATAGTGATCATCATTCCTTCTCAATTGCCGAGTGTACTGTCGCTCCTCATCATTGGCTTCTTGTTGCAGATCAGGATGGAAATGTAAGATGATCATCTTCTTCTCCACACTGCTTAATAGGTTCAACCCAAGGTAGAAGTGTGCTACAAAAGGCATGAAGTAATGTGGTGGTGTCATCGTCCTCCAATTCAGCATCATCTGCCTCATTCATTGATAAAAACACTTTGCTCAATTGATCGGTTCTCCTACAAACATCTTGTGGAAGAACACGACTTGTTGTTTTGTCATGTAGGTGGTGTGATTGGACTTGAATAGGGCCATCATTGCACCTATAATGCTTCTTTGCATTGGGTTTTGATATGTCTCCACCTTGTACCCATTCTTCTTGCGCTTTGAGGTGAAAGAATCTTTGATCTTTTGGGTTTCTTTTGCTACTTCTCCCTTCTCCAAGAACATGGCCCCATGCTCCTCCCCACTCTCTCTTCCTAACACTAACTTCCAATCCAACTCTGTCCATCAAGCCGGATTGCCTCTCTTCCCCACTATTGCCAGCCCATCTACATATTTATTGGCCGTAATCTCTACCATGAAATTTGGAAAACTCAGGTTCCAATTCCATGCAAAGAAAGTAATGTGAAGTTTATTGAGAAATTCAATGCGAGCCATCACATCTAACCTCCTAATCATTGGATTTCTCATTGCTAATGTAGGGCACTTCTTGATTCTTGTCATTCTACTCTCCTTTGTGATGTGCTTCTGCAAGACAATTCTCCTGCCCCCTAGACGTGCAACTCTCAATTCCTTTGAATTCTTCACAACTTCACTCACTACCACTCCTCTACCCTAGTCTCCATTAGGTTAACTCCGCAAAGGCAAAGGAAATATCACTTGTCATTCATCTTGTTCTTGATTTGAACCCAACTTTATAGTTTGACATTTCTCAATCATTCTTCAAAGATTATCTACCAAGAATCACACCTTTTGTATGCACATCTCTTGTCACTATTAAGTTCTCCCGCTTGTGCCTTAGTTGTTTTTGTGTGTGGTAATATTCTTGAATTTCCAACCCAAAGGAAATCTGTTACGTTGTCTTTGCATCGGGTTGATGATCCCAAGGTGAAGTTTCCTTACTTCCGGTTTAACTCTGAGAGATCCAATCCGAGTACTTTGCATCTAAAAAGAAGTTACTTTTCTTCTTTCTTCACTCTTCATAAAGCAATGACACAATTCTTCTCCTTCCAATGCTATTTTGGGTTCAATATGACTTCATTTGTACTTTTCTTCTTCAAAATAAAACAAAACTTAAAAAACATAAAATCTTGGTACCACACTCCTCCAATGTTTTATCTTGTTTAGAGCTTCCCAATGGTACATCACCTATGTGATTCTGAGCTCCCTATAGGAAGATTCTCTAAAGATTCCCTTTAGTCAAACACATTTGACCAACTAGATAGGACAAGGATTGACATGTCACCCATCCAAACAACTAATCCAAGGATAGAGCTTGTTGACAAGTCACCAATCCATGTATCTGATCCAAGGGTGAAGTTTCCTTTGAGAGATCCTCTTTGCTATATAATAAAGAGAAGGTGCTCCTTTGGGGCATTAGAGTATTGAATTGAAACTTGCATTTTCTTTTTTGTATGTCTCCTGGAGAGTTCTCTTGTCCTTAGAGTATTACAATGGTGTCAAAGCAGATATTTTAATCCAAGAGTATGGATCACTCCTCTTGGAAGAACTCAAGCTATGAAATAAAGTAATGTGAGGGAAGAAAACTTAGTGTAATTACTAGACTTGGGAAGTGTTTTAGAGAGTGGTTGGGATGGAAGCACTATGAGGACAATTTCTTGCACCTAACTTCCCCTTCTTGAATCCATTCCACATCAAGATTATGTATATTCAATGTGAGCAAATGAAAGTATCTCTTGTTTATCACTTTGGAGTAGAATTCATGGATAGAATGATGAATTCATTCTACATGTGGTGGTATACTATAGAGAGAGGGATTTGAAAATCTACATTATATTATGATATTATGGATTTGAATGTACCAAACCCTTACGCTTTCAACACTTAAGTAGAAATCCATTATATTGTTAGACCAAAAGTGATGTTTAGAGGATTTTGTAGTCCGCAATTTTAGTGAGGAATATTATCAACAAGTGATAGCATCTAAGGTCCCAATGGTAGTCCCCATAGTTTTTGCTCCCTCACAAGTGATCATTCTAACCCTCTACTAAAGTAGGAAGTAGCAATTGAATATTGGCCGTGTGTAAGATTCATGGATGCACAATTGTAGGAGTTGATGCAAGGAATGCAGGGGATGTTGAACGAGTTTTGAGAAATCAAGATGACCAGGGAGGAATTGCAAAATCAAATACGTAATGTCAAGAACGATCAAGTAATGCAATAAGGGGAGTCATCTCAACAACCAACACTAGCAATCAAAGTACCTTGAGAGTTATGCATGCCAATGATACCGATTCTAATCAACAACCCAGCTACATTGTTACTACAAATGAAAAAGATGTACAACATCAAGCCTTACAAGGGACAACGTTCCAAGGGAGAAGTGGAAAATTGGATTTCAAGAATGAATCAATTCCTTTGATTGTTCACAATAGAGATTATTGATCATTCTAAATGTGTGTTTACATGTGTGTACTTGACCAATAAAGCTCTCATATGGTATGATGTTTAGGAACAATCATTACTAGTAGAAGGAAGAGAAGTCAATTGGAAAACCATGCTAGAAGTGCTACTCAAGAATTTCTAATCTATGGACTCTGTGCAAATGGCCCAAACCAGACTTTGGGGGTTGAAGCAGAAGAATAGCATACAAGAGTACATGGAGGCATTTCTAGATCTATAAGTTGCAATAATTGGTATGAGTCCAGCCGAAGCTCTTGACAATTTCAAGAGAGGATTAAAAGAGCAGATTTCCCAAGAAGTAATGGTGCAAAATCCTAGTATGGTTTTTGAAGCCATTGCATGCGCTCAAAGAATAGCAGGGGCACTTAGAAGAGGTGAAGCAATAATGCCGGTGCTAAACTATTGGATTGAGACACACCATTTTTGTGGACCAATTCCTATGGAATTAGGCAACATTTGGTTTTGAGACCAAGGAGCAAGACCTCTCCAAGGAGAATGTGGACGGGTCAAAGAGGCTCAAGCAGAACAATGACAATGTTCCAATTGTGACCAAATTGGGCACATAGGCATCAATTGTCATGCTTTTCATCTTAGACCTCGGCCTCCATACAAGAAACCTCTAAACCATATGGAGAGACAAATTGAAGAGGAGGATATGGAAACCACATTGGAAAACAAAGATTGCCAATAAATATACCTCATAGTCTTATTGGCTTGGTGAAAAAGAGTAAAAGCGAGAGAAGGAAGAGGATGAGTGTGCCAAGATGGAGGAAGATAAACACACAATTAATTGTATGGAATGCTAGAAGGCAATCCAATGAGAGTGTTGATAGACCTTGGAGCAATAGAGAATTTCTTGTCTCAATTTATTGTCATAAGGTTGAGGATGGAACCAAAGAAGGATAAGAAGGACAAAGTAGAGTTGCCCAATGGTCGAACAAAGAGGATTGAGTCATTACCTAAAAGGTAATACTCTTTATAGGAGGGTATCAAGAGGCAATCGAGTGGTGAGTGATACCACGAGCTCGTTATGATGTAATCTTAGGTATGGAGTACTACAACCCCATGGTGGATTGGAGAAAGAAAGTAGTGAAACTAGTCAATGGAAGATCACAAAGGCAAGAGTTGCCTTTGTTTGTCATAAGGACCACGTCTATTGGTAAGAAAAATAGATGTTTCATGGGTTTAATAAGGGAAGTCTAGAGTGCCCAACACTATGGAAAAATTCTTGAGAAATTGAAAGATATGGTCAAAGAATTCCAAGATGTCATTCTAGATGAATTACCCATAGGTTTACCACCAAAGAAAGGAGAGTAGACCATAAAATTAAGATACTTCATGGGAAGACACCTCCTTGTAAGGCCCCATATTGACTATCACCTCATGAGTTGGAGGAGTGTAAGGTTCAAATTAAGGATATGTTGTAAAAGCAGTTTATTGAACCTAATGTATCACCATATGAGGCTTGTATTGTTTATGAAGAAGAAGGACAAAACAATAAGCATATGCATTGACTACCAAGGACTCAATCAACAAATGGTGAAGAACAAATATCCATTACCTCACATGAATGACTTGTTCAATCAACTAAATGGTGCAAGGCACTTCACCAAACTTGATTTGCAAAGTGGTTACAACCAAATTAGAATTGCAAAAGAAGCCATACACAAAATTGCCTTTCAAACAAGGTATGGTCACTTTGAGTACTTGGTGATGCCATTTGGCCTCACCAATGCTCCAGCCACTTTCATGAGTTTGATGAATGACATATTTCATCATACTTGGATAAATTTGGTATCATTTTTCTTGATGACATCTTAGTCTACAATAGGATTTGATAGAGCACAAGCAACATCTGCGAGAAGTCCTCTAGATTCTATGATAAAATCAATTGTATGCCAAAATCTCAAAGTGTGTGACAACCCGGCAAATATCACTTTTGTGGTAATAGGGTAAGTAAAGTTTTTTCCCGCAGAGATACGAGTCAGAAATGTCTAAATACAAAGTCAAATAGTAACATGTAGTTCTTCTTGGTTGCGTCTTTAATCTCTCAGGTAGAAACCACACCCAAAAGAGAGTAACAAGCACTGATTTGTAGTCTTGTCACAAATTCACACTCCTTAATCACAACTCCATCAATTCTTTCCAAACAATCTTGATTGTAATGATTCAAGCTCTCCCAAAAATGGCACTTCACTGCAAAACAACTTCACCTCAGAATTGTGTTCCACCTCTCCACTAAAGGTACAACTTCCTCGATTGAAATTGCTTCACATCAACTTTGCACTACACTCACAAATGCAGAATACTACCAACACTACAATTCCTCTCACATCTATCAAGGCATTGCTCCGATTGCACTTCACTCAAGATCAAACACACAGAATGCACTTCACTCAAGATCAAACACACAGAATGAAGATCAAGGCTGCGGAATCCAATATCCAACAAGTACACTAACTTGCACTTCAAATTTCTCCACACACTCACAAACATAGACACAAAGTTGATATTCGGAATCAAGCTCAAGCAACAAGCACTGCTTCACAGCACTTTGCTTTATATATTCTCAGAATTATGAGCATTGAACAACATCTGAATGTGAATGCCACTCTTAAATAGTGAAGCAATCGACAATTATCTTCCTAATGTACCTCTTCCTAACAACTCTACAAACCTACAGATCCAAAATGACAATGCACCTCTTCATATCTACCTATTCAAATCTCAAATCGGTTACTAATCCAATCCGATGTCTACTTCTTCTTTGTCTTTCAAACCCGATCTTGAAGTAACTTCACTTCCTACTACTCTGTCCTTGGGTTTCATAATTCCTACATCTTCTACCAAATCTAACAATTCTCTTTCTTGATCAGACATTTCACTAGTTTGTAATCTATCTAACTCCTTATCTGTTGACCCACTCTTCTCTAATGTCTCCAATGGTAATTCTGAAGACATCTACACTCCTACTTCATCTACTTCGGGTTTTGCTCTAACATCTTTCCAAAGTTCATCTATCTCCAACTTTACTAAGTCTAATCTAATCGTGATGTTGTCTTCTACTTCCAATATTTTCCTATCTACTCGAGTTCTGAGACTAATTAATAGAGCATTCAAGTCTAAGGAGGAGACATCCTTTGCATGTCTCCTCCTCATCTCATGCACCAACAACTTCAACTCGTGCAACCTCATCTCTTCAATACAAACATTGGCCTCTGTACTCAACATTGCATTCATCTTGATTACAATCTCCTTCAATGGCTCCAATCTCATCTTCCTTTCACGCTCCCGATCTGCAAGCCAATCTTCTCTATACATTGCCAATTCTACCTTGAACTTGGCTTTCATAGTTTCCTTCTCCTTCTCCTTCTATACAATCTTCTACTCCTGATTATGAAGTAACTCTTGTAATCTCTCTTCTTCCCTATATCTCATTGTCAACTCCCGTTGCCATAGTTGCTTCTTCTCTTCTACACTCTCCATCACTCTATTGAGCTCTTGTTCCTTCTCTGCTACCCTCGCCATAGCATGGATAATTTCTAGTCTTGAATCAGCAAACTGCTGCTTCAAGATTTCATACTCAGCTACTTGTCTCTCCCTTGCTATGTCACTCTTCTTCACAAGTCCCTCTCAATACCTCGCTTCTCTCTTCAAGTTCTCAATTACTTGACACTGCACTACTGCATCCCCTTGCAGTACTTCCCTTTCCTCCTCGCCTTGGATTATACTCTTCTTCAACTCCGAGTTCTCTTCTTCTAGTCTTGCCACCTGTGTACCTGCAACACAGTCTTCACCTCCGGACATTTTGACTACATCTCTTTCTTCTTGTGCTCTAGCTTCACTAACAATGGGCACACAATTTCTTGCAAGTACTCCACTCCATCACTCTCAACTACTTCAACCTGCGGAGTGATCTCCTTCTTCACCTCTTTGTCTTCTGGTACTCGCTTTCTTCTCTACAGTCGTCGTATCGGAATAGACGCTTCACTTCCCAAACTAGCATTCTCCTCTTCCCTTGCCTTGCTTGGACCCGCTTCACACTTTGCTTTGCGCTTTGACCAAACTCCCCTTTGAATTGTAATCTTCTTCTCCTCCGGCTTGGGTACCTCCAACTTTGTATTATTTTCTTCCTCAAGCTCCACCCGAACTTCTTCTTCTTCTGTAGGTACCAACGTCATCTCCCCACCTTCATCACTATTGCTACTTGTATCCCCACTTTGTAGCGTAACCTCAGGTTCCTCCTCGTGTTCCGAGTCTTTGGACTTGCACTCGGCTTCACCTTCTGAGTCTTCTTCCGATGACACGATCACCACCATACCTTTCCTTGGGTTTCCTATCCTGATCTTTTGAGGTCTTGTCTTCTCTATGTCTTTGCCTTCTCCTTGTCGACTCCGCTTCTTTGACTTTGGAGTACTCACTTCTACCTCCAAGGCTGATTTATCATTTGATAACCATTTCCCCGTTTGCGCATAATACTCATCAGTGCTTTGGATTTGAAGAATATATTGTAGCTCCTCCGCGTCAACTTCCCTTCTCAAGTCGGGATGAAAGTGAGACACCATTCTGCTACACTCCGCCACATTGAGCAAATTCAACCCGAGGTAGAAATGTGCTGCAAACGGCACAATGTAGTGTGGAGGTGACTTATCCCGCAAATTCCACACCATCTGCCTTGTTCTTCTATGGAAGCACCTTGCCCGGTTGATAGGTTCTCCTGCAAACATCTTATGAAAAAACACCGCTTGGTGTTTCATCACATAAGTCTTCTTCTCCGACTTCAGGATTGCCATGAGAGCACTCACGATCCTTCTCTTCACCGGATCTTTGTAACTCTTGACCTTATACCCATTCTTCATCCTCTTTGAAGAGAAGGCATCCCTCACTTCTTGGGTTTCTTTGGCTACCTCTCCCTTCTCCAAGAATGTGGCACTCTACTCCGTGCATGCCTCTCTTCCAAGTACCAATCTCCAATCCAACTATGTCTAGCAAGCCGGATTTCCTCTCTTCCCCTCTTCCTTGGAGCCATCGAGACACTTACTCTCAATTATCTTGGTCATGAACCCTAGAAAACTCACGTTCTAGTTCCACGCCAAGAATGTGATCCAAAGTCGGCTCAAGACTTCAATTCTTGCAATCACACCTAACCTCCGAATTGCATGATTTCTCACTACAAATTTGGAGTTCTTCTTTCCTCCTCCCATCTTTCCTGCTTCCTCACTGTCTCTTGCTTTAACTCTCTTAAATTCTCCTCTACACACTAGTACGTCTTCAACTCTACTTCCCTTCCCACGATCTCATGTAGGACGACTCCTCAACCACGAAGGAAAATTGCTTGACATTGCTTTGTCGTTAGCCCAATTTTTATAGAGTTGCACCTTCTTTGTCTCTCTTCAATTTGAGTTTCTACCAAGAAATCACACCTCTTGCATGCGCCTGTCACTATCAAGTGTACTTCACGCGTATGATTGCCGGTTTTTGAACGGTCTCTTCTTGAATTTCTCGCCTTGAAGAAAAGTTGTTACACTATCTTTGCCTCGGGTTGAGCTCCCCCCAATACGAAGACTTACTTTGGGTTGTATGTTGACAAGGCAAGTCCGAGTACTTTGCCTTATGACCCGAGGTAACCCAAAGATGCTTTTCTTTGCCTTCTTTGGCCATATAGGCACAATCCGACTTCTCTATACACTTCTTCTTCTCCATTTCAAAAAAAAATAAAAATGTGAGTACCACAAAGTGCAAGTTTGGCAAATTTAAAGTAGACTACTTAGGGCATAGATCAAGTGCAAAAGGTATCCAAATGTTAATAGATAAAATACAAGTCATTCAAAAATGGAATGCTCTAGAAGATAAGACTCAACTGAAGAGTTTCTTGGGCTTGATGGGGTTTTATCATCAATTTTTCAAGGATTTCTCCAAGATTGCATAGCCTTTAACAACACTATTGTGCAAGGAGAAGAAGTGGATATAATGAACTACACAAGAATTGGCCTTTCAAGAGTTGAAAGATGCATTACTACATGCACCAATCTTGAAATGGTATGACCCAAAATGTCCCATCAAGATGGCTACAAATGCATCAGGTGTGGAAATAGGAGCAATCTGACAACAAGAATAGTAGGATGGATGGCACCTTATTGCATATTTCTATTGTAAGTTGTTATCGGCAGAATCCAACTATCATACCACCAAATGAGAAGGGTTGGCTATTGTCCTTGCATTGGAAGCACTATTTGGGTGAGGCATTTGGTAGAGACATACCACAAACCTCTAGTCTACCTTGGAGACAAAGAAAGATCTTTCTTGTCAATAGATTTGGTAGGCAGAGTGGAGACAACAATTCAACATGGCAATTAGATATGTGGAAGGCAAGAAACATCTTGTAGATGCATTCACCTAAATGTTGATGGCAAACAATTTGGTGGTGGAAGTCAAGATGAACACTAAATTCTGGCCTAAGATTCTTGCTGCTACAAAAATTGATCCACAAATTAAAGGTGCTCAATCATCCAAAGGCATCACCAACACCCAAGGACTCAACTTCTATACTAGCAAGTTATGGATCCCAAATGACACGGATCTAAGAACCACCATCCTAATGGAATATCATGATTTTGTCATTACAAGTCATGTTGGAGTGGACAAGACCTTGTATGTGGTCAAACACCATTACTATTGGCCCAATATGAGCAATGATGTAATTGAATATGTTTGGAGCTGCCTACTTTATCAACAAAATAAGGCTTCTAATCAAGCTCCCATAACATTGTGAGCCTCCAACCTCTCTCCACTCCTATACACGTTGGGAACAAGTAAGCTTGGATCGGGTTTGTGAATTGCCCAAGACCACCTCTGGATTTGACTCCATCATAGTCTTTGTTGACTATAACACCCATTTGTGCATGTGTGTGGTATTGTGATATTTAGCTTGGTATTACAAGTACTTGAGAGAAATTATTTATATAGAGATAAAAGATAGTTCTACATTAGTCATGATTAGCTAAAGTTATTCATAGCTAAGATTGAGGGGACCTTACTTTAGAGGAAGTGGAAGATGAGCACGCCTATTTTGGATTCTAGTGTGTCGACTTGGTATTATTCTTAGGTGTTTGGTTTTGAAGAAAGAGTTGAGAACTCTTAGGCCTGCAAGCCTTTTTGTTTTGGATTTTTCTATGGTCCAAGGATAGCCCATGTGAAGGAATCCTTGACTTAGTGGTTGGGTCAAGATAAGATCACATGCTAGTGGAATATGCCTATGTGAATGGATATTCCTTTCTACTTTTTGACTTTACTTGACTTTTAGTCTAGTAACTTGAGTTACTACGGTAATTAGTAACTTTGGCACGTAACTATTTCACAAGTATATAAACAAGGGGTGATGAGGTACTCATCATCCTTTCATTTTGCGACTATCTCTCTCTCATTGAGTTCTCTAGTGAGCAATGTCTTGAGTCTTGGAGTGTTAGCCTTGGAAAAGTATGATGGAGTTGGGGTTCCTTGCCTTCTTAGTCCATGGTGCACTACCATAATAGCCATCAGAGGTTCATCCTAAGTGAGAGATAGACCGGCTCACATCTTTGGTTCTGTTGCCGGGACCTCTCTAGAAGGTAAGATAATGTTCCGTGTTCAATTCTCCATTAGGTAGAAGGAGGCTATGAGAGCTCACTTGGAGACAACATTAGGAGAGGAAAAGGCTAAACTTATGTTAGAGAACCAAGATCCATTTGTATATCTTGTAGTTCATTATGATGTCTTTGAAGTGATTTTGTACATCTTGTACACATGAGAGGATTTGGAGAGATTATGTGAGGTGGAGTGCAAATTTTGGGGATTAAGGTGATTTTAGGCAAAATCTCAAGTTTGGTATCTACACTTGAAATTTCTACACATGATAGCTTGGGCTGTCCTTCAGTAAGCACACTTGAAATTATTGTGAGAGCTACTATGCCCATTGGGCTAGAATTTTTGAAAGCTAACAGGGTAAACAACTCCCGCAATTGCATGCTCTTTGGAAAATTATACAGAGTCGGCCATTTCTTCAATTTTTAGTGGATTGTTGTGAAACTTTCCAAGAAAATTCAGTATGTTGTACCCTACCTATTGAAACAAAAACTAGAGAGAGTTCATTCTTCATTCTTTGGATTTTGCATGGAGGGATGACCTGGAGTTATGATCAAGTGCGCAAAATTTTAGAGGACTGTCACATACTAGTTGAGAGATTTGAGTGAAATTGTGAGGAAAGATCAATTCTGCAGAGTTGAGATCTCATGCATGAGGAGTTTGAGAGCAACAAAAAGCATATTTGAGTGTTTAGATTCATCTTGGGAACATGGAGGGTCATCAAGAGTGGGAATTGAGACTATACAAGGTTCCTAAAGGGTTTGAGGTGATTGTAGAGGTGGATTTGAGGAGAAGAGAGTTTACAATAGAATTTGAAGAGAGTGTTGAGAGGATCCAAAAACCTACACCACTTGGAGAAAAGAGTGAGTCTAAGTGCTTTCTATGTGGAAAGAAGGGACATAAGGCAAGTTCATGTCCATTGAACTTTGAGAGCAAGAAATTGAGGGTAAGAGAGGCTTACTTGACTTGGGTTTGCATGTTGGACCTTCTTCACCAAGATTGGGAGGAAGAAGATCTAAGACCAAGGAGTTGTGTGAGGTTTGTGGAGTTGAAGGACTTCCAAAAGGACATGAGTGTAGTGGAGTAAAATCACTTTTTGAGACTTAAGTGAAGGTCTTGGAGAGAGTCTTAGTACAAATACAGAAATATTACCACCTTCATCAGCTAGTTCTCAAGATTAGTGATGGAGATAATCTTTGAACTAATGGATAAACTATCCATGAGGGTTTGATTAATATGCAATCTAGGATTTGATGTTGCTATAGAAATCTTGGAGCAACTTGAACCTTTTGTGTTTCCTAGGGTGGATTACTCTCAAATGGTGTAAGTCACGTATATACTCTATTAGTTATAGAGTGAGAGAAAAGAAAAAAGAAAAAGAAAAAATTGAGAGAAAATAAAGATAGTGAGAGGTTAAGATGGAGAAACTTCTAGTTTTCTTTTCTTTTCAAGGATGGAGAAGATATGGAGGCCTTTGTGAGAGACTCCAAGGGAGCTTGTATAGGAAACAATGAGAGGAGGAAGAATGAGTGGGTCTCATTATTACTTGATTTCTTTGAAGATGCAACACTTACATGGTATGAGTCAAGATACCAAAAAGGAGAGAGGAGAGATGGGGAAGAAGAGTATTGGGAGAGTTTGACTTCAATACTCATTAAGAACCTTCTTCAAGATGAGAGTTATGAGATATTGATGAGTGAGGTTACCTTTCTCAAGCAAGGAGATGGAGAGAAAGTGAGAGTCTATGTGGAAAGAGTGGAAAAGTTAGAGTCCAGATTTCACATAGTACTGAGGAAGGGTGGAGATGATGTGGAGACTACTATGATTGGCATAGGAGCCATGCTCACCAAGAATTTTGTGGTTGAAACCACAAATTAGAAGCAAGGTGAGATATGAGAAACCTTCTTCCAAGGTTGAAGTTATCAAGATCGCAATTTGTATGGAGGAGAGTTTGGAAGAAGATGAGAGTGATTTGGTGGTGAAGGAGGTTGTGCATGCTCCTCAAGGTTACAAGTATGGTGAAACTTCTGATACTTTGGTGGCAAGGGTTGCACCACAAGAAGTAGTTGCTCCAGTTCTTGCACTTCCACCAAAGGATGCACTTCAAACCATCAGAGAACAACTTGCAGATCTCAAGATCAATGTGGTGCAACTATGGGAGAAGAGAGAGGTGGATCAAAATGTGGGGAGAGGACCCATGAGTTATGGAAGTTATCCATATAGAGGAGGTCAACCAACCAAAAATTTCAATTAGAGAAATGGTTTTGGTTATGGAGGAAGAGGTCACATCCAAAGAAATTGCCCAGATTCCACTTGCCATAAAGGAAGGAGTTATGAGGGAGTTAATAGAGGGAAAGAGGGAGGTAGTGAAACCCAAGTGGCTCCTAATCCAAACAAAGGTAAGGGGATAGCATCCATAGATGTGGTTGAGAGCAAGTATGAGAAGGGAGAGTGCTCAAACTCCAAGGGTCTTAATTTGGAGCTTTTGGCACAAGAGAAGAAGAGAGATTGTTTTGCAGAGGATGTTCACTCTTCTCAAGGATTTACTCCAAGCAAGGATACTCCTATGTCTACTAGGAGCACTCGCACCTCAACACCATCAACAACAAAGACTCCAAGGAAGAAGTTGGGGATGGAGGATTTCTTAATTTCAAAGCAACAATGGAACTACAATGTGTTGGAAGATGTTGGTAGTCACAAGGCTAACATCATAGTGTGCCAATTGATTGCTTTTGAATCCTACCTTGAGAAAGGAGCTTAGAGGTGGTTTGAGCTCTACAAGGAGCAAGAGGAAGAAGAAGGAAAAAGCTGTAGTATCAATAGGGGTGGTGGATGCCAAGCCAACACCATGGGAGGGTTGTGAATATACCTCCAAGATTGATGTGAGAGTGAATGGTCACAATATCAAGGATGCGCTTGTTGATGGAGGATCAACAGTGAATGCCATGTCAGAAAGGTTGATGAAGAAGTTGGGTATGATACCCTCAAGACCTTCAACATTTGTAGTGAGCATGGCAAATAAGCAACAAGTTTGACCAGTAGGAGTGATGGATAAGGTGGTAGTTTCAGTTATGGGAGTTCAAAATCTCATGATTTTCCAAGTCTTGAAGGATTCAAGCTATGACTTACTTCTTGGGAGGCCATGGCTGAGAGCAACACGTACAACGGATAGATGGCACAAAAAGTACTTGAGGATTGAGCCTTCAAGCCATAGAGTCATAGTTCTTGTGAGTAACACCACCAACACCTCACATTTAGATACACCTGTGTACCCACATTTTTCATTTTGGATGAGTTTTAAAGAAGAAGTGCCTTGTTGAAACCGAATAACCAAATAGAGAAGTAATGAAGAGAAACTTGTGTTTTGATCAGCCTTAGGAATTCAACTTTATATAAGAGGAAGAAGGACTCAGATTTGATCAGACCCAAAAAAGCTTACTTTGTGTCAGAGGAGGAAAAAACTCGGATCAGACGCTGAAGGAGGAGGGGTTCTTCACATCGGAATGGAGGTTACAGGTCAGGATTACTGTGGGGCTGTATCTCATTGAAGAAACTTCCAAATCATACATGATATATCTCGTTGAAAGCATCTCGTTTAGGGCTTTCCATTGCCACCAAAATTGCAGAGTTTGGAGCTATGTAGAAGAAGTTACAAGTATTTGAAGTTTTGGAAGTAGATGTAAAAAGTAGTTGAAGGACTTTGGGTTGAGGTTCTTTGGGTTGGTGTCTTTAGGACTTTGGATTTTAGACTTTGGGTTTACATGACTTTGGGTCTAAAGACTTTGCCTCAAGACAAATATGATTCAACCCTAGGTACTCAAACCTCGGAGTGCAGTGAAGGTGACTTTGGGAATCTTGCTAGAGGCGTTAGAGGAAGTTAGAGTAGGGAAAGAAGATATTTAGGATACTCACAACTTCAATTTCAGTTCTGATTGAAGATAGGATAGAATTAGAAGAAAAATAGCAGTAGTGAATGAACTTGAAGTGCAAGATTAGACAGGAAGTGTCTTTGAGTCAGTAACATGAGTGATTAGGGGAAAGTGGGTTACAAATTGAAGGTATAGATAGTGTACCCATGCTTTCAATTACAATTCTTGATGAAGAAATAGTAGAATTAGCACATGAATTTATAGTACTTAGACCCAAAGTAATAGAGATAGAAGTGCATGTGTCTTTAGATTTGACATTTGACATTTTAAAGAAGAGTGGGTTGGAAGATAAGGAGTTAGATAGATTAATTGTAGATTAGAGTGAAGAATTAGTAAAATTGGTAGAGGAATTAGAAGTTGTGAAATCCAAGGATAGAGTAGTGAGTGAAGTTACTTCGAGATTAGAAGCCAAGGAAGAAGTAGACATTGGATCGGAGTAGTAATAGTTTTGAGATTTGAAGAGGCAGATTTGAAGAGGTGGTTTGTCATTTTGGATCTACAGGTAGGAATAGTTGTTGTAGAATGATATAGTTGTTAGTAACTGTTGATTGCTTTACTATTTAAGGTGGCATTCACATTAAGATTTTGTTTAGTATTCATATTTTTGAAGATAAATAAAGTGAAGTGCTGATTTTAGTGCTTGTCGTTTGAGCTTAATTCCAAGTATCAATTTTGTGTGTGGGTTTGTGAGTGTGTGGAGAATTTTGAAGTGCAAGTCAAAGTGTGTTGGATGTTGGATTTTGCAGCCTTGATCTTCATTCTATGTGTTTGATCCTGAGTGAAGTGCAATCTAAGCAATGCCTTGATAGATCTGAGAGGAATTGTAGTGTTGGTAGTATTTTGCATTTGTGAGTGCAGCGTAGTGTTGATGTGAAACAATTTTGATTGAGGAAGTTATGTCTTCAGTGGAAGGATGGAACACAATTATGAGGCAAAGTCATTTTGTAGTGAAGTGTCATTTTTAGGAGAGACTATATGACAACTTGGCAAATATCACTTTTGCAATAATCAGGTAAGTAAAGTTCATTCCCGCAAAGATACTATTCAGAATTGGTCAAATACAAAGTCAAATAGTAACAATGTAGTTCTTCTTGAGTTCTTCTTTTATCTCTCAGGTAGCAACTACACCCAAAAGAGAGTAATAAGCACTAATTTGTAGTCTTGTCACAAATTCACACTCCTTAATCACAACTCCATCAAATCTTTCCAAACAATCTTGATTGTGATGATTCAGACTCTCCCAAAAATGGCACTTCACTACAAAATGAATTTGCCTCAGAATTGTGTTCTACCCCTCCACTGAAGGCACAACTTCCTTGATTGAAATTGCTTCACATCAACACTACGCTACACTCACAAATGCAAAATACTACCAACATTACAATTCCTCTCAGGTCTATCAAGGCATTGCTTTGATTGTACTTCACTCAAGATCAAACACACAAAATGAAGATCAAGGCTACAGAATCTGACATCCAACAAGCACACTGACTTGCACTTTGAATTTCTCCACACACTCACAAACACAAGCACAATGTTGATACTCAAAATCAAGCTCAAGCAACGAGCACTGCTTCACAGCACTTTGCTCTATCTATTCTCAGAAATAATGAGCACTAAACAACAATTTCTTGTGAATGCCACCTTTAAATAGTGAAGCAATCGACAATTCTAACAACTATACTGCTTCCTAACATCTCTTCCTTTTGCAGATCCAAAATAGCAATGCACCTCTTCATATCTACCTCTTCAAATCTCAAATGTGTTACTAATCCAATCCGATGTCTACTTCTTCCTTGGCTTTCAAACCTAAACCTGAAGTATCTTCACTCAGTAGTACTCTATCCTCGGGTTTCATAACTCCTCTAACTCTTCTACCAATTCTAATAGTTCTCTTTCTTGATCTACAATTCCACTAGCAAGTAATCTATCTAACTCCTTATCTCTCGACCCACTCTTCTCTAATATCTCCAATGGTAACTCCGAAGACATCTGCACTCCTTTGTTATCTACTTCGGGTTTTGCTCTGACATCCTTCTAAAGCTTATCTATTTCTAATTTGACTAAGTCTAATCTGATTGTGATATCGTCTTCTACTTCCAATATCTTCCTGTCTACACAAGTTTTTAGACTGATCAGTAAAGCATTCAAGTCTTTGTCCTTCGTATTTCTCCTCCTCGTCTTCTACACCAACAACTTCAACTTGTGCAACCTTGTCTCTTCAATGCGCACATTGACCTCTGTACTCAGCATTGCATTCATCTTGATCACAATCTCTTTTAATGGCTCCAATCTCATTTTCTTCTCCCGTTCTCGATTTGCAAGCCAATCTTCTATGTACATTGCCAATTCTACTTTGAACTTGACTTTCACGGCTTCCTTCATCTTCTCTTTTTACACAATCTTTACCTCTTGATTGCGAAGTAACTCTCTCAACCTTTCTTCTTCTCTACACTTCATTGTCAACTCTTGTTGCCATAGCTGCTTCTTCTCCTCTACACTCTATCGAGCTCTTGTTCTTTCTCTACCACTCTTGCTATAGCATGGATAATTTCTAGTCGCAAATCAACAAACTGCTGCTTCAAGATTTCATATTCAGCAATTTGTCTTTCCTTTGCTATGACATTTTGCTCTATTAGTTCCTCTTGATTCCTTGCTTCTCTCCTCAAATTCTCAAGCACTTGATTCTGCACTACTGCATCTACTAGTAGTACTTCCCTTTCCTCTTCACTTTGGATTATACTCTTCTTCAATTCCAAGTTCTCTTCTTCTAATCGTGCTAACACTTGCAACACAATATTCACCTCCAGACACTTTGATTCATCTCCTTCTTCTTGTGCTCTAACTTTACTAATAATGGGCACACAACCTCCCGTAGGTAATCCACTCCTTCACTTGGAGTTACCTTGACTTGCGGAGTGATCTCCTTCTTCACCTCTTCTTCACTTAACACTTGCCTCTGAGCCGCAGTCGCCGTATAAGAATAGATGCTTCACTCCCCAAACTTTCATTCTCCTCTTATCTTACCTTACTTGGCCGCGCTTCACTTTTCACCTTTCACCTAGAATGAACTCCTCATTGAATGTTAACTTTCTTTTCTTCATGTTTTGGCACTTCGTCTTCCAACTTTGAGTTACCTTTCTCCTCCATCTCCATTGTGGCTTTCTCTTCCTTGGGTACTGATGTCATCTCCCCTCCATCATTGCTATCACTACTTGTGTCTCCACTCGTAGTGTGAGCTCAGGTTCTTCATCTCTTTCTAAGTATTTGGACTTGCACTCAGCTTCGCCTTCCAATTCTTCCTCCGATGATGCGATTACCACCATACCTTTTCTTGGGTTTACTCTTCTAGTCTTCCGAGGTCTTACTTTCTTACGTCTTCTCCTTCTCCTTGTCAACTCCTCTTCTTTGACTTTGGAGTACTCACATCTAACTGCACACTTTTCCCCGTCTGCGCATGATACTCATTGCTGCTCCTGATCTAAAGAATGTATTGCTGCTCCTTTGTGTCAACATCCTTTCTTAAGTCGGGATGGAAATGTGCCACCAACCTGTTGCGCTCCGCCGCATTGAGCAAGTTCAGCCTCAGGTAGAAATGAGCTACAAATGGCACAATGTAATGCGGAGGTGATTTATCCCACAAATTCCATATCATCTGTCTTGTTCTCCCATGAAGACACTTTTGCCCAATTAATCTGCTCTCTTCCAAACATCTTATGGAAGAACACCGCTTAGTGCTTCATCACATAAGTAGTTCTCTCCGGCTTCAAGATTGCCATTAGAGCACTCATGATCCCTTGCTTGGCAGGATCCTTGTAACTCTCTATTTTGTAACCATTCTTTGTACGCTTGAAGAGAAATTCTCTCACCTCCTAGGTTTCTTCTGCTACTTCTCCCTTCCCCAAGAACGTGGCATCATGCTCCGTGCCTTCTTCTCTTCCGAGTACTAACCTCCAATCCGACTCTATTGAGCGAGCCAGATTTCCTCTCTTCCCCTCTTCCTTGAAGCCATCAAGACATCTACTCTCGATGATCTTAGTCATGAACACTCAAAAGCTTACATTCCAATTCCATGCCAAGAATGTGATCCAAAGTCTACTCAAGACTTCAATTCTTGCAATCACATCTAACTTCCAAATTGCATGATTTCTCATTGCGAATTTGGAGTTCTTCTTCCCTCCTCCTATATTTCTTTCTTCTACTTTGGGCTGGGGACTATTTTTCCTACTGATTCTTGGATTAGCTCTCTTGAATTCTCCTCTACACACCAATGTGTCTTCGACTCTACTTCCCTTCCCATGATCTCCCACAAGGACGACTTCTTAATGGCAAGAGAAAATTGTTTGTCATTGCTTGGTCTTTAGCCCAATTTTTATAGAGTCGCGCCTTCTTTGTCTTTCTTCAATATGAGTTTCTACCAAGAAATCACACCTCTTGCATGCTCCTGTCACTGTCAAGTGTCCTTCACGCATATGACCGCCATTTTTGAAAGGTCCCTTCTTGAATCTCTCACCCTGAAGGAAAGTTTTTACACTGTCCTTGCCTCGGGTTGAGCACCCCCAATATGAAGACTCCTTACTTCAGGTTGTATGCTGATAGGGCAATTCCAAGTACTTTGCCTTATGACCCAAAGCCATGTTACCTTGGCTTTCATCCTGAGGACACTTTTCTTTGCCTTCTTTGGCCATACAGGTGCAATTTGACTTCTCTATACACTTCTTCTTCCATATTTCAAGAAAAAACAAAAAATGTGGATACCACAGACTGAACCATCACAATCAAGATTGTTTGGAAAGATTGATGAAGTTGTGATTAAGGAGTGTTAATTTGTGACGAGATTGCAAGTCAATGTTTGTTACTCTCTTTTGGGTGTGGTTTCTACCTAAGAGACTAAAAACACAACCAAGAAGAACTGCATGGTGACTTTTGACTTCATATTTGGACATTTCTGATCAGTATCTCTACGGGAACAAACTTTACTTACTTGATGACCGCAAAAGTGATATTTGTCGGGTTGTCACAACACCATCTTTTGATTGTTGGGAATTAGATTCTGAAGAAGGAGCTTCAGGTGCACACACAAGCATGGAGGAGGATGAATTTGAATTGGATTCAAATGTGTATCCCTTGTGTGCTATAGATTTTTCACCTAAGCCAAAGGTTTTGAATGACCCAAATAAATCACCATTGACACTTGAGGAGGTAGAGAGAAGGTTAGCTACCCTCAAGTATGGCCCAAATGTTACCAAGGAGGAGAAGGTGAGATTCAAGGAGATTTTTTGCAAGTTCATCCATGTGTTTGCTTTCAGTTACAAGGATTTAAAGGAAGTCACCTTGGAGGAGCACAAGATAGAGGTGGAGTCACATGCAAGACCAATCTGCCAAAAGCAATGTCGCATTAGCCCACCAATATCTTTGGTTGTGAAGGAGGAGATTGATAAGCTCAAGGAAGCTAGATTTATCTTTGAGGTGGAGAATTTAGAATGGGTGTCTCCAATTGTTATTGTGAAGAAAAAGAATGGCAAGCTTTGGGTATGTGTGGATTACAAGAAGCTCAATGTTGTAACCAAGAAGGACAACAGTCCATTGCCATTCATTGATCAGATCTTGGAGGAGGTTGCAAGTCATGAGAGGTATAGTTTTGGAGATGGTTATAGTGGATATAACCAAATCAAGATTGCACCAGAGCATCAATAACTCACCATGTCCACCACACCTTGGAGAACTAACGCTTTCAAGGTCATGCCTTTTGGGCTTTGCAATGCTCTAGCCACATTCCAACGGTTCATGAACAAGGTATTTGAACCTTTCATTGGGAAATTTGTGAGAGACTTCATTGATGACTTTTGTGTCTATGGGAGCAAGGAGGAGCACTTTGAGTACCTAATCAAGGTCTTGCAATGCTTAGATGAGGCAAATGCATCACTCAACCCAATATGGTGCATTTTTGGATGTAGAGAAGGTCTACTTTTGGGGCATATCATCTCCAAGGATGGAATAGCAGTTGATCCTGAGAAGGTGAGGAAAATCTCAGACCTTCCATTCTTTCAAGCTTGACAAAGTTATGCCAATTCTTGGGGATGGTTGGATACTATAGGAGGTTCATCTTCTCATTTTCCAACAAGACTTATGCATTGAGCATCTACATGAAGAAGGGTGTAGATTACATGGTGATTTTGGAGGACAAGGAGGCTCTCAAAGCTTTTGAGGAGCTCAAGCAATCCCTTGTTGTAGCTCCAATTCTTGCTAAACTTGATTGGAGTAAGCCTTTCATCCTCTACTCTGATGCTTCTAATGTAGCTATAGGATGCACTCTTAGTCAATTAGACAGAGATGGGCATGATCATCCAATAGCTTATGCTAGTAGGCAGATGGTTTCACCAAAAAAGAACTACTTTATCACGGAGAGAGAAGGGTTGGCAGTGATTTTTGGTCTCAAGAAGTTTAGACATTACTTGATTGGAGAGAAAACCACCATTTTCACGGATCACAAGGCTTTGAAATACATCTTCAACAAGCCTAATGTTGAAGAGAGACTAACAAGGTGGATGATACTCTTGTCTGAGTATGACTACACCATTGAGGATAGGTGTCACGCCATTTATAGTGTCGCATCTAGATTGCTTGGACACTGGAGTTGCAGTTATAGCAATTAGAGTTATTTCAGCAATTTCTCAAAGACTACTTTCTGACGGTCAGATTTTGTGTTTAGGGTATTGACTTCACGGTGGAGTCCACCATCACTTTGCACCGTTTGCACCATCAAGTGTGCCATCAGCGGGACCGTTAGGGTTCGGACCTAGCTCGAGTCTAGGGGGTATACTTTCAAAGTGCAGCTCTAGAGAGCTCACTTCTCTGATGTTGAGCCTTCGAGTTCCTGGCTATGGTAAACAGAGGCCGGCAAGTGTCCCTTGGATTCTCTATGCTTGAGTGAGTGTGGCTTGACTATAATCAGTGACCAGTTGTTGGCAGCTTATAGAATGATAGATCAAGTACTGATTTGAGTTGAGTTGAGTTGAGAGTGGTAAACAATCTAATTACATTAGAGAACTGAAGTCGGGGGGAAATCAGGTGCAAGAACTTTGAGTGTTGGTGGTATCTCCAAGCTCGGTGATCATTGGTAGCTCGATTCAAGTTTAGCTTTTCCCTAGTGTGCAAAAGCTCATTTGATTGGTGCAAATTTGGCAGTAAGGTAGACAGTGTATGGAAGCACTGGCCAATTTTTGAGCAATGAAGGAGCAAATTTTGAGCAGTGGTTGTGATTTTGAGCTCAAGAGGTGAAGGTAGGACCAATTTGTTGCAAGTTGGGCTCACAAAGTCAAATTGAAGGTGGAGTTGGGAAGCTATTCTCATGAATTTTTGATTTGGAGAAACTCGTGTTGTCAATTTGGCTCGAGTGGAAAGTTAGCGGGGGATTTGGCGGACAGCCAACTTTAGGGTTTAGGTCAGATTTTATGTCAGATTTTGGCCAGATTTGGAGGAGTTTGCTGTTTGGCCAGATTTGGAGTACTTTCACTAGTTTGGAGGACTTTTGCAAGTTTGGAGAAGTTTTGCTAATTTTGGAGGAGGTTCAAAGTGGCAAGAAGAAAGGCCTCATTTGGATGAATTTTGGCATTTAGAGGCTTCAAGGCATAGGGCTACAAAGGCCAGCTTGCTGGCATGAAGCTAGCTAGTTTAGAGTAGATCTTGGTCATTGGTTGGCAAAATCTGCCTTTCCTGCTAGATTGTGCGCAACAAGGTTTGACCTCCAAATCTCTTGCTCCTAGACTGGTGCCCTGGCCAACTAGTCCACCCTCACTTGTTGTCCTAGTCATTGTGCCATTGTTATCTATACACATGTAGCTTTGGCTAGGAGAGTAAGTTTGATCCCATTCTTGGTGATCTTGGTAGCTTAGGACTTAGATACAAACTTCTCTTATGTCAAATGCCAAATGGTGGCATAGTTAGTCCCATGTTGTTTTATGAGATGGAGGGTTTTTGTAAAGATTTCTTGTGATTGGACCCCCTCCATTCTTTGCTTCTTGTTTGTGCACCACCTTTGTGTGAGGTGCTCTAACTTTTGAGCGTTGGTGCTCTGGTTTGCTCTTGGTAGTGAGGCTGGAGTGATGACCAGTCAGATTACCTTTGTTTTTCTCCGGTGAGGTAGGAATGATGACCTGCAGACTATGAGAGTGCGTGTTATGATGGTAGGTTACAAGTTGCCCTTATCCTTAGTATAGTTATCTCCGTTAGAGTTACATTAGTGGGTGATGCTTAGTTGGTATTGGCACTTGGTGGTGTTGGCACTTGGTGGGGTACTTGTGGTTGCGACTTGCAATTGTAGTTGGTGGTTCTGGTTGCGGTTGCGGTTACTTTGTCACGACGGAGTTCTTTGGGGATTCTAGAGAAGATAGCTCTGCAATATGTAGTGGGTTTACTCAGAGTGGCTCTCGGTATCAGCCTGTATCTCAAGTCCCAATGAGTGAGGAGATTGAATCTAAGTTGGAGTTCAACACAAGAGTTGATTCAGTTGAGAGTGCACTTGGTATGTCCGCACTATTGTTGTGGGACATGGACAAGATTTATGGGGCCTCCAAAGGCCTTAGGCATTACTCTAGTATAGTGGGTACCATTGAGTTGGATGACTTCATCCAAGAGTTTGATAGTTGGTGTGATTTGCAACAGATGTGGAACCCAACTTTGTTTACACCTTTCATGGCATGGAAGAGATTGTTTCAGCATCTGGAAGGTCCGCCAATGGATGACTACCATGAGTTCAAGAGAGCTCATTTGGAGGAGATCAAGTTATGGAGACAGTATTGGTCTCCAAACTATGTCTCTATCACTTCAAGTTTGGTGGCCAGGAGTAGATTGGATGTACCTACAAGTTCTAGCTCGAGAAGTGTTGGTGGAGCTAATGGAGGTGCACTAGCTGGAGATAGTGCTACTACGAGTGGAGGTATTGCTGCAAGAGGTGGTGTGGTATCGGGGTTTAACCCCATGGTGGATTTCTTCCAATGTTTGAGGCAGAACTACCAGGAAGTGCGGATTGACAAGCTGAAGAGCTTGCAAGAGTTCTTACAAAAGGCTGGAGAGAGCCTATGCAAGGCATACACTCGCATGAGGCGGTTGATCGGTTTCACTCAGGGAGTTATTGAGGCCCAGGCAGTCTAGTTTTGGTATGGGATACTAGATAGGGAGTTACAACATAGAGTTTGTGATGCAATGTTGTTGTAGGCTACTATGCCCACTTTGGCAGTGGTCTTTAGTTTGGCTAAGCATATTGAGCTCAACATGGTGGAGGAGAGAGTGGTGACATCTGGATTTGGTAGGGAGATCTCATCCACGGCTGTCACTTCTTCTAAAGTGCAGAAGAGTGCACCATGCCTAGTTGGTTTTTGAGGACAGGGTGGACAGCCCAAATCCTATGGAGCAAGTGGAGGGCCTAGTGGAGTTAGACCCTTTGTGACAACCCGGCAAATATCACTTTTGTGGTAATCGGGGAAGTAAAGTTCATTCCCGCAGAGATACAAGTCAGAATTGGTCAAATATGAAGCAAAGTAACAATTTTAGTTCTTCTTGGTTGCGTCTTTAATCTCTCAGGTAGAAACCACACCCAGCAGAGAGTAACAAGCACTGATTCGCAGTCTTGTCACAAATTCACACTCCTTAATCACAACTCCATCAAATCTTTCCAAACAATCTTGATTGTGATGATTCAGGCTCTCTCGAAAATGGCACTTCACTGCAAAACAACTTCACCTCAGAATTGCATTCCACCCCTCCACTGAAGGCACAACTTTCTCGATTGAAATTGCTTCACATCAACCTCGCACTATGTGACAACCTAGCAAATATCACTTTTGCGGTAATTGGGTAAGTAAAGTTCGTTCCCGCAGAGATACGATCCAGAATTGGTCAAATACAAAGTCAAAAGTCACAATGGCAGTTCTTCTTGATGGCTTCTTTAATCTCTCAAGTAGAAACTACACCCATAAGAGAGTAACAAGCTCACAATCTTGACAACTTGTCACGAATACACACACATAATCACAACATAGTAAATTCTGTCCAAACAACTCTTGATTGTGATGATTCAGATTCTCCCAAAGACGGCACTTCAGTATGAAGACCAATTTCACCTCAAAATTGTGTTCCACCCCTCCACTGAAGGCACAACTTCCTCGATCAAAATTGCTTCACATCAACTCCGTGCTGCACTCACAAATGCAGAATACTAACAACACTACAATTCCTCTCAAACCTATCAAGGCATTGCTCCGATGCACTTCACTCAAGATCAAACAAACAAAATGAAGATCAAGGCTGCAGATTCCAACATCCACAGACGCACTGACTTGCTCTTTGGAATTCTCCACACACTCACAAATACAAACACAAAATTGACAATCGGAATTAAGCTTAAGCGACGAGTACTGAAACCAGCACTTTGCTTTATCTATCTTCAGAAATGTGAATACTGAATAACATCGTACTACAAATGCTCCACTTAAATACTGAAGCAAACGGCAAACTTGCCTACCTAAGCACCACTTCCTAACATCTCTTCCTACCTACAGATCCTCAGTGATAATCTAACTCTTCATATCTGACCCTTCCTATCTTAAAATCGACTTTTATTCTGACCCGATGACTACTTCATCATCGGCTTCCAAACCCGATGATCTTCCTACTATTTCACCTTCTTTGGGTACGACTGATTCTACTAATTTCTTTACTAATTCTACAACTTCTTCACTACAATCTATAATTGAACTCCGGGTTACTCCATCTACACTCTTATTTCCCGACCCACTCTTCTCTAATGTGTCACTTCTCAAGTCCAACGACACCTGAATTCCCACTTTTGTGACATCGGGTTTCTTCTCCCCTGTCACACTATTTTGAATCTTTTCTAATTCCAAATTGACTAAATCTAATCTAAGACTAACATTGTTCTCTACATCTAACATTTTCCTATCTACGTGTTCTCTCAACCAAATTAATAAGGTGTTCATGTCCACGTCCTTGGCTCTTTGCTTCCGAGTTTCCTGCACAAGTAACTTTAACTCATGCAAACAAGCTTCTTCCAATCTTCCCTCAGCCTCTGTGCTTAAGATTGCTCGTAATCTCCCAGCAAGGTCTCCTACTGATTCCGATGCGTATCCTCAAGAACGCTCCACCTTCAACTCCACCCGATACATTTGCAACTTGTCTTCGTATTCTGCAACGAGCATCTTCTTCTCCTCTGCATACTGCACTTTCTGCTGCTCCGCACTCTTGACAAGTTCACGCAAACGCTCTTCTTCTTCTTGCCTGGACGCCAATTCTCTCTGCCATGCTTGATCTTTTGCTGCGGCACTCTTCTTCAAGCTGTCCAATTCTTGCTCCATCACGATGTTCATCGCCTTAAAATGGACATTCTCGACGCGCACATTACTTACTTTCTCCTGCATCTTGTTGAGCCACATCACCTGCTCCTTCAACTCTCTAGCTTGCTTTTGCAGGTCCTTCTCCTTCTCTGCACAACTCTCTTGTAGCTCGCTCAACATTTTCTTCCTTGAGTCTTCCTTCCTCCGAAGATCTTCAATTTCAGCACTTCTTCGGATTTGATGCGCCTGCAGCTCTTTCACTTCCTTCAACAGATGCCTCACCACCTGTAGCTCATTCATCCCTTTTACTTGATCTTGGGCAGTTCTCATATGATGTTCTTTCAATAGCTCGAGCATAGGTGTGATCACTTTTGTCAAATATGATATCCCGCCAAAAGTTTCTTCTTCATCATTGCCACCTTCGTCTGGAGTCTTTTCCTCTGTCATTGGCTCCTTCATCCGAAGTCTTGATTTTCGTATCTTTGTAGTGTCGGCACTATCTTTGTCTTGGCCTCTTGAACTCGGCCCCGCGGAATACTCCTTCTTTACGTCGGGTTTTGGCTTGTTCTCCACCATTGCCTTGCCCGCCTCACTCACCACCACCGATTGCTGGACTTTGGGCTCTCCCTCACTTTCACTACCCGACTCCCCACTCTTCAACTTGAGCTCTTCTTCTTCTGAGTCCCCTTCTTGCAACTCAGTTTCTTCATCCGACTTCGATCCCAAAGATGCTCTTCTCACGACATTAGTGGTTGTCAACATCAGCCTCCACGTCTTGCATTGGATAGGCGATGGTTCAGCTTCTTCGGGTTTACTTCACTTCTTCGTCTTTGGATTGGCCACATCTTTGATCTTCCACTGTCCCGTTCTTGCAAAGTATTCGTCATTCACCCGCAGCTGAAGCATATATTGTCGCTCCTCTTTGTCAGCTTCTCGTCTCAAATCAGGGTGCATGTGGGAGACCATACGATGCCGCTTGTCTTCAGAGAGCAAGTTTAGGCCAAAGTAGAAATGCGCTGCAAATGGTGCAAAATAATGCGGTGGCGAGCCTATTTGCCAATTTACTACCATTTGCCTGGTTTGGTGATGGAAACACTTCGCCCAATTCACGGGTACTCCTACAAACATCTGGTGAAAGAAGACCGCCTGCTGCATGGTTATGTATGTTGTTTGCTCTGGCTTGAACATGGCCATCATCGCCCCTACAATACTTCTTTGGATTGGGTCCCGATAGGACTCCACCTTGTAACCATTTGTAGTTCTTGGAGCGAAAAACAAATTGCAAATCTCCGCCGTCTCCTCTACAACATCACACTTCCGATAGAAGGTGATTCCTGTTGGCTCTCTTGCTTCTCTTCCCAGGACTAACTTCCAATCTGACTCAATCCATCGAGCCGGATTGCCTCTCTTCCCCTCCACTTCGGGACCCTCCTCACAATTACTGGCAGCAATCTCTGCCATTACTCCCGGGAAATTGAAATTCCAGTTCCATGCTAAAAAGGTGATATGAAGTCTAACCAAGACTTCGATCCTAGCTACTACATCTACCCTTTGAATTGCAAAACCTCTCACTGCCAGCGCGTTGGCCACCTTCTTTGCCATGATTTGTTCTCTTGTTCTACGATGTTGGAAGATCAGCCCCTTTCCTGGATGAGACACTCTAACTCCCTCAGGGTTTTAGAAAATTTCACTCTCGACGGGCTTTCGGACACGCATTCATGTAGTATGACTACTCAAAGGAATTGGAAATTTACTCAGCAAATTCAACTTCCCCCTGTGCAGTTGCAATTTTATATTGCCCCGAATTGTAGTCATTCTTCAATCAATTTCATCTATGAGTTTCTCTCTTCTGCACGCACTCCCGGTCACTGTCAAGACATGCTTCTTCTGCCCCCGCCGTTTCTTGAAATGTACTTTCTTGCCACGTACCGAGGTTGTTAAATGGTCTTCATCATTCTTGCGTTTTCCAACCCAAAGATGATGATCTTTGGCCTGCTTCCGGCGTACTTCTCTGCCGAGTACCTCCATCATCGGATCCAATGTCAACTTCTTTGGCTTTCCTCCAAAGTTACTTTCACCTCTTCTTTGTTTGCAATTTGACTTTTCCGTGCTTACTTCGTCTCTTAAACACTACTAACCATAAAAAACAAAAAATGTGGGTACCACACACTGCACTCACAAATGTAGAATACTACCAACACTACAATTCCTCTCAGATCTGTCAAGGCATTGCTTTGATTGCACTCCACTTAGGATCAAACACACAGAATGAAGATCAAGACTGCGGAATCTAACATCCAACAAGCACTCTGACTTGCACTTCAAATTTCTCCACACACTCACAAACACAAACACAAAGTTGATACTTGGAATCAAGCTCAAGCGACGAGCATTGCTTCACAACACTTTGCTTTATCTATTCTCAGAATTAATGAGCACTAAACAACATCTGACTGCGAATGCCACTCTTAAATAGTGAACAAATTGACAATTCTAACAACTATACCATTCTACAACAACTCTTCTAACCTATAGATCCGAAATGACAATGCACCTCTGCATATCTGCCTCTTCAAATCTCAAAACTATTACTAATCCGATCTGATGTCTACTTCATCATTGGCTTTCAAACCCGAACCCAAAGTAAATTTACTTCCTACTACTTTTTCCTCGGGTTTCATATCTTCTACCTCTTCTACCAGATCCAACAATTCTCTTTCCTGAGCTGAAATTGCACTAGTGGGTAATCTATCTAACTCTTCATCTCTTGACCCACTCTTCTCTAATGTCTCCACCGGTAATTCTGAAGACATTTGTACTCTTATGTTATCTACTTTGGGTTTTGCTCTAACATCTTTCCAAAGTTTTTCTATCTCTATTTTCACTAAGTCTAATCTAATCAAAATGTTATCCTCTACTTCCAAGATCTTTCGGTCTGCACGAGTTCTGAGACTAATTAACAAGGCATTCATATCTTTATCCTTTGCTTGTCTTTGCCTCGTCTCTTGCACCAACAACTTCAACTCGTGCAGCCTTGTCTCTTCAATCCGAATGCTGGCCTCTATACTTAACATTGCGTTCATCCTGAGGACAATCTCCTTCAATGGCTCCAATCTCATTTTCCTTTCACGTTCTCAATCTGCAAGCCAATCCTCTTGGTACATTGCCAACTCCACCTTGAACTCGGCTTTCACCGACTCCTTCTCCTTCTCCTTCTGTACAACTCTCTCCTTCTGATTACAAAGTAACTCTCGTAATCTTTCTTCTTCTCTATATTGGGCTGCCAACTCTCTTTGCCAGAGTTGCTTCTTCTCCTCGACACTCTCCATCACCCTATCGAGCTCCTGATCCTTTGCAGCTACTCTTGCCATAGCATGGATAACCTCTACTCTTGAATCAGCAAACTGCTGCTTCAAGATCTCGTACTCAGCTACTTGTCTCTCCCTTGCTATGTCATTCTTCTTCACAAGATCCTCTTAATAATTCACTTCTCTCTTTAGGTCTTCAATTACCTGACTTCTCACTATTGCCTCCACTTGTAGTACTTCTCTTTCCTCCTCACCTCGGGTTATACTCTTCTTCAACTCCGAGTTTTCTTCTTCCAGCCTTGCTAATACCTACAACACAGTCTTCACCTTTGGACAAGTCGACTGCATCTCCTTCTTCTTGTACTCTAGCTTTACTAACAAGGGGCACACCACTTCTTGCAGGTGCTCCACTTCATCACTGGCAACTACTCCAACCTATGGAGTGATCTCCTTCTTTACCTCTTCTTCTCCTGATACTCGCCTTCTTCGCTGCAGTCGTCGTATCGGAATAGATGCCTCACTTCCCGAGCTTTCAGGTGCTTCTTCCTTCACCGTACTTGGACCCGCTTCATACTTCACCTTATGTCTCGAGCAAACTCCTCTCTATATTGTGATCTTCTTCTCTTTGGCCATAGTTACTTCGTCTTCCAACTGTGTGTTGTCCTCGGCTTCAATTTCTGCCTACACTTCTTCTTCTTCATATTCTTTTGCAGCCGCCGGCACCAATGTCATTTCTCCTCCTTCATCGCTGTCACTACTTGTATCTCCACTCTGTAGCGTTAGCTCAGGCTCCTCCTCATGTTCCAAGTCTTCAGTCTTAAGCTCGGCATCACCTTCTGAGTCTTCATCCTTTGACTCGATCACCACCATACCTTGCCTCGGGTTGCCTCTCCATGTCTTCCGCGGTTTCTTTGTGTCTTTGGCTTTGCCCTGCCGACTTCTCTTCTTTGTATTTGGGGTACTCACAGTGACCTCTACATTCTTCCCTATCTTCGTGTAGTAGTTGTCAGTGCTCCTGATTTGCAAGATGTATTGTTGCTCCTCGATATCGACCTCCTTTCACAAATCAGGATGGAAGTGCAACACCATCTGAATTTGCTCCGCCGAGTTCAGCAGATTTAGCCCAAGGTAGAAATGTGCTGCAAACGGGACAATGTAGTGTGGAGGCGATTTATCCCGCAAATTCCACACCATCTGCCTTGTTCTCTCGGGGAAACACCTTGCCCAATTGATCGGTTCTCCTGCGAATAACTTGTGAAAGAACACCGCTTGGTGTTTCATCACATACGTGGTTCTCTCCGGCTTCAGGATGGCCATCAGTGCACTCATAATTCCTCTCTTCATAGGGTCTTTGTAGCTCTCAACTTTATACCCATTCTTTGTCCGCTTTGACGAGAATGCGTCTCTCACTTCTCGGGTTTCTTGAGCTATCTCTCCCTTCCCCAAGAACATGGCCCCCTGCTCCGAGCCTACTTCCTCCCCGAGTACGAGTCTCCAATCCGACTCTGTCCAATGAGCCGGATTTCCTCTCTTCCCTTCCTCCTTGGGTCCATCGAGACACTTGCTCTCAATGATTTTTGTCATGAAACCTGGGAAGCTCACATTCCAGTTCCATGCCAAGAAAGTGATCCAAAGTCGGCTTAAGACTTTGATTCTAGCAATCACATCTAACCTCCGAATTGCATGATTTCTCACTGCAAATTCAGAGTTCTCCTTTTTGCCTCCCATCTCTTCTGCCTTCTCACTATCAATTGATTTCACTCTTGCGACTTCTCCCTTACACACTAACGCAATTCCAACTCTATTTCCCTTCCCACGATCACCTACAAGACAACTTCTCAATGGCAAAGGAAAATTACTCAACATTTTGTCATTGCGAGTTTGATTTTTATAGAGTTGCACTTCTTTGTCTTTCTTCACTTTGAGTTTCTATCAAGAAATCACACCTCCTACATGCACCTGTCACTGTCAATCAACCTTTGCGTGTATGGGCCACCGGTTTTTTGAACGGTCTCTTCTTGAATTTCTCGCCTCGACAAAAGGTTGTTAGACTGTCTTTGCCTCGGGTTGAGCTCCCCCTGATACGAAGACAATTTACTTTGGGTTGTATGCTGACAGGGCATTTCCGAGTACTTTGCCTTATGACCCGACGTCACTTTACTTTGGGTTTCATCCCAAAGACTCTTTTCTTTGCCTTCTTTGGCCATATAGGCACAATCCGACTTCTCTATACACTTCTTCTTCTTTATTTTGAAAAAAAACAAAAAATGTGGGCACCACACCCTTTACCTTCATATTTGGGTCAGCAACAGTCAATGAGTAGTGGTGTTGCTTGTTGGACTTATGGTGGACCTCACCATCAAAGAGAGTGTACTCAAGGCAGTGGACCTGATACCTTGGGTACATCATAGCCAACACAAAGGCAATGTGAACATTGCCATAGATTTGGTCACACTAGTGACCGGTGTTTTGACCTACACTTGGAGTTGCGGAGTGGTAGGGCTGCTATAGCAGGTAGTAGAGGAGCTCCAATTCATGGAGGACAAGGTGGTAGAGGTGGTGGTAGAGGATCTACACCTAGTAGGGATGTAGTACCTACCTTTACTTCTGATAAAACTATGGCTACTTGGATTGAGCAGTTGGAGCAAAGATTGGCTAGTATGGCTATTGCTCAAAGGAGATCAGATTTGGGTGCTGAGGCTTCCACCTCATATGTTGGTGATAGAGATGCTTTGGACTTCATGTGTAGAGCAGCACAGGTGGATGCATCTACAACAATGACTAGGAGTGCAATACGTGCTCTAGAACCTAGAGGAGCATGAGTGGAGTTGGGAGGGGAGGTTGGGAGATAGGTCAAACTTTCCCAATCTTTCATGCTATTTGAGGCTATTGCAGACAACATCCATGGTTCCTAGACATCCCAGTGCAAGTGTGGTAGGTGGTGAGGGAGTGCATGATGGACTACTTGCTAGTCAGCCACCTAATACTACACAGACTGAGTCTTGCATGATGTTGGGAGCGGCTCAACTGATTATGCGGCATCCTTTGTTTTCAGCCAGTGATATGTTTACATTGGAAGTTGACCCAGCCCCAGTATTCTGGTTGGCTGCCACGCTGTGTGAGAGTAGGGATGGTGTGGTTCCTACTACTAGAGTAGAGGTGGTTGGTAGTGGAGCTGACTTGGTTGAGGAGCATGGGATCCGTTCAGGCAACAACCGCTAGACTGGAGGAGTTGCCAACTAGACCGACCTTTGAGAGAGTACGGTTTACACCTAGTGTTTTCCTATTGGATAACCAAAGGGGGATTTTCCATTTGGTGGGACCTTCAGGGAAGGTCTATACACCACAAAGAGTCTTGTTAGACTCTAGTGCACAACCTCTTATGTTGGGGGAAGGCTACAGTTGTTGGTCTGGAGTTACGGAAGACCGATGTGGAGAGGTGTCCATTTCAGATCCATACATCTCTAGGTGGTGGTTTGACATAGTACATCACACGTGGGGAGCTTGTTGTCCAGGTATAGCCTGCTCATCTGACTAATAGCTCGGTGGTGAGAGCTCAGGCTATTGCAATAATAGCTTAGTCATATGATGTGCTAGTTGGGAGAGTAGTGTTAAACTCCATAGGTTTCAGCATTGACTATTGGGAGGTGACAACCTCCTATAGACCTGGTTGGCAATCTGGCAAGGGATGGGTATGTTGCCTACCAGTACGCTTTAGTAGTGGTAGTCTTGGCTCATATGGTCCGGGACCATGGCAGCATTAGTTTTAGCTTTCAATGGTGCAGTTACTTGGCCTGGTGACTTGTTGGAGTAGAACGCCCATGCAGAGGATACTCTAGTACCAGAGGAGAGCATGCAGATCAATTGGTGCAGTAGGCTTGGAGTGGAGCCTTCGTACTATCAGGAGATGAGTGTGAGGATGAGCCGCCAGAGTCACTTACTTTGACACCTCTAGATACCACACTCATTGCTTGGTAGTATCCAGTAGAGGGGATATGCCTATTGGAGTTGTTTGGTGGGATCAGCAGTGGACTAGCCGCAGTATTACATGTTGGTATACAAGTATAGAGGTACTTGTATGAAGAGAGAGATGAGACTACTAGGTGGTCTCTCTACATCATGTGGCACACTTGGCCTATTGATATCCGGAGTTATTACTGATGTCAACAATCAGAGGTTACCAAAAGGCCCTACCAGCAGACATTTCCTTACTAGGGGCGGATGATCTAGAGAGACAGGGGCCTATTCACTTGGTGATTTTTGGATGGCCATGTCAGGGATATACATATGCTAGTAGAGGTTTGGGTCTTCAAGATCCTTGTTCTGGTGTGTTTTGGGAGATGTTACGGATACTATGACATCTCCAGGTTCATCAGTCTATTTCTCCTGCTTACCTCTTGGAGAATGTTCCTTTGATGGGTGATTCTTGCACTAGAGTAGTGGCAAGTACACATCAGGTCCATTCTTGGATGGGACCTATTGTATTGTTAGATGAAGCCAGAATGGGATCACGGGCTCATCGTCTTTGTCTTTGGTGGACAAACCTCTTACCTAGAGAGGTCCTACAACATGCTTATGATGGGATTCAACAACTTGACCACATCCTTGTTGATGATATCTTGGATGTTGGGTGTCAGTCTCAGATAGTGGTAGTGGCTGATAGGTCACCTATGGCAGTGGTGAACCTAGTTAGACAGCCTAGAGCCGCATTTCCTACACTCATGAGTTTCCCAAGCTCTCATGCTTTTTGAGAGGGAGGATCGTGACTTGTTTGGGACTCGAAGTTACAACAATTGGTGGAGCCCAATGTTGATGAGAGAGAGCGGGCAATGGGTTTTCATACCGGTATTACTGTTGTTCCAGTAGTGTTAGAAGCATCTAAGTGTCAGGTGTTAGGTCAGGCTATGGACCTGAACTGTTTGACCTGGATTGTGAGCCTTGGCTTGGCAGAGTAGTGTAGGATGTGCTTGATAGGCATCACCACTCAGACACTTGTGAGCTCTGTGCTTATCAAGATGATTTAGGCACATGCTAGGAGCAATGGACCGAGTGGACATGGTATTCTTGGGACACATCCAATAGCTACTAGGGAGAGTGTAGTCTACTTAGAGTCCATCCAAGTGAGCGTGGGCTACTTGGATTACACCCTTGGTCCACTTGGGATGCAGCTAGAGGACATGTGGAGCTTGCAACTAGAGTGGAGGGAGTTTTTCACACAAAGGTTGGGACCTCTAGTGGGCGGGAGCATGACACTATTGCTCCTAAGGGCCCAGTGTAGCAGCCAGTCAGTATGGCTTCCACTTCTACTATAGTTATAGAGGATACTTGGGAGCCAGATCTTGGACCTAAGCTTACTAGAGAGGAAAGACGGAGGGTTTGGGGGTTCTTGAGGAGCCACACGAGTTGTTTTGCCTTTAGTATGAAGGATTTGGGTGCTCTAAAAGGACCTAGTATACGGATTGAGCTGACTAGCAATACACCAGTTTTCCAACGTCCTTATTGATAAAGTAAGATGGAGAGGACATTGATTCAAAGCCGGAGTTGTGACCTTTTTGAGGCTGGTTTGGTAGAGATTTCACATGGAGAGTATGCATTAGTGACATGATGCTAACCAAGAAGGATATGCATGGCAACTACACAAATAGGCAGATGTGTGGAGATATCCATCCTTTCAACCAACAGACCAAGGCTGATTGGTATACCATGCCTACACCGACAGAGATTTTGATGCAATTGGGCATGCAAAGATCTTTAGTACTTTGGATCTTCAAGCGGGATATCATCAGTTGCCAATCAAGGAGGAGGATAAGTCCAAGATAGCATTTTGGGCTATTGATCATCATGGCAAGGATTGTTATATCAGTGGAAGTTCTTACCATTTGGGTTAAAGAACGCTCTTATTGAGTTCCAAAGGTTCATGGATAGGATCCTAGCTAGATTGGATTTTGCTTGATGTTATATTGATGACATTTTGGTCTATAGCACTATTGTGGAGGAGCATGAGAGACAATTGTTGGAGGTGTTTGAGAGGTTGAGATCTTATGGACTCAAATTACATCCTGGGAAGTGTAGGTTCTTCCATGAGCAGGTTGAGTATTTGGGTCACACTATCTACCCCGGAAGACTTGGTGTTTAGCAGACCAAGGTGGAGGCTATTGCACGTATTCCTTGGCCTACGGATGTGAGCAAAGTGCGAGCATTCCTTGGGTTGGCAAACTTCTATCAATGTTATGTTAGAGGATTTAGTGCCATTGCCAAGGCCTTGACAAAGCTGACCAAGCTTACACAAGAGTGGTGTTGGGGAGATGAGCAGGAGAGAGCTTTTGTAGAGCTCAAGGAGAGGTTGACATCTATTCCTATTTTGAGGAGACCAATCAAGGGATGACCATTTCAGGTTCATACTGATTGGAGTATGTTGGGGCTTGGAGCAGTGCTCACCCAGCATGATGATGAGGGGAAGGAGTTTGTGGTGGCCTATGCTAGTTGCTCCAACAATTCAGCGGATGCAAAGTATAGTTCATATGAGGGAGAGTGCTTGGCAGAAGTTTGGGTAGTAGCACATTTTTGATGTTACCTACTTGGTAACCCCTTCACTCTCATCACTGATCATCAGCCACTGAAGTGGTTGATGGAGTCCGACAAGCTTTCAAGGAAGCTTGCACGATGGGCTCTGATTTTATAGGAGTATGATTTACGATTGTTCACAGACCTGGAGTGGTGAACCGTGATGCACATGGGTTGAGTAGAAACCCATGTCCTGGCCAGCAGGATCAGACAGGAGCATGTTGGCATGGTGAGATAGATGAGGAGATGGTGCTAGGTTGGCCTGCATTGGCCTTTTTATGTATATTTTCAAAGGCTTTGGTGATATCTCTCTTAGCGCATACAAGAGGAGTTATTGAGATCACAAACCCAGAGAGTGAAGATATTGGTACAATTCAGTGAGACATTCATGATGATGTCTTAGTGATGGACTATCTTTGCACTGGTGTTGTGGATGGCATTGTAACACCCATTTGTGCATGTGTGTGGTATTGTGATGTTTAGCTTGGTATTACAAGTACTTGAGAGATATTATTTATATAGAGATAAAGGATAGTTCTACATTAATCATGATTAGCTAAAGTTATTCATAGCTAAGATAGAGGGGACCTTACTTTAGAGGAAGTAGAAAAGATGAGCACCACTATTTTGGATTCTAGTGTGTTGACTTGGTATTATTCCTAGGTGTTTGGCTTTGAGGAAAGAGTTGAGAGCTCTTGGGCTCACAAGCCTTTTTGTTTTAGATTCTTCTATAGTCTAAGGATAGCCCATGTGAAGGAATCCTTGACATAGTGGTTAGGTCAAGATAAGATCACATGCTTAGGGGAATATGCCCATGTGAATGGATATTCCTTTCTACTTTTTGACTTTACTTGACTTTTAGTCTAGTAACTTGAGTTACTCCAGTAATTAGTAACTTTGGTGCGTAACTATTTCACAAGTATATAAACAAGGGGTGAGGAGGTACTCATCATCCTTTCATTTGTAACTATCTCTCTCTCATTGAGTTCTCTAGTGAGCAATGTCTTGAGTCTTGGAGTGTTAGCCTTGGAAGAGTATGATGGAGTTGGGTTCCTTGCCTTCTTAGTCCAGGTGCACTACCATAATAGCCATCAGAGGTTCATCCTGAGTGAGAGACAAACTGGCTCACATTTTTGGTTCCGTTGCCGAGACCTCTCTTGAAGGCAAGATAATGTTTCGTGTTCAATTTTACTTTAGGCAGAAGGAGGCTATGAGAGCTCACTTGGAGAGAACATTAGGAGAGGAGAGGGCTGAACATTTATTCAAGAACCAAGATCCATTTGTATACCTTGTAGTTCATTATGATGTCTTTGAAGTGATTTTGTACATCTTGTACACATGAGAGGAATTGGAGAGATTGTGTGAGGTGGATTGCAGATTTTGGAGATTAAGGTGATTTTGGGCAAAATCTCAAGTTTAAGATCTGGACTTGAAATTTCTACACATAATAGTTTGGGTTATTCTTTGGTTAGCACACTTTAAATTATTGTGAGAGCTACTATGCGCACTGGGCTAGAATTTTTGAAAGTTGATAGGGTAAATTGCTCTCGCAATTGCATGCTCTATGGAAAATAATACATAGTCTGCCATTTCTTCAATTTTTAGTGAATTGTCCTAAAATTTTCTAAGAAAATTCAGTGCATTATATCCTACATTTTGGCATAAAAAATTAGAGAGAGATCAGTCTTGCGCATGGAGTTGTGAGTTTTGAAGTGAAGGGGGTGGTTTTTAGACCAAATCTGGAATATGTGTGCTAAATAGAGAGGTGTCTAGGCCAAATAGCTTGATAAAAATATCTAAAACTTTTCAAGGAGGGACTAACTACAGCTGTTATCAAGTGTGCAAAATTTCAGAGGACTGTCACATAATAGTTGAAAGATTTGTGTGAAATTGTGAGGAAGGGTCAATTTTGTAGAGTTGAGATCTCATTCATGAGGAGTTTGAGAGCAACAAAAAGCATGTTTGAGTGTTTGGATTCATCTTGGGAACATGGAGGGTCACCAAGAGTGGAAATTGAGACTATGCAAGGTTCCCCAAGGATTTGAGGTGATTTTAGGGGTGGATTTGAGGAAAAGAGAGTTTACAATAAACTTGGAAGAGAGTATTGAGAGGATCCAAAAACCTACACCACTTGGAGAAAAGAGTGAGTCTAAGTGCTTTCTATGTGGAGAGAAGGGACATAAGGCAAGTTCATGTCCATTAACCTATGAGAGCAAGAGATTGGGTGAAAGGAGAGGCTTACTTGACTTGGGTTTGCATGTTGGACCTTCTTCACCAAGATTGGGGGGGGAAGATTTAAGACCAAGGAGTTGTGTGAGGTTTGTGGAGTTGAAGGACTTCCAAAAAGACATGAGAGTAGTGGAGTAAAATCACTTTTTGAGACTTTTGTGAAGGATCTTTGAGTGAGTCTTAGTACAGTTACAAAAATACGACCACCTTCATCAACTAGGTCTCAAGATTAGTGATGGAAATAATTTTTCAACTTATGGATAAACTATCCATGAGGGTTTGATTAATATTCACTCTAAGATTTGATGTTGCTATAGAAATCTTGGAGCAAACTGAGCCTTTTGTGTTCCCTAGGATGGATGACTCTCAAATGGTGTTAGTCATGTACATACTCTATTAGTTATAGAGTGAGAGAAAAGAAAAGAAAAAAATTTGAGAGAAAGAAAGATAGTGAGAGGTTCTGATGGAGAAACTTCCGGTTTTCTTTGGTAAGGATGGAAAAGATGTGGTGGCCTCTGTGAGAGACTTCAAGAGAGCTTGCATAGGAAACAATGAGAGGAGGAAAATTGAGTGGGCCTCATTATTACCAGATTTCTTTGAGGATGCAGCACTTACATGGTATGGGTCAGAATACCAAAAGAGAGAGAGGAGAGATAGGGAAGAGGAGTCTTGGGAGACTTTGACTTCAGCACCCATTGAGAACTTTCTTTCTGATGAGAGTTATGAGAGATTGGTGAGTGAGGTTACCTTTCTCAAGCAAGGAGATGGAGAGAAAGTGAGAGTTTATGTGGAAAGAGTGGAAAAGTTAGAGTCCAAATTTTGCATAGTATTGAGGAAAAGTGAGGATGATGTGGAGACTACTATGATTGGCATAGGGGCTATGCTCACCAAGAATTTTGTGGGTGGGTTGAGACCACAAATAAGAAGCAAGGTGAGATATGAAAAACCTTCTTCCAAAGTTGAAGCTATCAAAATCACAATTTGTATGGAGGAGAGTTTGGAAGGGGATGAGAGTGATTTGGTGGTGAAGGAGGTTGTGCATCCTCCCCAAGGTTACAAGTATGGTAGAAATTCTGATACTTTGGTGGCAAGGGTTGCAACACAAGTAGTAGTTGCTCCAATTCTTGCACCTCTACCAAAGGATCCACTTCAGACCATCACAAAATAACTTGCGGATCTCGAGATCAATGTGGTGCAACTATGGGAGAAGAGAGAGGTGGATTGGAATGTAGGGAGAGGGCCTAAGATTTATAGAAACTATCCATATAGAGGAGGCCAACTAGCCAACAATTTCAATGATAGAAATTGTTTTGGTTGTGGAGGAAGAGGCCATATCCAAAAGAATTGCCCAAATTCTACTTACCATGGAGGAAGGGGTTATGAGGGAGCCAATAGAAGGAAAGAGGGAGGTAGTGAAACCCAAGTGGCTCTTAATCCAAACAAAGGAAAGAGGATAGCATCCATAGATGTGGTTGAGAGCAAGTATGAGAACAGAGAGTGCTCAAACTCCAAGGGTCTTAATTTGGAGCTGTTGGCACAAGAGAAGAAGAGAGCTCGTTTTGCAAAGGATGTTCACTCTTCTCAAGGATTTACTCCAAGCAAGGATACTCCTATGTCTACTAGGAGAACTTGCACCTCAACACCATCAACAAAAAAGACTCCAAGGAAGAAGTTAGGGATGGAGGATTTCTTGATTTCAAAGCATTAATGGAACTACAATGTGTTGGAGGATGTTGGTATTCACAAGGCTAACATTACAATGGGCCAATTGATTGCTTTGAACCCTTCCTTGAGAAAAGAGCTTAGAGGTGGTTTGAGTTCTACAAGGAGCAAGAAGAAGAAGAAGGCAAAAGCTCTAGTATCAATGGGGGTGGTGGATGCAAAGCCAACACCATAGGAGGCTTGTGAATATGCCTCCAAGATTGATGTGAGAGTGAATGGTCACAACATCAAGGATGCATTGGTTGATGGAGGATCAATAGTGAATGCCATGTCAAAAAGGTTGATGAAGAAGTTGGGTATGATACCCTCAAGATCTTCAACATTTATGTTGAGCATGGCAAACAAGCAACAAGTTTGACCAATAGGGGTGATGGATAAAGTGGTAGTTTTAGTTATGGGAGTTCAAAATCTCATGACTTTCCAAGTCTTGAACGATTCAAGCTATGACTTACTTCTTGGGAAGCCATGGTTGAGAGTAGCATGCACAATGGATAGATGGCACAAAGGGTACTTGAGGATTGGGCCATCAAACCATAGAGTCATAGTTCTTGTGACTAACACCACCAACACTTCACATTCAGATACACCATCTTCTGATTATTGGGAATCAGATTCAGAAGAAGCAGCTTTAGGTGTGGACACAAGCATGGGAGAGGAGACTTCCACAGAGGAGGATGAATCTGAATTGGATTCCAATGTGTATCCCTTGTGTCCTGTGGACTTTGCACCTAAGCCAGAGGTTTTGAATGACCCAGATAGATCACCATTGACACTTGAGGAGGTAGAGAGAAGGTTAGCTACCCTCAAGTATGGCCCAAATGTTACCAAGGAGGAGAAGGTGAGATTTTGAGGAGATTTTCCGCAAGTTCAGCCATGCTTTTTCTTTTAGTTACAAGGATTTGAAGGAAGTCACCTTGGAGGAGCACAAGATAGAGATGGAGTCACATGCAAGACCAATCTGCCAAAAGCAATGTCGCATTAGCCCACCAATATCTTTGGTTGTGAGGAAGGAGATTGATAAGCTCAAGGAAGCTGGATTTATCTTTGAGGTGGAGAATTCAGAATGGGTGTCTCCAATTGTCATTGTGAAGAAAAAGAATGGCAAGCTTTGGGTATGTGTGGATTACAAGAAGCTCAATGTTTTTACCAAGAAAGACTACTACCCATTGTCATTCATTGATGAGATCTTGGAGGAGGTTGCAGGTCATGAGAGGTATAGTTTTGGAGATGGTTATAGTGGATATAACCAAATCAAGATTGCACCAGAGCATCAACAACTCACCACATTCACCACACCTTGGGGAACTTACGCTTTCAAGGTCATGCCTTTTGGGCTTTGCAATGCTCTAGCTACATTCCAATGGTTCATGAACAAGGTATTTGAACCTTTCATTGGGAAATTTGTGAGAGACTTCATTGATGACTTTTGTGTCTATGGGCGTAAGGAGGAGCACTTTGAGCACCTAATCAAGGTCTTGCTTGGATGAGGCAAATGCATCACTCAACCCAAAGATGTGCATTTTTGGATGTGAAGAAGGTCTACTTTTAGAGCACATCATCTCCAAAGATGGAATAGTAGTTGATCTTGAGAAGGTGAGGAAAATCTCAGACCTTCCATTCCTTTCAAGCTTGACCAAGTTACACCAATTCTTGGGGAGGGTTGGATACTATAGGAGGTTCATCTTCTCATTTTCCAACAAGGCTTATGCATTGACCATCTACATGAAGAAGGGTGTAGATTACATGGTGATTTTGGAGGACAAGGAGGCTCTCAAAGCTTTTGAGGAGCTCAAGCAATCCCTTGTTGTAACTCCAATTCTTGCTAAACTTGATTGGAGTAAACCTTTCATCCTCTACACTAATGCTTCTAATGTAACTATAGGATGCACTCTTAGTCAATTAGACCAAGATGGGCATGATCATCCAATAGCTTATGCTAGTAAGCAGATAGTTTCAACAGAGAAGAACTACTCTATCACAGAGAGAGAAGGGTTGGCAGTGATCTTTGGTCTCAAGAAGTTTAGACATTACTTGATTGGAGGGAAAGCCACCATTGTCACGGATCACAAGGCTTTGAAGTACATCTTCAACAAGTCTAATGTTGAAGAAAGACTAGCAAGGTGGATGATACTCTTATTTGAGTATGACTACACCATTGAGGATAGGCCAAGAAAGAAACATGAAAATGCTTATTTGTTCTCTAGAGCCTATGATCATGATGGAGATGAGCCAGTGGATGATTTCTTCTCAGATGAGGAGCTCATGACAATCTTAGTCAATCAAGAGGTTCCGATGGAGTACAAGGAGATTGTGGATTTTGTAACAAGAGGTAACTATCCAAAAAGGATGCATGCTAGGGAGAGGAAGGCCCTTGCAGCAAGATCTAGACCTTACACAATGGTGGAGGATATTCTTTATCACCATTGAGCAGATGGTCTACTTCTAAGAGCAATGGGTAAGGAAGAGTCTATGTTACTTATAAAGGAGTTTCATGAAGGTTTGGTGTGTGGAGGACACTTTGTAGGAAAGGTGACTCCTTTCAAGATTCTAGATGCAAGTTACCATTGGAGAGGATTTTCAAGGATTGTCTTGATTATTGCAAAACTTGTCATGTTTGTCAAGCTTTTGCTAGAAAGTCTACTTCCACTCCACCACTTAGATCAATTCCATTTTTAGGACCTTTTGAGAAGTAGGGAATTGATTTTGTAAGTCCTATCAATTGAACCCCAAGGAACAATCGGTATATTGTGGTAGTTACTGATTACCTTACCAAGTGGGTTGAGGCTAGACCATTGAGGAACAAGAATGAAGATGAAGTTGGTAGATTTCTTTATGAATGCATTATCACTAGGTTTGGATGCCCTTTGGAGTTAGTTTTTGATAGAGAGGAGAGTTTACAGGAAGCATCACTACAGCCATGCTACAACATTTCTCTATCACACATAGAGTAACTACATCCTATAAGCCAAATTCCAATGGCTTGGCAGAGAGAACCAATCAGACCTTGTGCATGATGGTGGCCAAAGATGCAAAAATAGAGGGGGCTAAACATCATTGAGACAAGAGGATTCATGCATTTTTGTGGGAGTATAAGACAACCATGAAGACTTCCACCGGATATTCTCCATTTCAATTGGTATATGGTATTGAGTCTACCTTACCTATTCACTTTGATCTTCCTACCTTCCAAAGCATTCATAGGAGATTGAAGAAAGCACAAGGAGGTGAAGCAAAGAAGTCAAGGAAGGTCAGCTCATGGAGTTAGACGAGGCAAGAGCAGTTGGTATGGTTCGAGTGGAGCAAGCCCAAAGGAAACAAAAAGAGAGCTATGACAAGAGGCAAGGCAAGAAGAAGGTGGAGCCTTTCAAAGAAGGTGATTGGGTAATGTGTTTTGATTCTATTCAATTCAAGAGAGTGCAAAAGAAGTTTTTGCCTAAGTACTTTGCACCTTTCATAGTGGAGAAGGTGTGGGGCAATTACACCTATGATCTCAGGGAGTTGGGAGGAAGACACTTTGGATAGGATTAACCATGATAAGTTGAAGATGTATCATAGAAGGTACGGAGACCTTCACTTTGAATACAAAGTGAAAACTTAGTCCGAGGGTAAATGTAACACCCATTTGTGCATGTGTGTGATATTGTGATATTCAGCTTTGTATTAGAAGTAATTAAGAGATATTATTTATATAGGGATAAAAGATGGTTCTATATTAGTCATGATTAGCTAGAGTTAGTCATAGCTAAGATAGAAGGGACCTGAATTTAGAGGAAGTTAAAAAGATGAGCACCGCTATTTTGGATTCTAGTGTGTTGACTTGGTATTATTCTTAGGTATTTGGCTTTTGAGGAAAGAGTTGAGAGCTCTTGGGCCCGCAAGCCTTTTTGTTTTGGATTCTTCTATGGTCCAAGGATAGCCCATGTGAAGGAATCCTTGACTTAGTGGTTGGGTCAAGATAAGATGACATGCTTATGGAATATGTCCATGTGAATGGATATTCCTTTCTACTTTTTGACTTTACTTGACTTTTAGCCTAGTAACTTGAGTTACTCCAATAATTAGTAACTTTGGTACGTAACTATTTTACAAGTATATAAACAAGGGGTGAGGAAGTACTCATCATCCTTTCATTTTGCAACTATCTCTCTCTCATTGAGTTCTCTAGTGAGCAATGTCTTGAGTCTTGGAGTGTTAGCCTTGGAGTAGTATGATGGAGTTGGGGTTCCTTGCCTTCTTAGTCCATGGTTTGCTACCATAATAGCCACTAGAGGTTCATCTTGAGTGAGAGATAGGCCGGCTCACAGATCAACTAACCAAAATGATTCATGTACATCCTACTATCAAGGATGTGGCTACTCCACATTAGCATAATTGTGCTTAGATGGAGTCTTTTCCCATCATGGCTTGTCTCTAGTGCTCATCACAAATAGAGGCACTCAATTGACTAGTTTGTTTTGGAGAACACTCTTCCAAACCAAATTGGCCATGTGCACCACTTACCATCCAGAGATTGATAGAGAAATAGAGAAGGAAAATTGCATTATTGAGAACATGCTTTGAGGCTTTACTTTGGATGAGCAAGAGAGTTGAGGCACCTTACTCCCATTGGTGGAATTTTCTTACAACAATTCAATGGATGCTTTTATACAAGTCACACCATTCTTCCTCATGTATGAAGAGCATCTTTTCACATCTTCAAGCTTGATGAAGGTCCATCCGGTGGCTACCAAGGTTGACATTGTCAAAACTTTTGTTTCTAGAACGGTGTGGAGAATGCCAAGCACATGTTGTAGATTGCTCAAAATTGGCAAAACCAATATGCAGATGCACATTGCCAACACATGGAGTTCAATGTGGGAGATCAAGTTTGGCTATCAACCACCAACCTCAAGTTAATTGGTCCTCATAAGCTCAGACCTCGTTTCATTGGCCCTTTCTCCATCCTTTGTTGCATTGGCATTGTGGCTTATCACCTTGAGCTACCATACATACAAAGATCCACCTAATGTTTCATGTTTTCTTATTATGCTGATATGCTCCCCGACCATCCCACTTCTCTTCTATCCAAGAAAGTTGACCTTGTCCAACACTTGTTGATGAGGCAGAGGAGCATGAGGTCAATGCATTCTCTAAAAACGCATCCATGGTACTTGCCACTACGTGTAGAATATTTGGTCCATTGGAAAGGGACCCACTATATGAGGCAATACAAGAGCCAGCAACCAACTTGACTAATGCACTAGAGTTAGTTCAATCTTTTGAGTAACAACTTCACAATGAGAATGTTGCATGTTAAAAGGGTGAGGTCTATAAGACAAGTAACTAGAGATATATTATCTAGAGGTGAAAATTGGCTATGTAACATCTAAAAGGATGTTGTGTACAATGGGCTAGGAAGATGAGACAAAGGTGTCACCAAAAGAGTACTTCTACTAATAGGGCAGAAACCAAAAATAGACAAAAAACTTTGGAGCCAATTTTGGAGGCCTAAACGGATGAATTAGGCCTCAAAAATAAAAATATTAGTCCCTTGATCAAATTACTTGAGTAAATCTATATGCTTACAAGTAGAATCAAACCCTTGACATTCATATTTGCACATAAATTTTTTGCTTGAACAAAATGGATCAAATAATTATTAATCTAGTTGCAAACATTACAATAACGGTTTGCTATCATGTGCACTAGAATTGCAAGGAGTGCATTAAGGATCAAATGGTTACTACTCATATTATAAGAGGAGAAGCATCTATTTCATCTATTTGCAAAAGTATAATAATGATGCTCTTTATTTCCTATGGGGTTTCCATAACCTTAACTAATTTCAAAGTCATTTGATATTGTTGCCTCAACTTAACAATCCTTGTCTTGACTCTCAATTTCTTTTGTTTTGGATCTCTCTTTTGCTTCTACCTTAACATGGAGTTTTTCTATCTTTGTTGTTTTTTGAGCATTGATTTGAGCCAATTTGCACTCTCCCTAGCTTCCAAATAATCAATCATCAATTTTGTATGGCTAGCCATATCTTGGGAAAAAATGTCAATATAGATATAATATTTGGATTTCCTTTATAGTACTTCTCTTCTTGCGGGTCACCACTTCACTCATGCTCTACTTCTTGACCTCCTAAATTTCCTCCTTTGTCTTGTGCTTGTGCAAGCATTTCTTCTTGGGCTCTTGGAATCTACTCTTGTGCTCTTGTGTCTCTTAGTGCACTTCTTATGTCTCTTTGTGCAATTGGAACAAACTCCTCTTTATAAAATCTAAAAGGTTCACTTGGTGCATACTCATGTGTACCAAACTCAAATAGCCTATCTTATCTCTCCTTTTTCATACTTGGAATTGTAATTGGTATTGATCTATGCATATGAAGTGCTTATGAAGTTCCACACAAAGGAGTGTCTTCTTTAGAAATTTCTTCTTCTTCTTTGGGTGTCATTTTGCATCAAATTTCATCATCATTGCTCAACCATTCAAAAGGATTCAACTCACTTCCATCCCCAAACTCACAAGCATAAATGGAGATATATTTATTTTACTCCAAACAAAGCATCCATTATGTAAAAATGAGGACATATGGTTTAGTTTATCCTCTATAGTTGTACATATGCATTTTATCTCTTTATCATTGAGACCCTCACTTGTGGACTTATCTTTCTAGTTCTGAGCTATTTTGTATGACTTCATGAAATGAGCACATTTTTCTTTAATCTCTCTCTATTCATGTTGTTGGAAACATGTTACCAAATCTTGCAAGAAAAATAACCATGTAATTGAAGGCAATATTCTTTTGAATGGATTTCTTGCTATTGTCATCTTGGATCTTAAAAAAATATACAATATTTATAAATAATGAAAGATTTGACCATAGTGATGTGAGACCATCTTGAACCTATCTTCATTGCATTTTTCTTTGCTCACGGTTTGTGAAAGTGATAATGGTAAAAGGTGCATTGCATTTTGCTTTTACTTTACTCATAGGAGGGGTAACAGGTACAAAAGACACCATTTTCAAGAGTAACTCTTGAAATCCTTGTGCAATAATGGAAGTCAAATTGGGTTCAAAAAGAGAGGGAGGAAGAATGGGAAAGGACCAACATCTACAACAATCCAAACGTGGTGCACTCCATGGGCACTAAACTTCAATTTCTAATTGTGCGCTCATCATGAAATTCTCCAAGTCTATGAAATGTATGTCTGATTAAAATTTTCAATTGGAAAATTGCAGATTTGCATGATAAATCAGTCTAATTGATCTTTGCATTACTTATGTTAGATGGTGCGAGATTTAAAGATTGTGATCTTCTTTGAATTTTTGGAATAGCACCCCTCTACCCTACCCGGCACATTCTGCACGTTGATTATGTTGGATCCGTTGTTGAGTCTCTTGATTTCCAATTTTAGTTATTACGGTAGGTTTTTTACACTTATTACACATGGTAGGTGTGGATTGGTTTACGTTTGACAACCGATCACTCTGAATCTTGCCTAATTTAACCCATAATCCCCAAATTCTACACGAACTTGAAAAAGTAAAATGGCAATAAAACCTGCAAAGCGTAGCTGTCCCGCAGAATATTTTATAGCCGTAACTACCTAGTGAATTTCAGAACTGAGACCCCTAATGTATCATCGCAGTAACGCATGAATGGAGAAGAGAGGCCGATCTGTAAAGAGGGTAGAGAAATGGTGGAGCAAGTTTGGGAACGCCAAGTGTGATATTCTCAATCAGCGTGGAATTGAGTGACAGACCAATCGGTTGTCTCCCTGCTTTCTTGTTTCTCATGTAAGTGACGTTATCATGCACATCAGAGTTTCCAAGAGGTGAAATAACAGCGACTGGTTGGATGTTAGAGAGAGTTCTGCGTATTCTTGGTGGAGAGAAGATTATGGTGGTTAGAACAAAGGTTATTTAGCTTCTCAGTTGCGTGAGGCGTCCAAATTATGTCACATGGAGATAACTTAGCACAATCGATCCTTTGAAGTAGGTTGACCGGCTCCGACTTTACTTTACGTGAAGGTCGAGATTCTTAAGGACGAGAAGCGAGATTAGAGCTGAATAGGTGGACTTGAATTTTCATGGAGAGCAGGGATTTATGGAGAATTGTTGGGCACTTCCCACAGCTAGGTTGAACTGCTCATCTGGTTCGCCCAGTTCGGATCATTGATGGAGACCATGACTGTTAGTGTTGCAGCTGAAGCCACCGGTTCTTCAGCTCCGGATCCACCCAAGGCCTTTACAGGCGGAAAAGATCATAAAAGTCGACTTCCTCCATTCGATGCTTACCGCTCAAAGGAGAATGCTACAAACGTTACCCAGTTTCCTAGAAAGTTTTTTCTGGAAGAGGCTTCCAGCCCGTTGCATTCCTCCGACCTGGAGATTTCTTTGCCCAAACTGCAATCAAAGGAAAGTTTAGCTTATCCGAGTATCAAACAGTCAAGCTCCTTCTCGTTTCCTTCGCCCGCTACACCATCTTATCCACAGTTGAATTATTCAGTGTCTTCCCCCGCTCTTCCTTTCTTTCCTGAGAATGCCATCGATTCCTCACAATCTGGAAAATATCGACCACGGACCAGGAGTCCCTCAGATGGAGCTGACGTGAGATGGTACTTTTGCAAGACACCCCTCGGGCCGAACGGTACTTTCTCTTTGATCCACCGCTTGAATGCAGTCAAACTCGAAGTTTGTAGAGAAAGGATGCTGCCATTCACCGTGGGGAAGCTAATTTGTGTAAATACTTTGTTGTCGAGCATGCACTTAAGTGATGGGTTCGTTGCTGTCGGTTACCTGCGATTGTATCTCACAGGAGCACCAGTAGTAATTGACCAAGTCTATTTACTTTCTTCAACAAACTCCTGGTCTCGTCATGCCAGTTGGCGAGTCCGTGCGCTTGGAAAACCACAAATAGACTTACTAATTCTCGCTTTGCGCGACTTGTATACGGATATTAATTAGAAACTGTGATTTTGTATTTTTTCTTCCTCTCGTTACAAAGCAACTTTCAGACTCTCAAATCTCCTTACCGGGTGGTGCAGAGCTGTTTAATTGAGATAAAATTGAAATTTGGGTCTTACTTCTTAAATTTGGAAAGTTAAGTGTACGACCAAAAGGGAGAACCTACCAAATGTGATGACTCTAAGTTGGTTTGCAGAGGCAGCTGCATCCGTGCCACCCTTGGAACTTGTTGGTAAAGGGGAGTACTTCCGCTTTAGTGTCAGTGATTCTGCGACCTTGGAGGCCGCATTTCTTGAGGTTTCTCACTCTCACCTGTACCAGAAAGATGAAAAATCTGAGATTTACAGCTTTGATCTTATGCGTGTTATGTCTGTTCTTAATTAACTCATTTGTACTCTTGAACATTTTATCGCTTAGAGGGAGGAAGAATTGGTGTCAGCGTGGTGGAAGGAGTATGCTGAGTGTCGTGAAGGCCCCTCAAGCGCTGCTTCAACCTCTAGTAATGCTGCTCCGAGTGAAAGCAAGATCCCGGTGAAAAGCTCGACGTTAGAATTTAGTAAATATAGATCTAGCAGAATCTTGGAGAATCTGTCAGAAGATGACGAAAGTGTCGGGGTAATTGTGAAAGGCGGACTTTATGAGGTGCCTTCGTATAAACCTTTCTATTAACGATCTACTTACAGCAACATTTGAAGTTTCCATTTCTCTATGTTTCATGCAGTATCATCCCCGACTCTCATCATATACGCAAATATCTCATACCTTATCATTGTTACCTAGGTTGATCTTCGGCAACGGCGGTGTTCTCCCGTTTACTGGAGAGGAGACCACAGACGGGTCCTGCGGGGTCACTGGTTCGCTCTCAAAGGAGGACTGGACTGGTTGCCACTTCGAGAAGACATAGCTGAACAGCTAGAAATCGCTTACGAAAGCCAGGTCAGCCTTCTACAGGCAGTACCTGCAATCCGGACCAAGGGTAGTAACTAGAATGGTGTACCTTCTCAAGACTGAGATCGGGAGTGGACTTCGCCACCCAGACTGCACTGTAAAACAGCTAGTTTTCTTGCTTAGCAGGTCTGGAGTTCAGAAAATCTACTGAAAACGCCTTCACCTGAGAAGTTGGTATCAAGTATTTCTGCATATTTCAAACCCATCTCTTTTTTCCATTGCAGGGTGGTGCCTTGTATTCTTTTTGCCTAAGTTCCTTCAGCGAAATGAGTCAGAATGCAACAACTCCAACTTTAAACTTTCTTATGTGGTCAGATATGGAGGAGACGTCGTTTTCAACCTTCAGGGCTCTTTGCTGCACGAGTGAATTTGCATGGTGCTACTGAGGTCAGTCACAATCACTGTAAAAGCACATTCATCGGGATCATTTTACCCAGATTCTGCAACCTGCTAGATTGTATCTGCAGACATTATATCTGGTTGAAGTTGTCCTTATCCTCTGTTAACTGTCCTTATGCAATTTCCCAGTTCTGGTTCGATGTGTGTTGGGTTTGCTACTGGGCTGGTAGTTGGTACTAGGACTCTTGCCATACTCTGTATCGGCAAATATCTTCCATTTTCCAGGGATGAAGCAGTGATGTCACAGTCCTCTAGTGTGGAAGCAGTCGAAGTCATCGCTTCACATTGCATGTGATTTGTATTGTGTTTTCCGCCTTTTGACTCTTTGGGTCTTCCAGGCTTTATGTGTCATTGTTTCATTGTATAGTTGTGAATAAGGAGGAACATAACTGTCTAAGAGAATTTTGCAGACATAGTCAAAATACATCCGTCAAGCTTCAATGTGATAAGCTGGTTTATTTGGTTTGTCGATGAGGAAAATTCAGGGCTTGCATGCGCTATTCACGGGGGAGGATGATTCTTGGGAGGCGTGGTTGTGTGTGGACGCTACGAGAATATCCTTTGTGCTTGGGTTGAGAGGTAGCGATGTCAGACTACGCAGAGGTTTTATTTTGCCCGAGTCAGCTCAGCCTACCCAAGTGAGTTCACTCAATCCTACACTCAATCAAGTCGAAACTGACACTTTGTGCCGTAATATACTTGATTTTGGTAAGGCTTATGAGAGTATAGTTTTTGAGGCCTGCTAGTTGAGGCTCTGGCTGGTCTCTATCTCTACTGTTTCCTTTCTGCCTAAGTATGAGTATGATAAGTGTTTCGTAGACGAAGTCACACTTATCTGGCAGAGAACACCTGGCGCAGGTTCTTTTACTTGTAGTATGGAGATGTGTCCATTTGGAGAAGTGAATGTTTCTATACTTTCATGTGCAGTCAGGACATATCAGTAGAAAATTATGTCCAAAGTCAGAGCAGGCGATCAAACATTGAAGCCCCACATTCCACCTTGTCTGAGGTGGGTATGTCCGGAATTGAATAATAGCAGAGAATTGATAACCCAACTATGTTAGTAACCTTGGGTTTGAACTTAGTCGCACACGCAACACTTTACAGGTAGCAATGCATCATAAACATCATGCTAACCTTGGCTTGCAGACTTACACACGCTTACCTCTCTATGTAAATTTACAGTTATGACGATCTTTACTAGGTTACCACAAATGTGGCAGAGTCAGGGTCAGTCCGGTCGGACGGGGTATGGTGTGGGTTATTTATAACGGGTTTTGTATGCCATTATATATCGCTTCGCTATGACACCATCCACTTTTCTCCACCATCGCTCCACTCCACCCATCCTCAACTAAACTCAGTCTCTTGCTCATTGCTCTATGTTTCTTTGTTTGATGGTCCTCCCCTGGTTTCAATTTCAGATGCTTAATTTGTTGTGTCTTGCTTCTTGTTCCCCAAGAAGTATACTAATTCTCTGCAGGTGCTACTTATGAAATGTATCAACAACGTCCTTACTTCTGCTTATCTTCGTAATGTTAGATTCACTTACATTCTATTTGCTTAGATTCAATGCATTTCGATTTGCAGACGGTCATGCATGCATTCCATATGCACTTCACATGCACGTTCTTGGTTCTATACTTACTGGGTTCTGGATCCCCCGTTCTTTGATGGCTTCTGCTCCCATTTTTCAATTAGATCAGTGTTCAGTGTTTTAGAACCCATGCGTTCATAGCACATGCTGCGATATACTCTATCATGCAGTTCCGATTGTTTCACGTTCACTTACTTCGCAATTTCTTGATAGGAGTTGCCTCTTCGTCTTCTCAATACACAGTGGCTCACAGATTCTCTACATGTAGTTACATATGTTCGTTGCTTTATAATACATGCTTTTATGAATTAGATTTCATCTCCTATTCGCATGTATTTTTCAGTTAGTTCTGCTTTCGTTTAATTGCCATTTCATCTACATTTCATTTACATTTAATGAGTTCTGGATCTCCCGTTATATGAGGACAGAAGCCGTTCCTCGAATGGCTTCTGTCCTCGTATATCCAATATATCATGTTTACATTTCAATATGATATTTACATTTCATCTGCACTTCATATACATTGAATGGGTTCTGGATGGATGGCTTCTGCTCTCATTTCTGAATATCCAGTCCTCTAACATCAAGTTGCCTGACATGCGACTTGAGCCTTACCTGACATTGCAGGCCTAATTTCGTTTTCAGCAACTTTCTTTCCTCAGCTCTTCCCTCAACATGGGTACTGGCTTTTGAGGGGCACCTTGGGAAGCAACCGAGTTTGCCTGGGCACTCATGAGCTTTCGAACAGAAACTCGGTTTGAGGGGTACTGACATTCGCTCAGCTACTTTGGCAGTACGTTTGGCACTGAAGTCGGACGGGCTTTTGAGGAGGCTTACTATGACTGCCTTCTGCTTCCTTCTGTTGTTTCAGTGTTTTAGGACGCATGTGTTCATAGTACATGCTGCGATATACTCTATCCAGTCCTCTAATACTTTGCTCTACTTCCCCATTCTCTGAATGATTTCCACTCTCCTTTCTCATACCCAAACCCTTGATTGTTTCAATCGATCTTAGCCATAACACCTTACTCTCCTCTCTCACACTACGCGCCACTCCAACTTTCCTCAACCAAAACTCCATATAATGTGGTCCGATTCATGCATGGTTCCCAGCCGTTTCCAGACTTCTTGTTTCATTACCTGACGTTCGTTTGTAAACTGCTGATAAGTCAATGTTCAGCTCATCGGTCTTCGTTTACAAGTGGTTTACTACTTCCTTACATGCTTTGCTTTACGTTTACATTGGGATTAGATTTTTACTTGATTGTACATTTCTCTGTTAGTCTCGGTTTATAATTTGTTTTCGATTCATTTAGTTTGTTTCCGATTATTTCATATACGTTTACTTCGTGATTTCTTTATATGAGTTGACTCTTCCTTTTCTAAGGACACATTGGTTGACAGATTCTCTACATGTAGTTATATGTGGTCGATGCTTGATAATCCAACATGCTATTTATGAATTACATTTCATCTCCTTTTCGCATGTACTTTTCAGTCAGTTCTGCTTTAATTTTACTACCATTTCATCTGCATTTTGTATGCATCTAATGAGTTCTGATCTCCCATTCGAGGAACGGCTTCTGCTCTCATCTACCTGTATCCGTATCCATGTCTATGTTTACTATGGCCACCTTCTGGCATGGAGGTTTACTATGGCCACCTTCTGCTTCTCTTATTGGTTTAGCGTTCCAGGACTCAAGTGTCTATAGCGCATGTTGTGATATACCTGTATATCCTGTCCTCTATCGCTTCGCTCTCTCGTATCGCTGTTACACTTCAATATGTCTCTGCGGAAGCACCATCCACTAAGCTACTGCATTGTTCCACTCCTTCCCTCCCTATTTATTGCTGTTACACTTCAATATGTCTCTGCAGAAGCACCATCCACTAAGCTACCACATTGTTCCACTCCTTCCCTCCCTATTTATTTTCCCTCGCTCTTTGCCTGCTGTGATTTGTATTGTTTTCCAGCTTTTTGACTCTTTGGGTCTTCTGGGCTTTATATTTTGGTGAGAACCATGCTTCCTACTCTTTGAAGTGGAAGGTCTATCACTCCCTCTCATCTCTGATGTATCAGACATCACTTCTGCAATACTAGACCTCTCTCTTTGTATCACAGCTCACAAGCATTAAATAGGTTCTCTCACGCAGCACTACTAGCTTCCAATACTGAGATGATGGTAGGCAGCTCAAGATTTCACGAAATGCAAGGAAGAGGTGTTGGGAATCACCCTTGTTGAAGAACTAACTGAAACAAGAGTATAAAGCATTCTTATAGACACTTAAGCAAAGCCTAGGGGGTTGCTTTGCTTAACCCTAATTAGGGCTGCGCCCCTCTTTATCCTAAGTAGAAGATATTTAACAGGGTTTCTAGAGGATTCTAACAAAACTTTAAAATCAAGAGAAGTCACTAAACTAGAGATTAACTAAACTAACATATTTCATTGTTTCATTGTTGCTTCATGGTTCATTCTTGACTTTCAATATCCAGTGTCTCCTGTGTTCCTACCCGACTCCAGCTTACAGTTTAATTTTCATCGTTCATGCACTGCTTACTGGTGGTCAACTACACAATGTTTTATATTTCTTGAATTCGTTTGAATAGCTGTTATCTATTTCAAGTTGTTTACTAGTCCTTTAGTCCTTTAGATATATGTTCTTGATTGTTGCAATTATGCCTTTGCTTCAGGTTACATTCGATGCATTCTACTTTATGGATTTATCACTATTCTAGCATTGTGCATAAAGTACATCTTGGTTACCAATCATATGTATTTAATGAGTTCTGTATCATCTGTTCCTATAACGGCTTCTGCTCTCATCTACCTATATCCATATCCATCCTCTAACCTTCACTTAATCTCCTTTATGGATTTAGTACTCATCTCGATTTGCACATATCATTTCAGTGGTACGGCATCTGTTCTCGTATACCTATATACGAGACCTAAACCCTAAACCCGAAACCCTAAACTCCTGCTGGCACTATGAGACCGCAATCGTGGGGATCGTGTTCAGCCGCCTCTTTGTTTTATCTTGAAACAGATTCTTCTGATTCTTTATAAAACATTCAGGCCCCACTACAATAGTCGGATTAGGACAGGTAAGTTCATGATATATTGATTTATTCATCATGCGGTTCATGTTCTTGGATGCACATTTTCTATTTACATGAATGATTTCAAGTTTTCACAATTGCATTTGTATTAAGCTCTTTTCTTGATAAGTTTCAATCCTTGATAGTTTCAATTTCATTGTATCGGGTTGGGGTGATTCCCATTTTAGCTGATTTAGTGGATTCCCGTGTTAGAGTGAATGCCCAATTCATTGTTCTTTGTTAGGTTGTGTTAGATTTATAATAGACATGTTAGTTCCTGTTCACGCATGAGTTACTGTTCACTCATGACTACTGTTCACGCATGAGTTACTGTTCACTCATGACTACTGTTCACGCATGAGTTACTGTTCACGCATGAGCTACTGTTCACGCATGATTACTGTTCACATGAGTTACATGTGAACACCTTAGAGTTAAGTTAAGAGTACACGAGTTACACATTTCACACTGTAGATGCAAAGGTGGGCTCTAAGAGTATGCTCATGTACTTATATAATCCCAGTTCTGGGATTACCAACTTGTTCAACCAATCGAGTACATACTGCTCGTTTCATTTTCTCACATGGTATCAGAGCTCTAAGTTTCAGAATTCCTGCTAGCTGCTAGGGGACGCCTTAGCACACACACAAATTTCGAAATTCTGAGAGGCCTAAGTTTTACACATTAGTGTATCTGGAAAAACAAGAGTCCCTTGTTCCTCCTCTGAAGAGTGTCTCTTTTCTCTGGGTTCTGAGAAAGCATTTTCTCTTATATCCTATGTTAGTCTGGGTTTTGGGAGAGAAATTCTCCACTATCCTCTGTGAATCAAATCATCATGTCTACTGCTGGTGTTGGTCCTGCTGCTGCTGGTGTTGGCCTTGCTGCTGGTGTTGGTGCTCCTGCTGGTGCAATATTCGCTACTCCAGCCATACGTTTTGACTCAACCTTTGTCAAATTCAATGGCAATTATTTCCAATCTTGGAAACATTGTCTTGCACTCAAACTGAAGGTGGCTTCAGTTTTTACAATTGTTGATGGTACTGAAGTTAAGCCCACTTCAGCTGCTACTCTACCTGATTGGGAGCATAAGAATCTTGTTGCTCTTGAAGCAATCAATTCAGCATTAGCTCCTGAGTTTGTTCCCACCATCAGCAGGCACATGTTGGCAAGCGAAGCATGGATGGATTTAACAACCATGTACGAAGGTACCGATGATGTCACAATCATGTACCTACTGGACACCTTGATGAATTTGAAGATGTGTGAAGGCACCAGTGTAGCAAAGCACATCACCAATTTTCGAGGAGTCCTCACCCAATTAGCTGTGGTGAACAACCCAATCGATGACCAGCAGGCTAAGCTCCATTTGATGAGATCTATGCCTTCTAGTTTCAAGTATTTTCTGCAATCATTGCGAACACAGAAGGCACTACATCTCTCTGATGTCATTGCTCTTCTTCTTCAAGAAGAGATCAGTATGAAGTATGAAGGTCTTGTAGAGCAAACAACTGCTCTAGCCGTCACACAAGGCTCTACATCTTCTTACAGAAACAAAGGTAAAGGCAAGGGGAGCTGGAAGCATGAATCTCATGGTTTTTCTGGTCAGAACTCTTTCAACAGACCTTCTGGTCAGAACTCTTTCAGCAGATTTTCTGGTCAGAATCCTTCCCCTGGTCAGAACTCTTTCGGCAGACCTTCCGGTCAGAATCAGAGTTATTTCTCTACATCTTCTGGAGGAAATTCCTTCAGACCTTCTATCATCTGTCACTACTGCTCAAAGAAGGGACATCACATCAAAGACTGTCGCAAGCGCATTGCTGATACAAGGGAGAAAGGAGGCAAGGAACACCATCACTCCAATGCTTCTACAACTCACCTCTCTTTGTACAACGTTGATGTTGTTCCTTCAGTCACTCAGGACAAGAGATGGTTCATCGACACTGCTGCTTCTCAGCACATGACCTACCAACGAACCTGTTTCTTGGTCTATGAAGCATACTCACCACCTAGACAAGTTTACTTGGCTGATGGTTCCAACATTGCTATTCTAGGCCATGGGACAGTTTCTGTTAAGCTTGCTTGTTCAGGGAAGTCCTACATGCTAGAAGATGTTCTACATGTTCCTTTGCTAAACAAGAATCTCTATTCAGCACTTCAGTTGAGCAAGTCACATGGATCATTTCAGTTAAAGGAAACCAGCATTTTCCTTTATGATGATCTGCAGGATCTGATTGCATCCTGTCCTAGATTGGATAACTTTTGGCTTCTGGGAGAGTCCATTGAGCAACCTCAAGATGCTGCAGTCTCTACATCAACTCAGTCTCAGCCATCTCAAGCTGCTGCAATCTCTATTCCAACTAGGGATACATATTCCGCTCTTACTTCCCTATGGCATCGACGACTTGGGCACATCAGCAAGAATCGACTTCAACTTCTACAAGACAAAGATCTGGTTGCTGGGATGGATAGGATCCATCCTAATTTGTTTCCTGTTTGCTCACCTTGTCTTCATGGCAAGCAAACTCGAATTCCCTTACCTCAGGAAGGAGCTACTAGAGCCACTGTTCCATTGGCTCTCATCCATTCTGATGTTTGTGGTCCCATCTCTTCTGCCACCTACACTGGTTACAGATACTTTGTGACCTTCATTGATGATTACACACGGTACACATTCTTGTATCTACTCAAGTTCAAACATGAAGTTTTTACTTGTTTTCAAGAATACGTGACCTATGCAGAGACTCAACTCAATCAGAAGGTTCGGGTGTTGCGCTTAGACAATGGTGGTGAATACAACTCTGCAGATTTTCATCTTTTCTGCAAAGGCAAAGGTATCATGCGCCAGTTCAGCACTCCACACACTCCTCAGCAAAATGGTGTTGCTGAGAGAAAGAACAGAACATTGGTGGAAGCAGTCCGCACTATGTTATTTGAGTCTGGACTCCCCAAGCCTTACTGGGGAGAGGCACTACACACTGCCAACTTTCTGCAAAATCGAAGTCCTACCAAAGCCATCTCCTCCGAAGTCACACCCTTCCAACTCTGGTTTGGTTATAAACCTAATCTATCCCTACTTCGAATTTTTGGTTGCATTGCTTATGCACATGTTCCATCTTCTTCCAGGTCTAAACTCGATTCTAAGTCTTCCAAGTGTATCTTCCTTGGTTATGATCCGGATAGTAAAGCTTATAGACTACAGAAAATATCTGATAACTCCATTTTTCTGTCAAGAGATGTTCAGTTTCAGGAACATACCTCCGCTCATGAACATACACAGTGTTCTGACACTCAGGACGTTCAACTGGATTTCATCTATGATCCGACAATGTTCATTCCCTCTCCTGCTTCTAGTTCTCAGTCTACCCACAGTCTATCCCCACCAACTCCTACTCAGTCACCTCCTCTCCACAATCTTACAACTCCAACAATTCCTTCTCCCTTACCTTCTTCACTACAATCCTTACCTTCTAGTTCTGGCACTCCACACAGGTCCTCAGGATCCTCTATCATTGTTTACTCTAGAAGGCCAAAACCTCTACCTTCTCCAGATGCTGTCCAAGCACCTTCTGTACGTCAAGGCACCAGGGTTCGCACTGCAGTTCGAAAATATGATGCACTGTTGGAGTCTGCTAATGCATTAAGCGTGCATTACTCTGCATCTGACCCTGATCCCGACACTTATGAGGCTGCTATCGCTGGACCTGATTCCAGTAAATGGTTTGAGGCTATTCAAGATGAGCTTCAGTCCATGGAGAACAATCAAACATGGGTCATCACGGAGTTACCAGCAGGTCGCAAGGCAGTCACCTGTAAGTGGATTTTTAAGAAGAAATACGATGCACAAGGTTTGATCCAAAGGTACAAGGCTAGACTTGTTGCTCGTGTTTTCTCTCAAGTTCCAGGTATTGACTACACAGAGACCTACTCTCCTGTTGTCAAATTGACAACAATTCGTGTGCTGCTTGCTTACTCAGCTCAGAATGATTTGGAAGTGCATGCTCTTGATGTCAAAACAGCTTTTCTCAATGGCACATTGACTGAGAAAATCTACATGCACATTCCTCCTGGCTTGCTGACTCCTGACCAGCACAAGCAGCAACAAGCCACTAAACAAGGGCAATTGGTTTTACAGCTCTACAAGGCTTTGGATGGTCTCAAACAGTCTGCCCGACAGTGGTATCACAAGTTTGATCAGTTTTTACTAGGTTTGGGATTTCAGCGCTCTGGAGCTGATTCTAATCTCTATATCTTCCATTCTGGTTCTCATTTTGTCATCTTACCTCTTTATGTAGATGACTGCATCCTTGCCAGCAATAACCTTTCTCTTCTCCTCTCTGTCAAAGAGTCTCTTTTAACAGGGTTTTGAGATGACTGATCTGGGAGAGATTAGTCATTGTCTTCAGTTGCAAGTCACGAGACAGAAAACAAAGAAAGATCAGTCTATCTCAAGAGAGATATTTAAGAGAGATTCTTACTCGTTTTCATATGCAAGACTGTAAACCTGTTTACAATCCTGTAGAGTCAGGAGTAAGATTAAGTCTTCAGGATTGTCCAAAAACTGATCAAGAGAGAGAGTATATGAAAACAGTACCTTACCAATCTGCAGTGGGGAGTTTGATGTGGGCCATGGTCAGCACTAGGCCTGATCTGGCTTATGCTGTCAGTTCAGTTGCCAAGTATATGGCAAATCCTGGCCTGAACCATTGGAAGGCTGTCAAAAGGATCTTCCGGTACATTCAAGGTACACTGTCACAGGGCCTAACTTACAGTGCATCTAGTACTCCCATTCATGGGTACTCTGACTCAGATTGGGGAGGAGATCAAGACACAAGACGATCTACAGGAGGATACTGCTTTATCTTCTGTAATGCAGCTGTCTGTTGGTCTAGCAAAAGGCAAGCTTCTGTTTCTTTATCCAGCACTGAAGCTGAATACATGGCCTTGTCAAAGGCAGCGACTGAAGCAGTATGGCTTAAGCGCTTGTTAAGTGACCTGGGTTTTCCTGGAGAAACTATGAAGCTGTACTGCGACAGCAACAATGGAATTGATCTTGTTACTCCAACAAAGCAGCATGAGAGAACAAAGCACATAGACATCAGATTCCACTTTGTCAGAGAAAAGGTGGAAGACAAGGAGATCTCTGTTTCACAGGTGGACACCAGAGATAATACTGCAGACATTTTTACGAAGGGATTGACTAGAGAACTGCATACAAAGTTTTGTCATGCACTAGGAGTTATAGATAATAGACAATAACCAAATGTCCATTAAGAGGGGGTGTTAGATTTATAATAGACATGTTAGTTCCTGTTCACTCATGACTACTGTTCACGCATGAGTTACTGTTCACGCATGACTACTGTTCATGCATGACTACTGTTCACATGAGTTACATGTGAACACCTTAGAGTTAAGTTAAGAGCACACGAGTTACACATTTCACACTGTAGATGCAAAGGTGTGCTCTAAGAGTATGCTCATGTACTTATATAATCCCAGTTCTGGGATTACCAACTTGTTCAACCAATCGAGTACATACTGCTCGTTTCATTTTCTCACAGGTTTCACTGTCTTACAAATGAAAAAATTTCCAGGCTTATCATGGGCTTAGTATCTATAGAGACTTAAGAGCATCCCTGCTTTCTGCCAGGCGGCTCCAGTTCGAGCCCACCAGTAGTTTTTTCTGGAGGCCTGTATACCATACTGTTGTTGGGGAGTCCTTCTTGACTTCTGAATTCATATATATACTGTATATTTCACCTTCACCTTGATTCACTTCACCTCTGCTTTTCCCGCTTCAGTTGACTCATCCCCTTCCCGTGCAGCGCTGAAGCTTTCTTGCTCCACTCTTGTCTCACTAGCGAACCTCTGCTTGACACTTTCTCATTGTTGTGTCCTGGACTTTCTCTCTACTAATGAATGTTTGTGATTTCAGGGATCTATCAGGTATGTCTCGATTTCTTCCCTCATCTTACTCATGTGGATTCTTTTCTTTCTGGACTGATCCTCATTATGCGGCTAAGACTCCAGCGCTTAAGTGAGTGCCTGCACTTTTGCTTGCCCTTGCTTTCCACACTTCCAACTCTGTTCTTTTTGACATTCCCATTCCTTTTGAGCGGCACTTTAGGGGAGCAACCGAGTTTGCCTTGGCACTCATGAGTTTTCGAGCAGAAACTCGGTATGAGGGGTACTGACAGTTGCTCAGCTACTTCGGCACTGATGAAGTCGCAGGTGTCTTCGTGAAGGTTTACTATGGCCGCCTTCTGCTTCCCCTTTGCTTTTTAGCGACTCAGGACTCAAGCATCCATAGCGCTTGTTGCGATATACTTTATATCCTGTCCTTTTTCGCTTCGCTCTCATTACCCTGTTACACTTCGACAGGTTTCTGCAGCCACACCATCCTATAGCTCTCGTATTGTTCCACTCCTCCATTCCCCAGCTAATTCCCTCCCTATTATTTTTCCTTCGCTCTTTGCCTGATTCATGGGACCTCTGGTGTATACAGTGTTCCTATCCGACTCCATCCCACGTTTTTTATTTTTATCGTTCATGCACTGCTTACTGGCAGTCATTTACGTAGCGGTACCTATTTCTCGCTATTGTTTGCATAGAGTTCTCGATTTCATGGTGGTTTATTAGTCTGTTAGCCATATGTTATTCTCAATTTGTTTCAATTATGCCTTTGCTTCAAGTTACATTTGATGCATTCTACCTTATGGATTTCTTACTATTCTAGCATTGTCAATTATGTACATCTTGCTTATCAATCATTTGCACCTCATGAGTTCTGGATAACCCGTTCCCAGAACGACATCTGTTCTCGTATACCTATATCATTTCAGCGGTACGAGGGGTACTGACATTTGCTCAGCTACTTTGGCACTTAAGCGAGGCACTGATGAAGCCGTATGTGCTTGCGTGGAGGTTTACTATGGCCACCTTCTGCTTCCTTCAGTTGTTTAGACTTTTAGGACTCAATTGTCCATAGTGTACGCTGCGATATACTCTATCCAATACTCTATGCCTTGGCACTCATGAGCTTTGGAGTACTGGGTGAATGTTCATAGCACATGTTTCAAGTACTTCCCTACGTGTTTTTGGTTTTAGGACTCGTGTGTTCATAGCACATGCCGTGATATGATAGATATCCAGTCCTATAACACTTCGCTCTTCTTCCCTCGTTCTCTGAACAAGCTCATTTATTTTTTCCAGTTTCCATATGTTCAGTCAGTTCTGCTTTCATTTTATTGCCCTTTCATCTACATTCCATTTGCATTTAATGAGTTCTGGATCTCTCATTCCTCGAACGGCTTCTGTCCTCATATATCCAATATCATGTTTACATTTCATCTGCACTTTATATGCATTTACTGAGTTCTGGATCCCCCATTCCTCGAACTGAGGAACCACTATATCATGTTTACATTTCGTCTGCACTTTATATGCATTTAATGAGTTCTGGATGGTTCGAGGAACCACTTCTGCTCTCATCTCCTCGTATTTGGTCCTCTCACGCGGCGCCCCGACACACACAAGACACCATCCACTCCTCTCCCACTTCCCTCAACTCCACCCATCCTCAACTAAAGCTGTGTCTTTTCCTCCTTGTTTGATGTTTCTCTCTTCGATGGTCCTCCTTTGCTTTCAATTTCAGATGCTTAATCGGTTGTGTCTTGGTTCTTACTCCATAATGTATACTAGTTCTCTGCAGGTGCTACTTATGAAAGGTATCGATTATGCCCTTACTTCTGCTTATCTTCGTAATGTTAGATCCATTTACATTCCATTTGCTTAGATTCATTTCGATTTGCATGCGGTCGTGCATGCATTTTATATGCACTTCATGTGCACGTTCTCGGTTCCATACTCGATGGTTTCTGGATCCCCCCGTTCTTCGAACCGCATCTGCTCCCATTTCTAAAGTATGTTAGTAACTCCACTTCTGACCTTACAGATGAAATACAGGTCAGTTTAGTCAATCTCACCTTGCTGGACTGAAGGACTGATTTTTTCTCTGCAGACATTCTAGTGTAGGTCCCATGCTGCCATTCTGCTGCTATTCCAGATGCTGTTTGATTTCGGCTGTCAAGAGAAGGCTAGAGCTAATACTGGCCTCCGTACCCCTCATCTTTTCGATGTTTTTGTCTGAGCACCACCTTCAGTAAGAACCGAGTTTGCCTTGGCACTCATGAGCAAAAAACAAAAACTCGAGACGGAAGATACGGGCATTGTATCCAGCTTTCTTGGCACCCTGCAGGGTACTGATGAAGTCGTGGGTGTTATTGTGCAGACTTACTATGAAAGGCTGCTTCTTCTTTATTGTGTTTTGTAGTGCTGATGGACTCATGCTGACGTAGAGCATGCTGGGGTTAATCCCGGTCCTCAGACACTCGTTCTGGGTTCCCATAATAATTGAGACTCGGGCAGTTTATGTCCTATGCACTAACATCTTCACGTTGTCATCATAACGTTTCATCTTGTCATCACGTCATGTTTGTGAACTTGCTCGCACTCGCAATACATTACAGGTACCGATGCATCATAAATATCAGGCTAACCATGGCATGCAGATTTACGCTCGCTTACCTCTCTGTGTAACTGATACTTATGCGATCTTTACTAGGTCACCTCAATGTGTCAGAGGCAGAGTCAGTCATGTCAGACGTGGGTATGGAACTGGGTTGTTTATAACGGGTTCTGTATTTCATTATACAAACATGCTAGTAACCTTGAGATAATATGCTTGCGATTCGTATGCACGTTTTCGGTTCCCTACTTAGTGGGTTCTGGATCCCCCGTTCTTCTAACGGCTTATGCTCCCATTTCTCAAATATGTTAGGAACCAAGCCAAGACACCATCCACTCCTCTCCCACTTCGCTCCACTTCATCCATCCTCAACTCAAGCGCTGTCTTTTCCTCCTTGCTCTATGTTTCTCTGTTTGATGGTCCTCCTCTGCTTTCAATTTCAGATGCTTAATCTGTTGTGTCATGGTTCTTATTCCATGCTGCATACTAGTTATAAAATGTATCACTTCCGTCCTTACTTCCGCTGATCTCAGTAATGTTAGATTCACTTACATTCAATTTTGCTTAGAGTCAATTCATTTCGTTTTGCATACGGTCATGTATGCATTTCATATGCACTTCATATTCACGTTCTCGGCTCCATACTTAGAGGAGGGTTCTGGATCTCCGGTTCTTCGAAAGGCTTCTGCCTGTTTCTCAAATATGCTAGTAATCTTGACCTTCTCGCCCAAGGTTACACTTGCTCACACTCACAATGATTGCAGGTACCGGTGCATCATCATGCTAACCACTGAATGCAGATTTACGCATACTTACGTCTCTATGTACTGATAGTTATGACGAGCTTTACTAGGCTTCACTATGAGTCAGACTCAGTCCCGTCAAGACGTGGGTATGGAACTGGATTGTTTGCAACGGGTTCTGTATTCCAGTATTCAAATATGTTTGTGACCAATGAAGCTGAATGCTGTCTTCCTCCGAATTATGTTTGGCAGGACGAAATTCGACAAAGGAAAGAAGAAGAGATGGACGATTATGCTTCCAAGGTACCTACTTCGTGCTTATTTCTTGGGAACTAGAGGTGCTAATTTTAATCGAGACAGACACCTCCATGGAATGCAGAGGTTTATTTATCACAAACATATCGTGCGTTCCTGCTTGTTTGACTCTCTGGCTTTTCTCTTTTTTGGTTGTCGGTTGTGTAGGGAGGAAATTGCCTTACAGTATGATATAGTTATCTCTTGCAGGAATAAGTCAGGTTCTCTGGTGTCCCGTCGTTAGTCTTTCTAAATTCGTCCGTTCCCCAGGTGCCAGTTCGTCATGTGGTGTTCATGGTCCATGGAATTGGTCAGCGGCTCGAGAAGGCGAATCTCGTAGATGATGTAGGAACGTTCCGTCACACAGTATCCATGCTAGCGGAACAACATCTGACACAGTATCAACGGAATGCCCAGCGGGTTCTGTTTATTCCTTGCCAGGTGGGGCATATTAGCAGCAGTTCAGTTCTTGGCCATAACTGCAACCTTTTGTCTCGATTATCGGGAGAATTTGCAATGAACGCGGTGCTGAGTGGCGTGATCTATCTATCATGTACAAATTGTAATGGGAGTAGTCGATCCACTGCACCATCAGCGACAGGGCTATTATCTCAGGACTAGCCGGGGAAGGCTGGTTTCATTACGCCAGAGTAATATTGATACGGCTTGGATAGGTTTCTTTACCGATCCTCTAGCAAGTTTTGATGTTTATAACGAGCACAGTATGACACACGTACTTTTAAATTGATATACGTGGGCATTTGTGACGCAGTGGAGGAGAGGACTAAAGCTGGGTGGTGAGTCTGCAGTAGAAGATTGCACGCTCGAGGGTGTACGAGCTTTGCGGACAATGCTCAGTGCCACTGTCCATGACGTCTTATACTATATGAGTCCTGTTTACTGCCAAGACATCATTGATTCTGTAAGTTACTTTCAGGGAATGCTGTATCCTGCTTTTGATTAGAATTCTTTCTGGATCTTCAAAATACTAATATACGCCTGAAGTACCTACAAGTTGATCACATTCTCTCAGCTCGGCTCTCTTTTCTTCTCCTTGCCGGATCCTCTTTCACGTGCAATAGGTCGATCCAAGCTCTTTCCGTCAGAGAGGAGAAATGCAGAGAGTTCGTTCCCTTCCCTTTCCGTGCACTTCTATGTTAGCCCATATTGGTTTGCACAAATCTTCCTACCCTGTTGTCTTGACGGATTTGCATACCATTACTCATTACTTTGTACTCAAGACTAACTCACCTGTCTGCTTCCTTCAGTATTTAGTGTATTAGGACTCATGCGGTCATAGAGCGTGCTGCAATATACATTACATGTTTACATTAAATCCGCACTTTATATACATTTAATAAGTTCTGGATTCTCGTTCGAGGAACGGCTTCTGCTCTCATCACCTCATATCCAGTCCAGTCCGCCTTCTGCTTCCTCTGGCTGTTTCTGCATTTCAGGACTCATGTGTCCATGGCACATGTAGTAATTTACTCTATTTTAGGTACCAAGGGGATTTTTGACCATTGGAAAGTCATTCTCCTACAAAAAGTCAAGCATTTCCTCAAACTCCTCACAGGTCGAGATGACTTTGATTTAGTAGATCCAATTTTCCTCTCTCAGAACGATAGAAACCTACTTTCTTACTTGTACGGCTGTCTCTCCCTTGTACGGCTTGATGGGGTCTTCCCATCCTTCTTGTTTTCTATGCGGTTGCCCTTTTCTCTTTCTTACTACAAATCCTAATTTGTTATCACCTATATCGACAAGTGTCCTAACAATTTCGTTTTCATCTGCAAATAATTCTATGTTCAAACTTTACTCAACACGCTCCATTCTCCTTCTGCAACTTATAAGCCGACACAGATTCCATTATCACAGATCTTAATTTCTCACAATGCTTTCAACTCTTCTCAAGGTTTTCACAAATCCAAGGATACAGATAGACTCCCTTATTTTTGTTGTGCTTGGAAATTCCATAAGACTCCCGTAGTCCCAAGGTTCATTGCTGCAGGACATCCTACAACTCTTTCGGAACTGTCACGTTGGTTAAGTTGCTTCTTCAAACCCTTACAACCTTCTGAGAATTAACTCTGGAAAGAGGTATTCCTGCATGCGAGAATGGTAGTCGATACCAGCTGGATACTGGATGACTCCTCGGGAGTCCCTATTCTACTTGAGAAGGTGCAAAGACTCCGCAACCAATCTCCACTACTCCTCAAGATAGGGCATTTAGGAACACTCCTGTTCCTCGAGATAAAGTTCTTTTTCAAAGTTTTGATTTTACTACTCTTTATACAAAGATTCACCTTGATGACCTCAAACAAGGCTGTCCAATTCCAAATTACGGATTAGGTTTCTGTCTCATTTTCCTCTCTTAGCTTCTGATGTGTGTTTTCTTCTGCCTGTATCGATTTCATCTGATTTCTTTGCTTTTGCTTTACTAATCTTGATTGGCTTTCAGGTCTTCACCAGGTATGTTTCGTTCTCTTCCAGATTTCTTCTTCTGCTCATCTGACATCTCAGACTTTATTTCATTTTCAACAATCTTTTCTCAGTTTTTCTCTCATTTTGATCACTGACTTTTGAGTGACACCTTAGGAAGCAACCAAGTTTGCCTTGGCGCTGATGAGCTTTCGAACAGAAACTCGGTTCTAGGAGTACTGACATTCGCTCAGCTACTTTGGCACTTCGTTTGGCACTGCTTCCTCTGGCTGTTTCAGCGTTTCAGGACTTATGCGTCCATAGTGCATGCAGTGATATACTATATCGAGTCCCCTACGAGGGGTACTGGCACTTGCTCATCTACTTAATCACTGCGTGAGGCACTGATGAAGTCGCATGTGCTTTCGTGTAGGTTTACTATAACCACCTTCTGCTTCCCTTTGCTGTTTAGTGTCTCAGGACTCAAGCATCCATAGCCCTTGTTTCGATATACTTTATATCTTGTCCTCTTTCGCCCTTCTTACACTGTTACACTTTGACATGTCTCTGCAACAGCACCATCCACTAAGCTCCAGCATGGTTCCACTCCTCCCTTCCCCAACTATTATTTTCCTTCGCTCTTTGCCTACTTCATGGTTCGATCTCCCGTGTCTACATTGTTTCTACCTGACTCCAGCCTACGTTTTAATTTTCATCGTTCATGCACTGCTTACTGGTGGTCAATTACATAATGTTTTATAGTTCTCTAATTCGTTTGGATAGCTGTTATCGATTTCAAGTTCTTTACTAGTCCTTTAGATATATGTTCTCAATTTGTTGCAATTATGCCTTTGCTTCAGGTTACATTCGATGTATTCTACTTTATGGATTTATCACTATTCTAGCATTGTGTATAAAATACATCTTGGTAAACGATCATTTGAATTTAATGAGTTCTGGATCACCTGTTCCTAGAACGGCTTCTACTCTCATCTACCTATATCCAGTCCTCTAACGCCATACTCTAATTTACTTTCCCTAACGGGGGAAGTAAAGCAGAGTGAAATAGTTCAAAGAAGGATTTCCACTCTACTTTTTCATACCCCGAATTCTGGGTTTGGTTTAAACAATTAATCTCCATTCATTCAGTTTGGTTTCCAATTGTTTCACATTCGCTTGATTCGAGATTTCTTAATATGAGATGATTCTTCGTTTCCTTAGTACACATTGGTGCACGGTTTCTCTACATGTAGTTATATATGATCGTTACTTGACAATACATGCTATTTATGATCTAGGTTTCATGTACTATTCGCATGTTTCTTATTCAGTTCTGCCTTCATTGTATTACCATTTCATCTACATTTCATTTGCATTTAATGAGTTCTGGATCCCTGTTCTTTGAACGGCTTCTGTCCTCATAACTCCAATATCATGTTATTTGGCACATGATTCTTCGTTTCCTCAGTACACATTGGTGCATGGATTCTCTACATGTAGTTATATATGATCGTTACTTGAGAATACATGTTTTTTATGATCTAGATTTCATCTACTATTCGCATGTTTCTTAGACAGTTCTGCTTTCATTTTATTACCATTTCATTTGCATTTAATCAGTTCTGGATCCCCCGCTTGATGAACGACTTCTGTCCTCATAACTCCAATATCATGTTATGTGGCACTCATGAGCTTTCAAACAGAAACTCGGTTTGAGGAGTACTGACATTCGCTCAGCTACTTTGGCACCGTTTGGCACTGATGAAGTCGTCCGTGCTCTTGGGGAAGCTTTCTATGGCCGCCTTTGGCTTCCTCTGGCTGTTTCAGTGTTTCAGGACTCATGCGTCCATAGTGCATGCAGCGATCTACTCTATCTAGTCCCTTAATACCTTCGATGATGTTTTTTCTCTATATATGCAGGTGTCCTGTTTTTGTTTCTTCGATGCATTCAACTAGGAAATAGGTGTGGTTTTACATTGCTTCCAGGTTACTATTACTTATGCTTTAATTTGACCAGATGTTCTTTATCTTGTTTGCATTACATATTGTGCACAGCTTTTGCATTCAATGAGTTCTGGATCCCCTGTTTGATGAATGACATTTGTCATCATTTCTCTATATCCAGTCCCCCCTCATGAGTGCCTTGGGACTCATGAGTATTTTATGTAGAAACTGGGTCTGAGGGGTACTGACACTTGCTCAGCTACTTCGGCACTGCATGAGGCACTGATGAAGTCACATGTGTTTTCATGGAGGTTTACTATGGCTGCCTTCTGCTTCCCTCAGTTTTTGTATCTCACGAGTCAAGTGTCCATAGTGCTTGCTGTGATATCTTTTATCCTGTCCTGCTATGCTCCGCTCGTCTTCCCTTGTTCTTTGAATGATTTCACACTCCCTTGCCTCTGACACCTTCATTTTCCACGGTTGTTGATTCCTCAGATTTCTCAGATCTTCCACGACTTGCGATTTCCAGACTTCTACTTGACTCTCAACTCCTGTTTGCCTCTGTCTGCCATTCTTCCTGTTGGTTTTATTTCTCTACTTATGAGGGTTCTCTGTTTTCACTTCTTTGTAGCATGTATCTTGGATCTAGGGGTTGCTTTCTGATTGTTTCCACATTACATTTATGTAAGGTTTCGTTTTCGTATGGTTTCTTTCGATGATGCTCTTCTCTATATATTAGGGTATTCTGTTTCCATTTATTCGAGGCTTGCTACTTGGTGATATGCTATTAGATCTTCCGTTCGAGGAACAGCTTCTGTCCCATTTCTCTATATCCAGTCTCCTAACACTGTGCTCTACTTCCCCATTCTTTGAACGATTTCCACTCTACTCTTTTATACTCCAAACCAGGGATTGTTTTGATCAGTTCTCAGACATAAAACCTTACTTTTCTCCACTTCTTGTTCTTATTACTTGACGTTAGATTCATAAACTGCAGATAAGTTAATGTCTGGCTAATCTGCCTTCGTTTACAAGTGGTTGTTACTTCTAGGCATGTTTTGCTTTATGTTAACCCTGCATTTAGGTTTTGACATGATTGTACAGTACTGTATTAGTCTCGGTCTACAAGCTGCATTAAATTCATTCAATTTGTTCCCGAGTGTTTGTACATTTCTGTATTAGACTTGTTGTACAATTTGTTCTCAATTCATTCAGATTGGTTTTTGGTAGTTTCACATTCGCTTACTTCGCAATTTCTTTGATGTGAATTGACTCTTCATTTTCTCAGCACACTTTGGTTCACAGATTCTCAATACACAGATTCGTTGCTTGATAAGGCATACCTTTTATGAATTAGATGACAGAAAATGCACAGTGAAGAGGTGAAGAAGCGAGGCACTGAGGGGAAGTGACTAACTGTGTCAGAGATTATATAGGAACAAATGTTGAGAGGGCTCTCTAGCATAGTAAGTGGTCTATTAAGTTAGTTGTAGTCCACAAACTCGACTAAGTCCATTATAGTCCCCTACATAGTGCTGACCACAAACACATATTATGATGAGAACCTTTCTTCTTAGTCTTTGAAGTAGATGGTCTATCCTCAGTCATTCTGACTTCTGATGTATCAGACATTCTAGCAATCAGCTTTCCTAGTCTCACCAGAGTAGACACTCCTGATTGCACTCAGCAATATTCAACTCACTTCTCTCAGAGCCTTCAAAGATAGTACACAGCAGCACTCCCGCAACATGAAAGGTACCTCAGTGGTAAGCAGCGTAGAACACACCAGAAACAAGGTACAAGGTGCTGGGAATGATCCTTGTATGAGAACTTAACAAAACAAGAGCAGAAATCACTATTATATACACAAAAGCAAACCCTAGAGGGTTGTTTTGCAAGACCCTAGTTAGGGCTGCACCCCTCTTTACCCTAAGTAATTTAGCAGAGCTTCTAGAGGTATATAACAAGGCCCTAAAAGTAGAGAAGTCACTAAACTAGAGATTAACTAAATCTAACATATTCTATAAATCTAACACTCCCTCTTAATGGGCGTTTTGTAATTATCTATTTATCTACAACTCCTAGTGCATGACAATACTTTGTATGCAGTTCTCTAGTCAATCCCTTAGTGAAGATGTCAGCAGTATTATCTTTGGTGTCCACCTGAGAAATAGAGATCTCCTTGTCTTCAACTCTTTTTCTGATATTGTGGAATCTGATATCTATATGCTTTGTTCTCTCATGCTACTTTGTTGGTGTAACAAGGTCAATTCCGCTGTTGCTGTTGCAGTACAGCTTCATTGTTTCTCCAGGAAAACCCAGGTCACTTAACAAGGCCTAAGCCGCACTGCTTCAGTAGCTGCCTTTGACAGAGCCATGTATTCAGCTTCGGTGCTGGATAGTGAAACAGAAACTTGCCTTTTTCTTGACCAACAAGCAGCTGCATTACAGAAGATAAAGCAGTATCCTCCAGTAGATCTTCTTGTGTCTTGATCTTCTCCCCAATCTGAGTCGGAGTACCCATGAATGGGAGTACTAGATGCATAGTAAGTTAGGCCCTGTGACAATGTACCTTGCATGTACCGGAAAATCCTTTTGATAGCGTTCCAATGGTTTAGGCCTGGATTTGCCATATACTTGGCAACTGAACTGACAGCATATGCCAGATCAGGCCTGCTGCTGACCATAGCCCACATCAATCTACCCATGGCAGATTGGTAAGGTACTGTTCTCATATACACTCTCTCTGTATCAGTTTTTGGACAGTCCTGAAGACTTAATTTCACTCCTGAGTCTACAGGATTATAAATAGGTTTATAATCTTGCATATTGAATCTGGTAAGGATCTCTCTTGAGGTAGGTTGATCCTTTGTTGTTTTCTGTCTCTTGTGACTTGCAACTGAAGCCAATGACTAATCTCTCCTAGATCAGTCATCCCAAAGCCCTGTTCAAGAGGCTTTTTGACAGAGAGGAGAAGAGAAATATTACTACTGGCAAGAATACAGTCATCTACATAAAGAGGTAAGATGACAAAATGAGAACCAGAGCGTAAGATATAGAGATAGAATCAGCTCCAGATCGTTCAAATCCCAGACCTAGTAAAAACTGATCAAACTTGTGATACCACTGTCTGGCAGACTGTTTGAAACCATACAGAGCTTTGAATAGCTGTAAAACCAATTGCCCTGGTTGATTGGCTTGTTGTTGCTTGTACTGGTCAGGAGTCAACAACCCAGGAGGAATGTGCATGTAGATTCTCTCAGTCAATGTGCCATTGAGAAAAGCAGTTTTGACATCAAGAGCATGCACTTCCAAATCATTTTGAGCTGAGTAAGCAAACAGCACTCAAATTGTTGTCAATTTGACAACAGGAGAGTAGGTCTCTATGCAATCAATACCTGGAACTTGAGAGAAGCCACAGGCAACAAGTCTAGCCTTGTACCTTTGAATGAGGCCTTGTGCATAGTATTTCTTCTTGAAAATCCACTTACAGGTTACTGCCTTGCGACCTGTCAGTAACTCGGTGATGACCTATGATGAGAACCTTTCTTCCTAGTCTTTGAAGTAGATGGTCTATCCTCAGTCATTCTGACTTCTGATGTATCAGACATCCCAGCACTCAGCTTCCTAGTCTCACCAGAGTAGACACTCCTGATTGCATTCAGCAATATTCAACTCACTCTCTCTCAGAGCCTTCAAAGATAGTACACAGCAGCACTCACGCAGCATGAAAGGTACCCCAGTGGGAAGCAGCATAGAACACACCTAAAACAAGGTACAAGGTGCTGGGAATGATCCTTGTATGAGAACGTACCTTAACATGAGCAGAGAGCACTCATATATATACACAAGCAAGCTCTAGAAGGTTGCTTTGCCGAGCCCTAATTAGGGCTGCGCCATCACTTCACCTTAATCATGTATCTAGCCTAATCATGTATGTAGTTTAATCATGTATCTAGTCACTAAACTAGAGATTATCAAAACTAACAACCTATGTTTGGTTGTTCTCCATGAACTGAAGCTCATCTTGAATAGCCTCAGGCCATTTATTGGAATCAGGTCCAGCGATAGCAGCTTCATAAGTGTTAGGATCAGGATCGGATGCAGATTAATGCACGCTTAGTGCATTAGCAGGCTCCAATAGTGCATCATATTTTCGATATTTGAGTGCAAACTCCGGTGCCTTGACAGACAGAAGGTGCAGAAGGCGCTTGGACAGCATCTGGAGAAGGATGTTTACGCCTCCTGGTGTAAACAATGGTAGAGGATCCTGAGGACCTGTGTGAAGTACCAGAACTGGAAGGTAATGACTCGGGTGAAGAAGATAATGGAGAAGGAATTGTTAGAACTGTAAGATTGTAAATAGAAGGTAACTAAGACAGAGTAGGAGTTGGTAGAGATAGACTGTGGGTAGACTGAGAACTAGAAGCAGGAGAGGAAATGCAAATTTTCCGATCACAGATTGAATCCAGTTGAATGTCTTGAGTGTCAGAACACAGTTTATCTTCATGAGCATAAATATGTTCTTGAAACTGAACATCTCTTGACAGAAAACGAAGTTATCAGATAACTTTTGTAGTCTGGAAGCTTTACTTTCCTGATCATAGCCAAGGAATATACACTTGGAAGGTTTGGAATCGAGTTTAGATCTGGAAGAAGATGGAACATGTGCATAATCAATGCACCCAAAAATGCGCAGCAGGGAGAGATTAAGTTTATAACCAAACCAGAGTTGGAAGGGTGTAACTTCGGAGGATAGCTTTGGTAGGAGTTCGACTAGGATTTTGCAGAAAGTTGGTGGCTTGTTATGCCTCTCCCCAATAAGGCTTGAGGAGTCCAGACTCAAATAACATAGAGCAGACTGCTTCCACCAATGTTCTGTTCTTTCTCTAAGTAACACCATTATGCTGAGGAGTGTGTGGAGTGCTGAACTGGCACATGATGCCTTTGCCTTTGCAGAAAAGATGAAATCTGCAGATGTGTATTCACCACCATTGTCTGAGTTCAGCACCCGGACCTTCTGATGGAGTTGAGTCTCTGCCTAGGCCACATATTCTTGGAAATTTAAAACTTCATGTTTGAACTTGAGTAGATACAAGAATGTGTACCTTGTGTAATAATCAATCACGGTCACAAAATATCTGTAACCAGTGTAAGTAGCGGAAGAGATGGGACCACAAACATCAGAATGGGTGGGAGCCAATGGAACAGTGGCTCTGGTAGCTCCTTCCTGGAGAAAAGAAATTCGAGTTTGCTTGCCATGAAGACAAGAGGAGCAAACAAGAAACAGGGTAGGATGGATCTGATTCCATCCTAACAACCAGATCTTTGTCTTGTAGAAGTTGATGTCAATTCTTGCTGATGTGCCCAAGACATCTATGTCACAGGGAAATAATAGCAGAAGATGTATCCCTGGATGGAATAGAGATTGAAGCAGCTTGAGATGACTGAGACTGAGTTGATGTAGAAACTGCAGCATCTTGAGGTTGCTCAATTGACTCCCCCAGAATCCAAAAGTTGTCCAATCTAGGATAGGATGCAATCAGGTTCTGCAGGTCATCATAAAGGAAAATGTTGGTTTGCTTTAACTGAAATGATCTGTGTGATTTGCTCAACTGAAGTGCTGAATAGAGATTCTTGTTTAGCAAAGGAACATGTAGAACATCTTCTAGCATGTATGAGTTCTCTGAACAAGGAGGCTTAACTGAACTGTCCCATGGCCTAGAAAAGCAATGTTGGAACCATCAGCCAAGTAAACGTGTCTAGGTTACAAGTATGCTTTATAGACCAGGAAATAGGTTTGTTGATAGATCATGTGCTGAGAAGCAGTGTCGATGTACCATTGCTTGTCCTGAGTGACGGAAGGAACAACATCAATGTTGTACAAAGGTGACTTGTAGAAGCGTTGGTGTGAAGGTGTTCATTTCTTCCTTTCTCCTTTGCATCAGCAATGCGCTTGGGACAATCTTTGCCTGTGATGTTCCTTCTTTGAGCAGTAGTGACAGATGATAGAAAGTTTGAAGGAATTTCCTCCAGAAGATCTAGATCTTCTGGAGGAAGATCTAGAGAAAGAACTCTGGTTCTGATCAGAAGATCTGTTGAGAGAGTTCTGACCAAAAAAGCCATGAGATTCATTCTTCAAGTTCCCTTTGCCTTTGTTTCTGTAAGAACATGTAGAGCCTTGTATGATTGCTAGAGCAGTTGTTTGCTCTACAAGACTTTCATACTTCATACTTATCTCTTCTTGAAGAAGAAGAGCAATGATATTAGAGAGATGTAGTGCCTTCTGTGTTTGCAATGGTTGCAGAAAATAAATGAAACTAGAAGGCATAGATCTCATCAAATGGAGCTTGGTGGTCATTGATTGGGTTGTTCACAGTAGCCAATTGTGAGAGGACTTCACGAAAATTGGTAATGTGTTTTGATACACTGGTGCCTTCACACATCTTCAAAATCATCAAAGTGTCCAATAGGCACATGATTGTGACATCATCAGTACCTTTGAACATGGTTGTTAAATCTATCTATGCTTCACTTGCCAATGTGTGCCTGCTGATGTAGGAACAAATTCAAAAGTTAATGCTGAATTTATTGCTTCAAGGGCAACTAGATTCCTATGCTCACAATCAGATGGAGTAGCTCCGGAGTTTGACTTGACTTCAATATCATCAACAATAGTAAAAACTGAAGCTACCTTCAGCTTAAGGGCAAGACAATGTTTCCAAGACTGTAAATAATTGTCGTTGAATTTGACAAATTGGAATCAAATCGAACAGATGGAATAACAAATATAGCAAAAGCACCACCAGCAGGACCAGGACCAACACCAGCAATAGACATAATGATTGATTCATAGACGATAGTAGAGAATTTCTCTCCCAAAATCCAGATTAATAGAGAATATAAGAGAAAGTTCTCTCTCAAAACCCAGAGGAAAGAGACACTCTTCACAGGAAGAACCAGGATTCTTGGTTTTCCATATACACTAGTGTGTAAGAGAACTAGCTCTCTCAGAATCTCGAAATTGTGTACTAAGGGTGAGGAAGCAAGGCCTTAGAGGAAATGGTTACTTGTGAGGAAACGATTAACTTATGAAATCCTGTAGGCCAAGATTATACAGGAACAAATGCTGAGAGTGTGCCCGAACATAGTTTGTGTTCTATTACGCTAATTGTAGTCCACTAAGTCCATTATAATCTAATGAGAACTATTGTTAATTGTAGTCCACTAAGACCATTATAATCTAGTGAGAACTATTGTTTCTGCTCTTTGAAGTGGAAGGTAAGTCCATCATTCTAACCTCTGATGTATCAGACATCACTAGCATTTAGTTTCTTCCGGTCTCACCAGAAGACGACACCACTGATTGCACTCAGCAATACTAGACCTCTCTCTGCTCTACAGTTCTCAAAGATAACACATAGAAGGTCACTCACGCAATATTAATAACACCCAACATTGAAGTAGCATAGGATACACCTAAGATGATGTTAAGCAGCTCAAGACTTCATGAACTGCAGGGTGTTAATGTTGGGAATAACCTTTGTAGAAAAACTAATTCAAATAAGTTCAAAAAATATTCATATATACACAGAAACAAACTCTAGGAGATTGTTTGGCATTATCCTAATTGTGGTTGTGTCCCACTTTGCCCTAAACAGATGGCAGAGCTCTAGAGGAATCTAACAAAACCATAAAATCTAGAGATTTAACTAAAATTGACATAGTTCACTAAGTCCACCACCTCCACTAAGTCCACTATGTATAGTTGTCAATCATTTGCCCTTCATGAGTTCTGGATAACCCGTTCCCAGAATGGCTTCTGTTCTCACATACCTATATATAGTGTTGATTTAAGAACATCTGTTTTTTCTTCCAGGCGGGGAGCTCTAGTTAGAGCCCACCATTAGCTTTCACTGTAGGCTTGTTTACCATAGCAGTGATCAGGACTTATTCCTGACTGTTTTCTTTAGGCACTGGTCAGAACAGTTTCCGTTCTCATATACATATATACAGGTCTCATGTTTGATGCATCTGGATAACCCGTTCCCCGAATGGCTTCTGCTCTCATTTACCAATATACAGGTCTCATGTTTGATGCATCGCCCATTCTCAGCTATGTGACTGTCCACTTTCTTCCCTTTTGCGCCAATTCACATATGTTTGTTTTACTTCACGGTTCTCTTGTATGTGTTTTCAAACCTTGTATGTGTTTTCAACAGTCTGTTATTTTCAGTTTCCCTCGAACGGCATGGTGTATTTTTGAGTTCTAGGTCTTCCATTACAGCTTGTTACTCACACTCCTTACATGACTGCGCGTTTCAGTATATTTGTTCTTTCCTGTTCATCAGGATACACCAGGATACATCGAGATTATAAGCAGAGGTATAAGCAGAGTAATACAGAGCATTGTTACACGTGGCATCAGCTCACACGTGTGACAATCTCGCCTGGTTCCTTCACAGTTCCCGAGGCTCTCTCAGTACCCGAGGCCATCCTTCCCTCGAAACCCTCTCCTTCTCCTTTGCTTTTTGCTCATCTGGGTTCTAGGTCTTGCTTAGCTCATAGTGCGTTCCTTCATGCCTGTTCGTTCTGCCTTGTTCTCTGCTCTCTGCTTCATTTTCTGCTCTCTAGCTCTCAGCTTCCGACTCTTCGAACTGGCTCATTCCTTTGCTTTCTTACTACCTCCTCCTGGTTTCTCTGTGCTTCGCTCTATTTCACTGCTCACCGTGATAGACTTTGTCCTTGCAGGTGTTTTTCGAGGGATGTCTCACATCACTCACATTCTCCTGCGTTTTGATCTTTTTCTTCTTTCCCTTGTTCACAATTTCGTTCATGCCTACATTATGCATTCGTCCGATTTCGGCTCTTTTAAGACTTTAAGCTCCAGTTGCTCATTTCGGTAGCCTTCAATTTCTGCAAACTTCCCCTGACGGTTCGTTGTTTCACTTAGCACTGCTGATAGCTAACTGTTTTACTGCTGATAGCGGCGCTGTTGGAAGCACCCGAGTTTGCCTTGGCACTCATGAGTTTTCGAGCAGAAACTCGGGACGAAGAGTACTGACAATTGTTCAGCTACTTCGACACTGCGTGAGGCACTGATGAAGTCGTTGGTGTTATCGTGGAGGTTTACTATGGCCGCCTTCTGCTTCCTTCAGTTGTTTAGCGAATCCGGACTCCAGTGTCCATAGCACTGGGAGTGATATACTTTTATCCTGTCCTCTTACGCTTCGCTATAGTTACACTCTTACATTTCTACCCATTTCTGCTGCAATAATCGCGAAATGCTTGCTACTATCAAGCTCTCTTACATCCAGCTCTCTAACCCACGCTCGCGTTGGCCTTGCTGCTCTCGATTTCAACGTTGGCATTGCTGCTCGCGATTTCAAGTTCGTTATTGTCCATTAGCAGTTCTGTGTTCTCAATTTCTTGCACTTATGCCTTTGCTACAGGTTACTTTTTTACACCTATACTTTTGCTGCAGGTTATTTTCGATGCATTTTGTACTAAAGCTTTCATACTACACTAGCACTGTCATTCATGTAAATGTTGTTTATCGAATATGTGCACTTGTGCACTTCATGAGTTCTGGATAACCCGTTTCCGAATGGCTTCTGCTCTCATTTACCAATATATAGTGTTGACCACAAATGCATATTATATAAATCTAACATTAGATGTAATACCATTTGGAGTGTTGACCACAAATGCATATTATATAAATCTAACATTAGATTTAACACCATTTGCACGGAATGAGTTCTGTATCCCCATTCCCAGAATGGCTTCTACTATCATGTCTGAATATATAAATCTAACATTAGATTTCATTTCCTATTTGGATATTTTTTATTCAGTTCTGCTCTCATTTAATTGCCATTTCATCTACACTTCATTTGCATTTAATGAGTTCTGGATCCGCTGTTCCTCAAACTGCTTCTATCCTCATATATATATCCCAGAGGCCTGTATACCACACTGTTGTTTGGGAGTCCTTCTTGACTTCTGAATTCACACACACACACACACACACACACACACATATATATATATATATATGTGTGTGTGTTCTCGTTTTCACAATTGTATTGGTCTTAAGCTACTTACTTGATGAATTTCAAACCTTGATAGTTTCAAGCTCATTGTATCTGGTTGGGTTGATTCCCATTTTAGCTGATTTTGTGGATTCCCGTGTTAAAGTGCATGCCCAATTCGTTGTTCTTTGTTAGATTTCGCTCTGTCTTACAAATGAAAAAATTTCCATGCTTATCATGGGCTTAGTATCTATAGAGACTTAAGAACATCCCTGCTTTCTGCCAGGCGGGGAGCTCCAGTTCGAGCCCACCATTAGTTTTTCCCAGAGGCCTGTATACCATACTGTTGTTCGGGAGTCCTACTTGACTTCTGAATTCATATATACACTGTATACTTCACCTTCACCTTAATTCACTTCACCTCTGCTTTTCCCATTGACTCGTCCCCTCCCCGTGCAGCGCTGCAGTTTTCTTGCTCCACTCGCATATAACTAACGAACCTCTGCTTGACTCTTTCTCATTGTTGTGTCCTGGACTTTCTCTCTTCTAATGAATGGTTTCCTATTCCTTGCTATCGTTTGCATAGATGCTCGTGATTTAATGTCTTTTACTCATAGTCTGTTGACCATCAGTTATTTCCAATTTGTTTCCATGATGCTTTTGCTATAGGTTACATTCGATACCTGCTTCCTTAGTGCTTTCACACTAGTCTCGCATTGTGATTCATGGACATATTACTATCGATCATTTGCACTTCAGGAGTTCTGGATAACCCGTTCCCAGAACAGCTTCTGTTCTCGTATACCAATATGTGAGGGAGTAAACCAATAGGACCGTCGTTCTGAGTGAAGAGTAGGACTACCCCTTCAATCCGGGGTATGAGTCTTTTCCCCAACGATGTTTGGTGTGGTGAGATGAGGCAGTTCCTCGACTGAGGAGGGCATTCGTCAAATCATTTAGTCACGAATAGCGATGCCATAGACAGTGTGTCGTTAGCCCTGTTGAATCAATCCTTCCTCCGCTCTTCTCTGGCGTCCACAACTTATCCAAGAGTGATCTTCGATCTTGTGAGTTAGAAAGCATCCTGACCCCGCTTTCGGACACTGGCATTCTCCAACGATATGGCGAATCTGGTTTCGATGGTTTGACGGACAGTCAACCAGCGATACAGGTTTTAGGGTAGTCGGGTCTTCCATCATTTAGATGCAGACAAAGTTTAATGACATGACTAGATAATGAACTTCACTACCGGACACTCCACGAATTTCAGTAGCGCGTTTGTCAGGTCGAGATAACCTGCAGCCGACGTGGTTGGCTGCTCAAAAGCAGCTTACTCAAATTTTTAATCGAAGGAGGTCACTTTGCGTCTGTTGCGTGGTGAGGTGAAGAAGGATCTCAGGTGTGCACTCATCAAGCTCTATATTCACAATTGTTGATTGTATTTGCAGAAGTATTTACCCCGGCCATCTTTTGCAGGTCAGTTCCTCATTGAATAGACTCTACGGAAAGTTCATAAAACGCAACCCAAATTATGATGGGAAGGTAAACACTTAACACGCTTAATATTATATATCTGTCGACTAGAAAAGGTTTCCTCATGCTATACAAACAACCTGATTTCGTACGAATATGGTAGGATACCAACTCGTATACTTCTTTCTTTACGAAAGTATCAACCTCCTGCTGTGATTGCAGGTTTCGATTTATGGGCATTCTTTGGGCAGTGTCCTATCTTACGACATACTTTGCCATCAGAAGACTTTAACTTCACTTTTCCCCATCATTGAAGTTCGACCAGAGGAAGGGGAGAACAGCGGCGAGGTTTGTCCTGAAGAGGTCCTTTCTGAAGACGGTGAACTATCTTCGCGGGACTCTGTTGCTCGTGGTTCAGCATGTGATGTTGAACAAACAGAGTTGGAGAGCAAAGGAGAGTTCGATCGACATCGTCAAAACCTAGATGGGGAAGACCTCCAAACCGGTCATGTCGCTCTTGGGCATGACGAAAGTTATGAGTCTCCAGATGCTCATGAGACATGCAAGGAGACCGCCCATGATGTTCAAGAAGTAGATGGGATGACGAGTGACACCGACAGCGATGCTTCAGTTGTTCAGAAGACAGAGCTGGAAATATTAAGAGAGGAAGTAATGGGTTTTTCCTTTAAAGCGGTTTGCTCTTGTATTTTGGGAACTGCCATTCGAACCTAGTTAGAGACCCTTAATATTTTGGTTATCATTGGTTGCGAACCTTAACGTACTTCATCTGGTCCCAACAACTTTTAGTGGTATTAAGTGGACTTGTCTAGGATGGAATTTACTGCCCAAGTACACATGCCGAAGCTGTAGAAGATTCAGAGGAGGTTGAGGATAACTACGGCTTAAAGAATTTTTGACAGTTCACAGCTACTTGGTGAATTTCGAAGTTACTGGTGTAGGGACACAAAAGTGTTATTGGCTTGCAAATGACTCGAGTTTTAGCAGCTCAATAGTACTAGCTGGGGTTTTGACCGTGGTTAATTGGAAACTTTCTTGTGTCTCGCAGGTCAAGATGCTACGAGAAAAACTCGCAAGTTTTACAGTAGAACAATCTGCTCCAAACGACCTACGGCTATTACCTACTTCTGAACCTGACTATGCTAGGTCAAGTGGAGGTCTGGGAATGTCAGAAAGAGATAATAGGGAAGACGACGACACTGGACGTTGTGATGATGAGGGACCACGTGCGTCAGACTCAAATCACTCCCTCGGTGATGCGAGACGGAATCCTCTAGGGAGCAAGACCAGTTCCAAGAAGAACTATACTCCTTACATTTCTTACAGTAAGCTCGACTTTCAGGTAACATGCGTCTTTGGCGCACTTGTTTGAAGTAAAGGCTGATCAACTGGGAAACGCTCCAAAATCATCAATAAAAAGTCTTGTTTTGACTGAAACAGTCCAGTAGGGCTACTGGATAATATAGCATTGCATTTCTCACTTTTCGTTCCGTTAGTTGTCCAAGTTCGATTATTTTTTAAGTTTGAATGCCTATATGTTGAAATGAGCTATGAGACTTCTCATACAGTCTTCACAGTGTCATGTCTGGTCCAGTTCTTGCGTGGATACAGAACCGTGTTCTAACGAACGGGTTGCATACTCCTTTACTCAATATATTGGAATCTGGACTAAGTAGTAGCTCAGTTTTTCAAGCAGAGTAACGGAACAGGGGACTTTAGCAACAACTTTTGCTTTACAGGTTGATACATTTTATGCCGTTGGTTCTCCCCTGGGAGTATTTCTATCCCTCCGCAACATACGTCTTGGAGAAGGTAAGAGTAGCAGATATTCATCCTTCTTTTCACTTCTGTTTGAACAACGAAAATTGTTGATCTAGCTTTTGTTTTGAAAATCTTATCCTATTCAAGGTTTTGCTGGATGGTGACCGCCAGTGTGCTTTAGATTGCACAATAAAAAGTGTTGAAAACACACTTCTTGCTGCTACTCATGGTATTATACCTCTAACAAGCAATTATTCAACACATGGATCTTGTAAGGTACCATAACTCGCCGTAAGTAAATTTCAGATATTTGAGATGTTTGTTGGTGAAGTAGAGAGTAATTAAGTGAGATGTTTGTTCAACAAATATTGTACTATCAGGTTCCGGCCAAGATTACTGGAACGATGAAGGGGTTGAGGAGGAGATGCCATGTGTTCGACAAATGATGAATATCTTCCATCCGTATGATCCAGTTGCATACAGGTGCCCTTTTTCAATTCGCATGCTTTAACTAGGGTTTGCGTCAGAAGTTAACTTCTTTATGGAGAGTGAGATATTAGAAACCTCCATCTTTGACTGTCCGTGTCCATGTGAATTCCAAAATATGCTTCAATCCATCTCCAGTAGACATGATATCTGTTGACCTAGGAGATCGACGCACGTCGTACTCTGGTCGATTCTCTTCGTAACAGCTTCCACCCAGACGTTATTGCAATTTGAGAGCGATAAATAAATCTGCTCACGTAATGTTCTTCGCTGTCCATTTGACTTGTAGGATCGAGCCGCTTGTTTGTAAAGAGTTTGTGCACAAGCGACCCACCTTCATACCCTATCATAAAGGAGGGAAGCGGTTGCATATCGGGATGCAGGTACTCAGCACATCACTCTCTTAGACCTCGGCAGATTCTTGTAGCAACCAGTCCTGAATACAATCAGCCTCTATTTGGCCCGCTTGGTCTGGAGAACTTGAACATACACTTATCTACCATGCCTTGGCTCATGAGCAAAATAACAGAAACTCGGAACGAGAGATACTGGCATTGCATCCAGCTATCTTGACACCAGTGCAGGGCACTGATGAAGTCGTGGGTGTTTTCGTCCAGACTTACTACGGAAAGCCTGTTCCTCCCCTCATACTCCCTTACTAGTCTCATGAAACTCGGGCATTTCATGTCCTGTGTACTAACATTTTCATGCCGTGCTGTTGCTTAATCTTTTTCCCCTTTCATAGTTACAGTTGCTCACTCTTCCAGTTGCAAGCACCTATGCATCATAAACGTTGTGCTAACTCTGGTGCAGAGCTGCGCATACTTGCCTCTTTATGTAATTAATAGTTTTGACGATCTTTACCATCAACATGCAGAGTCAGAGCCAGTCCGGTCAGAGTCCAGTCACAAGTGGGTTGTTTACAATGGGTTCTGTATTCCATTCCGTAACATACCAAACCAACCTTCTCCATTTGGAGAGGTATGCTATCTATGTCATACACGTCAACACCTTTGATGATGTAAAAATGTTTTGCTGTTTCTCAAGGTTAACTTGCTCGCGCTAACCCTGTACTGCAGGTACAGGGTCTATCATTACACCTTAGATTACCATCAAAGGCATCATGCTACTAACGACCATATGCAGGCATATGCATACTTACCTCTATGTAGCTGGCAGCTACGAACCCTGTTACTGTCAGATGTCAGAGTCAGTCGGTTCAGGCGTGGGTATGGAACTTGCTTTCTTCACAACGTGTTCTGTATTCTGTAACTCAATACACCAAAACCGACCATTTTAGATCCAAGCCACGACTAGGGCGTGCTCTGGATATGACCCTTAATCACTTGTGATTAAGGTGATTGTTGGTTACATTCGAGTCCTTGAGAGTGACAGGTCTCCTATTGAAGTATATCCGAATTGTGGTTCAATTTCATTCATATAACACTTTGGTTTTTGGAACATTAGGATTTTATCCATATTGATGGTAGCACTCTCCATTCTAAGCGTAATTTACCCAAATCTGTCACTGTGCTACAGGAATTTGGTGAGGACTTGTCGGCTCGTTCAAAGGCAATCGTGGATTCTTTGAGTTCTGTCGGGGTAAATTGCCAAATGTATCGCTATTTATATTATGGTTCGGCACTTGGACGGTTTTTCTCACCACTGCCCTTTCTGTGTCAGTTTCTCTGGGAACTTACCAATTTTTGTGATTTTATTCTCATCCTGACTGAGCGTGCTTTACACAGACCCGCATGGCGAGTGCATTTACTATAAGCGCGGCTGAGAAGAAAGGTATAAATTGCTAGTTTGTACTAAACTGAAAGGATGTGCTGTTTTTGTTTCCTGGACTCATGCTTCATATAATCCAGACAGGATTTATCTGAAGCTTGAGGTCCTGGTCCCTTGAGTCTAAGAAGACCCACTTACCGCTAAGCACCTGTCTTTATACTTCATCGGACTTGAACTTTTGACTCACAGATGATGAGAATTTGGAAGTAGTTGAAAAGGAGAAAACTTATGGTGAGTCGATGATGGAGAGATTGACAGGGGGTCCAGATGGCCGCTTGGACTACATGTTGCAAGTACTATTCCTCACGCTTTTATGAGCAATTTTACAAGAACAATCTGATTATGGCTTTCATATGTTTGTTACAGCAAGATGACGGTCGGAGCAAAAAAGTGCTGGAAAATTAGAGAGTGTAGATAGCAAGGAGGGGTGGGATGCTCAGACCGTTAATCCAGTATCTCAGTTACATCACTTACTGCATTTGTATAACTTGTAGATTAACAATGCTCGTAAGCTGGTGCCTGAGACAGATGAGGTAATCCATCTGGAAGCTTCGACATGCATCTTCTAGATTAAAGATTTCTTCAGGCTGGGGTGAAAAGCGTCTCGAAAGTAGTCCATAATCCTTCTGAAGTTTCATGCCTCGATTTTCTATCTTAACCCAGTTGTTATTATCGCTCATTCAGGACGCCACCTTTGAACACCAGTACATATCAGTGATCAGCTCGCATACGTGAGTACACTTTCCTAAATGCTTCGCTGTTGTAATTTGACTCTAACGCTACCTTAAGCTGATCGTTTACCAAACTTCATACTTGTAGTCATTTAGAATATCGATCTTTCGTAAGAAGATCTCTGTCAGAAGCAAGCTTTTGCAGTAACGTGTTTGTCAATTTTTTAAGTAATTTGTTCAATATGTGACGTGTAAGTGTAATTTTTACAAATGGTTTTAGAAGGTGACCGCATTGATTTTCGCAGATCTTACTGGCACGATTTGGACACCGCTCTGTTCATCTTGAAGCATCTTTATAAAGATATACCACAGGAAGCCCCTCCCGTGAATGTTCCCTCGGAAGAGATCGATGGTGTGACTCGTTTGAGACGCATCAGTGAGGACGATGGACCTGACTTTCCGGATACTGGCGAAGGTGTGCCTTCCATTAAGCTGGAAGATGATTCAGATTTTGATGACCTTCCCCTTACTTTTTCTGGCAAAGACGGAATCGCTGCAATTTTGGCCAATGCCAAGAACGTTAATCCCTGCTGGAACGGGTAACCAACAGCTCAGGTCTTCCGACGATCAGTAGTAGGACCTGAAACTTCCCCTTTGGGTGTAGATAATTCCTTAAAAGAGAGACTCTCAGTGATTTAATAGCCGATATCAAAGGTCAATGGTCCCGTTGTGACCTACACCACAAACGGTTCTCTTTAGAATTCTACATAAGAAAACATGTACTTCCTGCTTCCATTTTGACCCTAAATCGGCCCGATAGCCTTTGTATAGTTACGAGTAACACGACTCTCATGAGTCAACTTGGGTCCACGCTTTAACCTCTTATATAGTCGCTAAGCTCTGCGTAGAGAAAATAACGCCTCCTGTCTTGTAGACGCCCTGATTTTCGCTGTTGTAGAAGTTATTGAACCCAGTCTGTTGCCATATCTGATCATTTCGGTCTTGAGATGAGAGGTTAAAGATCGGGCATTCAGGAACAGAACAAAGCTTGATGTTCGAAGTTTGCTCCATGAGCAACGTTATAGCTACCATGCTATTAGCAGAGCTGTTATTCCCTGGCACGTATAGATGATATTTATGACTCTTTCGGCTCTTGTTTAATGTATTATTATTACCGGAAACAAGTTCCACCATTTAAGAAATAGGGAGCTATTTAAGTAGAATCTTCATCCTTTAAAAGATGGATTCCGGTTGCTCTTGATGGATTGTGTGTTGGCAATGCTACCATAGTGAGGTTTTGTTGTCGCTAGTAAATTCACCTCACCTTTATGTCAGTCACGTCCAGCTTTGTCGTAGCTAGTAACTTGACCTTTATGTCCTGAAACACTGCCGAAAGTTTTGCTCAGCTGCTCAGGTCTTAGATGTTCATCGCATCCACTGGACGGTTCTTTTCCATCCCCTGGCTAACTTTCGTGCCTGCTCTCAAATTTACTGACTTCGCTTCTGATGACGTTGCAGCGCAGTTTAGAACTGGATAACCAGGACTGCGTAATGCGCAGCTAGTAGACATTTCGGACTTCACTCCTATCTTCAGCTCAAAATTATGTCACAGCGTAGTTGTAACCTGTGAATTTCTTCCCATCATGGTTTCAATTGATATGCGGCTTTGGTAAATAAACGCTCTTAGTTTAAGAGGATTAAGAACCAGCTCGGTGAGACTTGATTATGGAACCGGTTGGTCTACAACAGATCTTTAATCCAATATTCAAAATCCATCATTCTAAATGTGGCATAATCCAACATTAATAAAATCTCAACCCATAGAATACGATGTGCAAAGTTGGATGGAGTGATCTTTATGTTTATAATACAAGAGCTAGTTTTATATTAAACAATAGTATATTTAAGCGAAACAGATATTTTAGCCAAAAAAAAATAAACTTTGTTTGTTGTATATTACCGAAGAATTCATAAATTGATGGTAGAATCACATATTAGTACTAGGTTCATACCATTTGTAGCATAAGAATTATTCCTATATTGATTCTGTAATGCAATAGTATCTCTAATATCATTTTAAAAATATTTCACCCTGCAAGCCAATTAACCAGATTTGTATGCCAACATATAGATAACAAATATATAACACAAATAACCTTGTAAAAGAGTCTCTCATGCTTCCATATACATAAGTGAGAGTTAAGAGCAAAGCTTAAGCCTCAAGATGCAAAAGGTTATCTCCACAAGCAACAAAGCATGAAGAGTTTTAGTCTTCAAACCAGTTCATCACACAAAAAGACATTTTTGAATCTTCGGCCACCATATCTTTTTAGTACCAAAACTTTTTGTACAGCCTATGGTTCTCTATGGTACTTAGATTTTGGGTCTAGGTACTAAGAAAACATGGTGGAAAGAGGTTGAGAAAGTTCACAAAATGTTTTTGTGTGATAAACTTGGTGTGAGGACTCAAACTCCATAGGTTTTGCTGCTTGCTAAAATAGTGGTTTTGCCTCTTGAGGTTGAAGCATTATTTTTAGATCTCACATATACCACTAAGGTGAGCTCCACGGAGCATGAGAGACTTCCCTACCAAGCTCTTTATGCAACTCTATGTATCGGTTGGTATACATATATGATTGCATGGGCTACAAGGTGGAATATTTCCAAGCAACTTTGGTGGTTAGGGCCTCTTGTAATGCAATAGTATTATGAGAGGTGATCATGGAGAAATTATTATGTTGCTTATGCATAAAATTGGTACCAAAATGATGTTCTATCAATTGTTTGTAAATCCTATGTTGGAATATTGTGAGCAAGATTATCTCTTGGCCAAGATCTCTACTTCACTTAGGTGTGTTATTGCTCAATATAGAACTAGCTCTCATAGACTAACGATAGAACAAGGACATTGGCAAAAAAATAGAGCACTTCATCTAGCTTTGCACATTGTGTTCTATAGACAAAGTTGAGATGAGCACCATGTCTTTGTTGAGTGCTCTTGCTACCAACAATCAAAGTTAAATATCATATTAGTAGTCATGATTTCTATGCTCTCTTATAGCTTGAGGCTTTAGCACTAGGAAAGTATATGACTAAGATCAATCTACATTGGACCATTATGTTACAAATTGTTCAAGTGCCCTAGGCTCACATTCCATGTGTTTTGTATTGTGTTTTAGCCTTTTGATTCTTTGGGTCTTTTGGGCTTTATATTTCATTGTTCATTATTCATTGTTAGATCTCCACCCCCATCTTTGAAGGATCTACACTACTTTCATGATGCTCCATGCATGGCACCTAACATTGGATCTTGTTTGGTTATCTTTGAAACTAATGTCAAATATCAACTCAAGATGTTTGCCAATGGTAAGACTAAAGACCTTGATGGACTTTGTGTTGAACTTGTGAAATCAGGTGGTGATAACCTGATTCTCATACTCACTTCTCTCTTGAATAAAGCAATCAAGTGTGGTTTTCTTGATCATTGGTGCTTGAAGAAGGTGGTTTATATTGATAAGTCTGGCCATAGGGATGTTAGTACCAACTACCATACCATTCTAGTAGGTAGCATCTTTGCTAAGCTATATAGATATATTTTGGAATACAGGTTGAGTACTTAGGTTGAGAAATCCAACATTTGTACCCAAGTGCCAAGTTTGTTTTAGATCAAGCTATAATATTATGGACCATCTATTAGTGCTCCATGTATTGTGGTGGAAGTCCAAGGGTGTTTCTAGACTCTATGAGAGGTAGTTGTGAGACTTTTTCTTTGATTTGTCAAGATGTCCTTAGCACAATAGATGTGATTCAAGGCTGCTATTTATATTCAACATTTTTTGAGATCTTCATCAATGACTTGGAGAGAGTACTCTTGGAAACTAGAGCTACAGGTGTGCAAGTTGGTTTTTTGATGATACATGCATTCTTTATGCAGATGATGTAATGCTCTTTTCTACCAATCCAATTTACAAAATTTGTTGGTTCTCTCCTTGTGTTTTGTAATGACACAAGGTGGAGGTGAACCTTGACAAGTCTAAGGTGACTATGGTGGGTTCTAAATATGTCATACCTTTCTTCTTTGATGGCAAGCCTTTGGAGTAGGTTTCTTCTTACAAGTATTTGGAGATTGAATTTTATCATTACTATAGCTGGTCTACTTGTGTAAAAGCATATTAATGTAGGGTTTAAAGCTTTGTATTCACTCATGAATTGCTCTAGACTTTTTTATCTTACCACATGGGAGTTGACAAAGATATTGTTCAAATTTCTTCTACAGCTTTGCTGTTCTTTATGGATGCTAAAGTTTGGGGTCTTGATACTAAGAAGATGTGGTGGCAAAAGATTGAGAAGGTTCAAAAAGTTTTCTTGTATGATGAACTTGGTGTGAGGACTCAAACTCCTTACGTGTTACTACTTGTTAAGAAAGGCTTTTACCTCTTGAAATTGAAGCTTTGTTCTTAGCTCTCACACATGTGTAGAGGATGAGGTCCATGGAGCATGAGAGACTTCCTTACTAAGCTCTTTGTGCTACACAATCTATTGGTTGGTATACAAATCTGGTCACTTGGACTGTAGCCCAAGCAACCAGGTAGAATGTTTATGAACAATATTGGAAGACTATGTGAAGTTGTGACCTATTGCACTACGTGAGTTGATCAGAGAGCCATTATTGTGCTGCCTATGGTGTGAACCTAGTACCAAGATAGTGTTGTGTCAATAGTTTGTGAATTCTATGTTAGTGTATTGTGAGCAAGATTATCTTTTGGCTAAGGTATCTACTTCATTAAGACATATCCTTGTTCAATATAGGACTAGCTCCATAGACTTGGTATAGAAGAAGGTCAATGGAAGCATATAGATCACTCTATGCAACTTTGCGCTTTGCCTAAGGAGCATACTCCTTAGGAAAAGTAGAAGATGGGCACCATGTATTTTGGGAGTGCCCTTGTTGTGAGAGCATGGGAGTTAGAAATTAGATTAATAGTAGAGACTTTTCCATTTGCTCTTAGATTGAGGCTTTAGCTTTAGGAAATTACATGATAGAGATTAGTTTACATTGGACTAGTATTTTATAGACTTGTCATGTGCCCTTGGATTTTTCCTATGCTTACATTGCATGTGATTTGTATTGTGTGTTTAGCCTTTTCACTCTTGGGTCTTCTCGGCTTTTTATTTCATTGTTTCATTGTTTCATTGAAGTCAGTTTGACACTTGGCATGGATGTTGGAATTCTCAGCCTAAGACTCAACTTGTATTCCAAAATAAATCCATGTAACTTAGCAAAGATTGTACCTACGAGAATGGTACTATAGTTCATAACAACATCTCTCTAGCTATACTTGTGAATACAAACCACCTCCTTCAAACACCAACTATCTTGAAAGCCATAATTGATAGGTTCATTCAAAAGAGAAGTGTGTATAGGAACTAGATGATCACCACCTCATTTCACAAGTTCAATGCAAAGTCTATAAGGATCTTTAGCCTTACCATAGGCCAACTTCTTTGGTTAAGATTTGACATCAATTTCAGAGGTTAAAGGAGGTCCAATGCTAAGTGCTATGCATGGAGCATGTAACAATATAGAGTTTACCAATGAGTTAATCAAGGCTAACAAAGTAGAAAATGGGCCAAATTAGCCTAGAATATTCTAAAAGTATGTAGAAAGCTCCTTTGTACCTTCTTAGTATTGGGTAACATGCATACTTCTAGGAGGAACCTTCTTGGGAAGCTTCTTGGATAGCTTAGCTTGCACTCCAAGTAGGTAGCTCCTAAAAGGAATTTTCTTGGGAAACTTCTAGCTAGTTTAGCTTGCACACCAAGTAGGCGGCTTCTAGAAGGAAGCTTTTCAATTAACTTGGCTTGCACTCCAAGAAGGCGGCTTTAGGAAGCTTCTTGAGAAGCTTCTCAAGAGCCTTGTATAAATGTCAAAGCCCAAGCTAATGCTAAGCATTTGGAGTTTCCCTCATTCAAAGTTCCAATGTGATCTATCACTTTGATCTTCCATTCTCATATTTCTTTCCTCTATGATAACCCAAAAAGTATCACTTTTGCACTAATCACATAAATAGGGTTCATTCCCATAGAGATACAAGTCAAAAATGGTCAAATACAAAGTAACACGGAACAATGTCATTCTTCTTGTTTGCGTCTTTAATTTCTCAGGTAGAAACCACACCCAGAAGAGAGTAACAAGCACTAATTTGCAGTCTTGTCACAAACTAATACTCCATAATGTACTCCAGATGCTTCTTTAACTCTATGTTCTCCTCTTCCACTATCTATCTTCCACACTTCCGGTACATTCTTCAAATTGGGTTGTCTGTGTTGTATCTCTTTCTTAATTTTCTCCAACTACACCAACAATGGACACACGACCGCTAGATATACTCCACTCCTTCACAACTCTCTTTTCTTTCTTCTTGTACTTTTTTAGCTTTACTTTTGACTTCTTCCACTTGCACTTGCCTCCAAAGTCGGGATCTTTGGATCTGCAATAAGCCTTTCTCTTCTCATCATCCTCCAAGTGAATAACATGTACCACAATCTTCTTTAAGTTCCCTTCTCTTCCCAACTCTTGAATTGGCTCCTCCATTGGTGTGTCTTCTTCTTGTCCAAACAGTTCCAAACCCAACAACTCTCTTGCTCTGATCTGGTCAATATCTTCTTGTAGCTCACGTTCCTCTTCTTCCAATTATTGTACTTTGGGTTCTCCATCACTTTCCGACTCCTCACTTTGTAGAGTTAACTCTGCTTCTTTGTCCTCTACTTCAGCCGACTTTAACTCAATTCCACCTTCTGACTCTTTATCTGTCGTAGGCGTCTGCATCCTTATTTGTTGTGCTACCTCTGATCTTCTTGTCTTTGTAGTCTGCACCGGCAAACTCCATTCCTTGGGTCTACTCCTTTTCCTTCTCTTTGGAATAGACGGCTTGGCCGGTTGATCTTGCCTAGTCTTCTAGTAATGCTTATCATTGTTATGTTTCTGCCGGATGTACATCTTCTCCTCCTCATCCGCATCCTTTTGTAAGTCAAGGTGGAAATCAGATAATACCTTATTTTCTCCTCACCTTACAGCAAATTCAACTTGAGGTAGAAGTGGGCAGCAAATGCCACAAAGTAGTGGGGTGGCATCTGGTACCTCCAATTCAACACCGTCAACCTTGTTTGCTTGTAGGAGCTCTTTGCCCAATTGATTGGCTCCCCTGCAAAAATTTGATGGAAGCATATCACCTAATGCTTTGTTATGTAAGTAGTACATTTGAGCTTGAAAATAGCAATCAGACTCCTAAAAACACTTTGTTTTATCATATCACAATAACTTTCCACCTTGTACCCATTCTTCATTCTGTGCACACTAAAGGATCCCTTTACTTCTTGGGTCTCCTCACCCATGTGTTCCTTCCCAAAGAAAGAGGCACCCATCTCTTCTCCGGCTTCTCTACCCAACACTAGCCTCCAATTTAACTATGTCCATCAAGCCGGATTGCCTCTTTTCCCAATGGCTTTGGGGCCATCCTCACAATTACTTATCACTATCTCGATCATGAATTTTGGAAAACTAATGTTCCAATTCCATGCCAAGAAGGTGATCCAAAGTCTTGTCAAGACTCCAATCCATGCCATCATATCTAATCTCTTCACTATGGGATTTTTCACTCCCAATGAAGAGCACTTCTTGAATCCTCTCATCTTTGTCCCTCATGACTTCAAAAACTCTTGAGTTACTTTCCCGTCCCCTTGTTGTGAAACTCTCACTCCTACAGGAAACTTGAGCATTTTTGTCACCACTAATTGTTTCCCATGGAGTTCCTCTATATGACCTCTCAAGGGTACAAAATATTGCTTTAGGGTTTCTTCCATTTCCCTTGTAAAATCTCACTTTTATAGCAATGCAATTCTCCATCATTCTTTACGTGGGCTTTGACTGATAAATCACACCTTCTGCAAGAGCTCCTCTTATCATTGTCAATTTGCATGCCATTTTTGCCATTTCATAACCATTTTTTATTTGCAATACAAAGAAAAGTTACACTTTCTTTGCATCGAGTTGATCATCATGAGGCAAAGTCTTCTTACCTCAGCTTTGGCCCTGACCATTCTGACCCAAAGACTGATTTGGACCCAAAGTAATATTTCTTTGGCTTTGCCAAAAACTCCATTTATCCTTCTTCTTTGCTTGAAATGGATTCAGTTCCTTGTCAAAGTGTATAAAACAAAGAAAAACCAAAAAATGTAGGTGCCATATACCCCTTTCCTCAAATGTGAGCATCCCCACAAACACCAACAGAAGCTTCTTTATACAAGGCTGGATCCATGGTCCAATATTTTTGAACTCTCCACCGTTTCACTCGGGTTGAAAATGGATTGCCCTCTTGATTTGCAAGTTGAATAGAGCCGTTACCATATATGTGAAATGGACGGTATGGCCCCATCCACCTCAGATGCAGCTTGCCAGGAAAAAATATTTGGCAATTGTCATATAGCAACACCAAATTGTTGTCCTGAACAGCAACAGGCTTGATTTGCTTATCATGCCTGACCTTTCTCTGTTCTTGCACTTCCTTTGTGGTTTGCATTGCATTGTCTCTTTTCTCTTCTAACCACATCAACTGGTGGTTAGAAGAGATACCATCTAAGATCCTAGCTTTCTTCTTCCGACAATCGTTCTTCATAGAGAATCCGTTATGTCAAAACTTCAAATTCAACTGGTAGTATGGGATGCAAGCCGTATGCCAAGAGGTATGGAGTTTGTTTGGTTGTAATCTTTTCAGTCATTTGATATGCCCACAAAGCTACAAGTAACTTTGTGTCCTAATTGTAGGCATAATAGACTATCACCTTATTCAAAATTTTACATAACAATCCATTGGCTTTCTCTGTTAGTCCAACTTTCTCTATTTGGCTTTCTCCATTAGTCCATTTGCTTTTGGATTGTAAGGAGTCATTGGAAGAAATACTTGGCTAACACTTCCACCATGGAGTTCAAAAAATCCCCAATCATTGACCAATTTCATAGGACATACGTAACTTGAAATGATGATTTGAAGAAAAATTCTATGACTGTTTCCGCATCATCCTCCAAGTTGCCTCGGCTTCAACCATCTTGAATCCATAATCAGTGCATACCAAGTTGTATCTCTTCCTTGTGAATTGGGTCATTGGTTGAATCAAATCCACAAAATCAATGCTCCATTTCTCAAATAGAGCCAATGGCAAAATTGGTCTCAAAGGCCACTAGGAAGTAGCCGTTGGTTTTCCTGTTTGTTGAGAGGTATCACAACTTCATATAAAGGCATGAGTTTCCTTATACATCACAGGCCACCAATACCTTGATGAAAGAATCTTCTTTACAATATTCTTCAAGGCCATAATGTCCTGTTGATTCTTTGTTGATTCTTTGGAGTGTAACGACTCAATTACTCCTCCAACTTTGTATGCCTCTGAGCATCTCCAAAATACTTCATCTTTGCACATCTTAAATAAAATGTTGTGTTTTAATTGGTACGGTTCTATCTTCTTGAGGAAGACTGCCCTCTACTCCGGATCTAGTCCCGCAAGACAATGGCAAGTATGTAATGGTACTATGCTGCATACCTCGTACTTTGCATTGCCATTAAATGGTATAACTCTTCATCAAGAAACCAATCATCAACTTCCAACTTTGGGCTTGAGTTTCCAACCTGGATAGGAAGTTTGCATTAGAATGCAAAGACTACTTCCGTACTTATACCATGTATGTGAATTCTTGTAACAACAAGATCCATCTTGCAATTTTCATGGACAAATCCGCCTTCTTGACCAGATGTTGCAAAGCATAATGGTCAACATAGAAGACAAACTCGTATCCCAATAGGTAGTGGCAAACATTTTTGTAGGCATACACCATTCTGAGTGCTTCTCTTTCAACTGTAGAATAATTTCTTTCTGAAACTAAAAGTTGTTGGTTGGCGTAGTAGATTGGGTAATCTTTCTTCTCTTTGTCCTTTTGACTTAAGACTTGTAATACTCCAAGGACAAGAGAAGAGAGAAAACACAGATTACACACTCAACATTTGATGCCCCAAAGGAGCACCTTCTCTTTATTATATGAACAAAGAGGGTCTCCTCCAAGGAAGCTCCACCATAGGATTAGGCACACAAATAGGTGACATGTCAGCAAGATCCACCCTTGGATTACTTACTTGGATGGGTGACACGTTGTTCTAGGTCCTATCTGGTTGGTCAAATAAGCTTTGACCAGAGGGAATCTTTTAGGGAATCTTCTTGTAGGAGTCTCAGAATCATGTGAGTAAGATACTGTTGGAAAGCTCTCGACAAGACAAACCAGCGGGAAGGAAGGCAAGCCCAACCCATAAGAGGGGGGAGAAATCTGCACATTTTCAAGGCCTAATTCATCCGTTTAGGCCTCCAAAATTGCCTTCAAAGATTTTAGGCATATTTTGGTTCCTACTCTATAAGTAGAAGTCCCCTTTTGGTGAAACCTCTTTCTGATCTGTTTATTCTATCATGTGTAACATCCTTCCAGACATTACCAACAAATTCTCACCTTTAAATCATATGTCTAGCTATTGGTTCTAAGGTTCTCAAATCTATTTTGGTTTTTGCTCTATTAGTAGAAGTACTCTTTTGGTGATACTTCTATCTAATCTATTTTGACCATCATGTATAATATCATTCTAGATGTTACCAAACCAAATTTCACATCTAGATCATATGGCTAGCTCTTGGTATTACAAACCTCCCTCCTTTTAAGACAAAACGTCCTCGTTGTGCAATTGTTGTTCAAATGCTTGCACCAACACTAGTGCATGTGTTAAATTGGCAGCGGGCTCCCATGTTGCTTCATAGAGGGGGTAACCTTTCCACTGTACTAGATAGTCCACCTACGGATGGCGAGTATCACGTATGCATTTTTGGAGAATACGCTCCACTTCATATTCCTTTGTGCCATCAATGAGTGTCGGACAAGGTCAAATGTCTTGTGTGGAATGACCCTGGCCTGATCGGGGAGCATATCTGAATAGTAGTGAAACATGGAACACTAGATGGATTTGTGGTGGTAGCTCAAGGTGATGAGCGACAGTGCCGACACAACAAAGAATCAAGAAAGGCCCAATAAAACCAAGTCTGAGCTTACGAGGTCCAACTAATGTGAGGTTGGTTGTTGATAGCCACACTTGATCCCCAACATTGAACTCCATGTGCCTACGGTGTGCATCAACATACTACTTCTGTCAATTTTGTGCAATCTGTAATCTGTGCTTGGGGCTCTCCACACCGTGTTGGATTATAGAAACAAATGTGTTGACTACATCAACCTTGGTAGCCACTGGACGGATCTTCATCAAGCTAGAAGATGTGAAGGGATGCTCACCAAACATGAGGAAGAATGGAGTGACCTGGGTAGATTCATTCACTAATTATTGTAAGTGAATTCCACCAACAAGAGTAGGGTGTCCCACCTGTCTTGCTCTTCTAAGGTGAAGCCGCGTAACATGTCTTCAATTGTGCAATTAGCTCACTCTGTTTGGCCATCTATTTGTGGGTGGTAAGCTGTGGATATAGCCAACTTGGTTTTGAAGAAACCAAAGAGTGTTTGCTAAAACAAACTGGTGAATTGAGTGCCTCTATCGGTGATAAGCACTCTAGACAAGCCATGGTGAGAGAAGATTGCATCTAAGTATAATTGAGCTAGTTGTGGAGCGGTCACATCCTTGGTGGTAGGGTGTACATGAGTCATTTTGCTGAGCCGATCCACAAAGACCACGATGGAGTCAAACCCTGAGGTGGTCTTGGGTAATTCACAGATGAGATCCATACTCACTTGTTCCCAACATTGGGTAAGCGTGGGGAGAGGTTGAAGGAGCCCTACATGAGCTTGATTAGAAGCTTTGTTCTATTGACAAAGTAGGTAGTTGCGCACGTAGTCCATCACGTTGTTGCTCATCTTGGGCCAATAGTAATGGCGCTGGACTGCATCCAAGGTCTTGTCCACTCCAACATGACATGCAATGGCCAAATCATGACATTCTACTAGAATGGTGGTGCATAATTCTAGGACATTTGGGATCCATAATCTGCCATCATGAAAGGTGAGTCCTTGGGTGTTGGTGAGGCCTTTGAATGATTGCACTTCTATAATCTGCAAATTAGTTTTTGTAGCAGCCAAAATCTCTGGCCAGAATTCAAGGTTAATCTTAAGCTCTACCACCAAGTTGTTTGCCATTTGCATGCAGGTGAATGCATCTACAAGTTGCTTCTTACCTTCCACGTAGGTGATTGACATGCTGAAGCATTGTTGCCACTCTACACACCAAATCTGGCAACAAGATAGATCCTTCTGCATCTCAAGGTAGACTAGAGGTTTGTGGTATGTCTCTACTACAAATGCCTTCTCACCCAGATAGTGCTTACAATGCTTGGTTGCCAAAATAGTAGCCAACTCTTCTTGTTCTATGGTGTGGTAGTTATGCTCTGCTAGTAACAACTTTTGAGAGAAATATGCAATTGGATGTCATCCATCATGCCACTCTTGTTGTAGGACTGCTACTATTGCAACGCTTGATGCATCTGTAGCCAACTTGATTGGTCATTTGGGGTCATATCACTTCAAGATTGATGCATATAGCAAGGCGGTTTTCAATTCTTGAAAGGCCAACTCTTGTGCGATTCCCCACATCCACTTCTTCTCCTTTCCAAGTAGTGCCGTTAAAGGTTATGCAACCTTGGAGAAGTCCTTGACAAATCTACGATAGAATCCCGTCAACCCAAAGAAGCTCTTGAGTTGAGTCCAATCTTCTAGGGCACGCCATTTTTGAATGACCTCTATTTTATTTGTCAATACTTGAATGCCCTCTGCACTTAATTTATGCCCCAAGTAGTCTACTTTAGACTTGCCAAACTTGCACTTTGAGATTTTGGTATACAATCGATTCTATCTTAGAATTTGGATGACCTCTCGTAGATGTTGTTTTTGTTCCTTCATCGTGCTACTATAGACTAAGATATTGTCCAAGAAGACAATAATAGACTTATCCAAGTATGGACAAAATATGTCATTCATTAGACTCATGAAAGTCATAGGTGCATTGGTGAGGCCAAAAGGCATCACAGATACTCGAAGTGGCCATACTTGGTTCAAAAGGCAGTTTTGTACACATCCTCCTCTGCAATTTGGATTTGATTGTAACCGCTCTGCAAGTCCAATTTGGTGAAGTACCTCGCTCCATGGAGTTGATCAAACAGGTCATCCATGCAAGGTAAGGGGTATTTTTTCTTCATTGTTTGCTGATTGAGACCTCAATAGTCAATGCACATGCGCATTGTACCATCTTTCTTCTTCACAAACAAGAGGAGCCCCATATGGTGAAATGCTAGGTTGGATGAACCCCTTTTGCAACATCTCCCTCAATTTGAGTCTTACACTCTTCTAACTCATGAGATGATAGGCGATATGAGGCCTTACAAGGAGGTGTCTTCTCTTAGAGTGTCTCAATTTTATGATCTACTCTCCTTTTTGGTGGTAATCCTAAGGGTAGATCATTGGGAAAGACATCTTGAAATTCATCCACCACAGCCTTCCATTTCTCAAGAACTTGTCCATCAAGTTGTGCACTCTGGACTTCTCTTATTAGACCCAAGAAACATCTATTGGTCTTATAGATAGTTGCCGTCCCTATGACATATAGAGGCAGATCTTGCCTGGGTGATTTTTCTTTAACCCCAATGATTGACTATTGGTAGGTTCTCACTATTTTCTTCCTCCAATCTACCATAGGGTTGTAATGATCCATGCATGGTATGCTTAAGATTGCATCATAACAAGCTAATTGTATCATTTGCCACTCAATGGCTTCTTGATATTCTTCTACTGAGAGTGTTACTTGTCTAGGTAATGATTGAATCCTCTATATTTGCTCGTTAGGAAACTCTACTTCTTCACTCCTATCTCTCTCTAGATCCATTCCCAATCTTATTGCAACAGAGCAAGATAAGAAATTCTCTATTGCTACCGGATCAATTAATACTCTCACTTGATTGCCTTCTAGGACTCCATTTACAACAATCAATTTTGAGGTTGCCTTTTGGGATCTTTGCGCATTAGTCTTGTTCCTTCCCTTAATTCTCTTCTTCCTTATTGAGCCAGTAAGGCTGCAAGGTACATTTATTGGCAATCTTTGTTTTCCAAAGTGATTTCCACTTCTTCCTCTTCAATACGCCTCTCCATGTTGTTCAAAGATTGCTTGTACGAAGGCTAAGGGCCTCTAGGGAAATGAGTGCAACAATTGGTAGATATGTGCCCAATATGGCCATAATTGTAACAACAGCATTGTTCTCCTTGAGTTCCTTCTCCTTATGGGACTCTTTGTTCTTCTACACGTCCACGCTCCTCTTGAAGCGGTTGTGCTCCTTGATCTCAAAATCAAAGGTTGCCCAATTCTATCGGTACTGGTCTACCCATGTGTGGCATATCTGCCCAATAATGTTGAGGAGGAACAACTCCTTCACCTCCACCCAATACTCTTGTTATTCTCTATGCACAAGCAATGGCTTCAAATACCGTGCGAGGATTTTGCACCATGACTTCTTGGCAAATCCACTCCTTTAACCCTTGTTTGAAATTGTCGAGAGCCTCAATTGGACTCATGTTGGTTATTGCAACTTGTAGATCCAGAAATGCCTCCACATACTCTTGTATGCTATTCTTCCGTCTCAATCCCCATAGTTGGGTTCGAGCCATCTGCACAAAATCCACAATTGGATATTCTTTAGCAATCTTTCTTGCATTGTTGTCCACGTGACCTCCCTTCTCTCTGCCAACATGGATCGTTCCCAAGCATCATAACATGTGAGGGCTTTATCGGTCAACTACTCACATGCAAACACGCCTACAGCATGCTCCGTGATCTTTGTTCAAAACAATCAGAAATATTGATTCATTCTCAAGATCCAATTTTCCACTACTCCCACCATACGATGCCCCTTGTAAGGCTTGATGTTGCAGGTCTTCTTCATCTGGAGTAGCAATGTGGCTTCATCGTTGATAAGGTTCATAGGCACAAGTGCCTCTCCAAGTACTTCAGTTGCAAGTATTGGGTTTTGAGACGGCTCTTCTTCTTGCATGGCTTGATTGTTCCTGAGGATTTGCACTTGACTTTGTAATGTCTCCATGGTCATCTTAATCTCTCGAAATTCATTCAACATCCTTTGCATTCCTTGCACCAGCTCTTGCAATTGCGGATCCATGGTTCCTACAACACTCAATTGCTAATGTCTACTTCAATACAAAGTCAATATGATCACTCTAGAAGGTGCATGAACTATTGGAACTACCATTGGGACCTCAAAAGCTATCACTTGTTGATAATACTCCTTGCCAAAATTCCTAACCACAAAATCTCTAAACATCACTTTTGGTCTCATTACATAACGGGTTTCTACTTGAGTGTTGAAAGGGAGAGGATTTAGGACATTCACATATTGTCATAATAGAATGTAGATTGTCAAATCTCACTCTCTATCATATATCACCATAGGCAGAATCACCGGGTTTGGTGAGTTCATCACACTATCCATGAATTTTGCGCCAAAGTGATAAACTAGTGATACCCTCATTTGCTCACACTGGATGTACATAACCTTGATGTGGAATGGATTTGGTAATGGAAAGCAAGGTGCGGGAAATAGTCCTCCCGGTGTATCTATCACGTCCGCTCTCTAATGTCCTTCCTAAGTCTAGCAATTACTCTATGTTCTCCACCTCAAATACTCAATTTCAGTAGTTTGTGCTCTTCCAAGAGGGGTGATTCACTCTCTTGGACTAAGACACTTTCTTTGATACCATTGTAATACTCCGAGTACAAGAGAAGAGAGAAAACACAAATAACATACTCAACATTTGGTGCTCCAAAGGAGCACCTTCTCTTTATTATATGAACAAAGAGGGTCTCCTCCAAGGAAGCTCCACCATAGGATTAGGCACACAGATAGGTGACATGTCAGCAACCTCCACCCCTTGGATTACTTACTTGGATGGGTGACATGTTGGTCTAGATCCTATCTGGTTGGTCAAACAAGCTTTGACCAGAGGGAATCTTTTAAAGAATCTTCTTGTAGGAGTCTCAGAATCACGTGAGTAAGGTACCATTGGAAAGCTCTTGATGAGACAAATCAAGTGGGAGGAAAGGCAAGCCTTCACACCGTTTGGGGAGCAAAGATCAACACATTTTCAAAGCCTAATTCATCCGTTTAGGCCTCCAAAATTGCCTTCAAAGATTTAAGGTATATTTTGGTTCCTACTCTATTAGTAGAAGTCCCCTTTTGGTGATACCTCTTTTTGATCTGTTCAGTCTATCATGTGTAACATCCTTCCAGATGTTATCAAACCAATTCTCACCTTTAAATTATATGTCTAGCTATTGGTTCTAAGGTTCTCAAGTCTATTTCAGTTTTTGCTTTATTAGTAGGAGTACTCTTTTGGTGATACTTCTATCTGATCTATTTTGACCATCATGTATAACATCATTCTAGATGTTACCAAGACGAATTTCACATCTAGATCATATGGCTAGCTCTTGGTTTTACAAGACTACCCCAATCACCATGGACAAAGTATCCACATACACATGAAAAGGGACATCCTAATTTGGGGCCCCCATGACTGGTGCTTCCACCAGTTTCTTCTTCAATACCTAGAAAACTTCTTCTTGGCTTGCTTCCCACATATAGTCTTTAGACTTCTTTAAAAGCTTTGTTAATGGTGCAGCAAGCACCGTGTAGTTTGATATAAAGCGTTTGTAGTATTTGACATGTCCCAAGAAGGCCCTCAGCTCCCAAATAGTTTTAGGGGATTCCAAAGTTAAGATGACTTTCACCTTCTCGACATCGACTTCAATACCTCAGCTTAACACCCAATGCCCAAGAAGAGTTCCTTCCTTCATTCCGAAGAAGCATTTCTTTGGGTTTAATGCTAAGCTGGCAAAATGACACCTTTCAAATGATTGGCAAAGGTAATCCTAATGTACTTCTCTTCATCCAACCACACAAAAATCATTTATGAAGACTTCCAGAAATTTGCACAAAAAATCCTTGAAGATTGCATTCATCATCCGCTGGAATGTAGCGAGAGAATTACACAACCCAAAGGGCATTTGATTGTAAGCAAAAGTGCCCCAAGCGGTAGTGAACGTGGTTTTATCCTTGTCCTCTTCTTGGATGGATACTTGATTGTATCCTAAAAATCCTTCAAGAAAACTATAGCAAGGATGACCAGCTACGTGGTCCAAAATTGTGTTAGTGAAAGGCAAGGGATGATGATCCTTCCTTGTGATTGCATTCAACTTGCAAAAATCTTGGCACACTCAAATCTTCCCAGTCTTCTTCTTTGGAACAATGAAAATGGGGGAAATCTACTCATTGCTCTAGATGGGAAAGATTATTAGGCCCCTAAGTACTTGTCAATGTTATCTTTCACCAAAAGTGAGTACTTTGGGTTCAAGTGGTATTTACTTTGCCGAACCGGAACTACATCTTCAAGAAGATCAATCCTATGTTGGCATGGAATACCTGGTATTTGACCCAATAGACCAAGTGAATACATCCTGGTACTCTATAAACAAGAAGTGTATCCTGCCAACTCCACCAAAGTGATTGTCTTCAAAATCTTCAAAAAATTCCTTTGACCAAGACAACATCTTGACAGTCATTGGGATTGATGACTCCTTCAACGTTACTGACTCGGCTTAACCCAAGTCAAACTGCAGTCAAACCTCCTTCCTTCAAAGTGTTTTGACCCAAGGTAATGTCGTATGGGTCTTTGTCTTTGACCTCTACCTTGTAGCACTCCAAGTAATTGACTTGGACTTTGTCTTTGGAATCGTTTGAAGACAAAGACAAAGAATCTTTGGATTCATCTTTTTCTTTTGACAAAGTTGTCTCCTTGAGGTGGGGAACCTTCATCCAACTCATAGTGACCAGCTTCTGGTCTTTGGACAAGATGTCCTTGAACCTCAACTTCTACTAGTGCCAATCCACAACAACGGGCATTGTACAACCATGGTCTTCCAATCAACAAAGGGTAACCTGTTTTGGTTATTGGTCACAATGCAATGTAATTTAATTTGAAAGGCACCCGTCCAATGATCATAGTAATACTCAACAGCATGCCCAAAGGCAGTCTCCTGGTCTGACCCGCAAACTTCAAAATTTGGGTTGTTGGCTCAAAGGTATGATACCCCAACTGGTTTGCAATATCCTCAATCACAACATTAATATTGGAACCTGAATTAATAGGTATCAATGTTATCATGCAACCCGTGACCTCCGCATCTACTTTGGGAGATCCCAAATCTTCTTGTTCAATACAATAAATTGTTGGCAAGTCCTTCCTGGTCATCACTCTTACTTTCTTGAGGGCTAAACTCATTTGTTTCTTGTACAACTTGTTGTCCTCACACAATTGCTTAAATCTTACATTCACATTCATGGATGCCAAATTTGCCACAATATCATATTGGAGTACTCTTCCTAACTTCATGTTCTTCACCTTTGTCTTTGGGTTCAAAGTCTCTCCTTGTTCAAATTGGACTTTGGAGTGCTTCATAATGGTGATCAAAGAACCAGTGATCTTGACCCATGGTTCTTTGGGTTTACCCACCTCGGCTTGGATCAGATCCTTTACTTTGAATCTGATTTCCGCCAAAAACACAAGAGGCTTTAACTTTGTATCCTCCTCCAAACTCATTTCTTGAGTTTGTTGTGCTGCCTCTTGGATTTCCTTATGCAAAGCTTTAGCTTTAGCTTTTGCTAGAATCTTTTCCTCCTTTGCAGAAAGAATAGCTTTTGGGCATAGTCTCTTTGCCTTTTGTGAAGACAAAGAAGTTGTACTTGTTTCTTCAAGATCATGCTTCTTCTTTCCCGAGCGTGTCTCAACCTTCAAAATTTTGAGGTCTGGCCATTTGCCTTCAGAAGCTAGACTCCCTTTTTGAGGCCTCTCTTCTTCTTATGTTATACAATTTACATTCATATCTCCTTTTGACTGAAGCGCAACATGCTCAGTTGGGGTTTGTACATACTTCACTGGTGGCTTTGGGTTAGGTGGTTACGAGTACTGATTTCTAGTGTGGCCCGATTGTTTACAATTTCCATAGAGTGGAATATACCCAACCTGATGCCTTGCCTCAAGGCAATTTGGAGACCAATGTCCCATAGAGCCACAATTATAACAGGCATCTAGTGCAACATTTTGAGGCCTATTTTGGCCACCCATCGATGGTCTTCTTTGGGGACCATTGTTGTTATACTCCCTTGGTCCATACCTTAGACCTTGGTACGATGTGCTCGCTTGAGGCTATACATCTTGGGTTTGGTACATTGCCTCTTCTTCCTCACTTTGGTCCCAACTTGGGACCAAAGTGGACCCGTAATGCATTGGAAATGCATTACGGGTCAAGCACTCCATATTTGCATGGTCTGACTTGCCCCACGTAGTGCACCATACATTTGGTCTGCCAAATGAAGGAGGCTTTCTTTGGTCCTTTGCCCCAATCATCTGGATCTTGAAATCAGCAATCAGAGTCTCTAGCTTATTGTCTGTCTTATTTACACTTTTTGCTGGAGGTGTTATTGGTTTCTTTGCTCCTTGCCTTCGTATTCTTTGTCACTTTGATTCTTCTTCAGATTCCAATGAAAAACTTGAAGACGTGGAGGTTTCTTCCAAAGAAGGGGATGTATTGCAAGAAGCTCTTCATCTAGGCTTCTTGCCTTTCTTCTCCTAATTTCTTTGGTTTCCAGGAGAATGAGAGTGGGCCACCTCGTATTGGGCAATATGTTTGACTTTGACTTTGTCTAGGGAAGTTACATTCCTCTCTTGGCAAAGATACAAATCTTTGGAGATAATCCACCAAGGAACCAGGTGATAGCTTGGGCATTGGAGTAACCCACCACACCATATTACTTTGAGACTCGGTTCAAAAGGGCCATGAACCACTCTGAGTAGTCTCTCAACTTCTCCTTCTTCCCTCTTCCAAGTCATTGAGTGCTGCAAAAACACTCGTATCATAATTGACTTCTTGGAATTGTTCCAAGAAGCCATTTTGCAAGTCTGTCCAATTGGCTGGTGTGAAATCTTTTTGAGTTACATGTGTATACCAGCTCCAAGCTTTCTTTCAAAGTAGACTTGGAAAAATGCATAGAAAATCTGTAAAATCATGTTCCTTGTTGGCAAAGGAAATGACTTTGAATTCTTCAATGAATCTGTCAGATCTTCATCTTGTTCCATCTCCTTATACTTTTGATAGGCATGTTGGGTGACAGGTAATGAAGTCATTCTTTGGCTTTTCTAGACAGATTGTGGTAAAGTTGAACTTGATGGCCCCAAGAAATTGGTTAGTATCAACATTGTGTTGTCAGCCCAAGGGTTCCATTTGTCATGTTCAAAGTTGGGTCTTTGTTGATAGATTCTTCTCTGGTTATATTGACTTCAACCCAAGCCAGAGGAAGATATTCAACACCCTTTGAGTGCTCTTCAAGATTCCTTTGAGCCAAACAAGGAGTCATATGTAAGAGGTGTTAATAATCTTCTTCCGTTAAGACTCATGTTGTCTTCTCACAAATGAATTCTTTTATAAATTTTTGACTCCCTTAATAGCTTTAGAGGAAGTTGGTGTATTGGGTCGCAACAAACATGTTTGTCTGCTAGAGTCTTTCTTCTTCTTGGAAGTTGGAGACACAAAGTATCCTTGCCATCCGTCTTTGTGTTTCTTTTGTTTGAGTTTTTTCAAGGCTTCTTGAACGTCATAAAGAAGCTAAAGAGCCAATGCCTCCTCTTTAGATGCTTTAATTGTGGTTGAGCTCTTCTGACATTCTTCTTCTTCACGTAACAATGTTTGTTTACAAGCTCTCTCCTCTTGTTGTTCTTCAATGTAGACATTCATATTGATTGCAATCTCAATGTGAGATTTGGCTTTGAATTCTTCCTCTTCTGAGATTTGTATCCCCAACAGCGGCACCAAAAATCATGTGACAACCAAACAAATATCACTTTTGCAGTAATCAGGTAAATAGAGTTCATTCCCATACAGATACAAGTCATAAATGGTCAAATATAAAGAAATATAACAATGTAGTTCTTCTTGGTTGCGTCCTTAATCTCTCAGGTAGAAACCACACCTAGAAGAAGTAACGAGCACTAATTTGCAGTCTTGTCACAAACTTATACTCCATAATCACAACTCTATCAAATTATGTCCAAAAAAATTTTGATTGTGATGATTCAGATTCTCCCATAGACGGCTACTTCAATGTAAAACAACTTTGCCTCAAAATTGCATTCCACTCCTCCACTAAAGGCACAACTTCCTCAATCAAAATTAATTCACATCAAACTCACGCTGCACTCATTAATGCAAAATACTACAAACACTACAATTCCTCTCAGATCTGTCAAGGCATTGCTTTGATTGCACTTGACTCAAGATCAAACATATAGAATGAAGATCAAGGCTATGGAATCCAACATCCAACAAACTCATTGACTTGCACTTCAAAATTCACCAAACACTCACAAACACATATATATAAACTTGATACTTGGAATTAAGCTCAAACAATGAGCACTAAACTCAACACGGTCATGAATTTTGGAAAACTAATGTTCCAATTCCATGCCAAGAATGTGATCCAAAGTCTCATCAAGACTTCAATCCGTGCCATCATATCAAATCTCTTCACTATAGGATTTTGCACTCCCAATGAAGAGCACTTCTTGAATCCTCTCATCTTTGTCCCTCATGACTTCAAACACTCTCAAGTTACCTCCCCGTCCTCTTGCTGTGAAACTCTCAATCCTAGAGGTAATCCAAGGATTTCTCTCACCACTAATTGTTTCTTGTGGAGTTACTCTATACAACTTCTCAAGGGCATAGGATATTGCTTTAGAGTTTCTTCCATTTCTTTATCACTTTTATAGCAATACAATTCTCCATCATTCTTCAAATGGGCTTTGACTGATAAATCACACATTTTTTCATGAGCTCCTCCTGTCACTATCAACTTGCATGCCGGTTTTGCCATTTCATATTGTTCTTGATTTGTGATACAAAGAAAAGTTGTTACACTTTATTTGCATCAGGTTGATTATCTTGGAGCAAAGTCTTCTTACCTCGGCTTTGGCCTTGACCATTCTGACCCAAAGACTGATAGTTTTGACCCAAAGTAATATTTCTTTAGCTTTGCCAAAAACTTGATTTCTCCTTCTTCTTTGCCTGAAATAGATGTAGTTCCCTGTCAATTGTATAAAACTAAACAAAACCAAAAAACCTTTGTACCACATCCTCCATCTTGGCCTTTTACATTGATATCAAAGCAAAAATGGGATGGATGGAATCTATAGACCACCAAATCCTTTTCTACCAAACTATTGGGATTTTTTTGTTTATGTACCACCCGAGCATCATTTCATGCAATTCATCCCCTCATACTTTGGTCAGAATTTTTTGAATATGATCACCTTGTCCGATGAACCCTTGGTACTTCCACTTGTAACTTATAGAGAATGGTGGACGTGTTACATCTATGTATTGATTTAGATGAATTGTTAGTAGTTTGATAGAGTAGTAGCCATGGTGGCAACACCCAAAGTTCTCAACATTTCTATGCAACAACAAATCAATGTTCTGTTATTGCTATTGCTATGCTATTGCTATACAACAATAAATTGAGCACCTTACTTGATTGTTGGAAGAACAAGACTATTTCAAGAAGGAGAAAAGCAAATCTAATTTCCAAAACCTAAGGTATTTGAAGGTAATAATCTCTTGGGTGCAATGGAGAATTTTGTATTTGACTATGAATATCAATTTTGAAGCTACAAATCTTCAAGATGAATGGAAATAGATTCTTTTGGTTCCCAACCAATTGGAGGGAGCGGCAAAACTATAGTAGCGGTTCTAAGTGGAGCAAGCTGAATGGCAGTTTATTGTACCAATCTTGACATAGGAGGAATTGAGTGCAATAATTGGACAATTCTAAGCAATAAATGCCACACAAGCAATACAAGACAAGTTGGCAAAGTTGAAATAGATTGGTTTTGTAAGAAGTTATATCACGTAATTCAAAAACACCATCATGCAAATTCTAGATATATTGGATGGTGAAGCTCTAGATCAATAGTGAGGAGATTGAAGTCAAAAACCAAATTGGAAGTGACTATGCATGAGCAAAAACACTTGGAGGAAGCCATGCAATTGGTTGAGCGCTTTGACTCTTTGGTTCTGAAAACTTGGTCTTGACCTTGACCTTCACAAAATCTACCAACACATTACACATGGGTGGAGGAGCTGGTACAAATGGAGATTGATACCATCCAAAAAAACCACTTGGCATAGCAAATTGGAAAAGATTGCAACAAAATGGTGGTTGCTTTTATTGTTGCAAAATTGGATATTGCATTGTTGAATGTCCATTGAAGAATGGGTGACCTCAATAGAATTGCCTAAATAGAGGTTGCAGAGTAGAATGATTAGAGAAACAAGGAATCCCAATAAGAGATTTCAAGCCGCCTATTGACAACTTGATTAGTTCCAATGGGATTGAAGACTTGAGCTATGCAAGTTTGATTCACTTGCAAGGTATGATATTTGATTGTGGTTGTAGGATTTTGGTTGATTTTGGAAGTTTAGAGAATTTTATATCTATGTAACTAGAAAAAATTAAGTATTTCTATCAAGCCAGATAATTGGAAATAAATTGATGATGGCGGATGGTAGAAAAGGTTTTGCATTTTGTACCTCATATCTTGTTACATTCAAGATTGGGAAGGAGTATTTGGAGTGTATGAGGCTTAAAATGGTAACTCTACACTATGATATCATTCTTGGTCTACCTTGGCTTGAACGTCATAAGGTTCAATTTGATTAGAACTAACAACAAATTCAAGTACAACACCGAGGTATGAATTTCCAATTACATTATCTAGCACTTTTGAGTAAGACACCTAAGAATAATCAGTCCCAAAATGGGAATTTTTTCAAGAAAGTAGCCATAAAGCAAAGCTTTGAAGGAAGATAAGTCCCAAGATGGGAAGTTTGTTAGTAAAGTAGCCATAGAGCAAGCTTTGGAGGAAGATAATTTGATTTTTGCAATGTGGAACAAGCTGATTATACATAGAGGATTTGAGGAGGACCAAAAGCCTCATCAAGAAATGGTAAATCAAATAGTCAAACAATTTTTAGATGTTTTTCCAAATGGTCTACTAAAAGGATTACCCTCCAATCATGGTATGCTCGTCAAGATTAAGTTAATGCCAAGAAGTACTCTAGTGTGTAGACTAATCTATTGACTCTCACCAAAGGAGTTGGATGAGCTTTGAACAACATTGACGGAGTTGTTGCAAAAGGATTTCATACAACATAATACATCTCCTTGGGTAGCACCGGTACTATTTGTTCTAAAGAAGGATGAAGGACTTCATTTTTGTAAAGATTATTGTGGCCTCAATAAAAAGATAGTGAAGAATGCATAACCCTTGCCTCAATTTGATGACTTGCTTGATCAATTGAATGGAGCACAATACTTCTCCAAGTTGGATCTCCAAAGCGGCTATTGGCAAATTCCTAATGATAGAAAAGATGTGCAATAGACTACCTTTTGCATAAGGTATGGGCATTTTGAGTGGAGAGTTTTGCATTTTGGGCTCACTAATGCTCTAACATTCTTCATGGATCAGATGCATCCGGTGTTGGATGTGCTATTGGATTTGTACATGGTGGTGTTCTTGGATGATATCTTAATCTATGGTAAGATGAAAGAAAAAGAAATAAATCACGTGTGAGAAGTCTTAAGAAAACTACGGCAATGGAAGTTTTACTACAAGAAGTCCAAGTGTGCCTTTTAGCAATAGGAAGTTACCTTCTTGGATCAAAAGATCTCATTAGAGGGGATAAAGATGGAAGAGGAGAAGTATTCTAGAAGTTGAAACATATGGTGTCTTCAAGACCTATTCTTCAACCATATAACCCTAACTACCTTGTGTGGTTAATTTCAATACTTCTAACTTTACAATTAGAGCCGTGTTGCAACAAGAATTCCCATATAGGTTACATCCCTTTGCTTTTGTGTCTTGCTAACTAAACACCACAGAAAGGAATTACTCTACTCAAGATTGGGAACAACTAACAATGGTGTATGCCACCAAGGTATAGAGTCATTGTCTCTTGGGAAAACAAGTGATCATGTAAACCAATCACAAACCCTTATTGTCGACATTACATTTGGAGCACATAAAGAGTCAACATCATTGATGGGAGTAACAACTATAGTTGTTTGACCTCAAACTTGAGTACAAACCTAGTAGGTTCCATGTTATCCAGGATGCTCTATCATGATGACCTGATTTAAAGTCTCTTCCTCTCATCATGGTGGCAATTACAACATTTTCAATCAACTCCAAAGTCCAAATCAAGTTTAGGATAGCTTTACAATAAGATCTCTTTTTTCAAATGGTATAAGTTTGTCTTGCAACATGCAACATGCAACAAGGAGTACAACCTCTTCTCCTTCAAGAAAGGCCTTTTATTCAACAAGAATCGGATTTATGTTCCAACCAAATGTGATTTTTGACTTGTGTACCTTCAAGAAGCCCATGACGTACCAATTACTAGTCACATGGATGTGGATAAGAACTTGGGTACCCTCCAATGCCAATGGCGGTGGCCCAACATGGCACAAGATGTTCAAGAGTTTGTCTAATCCTATGAGAGCTGCCAATGCAACAAGGCTAACAACTACAAACCAAGTGGACTCCTTCAACCACTCCCCATTCCATCTGCTTGATGGGAACATGTGAGCTTAGATCTCATCACATCCTTGCCCAAGACAAAGCAAGGTCACACAACAATCATGGTTTTTGTGGATAAGCTTAGTAAGAAAATCCATTTGGACCAACCTTTGATATTGTAGATGCTCTAACATTAGCATAGATCTACTTTCACAATGTCTCCAAGCATCATGGGATGCCTTGTGTATTCATCTCCAACCATGATCTTCAATTCACTTGAAAATTTTAGCAATCACTCTTCCAAATACTTAGCACCAACCTTGCTTTGTCCACTTCCTATCATCCTCAAACTAATGGACAAACCAAATGTGCAAATTGCACCTTGGAGGATATGCTTTGTGCCTTTGTCAACATTCACCATACTAAGTGGGATGAATGTCTTGCAATTGTTGAGTTTGCATACAATAATTCCAAATAGGCAAGCATTAGATTTTCTCCTTTCTTCTTTAATTTTGGACAAGACCCACTTGTTCTAGATTCCATTATTGCTTCTCCTCCATCTCATGTCCCTCATACTTCTACCTTCTTGACCACCATATCTCAATCTCTCCCACAAGCAAAAGCTCATCTCCTTGTTTCTCATAATTGTCAAAAAAATATGTGGACCACCATTGTTGTGATCTCACCTTTCAACTTGGTGATAAGGTCATGCTCTCCTCTTGTAACCTATGCCCTCCCACTTGATACCCAAGTCCATAAACTTGCTCCTAATTGGATAGGACCATTTAATGTCACCCATATCATTTTTCTTATTGCTTATCAACTTGCCTTACCTTGGCATATGCGTATCCACCTTGTCTTTCATGTTTCCAAGTTGAAACCTTTTGTTCTTAATCAATCTTCTTTTTCCTCTTGTGTCCAACCTCCTCCTCCTCCCGTCCCTATCAATGATCATGAGGAGTATGAAGTTGATCGTATCCTTGCACATCACCACATTCAACAAGGCCGCCAACAACATATAGAATATAAAGTCCTCTAGAAAGTGTATCCCCTTCATAATGCCACCTGGGAGCCTCTTTCTTATCTCCAAAATGCACAAACAGTCATCCAAGAGTTTGAAGCTTCAATGATGATTAGGACATCACCAACTAGCAATGGGGGAATATATAACAATATAGAGTTTATTGAGTCAAGTTAGTCAATGTTAACAAAGTAGCAAATGGGCCAAATTAACCTAGAATATTCTAGAAGTATCTAGAAAACTACTTGGTACCTTCCAAGTATTGGGTAACATGCATACTTCTTGTATGAAGTGATGACTTCTAGGAGGAAGCTTCTTGGCTAGCTTAGCTTGCATGTTAGATAGGCAACTTCTAGAAGGAAGCTTCTTGAGAAGCTTCTTGGTTAACTTGGCTTGCACTCCAAGAAGGTGGTTTTAGGAAGCTTGTCAAGAGCCTTGTATGCTCCCTATAAATATCAAAGCCCAAGCTCATGTTAGGCATTTAGAGTTTCTCTCATTCAAGAGTCTCAATGTGATTTGTCACTTTGATCTTCCATTCTCCTTTTTCTCTCCTTGGTCTTGGTCTTTTATAGAGCATTTAAAAAGAAATAAAGATCCTTCATCCGATTATAGAGCTCCATTGAATCCAAGAATAGTTATAAGGATTTAATAGAAACTTTATTCCAAAATGCCTTGGGGTTTTACCTCAATTGAGTGCTAAACTCAACTCCCTTAAGCCTTAAATAAGCTCTCTTCTTACACTTCAATAATTTCATATAAGAAGGAAAAGTAAATTTCTATGCAATTTGATTAAGAAACTTATCCATAGCTTTATTGAAAAAATAGCTTATGTACAGCTTTAATGTTTGGAATTTTACAATTGCCATACCATCTTTACAAAGAAGACCAAGTCTCACTAATTATACCCACTAAATGTGCATTGTTTTTTGAAAAATGTGCATTATCTCTCTTTTTTATTTCCTCTAAGTTGGGGCTAAGAACTTGGAGAAGTTGGTTTTAATGAGATAAGAATCACCTCATTTGGACAGTGAGTGCAAAGATACAATCTTCCAAATTTATGCTCTACTAAGACACCAAAGGATGTGAAATTTGAGGTAGCTAGAGCTTCTCCTCTCTATATTTGATCTTTGTGAGTCAACACTCAATAAAAGGTCTGAGCAAGTTGATTCTAATTACATAAAAATACTTCATTTGGATCATTGAGTTTATAGATATATGTATGTAATAATTCAAGAACAAGAGAAGAGAGAAAACACAGATTTCACACTCAATCATCTGATGCTCCAAAGGAGCACCTTCTCTTTGTTATATAGACAAAGAGGATCTCTTCCAAGGAAACTCCACCATAGGATTAGGCACACAGATAGGTGACATGTCAGCAAGCTCCACTCTTGGATTACTTACTTGGATAGGTGACATGTCGGTCCTGGTCCTATCTAGTTGATCAAACAAGCTTTGACTAGAGGGAATCTTCTATGGAATCTTCCTTTAGGAATCTTAGAATCACGTGGATGAGGTACCATTGGAAAACTCTCAACAAGACAAAGAAAGGGGGATGGAAGGCCAGTCTTTCTTTTGTTTGGGAGGAGAGATATTTGCTCATTTTCAAGGCCTAATTCATCCGTTTAGGCCTTTGAAATTGCCTTCAAAGAATTCAAGCACATTTTGATTCCTACTCTATTAGTAGAAGTCCCCTTTTGGTGATACCTCTTTTTGATCTATTTAGTCTATCACGTGTAACATTCTTCCAAATGTTACCAAACCAATTCTCACTTTTAAATTATATGTCTAGCTATTGGTTCTAAGGTTTTTAAATCTATTTTGGTTTCTGCACTATTAGTAAAAGTACTCTTTTGGTGATACTTCTATCTGATCTATTTTGACCATCATGTATAACATTATTCTAGATGTTATTAAACCAAATTTCACATCTAGATCATATGCTTAACTCTTGGTATTACAAACCTCCCTTTTTTTAAGACAACTTCCTTGTTGTGCAACTGTTGCTCAAACGCTTGCACCAATACCAGTGCATGTGTCAAATTGGCAGCAGGCTCCTTGGTTGCTTCATAGAGAGGTATGCACTATACTAGATAGTCCACCCGTAGATGGCAAATACCACACATGCATTTTTGGAGAATACGCTCCACTTCATATTCCTCCGTGCCATCAATGAGTGTGGGACAAGGTCAAATGTCTTGTGTGGAATGACATTGGCCTAATCAAGGAGTATATCTTCATAGTAGGGAAGCATGGAACACTAGATAGATCTTCATGTGTGGTGGTAGCTTGAGGTGATAGGCCACAATGCCAACTCGACAAAGAATCAAGAAAGGCCTAATAAAATGAGGTTTGAGCTTACGATGTCCAACTAATGTGAGGTTGGTTATTGATAGCCACACCTGATCCCCAACATTGAACTTCATGTGCCTATGGTGTGCATTAAAATACTACTTTTATTGATTTTGTGCACTCTAAAATCTGTGCTTGGTGCTCTCCACACCTTGTTGGATTTTAGAAACAAATGTGTTGACTGTGTTGACGTTAGTAGCAATTGGACAAATCTTCATCAAGCTAGAAGGTGTAAAGGGATGCTCACCATACATGAGGAAGAACAGAGTGACCTAGGTGGATGCATTCACTGAATTGTTGTAAACAAATTCCACCAATGGGTGTCCCACCTTTCTTACTCTTCTAAGGTAAAGCCGCATAACATGTCTTCAATAGTATGATTAGCCCACTCTATTTGTCCATCTATTTGTGGGTGTTAAGCTATAGACATGGCCAACTTGGTTTCAAAGGAACCAAAGAGTGTTTGCCAAAACAAACTAGTGAATTGAGTGCCTCTATTGGTGATGAGTACTCAAGACAAGCCATGGTGAGAGAAGATTGCATCTAAGTATAATTGACCTAGTTGTGGGGCGGTCACATCCTTGGTGGTAGGGCATACATGAATCATTTTGCTGAGCCGGTCCACAAAGACCACGATGGAGTCAAACCTTGAGTTGGTCTTGGGTAATTCATAGACGATCCATACTCACTTGTTCCCAACGTTGGGCAAGAGTTGGGAGGAGTTGACGGAGCCCTATAAGAGCTTGATTGGAAGCTTTGTTCTGTTTACAAAGTAGGTAGTTGTGCACGTAGTCCATCAAGTTGTTGCTCATCTTGGGCCAATAGTAATGGCGCTGGACTACATCCAAGGTCTTGTCTACTCTGACATGACTTGCAATGGCTGAATCATGATATTCTTTTAGAATGATAGTGCATAATTTTGGGACATTTGGGATCCATAATCTACCATTATGAAAGGTGAGTCCTTGGGTGCTAGTGACACCTTTGGATGATTGCACTTCTATAATCTATAGATCAGTTTTTGTAGTAGCCAAATTCTTTGGCCAGAATTTAGGGTTAATCTTAACCTCTACCACCAAGTTGTTTGCCATTGGCATGCGGGTGAATGCATCTGCAAGTTGCTTCTGACCTTCCACGTAGGTGATTGTCATGTTGAAGTATTGTTGCCACTCTACCCACCAAATCTGACGACAAGATAGATCCTTCTACGTCATGAGGTAGACTAGAGGTTTATGGTCTATCTCTACTATAAATGCCTTCTCGCCCAAATAGTGCTTCCAATGCTTGGTTGCAAGAACGATGGCTAGCTCTTCATGTTCTGTGGTGTGGTAGTTGTGCTCTACTAGTAACAACTTTTGAGAGAAATATGCAATTGGATGCCATCTGTCATGCTATTGTTGTTGTGGGATTGCTCTTATTGCTATGCTTGATGCATCTATAGCCAACTTAATTGGATGTTTTGGGTCATACCACTTCAAGATTGGTGCATGTAGCAAAGGCCAACTCTTGTGCGGTTCCCTATGTCTACTTCTTTCCCTTGCCAAGTAGTGTTTGTAAAGGCTATGCAACCTTAGAGAAGTCCCTGACAAATCTACTATAGAATCCCATCAACCCCAAGAAGCTCTTGACTTCAGTCTGATCTTCTAGGGCACGCCATTTTTGAATGACCTCTATTTTATCTATCAATACTTGAATGCCCTATACACTTACTCTATGCCCCAAGTAGTCTACTTTAGACTTGCCAAACTTGCACTTTGAGATTTTGGCATACAATCGATTCTGTCTTAGAATCTGGAGGACTTCTCGTAGATGCTATTTGGGTTTTGTCATCATGCTACTATATATTAAGATATCACCCAAGAAGATGATAACATACTTATCCAAGTATGGACAAAATATGTCATTCATTAGACTCATGAAAGTCATAGGTGCATTGGTGAGGCCAAAAGGCATCACAAGATACTTGAAGTGGCCATACTTGGTTTGAAAGGCAATTTTGTACACATCCTCCTTTGCAATTTGTAAATCCAATTTAGTGAAGTATCTTGCTCCTTGGAGTTGATCAACAAGTCATCCATGCAAGGTAAGGGGTATTTGTTCTTCATTATTTGCTGATTGAGACCTTGATAGTCAATGCACATGCGCATTGTACCATCTTTCTTCTTCACAAACAAGATGGGAGCCCCATATGGTGATATGCTAGGTTGGATGAACCCCTTCTGCAGCATCTCCTCAATTTGAGTCTTACACTCTTCTAACTCATGAGATGATAGGCGATATGAGGCCTTACAAGGAGGTGTCTTCCCCTAGAGTGTCTCAATTTTATGATCTACTCTCCTTTTTGGTGGTAATCCTGAGGGTAGATCATTGGGAAAGACATCTTGAAATTCATCTACCACATCTTTCAATTTCTCAGGAATTTGTCCATCAAGTTGTGCGCTCTAGACTTCTCTTATTAGACCCATGAAACATCTATCTATAGTTGATGTCCCTATGACATACAGAGGCAATTCTTGCCTGTGTGATTTTTCTTTAACCCTAATGATTGACCATTGGTGGGTTCTCACTACTTTCTTCCTCCAATCTACCATAGAGTTGTAATGCTCCATCCATGGCATGCCTAAGATTGCATCCTAACAAGCTATTGTATCACTTTCTACTCAATTGCTTCTTGATATTCTCCTATAAAGAGTGTTACCCATCTAGGTAATGATTCAATTCTCTCTATTTGCACGTTAGGTAACTCTACTTCTTCACTCTCATCTCTCTCTAGATCTATTCTCAATCTTTTTGCAACAGAGCTAGACAAGAAATTCTCTATTGCTCCCGGATCTATTAATATGTTCACTTGATTGCCTTCTAGGATTCCATTCATAACAATCAATTGTGAGGTTGCCTTTTGGGACCTTTGCGCATTTGTCTTCTTCTTTCCCTTGCTTCTCTACTTCCTTATTGAGCAAGTAAGGCTGTGAGGTACATTTATTGATGATCTTCATTTTCCAAATTGATTTCCACTTCTTCCTCTTCAATGTGCCTCTCCATGTTGTTCAAAGATTTCTTGTATGAAAGCCGAGGGCCTCTAGGGAAACAAGCACAACAGTTGGTAAATATGTACCCAATACGGCCACAATTATAACAATAGCGTTGTTTTCCTTGAGTTCCTTCTCCTTGTGGGACTCCATCTCTTGGTTCTTCTACTCGTCCACACTCTCCTTGAAGCAGTCATGCTCCTTGATCTCAAAATCAAAGGTTGCCCAATTCCATTGGTATTGGTCCACCCATGTGTGGCATTTCTACCAATAATGTTGAGGTGGAATTACTCCTTCACCTCTACCCAATGCTCTTGCTATTCTTTGCACACAAGCAATAGTTTCAAATACCGTGTGAGGATTTGCACCATGACTTCTTGGCAAATCCACTCCTTCAACCCTCAATTGAAATTGTCAAGAGCCTTTGTTGGACTCATGTTGGTTATTGTGACTTGTAGATCCAGAAATGCCTCCACATACTCTTGTACATTGTTCTTTTGTCTCAATCCCCATAGCCGGATTTGGGCCATTTGCACAGAATCTACCAATTGGAAATTCTTCAGCAATCCTTCTTGCATTGTTATCCATGTGATCTCCCTTCTCTCTTCCAACATGGATTGTTCCCAAGCATTGTACCATATGAGGGCTTTATTGGTCAAGTACCCACATGCAAACATGCATACAGCATGCTCCGTGATCTCTATTGAGAACAATCAAGAATATCAATTCATTCTTGAGATCCAATTTTCCACTACTCTCATCGTATGTTGCCCCTTGTAAGGGTCAATGTTGCAGGTCTTCTTCATCCACAATAGCAATGTGGCTTCATCATTGACAAGGTTTGTAGGCACAGGTGCCTCTCTAGGTACTTTAGTTGCAAGTATTGGGTTTTGAGAGGGCTCTTCTTCTTGCATTGCTTGATCATTCCTAAGGATCTGCACTTGACTTTCTAATGTCTCCATGGTCATCTTAATCTCTCAAAATTCATTCAAAATCCCTTGCATTCCTTGCACCAGCTCTTGCAATTGCGGATCCATGGTTCCTACAATACTCAATTGCTAATGTCTACTTCAATTTATAGTCAATATGATCACTCTAGAAGGTGCACTAACTATCGGAACTACCGTTGGGACCTCAAAAGCTATCACTTGTTGATAATACTCCTCACCAAAATTCCTACCACAAAATCTCTAAACATCACTTTCAGTCTCACTACATAATGAATTTCTACTTGAGTGTTGAAAGGGAGAGGATTTGGAACATTCATATCCATAACATCATAATAGAATGTAGATTGTCAAATCCTGCTCTCTATTGTATACCACCACAGGTAGAATCACCGGGTTTGGTGAGTTCATCACCTTGTCCATGCTCCAAAGTGATAAACTAGCGATACTCTCATTTTCTCATGCTGGATGTACATAACCTTGATGTGGAATGGATTCAAGAATGGAAAGCTAGGTGTGGGAAATTGTCCTCTAGGTGCATCCATCCCATCTGCTCTCTAAAGTCCTTCCTAAGTTTAGTAATTACTCTATGTTCTCCACCTCAAATTACTCAATTTCAGTAGTTCTTGTTCTTCCAAGAGGTGTGATCCACTCTCTTGGATTAAAACACTTGCTCTGATACCATTATAATATTCCAAGGACAAGAGAAGAGAGAAACACAGATTTCACACTCAATCATCGGATGCTCCCAAAGGAGCACCTTCTCTTTGTTATATAGACTAAGAAGATCTCTTCCAAGGAAACTCCACCATAGGATTAGGCACACAGATAGGTGATATGTCAGCAAGCTCCACCCTTGGATTACTTACTTGGATGGGTTACATGTCGGTCCTGGTCTTGTCTAGTTGGGCAAACAAGCTTTGACTAGAGGGAATCTTCCTCTAGGAATCTTAGAATCACATGGGTAAGGTACCATTGGAAAGCTCTCAATAAGACAAAGAAAGGAGGATGGAAGTCCAATCTTTCTGTTTTGGGGGGGGGGGAGTAATTTGCACATTTTCAGGCCTAATTCATCCGTTTAGGCCTCCAAAATTGCCTTCAAAGAATTCAGGCATATTTTGGTTCATACTCTATTAGTAGAAGTCCCCTTTTGGTGATTCCTCTTTCTGATCTGCTTAGTCCATCATGTGTAACATCCTTCCATATGTTACCAAACCAATTCTCACCTTTAAATCATATGTCTAGCTATTGGTTCTAAGGTTTTTAAGTCTATTTTGGTTTTTGCACTATTAGTAGAAGTACTCTTTTGGTGATACTTCTATCTGATCTATTTTGATCATCATGTATAACATCATTCCAAATTTTATTAAACCAAATTTCACATCTAGATCATATGGCTAGCTCTTGGTATTACATAATAGCTTGAATCTTCATCTTTCAAGACTTGAATCTTTATGACTTTACATAGAGTAAAGATGTTGTAATTCCTTGTACATAGATCCAAAGTCTAAAAATTAGCATTCAGTTGAAACCTCTTGAGATAATGGTTCTATAGAAATAAAAATGAACTTATTTGGATGTGCGATTACACAAAAACAAAAGCAATTCCTAGAGCTAAGATGTATGAATAATCTCATATTGCAAATTATTATAATTTCCTTGTTTGACCTCCAATTGTGATAAATCAGATCTCAATAAAAACCTTGCCAATTTTTGGTTCTATCAGCATAGAAATCATCTGATTTGGATGTTTGAGTATAGAGTAATCCTACTTTACATGTAGAGGTCTCAACACCAAGTAATTGGAATGTCATAATGAATCAAATGGTCACATCATCTTCCTTAAAGTTGCAAATGCTGCAAAAGAGGATTCAATAAAAAACTTGTGTAATTTTGGTTCTAATGACACAAGAATCACCTATATTTGGTCCTTGAGTGCAAAGAAACAACCCTCCAAATTTGGTTTTCCTAACACCAAGATGCATGAAATGTGATAGATCTAGAATTGTCACCACTACTAGCTTTGTCACGCCATTTCTAGTTCCGCATCTAGATGCTCGCACATTGGAGTTCCAGTGATGGTAGTTAGAGTTATTCTAGCAGTTTCTCAAGGACTACTTTCCGACGGTTAGATTTTGTGTTTGGGGTACTGACTTCACGGTGGGGCCCACCGTCACTTTGCACCGTTTGCACCGTCGAGTGTGCCGTCAGCGGGACCGTTAGGGTTTTAGGGCTAGCTCGAGTCCAGGGGGTATAGTTTCGAAGTGAGCTCCAGAGAGCTCACTTCTCTGATGTTGAGCCTTCGAGTTCCTGGCTATGGTGGACAGAGGCCGGCGAGCGTCACCTGGATTCTCTATGCTTGAGTGGGTGTGGCTTGACTGTAATCAGTGCCCAGTTGTTGGCAGTTTATAGAGTGACAGATCAAGTACTGATCTGAGTTGAGTTGAGTTGAGAATGTTAAGCAATCTGATTACATCAGAGAAGTGAAGTCAGGGGGAAATCGGGTGCAGGAACGTTGAGTGTTGGTGGTATCTCCAAGCTCGGTGGATCGTGGTAGCTCGATTCAGGTTCTGTGTTTCCCTAGTGTGCAGAAGCTCGTGTAGTTGATGCAAATTTGGCAGTTAGGCGGACGGTGTGCGGAAGCGCTGGCCAAATTTCGAGCAAAGGAGGAGCAATTTTCGAGCAGTGTTGTGATTTTGAGCTCAGGAGGTGAAGGCAGGACCAATTTGCTACGAGTTGGGCTCAGAAAGTGAAATTGAAAGTGGAGTTGGAAAGCTCTTCTCATGAAATTGTGATTTGGAAAAACCCGTTTTGTCAATTTGGCTCGAGTGGAAAGTTAGCGGGGGATTTGGCGGACATCCATCTTTAGGGTTTACGTCAGATTTTACGTCAGATTTACGTCAGATTTTGGGCCAGAATTGGAGGAGTTTCGCTGTTTGGCCAAATTTGGAGAAGTTTCGCTAGTTTGGAGGAGTTTCGCAGATTTGGAGAAGTTTCGCCAATTTTGGAGGAGGTTCGAAGTGGCAACAAGAAAGGCCTCATTTGGCTGAATTTCGGCGTTTCGAGGCATAGGGCTGTGGGCTATGAGAGGCTACGAAGGCCTAGAAGGGCCAGCAAGCCAGCTTGTTGGCGTGAGGCTAGCTAGTTTAGTGTAGATCTTGGTCATTGGTTGGCAAAATCTGCCTTTCTTGCTAGATTGTGCGCAACAGGGTTTGACCCCTAGATCTCTTGTTCCTAGACTGGTGCCCTAGCCAACTGGTTCACCCTCACTTGTTGTCATAGTGACTATGCCACTGTTATCTATACACATGTAGCTTTGGCTAGGAGAGGCAGTTTGATCCCATTCTTGGTGATCCTGGTAGCTTAGGACTTAGATACGAACTACTCTTATGTCAAATGCCAAATGGTGGCAGAGTCAGTCCCGTGTTGTGTTATGAGATGGAGGGTTTTTGTTTAGATTTCTTGTGATTGGATCCCCTCCATTCTCTGCTTCCTGTTTGTGCACCACGTTTGTGTGAGGTGCCTTGACTTTTGAGCATTGGTGCTCTGGTGTGCTCTCGGTGGTGAGGCTGGAGTGATGACCAGTCAGACTACCTTTGTTTCTCTCCGGTGAGGCAGGAAGTGATGACCTGCAGACCATGAGAGTGCATGTTATGATGGCAGGTTACAGGTTGCCCTTCCCCTAGTGTAGTTATCTCGGTTAGAGTTACATTAGTGGGTGGTGTCTAGTTGGTGTTGGCACTTGGTGGGGCACTTGCGGTTGCAGTTGGTGGTTCGGGTTTGCTATTGCAGTTACGTGGTCACGATGGAGTTCTTTGGAGATTCCAGAGGAGTTAGCCTTGCAATACGCAATGGGTTTACTCGGAGTGGTGCTCGGTATCAGCTTGTATCTCAGGTCCCAGTGAGGGAGGAGATTGACTCTGAGTTGGAGTTTGACACAGGAGCTGATTTAGTTGAGAGTGCACTTGGTGTGTCCGCACCGTTGTTGTGAGACATGGACGAGATTTATGGGGCCTCCAAAGGCCCTAGGCGTTACTCTGGTACAGTGGGTACTATTGAGTTGGATGATTTCATCCAGGAGTTTGATAGTTGGTGTGATCTGCAACAAATGCGGAACCCGACTTTGTTCACACCCTTCATGGCATGGAAGGGGTTGTTTCAGCACTTGGAGGGTCCACCGATGGACGACTACCATGAGTTCAGGAGAGCTCATTTGGAGGAGATTGAGTTATGGAGACAGTATTGGTCTCCACACTATGTCTCCATCACTTCAGGTTCGGTGGCCGGGAGTAGGTCGGTTGTACCTACGAGTTCTAGCTCGAGTAGTGTTGGTGGAGCTAGTGGAGGTGCACTAGCTGGAGATAGTGCTACTACGAGTGGAGGTACCACTGCAGGAGGTGGTGTGGTACTGGGGTTTAACCCCATGGTGGAGTTCTTCCTATGTTTGAGGCAGAACTACCAGGGAGTGCGGACTGACAAGCTGAGGAGCTTGCAGGAGTTCCAGCGGAAGGCTGGAGAGAGCCTACGCGAGGCATATACTCGCATGAGGCGGCTGATCAGTTTCACTCAGGGAGTTACTGAGGCCCAGGCAGTCCAGTTTTGGTATGGGATACTGGACAGGGAGTTGCGACGTAGAGTTTGTGATGCTACGTTGTTGCAGGCTACTTCGCCCACTTTGGCAGTAGTCTTTGGTTTGGCTGAGCGTATTGAGCTCAACATGGTGGAGGAGAGAGTGGTGACAGCTGGATTTGGTAGAGAGACCTCATCCACGGTTGTGACTTCTTCTAGAGTGCAGCAGAGTGCACCACGCCCAGTTGGTTTTCGAGGACAGGGTGGACAGCCCAGATCCTATGGAGCGAGTGGAGGGCCTAGTGGAGTTAGACCCTTACCCTCATTTTTGGGTCAGCAGCAGCCAGTGAGTGGTGGTGTTGCTTGTTGGACTTGTAGTAGACCTCACCATAGGAGAGAGTGTACTCAGGGCAGCAGACCTGATACCTCTTGTGCATCACAGCCAGCACAGAGGCAGTGTGAGCATTGCCACAGATTTGGTCACACTAGTGACCGGTGTTTTGACCTACACCTGGAGTTACGGAGTGGTAGGGCTGCTATGGCAGGTAGTAGAGGAGCTCCAGTTCATGGAGGACGAGGTGGTAGAGGTGGTGGTAGAGGATCTACACCTAGTAGGGGTGCAGTACCTGCCCTTACTTCTGACACAGCTATGGCTACTCGGATTGAGCAGTTGGAGCAGAGATTGGCTAGTATGGCTATTGCTCATAGGAGATCAGATTCAGGTGCTGAGGCTTCCACCTCATATGCTGGTGATAGAGATGCTTTGGACTTCATGTGCGGAGCAGCACAGGTGGATGCATCTGCAGCAGTGACTAGGAGTGCAGTACGTGCTCCAGAGCCTAGAGGAGCATCAGTGGAGTTGGACCCACAGAGAGGAGAGGTTGGGAGACAGGTCAGACTTCCCCAGTCTTTCACGCTATCTGAGGCATTGCAGACGACATCTATGGTTCCTAGACGTCCCAGTGCAGGTGTGGTAGGTGGTGATGGAGTACCTGATGGAGTACCTGCTAGTCAGCCACCTGCTACTACACAGACTGAGTCTAGCATGATGTTGAGGGCGGCTCAGCTGATTATGCGGCATCCTTTATTTTCAGCCAGTGACATGTTTACATTGGGAGTTGACCCAGCCCCAGTGTTCCGGTTGGCTGCCACGTTGTGTGAGAGTAGGGATGGTGCAGTTCCTACTACTAGAGCAGAGGTGGTTGGTAGTGGAGCTGACTTGGTTGAGGAGCATGGGATCCGTTCAACGACCAGTGGTTTATGGCAGGCAGCAGCGGCTAGACTGGAGGAGTTGCCAGCTAGACCGGCCTTTGAGAGAGCGCGGTTTACACCTGGTGTTGTCCTATTGGATAACCAGAGGGGGATCTTTTGTTTAGTGGGACCTTCAGGGAAGGTCTATACACCATAGAGAGTCTTGTTAGACTCTGGTGCGCAGCCTCTTATGTTGGGGAAGGCTGAAGTTGTTGGTCTGGAGTTACGGAAGACCGATGTGGAGAGGTGTCCATTTCAGATCCAAACATCTCTAGGTGGTGGTTCGACATAGTACATCACACGTGGAGACCTTGTTGTCCAGGTTCAGCCTGGTTATCCGACTGATAGCTCGGTGGTGAGAGCTCAGGCTATTGCGACGATAGCTGAGTCCTATGATGTGCTAGTTGGGGGAGCAATGTTATACCCTATGGGTTTCAGTATTGACTATTGGGAGGAGATAGCCTCTTATAGACCTGGTTGGCAGTCTGGTGAGGGACGGGTATGTCGCCTACCAGTACGCTTTAGTAGTGGCAGTCTTGGCTCACTACAGTCCGGGACCATGGCAGCATCAGTTTTGGCTTTCAGCGGTGCAGTTACTTGGCCTGGTGACTTGTTGGAGGGGAACGCCCATGCTGAGGATACTCCAGTACCAGAGGAGATCACTCGGCTATGGAGTACGAGTGGGATTGTTCCATCCACCTTGGATGTTCCATTGTGGAGTTCAGAGGAGGCATTGCAGCAGCATGCAGATCAGTTGGTGCAGCAGGCTTGGAGTGGAGCCTTCGTACCATCAGGGGATGAGTGTGAGGATGAGCCTCCAGAGGCGATTGCTTTGACACCTCTGGATACCACACTCATTGCTTGGCAGTACCCAGTAGAGGGGATATGCCTATTGGAGTTGTTTGGTGGGATCAGCACCGGACTAGCTGTGGTGTTACAGGCGGGTATCCGAGTACAGAGGTACTTGTATGTAGAGAGAGATGAGACTGCTAGGCGAGTCTCTCTACATCATGTGGCACACTTGGCCTATCGGTATCCGGAGTTATTACCGATGTCAGCAGTCAGAGGTTACCAGAAGGCCTTACCAGGAGACATTTCCTTATTGGGGGCGCATGACCTAGAGAGACATGGGCCTATTCACTTGGTGATTTCTGGATGGCCATGTCAGGGACATACACGTGCGGGCCGCGGTTTGGGTCTTCAGGATCCTCGTTCTGGTGTGTTTTGGGAGATGTTACGGATACTACGACATCTCCAGGTTCATCAGTCTGTTTCTCCAGCTTACTTTTTGGAGAACGTTCCATTGATGGGTGATTCTTGCACTAGAGTGGTGGCGAGTACACATCAGGTCCATTCTTGGATGGGACCTGCTGTATTGTTAGATGCAGCCAGAGTGGGATCACGGGCTCATCGTCTTCGTCTTTGGTGGACGAACCTTTTACCCAGAGAGGTTCTACAGCGTAGTTATGATGGGATTCAGCGACTAGACCACATTCTTGTTGATGATATCTTGGATGCTGGACGTCAGTCTCAGACAGTGGTAGTGGCTGATAGGTCACCTATGGCAGTGGTGAACCTAGTTGGACAGCCTAGAGCTGCATTTCCCACACTCATGAGTTTCCCAGGCTCTCATGCTTTTTGAGAGGGAGGACCTGGACTTGTTTGGGACTCACAGTTACAGCAGTTGGTGGAGCCCAATGCTGATGAGAGAGAGCGGGCGATGGGTTTTCGCACCGGTATTACCGCTGTTCCAGCAGTGTTAGAGGCATCCAGGCGTCAGGTGTTAGGTCAGGCTATGGACCTGAACTGTTTGACCTGGATTGTGAGCCTTGGTTTGGCAGAGCAGCGTAGGATGCGCTTGATAGGCATCACCACTCGGACACTTGTGAGCCCTGTGCCTATCGAGACGATTCAGGCACATGCTGGGGGTGATGGACCGAGTGGACATGGTATTCTTGGGACACATCCAGTAGCTACTAGGGAGAGTGGTCTACTTGGAGTCCATCCAGGTGAGCGTGGGCTACTTGGATTACACCCTTGGTCCACATGGGATGCAGCCAGAGGACGTATGGAGCTTGCAGCCAGAGTGGAGGGAGTTTTTCACACAGAGGTTGGGACCTCTAGTGGTCGGGAGCATGACACCATTGCTCCCAAGGGCCCAGTGTAGCAGCCAATCAGTACGTCTTCCACTCCTACTACAGTTACAGAGGATACTTGGGAGCCAGATCTTGGACCCAAGCTTATTGGAGAGGAAAGATGAAGGGTTTGGAGGTTCTTGAGGAGTCACACGAGTTGTTTTGCCTTCAGTATGAAGGATTTGGGTGCTCTGAAGGGACTTGGTATACGGATTGAGCTTACTAGCGACACACCTGTTTTCCGACGTCCTTATCGATATAGTGAGATGGAGAGGACATTGATTCAGAGCCGGAGTAGTGACCTTTTTGAGGCTGGTTTGGTGGAGATTTCACATGGAGAGTATGCATCAGCGACAGTGATGCCAGCCAAGAAGGATATGCATGGCAACTATACAGATAGGCGGATGTGTGGAGATTACCGTCCTATCAACCGACATACCAGGGCTGATCGGTATGCCATGCCTACACCGGAGGAGATTTTTGATGCGATTGGGCATGCAAAGGTCTTCAGTACTTTGGATCTTCGAGCGGGATATCATCAGTTGCCGATCAGGGAGGAAGATAAGTCCAAGATAGCATTTTGGGCTATTGATCCTCACGGCAAGGATGTGTTATATCAGTGGAGATTCTTACCATTTGGGTTGAAGAATGCTCCTGCTGAGTTCCAGAGGGTCATGGATAGGATCCTAGCTGGACTGGATTTTGCTCGGTGCTATATTGATGACATTTTGGTGTATAGCACTACTGTGGAGGAGCATGAGCGACAGTTGTTGGAGGTGTTTGAGAGGTTGAGATCTCATGGACTCAAACTACATCCTGGGAAGTGTAGGTTCTTCCATGAGCAGGTTGAGTATTTGGGTCACACTATCTACCCCGGAGGACTTGGTGTTCAGCAGACCAAGGTGGAGGCTATTGCACGTATTCCTCGGCCTACGGATGTGAGCAGAGTGCGAGCATTCCTTGGGTTGGCAAACTTCTATCGCCGCTATGTTAGAGGATTTAGTGCCATTGCCAAGGCCTTGACAAAGCTGACCAAGCTTACACAAGAGTGGTGTTGGGGAGATGAGCAGGAGAGAGCTTTTGTAGAGCTCAAGGAGAGGTTGACATCTACTCCTATTTTGAGGAGACCGATCAGGGGACGACCATTTCAGGTTCACACTGATTGGAGTATGTTGGAGCTTGGAGCGATGCTCACCCAGCATGATGATGAGGAGAAGGAGTTTGTGGTGGCCTATGCTAGTCGCTCCAACAATTCAGCGGAGGTGAAGTATAGTTCATATGAGGGAGAGTGCTTGGCAGCAGTTTGGGCAGTAGCACATTTCCGATGTTACCTATTTGGTAACCCCTTCACTCTCATCACTGATCATCAGCCGCTGAAGTGGTTGATGGAGTCCGACAAGCTTTTAGGGAAGCTTGCACGATGGGCTCTGATTTTACAAGAGTATGATTTCACGATTGTTCACAGACCTGGAGTGGTGAACCGTGATGCAGATGGGTTGAGTAGAAACCCATGTCCCAGCCAGCAGGATCAGACCGGAGCACGTTGGTATGGTGAGACAGATGAGGAGATGGTGCCAAGTTGGCATGCATCGGCCTTTCTGTGTATATTTGCAGAGACTTTGGTGGTATCTCTCTCAGCGCATACAGGAGGAGTTATTGAGGTCACAGATCCAGAGAGTGAAGATATTGGTACAGTTCAGCGAGACATTCATGATGATGTCTTAGTGATGGACTATCTTTGCACTGGTGTTGTGGGTGGCACAGTTGGGGCCAAGGAGAGAGACCGTGTTCTTCAGCGAGCCAGACAGTTCAGATTGGAGGGTAGACACCTTTTGCGTGTATGGGAGGATGGTAGAGTGCAAGTAGTACCACTTCCATCACAAAGACCACAGTTGGTCCGTCATGCTCATGAGGAGCTAGGACATTTTGGAGTAAAGCGTACATATAGCTTACTCCAGAGTCATTATTGGTGGCGCGGTATGCAGACCGAGGTACAGCAGTTTGTTGCCAGATGTGTGGTTTGTGACCGAGTTAGAGCATCATTCAATGCTCCTACGCCACAGTTACACCCATTACCTATCATGGGATTGGGTTACCGTTGGAGTTTGGACTTTGCCGGACCTTTACCGCTGACTGTGAGACATCATCGGTATGTTTTGGTGATGGTGGAGCACTTCTCCAAGTGGATTGAGTTGGTGGCACTTCCTGACAAGTCTAGTGAAGGGACAGCTTACTCGTTCCTGGATTGAGTTCTTAGTCGTTTTGGTGCACCAGCTAAGGTTTTGACTGATCAGGGTACAGAGTTCTTGGGAGAGTTTCAGGTCTTGTGTGACAAGGCTTTGATTGATCATCGTACTACATCCCGAGATCACCCTGAGGCAGATGGCTTAGCAGAGAGAGTGGTTCAGACGGTGAAGAGAGGATTGCAAAAGTATGGTTTGCAAAGAGGCCACTTGGGAGATTGGGATCTCCAATTACCTTGGTTGGCCATGGGCTATCGGTTCAGCCGGCAAGCCTCCTTAGCATCCTTCTCTCCATACTTCCTACTCTATGGACGAGATCCAGATTTACCTGCAGCCATTCGTCGAGATGCTACTGTAGTTTTGGACTTGGATGACCCCGATGTATGGATGAGCGCATGTTCTCAACGGGCATAGATCTTTCGGAGAGTGATGCCAATGGCCTTTGAGAACTTGGCGATTGCTCAGCATAGAGATACTTTACGCTATGCTACCATTCGAGGAGGAGGTTATAGACCCTCGATCCATCGATTTCATCCAGGCGACTATGTATATCTACAGCAGACAGCACCGACGACACTTGATATTTCTACAGGCCGCACTATCTTGAGAGTGCGCGAGGTTTTGCCATCTGGAGTCCTTGTGTTAGAAGGACGTGATGGTGTTGTTTGGAAGGATCATGTGCGCAATTGTGCGCCATGCCACCTCCCAAACATTGATGGTACTATGGACCCAAGCTTGGCACTTGTACGTGCAGGCTTGAGGTGTATGTTATGTGGCTCTTCTGGTGGAGCTGCTACTATGTTAGTGTGTGATAGCTGTTCGAGAGGATGGCATAAGGCATGTATGACTCCTCCCCTCACGGTGGTTCCTCAGGGACAGTGGTTATATCCTAGATGTACTTGACCTATAGCTAGTTCATTCTTTATATGGTATAGATTGCAGACAGGCGACTAACGATGGGACTCCATAGCACCCGGCCTCCTGATCTTTGCCCATTAGAGGGTATACCATATACTTAGAGTAGATGGCTATCTGGAGTTAGAGGGACCTAACCGCCAGCTAGGGGGGCGATTGTGGCACTTTAGAGTCTATGTATGACTTATGTGTGAGTTGTGCTTTTATAGTGTATGATGTTGACAGCGATGTATGTTGTGTAGCGATGTATATACGCACGACAGCTGTCACGCCATTTGTAGTTCCGCATCTAGATGCTCGCACACTGGAGTTCCAATGATGGTAGTTAGAGTTATTCTAGCAGTTTCTCAAGGACTACTTTCCGACGGTTAGATTTTGTGTTTGGGGTACTGACTTCACGGTGGGGCCCACCGTCACTTTGCACCGTTTGCACCGTCGAGTGTGCCGTCAGCGGGACCGTTAGGGTTTCAGGGCTAGCTCGAGTCCAGGGGGTATAGTTTCGAAGTGAGCTCCAGAGAGCTCACTTCTCTGATGTTGAGCCTTCGAGTTCCTGGCTATGGTGGACAGAGGCCGGCGAGCGTCACCTGGATTCTCTATGCTTGAGTGGGTGTGGCTTGACTGTAATCAGTGCCCAGTTGTTGGCAATTTATAGAGTGACAGATCAAGTACTGATCTGAGTTGAGTTGAGTTGAGAATGTTAAGCAATCTGATTATTGTGGCACTTTAGAGTCTATGTATGACTTATGTGTGAGTTGTGCTTTTATAGTGTATGATGTTGACAGCGATGTATGTTGTGTAGCGATGTATATACGCACGACAGCTTAGATTGCTTTGCCTTGAAACAAAGCTTGTAAGTCACTTGTTTTAATGGAGCATATGTCACTTGATTTTCACATGTGTGTATAGAGAAACAACCCTTCAAAAAATTAATTTCTCCCTAATCACATCTCCAAACTGAGCAATCTTGGTTGCAATTGGAAGCTCCTATAAAGGTACTTCTAATTAGACCAAAATCACTCTATTTGCCAAAAAGATGATAGTGAAAAGACCATTTGAGTATGTGTTGCTTAAGTTCTTAAATCAAGAACCTTTTAGGGACATTCAGATGTTCATAACCTCTAGCCTATACATCCATTGAATCCAACTTGGTCTCAATCAAAAGCCCTTGAAAAGGCATTTCCAAATAGGTAAAATACACATGATTTGGATTTGTCTTATCTAAGACACAATTCATCAAATCTCTCTTGTTTAGGTCCAATACCTTGGGAAATCCAAAAAAAAATTACATGCTTTTTTCTTTTGCCACTAATGTTCAAACTGCACAGTCTTGGTATTTATGGAAAGCTCTCAACCAGAACGTTCCAAAAAGGCAAAGCACATTCCATTTGGACAAGTAATGTCAAAGATACAAGCCTTGAAGTGCTTTTCTAACTATCCTCTCTCAAATGTACACCCTTGCTCCTCCTATTTTAAGAAGCAAAGGTTGTTCCATGGAGAAGGTTATATTATGTTGCATCATGTGTTTCTTGGGTGTCCTTATTGTGAAGAGATGAGAATTAGGCTTCATATTAATGTTGGAGACTTTTCTAATCTCTTACAAACTAGGGCTTTAGGAAATTACATGATATAGATTAGTTAAATCAGATCATTTATTAGAACTTGGTTAGATATTCTAAGTACCCTAGGATCACATTGCATTGTATGTGACTTTATTATGTTTTCTAGCCTTTTGATTCTTTAGGTGTTATGCATTATATTCATTGTTTCACTATTTCTTAGCTCAAACTTGTGTCTTAAGGTAAGGTCTATGGAGAATTAAAGACTTCTTTACAAGGCTAATTGTGCTATATAATCTAATGGTTGGTATATGAATTTGGTTACTTGGGCAATAAGGTGGAACATTCTTGAACAAATTAGAAGTTGGAGATTATTACTCTATGTGAGGTGATCAAGGATTAGTTTTTATGACCTCTATGCATGAACATAAGGACCAAGGTTGTCCCATTAATAGTTTATGAATTCAATGTTGGTGTATTGTAAGCAAGAGTTATATTTTTGTTAAGATATCAGCCAGCATAGATCTACTATAGAATTAGGGGCATTTAAAATGTATAGATCATTGTTGCAGTTTTGCATATAATGTTCCATATGCAAGGTTGAAGATGAGTACCATGTATTATTTGTGTGTCCTTATTATGAGGAAATTAGACTTAAATATGATATTAGCGTGAGAGACTTTTATTGTCTCTTGTAAATTGAGGCTTTAGCTTTAGGAAGTACATGATAAAGATTAGTCGTCATCAATTTATTACCAACTTCTTAGGTATCTTAGGTTATTCACTAAGTTGCATGTAATTGTGTTATGTTATCTAACATTTTGAATCTTTAGTTCTTTGATCTTGATTTTTAGTATCTCATATTATTGCTCAATAGAGTAATAGCTCATAAAGTCTTATTGCATAAGAATAGTTCTAGAAGTCTATATCTATATATGGTTATAGAAGTCTATATCATTATATATTTTTTGCATATTTTGTCATGTGCAAGGTTGATGATGAGCATTATGTATTTCTTGAGTGCTTTTGTTATGAGAAGGTCAAAGTAAGATATTATATTAGTGCTAAAGACTTTCCACTCTTTTGCAAATTGACAATTTAGCTTTAGGAAGGAGATAATTGAGATTAGTTTACATTCAATCAATAAAATATAAACTGATTAGATGTCTTAGTTTATTCTCTAGACTCAAATTGCATATTATCTATATATTTTTTCAAGCTTATTAACTCTTCTGTCTTTTGTACTTTATATTCATTGTTTTATTATGAGTAGATTGTAATTAAGCGCAAAATAATTACTAGTCATTTTCTACCTTAAAGGAGGTAGAGGATTTAGATGTATGGAAGTAGTTGATAGAGATTAGTTTATATTGTACTATTATTTTATAAACAAGTTACATATTCACTTGCATATATGATTGATTCTTGGTGTAGATTACAAATTTTTGATTCTTTGGATGTTCAAGAATTGTATCTTTGATTTTCTAAATGGAGCTTGTTGCTCCCAAACGTGAGATGAGAGGATCACCTACACACTATAGTATTTTAATTATGATTGATGATTAAATGTCAAGAGAATATCTCTTTGTTAATGATTCATGATTCATTGTCTAGAAAATCACTTCTTTGCTTTTGATTTGTAGTGTGTCTTTTGCTTTTGAAACTTGGTGTCTTCTAAGCTTCATGTTTTTCTTCATTTCCATTTTTATATAGTTATTTAGTGATAACTGAACTCAACTAGTTAGAGTTGAGAACTTATATCATTCATGGAGAAATAAAGGTTATATATTATGTTTCTTCAACTAAGATTTTTATTGATCTAACCTATTGGATCTAAACCATGTCCAACTTCTAAAATATGAATTTCAGTAAACAAGGTGGTTCCAAGGAGACATACCACACTAATTTCAAATATTGAGTGTAGTGAGTGCACTCCCATCTACTCAAAACTTGGCTCCATACAAGTTTTGATTTGAAATGAATATAAATAATACTTGAATTCTTGTGCGTGAGTCTTACCGTTGAACGAAATTTACTCTCTCGTTTTTCACTTTCACTTTGTGAGTGTTTGTTCTTTATGTATCAACAAATACTGCACATAGTATATATAGAATGGGGATTTCTATCAAATTTAAAAAACACGTTATATATTTCATGAGTTGAATCTATTTGTGTGTTTACTTTTATGTTTGTTGGATTACTATTCTTCCTAACTTGATATCATATGCTTGACAAATATGCTTGACAAATTAAGGACAAGATCTCAATATTTGCTAACCGATTCCTCAAAAGAAAACATTCTCACCACTTTTATCGACTTCTTCTTATTTGAGTGAGCATACCATGATTAGAAATTAGATTCAGCATATCCAAAGAGAGTAGAATATTCTACATATTGCTGAATTCCCACGGATCACAAGTATATATCTTGCCCTAGCAATCATCATGAAGCGCATCTAATTTCTCATGAAAATTTTATTGCTTGTTTGGGACAAAACTAAGAGCAAAAGAAACTGCTACGCATTTAAGATTGAAGTTCAAACTGTTAAATGGTCAGTTGAACGACATTTGAGATTCAGCTTGTGCGGTAAAATGATATCCATCCCTAGCCTTTGTTGATAAACATCCCATTACAATACCTTGAAATTTTTTAACTTGTAATTTTCTTTGATGGGGAATGTCTAAATTGATGTCCTATTCTCGTTTGCTGCAAAGACAAGCTGGCTGTTACTGTATTGGTTATCTAAGCATTCGGCTGACGTAATGTAATGCTGAGTTATACTTTTTCATGTATAAATACGTCCAAAAGTGTTGTATTCTAGGAGTGTCACTGTATGGCAATGCCAGTTCACCAAAACAGTATTGCTAAACCGATGGGAACAGGAACGGGCGGTCCTGCATGGAACTAGCCCATGTACCTTACAAGAACCTTCGCTTAAAAGTCGCGCTTAGGGGAACTAAGAATCTGTGGTGCTCCTACAAGAACGAGACGAGCAGAGGATAAGGATCGCACTAAACGTACTGGTGAGACGTCTTTTTCACCGTCACGGTCACAAGGAGAAGAAGCAAAGCGATGCCCGGGTCAGCCGAGCAGCGGTGAGAATTGAGTGAAGCCTGTCCGGGAAGCCGAGAGAAACTTTTCTGTTTCGCGCGGGCAGGGCAACCATGTTAATTATACCTGTGATTATATTATGATAATTAAAGACTAAATGAGTGGGGGATGTCACCGTCACGCCAGCCAGTCCGGGTTACTCGCCATGCTTTGCATTTTGTTTGCGGTGAGTCGGAAAGAGGTTCATTCCTAAGGGTTCCACTCCCGTCTCTCTTGCTTCTCCGCTACCGCTCCACAGGCTACCGCTTGGTGGTGAATTTGCTCCTTTCGTTGTGTAGTCCGGCTGTACTGCGGGCGTTGTTCGATCTCCGGTACGGGCGTGCTCGAGGTTGACTCCTGGTGGCTTTATTGGCAAAGTTTAATCTCTTCGGCGTTCATCATTCGGATATCCATCGAGACTAACGCGTTGCGCATGGATGTGGTGTAGTAGTAGTAGGTCTCCTCAATCTACGAGAGTTTGTGGTGGCATCAAAATATAGGAAAAGGGCGAAGAGTGAAGAAAGAGTAGATTTAGCTTTGGCGGAGAGAGCGCTGTATCAGTTACCTGGAGGATTAAGAAGATGGACGATAAAGAGGACCTTGTTGTATGATCTATAGAAGTTTTTGCTGGGAAGTCGGACAGGCTAGGTGGATGATCAAAAGAGAACGGAAGTGAAGAGAACGAAATAAAGAGAGTGAAGTTGAGTAAGCGTTTAGTTGGCCGTTCGAAGGGCCGATGAGATAATTAGAGAGAGAGAGAGAGAGAGAGAGAGAGAGAGAGAGAGAGCTTGAGCTTGATCTTGATCTTGTAAGTTTTTAGTAGTTGACATAGGCAACGGGTCCTGGAGACGGGTCGTAGCATGTGGACATCAAAAGAGGAGGCTCCTATGTAATGGTCTACCCGTCGCTTTGTTATCCTGATGGTCTAGATTTGGTGGCAGGAGCTGGGAGAGCGTGGGTCATCCATTCAAGAGCGATATGTTTGCTGAGCCCTCCTGGTTCAAGAGAGGTTGAACCTGGAATAAGGAAGTTTGTTCTGTGCAAGAGAGATGATGCGTTGCTGTAGTCGTCGGGGTGTGTGGGGTGATGGAAGCTGCTTTCCTCCCTTGGATACCAGGACTCTTTTTCCTTTTCTTGTCTGTCTCCTAATTTTCACTTTCTCTTATTCCCCCCCAGCTCTGTGGTAGTAGGCATCGCCGAGCAATTGAGGCCTTCAAGCGCGTAGACCGTGAAGTGATCTAAGGTTTCCTGTTATCTTCGTGAGACAAACCCGTCCGGCGTCCGGCGCAATTCATAAGCCGAACAGACACCACCAATTTTAACACAGTACGGAGAGAGACTCAGGAGTGGCGGAGCAAATTACCAGTATCTCTTTACAGCTCGACCTGGTCAACAGCCCACTTCGCGTCTTGATCAGAGTAAAGATCTGAGTGACCAAGCAGTCGTGTAGGAGTTTCCTTTAGGCCCGCCCCCTTAGTCAAGCATCTCAATCACTTGGTAAACAAAAGTGCAGCCTAATCAAACGAGGGAGCGGGACTGAAGTCAGAAGAGAAAGTCTTCGAGGATGCGTTAGCGTTACAACCTCATCTCGTGGAAGACAAGCGGACACAGCTGCTCGGCTGAAGTCTTTCCTTACATCACTGTTAGCTTACATAGGTGCACGGCCGGGTCAGATAGTAGGAAGCAAGTACTTGAGGAGGCGATGATGGAGCCCATCTCGAACGAGAGGATTCAGCAATGCTTGCACAGATGGCGCTCTGCAGATGCATTAGGGTTAGGGCAATTATCTACATCGCCCATGGCAGGGTCTCCTACAGATTCCAAGTTCATAATGGACGACTCACTACTGACAGAACTGATGGATCTCGACCCTCTGTGCGATCAAATACCCGAACCTTGGATAAGTGCACCTTCACCAGGTGAATATGGATTTCCTTTTACATCTTGTTCTCCGTCGAGTGTCCCTAGTGCCACTTCTTCACTTTATTACACAGTGAACCCGACGAATCCTCAGAGTTTTAGAGGAGAGTGTTATACTCTGCCAGGGAATTCGTCGACGCTTTCAAGGATTTCCGAAGGTGGAGAGGATTTGCACCGCATTGTGTCGTCCAATGCAACCAATTCATCTTCCTCCTTAGGAATCGCGAGTATAGCCTTCTCTAAAGGTGGGGCCTGGATCACAAATGACTTCTCTTCTGGAACTTACTCACAGGAGTTCCTCCCAGTTTCTCCTTCTACGCTTGTAGATCGCTCTGTTTGCTCAAGTCATGGAGGCAATACAGAGGCCACAGGAGTGACCAGCAGTGGCAACGGTGACGGGAGAGGTCTCAAGCACTCCGTCGATGTGGACATATCTGGCCAGGTAGCTAGGGAAGAACCACTCGGAAACTCACGAGGGCTTCCTTTGGGCTACATCGACAGCCTCGTGTATCGGGACTCTGCTAGTGGTGGTGCGGAGAAGGTGGAAGAACGGCAAGATGATCTTCTTGAAATGCTGGGCTCTGGTCGGGAACTGACATCTGTGGACAAGCAGGACTTTAGAGGTAGTAGATTCACGAGTCACGCCCAGACGAAGGGCCTTTCTCAAACTCTTAAAGACCGCATGACGCAGGCTCTGAAATCAATCTCAACGTTGACGGATGGTGATACACTTATTCAAATCTGGGTGCCAACAACTCACGGAGAGAAACTTATTCTTAGCACTCGTGACCAGCCTTTCGTGTGCGCAGCGAATGACAACCGCCTCTTTTGCTACCGGAATGTCTCTGCTAACTTCGTATTTCCAACTGAGAAAGGGTCTTCGGAGTATCCTGGCCTTCCCGGTCGGGTGTTTCTGACGCGTGCACCCGAGTGGACTCCGAACGTTCTGTACTATTCCTCCCAGGAGTTCCTCAGAGTCAGCTATGCTGAACAATGCGATGTGAAGGGCACTCTGGCGGTGCCGGTATTTGAAGAGACCTCAAATATATGTTTGGCTGTAATCGAGCTGATTATGAAGTCAGAGAAAGTTCAGTACGGACCTGAACTAGACATCATCTGTCGGGCTCTCAAGGTGGGCGTGCGCTCATTGTTTGCCACCTTTCCTGGAAAATTAACAGAACCCAAGCCTCATATTGTAGAAACGAATCCGTTGTCTGGACAATTGCCGTAGTTCTTGACCTTCTATTTAAGTGTCAGTGGACTGACTCTTGGCGTCTAACCAGTTGAGTTGTATCCTGCCTTCCAGGGTGTCAGCTTGTCGACCAGCGGGTGTCAATCTCCTCCTACAGAGGTGATTTGTAAACTTGACCTGTCTGGCCATTATATAACTAAATGATGGATTTTACTTTTTCGATGTCGAGATGCGGGAACACGTAGTTTGTATTTGCCCCGCCAGTTTTGTGCAGTGCAACTGCATTCCGAAGCGATGCTCGCAATCTAATCTTCTGTTACTGAAACATGCGTGGATCTCGCTGCAGATTCGGTCCGAGGAACGACAAAGAACTCTAGCAGAGATATTAGAGGTCCTGACTGCTGTATGCGAAACTCACAAACTACCTTTGGCACAAACTTGGGTACCTTCCTGGACTGATGCCACTCCGCTCATCCCAGAACTCAGCAGCGGGAGCCCAAGCATGAATATGAGCTCAAGTTTGAATGGAACCGTCTCCAATAAACCGCGAGTCGTCTTGCACACCGCAAACGGACCTTGCTATGTGAGTGATTCTTCGATGTGGGGTTTTCGGCGTGCATGCACAGAGCATGTCGTAGAAAAAAATCAGGGTGTGCCTGGGAGGGCTTTTTCATCCAATCAGCCTGTTTTTGAAAGTGATGTGCGTAACTATCCTAAAATCGAATATCCACTGGGCCACTACGCAAAAATGTTTGGTTTAAGTGCAGCAGTGGCTATCCGATTACGCAGCATTCATACAGGTAGTGATGATTACGTTCTGGAGTTTTTTCTACCACCTTCTTGTGTAGATGGTAATGAGCAACAACTACTGTTGAATGCGCTTTCCATCACCATGCAGCGTGTATGTAGGAGCTTGCGCACGGTTACCAGCAAAGAGCTTGATGAAGAGCAGGATGGCTGTGGGAGGGTAGAAGCGATTGAAGGGAAGTCAATGAATGTAACGAACTCAGCGTTCGGATCAAAAGCTCCAGAGGTGTCAACCCATTCTCAGGATATCGAGGATAACCAAGGGCATACCAGTATATATGATCATCAACACCCTGAGGATTCACTCCAGCATCAAATGCATCCATCGTCTCCACAACGGGCGCAGGACAACAATGGACGTACTGACATGGATGGACACCATACTTGGCGGTCTGCTGGACACCCATATCAGATGCCGGAGTCAGGAGGGAATACCCAAGACGGGGTACATATGAAGAGGAGGCCGGAGAGGAGACGAGGAACCAACGAGAAAACTATAGGCCTGAATGTTCTCCAGCAGTATTTTGCTGGAAGTTTGAAGGATGCTGCTAAAAGCATCGGAGGTGAGTTTCCGCAAGTGTTAGCAGCCTGTGGCTTCAGAACGTCACGAGTTCCGTCTATTTATCAGCCACATCTATGTATTTATGTTCCTTGGGCATCCAACTTAGTTGAAGTCTGCCGGATTTAACAGGTTGAATACCAGTAAGATGTGTTTAGGAGGTTCGTGTCAACCGCCTCCCAAAAATTTTTGCTGGATGTAAAATTGGTTTTATTTTACTTTTTCCTCTGTTGGTGCAGTTTGTCCAACAACTTTGAAAAGAATCTGTCGACAGCATGGAATTTCAAGATGGCCTTCGCGGAAGATCAACAAAGTGAGCAGGTCTTTGAAGAAATTGCAAGGTGTCATAGATTCGGTCCAAGGTGCCGATGGAGCTCTGAGAATCAATGCTGATCTCGCCTCTGCTGCTGCAGCTGCCGCAGCTGCTGTTAGTGGGGTACAGTTGGGACAGGATAATGGATATGGAGCAAGAAACAGCTGGACTGTGTCCTGGGCCACACCTGCACCTGGTTCAGGTGGGGGAGGTGGATCTTCAGAGCAGCAGATGACAAGCTCACCACCTGTAGAATGTCAAATTGAGAGAGGAGACGAAATGGTTAAAGGTATGCAATCCTGGCATTCTAAAGGGGCGTCTCCTGGTTTGTCAAGTGGGGGAAAAACCTCTCCCAGTGGTGACATCAGTTCGTACACAGTAGGTAGTGATAGAGGTGTAGATGTGGATATGGTGGGAACTGCAGGTGCTTGTCAAGGCTCTGATGCGCCTGGAGACGAGATAGTAGAAGCAAGAGTTGATGATTGTAGCCAGGACGAGGTCAATCATGCTCAGCATGAGCAGTCCGGAGGAGGCTCCGTTACTGCAGCCAGCGCTAAAATTGACTCAGGGCCGGGTAAAGGTTCTTTTGTTGGTGGAGAGAGTCGAGTTCATGGTGGTGGGGCTGCCTTAGCAGCTTTGCAGGGTGTAAATGGTGAGGAAAAGCATTTGGGTTGTAGTAGACTAGGAGTTGCAGGTTTGTCAAGTGATTACAGGGGCCTTAAAATATATTGTGGCACATCAACTGGTGAGGAGGACCCGGATGGAGCCAATCAAAGTTCATCGGGAGTGGAAGCATCTTCACAGCATTATAGCTCGTCACCTGTTCGAGTCAGTGACTGTGGTTCACCATCGTCTGGTGTCGGCTCGCACCGGAGATCCCCCACTTCACACGATGAGAGTTCTTCAACAATCGTGAAGGCTACATATGGATCGGATACTGCACGATTCAAGCTTCTGCCGAATTCATCTTATCAGGATCTAAGAGAGGAGGTGGCTAGCAGACTCAAGTTGCCTGTCCAAAGTTTGAACCTTAAATATCTAGATGATGACGAAGAATGGGTCTTATTGGTTTGTGATGCCGATTTGGAAGAGTGCATTGAAGTCATGAGATCAACCGGAGGCCATGCAATCAAGCTTATGGTCCGTGTCGAAACAGTGAATACATCGCAATGTGGTGGTAGCAGTAGCGGAAGCACCGGTGAGCAGTAATAATATTCTTCACTGGCTCCTATTCCACAGTAATATATATTTCTTCCATTTGAGTCGCGGCCTGGGTACTCAAGTTGTAACCCATTTAAGAAGCCAACATCTTGAGTTGTGACCCTCTTGTACCGTAACCCATTTTTGTCTTTTATTCGATGATGTATTCTTGTAAATCTAGCATGGCAATAAAGTGATACCCTGCATCCTTTAACGTCTACAGTATCAAGTCATGTTTATTACACACTAGTCATACTTTTTCCTATTCGCGGGGTTATGCTTTACAGAGACTTCGGTACAAATATGTCTTAAACAGGATGCGCTTTGTGCTTTCACTTTTGAAGCAAGCCAGCAACAATTGGTGCAGCCTGTGATGTTTCCATTTCTTTAGCAACTTTTGATGGAGCCTTCGATGCTCCCATATTTCTCTCAAGCTGCGTAAGATCATCCAAACCATAATTATTAGAAGCTGGGAACTTCCCATACGTTACAGTCAAATGCCTGATTAGTGCCCAGCTAGCTGTGAGAATGTGTAGTCGGACCCAAACCTTCAGGATGAAGCTTAAACTTGTGTTATGCCTTCTACCGGTATCAAACTATTGGCTTTGAAGTGAGAAGAAATTCATATGCCTCTTTGTGATTAGAAGTGCACATGCATCTTGAGTAGAGTGCTTCTCCCTAGCCCTCGGCAGGGAGAAAATATTCTCTTGCGCGACGGTTTTGTTCTCGATCGATTCAGTGCTGGTCACGCATGCTTAAGCGCAGGCTGCACCGAGGTTGGAATGCGAAATTGGTGAGATTCTGACTGAGCTTTCTCTAGTTGCAAAACTCTGGATACTGACTGAAAATATGTGATGGAAATATGCATGAGACTTGTTATCGGACTTGAATCTGCAAAAATAATCTGCAATAGTTCAAAGCTTGAAAGCTATTTCACAATCGTCACTGTAGTATTGACATATAGCTTAGTCTTCATGCGTGCACGTCACCATCTTGAACGCTGGCGAGAATCATTATTGTGGTCTCCAGTTGCCGTCGTGAAGACTAAATTTGGTAATGGTTGAAATGATACGTAACAGCTTCAAGAGAGTAGGGACCCAGAGGTTAGGGCCTATGCCCACTAGGCGAGATTTCCTGTTTCTGATTACTTCACGGGAAACTTCGAACGTTGACGATATCCAAATTTGGTGTTCCTAGCGAGAAGTAATGTTCCTGCTTCGTTGTTATCAGTATTTTAAGGGGCTACGTGACGACCGCTGACACTCGCTAAAAATCAACAGCTGTTTCAAATCTTTCTTGTGGGTAGGTTTGACATCCTTTCCCGAACTATCGGTAGGTTTTTTGGTGTTTCGGGATTCGACGATTTACTACACCATGGATAACAACGAGTCAATATATGAAATGGACTCCGAATTTCATGTAAATGTGCGTTATGTGCTTGGGTCCCTTAGTGTTCTTTGTTGAGTAATTCCTTGAGTCTTCAAATAATTTCTTACAACTTTGTCAGTCATATTGATAAACATTTCTGCAACCGGTATCTCATGCGAGCCTGTCGAAACGCGAAACTTCGATGCCTCATCATCTTTATCTGATGTGTACTTCCTTGCGGTCAGATTTCTCTCTTGAGAAATCATACTAACAACAACAGAAAGGTCTTACGTGGACTGTGGTCGACACATCGAGAAAGGCGCTTGTCCACTCGGACTTACAACTTATAATGTGCATCAGTAAGCTCCCTACTCCGACTTCACCACAAAGCTCCTCGGATGGCTTCCTGAATTTCTGTTCTTTCAAGACATGAATAAATTCAACAACATGCTCACCAGAATAATGCAGTCTACCGATACTTCAAGCGAATCTCATTGCTCGCTCTCACAGTAAGAGGTGGTCTGAGCACTCCGGTACTCAACGAAGCTGAAAACTGGGTATATATACGTAGCATATTGTTGTCCTCTACTGTTTCGACAAGCAAAGAACGTCTGAAAGAACGTGGGACCCAACATGAAAGGTACGAATGTCAATACAGACAAAGCCACACAAACCCAGGTCCAAGTTCCCATCAATCAGAGAGCACAGCCACATGGGTGAGGTGCTTGTTGCGAAGAGTTGGCAATGCGGAATCTAGAAGATAAAAAATGGGTCACATGCATCAGCGGGACGGACTGTCCCAGTACATGTTGGAAAAGAGGAATCTCGCCCAGATTTAAACTTTTGTATGTTGCACAATCTTTTCAGTCTTATCTCGTTAAAATTCCATTACTAAACAGCCCATAACTTTGATTATCATACCCGGAAAGATTAAAAATAAATACTTTTCAGTAAATCATTCACAACTTGAAAAGACGATAAAATGTACATCTTTTATGAGATGACTTGCATATCTAATTCTGAACTTTTATTCTGAACTTTTATGGACTTGCATATCTAATTCTGAGAGAAAAAGAGTGATTGATTGCAATATTTAGCCAGATACACCAAAAATTAATACCAATTCTTTTAATAAAGAACTACAAATAAAATGAAGTATAATCTACTTACGGATGTAGAAAAAAGTACACAGAATGAAAATGTATTTTCTATCTTATATAATTAATTTTGGGAGAGGAAACTTAGCAATGGGGTGCAATTTCGAGTTCCTTTCGAGCACAATTTTATCCCACTCTTTTTTCTTCTTCTAAACTAACCGTATATGATTATTGTTTTGAGACCTAAATTTCTCGTAATGATGATTTGTTTGAGAGTTGTAAGTATTTGGAATAATCTAGGTGCAATTATAAATCTACAAGAGACTTGTTGTAAGGAATAAAGTTGAAAGCATATAGATAACAGTTATATGTACAGGTTGGCAAATAATAATGAACAATGAAATATAAGTTTGGAAGACCCAAAGAGTCAAAAAGGCTAAAACCACAATACAAATCACATGTAACGTGACCCTAGGAAAATCCAAAGGCACCTGACCAGTCTGTAAAATATTGGTCTGATGTAAAGTAATTTGTATCACGTACTTTCCTAAAGCTAAAGCCTCAATCTTCAAGAGAGTGGAGAAGTCTACTACAAATATGATATCAAATTGTGATTTTCTCATATCGAGTGCACTCCATATATGGTGCTCATCTTCTACTTTTCCTAAGGAACATAATGTGCAAAGCCACATGGAGTGATTTATATGCTTCCAATGACATTATTCTACTACAAGTCTATGAGAGCTAGTCCTATACTATGAAATGATATGTCTGAATGAAGTAAATATCTTAGCCAAAAGATAGTCTTGATCACAATACATTAATGTAGAATTCAAAAATTATTGATAGAACACGATCTTGGTACTATGTTCATGCCATAGGCAAGCAAGAACTGCTCCTTGATCACCTCACGCACAATACTTTCCAACTTCCAATATTGTTCAGAAACTTTCCACCTTGTAGCCCAAGCAACCAGATCTGTATACCAACTGATAGATTGTATAGCACAAAGAGCATAGTAAGAGAATCTCTCATGCTCCATGGACCTCACTAGACACATGTGTTAAAAAGTTAAGAACAAAGCTTCAGCCTCAAGAGGCAAAAAAATTGTCTCAACAAGTAGAAAAACCATAAGGAGTTTAAAAGATTTTTTGAACCTTCTCAAATTTTTATCACCACGTCTTGTTGTCAAAAATAGGTAGGCAACTCCCCTTAGTATATTTACAAATCAAAGAACAATGTGCTATCCACACGGAGGGTAGGCCAGGAACCTAGTGCACCACATAGGCAGTGGCTTTCTAACTAACTTTGTAACAAGTATATTAAATAAGAATGAAATGCTATACAAGTTCACTTTGATCCTGAACTAGTTCACACTTATAGAGAGCTTGGAGGCTCAAAACTCCTCCTCAAGTTCCTATCAATGCATTCTACACCCAATTTATCTTAGAACACATCAAGTGTATCTCTAGGCAAGGCATTTGTAAAGATGTTAGCAACCTGCTCATCTGTACCTAGAAATATGAGATCTATCTCACCTACTAGTACTCTCTCCCTAATGAAGTGATGTTGCACCTCAATGTGTTTTGTACTAGCATGAAATACATAATTATGAGCAAGTCTAATACTACTCTTGTTATTTTCATAGATAACAATCACATCAAAGACACATATACCAATGTCAACAAATAACCTTCAAAGCCAAACTGCCTCAACTGTAATGTTGGTCACACCTCTATACTCTACCTTTCAAAAAGACAAGGATACCATAGCTTGCTTCTTTGAGGACCAACTAATAGCTACAATCCTCAAACTAAATGCATAGCTAGATGTGGACAGCTTGTCCAAAGTACTCTTGCTTAATTTGCATCTATAGACCTACAAAATTGTACACTCTTTATGGCTATGTAATGAAGTCCAAACTATATAGTGAACTTCACATACCGCATAATCCTCCAAACTGCATCAAGATGTGACTTTTGAGGAGTCTACATGAACCAACTCACAAGTCCTTCAACATAGCTCAAGTCTAGCCTAATGATAAATGTGATAGTGATAGTGACAGTGTGATAGTGAGGTAAATCAAACTCCCCACCATCTGTTTATACTTAATAGGATCTTCAAGCAACTCCCCCTCAACAAGACTCAACTTCAAATTCTGTTCTAAGTGTGTGGAGATTGGCTTGCAAGCCATCACACCATACTTGGAAAGCATGTCAATATACTTGGAAAGCATGTCAATAAGATATTTCTGCAACAGCCACATGTCCTGACCATCCTTGATGAACTCAATTGTAAGGAAATATCTTAACACCCCCAAGTCCTTCATTTCAAACTTAGCTTGCAACTTATGCTTAATCTATTGAATCCACTTCTTACAACTCCCACTCAATATCAAATCATCCATGTAGATCATAATGACAATGCACAATTTGTTGTATTAGTTCATAGAGTGAGGAGTCTAAATTGCACAATTTGACTAAATTCTTGCAAAACAAAAGTGATCTTACCATACCAAGCTCTAGGAGCTTGCTTGAGTCTATATGATGAAACAATGAAATATAAAGCACAAAAGACCCCAAGAGTCAAAAGGCTGAAAAAATATACAATTCACATATAACGTGAGCCTAGGCAAGAGCCTAGGGCACCAGACCAATCTGCAATAAACTGATCCAATGTAGATTAATCTTGGTCATATATTTTCCTAACTCTAAAGCTTCAAGCTTTAAGAGAGTAGATAAATCACTACTACTAATCTGAAGTCTCAATCTGATCTGCTCGTAGCAAAGGCACTCAACAAAGACATGGTGCTCATCCTCAACTTTGTCCATAGAACACAATATGCACAACCACAAGGAATGCTCTATCTATTGCCACTATCCTTCTTCTACTTCTAGTCTATGAGAGCTAGTTCTATATTGAGCAATTACGTGTCTAAGTGAAGTAGAGATCCTAGCCAAGAAATAATCTTGCTCACCAACATAGGATTTACAAATAATTGATAGAACACCATTTGGTACCATGTTCATGCCATAGACAACATAAGATTGCTCCTTGATCACCTTTTATAATGCAATAATGCTTTGTTTCTCAGAAATGTTTGACCTTGTAGCCCATGCAATCAGATCTGTATACAAGCCAATAGATAAAGTTGCACAAAGAGCTTGGTAGGGAAGTCCTTCTACAACCAACACACTCAAGCTAGAGAACTTGGGTCTTCATACCCAAGTAGCTGCACCATTTACACCTCTTTTGGAATATCTCCATTCCAGAAGGTATCTTTCACATCCATCTGATGCAACTTCCAATAATGAATGAAATAATATCAATCAAATATAAAGCTTAGAAGACCAAAAAAGTCAAAAGGCTGAAAAAACAATACAGATCACATACATTACGAGCCTAGGCAAGAGACTAGACCACCTAACCAATCTTTAATAAATCAATCAGACATGGACTAATCTTCGTCATATACTTCTTTAGTTCCAAAGCCTTAAGCTGTAAGAGAGTAGAGAATTACTACTACTAATTTGATTCTCAATCTAATTTTCTTGTAACAAGGGCATTGAACAATAACATGGTTCTCATCCTCAACTTTGCCTAGAGAACACAATGTACAAAGCCGCATTGAGTGCTCTATCTATTGCCAAAATCCTTTTTCTACATCTAGTCTATGAGAGCTAGTTTTCTATATTGAGCAACAAGATGTCTAAGTGAAGTAAAGCTCCTAGCCAAGAGCTAATCTTATTCACAATAAGATAAACATATGATTTAAAAATTGTTGATAGAACACCATCTTGGCACTAGGTTCATGCCATAGTCTCTCATGCTTCAAGGACCTCACCTTAGTGGCACATGTGAGAGCTGAGACCAACTATTGAGAAAAATCTAAACTCAAGTACTTGTAAGAAGAAACCTCCTTCAAGCGCTTTCCATCAAAGAAGAAAGGTGTGACACAATCACCTTGGAATTGTCAAGTTTCACCCCCATCTTTTTTTGAGTGCAAAAGAAAAAGAGAGAATAACTACTTCTATAAACTCTTTGGATTGGGGGAGACAAAGACTACATCATCTGCATAAAGGAGTGCATGTATCATCAAAGAGCCAACTGTAACTTCCACACCTGTAGCTCCATCTTCTATTAATACTTGCTCTAGGTCATCAATGAAGATTCCAAATAGAGCTGGAGATAGAAAGCATCCTTGAATCACTCCCATTGTGCTTAGGACATTTTGAGAACCACCGTCTCATAGAGTCTAGAGATAGCAACAACCAGATCGGGGGAAACACCAACTTCAGTGAGTCTCTCACTTAGAGATTTCCTAAGCACCTTATCAAAGGCTTCCTTGAAATCAATAAATGCAACATAAAGAGCTCTTCCAACATCCTTGGACTTCCACTACAAAACATGGGTACCAATAGATTGTCCAATGTACTAAAGCCTGATCTGAATCCAACTTGGCACTTAGCCCAGATTTTGTACTTTTCAGCTCAAGTAATCAACCTAGACTCCAAAATTCACCCATACAACTTGGCAAAGATACTACAAACTAATATGGTGCGGTAATTGGTAACAATGTCTTGTTTGCTAGACTTGTGAATATGAATACCTTCTTCAAACACCATCTGTCAGGAGAGCTACATGATTGTTGTTGACAACTATGTATGTTGTGCAAAATCTTCAATCACAACAAATCTTCAACCATTGGTATTGTCCATATGTGTCATGGCCTGTCCAACAGACTAGCTTTTTAAAGCCAATTTTGACATAAGTAGCAATTCCTCCAAAGCCCCTTCCTTAATTTTTCCTCATTTGTTCTAGGTCAAACCAACCAAAATGGATCTATCAATGTCTTTAATGCTATTCTACTCATGTTGCGATGTCTCCACAAGATTGATCAGATTACCATCATTCCACAAAGGCTTAGCACTTGAGCACTTGGTGTTTGAGAGCTCACAAACAATCCAAAATAACACCATAAGGGTCTAGAATTGCTTTGCAATAGCTAATTGTCTGCTTTCGGTGATTACAACTCTACTATCTCTCAAAAAGATAACAAAACCTATTTATCTTATATCTAATATGATATACTCTTGTGCAGTATCACTCTAATGCTTTATAGCAGATTTTAGACTACGTGCATTTATAGCTCTAAAGTGAATATTGGTTCGTGTAATTCATAGGAAAGCAAATACACTAAATGATGCTTTTTCAGATGCTCCAGAAGTTTGTATACTATATAATTTGCATAGCTAGAATATCTTAGGTGTAATAGGACAAATTTCACATACCAATACAATGGGACTGAACCTCAGTTTACCTCCTATGTCTTATCCTTGTAAGGTTTAATGGGGTCTTTCATCCTTCTTGTTATCATGCACGGTCTGCTTTTTCACACTTGATGAATGTCAATTCATATCTTTTCCGTTCAAGTACATTAGCTCATAAGTGAACTTAAAACAAACCACAGCATCGCATGTCCTGACTTAACTTTAAAAGCCGAGAGCGACCTTCTCGACGTATTTCATTGTTGTTGTTCTCTTTGAAACTATTCGTACCTGAAGAGGTTGGTAATATCGATAAGACAACATAATTCCGTCATTCCCAAGAAATTTGCATCCGGTTTGGATTTTATAACTTCGAACTATGATTACTGCGAAGTACGGAGCAAACTCATAAAGGTCGATACGTCAAGTCTGTCACCGTCTGTTACGTTTGGAGCCGCTCAACATAGGACGTCATCCCGAAGCGTTAGAAACAAACGTTCTGCTTTGAACTTTAATCTACACAAAACAAATTAATTCAGGACATTTGTGCATAAGCAGAGGTTCATAGTGAACTAGAATAATCAATTTTTCCTATTTAAGTTAACTTTTTTTAAGTGAATCTTAGCATCATGATGAGAGTGATATTCAATCCTGCTTTAACAAACAGAAGATTCTGGAGAAATAAAGATTTGAATACGGTCTTAACTTGTCTAGCTATATCTGTCATCTGAGTTCTCCTGGCGTACTAAAAACGTTATGATTTCTGGTTCTTGTCCACGCAAGTGGACAGTTCTCGGCAGTATCTGACCTGGAGTTCAAATTCTGATTATTAGATTTGAGGACATCTGTAGATTAGTTTCTTTCACAGGAAAATGTCTAGATTTGCGATTTAAAATCTTCTTTGGTCTTTTATTGCTATGCTTAAACTTTATAATTGATACTTTCCAGTAAAATTTACCCGTCCACAGAAAACTGTATCAGAAAACTGTATGTCCGTCCACAGAAAAGTGAACGGAAGTCTCTCTTCATTAACCTGGACGTCTGGAATAGTAAAAGGATCCTTCATAGATGATCAGATTCCGAAGCTCCTGGCTTGATTAAAAAAGGCTGAAAATCCCAGTCAAAGCGTTCAGAAATGCAGTCAAGACGTCCACCGGTTGTCTTAACACAGCATCAAATAACCAAATGGAAATGGGATTGTTTGCAGAAACCCTTCTAGATCTTGCTCCACCCGGAGTTTCAAGTTCTGATAATCGGGGACTTCCCGTAGAAAGCCCCCAACCCATTCCAGAGGTTTACAAGTTTAGCTACTGTACATTGGACACGTGCGTCCCACATCCTGTCCACGAAACACCGGACAAACAAATATGACTTTGATGGACTTTGATGAGTCATTATAAACTAGAGTTTCTCTATATAGAATCGAAGTTCTTAACTATACATCTAGCCATTATTCCACGGAGATTTTATCTACCGTGACTTTCAATTAATAGTCAGAACTTGGACCCCCAAACAGACCGTGCGAGAACACGTCCAGGTATGCCAAAGTTCAGTTTCTGAAAATGTAGAGTTCCAAGCCTGTACATACTTGATCTCTCTCGCGAGAACTTCGTGTAGACCTACAAGTCTACATTTTCGGATTGAGTTGATTCGACTCGGAAGTTCAAAGTTTTTTGATGATAAAGATGAAAAGTAAAAGTAGCTTGAAACCCAGTTAGGAACTACTGGAACCAACGAATGGAAATCTGAAGCCGGTGTGGCGGCTTTCTTTCACATTTGGAAATCTGAAAAGGTATGGAGACCTTCGATACAAAGATGAACATTTACACTTCAAACATGAATTCAGAGTCTAAGGTAGTACGTTTATTATCTTCCTTAGATGAAGTGAAAGGATCTCAATCATTGGTGAGAATAGAACCGCGGGACCAGAGGATGTGTTCAGACACTAAAAATTTACGGTACAAAACTCCAGGAGAAGAGAAGAGGACGAGAAATATTGTAGCTTCGCTGCACGGATTGAGGAACAAAGTAGCCAAAACAACGCATATTACAGATTTCATTCCCGAGTAGATTGCAATATCCAGGGCGATGACCGTATAGAGATATAGGAATCTGAGTGTCTGGATACCCCAGTCGTCATCCATTCCCCTTCAAGAGTTCCACAACTCAAAGAGGTTTGGACTTCGGACACATTAGTTTATGTTCAGAGCTCCTCGTTCTTCTTGCTTTCATCACCTTTGGGACCCCCTATCTCTAGATTACCAGCAGATTTCGTCGGTGTAGTACCTCCCCATGCAGCCAGCTCGGCTTCTGCATGCACAATTGCATTTTGTTTAGAATCTAAGAATACTCATTACCTTCTAATAGTCTAGCGTAGAAGAACAAAGGGTTGCGGGAGAAGGGGATGAAAGGAACATGCAGTACGACCTCTCCGCATATCCTCAGGAACAAGCCCTTTTCCTCCATCCGTCGTGGCTCTTACGTAATCGTCTGTCTTGTAGGCTTTCCCTTCAGGAGTTCCTGCGCCATATGCATTTGTTCAAGCGCTTGTGAGCATTACCAAACCCCTAACTCAAGATACATGATCTTAACGCAGTCGACAGAGTGTTCGGAGAACAGGCGCAGATGTCCAGTACTTTAGATACCAAACCCTGCATAAGAATTATAAGGAAGTAACCAGTTACGTCCTTTCAGACCCTAAGATGCACTGAAAAACTTCGCACTGACTATAAACGCAGTACATTCTACAGCAAGTTGCTCCTAGATCCTCAGATGCACTTTTAAGAATTAGCAGTGGGTGTAAGCGTAGTACTCTGTGCCAAAAGGGGTTCGTCGCGTTGTGGCGTTCGCTCAAAGGGCTGTTCATCCTCTTTCGGCGTTAGCACAGGAGTAGGTAACTCAGATTGAAGGGGAGGAGGAGTTTCAAGAGGTTTTGGATTTCGAAGCTCATCCAACCCAATTTCCTGCTCCAGGGTGCTTCTAAACTCCCTGGATACTTGCTGATCAGGCAAACTCAAAAATTGTCAGCGATTGTATTTTTTGAATCCCCTCTTGGTATTTCCTAATCTAGCTTCTCATCATTGGGATCAAATTGATGGTGGGCACAAGGGAGGTAGGAGCAGTCCATGAAATTGAGTAAGCAACCTCAAAAAACCACAACTTATTAGGGCTGTGCACGACGAATGTTTTCTAGTGTAATCATATAATTAAATGGAGGTAGGCCTGAAACTAAAACTTTGGAATACAGAGAGAACGGTATAAGAACAAAACAGACAGGTGAATTCACCTCAGTAGGTGTATGTGGCTCTGTTATGACACCAAAAACCTAGGGAGACTAGAGAAACAGGTTATATCAGGAGCCCCCAATTCCACAGTCTGTGAATTCGTAGAGGCAGCTGATACAGTTTTATGACAAACCACCAACTCTACATTCTGCCGATACGTAAAAGCAGCTGATAGGCCCTCATCAGAGAAGCACTGTGCATCAGTAGTCCTCAGAACCTTCCGTTTCTTCTAGAAGGGCAACAATGAAGAGAACAGATGGAAAAAAGCGTAAGAGATAGAGAGTTAGACAACTGTCGCAAGCACATCCCTCTTAATCGTTTGAGACACTTCTCCAGCTTCTCTTCAGAACCCTTCAAAAGCAAAATTATGTTGTATTTTGTACTTTGGGTACCAACAGCTCGAATGATTACGAGCTGTTACAGGAAAGAAAAGCGGAGGTCTGCTCTCAACCTGAAGCTCTTGAATTGTAGGCTGGAAGGCTTTCAATGATTTCCCGATTGTGCGTGCAACCTGCCGAAACGACAATCAACCTCATCTTTAAACGGGACGGTTGGTGACACAACAACGATGACGAAGAAAGAACCACAATCTGAGCATTCAAGCCATCACACCAGACTTTGCTCCTCCCCTAGGTATCAGAAAACATCACGGCATCTTGAACTAAACCATTGAGCAATATCTTATTTCCTGGGGACATTTGGAGAAGCATCAAATCTCATAACTTGATCTGATTTCCAACTAATTCAAGCTTTTAAGATCTACTCAATCTACCTATTCATCGATTTTGGAATTTGCAATAGCCAACCCGTAAAACCGTACTCCACAAGGTAGGAGATACTTCTATTTATATAGGAGTATAAAGTTTTCCTTATAGGAATATGGAAAACTCACCTCTGCGAGGCCCTTTGGTCCGAAGACAAGCAGAGCTACGACGGCAATGACCAATGCTTCCGGCGCTCCAACTCCAAGTAAAGATGCGTGTACCCTTCCAGTAACAAATAATTTTGACAATGGTTGTCTTCCTGCCAATTTGTTGGCATTCTCAGAACTTATGCTATGATAAACCATGACAAACCAGGAACGCTTAGAAATTTGGATCCCGAAAATCTCCAAAAGGTAGGTAGTGGCCCATTAATGCTGGGCACACGATCAATCTATTCCGAGATTAAGGTGAATCCCGTCTTCTGATCGCAAGATTGATGTGTTGTGCTCAAATACTCTTCACTGGCAGAACATCATATAAGACCGCGAAATTGATGAACCAGCACTGGATTTCGGCCTGCTCACCTGTAAGAACTCTATAAATTTGGCATTCACCTAGATGAGAACGCCCGCTCCATGAGCTCTGGTGGCTCAAACCGCTCCGCAACAGGCATGAAGAAGCAGACGCTGTTCTAAAGCATACACTACTCGGTCTGTTATGACTTGAGTAGACGTACTGAAAGTAGCCGGAATTACTACATGATACTGAGGCCCCTGAAAATCTCACTAAACTAAGCTTGTCACAAGTCGGACCGAGAACGGCTCCCGCCATAGCCGAGGACTACTGCGTGCAAGTATATATGTTGTCTCGCTTGCTTCCTCTGTCCTTCCGTGATCATCACACGAAATCAGGCCTCGCTCCTTCCCTCCTCCCTCCTTTCGCTACACCACGTATTGCACATCCCCATGAAAGCAGCTCATCTCATCTCACAATTCCTTTTCGGTCTGGCTAGTCAGGAGGATTCTCAAATCTCCTCATCCAATCGAACCGATAGGAGTTTAGTTTCGGCAAGCACACTACGCACTACGCACTACGCAAGGGAGATGTTGGACGAGAGACAGGCAAGGATTACATAAATTTTTGAATTTGTAGTAATTCGACAGTTTTCTTTAAAATATATGTTTTGCTTTTTAGCATGTTCCATTAGTATCTTGAGAATTTAGTAAAATGATCTGAAATTATTAAGATGTATTTGAAATTCTTTGGTTGAATTTTTGTCTTTCATACTCTAGTTTTATTATAATTTAATTTTAAAATGATGGAAACATGAAATAAAAACTATTGAGAATTTATAATTTTTCTTGTTTTGAAATTAAGATTTATTCATGTGAGTGTGTGTGATCTTGCAAGAGATGTGGAAAAAGAAATCTCATATTATTATTACATCTCTTGAACAATGAATAGTGAAATATAAAACCTTTTAGACACAAAGAGTCAAAAGGCTTAAAACACCATGCAAAACATACGCGAATAAATATTACGGTTATCTTCACTTCTCCATGTGCCATTTAGAGTAGTCTTTATGGATTTATTATGCATGATGTATCCTCTATACTTTACTTTGTGAGGGATAAAAACCCATGTCTGAAATATGCACAAAGATTATGATGGAACACCTGGGATCTATAGTGATCCCATGCCTCCTTAATTGCAAGGGATAGGATCTGAAACCACTAAACTATTGCAACTTTGCGAGGGATAAAAATCTATGTCTGAAATATGCAAAAAAATTATGATGGAACACTTGGGATCTATAGTGATCCCATGCCTCCTTAATTGCAAGGGATAGGGTCTGAAACCACTCAACTATTGCAAATAGACTTTGTTCAAACCACACAAATACCATCCGGGTTCGTCCGGCACAAATTGCACTTGTTTAGGTTTGTCATATGAATTGCACTTCTCTTGCATTCCAACAACCCATATTAAACATTGTTCTTCATGCATGTTGTGCTTGTTTTACACCCTTATACACACTATGCCAAAGGGATCTATTGCACCAGCTGCCTATCTCAATTTTTTAATTTTATACCTTTATATACACTATGTCAAAGGGGTAATATCTAGTACACAAATTTCATTTCTCATGTTTGTTGCGAGCACAAATCATAAAATAAGTCCAATGATTAACTTCCTCCAATTTTGTCATATGAGCTCACTTGCATTGATATCAAACCGTTCATGAAAGTTCTTCAACCTTGTTATCCTATGTATGTAGCAATGTAGACAGTTAAAGTATTATGGATCTTTATTTATTAGACTGGATTACCTTAACATGACCAACTTAAGAAGTAAAGTTCTATCAAATTTTGTTGAATAGTAAGTTAAGTCTTCTCACTCTAAATCAACAACATTTAATTATTATGTGTTTTTTAATTAATATCTCTATTTGAAGTGTATTATGTATTCTTCCCATATTATGCATTCTTCAAACTCACCTTGATCATCAAATTTGAATCTAATTTAGAATGATCAAAATGTATACATTGAGCTTAACAACCGTCAATTACCCAATTTGTCCAAGAAGAACCACAATTCAAAGGAGCAATGATGAATAATATAGATGCTTCTAAATGCTTCAATGAGTACTATCTATGAAGAACAATAGTTCTAAAAAGTAAATGGTGAATAAGGTAGATACTTCAAAAGGCTTTAAAGAGTGCTATCCAAGAAGAACATCCCTTCTAAGAAGCAAAAATGAATAATGTAGATGCTTCAAAATGCTTCAAAGATTGTTGTGCAACAATACAAGGTCAATTTTTATTGCTTGAATAGTTTTTTGGAGGCAATGATGCAACGATTGGGTCTGATTTTTTTAACATTGGATGTAAAATAATGAAATAATGAAATTTAAAGTCTAGAAGACCCAAAGAGGCAAAAGGCTTAAAACACAATACAAATCACATATAATTTAAGTCTAGGGAGGAGCCTAGGACACTTGACCAATGTATAATAAATTGATCCGATGTAAACTCATCTCGGTCATATACTTTCCTAATGCTAAAGCCTCAAGTTATACTTGAAATCTTGAAGCTAATGTCAAGTACTAGCTCAAGAAGTTGGCCAATAGAAAGGCCAAAGACCTTGATAGAGTGAATCTGTGTTGAACTTCTGAAATGGTGCGGCACTCATTTGATTCCAATACTCCCTTCTCTCTTGAATGATGCAATCAAATGATAGTGTTGGAGTTGCACTTTTGAAACATTGTAACTCTTTGGTTCCATGTCAAAATGTTTCAATCTTAGGCTCATTAGCAACACTATGAAAAAGATTTCTATTGTGTCCTTGATTGCTAAAGTTGGAGTTTTATAGAGTAAGTTTTGAGTTTCATCATTTTGTGATCTTGTGCTCTTGGTGGTGAATACCACCAAGCAATTTTCAAAGGTTTGAACTTTGGAATCACATCTTTACATGAGGTGATCATGGTCTCAATAGAAGCATCTAACCAAGGGCTTTTGGTTGAAATTTTTCTCATACAATTTGAAGCTCTATGCTTGAAGTAAATAGCGTTCACATCCTATGGCTCAAGGAGGTTTAGAAGTTAACTATGGCAAACTCTAGAGGTCATAAACTTGTACTTATTTTCTCAAATAAGTCGATCTTTGATTCACTTAGAAGTGCTCTTCAAGAGCTTTTGATTGAGACCTTAGTTGTATAATTTAAAGGTCAATGGTGAAGGTTGTGAGATTTTGAAATCTATATGATCTCAAATAGAAAGTGCAAATTCAAAGCTTGTAACTTTTGATCTATATGTCCATAAGAGTAGATCTTTGGTTCAGTAAAACAAGCATACTTAGAGTTATTGCTAAAGTTTCAATTAGTATAGTAGAGACCATGGGAACTTGAAATCTGTAAAATTCTCCTAGATTTTGCAAACTAAGTTCTCAAGAACTTTCCATGAAATCATAGATCTTGAGTGAAGGTAGAGGATATATTTTCATAGTAGTACTTTGGAGGTTCCAAAATAAAGGTTTCCAAGATGGTGCAAGACATTGATGATATAGCCTCAAAACAACAACAACTTATTAAAATGTATAGAAAAGCAAATAACTTTGACAAGGAGCTCAGGAGCTTCTTTCCTCCTTTGTCTCAATGCATGAGCACTCTTATAGTAGATCTGAAAATTGTAAGAGTAGAGGTCATGACTGTGAAAGAGTCCTTAAATCTGGTCCACCAAGATATCCAAGAACTCAAAAAGAGCAATGGTTTGTTGTTAGACTCTACCAAGGGCATGGTGGATACTATCAAGAAGGTTGCTTCTTTGGGAGCACAAGCCACCAACATTGCTTCACAAAATGGAGGTTACAAAAGATTACAAGAGATTGTCGAAACATTATAGGTCAAGATGAAGTCATATTTTGAAGTTGTATCCTACTTGCAAGAGCATGAGGTTGAGAAGGAGGACCCACTCTATGGTACCCACATTTTTTTGATGAGTTTTAAAGAAGAAGTGTATCGTTAAAGCCAAAGGAAGGCTAAATGAGGAAGAAAAGAGAAGAATTGTGTGTTTTGCATAGACCCAAAGTTGATCTTGGGTCAGAGTTAAAAGGAATCAGGTTGGACTTATGGAAGTATTGACTCAAAGTAAGAAGAATTTGTATTGGGATGCGCAACCCGATCCAAAAAACATGTAACAAATTTTCCTTGGGTCTAGCCAATCAAGAAAGTATGTGTAGAGAAAGAAACTACCTCGGGATCAAGATAACATTGAGAGTGATAGAAAATAGATACACAAAATTGGCATGTCAATTGAAGATTGATTGAAGAATGACCAATCAGCAAAACACTATAAGATTGAGAGTTTGTCAAGGAAGTTCTGAAATGTCACGACTATATCCCATGCCTCTCAATAGGTGTCATGAAGGAGTTAGAATGTCAAGTTTTGGGAAGGTTTTGACCTTTCAAAAACCAAGAGTGAGAAATCACATGATGCCACTAAAGGGAAGTAAGCAGAATGTGGCAAGGAGTCTTGCATTTTGTTGCTTAGATGTTGTGAAAAGGATGAAAGTCTTGAGAAAACTTTGCCTTTTGACTCTTTGGGTCTTCTGAGCTTTATATTTCATTGTTTCATCACCTTTCTTGCATGGAACCGACAGAAATTGCTTCTAGTGATTGCAAAGATAGCCCTAAGATAGAAAGGAAGAGAGGAAATCTGGCTTGATGAATTGAGTCAAATTGGAGATTAGTCTTGCAGAGAGAAGTAGGGGAAGCAGGAAGAGTCACCTTCTATTGGAAGTGTGATTCTTCAAAAGAAACCGCCAAGGTGAAGAATTCTTTTAGTAGACCATGCACCAAAGATGGTAAAGATGATAGCTTAAAGACCCAATACAAAAGGAGATAGTCAGCATGATGATGGGCATGTTCAAGCTAGATCAAACCGCCTATGTAATGATGCAACAAGCGGTGTTCTTTCACCAAAGTTTGTAGGAGAGGTGGTGTGAATTAGGCAAAGTGTTTACACCAACGAGTAGGTCAGATGATTAATAGTTGGAAAATGGACTTGCCGCCACATTACTCCATACCCTTGTAGACCATTTCTACTTTAGATTAAACTTACTCAACTTGAAGGAGAGAGGAAGGATGGGGTCCCACTTTCACCCATATTTACTAAGAAACATGGATGGAGATGAGCAGTACTAGATCAAACGGATCCATGAAGGTGATGACCACTACTCCAAGAGTGGGAAGGAGAAGATAGCGTTGATGGACGTCTCCAAGCCAAGAAAGAGAAGTAGACCCAAAGGAAAAATATCACCAATATAGCTATAGAAGACAAGAAGGCTAAATCCAAAGCAAAAGATGAAACAATGAAAGATAAAGCACTGAAGATTAAAAGAGTCAAAATGCTAAAAATACAATACAAAACACATGAAATGTGAGGCTAGGCAAGAGCCTAGTACATCTGACCAAATTTGTAACAAATTGGTCCAATGTAAACTAATCTCGGTCATATACTTCCCTAACGCTCAAGCCTCAATCTGTAAGAGAGTTGAGAAATCACTACAACTAATCTGACGTCTATCTTTGATTTGCTGGTAACAAGGACACTCAACAAACACATGGTGCTCATCCTCAACTTTGATCATAGTACACAATATAAAGTTGCATGGAGTGCTCTATCTGCTACCAACATCCTTGTTCTACTTTTAGTCTATGAGAGCTAGTTCTATATTGAACAATAGCATGTCCAAGTGAAGTAGAAATCCTAGCCAATAGTTAATCTTGCCCACAATACATTAACATAGTATTCACAAATTGTTGATAGAATACCACTTTGGTACCAGGTACTTGCCATAAAAAAAGTAAGAATTGCTCTTTGATCACTTCTTGTAGTGCAATAGGCTCCAATCTCCAATCTCATTCAGAAACATTCTACTTTGTGGCCCATGCAATCAGATCTGTATACCAACCAATCGATAGAGTGGCACAAAAAGCTTGGTAGTGAAGTCTCTCATGCTCTATGGACCTCACCTTAGTGGCATATGTGAGAGCTAGAAACAAAGCTTCAGCCTCAAGAGGTAAGAAGCTTGTTTCAGCAAGCAACAGTACATAAGGAGTTTGAGTCCTCACTCCAAGTTCATCACACAAAAATAGTTTTTGAACTTTCTCCACCTTTTGCCACCATGTCTTCTTAGTTCCTGGACCCCAAATCTGAGCACCATAAAGAACCACTGGTTGCACAAGAGATCTGAACATCACCTTCTTCAACTCCCATGTGGTAAGATGAGCAAGTCTAGAGTGATTTATGAGTGAATACAAAGCTCTAAACCATGCATTGATTCTCATCTTCACACAAGTAGACCAACTTTAGTCATGAGAAAAATCAAGGCCCAAGTACTTATAAGAAAAAACTTGCTCCTAACGCTGTCCATCAAAAAAGAAAGGTGTGACACCTTTAGAACCTACCACAATCACCTTGGACTTGTCAAGGTTCACCTCCATATTTGTTTGATTGCAAAATAAGAGAAGAGATTCCAACAACTTCTGTAAACTCTACGGATTGGTAGAGAAGAGAACTACATCATCTGCATAAAGGAGTGCATGTATCATCAACAAGCCAACTTGTATACTAGTAGCTCCAAATTCCATGAGTAGACTCTCTAGATCGATGAAGATTCCAAACAAAGTTGGGGATAAAGAGCAGCCTTGAATCACACCCATTGTGCTAAGGACATCTTGAGAGCTCAAAGATGATAGTCTCACAACCACTTTCTCATTGAATCTAGAGATAGCACCAATCAGATCAGTTGAAACACCAAATTCAATGAGTCTGTCACTTAGTGATTTCCTAAGCACCTTATAGAAAACTCTAGAGTCCATAGCTCAATATCTATGTCTCAAATGAATTCATTTTTGGTTCATTTGAAAGAAGTCCTCAAGAGCTTTTGATTGAAGACTCACTTGTAGATTTTGAAGTACTATGGCTAAGGTTGTGAATTTTCAAAATCTGTAGAATTCCAAAAATTTCATGCAAGAAAGTGCAAGTCAAAAGTTTATAACTTTTGATTTACAAGTCCAAATGAATAGATTTTTTGTTCATTAGAACAAGTATTTGTAGAGCTATTGCTGGATTTAGATTATGTAGAGTCACTCTGTGAAATAGAAACCATGGGAATTTGAAATCTGTAAAATTTCTTTAAGATTTTGCAAACCAAGTTTCCAAGAGTTTCCAAGAATTCATAGAGCTTGAGTGAAGTAGGGGATATATGCTCATAGTAGCACTTTGGATCCTCTAAAATGGAAGCTTCCAAGATGGTGCAAGACATTGCTGATAAAGCTTCAAAACAACAATAGCTTGCTGAAATGTATAGAAAAGCAAATGACTTCCACAAGGAACTCAAGAGCTTTTTTGCCCCTATGTCTCAATGCATGAACACTCTTATGGCAGATTTGGAAACCGTAAGAGCAGATATCATGATCATGAAAGAATCTCTAAATTTGATCACTCTAGATATCCAAGAACTCAAGAAGAGCAATAGTTTGATGTTAGACTCCACGAAGGGTATGATGGATGCTACTAAGAAGGTTGCTTCTTTGGGATCACAAGCCACCATCATCGCTTCACAAAATGGAGGGCTGCAAGAGATGGTTAAGACATTAGAGGTCAAGATGAAGTCATATGTTGAAGCTACTAAGGTGGCTCAAATCTCTTACTTGCAAGAGCATGAGGTCAAGAAGGAGAACCAACAAGTGAGAATGAAGAACTTGAGGATTTCAAGTTTACCAAAGATAGATAAAGAAGACACCAAGGCAATAGTGGGTGAGTTTATTGTTGATTCTTTGAGAGTCCATGATCCCCAAATTGTGCAAGCATATTATAGATCGGGACAAAAAGGTACACAACCAAGAAGCATTTTGGTGAGGTTTGGCTAAGAAACTTAGAGGAATTTAGTGATGGCAAACAAAGCTATATTGAAGGGGTGGCACCCCTAAACCTTTAACCCTAAACCCTGATCTCACATTTCTCCAATGGCAAGCAAAGAAGAGAGAATTAGAAAAAGTGAAAGAGGCTCAACAAGTAGGTTTTGTTGCATTCTTGAGAGATAATAGAACTATGATTACCCAAAAGAAATTATCGTCTACTGCATAGCAATTCCATACCCTTAGAATGTTGTTTTGGATGAATGTTCATGTACTTGGTATGTGTGAGAGGCTCACACATACCAAGTACTCCAGCGCTAAGCCTTTGTGGGATGATGCTAATCTGATCAATCTTGTGGAGACATGTGTAATACCAAGAGCTAGCCATATGATCTAGATGTGAAATTTGGTTTGGTAACATCTAGAATAATGTTTTACATGATGGTCAAAATAAATAAGATAGAAGTATCACCAAAAGAGTACTTCTACTAATAGGGCAAAAACCGAAATAGACTTGAGAACCTTAGAACCAATAGCTAGACATATGATTTAAAGGTGCAAATTGGGTTGGTAACATCTAGAAGGATGTTACACATGATGGACTAAATAGATCAGAAAGAGGTATCACCAAAAGGGGACTTCTACTAATAGAGTAGGAACCAAAATATGCCTGAAATCTTTGAAAGCAATGTCGTGTGTATATACATCGCTACACACTCACACATAAGTCATACATAGACTCTAAAGTGCCACAATAATCAGATTGCTTACCACTGTCAACTCAACTCAACTCAGATCAGTACTTGATCTGTCACTCTATAAACTGCCAACAACTGGCCACTGATTACAGTCAAGCCACACCCACTCAAGCATAGAGAATCCAGGTGACGCTCGCCGGCCTCTGTCCACCATAGCTAGGAACTCGAAGGCTCAGCATCAAAGAAATGAGCTCTCTGGAGCTCACTTTGAAACTATACCCCCCTGGACTTGAGCTAGCACTGGAACCCTAACGGTCCCGCTAACGGCATACTCGACGGTGCGAATGGTGCAAAGTGACGGTGGGCCCCACCGTGAAGTCAGTACCCCAAACACCAAATCAGACTGTCAGAAAGTAGTCCTTAAGAAACTACTAGAATAACTCTAACTACTATCATTGGAACTCCAGTGTCCGAGCAGCTAGAGGCGGAACTACAAATGGCGTGATAGTTGTCTTGCGTATATACATCGCTACACAACATACATTGCTGTCAACATCATACACTATAGAAGCACAACTCACACATAAGTCATACATAGACTCTAAAGTGCCACAATCGCCCCCCCTAGCTGGCAGTTAGGTCCCTCTAACTCCAGATAGCCATCTACTCTAAGTATATGGTATACCCTCTAATGGGCAAAGATCAGGAAGCCGGGTGCTATGGAGCCCCATCGTTAGTCGCATGTCTGCAATCTATACCATACAAAGAATGAACTAGCTATCGGTCAAGTACATCTAGGACATAACCATTGTCCCTGAGGAACCACCGTGAGGGGAGGAGTCATACATGCCATATGCCATCCTCTCGAACAGCTATCACACACTAACATAGTAGCAGCTCCACCAAAAGAGCCACATAACATACACCTCAAGCCATACAAGTGCCAAGCTTGGGTCATAGTACCATCAATGTTTGGGAGGTGGCATGGCGCACAATTGCGCACATGATCCTTCCAAACAACACCATCATGTCCTTCTAACACAAGGACTCCAGATGGCAAAACCTCACGCACTCTCAAGATAGTGCGGCCTGTAGAAACATCAAGTGTCGTCGGTGTTGTCTGCTGTAGATATACATAGTCGCCTGGATGAAATCAATGGATCGAGGGTCTATAACCTCCTCCTCAAATGGTAGCATAGCGTAAAGTATCTCTATGCGAAGCAATCGCCAAGTTCTTAAAGGCCATCGGCATCACTCTCCAAAAGATCTCTGCCCGTTGAGAACATGCGCTCATCCATACATCGGGGTCATCCAAGTCCAAAACTACAGTAGCATCTCGACGAATGGCTGCAGGTAAATCTGGATCTCGTCCATAGAGTAGAAAGTATGGAGAGAAGGATGCTAAGGAGGCTTGCCGGCTGAACCAATAGCCCATGGCCAACCAAGGTAACTGGAGATCCCAATCTCCCAAGTGGCCTCTCTGCAAACCATACTTTCACAATCCTCTCTTCACCGTCTGAACCACTCTCTCTGCTAAGCCATCTACCTCAGGGTGATCTTGGAATGTAGTACGATGATCAATCAAAGCCTTGTCACACAAGACCTGAAACTCTCCCAAGAACTTTGTACCCTGATCAGTCAAAACCTCAGCTGGTGCACCAAATTGACTAAGAACTCGATCTAGGAACGAGTAAGCTGTCCCTTCACTAGACTTGTCAGGAAGTGCCACCAACTCAATCTACTTGGAGAAGTGCTCCACCATCACCAAAACATACCGATGATGTCTCACAGTCAGCGGTAAAGGTCCGGTGAAGTCCAAACTCCAACGGTAACCCAATCCCATGATAGGTAATGGGTGTAATTGTGGCATAGGAGCATTGAATGATGCTCTAACTCGATCACAAACCACACATCTGGCAACAAACTGCTGCACCTCGGTCTGCATACCGCGCCACCAATAATGACTCTAGAGTAAGCTATATGTACGCTTTACTCCAAAATGTCCTAGCTCCTCATGAGCATGACGGACCAACTGTGGTCTCTATGATGGAAGTGGTACTACTCGCACTCTACCATCCTCCCATACACAAAAAATGTGTCTACCCTCCAATCTGAACCATCTGGCTTGCTGAAGAACACGGTCTCTCTCCTTGGTCCCAACTGTGCCACCCACAACACCAGTGCAAAGATAGTCCATCATTAAGACATCATCATGAATGTCTCGCTGAATTGTACCAATATCTTCACTCTCTGGATCTGTGACCTCAATAACTCCTCCTGTATGCACTGAGAGAGATACCACCAAAGTCTCTACAAATATACACAGAAAGGCCAATGCATGCCAACCTGGCACCATCTCCTCATCTGTCTCACCATGCCAACATGCTCCGGTCTGATCTTGCTGGCTGGGACATGGGTTTCTACTCAACCCATCTGCATCACAGTTCACCACTCCAGGTCTGTGAACAACCGTGAAATCATACTCTTGTAAAATCAGAGCCTATCGTGCAAGCTTCCCTGAAAGCTTGTCGGACTCCATCAACCACTTCAGCGGCTGATGATTAGTGATGAGAGTGAAGGGGTTACCAAATAGGTAACATTGGAAATGTGCTACTGCCCAAACTGCTGCCAAGCACTCTCCCTCATATGAACTATACTTCGCCTCCGCTGAATTGTTGGAGCAACTAGCATAGGCCACCACAAACTCCTTCTCCTCATCATCATGCTGGGTGAGCACCGCTCCAAGCCCCAACATACTCCAATTAGTGTGAACCTAAAATGGTCATCCCCTAATCGGTCTCCTCAAAATAGGAGCAGATGTCAACCTCTCCTTGAGCTCTACAAAAGCTCTCTCCTGCTCATCTCCCCAACACCACTCTTGTGTAAGCTTGGTCAGCTTCGTCAAGGCCTTGGCAATGGCACTAAATCCTCTGACATAGCGGCGATAGAAGTTTGCCAACCCAAGGAATGGTCGCACTCTGCTCACATCCGTAGGTCAAGGAATATGTGCAATAGCCTCCATCTTGGTCTGCTAAACACCAAGTCCTCCGGGGTAGATAGTGTGACCCAAATACTCAACCTGCTCGTAGAAGAACCTACACTTCCCAGGATGTAATTTGAGTCCATGAGATCTCAACTTCTCAAACACCTCCAACAACTATCTCTCATGCTCCTCCACGGTAGTGCTATAAACCAAAATGTCATCAATATAGCACCGAGCAAAATCCAATCCAGCTAGGATCCTATCCATGACCCTCTGGAACTCAGCAGGAGCGTTCTTCAACCCAAATGGTAAGAACCTCCATTGATATAACACATCCTTGCCGTGAGGATCAATAGCCCAAAATGTTGTCTTGGACTTATCCTCCTCCCTGATCGGCAACTGATGATATCCCGCTCAAAGATCCAAAGTACTAAAGACCTTTGCATGCCCAATCGCATCAAAAATCTCCTCCGGTGTAGGCATGGCATACCGATCAGCCCTAGTTTGTCGGTTGATAGGACGGTAATCTCCACACATCCGCCTATCTTTATAGTTGCCATGCATATCCTTCTTGGCTGGCATCACTGTTGTTGATGCATACACTCCATGTGAAATCTCCACCACACCAGCCTCAAAAAGGTCACTACTCCGACTCTGAATCAATGTCCTCTCCATCTCACTATATCGATAAGGACGTTGAAAAACAGGTGTGTCGCTAGTCAGCTCAATCCATATACCAGGTCCCTTCAGAGCACCCAAATCCTTCATACTGAAGGTAAAACAACTCGTGTGACTCCTCAAGAACCTCCAAACCCTCCGTCTTTCCTCTCTAGTAAGCTTGGGTCCAAGATCTGGCTCCCAAGTATCCTCTGTAACTGTAGTAGGAGTGGAAGATGTACTGACTGGCTGCTACACTGGGCCCTTGGGAGCAATAGTGTCATGCTCCTGACCACTAGAGGTCCCAACCTCTATGTGAAAAACTCCCTCCACTCTGGCTGCAAGCTCCACACGTCCTCTGGCTGCATCCCATGTGGACCAAGGGTGTAATCCAAGTAGCCCACGCTCACTTGGATGGACTCCAAGTAGACCACTCTCCCTAGTAGCTATCGGATGTGTCCCAAGAATACCATGTCCACTCGGTCCATCGCCCCCAACATGTGCCTGAATCGTCTCGATAGGCACAGGGCTCACAAGTGTCAGAGTGGTGATGCCTATCAAGTGCATCCTACGCTGCTTTGCCAAGGCCAAGGCTCACAATCTAGGTCAAATAGTTTAGGTCCATAGCCTGACTTAACACCTGACGCCTGGATGCCTTTGATACTACTGGAACAGCGGTAATACCGGTGCAAAAACCCATCGCCCGCTCTCTCTCATCAGTGTTGGGCTCCACCAACTGCTGTAACTGTGAGTCCCAAACAAGTCCAGGTCCTCCCTCTCGAAAAGCATGAGAGCCTGGGAAACTCATGAGTGTGGGAAATGCAGCTCTAGGCTGTCCAACTAGGTTCACCACTGCCATAGGTGACCTATCAGCCACTACCACTATCTGAGACTGACGTCTAGCATCCAAGATATCATCAACAAGAATGTGGTCTAGTCGCTAAATCCCATCATAACTACGCTGTAGAACCTCTCTGGGTAAGAGGTTCGTCCACCAAAGACAAAGACAATGAGCCCGTGATCCCACTCTGGCTGCATCTAACAATACAGCAGGTCCCATCTATGAATGGATCTGATGTGTACTCGCCACCACTCTAGTGCGAGAATCACCCATCAATGGAACGTTCTCCAAAAGGTAAGCTGGAGAAACATACTGATGAACTTGGAGATGTCGTAGTATCCGTAACATCTCCCAAAACACACCAGAACAAGGATCCTGAAGACCCAAACCGCAGCCCGCACGTGTATGTCCCTGACATGGCCATCCAGAAATCACCAAGTGAATAGGTCCATGTCTCTCTAGGTCATGCGCCCCCAGTAAGGAAATGTCTCCTGGTAAGACCTTCTGGTAACCTCTGACTGCTGATATTGGTAATAACTCCGGATACCGATAGGCCAAGTGTGCCACATGATGTAGAAAGACTCACCTAGCAGTCTCATCTCTCTCTACATACAAGTACCTCTGTACTCGTACACCCGCCTGTAACACCACAGCTAGTCCGGTGTTGATCCCACCAAACAACTCCAATAGACATATCTCCTCTACTGGATACTGCCAAGCAATGAGTGTGGTATCCACAGGTGTCAAAGCAATTACCTCTGGAGGCTCATCCTCACACTCATCCCCTGATGGTACGAAGGCTCCACTCCAAGCCTGCTGCACCAACTGATCTGCATGCTGCTGCAATGCCTCCTCTGAACTCCACAATGGAACATCCAAGGTGGATGAACAATCCCACTCGTACTCCAAAGCTGAGTGATCTCCTCTGGTACTGGAGTATCCTCTGCATGGGCGTTCCCCTCCAACAAGTCACCAGGCCAAGTGACTACACCGTTGAAAGCTAAAATTGATGCTGCCATGGTCCCGGACTATAGTGAGCCAAGACTGCCACTACTGAAGCGTACTGGTAGGCAACATACCCGTCCCTCACCAGACTGCCAACCAGGTCTATAAGAGGCTGTCTCTTCCCAATAGTCAATGCTGAAACCCATAGGGTATAACACTGCTCCCCCAACTAGCACATCATATGACTCAGCTATCGTTGCTATAGCCTGAGCTCTCTCCACCGAGCTATCAGTCGGATGACCAGGCTGAACCTGGACAACAAGCTCTCCACGTGTCATGTACTGTGTTGAACCGCCACCAAGAGATGTCTGGATCTGAAATGGACACCTCTCCACATTGGTCTTCCGTAACTCCAGACCGACAATTGCAGCCTTCCCCAACATAAAGGGCTGAGCACCAAAGTCTAATAAGACTCTCTGTGGTGTATAGACCTTCTGAAGGTCCCACCAAACAAAAAATCCCCCTCTGGTTATCCAATAGGACAACACCAGGTGTAAACCGCGCTCTCTCAAAGGCTGGTCTAGCTGGCAACTCCTCCAGTCTAGCCGCTGCTGCTTGCCGTAAACCACTGGTTGCTGAACGGATCACATGCTCCTCAACCAAGTCAGCTCCACTACCAACCACCTCTGCTCTAGTAGTAGGAATTGCAGCATCCCTACTCTCACACAACGTGGCAGCCAACCGGAACACTGGGGCTGGGTCAACTCCCAATGTAAACATGTCCCTAGCTGAAAACAAAGGATGCCGCATAATCAGCTGAGCCGCTCCCAACATCATGCTAGACTCAGTCTGTGTAGTAGCAGGTGGCTGACTAGCAGGTAGTCCATTCTGCACTCCATCACCACCTACCACACCTGCGCTGGGATGTCTAGGAACCATGGATGTTGTCTGCAATGCCTCATATAGCATGAAAGATTGGGAAGTCTGACCTATCTCCCAACCTCTCCTCTCTGTGGGTCCAACTCCACTAATGCTCCTCTAGGCTCTGGAGCACGTAGTGCACTCCTAGTCACTGTTGTAGATGCATCCACCTGTGCTGCTCCGCACATGAAGTCTAAAGCATCTCTGTCACCAACATATGAGGTGGAAGCCTCAGCACTCAAATCTGATCTCCTCTGAGCAATAGCCATACTAGCCAATCTCTGCTCCAACTGCTCAATCCGAGTAGCCATAGCTGTGTCAGAAGTAAGGGCAGGTATTGCACCCCTACTAGGTGTAGATCCTCTACCACCACCTCTACCACCTCGTCCTCCATGAACTGGAGCTCCTCTACTACCTGCCATAGCAGCCCTACCACTCCGTAACTCCGAGTGTAGGTCAAAACACCGGTCACTAGTGTGACCAAATCTGTGGCAGTGCTCACATTGCCTCTGTGCTGGCTGTGATGCACCAAAGGTATTAGGTCCGCTGCCCTGAGTACACTCTCTCCTATGGTGAGGTCCACCACAAGTCCAACAAGCAACACCACCACTCACTGGCTGTTGCTGACCCAAAAATGAGGGTAAGGGTCTAACTTCACTAGGCCCTCCACTCGCTCCATAGGATCTAGGCTGTCCACCCTTTCCTTGAAAACCAACTGGGCGTGGTGCACTCTGCTGCACTCTAGAAGAGGTCACAGCTGTGGATGAGGTCTCCCTACCAAATCCACATGTCACCACTCTCTCCTCCACCATATTGAGCTCAATACGCTCAGCCAAACCAAAGACTACTGCCAAAGTGGGCGAAGTAGCCTGCAACAACGTAGCATCACGAACTCTATGTCGCAACTCCTTGTCTAGTATCCCATACCAAAACTGGACTGCCTGGGCCTCAGTAACTCCCTGAGTGAAACTGATCAGCTGCCTCATGCGAGTGTATGCCTTGCGTAGGCTCTCTCCAGCCTTCCGCTGGAACTCTTGCAAGCTCCTTAGCTTGTCAGTCCGCACTCCCTGGTAGTTTTGCCTCAAACATAGGAAGAACTCAACCATGGGGTTAAACCCCGGTACCACACCACCTCCTACAGCGGTACCTCCACTCTTAGTAGCACTATCTCTAGCTAGTGCACCTCCACTAGCTCCACCAACACTACTCGAGCTAGAACTTGTGGGTACAGCTGATCTACTCCTGGCCACCGAGCCTGAAGTGATGGAAACATAGTGTGGAGACCAATACTGTCTCCATAACTCAATCTCCTCCAAATGAGCTCTCCTGAACTCATGGTAATCATCCATCGGCGGACCCTCCAGATGCTGAAACAACCTCTTCCATGCCATGAAGGGTGTAAACAAAGTCGGGTTCCGCATCTACTATAGATCACACCAACTATCAAACTCCTAGATGAAGTCATCCAACTCAATGGTACCCACTGTACCAGAGTAATGCCTAGGGCCTTTGGAGGCCCCATAAATCTCGTCCATGTCCCACAACAACGGTGCGGACACACCAAGTGCACTCTCAACTGAATCAGCTCTTGTGTCAAACTCCAACTTAGAGTCAGCCCGATTTCCTCCTGACTTCACTTTTCTGATGTAATCATATTGCTTACCACTCTCAACTCAACTCAACTCAGATCAGTACTTGATCTGTCACTCTATAAACTGCCAACAACTGGGCACTGATTACAGTCAAGCCACACCCACTCAAGCATAGAGAATCCAGGTGACGCTCGCCGGCCTCTGTCCACCATAGCCAGGAACTCGAAGGCTCAACATCAGAGAAGTGAGCTCTCTGGAGCTCACTTTGAAACTATACCTCCCTGGACTTGAGCTAGCACTAGTACCCTAATGGTCCCGCTGACGGCACACTCAATGGTGCAAACGGTGCAAAGTGACAGTGGGCCCCACCGTGAAGTCAGTATTCGAACACCAAATCAGACTGTCGGAAAGTAGTCCCTAAGAAACTACTAGAATAACTCTAACTACTATCACTAGAACTCCAATGTCCGAGCAGCTAGATGCGGAACTACAAATGGCGTGATAGTAATTTTGGAGGCCTAAACGGATGAATTAGGCCTAAAAAATATACCAATTTCCCCCCCAATACAGGAAAGGTTGGCCTTCCCTCCCCCCTACTTTGTCTCGTCGAGAACTTTCCAACGGTACCTTACTCACGTGATTTTGAGATTCCTACAAGAAGATTCCCTAGAAGATTCCCTCCGGTCAAAGCTTGTTTGACCAACCAGATAGGACCTAGACCAGACATGTCACCCATCCAAGTAAGTAATCCAAGGGTGGAGCTTGCTGACATGTCACGTATCTATGTCCCTAATCCTATGGTGGAGCTTCCTTGGAGGAGATCCTCTTTGTCTATATAATAAAGAGAAGGTGCTCCTTTGGGGCATTAAATGCTTGAGTGTGCAATCTGTGTTTTCTCTCTCTTCTCTTTTCCTCGGAGTATTACACATGGGAACAAGAAGGAAACACCATGTGTTTGTTGATTGCGCTTGTTACATTCGAAAGTTTGAGAGGAGAGGAGGCCCAAAAGTTTGACAAGCCATATCTCACTACATACATGTCTAAATCCTATGGTTTTGGTCTTGTTCAAAGCGCCTTGCCAAGAGCTTTCCATAGCTACCAAGATTGCATCATTTTGAGCTTTGTGCAAAACATTATGAGAGCTAGATTTTTTTGACAAAGGATCCAGATTTGAGAGTTTGAATCATCATCATCATATGGTGTCCAAATGGAGTGATTTTTGTGGTATTAGAAGTGCCTTAGGAAGCTCTTTTGATTGATACCAATCACGCTTGTAGAGCACATACACACAAAAAGTTCTAAAGATTTGAATTCTGCCATCTTTGGGAGATTTTAGGGTTTGAGCTCAAATTTCAACACCTTGTAACTTTTTGGTTCCATGTCCAAATGTTTCAATCTTGGGCTCATTGGCAACACCTATGAAAGGGCTTTCTTTTGAATAACTGCTGCCTAAGTTGGAGTTTTGTGGAACCAAGTTTCGAATTTCATCAATATGTTCTTGTGCGGTTGGTGGTGCTCAAATCTACAACTTTCAGAGGCTAGAACTTTGGACTCACATCTTCAAATAAGGTGATCTTGGTATCATTAGAAGCATCTTGTCAAGAGCTATTGATTGAAATTGTTTTCATAGAATTTGAAGCTTTTTCCTTCAAGTTTTAAGAATTTGAATTCTGTGACTCAATAAGGTTTAGAAGTTTACAATAGAAAACTTGAGTCCATAACTCCATATGTATTTGCTCAAATGAGTTCATTTTTGGTCCATTTGAAAGAGGTATTCAAGAGCTTTTGATTTAGTCCTCATTGGTAGATTTTGAAGTACTGTAGCCAAGGTTCTAAATTTTTGAAATCTGTAGGATTTCAAAAATTTTATGTAGGAAAGTTCAAATTCAAAAGTTTATAACTTTTGATTTACGAGTCCAAATGAGTAGATTTTTGGTTCATTAGACCAAGTATCTGTAGAGCTATTGGTGGATAAAGATAATATGGATTTTCACTTTGTGAAAAGAAACCATGGGAATGTGAAATCTGTAATTTCTTTAAGATTTTGCAAATCCAAATTCCAAGAATTCTCCAAGAACTCATAGAGCTTGAGTGAAGTAGAGGATATATTCTCATAGTAGCACTTTGGATCCTCTAAAATGGAAGCTTCCAAGATGGTGCAAGACATTGCTGATATAGCTTCAAAACAACAACAGTTTGTTGAAATGTATAAAAAGCAAATGACTTCCGCAAGGAACTCAAGAGCGTTTTTGCCCTTATATCTCAAGGCATGAACACTCTTATGGCAGATTTGGAAACCATAAGGGCAAATGTCATGACCGTGAAAGAATCTTTGAATTTGATCACCCTAGATATCCAAGAACTCAAGAAGAGCAATAGTTTGATGTTAGACTCCACGAAGGGTATGATGGATGCTACTAAGAAGGTTGCTTCTTTAGGATCACAAGCCACCATCATTGCTTCACAAAATAGAGGGCTGCAAGAGATGGTTGAGAAATTAGAGGTCAAGATGAAGTCATATCTTGAAGCTACTAAGGTGGCTCAAATCTCTTACTTGCAAGAGCATGAGGTCAAGAAGGAGAACCAACTGGTGAGAATGAAGAACTTGAGGATTTTAGGTTTGCCAGAGATTGAGAAAGAAGACACCAAGGCCATAGTGTGTGAGTTTATTGCTGATTCTTTGAGAGTACATGATCCTCAAATTGTGCAAGCATATAGATTGAGATAGAAAGGTACACAACCAAGGAGCATTTTGGTGAGGTTTGGCTCACAAACTCAAAGGAATTCAATGATGGAAAACAAGGCTATATTGACGGGGCGGCGCATTTGGTTGGACCCGGATCTCACATCTCTCCAATGGCAAGCAAAGAAGTGAGAATTAGCAAAAGTGGAGGAGGCTCAACAAGCAGGTTTTGTTGCATTCTTGAGAGACAAAAGAGCTGTGATTTCTCAAAAGAAATTGTCAGCTAATGCATAGCAATTCCAGACCCTTAGAGTGCTATTTTGGAAAGTTCATGGCCTCACACATACCAATGAAACAATGAAACAATGAAATATAAAGCCCAAAAGACCCAAAGAGTCAAAAGGCTAGAAACACAATACAAAACATATGAAATGTGAGCCTAGGCAAGAGCCTAGGGCATCTGACCAATCTGTAACAAATTGGTCCGATGTAAACTAATGTCCATCATATACTTCCCTAACAATGAACAATGAACAATGAACAATGAAATATAAAGCCCGGAAAATCCAAAGAGTCAAAAGGGTGAAAACACAATACAAAACACATGAAAACACATGAAACTAATCTCTGTCATATACTTCCCAAATGTTAAAGCTTCGGCCTGTAAGAGAGTTGAGAAATCACTACAAGTAATCTGATGTCTTACTCTAATCTACGTGTAACAAGGGCAATCAACAAACACATGGTGCTGATCCTCAACTTTGCTCATAGTACACAATTTGCAAAGTTGCATGGAGTGCTCTATCTATTGCCAACACCCTAGTTCTACTTCTAGTCTATGAGAACTAGTTCTATATTGAGCAATCACATGTCTTCGTGAAGTAGAAATCCTAACCAAGAGATACTCTTGCTCACAATACACCAACACAAGATTTACAAACTGCTAATAGAACACCATCTTGGTACCGGTTGCTGCCATAAGCATAGTAAGAACTGCTCCTTGATCACCTCTCAAAGTGCAATAGGTTCCAATCTCCAATGTCGCCCACAAACATTCCACCTTGTGGCCCATGCAATCAGATTTGTATACCAACCAAATTTGAGGTACTTGGAGCTTCTAATCTGTCACCTAACCTTTGGCAATCAATTTTCAGTGTAAAGGTTTGAGGGAACTGATTCTAAAGACACAAAGATCACTTCATTTGGATCAGTGAGTACAAAGATACAATGGCTTGAATTTGCACTTCTTAATGTTATGATGTCCAAAGAGTCACAAATTTCAAATTGTCAAATTGTCACAACTTCCTTATATGACCTCCAATTTCTACAAATCAAACCTCAATAGAAACCTTGCACAATCCTTGTTCTCTTGCCACAAAAACCACTTGATTTGGACCTATAAGTACATAGCAGTCCTACTTCACATGTGCAAATTTTACTACCAAGTACTTGCAAGTGTTACAGTGAAACAAATGGTCATATCATCTGCCTTGGATATCCAAATTTTTCAAATATGGACTCAATAGAAAGCCTATGACTATGTGGTTCTTATGACACAAGAATGACTTGGATTGGGTCTGCAAGTGAGGAGAACTGGCACTGCAAAGTTGGTACTCCAAACACCAAGATGCACAAGATGTGACAGAATGAGAATTACCACCACTGCTTGCTCAGACCTCCATGTGCTGAAAGCTTGGCCTTAAAAGAGATCTTGTAACTCACAGATTTTGATGCAGCAATTTTCATTGGATTTTCACTTGTGACCACAGAGCAATAGCCTTCCCAATTCTTGCACAATCACAAGGACTACTCACAACTTCCTCAGAATTGAAAAATCCAGCTCTCCTTGTGTAATGCTCCAAACAGAACAAGCTTTACCTTGAAAGAAAGCTCTCAGCATAGCGCTTCTAATGAGACTTCAATCACTCCATTTGCTCAAGTATTGGCAGAGAAACAGTCACTCAAATTTATAATTCAAACCGTAAAATCTGCCAAAGATGATAGAATTTGAATCCTTGTAACTCTCTGCATAGAGGTGGGATTCCATCATGCTTGGTATCAATCAAAAAAGACTCTCAAGGTGCATCTAGTGGCACAAAAATCACTTCCTTTGAACTCCGGATGATGAAGAAACAAACTCTCAAATATTGAGAGTTTGTGAGAAAATATTGTGAGAAAATGCAAATCACTCATTACTTTTGTCACAAAGCTCAGAATGGTACAATCTTGGTGTCCATGGAAAACTCTTGGCAAGGCACTTCAAAAAAATCAAAATTGCAAGGTTGGATGAGTAAGTGCTGAGATATGGCAATCTGAATTTTTGGGAAAATTTACTCTCTCAAAGTTTCAAAAAACCTCTCCTCCTTCCTCTTCAAATGCTAAAGCTTCAAACGCTAACGCTAAAGCTTCAATTTGTAAGAGAGGAGGGAAATCACTACAAGTAATCTGATGTCTAGCTCTAATCTACATGTCACAAGGGCAATCAACAAACACATGGTGCTCATCCTGAACTTTGCTCAGAGTACACAATTTGCAAAGTCGCATGGAGTGCTCTATCTACTGCCAACGTCCTTGTTTTGGGAGAAGGTAACCACCATCTCCATCATTGGACCTAAATGAGTTTTGTGAATATGTGAAGGATCTGTACTTTTTCCCTGATGCTCCAAGCATGGCACCTTGCCTTGGATCTGCTCTCACCATCTCTGAAGCTGATGTCAACTACCAATTGAAGAAGTTGGCCAATGGTAAGGATGAAGACCTTGATGGACTATGTGTTGAACTACTTAAGTGGGGTGGTAGCCATCTGATTCCAGTACTCACTTCTCTCTTGAATGAGGCAATCAGGTGTGGCTTTCCTGATAAATGGTGCTTCAAGAAGGTAGTTCTTATTCACAAGTCTGGTCAGAGAGATATTGTCACTAATTACCGTACCATTTTAGTGGGTAGTATCTTTGCCAAGTTGCACGGTCAAATTTTGGAGTCTAGGTTGAGTACTTGGACTGAAAAGTAAAAAATTCAAACTAAGTGCCAAGCTTGTTTCAGATCAAGCTTTAGTACTTTGGATCATCTATTGGTACTCTATGTTTTGTGGTGGAAATCTAAGGATGTTTGCAGAGCTCTCTATGTTGCATTTATTGATTTAAGGAAGGCCTTTGATAAGGTGCTTAGGAAATCTCTAAGTGAGAGACTCATGGAAGTTGGTGTTTTAGTGGATCTCATTGGTGTTATCTCTAGACTCTATGAGAAAGTGGTTGTGAGACTTTCATCTTTGAGCTCCCAAGATGTCCTTAGAACAATGGGTGTGATTCAATGCTGCTATCTATCTCCAACTCTATTTGGAACCTCATCAATGATCAGGAAAGGCTACTCATGGAAGCTGGAGCTACTGGTGTACAGGTTGGCTCTTTGATGATACATACACTCCTTTATGCAGATGATGTAGTGCTTCTCTCCACCAATCCACAGAGTTTACAGAAGCTGTTGGATTCTCTTCTCTTGTTTTGCAATCAAACAAAGATGGAGGTGAACCTTGACAAGTCCAAGGTGATTGTGGTGGGTTCTAAAGCTGTCATACCTTTCTTTTTTGATGGACAGCAATTGGAGCAGGTTTCTTCTTATAAGTACTTGGGCCTTGAGTTTTCTCATGACTATAGTTGGTCTACTTGTGTGAAGATGAGAATCAATGCAAGGTATAGAGCTTTGTATTCACTCATGAATTGCTCTAGACTTGCTCATCTTACCACATGGGAGTTGAAGAAGGTGCTATTCAGATCTCTTGTGCAGCCGGTGGTTCTCTAAGGTGCTCAGATTTGGGGTCCAAGTACTAAGAAGACATGGTGGAAAAAGGTGGAGAAAGTTCAAAATTGTTTTTTTGTGATGAACTTGGGGTGAAGACTCAAACTCCTTATGTATTGTTGCTTGCTGAAATTGGTTTTTTGCCTCTTGAGGCTAAAGCTTTGATTTAAGCTCTCACATATGCCACTAAGGTGAGGTCCATGGAACATGAGAGACTTCTCTACCAAGCTTTTTGTGCCACTCTATCTATTGGTTGGTATACAGATCTGATTGCATGGGCCACAAGGTGGAATGTTTGTGAGCAATATTGGAGATTGGAGCCCATTGCACTACAAGAAGTGATCAAGGAGCAATTCATACTTTGCTTATGGCAACAACCCGGTACCAAGATGGTGTTCTACCAACAATTTGTAAATCCTATGTTGGTGTATTGTGAGCAAGATTATCTCTTGGCTAGTATTTCTACTTCCTTTAGATATATTATTCCTCAATAAAGAACTAGTTCTCATAGACTAGAAGTAGAACAAGGGCATTGGCAGCAGATAGAGCACTCCATGCAACTTTGCAAATTTTGTATTATGAGCAAAGTTAAGGATGAGCAACATGTGTTTGTTGATTGCCCTTGTTACATGCAGATTAGAGTTAGACATCAGATTACTTGTAGTGATTTCTCTACTCTCTTACAAATTGAAGCTTTAGCGCTAGTGAAGTATATGATGGAAATTAGTTTACATTAGACCAATTTGTTATAGATTGTTCAGATGCTCTAGGCTCTTGCCTAGACTCTCATTTCATGTGTTTTTGTATTGTGTTTCCAGCCTTTTGACTCTTTGGGTCTTTCGGGCTTTATATTTCATTGTTTTATTGTTTCAAAAGAATCCAACAACTTTTGTGAACTCTATGGATTGGTAGAGAAGAGCACTACATCATCCATATAAAGGAGTGCATGTATCATTAAAGAGCCAACTTGTATACCTGTAGCTCTAGCTTCCATAAGTACCCTCTCTAGATCATCGATGAAGATTCCAAACAAAGTTGGGGATAAAGAGCAACCTTGAATCACACCTATTGTGCTAAGGACATCTTGAGAGCTAACAGATGAAAGTTTCACAACCACTTTCTCATAGAGTCTAGACATAGCACCAATCAGATCTGCTTAAACACCAACTTCCATGAGTCCTTCACTTAGTGATTTCCTAAGCACCTTATCAAAGACATTCTTGAAAGTTTGAGAAGGAGTTGAAAGGAGTTTCAAAAGTTTGAGAGGAGAGGAGTCCCAAAAGTTTGAGAATCCATATCTCACTACATACATGTCCAAACATTGAGGTTCTGATCTTGTTTGAAGCAACATGCCAAGAGCTTTCCATAGTTACCAAGATTGCATCATTTTGAGCTTTGTGCAAAACTTTATGAGTGATTGCAATTTTTGATAGAGGATCCAGATTTGAGAGCTTGAATCTTCATCATATTGTGTCCAAATGGAGTGATTTTTTTGGCATTAGAAGCAACTTAAGCACGTCTTTTGATTAATACCAAGCACGCTTGCAGATCACATACACACAAAAAGTTATGAAGATTTGAATTCTGCCATCTCTCGGAGATTTTAGGGTTTGAGCTTAGTTTTCAACACCTTGTAACTTTTTGGTTCCATGTCCAAATGTTTCAATCTTGGACTCATTAGCAACACATGTGAAGAGGCTTGCTTTTGAATACCTACTCGCTGAAGTTGAGGATATGTGGAACAAGTTTTGAATTTCTCAATTTGTGATCTTGTGCGGTTGGTGGTGCTCAAATCTGCAACTTTTAAAGGCTGGAAATTTGGACTCACATCTTCAAATGAGGTGATCATGGTCTCATTAGAAGCATCTTGTCAAGAGCTATTGATTGAAATTGTTTTCATAGAATTTGAAGCTTTGTGCTTGAAGTTATAAGTATTTGAATTTTGTGACTCAATGAGGTTTAGAAGTTTACTATAGAAAACTCTAGAGGCCATAACTCCATGTCTATTTGCTCAAATGAGTTCATTTTTGGTTCATTTGAAATAATTGCTCAAGAGCTTTTGATTGAGTCATCACTTGTAGATCTTGAAGTACTATAGCTAAGGTTGTGAATTTTTGAAATCTGTAAGATTTCAAAAAATTAACAAGTTAATAATTATAACTATTGATTTTTGACAAATTAGCAACTATAACTTTTGATTTACAAGTCCAAATGAGTAGATTTTGGGTTCATTAGAACAAGCATTTGTAGAGCTATTGGTGGATACAGATTATGTAGAGGCTCATTGTGTGAAAAAAAAACCATGGGAATGTGAAATCTATAATTTCTTTAAGATTTTGCAAACCAAAATTCCAAGAGTTCACCAAGAACTCATTGAGCTTGAGTGAAGTAGAGGATATATTCTCATAATAGCACTTTGGAGCTTCAAAAATTGGAAGCTTCCAAGATGGTGCAAGACATTGCTGATATAGCTTCAAAACAGCAACAACTTGCTAAAATGTATAGAAAAGCAAATGACTTCCACAAGGAACTCAAGAGCTTTTTTGCCCCTATGTCTCAATGCATGAACACTCTTATGGCAGATTTGGAAACTGTAAGAGCAGATGTCTTGACTGTGAAAGAATCTCTAAATTCAATCACCATAGATATCCAAGAACTCAAGAAGAGTGGCAATTTGATGTTAGAATCCACGAAGGGTATGGTGGATGCTTCTAAGAAGGTTGTTTCCTTGGGAGCACAAGCCACCAGCATTGCTTCTCAAAATGGAGGGCTACAAGAGATGGTTGACACATTAGAGGTCAAGATGAAGTCATATGCTAAAGCTACTAAGGTGGCTCAAATCTCTTACTTGCAAGAGCATGAAGTTGAGAAGGAGAACCAACAAGTGAGAATGAAGAACTTGAGGATTTCAAGTCTACCCAAGATAGAGAAGGAAGACACCAAGGCCATAGTGTGTGAGTTTATTGCTGATTCTTTGAGAGTCCATGATCCTCAAATTCTGCAAGCATACAGATTGGGACACAAAGGTGCACAACCAAGAAGCATTTTGGTGAGGTTTGGCTCAAAAACTCAAAGGAATGCAATGATGGCAAACAAGGCTATACTAAAGGGGCGGCGCATCTGGTTGGACCCTGATCTCAGATCTCTCCAATTGCAAGCAAAGAAGGGAGAATTAGCAAAAGTGAAGGAGGCTCAACAAGTAGGTTTTGTTGCATTCTTGAGAGATAATAGAGCTATGATTACTCAAAAAAAATTGTCAGCTACTGCATAGTAATTCAAGACCCTTAGAGTGTTGTTTTGGAATGTTCATGGGCTCACACATACCAAGTACTCCAGCCCTAAGCCTTTGTGGGATGATGCTGATCTGATCAATCTTGTGGAGACATGGGAACATGAAGGAGACACCATTCAAGATATTGATGGATTCATTCTTGTTGGTTCAATCTGGAACAAGCGGAGGCAACATAGAGGAAGGAGCTTTGGAGGTATTGCTACTTACGTCAGATTTGGCTTTGAAAAATCAGTCTCTTTGATAGGCCAAGACTCAAGTGGACAATACCAATGGTTGAAGATTGGAGGAGTTGTTCCACCTTGCTTCCTTGCTGTTTGTTACTTTTCTCCATTGACATCACCAATCTACTCAAGTGGAGCTCTCAACACCATGCAACCTTTCCACTCCTTGACAAAGGATGTGTTGGAGTTTCAAAGTAAAGGTGGAGTACTTGTTCTTGGTCATTTCAATTCTAGAATCCAAACCTCTCAGATTCCTGAGTTGAGTGACCTTGAGAATGATCCTTTTCATAGCTTGATAGACCATTCTAGTGCTTGGTCATGCTCTTCCAAAGATCCTATGTCCAACCCCATGAGTGAGCACTTTTTGAGCTTTGGTGCCAATTGTAGCTTGAAGATCTTGAATGGCCTTTCTCAATTTCCAAAAAATTGTAAAAGCACATGCTTTGCCTCTGGTGGATCAAGCACCGTAGATTATATGCTCACTTCAGCTAATGATATCCATCTTGTCCCAGATTTTGCTGTTTTAGATCCTCAACCAAAATCAGACCATGCACCTCTATCTTGTACCATCCTTCTTCCTTGCCTCAATAGAACCACATTCCCTCTTGACCATGCCTTAAGAGGGAAAGCTTGTCTAGATTTTCACAAGAGAGACTTGTACCAACAAGCTATCCAAGAGAAATTGAATTCTATAGAGTGGAGTTCTGATTTTCAACAACGTAGTGATCAATTGGTTGAACTTCTTCAATCTACATCAACTTCTTTGTTTCCAAGAGGCTCTCATAGGAAGAGACTTGGTCTCCCTTGCAATAGGTGGTATGATGCTGATTGAAAAATGGCAAGGATCAAAGCTATGGATAAATCTCTTGATCAGATTGCACAAAATCAGGCTGTTGTTTCATACAGAAAGTTGGTGAAGTGCAAAAAGCGGGCATTTTTTAGACTCAAGGAGGTTGAGTTGAGCATTGAATTGAAGAGCAATCCCAAGGCTTTCTGGAAGAAGGTAACCATCAGATCTCCATCTCCATTGCTGGACTGAATGACCTTTGTGACTATGTGAAGGATCTGTACTTTTTCCCTGATGCTCCAAGCATGGTACCTTGCCTTGGATATGCTCTCACCATCTTTGAAGCTGATGTCAAGTACTAATTGAAGAAGTTGGCCAATGGTAAGGCTGAAGACCTTGATGGACTATGTGTTGGACTACTTAAGTGGGGTGGTAGCTATCTGATTCCTGTACTCACTTCTCTCTTGAATGAGGCAATCAGATGTGTCTTTCTTGATAGATGGTGCTTCAAGAAGGTAGTTCCTATTCACAAGTCTGGCCTGAGAGATGTTGTCACCAATTACCATACCATACTTGTTGGAAATGTCTTTGCCAAGTTGTATGGTCAAATTTTGGAGTCAAGGTTAAGCACTTGGGCTGAAAAGTACAAAAGTTGAGCTAAGTGCCAAGCTGGTTTCAGATCAGGCTTTAGTACTTTGGATCATCTATTTGTACTCCATGTTTTGTGGTGGAAAACTAAGGGTGTTGGAAGAGCTCTCTATGTTGCATTTATTGATTTCAGGAAGGCCTTTAATAAGGTGCTTAGGAAATCACTTAGCACAATGGGTGTGATTCAAGGCTGCTCTCTATCTCCAACTCTGTTTGGAATCTTCATTGATGATCTTGAGAGATTACTGATGGAAGCTGGAGCTACTAGTGTACAGGTTGGCTCTTTGATGATACATGCACTCCTTAATGCAATGATGTAGTGCTCCTCTCTACCAATCCATAGAGTTTACAGAAGCTGTTGGATTCTCTTCTCTGCTTTTGCAATCAAACAAAAATGGAGGCGAACCTTGACAAGTCCAAGGTGATTGTGGTGGGTTCTAAAGATGTCAAACCTTTCTTTTTTGATGGACAGCAATTGGAGCAGGTTTCTTCCTATAAAAACTAGGGCCTTGAGTTTTCTCATGAGTATAGTTGGTCTACTTGTGTGAAGATGAGAATCAATGCAGGGTTTAGAGCTTTGTATTCACTCATAATTGCTCTAGAATTGCTCATCTTACCACATGGGAGTTGAAGAAGGTGCTGTTCAGATCTCTTGTACAGCCGGTGGTTCTTTATGGTGTTCAGATTTGGGGTCCAGGTACTAAGAGGACATATTGGCAAAAGGTGGAAAAAGTTCAAAAATTGTTTTTGTGCGATGAACTTGGGGTGAAGACTCAAACTCCTTATGAATTGCTGCTTGCTTAAATTGGGTTTTTGCCTCTTAAGGCTGAAGCTTTGTTCTTAGCTCTCACATATGCCACTAAGGTGAGGTCCATGGAGCATGAGAGAATTCCTTACCAAGCATTTTATGCCACTCTATCTATTTGTTGGTATATAGATCTGATTGCATGGGCCACAAGGTGGAATGTTTTTGAGCGACATTGGAGATTGGAGCCCATTGTACTATGAGAAGTGATCAAGGAGCAGATTTTACTTTGCTTATGGCAGCAACCCGGTACCAAGATTGTAACAATATGGAGTTTAGTGACGAAGTTAGTCAGGCTTACGAAGTAGAGAATAAGCCAAAATAGCCTAGAATATTCTAGAAGCATCTAAGAAGCTTCTTAGGAAGCTTCCCAACTAGTTAACTTGCACCCTAAGCAAGTAGCTTCTAGAAGGAAGCTTCTAGAAGCTTCTAACTAGCTTAGCTTGCATGCCAAGTAGGCGGCTTCTAGAAGGAAGCTTCTTGAGAAGCTTCCTAGTTAACTTGGCTTGCACTCCAAGAAAGCGGCTCAAGGAAGCTTCTTGAGAAGCTTCAAAGGTCTTGTATGCTACCTATAAATACCAAGGCCAAAGCTCATGCTAGGCATTCGGAGTTTTCCCTCATTCAAGTGTCCCAATGTGAGCTTCCATTCTCCTATTTCTCTCCTTGGTTTTGGTCTTTTACATTGGTATCAGAGCAGGAATGGGATGGATGGAATTTATGGACCACCAAATCCACTTCCGCCAAACCATTGGGACTTTCATGTCCAGATATTACCAAAGCATCGTTTCACACAGTTCATCACCTCACACTTTGGGCAGGATTTTCTACATATGATCACCGTGTTAGAGGAACCCTTGATACTTCCAGTTGTGACTTATGGAGAACGGTGGACGTGTTGTATCTATGTGTTAATCAACTAGATAAATTGAGGGTAGTGGATTAGGGTAGTAGCAATGGCCGCAATACCGGATGTTATCCTTGCAATGCAACAACAAATTGAGCATCTTACTCGATTGTTGGATGAACGAGACCAGCAACGACGAGAACAGATAGACAGAGTGCCAGTTCGAGATGGAGAAGATCACATTCGATTTCCGAAACCCAAGGTGTTTGAAGGCAAGAATGTTCCAGGCACAGTGGAGAATTTTGTGTTTGACTATGAATGTTACTTTGAAGCCACCAATCTTCAAGACGAGCGGAAACAAATTCTCTTGGCTTCTAGCCAATTGGATGGCGTGGCAAAACTTTGGTGGCGATTCCGAGTAGAAAGAGCTGAACGACAAATTGTTACACCAATTTTGACATGGGCAGAATTCAAGGATGCAATACTTGGTCGATTTCAGACTATAAATGCCACCCGAGCTGCACGAGATAAATTGGTGGAGTTGAGGCAGATTGGTTCGGTGAGAAGCTACATCACACAATTTCAGAATATCATCATGCAAATTCCAGATATCCAAGAAGGTGAAGTTCTGGATCGATTTGTGCAAGGATTGAAGTCACGAACCAGATTGGAGGTGACCATGCAAGAGCCACAGAACGTAGAAGAAGCCATGCAATTATCTGAGCGTTTTGATTCCTTAGTTGCGACAATTTGGTCTCGACCTCGACCTACACAAAACCTACTAGTACCACGAGTGGAAGAACCGGTACCAATGGAGATTGATGCTATCCAACGAAGACCACTTGGCACAGTAGATAGAGAGAGATTACGACAAAATGGAGGTTGCTTTTATTGTCGCCAAGTTGGACATCGCATTGTTGAATGTCCACTTAGGAATGGGCGACCTCGACAAGTTGCCCAGATGGAGGTTGTGGAAAAGAATGATCAGGGAAACGAAGAATCCCAGTAGGAGATTTCGAGCCGCCTTCTGGGAGCTTGATTAGTTCCAATGGGATTGAAGGCTCGACCTATGCAAGTTTGCTTCACTTGCAAGGTACGATATCTAATCAGGGTTGTAGGATTTTGGTTGATTCTGGAAGTTCAGAGAATTGCATGTCTATGCAAGTAGCAAAGGAATTGGGTATTCCTATCAAGCCAGTGATTGGAAGTAGTTTGATGATGGCGGATGGTAGAAAAGGTTCTGCATTCCGCACCTCGCATCCTGTTACCTTCAAAATTGGGAAGGAGTATTTGGAGTGTATGAGGTTTGTAGTGGCACCTCTACACTATGATATCATTCTGGGTCTACCTTGGCTTGAACGTCATAAGGTTCAATTCGATTGGACCCGACGTCAGATTCAAGTACAACACCAAGGTAGGAATTTTTGATTAGGTTGTCTGGCACCTCTGAGTAAGACACCTAAGAATAGTCAGTCCCAAGATGGGAAGTTTGTTAATGAAGCAGCCATAGAGCAAGCTTTGGAGGAAGATAAGTCTGTATTCGCGGTGTGGATCAAGCCGATTGCATAAGAACAATCTGAGGAGGGCCAAGTGCTGCATCAAGCAATGGTTGATCGGATAGTTCAGGAGTTTGCAGATGTGTTTCCAGATGATCTGCCAAAGGGATTACCCTCTGATCAAGGTATGCCCTTCAAGATCGAGTTATTGCCAGGGAGTACTCCAGTGAGTAGACCAATCTATCGGCTCTCACCAAAAGAGTTGGAGGAGTTGCAAACAACACTTACAGAGTTGTTGGAGAAGGATTTCATACGACATAGTACCTCTCCGTGGGGAGCACCGGTACTATTTGTTCCAAAGAAGGATGGAGGACTTCGTTTCTGTATTGATTACCGTGGGCTCAATAAGCAAACCGTGAAGAATGCATATCCCTTGCCTCGGATCGATGACCTGCTTGATCAATTAAGTGGAGCACACTACTTTTCCAAGCTAGATCTTTGTAGCAGTTATTGGCAAATTCCTATTGAAGGAGAGGACGTGCAAAAGACTGCCTTTTGCACAAGGTATGGACATTTTGAGTGGAGAGTTCTACCTTTCGGACTCACTAATGCTCCAGCAGTCTTCATGGATCAGATGCATCGGGTGTTGGAGGGACTATTGGATCAGTCCGTGGTAGTATTCTTAGATGATATCTTAATCTATAGCAGGACAGAGGCAGAACATAGGAATCATGTGCGAGAAATCCTAAGATGACTACGACAGTAGAAATTTTATTGCAAGAAGTCAAAGTGTGCTTTTTGGCAGAAGGAGGTTACCTTCTTGGGTCATAAGATCTCATTAGAGGGGATCAAGATGGAAGAAGAGAAGATCAAGGCCATTACTGATTGGCCTACCCCGAAGGATGCTACCGAAGTACAAGCATTCAATGGATTGGCCAGTTTTTACCAACGGTTCATCCACTATTATGCTCACGTGGCTGCACCATTGACTGACCTCTTGGGAAAGAACTCGAGCTTCCAATGGACCACCAAGCATGAAGAAGCATTCCAGAAGTTAAAGCATATGGTGTCTTCAAGACCCATTCTTCAACCATATGATCCGCAACTACCTTGTGTGGTTGATTTTGATGCTTCTAACTTTGCAATTGGAGCCGTGTTGCAACAAGAATTTCCAGATGGACTACATCCTATTGCCTTTGTGTCTCGCCGACTAAATGCAGCTGAAATAAATTACTCTGCTTGAGATCAAGAACAACTTGCAATGGTATATGCCACCAAGGTATGGAGGCATTATCTCTTGGGGAAACACGTGATCATGCGAACTGATCACAAGCCATTGTTGCAGACCTTACACTTAGAGCACATGAAGAGTCGACATCATCGATGGGAAGAGCAACTACAATTGTTCGACATCAAACTTGAATACAAACCAGGTCGGTTCTATGTCATCCCTGATGCTCTATCACGACGACCTGATTTGAAGTCTCTTCCTCTCATCACGGCAGCAATTACGACGGTGTCAATTGATCCCAAGATTCATAACAAGTTTCGGTCAGCTCTACAGCAAGATCCCTTCTTCCAAATGGTACATGGTCGGCTAACAACATGTGACAAGGAGTACAACACCTTCTCCTTCAAGGAAGGCCTTCTATTCCATGCGGACCGGATCTATGTTCCAACCAAAGGTGATCTTCGACTTGTGCGCCTTCAAGAAGCCCATGATTTACCCATTGCTGGTCACATGGGTGTGGACAAGACCTTGGGTACCCTCCAACGTCAATGGTGGTGGCCTAACATGACACGGGATGTTCAAGAATTTGTCCGATCGTGTGAGAGCTGCCAACGTAACAAAGCCAGCAACCAGAAGCCGGGTGGACTCCTTCAACCGCTTGCCATTCCATCAGCTCGTTGGGAGCATGTGAGCTTGGATCTCATCACATCCTTACCAAAGACAAAACAAGGACACACCGCCATCGTGGTGTTTGTGGATAAGCTTAGTAAGCAAATCCACTTGGCACCAACCTGTGATACCGTGGATGCTCCAACCTTAGCACAAATCTACTTTGACAATGTCTTCAAGCATCATGGCATGCCACGCGTACTCATCTCCGACCGTGATCCTCACTTTACCGGGAAGTTTTGGCAAGCACTCTTTCAGATACTCGGCACCAAGCTTGCTTTGTCCACGGCCTATCATCCTCAAACTGATGGACAAACTGAACGCGCCAATCGTACATTGGAAGATATGTTGCGGGCCTTTGTCAATGTCCACCATACCAACTGGGATGAATGTCTTGCAGCTACAGAATTTGCCTACAACAATTCCAAACAGGCAAGCACTAGATTTTCTCCCTTCTTTCTCAATTTTGGCCAAGATCCGCTTGTTCCAGATTCTCTTCTTGCTCCCCCTCCCTCTCAGGTTCCTCATACTTCTACATTCTTGACCACTATATCCCGCTCTCTCCAACAAGCCAAGTCTCACCTCCTTGTTGCTCAGAATCGCCAAAAACAATATGCAGACCATCATCGTCGTGATCTCACCTTTGAAGTTGGTGATAAAGTCATGCTATCCTCTAGTAACCTCCCTCTCCCACTTGATACCCAAGTTCGTAAACTTGCTCCTAATTGGATAGGACCCTTTGATATCACCCACATTATCTCTCCTGTTGCTTATCGTCTTGCCTTACCTTGTCACATGCGTATCCATCCTGTCTTTCACGTTTCCAAGTTGAAACCCTTTGTTCCTAACCCTTCTTCCTTTTCCTCTCAAGTCCAACCTCCCCCTCTTCCTATCCCTATCAATGATCATGAGGAGTACGAAGTTGATCGTATCCTTGCGCGTCGCCATATTCAACGAGGCCGTCGCCAACACACGGAGTACAAGGTCCTTTGGAAAGGGTATCCCCTTCATGATGCCACATGGGAACCTCTTTCTCACCTCCAGAATGCACAGATGGCCATCCAGGAATTTGAAGCTTCACTGGCGACGAGGACGTCACCAACTAGCGGCGGGGGAATATGTAACAATATGGAGTTTAGTGACGAAGTTAGTCGGGCTTACAAAGTAGAGAATAAGCCAAAATAGCCTAGAATATTCTAGAAGCATCTAAGAAGCTTCTTAGGAAGCTTCCCAACTAGTTAACTTGCGCCCTAAGCAAGTAGCTTCTAGAAGGAAGCTTCTAACTAGCTTAGCTTGCACGCCAAGTAGGCGGCTTCTAGAAGGAAGCTTCTTGAGAAGCTTCCTAGTTAACTTGGCTTGCACTCCAAGAAAGCGGCTCAAGGAAGCTTCTTGAGAAGCTTCAAAGGTCTTGTATGCTACCTATAAATACCAAGGCCGAAGCTCATGCTAGGCATTTGGAGTTTTCCCTCATTCAAGTGTCCCAATGTGAGCTTCCATTCTCCTATTTCTCTCCTCGGTTTCGGTCTTTTACAAAGATGGTGTTCTACTAGCAGTTTATAAATCCTTGTTTATGTATTGTGAGCGAGGGGATCTGATTGCATGGGCCACAAGGTGGAATGTTTTTGAGCGACATTGGAGATTGGAGCCCATTGTACTATGAGAAGTGATCAAGGAGCAGATTTTACTTTGCTTATGGCAGCAACCCGGTACCAAGATTGTAACAATATGGAGTTTAGTGACGAAGTTAGTCGGGCTTACGAAGTAGAGAATAAGCCAAAATAGCCTAGAATATTCTAGAAGCATCTAAGAAGCTTCTTAGGAAGCTTCCCAACTAGTTAACTTGCACCCTAAGCAAGTAGCTTCTAGAAGGAAGCTTCTAGAAGCTTCTAACTAGCTTAGCTTGCATGCCAAGTAGGCGGCTTCTAGAAGGAAGCTTCTTGAGAAGCTTCCTAGTTAACTTGGCTTGCACTCCAAGAAAGCGGCTCAAGGAAGCTTCTTGAGAAGCTTCAAAGGTCTTGTATGCTACCTATAAATACCAAGGCCAAAGCTCATGCTAGGCATTCGGAGTTTTCCCTCATTCAAGTGTCCCAATGTGAGCTTCCATTCTCCTATTTCTCTCCTCGGTTTCGGTCTTTTACAAAGATGGTGTTCTACTAGCAGTTTATAAATCCTTGTTTATGTATTGTGAGCAAGATTATCTCTTGGCTAGGATTTCTACTTCACTTAGACATGTTATATATCTTAGTATAGAACTAGTTCTCATAGACTAGAAGTAGAACAAGAACGTTGGAAGCAAATAGAGCACTCCATGCAACTTTGCAAATTGTGTACTATGAGCAAAGTTGAGGATGAGCACCATGTGTTTGTTGATTGCCCTTGTTACATGCAGATCAGAGTTAGACATAAGATTACTTGTAGTGATTTCTCTACTCTCTTACAAGTTGAAGCTTTAGCATTAGGGAAATATATGATAGAGATTAGTTACATCAGACCAGTTTGTTACAGATTGGTCAGATGCCCTAGGCTTTGGCCTAGGCTCACATTTCATGTGTTTTTGTATTGTGTTTCTAGCCTTTTGACTCTTTGGGTCTTCCGTGCTTTATATTTCATTGTTTCTTTGTTGTTTCATTGTTTTGTGGTGGAAATCTAAGGGTGTTGGGAGAGCTCTCTATGTTGCATTTATTGATTTCAAGAAGGCCCTTTGATAAGGTACTTAGGAAATCACTAAGTAAGAGACTCATGGAAGTTGGTGTTTCAACGGATCTCATAGGTGCTATCTCTAGACTCCATGAGAAAGTGGTTGTGAGACTTTCATCTTTGAGCTTCCAAGATGTCCTTAGCACAATGGGTGTGATTCAAGGTTGCTCTCTATCTCCAACTCTATTTGGAATCTTCATCGATGATCTAGAGAGACAACTCATGGAAGCTAGAGCTACAGGTGTACAAGTTGGCTCTTTGATGATACATGCACTCCTTTATGCAGATGATGTAGTGCTTCTCTCCACCAATCCACAGAGTTTACAAGAGCTGTTGGATTCTCTTCTCTGCTTTTGCAATCAAACAAAGATGGAGGTGAACCTTGATAAGTCCAAGGTGATTGTGGTGGAGTCTATAGGTGGGTCACACCTTTCTTTTTTGATGGATAACAATTGGAGCAGGTTTCTTCTTATAAGTACTTGGGCCTTGAGTTTTCTCATGACTATAGTTGGTCTATTTGTGTGAAAATGAGAATCAATGCAGGGTTTGGATGTATTGTGAGCAAGATTATCTCTTGGCTAGGATGTCTACTTCACTTAGACACGTTATTACTCAATATAGAACTAGTTCTTATAGACTAGAAGTAGAACAAGGACGTTGGCAGCAAATAAAACACTCCATGCGACTTTGCAGATTGTGTACTATGAGCAAAGTTGAGGATGAGCACCATGTGTTTGTTGATTGCTCTGCACCATGTGATTGTTGACATGCAGATCAGAGTTAGACATCAGATTACTTGTTGTGATTTCTCTACTCTCTTATAGGTTGAAGCTTTAGCATTAGGGAAAAATATAGTACAGATTGGTCAGATACCCTAGGCTTTAGCCTAGGCTCACATTTCATGTGTTTTTGTATTGTGTTTCTACCCTTTTGACTCTTTTGGTCTTGCAAGCTTTATATTTCATTGTTTAGAGCTTTGTATTCACTCATGAATCGCTCTAGAATTGCTCATCTTACCACATGGGAGTTGAAGAAGGTGTTGTTCAAATCTCTTGTACAGCCGGTGGTTCTCTATGGTGCTCAGATTTGGGGTCCATGTACTAAGAAGACATGGTGGCAAAAGGTGGAGAAAGTTCAAAAATTGTTTTTGTATGATGAACTTGGGGTGAGTACTCAAACTCCTTATGTATTGCTACTTGCTGAAACTAGGTATTTGCCTCTTGAGGATGAAGCGTTTTTTTTCTCTCACATATGCCACTAAGGTGAGGTCCATGGAGCATGAGAGACTTCCTTACCAAGCTTTTTGTGCCACTCTATCTATTGGGTGGTATATAGATCTGATTGCATGGGCCACAAGGTGGAATGTTTCTGAGCAACAGTGGAGATTGGAGCCCATTGCACTACGAGAAGTTATCAAGGAGCAGTTCTTACTTTGCTTATGGCAGCAACTCGGTTCCAAGATGGTGTTCTACCAGCAGTTTGTAAATCCTATGTTGGTGTATTGTGAGCAAGATTATCTCTTGGCTAGTATTTCTTATTCACTTAGACATGTTATTGCTTAGTATAGAACTAGTTCTCATAGACTAGAAGTTGAACAAGTAGGCAATAGATAGAGCACTCCATGCGACTTTGCAAATTGTGTACTATGAGCAAAGTTGAGGATGAGCACAATGTTGATGGACTTTGTGTTGAACTACTTAAGTGGGGTGGTAGTCATCTGATTCCAGTACTCACTTCTCTCTTGAATGAGGCAATCAGGTGTGGCTTTCTTGATAGATGGTGCTTCAAGAAGGTAGTTCCTATTCACAAGTCTAGTCAAAGACATATTGTCACCAATTACCATACCATTCTAGTGGGTAGTATCTTTGCCAAGTTTTACGGTCAAATTTTGGAGTCTAGGTTGGGAAATTGGGCTGAAAAGTACAAAATTTGAGCTAAGTGCCAAGTTGGTTTCAGATCAGGCTTTAGTACTTTGGATCATCTATTGGTACTCCATGTTTTATGGTGAAAAGCTAAGGGTGTTGGAAGAGCTCTCTATGTTGCATTTATTGATTTCAGGAAGGCCTTTGATAAGGTGCTTAGGAAATCTCTAAGTAAGAGACTCATGGAAGTTGGTGTTTCAGCGGATCTCATTGGTGTTATCTCTAGACTCTATGAGAAAGAGGTTGTGAGACTTTCATCTTTGAGCTCTCAAGATGTCCTTAGCACAATGGGTGTGATTCAAGGTTGCTCTCTATCTCCAACATTGTTTGGAATCTTCATCAATGATCTGGAGAGACTACTCATGGAAGTTGGAGCTACTGGTGTACAAGTTGTTTCTTTGATGGTACATGCACTCCTTTATGCAGATGATGTAGGCTTCTCTCCACCAATCCACAGAGTTAACAAAAGTTGTTGGATTCTCTTCTCTTGTTTTGCAATCAAACAAAGATGGAGGTGAACCTTGACAAGTCCAAGGTGATTGTGGTGGGTTCTAAAGGTGTCACATCTTTCTTTTTTGATGGACAGCAATTGGAGCAGGTTTCTTCTTATAAGTACTTGGGCCTTGAGTTTTCTCATGACTATAGTTGGTCTACTTGTGTGAAGATGGGAATCAATGCAGGGTTTAGAGCTTGTTATTCATTCATGAACCACTCTAGACTTGCTCATCTTTCCATATGGGAGTTGAAGAAGGTGTTGTTCAAATCTCTTGTACAGCCGGTGGTTCTCTATGGTGCTTAGACTTGGGGTCCAAGTACTAAGAAGACATGGTGGCAAAAGGTGGAGAAAGTTCAAAAATTGTTTTTGTGTGATGAACTTGGGATGAGGACTCAAACTCCTTATGTTTTGATCTTGCTAAAATTAGGTTTTTGCCTCTTGAGGCTAAAGCTTTGATTTAAGCTCTCACATATGCCACTAAGGTGAGGTCCATGGAGCATGAGAGACTTCTCTACCAAGCTTTTTGTGCCACTCTATCTATTGGTTGGTATACAGATCTGATTGCATGGGCCACAAGGTGGAATGTTTGTGAGCGACATTGGAGATTGGAGCCCATTGCACTATGAGTAGTGATGAAGGAGCAGTTCTTACTTCACTTATGGCAGCAACCAATACCAAGATGGTGTTCTACCAACAATTTGTAAATCCTATGTTGGTGTATTGTGAGCAAGATTATCTCTTGGCTAGTATTTCTACTCCCTTTAGACATGTTATTGCTTAGTATAGAACTAGTTCTCATAGACTAGAAATAGAACAAGGATGTTGGTAGGAGATAGAGCACTCTATGCACCTTTGCAAATTGTGTACTATGAGCAAAGTTAAGGATGAGCACCATGTGTTTGTTGATTGCCCTTGTTACATGCAGATTAGAGTTAGACATCAGATTACTTGTAGTGATTTCTCTACTCTCATAAAAATTGAAGATTTAGGGTTAGGGAAGTATATGATGGAAATTAGTTTACATCAGACCAATTTGTTACAGATTGGTTAGATGCCCTATGCTCTTGCCTATGCTCACATTTCATGTGTTTTGTACTATGTTTCTAGCCTTTTGACTCTTTGGGTCTTCCGAGCTTTATATTTCATTGTTTCATTGTTTGTTTATTGCCCTTGTTTCATGCAGATAAGAGTTAGACATCATATTACTTGTAGTGATTTCTTCACTCTCTTACAAATTGAAACTTTAGCATTAGGGAAGTATATGATGGAAATTAGTTTACATCAAACCAATTTGTTATAGATTGGTCAGATGCCCTAGGCTCTTGCCTAGGCTCACATTTCATGTGTTTGTATTGTGTTTCAAGCCTTTTGACTCTTTGGGTCTTTCAGGCTTTATATTTCATTGTTTCATTGTTTCATTTAAATCAATAAATGCAACATTGAGAGCTCTCCCAACACCCTTAGATTTCCACAAAACATGGAGTACCAATGGTGATCCAAAGTACTAAAGCCCGATCTAAAACCAGCTTGGCACTTAGCTCAAATTTTTTACTTTTCAGTCCAAGTTCTCAACCTAGACTCCAAAATTCAACCATACAACTTGGCAAAGATACTTCCCACTAGAATGGTACGGTAATTGGTGACAATATCTCTCTCACCAGACTTGTGAATAGGAACTACCTTGGCGTTTCAGCAAATCTGATTGGTGCTATCTCTAGACTCTCTGAGAAAGTGGTTGTGAAGCTTTCATCTTTTAGCTCTCAAGATGTCCTTAGCACAATGGGTGTGATTCAAGGTTGCTCTCTATCCTCAACTTTGTTTGGAATCTTCATTGATGATCTAGAGAGGGTACGTATGGAAGCTGGAGCTACGGGTGTACAGGTTGGCTATTTGATGATACATGCACTGTTGGATGCGGATGATGTAGGACTTCTCTCTACCAATTCATAAAGTTTACAGAAGTTGTTGGATTCTTTTCTCTTGTTTTGCAATGAAACAAAGATGGAAGTGAACCTTGACAAGTCTGTGGTACCTACATTTTTTGTTTTTCTATGGTTAGTAGTGTTTAAGAGACAAAGTAAGCACTAAAAGTCAAATTGTGGACAGAGAATGGACGGAAGTAACTTTGGAGGAAAGCCAAAGAAGTTGACATCAGATCCAATGATGGAAATACTCAGAAGAGGAGTACTCCAGAAAAAGTCCAAACATCATCATCTTTGGGTTGGAAGATGTAGGAAAGACGAAGACCGTTTAACAATGTCTATACGTGGCAAGAAAGTACATTTCAAGAAACGGCGGGGGCAGAATAAGCATGTCTTGACAGTGACCGGAGTGCACGCAGAAGAGAGAAATTCATAGACAAAATTGACTGAAGAATGACTACAATTTGGGGCAATGTAAAATTGTGACTGCGCAGGGGGAAGTTGAATCCTTTGAGTAAATTTCCAATTCCTTTGAGTAGTCATCCTACAGTAATGCATGTCCGAAAGCCCATCAAAAGTGAGATTTTCTGGAACCCTAAGGGAGTTAGAGTGTCTTGTCCAAGAGAGGGTCTTATTTTCCAACAGCGTAGAACGAGAGAACAAATCATGGCAAAGAAGGTGGCCAACACGCTGGCAGTGAGAGGTTTTGCAATTCGAAGAGTAGATGTAGTAGCTAGAATTGAAGTCTTGATTAGACTTCGTATGACATTTTTAGCATGGAACTGGAATTTCAGTTTCCCGGGAGTGATGGCAGAGATTGCTGCTAGTAATTGCGAGGAAGGTCCCAAGGTAGAAGGGAAGAGAGGCAATCCGGCTCGATGGACTGAGTTGGATTGGAAGTTGGTATTGGGAATAGAAGCAGGAGACCCAATAGGGATCACCTTCTATTGGAAGTGTGATGATGCAGAGGAGATAGCGGAAATCCGAAATTTGTTCTTTGCTCCGAGAACCACAAATGGCTACAAGGTGGAGTCCTATTGGGACCCAATCCAAAGAAGTATTGTGGGGGCAATGATGGCTATGTTCAAGCCAGAATGAACTACCTATGTGACCATGCAGCAGGCCGTATTCTTCTATCAGATGTTTGCAGGAGTTCCAGTTAATTGGGCAAAGTGCTTTCATCACCAAACAAGGCAGATGGTGGTGAATTGGCAAATGGGCTCGCCACCGCATTACTTTGCACCATTCACAGCTCACTTCTACTTTGGGCTGAACTTACTATCCGAAGACGAGCGTCATTGTATGGTGTCACACATGCACCCCGATTTGAGACGGGAAGCAAACGATGCTGGAGCGCCAGTATATGTTGCATCTTTGAGCAAATGACGAGTACTTTGTGAGGACGGGATAGTGGAAAATCAAAGACATTACCAGTCCAAAGACAAAGAAGCACATCAAACCCAAAGAAGCCAAGTTGTCTCCCATGCAAAGAAAGACTTGGCGGCTGATGTTGAAGACGGCAAAGGTTGTAAAAGAGGCATCATCAGGATCGGAGTCTGAAGAGGAGACTGAGTCGTAAGAAGAGGACTCAAAAGAAGAGGAGCTCATATTGAAAACTGAGGAGTTGGAGAGCAAAAGTGATGGAGAACGAGAGGTCCAACAATTGGCAGCAATGAGTGAGGCTTGTCAAACGATGGTATTAAACAAGTCAAGAGCAGAAGAGGAAGTAGAGAATCCAGCGGTGCCGAGTTCAAGAGGCCAAGACAAAGAAAGTGCGGACACAATAAAGATACGAAGATTGCAACTTTGGATGAAAGAGCTGATGATGGAGGAGAAGGCTCCAGACAAAGAGGGCAATGATAAGGAAGATCACTTCAGCGGGATATCCTACATGACATAGATGGTAACCCCATTGCTGGAATTGTTGAAGGAGAATCGAAGGGTAATTCCCCAAGATCCTAGTAAGTGGATGAACGAATTGCAGATGGTGAAGTATCTGGTGAGTAAAGTGAAGGAGCTGCAAGAACAACAAGTCCGAAGATCGCAAGAAGTGGAAGAACTTTGAAGGGAGGAATGCTTGGTGAAGAAAACGCTAACCCTGCTACAAGGAAGTTGCATAGAAAAGGATAAGGAATTGCAAAGGCAAGCCGATGTGGCTCAAACAATGTGGCTCGATAAGATGAAGGAAGAAGTCAATGCAAACCAAAATGTATTCTGAGGCAAAATCGGTCTTTGTAGTGAAGTGCCGTCTTCGGGAGAATCTGAATCATCACAATCAAGAGTTGTTTGGACAGAATTTGCTATGTTGTGATTATGTGTGTGTGTGTGTGTGTGTGTGTGTATTTGTGACAAGTTGTCAAGATTGTGAGCTTGTTACTCTCTTCTGGGTGTAGTTTCTACCCGAGAGATTAAAGTAGAAACCAAGAAGAACTGCAATTGTGACTTTTGTCTTCGTATTTGACCAATTCTGGATAGTATCTCTACGGGAACGAACTCTACTGACCCAATTACAGCAAAAGTGATATTTTTCGGGTTGTCACATGATTTTAGCACCATTGCCGGGGATACAAATCTTGGAAGTAGAAGAATACAAAGCCAAATTCAAAACTAGGTGTCCACGCAATATGAATGTCTGCATCGAGAGAACAACGGGAAGAGAGAGCTTGAAGATGAGCAGTGCAGCATGAAGAAGATGAATGTTTGAAAGCCCCATACACTTCAGACAAAATTGAATGAGAAGAGTTGGACTTTCAACTTCTTCACAAAGTGCAAGCAACCTTGCGCAAACTTGACCAAAAGAGATGTGAAGGAGGTTGGCAAGGCTTCTTTTCATCCCCGTCTTCCAAGAAAAAGAAAGACTCAAGTGGACAAACATATGCACTACGACCCAGTACACCGACGTCCCCTAAAGCTATAAAGGAAGTCAATTTCATTAAGAAGTTTGTTCGAGAAAAGACAGCCCAAACACTTACAGAAGAAGAGTGTCAGCATCTGGTACGAACAATTCCTCGGTTATCCCAAAGAAGGTTCAAAGACCAGATTGAAGTTGTGGAACCTCTTACTTCTGATCGGGTTGAAGTCGACGCAACTAGAGAAGAAGAAATTGTCAAAGAAGACCCCAATTTGAACTTGATGAATTAGAACCCGTGGGCAAACAACATGGCGTCCATACCAAGTAGCTTTGCGGTTCCCGTAAGTTCAAACTTACCACAACCAAATCCGCCACACCGAATGATGTCTTTGTTACCCGTAACCCGACATGCTTATCAAAAGTATAAAGGTACATAGCAAGACCAAGATCCTAACAAATTCATTGAGGAATTTGAAGTCATTTCCTTTGCCAACAAGGAACATGACTCCGCGGATTGTCTGTGGATTTTTCCAAGTTTGCTCCGAAAGAAGGCTCAGAGCTGGTATACTCATGTAACACAGAAGGGATTACACCAGCAGACTGGGCAGACTTACGGAATGGCTTCCTGGAACAATTTCAGGAAGTGGATTATGATACAAGTGTCTTCGTGGCACTTAATGATTTGGATCGAGGAAAGAAGGAAAAATTGAGAGATTACTCTGAGCGGTTCATGGCCTTATTGAACCAAGTCCCAAAGCAATCCGGGGTGGTGGGTTATTCCGATGCCCAAGCCATTGCCTGGTTTCTTGGTGGGCTTTCACCAGAGATTTGAATCTTTGCCAGGGAGAGAATTGTAACTTCTCTGGACAAAGTCCTCAAACATGTTGCCCGATATGAGGCGGCTCATTCTAACTTGTCCATTAACCAAAGAAATCGTGAGAAGAAAGGCAAAAATCCAAGACGAAGAGCTTCACGAAGTACTCCTCCTTCTTTGGAGGAATCCTCCACTTCTTCTAGTTCTTCTTTGGAATCCAACAAAGAACCCAAGCCGAGAAAAATCAAAGACGCGGAGGAAAGAAGCCAGTAACACCGCTAGTAAAGAATGTATCTAAGGCGGATCAAAAGTTAGAAACTCTTATTAAAGAGTTTGCGGATTTTAAGATCCAGATGATTGGAGCAAAGGACCAAAGAAAACCCTTGTCATTTGGATGACCTAATGTATGGTGCACTGTGTGTGGTAAATCTGGCCACACTAATACGGAGTGTTTAACTTGCATGGCATTTCCAGTGCAACAAATAGATTGGGTTCCTGGATGGGATCAAGATGAAGAAGAAGAGATGGTATACCAAACCCAAGACACATAGCCTCCATCAAGCCCATCATATCAAGGTCCCAGGTTTGGACCACGGGAGTACAATTCTACTGCTCCTCCATGAAGACCCCCGATGGGTTGTCAAAATAGACCTCAAAATGTTGCATCGGGTGCTTGTTACAATTGTGGCTCGATGGGACATTGGTCTCCAAATTGTCCGGAGCCAAGACGACAAATTGTGTACGTACCCCTTTGTGGGAATTGTAAAGGATCGGGGCACACAAGAAACCAGTGTCCGCAACCACCCAATCCAAAGCCCCCGGTAAAGTATGTTCAGACTCCCGTTGAGCGTGATGCGCTCCAGGCAAATGAGGACACTAACGTCAATTGTATTACATTTGAGGAAGAGAGGCCTCAAGAAGGAAGTCCAACTTCAGAAGGAGAGTGGCCGGACCTCGAAATTTTGAAGGTAGAAACTCGCACGGAGAGGAAGAATCAAGCTTCCAAAGAAACAAGTATGACGTCTTCTTCCTCCCGGAAAATTAAGAGACTGCGACCAAAAGCTATCCTTTCTGCAAAGGAGGAAAAGGTCTTAGCAAAAGTTGAAGCAAAAGCTTTGCAGAAAGAAATTAAGGAAGCAGTACTACGCACGCAGGAGATGAGTGTGGAGGCAAATGTGAAGACGCAAACCCCTATATTTCCGGCGGATATCAGGTCTGAAGTAAAAGACCTGATCCAAGCCAAAGTTGGTCAACCCGATGATCATCGGGTCAAGCACCTACACACTCCGGTTACTATCCTCAAGCATCCCAAAGTTCACTTTGAATAGGCAAACAATTTAGAATCAAAGCCAAAGACAAAGCAGGTGAAATTGGGGGGAGTTCCACAGTACGATATTGTGGCAGATATGGCGTCTACAAGCGCAAATGTCACATTTAAACAATTATGGGAGGACAATAAGCTTTATAAAAAGCAGCTAAATTCAGCCCTTAAGAAAGTAAGGGCGATGACCAAGAAAGACTTGCCCGCAATTTATCATATTGAATAGGAAGATTTGGGATCTCCTGAGGTGGATGCGGAGATAGCAAGCTGTATGATTACATCCATACCCATTGATTCGGGATCGGGTGTAAATGTCATGACAGAAGACACTGCACATTGATTGGGGTACACAACATTTGAACCAACACCCCGAATACTTAAGTTTGTGGATCAAACCAAGAGACGGCCCTTAAGCATACTGTCAAATATCACCACGATTATAGGAGAGGTGCCCTTCAAATTAAACTACATTGTGTTATGACCAGTAACCAAAACTGGCTACCCTCTCTTGATCGGAGAGACCCTGGTTGTACAGTGCCTAGGTTATGGTGGATTGGCACCAGCAAAAATTACAATTTAAAGACATTTTGTCTAAAGAACAAAAGCTGGTGACGGTAAGTTGGACAAAGGTGCCTCATCTTGGGGAAACTACTTCATTAGAAGACAAGGATGAATCCAAAGATTCATTGTCTTCGTCTTCCGAGGACTCCGAAGCCAATGTCCAAGTAAATTATTTGGAATGCTAAGAGGTAGAGGTCAATGATGAAGACCCATATGACATTGCCTTGGGTGAACAAGACTTGGAGGAAGGGAGTTTGATGGCAATATGACTCGGATTGAGCCGAGTAAGTCACGTAGAAGGTATCATTAACCCCAATGACTATCAAGATGTGGTCTTGATTGAAGAAAAGATTTTGAAAATTTCAAAAATAGTCACCGCCAAGGAGTTGGCAGGATACACTACCCTGTTTATAGAATTCCAGGATGTATTCGCCTGGTCTATTGACCAAATGCCGGGAATTCCACAAGAATTTGGCGAGCACCAAATTGATCTGGTCGAAGGTGCAATTCCGGTTTGGCAAAGACAATACCGCCTGAACCCAAAGTACTCCCTCTTGGTAAAAGACGAAATTGATAAGTACTTAGGGGCCAAAATAATTTTCCTTGTTCTAAGCAGTGAGTGGGTTTCACCCATTGTCATCGTTCCAAAGAAGAAGACCGAGAAAATTTGAGTGTGCCAAGATTTTTGCAAATTAAATGCAGTCACCAGAAAGGACCATCATCCTTTACCATTTACAAATACAATTCTGGACCAAGTAGCTGGTCATCCATGCTATAGTTTTCTCGATGGATTTTCAGGGTACAATCAAGTATCCATTCAAGAAGAAGAGAAGGACAAAACCACATTCACGACTGATTGGGGCACTTTTGCTTACAATCAAATGCCCTTTGGGTTGTGTAATGCTCTTGCTACTTTCCAACAAATGATGAACTCAATATTCAAAGATTTCCTGCCTAAATTTGTGGAGGTCTTCATTGATGATTTTTGTGTGTTTGGGCAAAGAGATGTACATATAGATTACCTTTGCTAAACATTTGAAAGGTGTCATTTTACCGGCTTGTCATTACACCCGAAGAAATGCTTCTTCGCAATGAAGGAAGGAATTCTTCTAAGGCATCGGGTGTCAAGCCGAGGTATCAAAGTGGATGTCAAGAAGGTTAAAGTAATTGCAGCTTTGGAATCCCCAAAGAACCTCCAGGAGCTAAGAGCCTTCTTAGGACACGTTGGATACTACAGACGCTTCGTGTCAAATTATGCGGTGCTTGCTGCACCCCTTACCAAGCTTCTGAAGAAATCCAAAGATTATCTATGGGAAGCAACTCAAGAAGAGGCTTTCCAGGTGTTGAAGAAGAAACTGGTTGAAGCACCAGTCATGAGGGCTCCAAATTGGGACGTCCCTTTTCATGTATATGTAGACACTTCGTCCATGGCCATCGGAGTGGTCTTAAGTCAAAAGGACAAGAAGAAAAAGGACTACCCGGTGTATTATGCCAGCCGACAACTTTCAGTTTCTAAAAAGAACTATTCAACAACTAAAAGGGAAGCACTCAAGATGGTGTATGCCTGCAAGAAATTTTGCCACTACCTATTAGGATACAAATTTGTCTTCTATGTGGACCATTATGCACTGCAACACTAGGTCAAGAAGGCAGATTTGTCCGGGCAAATTGCAAGATGGATCTTGTTGTTATAAGAATTCACATACATTGTACAAGTAAGGAAGGGAGCTTCGCATTCAAATGCGGACTTCTTATCCAGGTTAGAAATGCAAGACCAAGATTTGGACATCGATGATCGGTTTCCTGATGAAGAGCTATATCATTTAATGGCTATGCAAAGTATGTTGTATGCTGTAGAATATCATTATTTGCATACATACCATTGTCCTGAGGGGCTGGACCCGGAACAAAGAGCAGTCTTTCTTTGGAAAATGGGACCGTACCAATTGAAACATAACGTTTTGTTTAAAATGGGCAAAGATGAAGTACTTTGGAGATGCCTTGAAGCATACAAAGTAGGAGGAGTCATTGAATCCTTGCACTCAGAAGCATCAAGGGGACACTATGCCCTAAAAAAGATGGTAAAGAAAATTCTTTTGGCAGGGTATTGGTGGCCTATGATGTATAAAGATACTCATGCCCCTATCCAGAGTTGTGATGCTTGTCAAAGAATAGGGAAAGCGATGGCAACTTCACAATGGCCCTTGAAACCAATTTTGCCTCTGGCCCCATTTGAGAAATGGGGTATTGATTTTGTGGGACCTATTCAACCAGTAACCCGTGTCACAAGAAAGAGGTACATCTTAGTATGTACCAATTATGCCACCAAGATGGTGGAAGCAAAGGCGACACAAAGAGATGATGCAGAGACAGTAGCAGAATTTTTCTTTTGAAACATCATTTCCCGTTATGGGTGTCCTCTAGAATTGGTCAGTGATCGGAGAACTCATTTTTTGAACTCAATGGTGGAGGCGTTAACCAAATACTTACAAATTAAGCATTGGAAGACCATGCCTTACAACCCAAAAGCAAATGGACTCACAAAGAAAGCCAATGGATTGTTGTGTAAAATCTTGAATAAGGTGACAATCAACTATGCTTATGATTGGGATACAAAGTTACCTGCAGCGTTGTGGGCATATCAAACAATTGAAAAGATTACTACCAAGCAAACTCCTTATTTTCTAACATATGGATTGCATCCCATTTTACCAGTAGAGTTTGAAGTCCCGACATATAGAATACTTTGTGAAGAATGGTTGTCGGAGGAAGAAAGTCAAGATCTTCGGATCCAGCAACTAATGTGGTTGGAAGAGAAAAGGGACGATGCAATGCAAACTACAAAGGAAATTCAAGAACAACAGAAGGTTTGGCATGATAAAAGACTCAAACCTGTGGCTGTTCAGGAGGGAGACTTAGTATTATTATATGATAATTGCCGCCTATTTTTTCTAGGAAAATTACATCTGAGGGGGATGGGACTGTATCGAGTGATGCACATCTATGATAATGGTTCTATTCAACTCGCAAACCTGGATGGCAATCCTTTTGCAACTCACGTCAATGGTTGGAGGGTTAGAAAATATTGGACCCCGAACCCAACTTTGTATAAAAACCCAGTTGTTGAGGTTTGCGGGGACGCTCACCTTTGAGAGAGGGGGTATGCAGTACCCACATTTTTTGTTTTTCTATGGTTAGTAGTGTTCAAGAGACGAAGTAAGCACTAAAAGTCAAATTGCAGACAAAGAATGGATGGAAGTAACTTGTGCCAGTATATGCTGCATCTTTGAGCAAATGACGAGTACTTTGTGAGGATGAGACAGTGGAAAATCGAAGACATTACCAGTCCAAAGATGAAGAAGTGCATCAAACCCAAAGAAGCCAAGTCGTCTCCCCTGCAAAGAAAGACTCGGCGGCTGATGTTGAAGACGGCAAAGGTCATAAAAGAGGCATCATTGGGATCAAAGTCTGAATAGGAGATTGAGTTGCAAGAAGAGGACTTGGAAGAAGAGGAGCTCACATTGAAAAGTGAGGAGTCAGGGAGAGAGAGTGATGGAGAACCAGAGGTCCAGCAATCGGCAACAGTGAGTGAGGCTTGTCAAACAATGGTATTAAATAAGTCAAGCGCAGAAGAGGAAGCAAAGAATCCAGCGGAGCCAAGTTCAAGAGGCCAAGACAAAGAAAGTGCGGACACAATAAAGATACAAAGATTGCAACTTTGGATGAAGGAGCCGATGACGGAGGAGAAGATTCCAGACAAAGAGGGCGATGACAAGGAAGATCACTTCAGCAAGATATCCTACATGACGTAGGTGGTAACCCCATTGCTGGAATTGTTGAGGAGAATTGAAGGGTAATTCCCCAAGATCGCAGTAAGGGGATGAACGAATTGCAGATGGTGAAGTATCTGGTAAGTGAAGTGAAGGAGCTGCAGGAACAACAAGTCCAAAGATCCAAGAAGTGGAAGAACTTTGAAGGGAGGAATGCTTGGTGAAGAAAACGCTAACCCTGCTACAAGGAAGTTGCGTAGAAAAGGATAAGGAATTGCAAAGGCGAGCCAATGTGGCTCAATAAGATGAAGGAAGAAGTGAGTACTGTGCGTGTCGAGAATGTTCATTTGAAGGCAATGAGCATCGTAATGGAGCAGGAGTTGGGTAGCTTGAAGAAGAGTGCAGCAGCAAAGGATCAAGCATGGCAGAGGGAGTTAGCAGCCAGGCAAGAGGAAGAAGAACAATTATGAGAGCTAGTCAGAAGTGTTGAGTTACAGAGTACACAGTATGCAGAGGAGAAGAAGATGCTTGCTGCGGAGTACAAAGACGAGCTGAAGATGTATCATGAAGAATTGAGGGAAGAGCGCTCTTGAGGATATGAGTCAAAATCAGTGGGAGAAGTTGCGGGGAAGCTAAGAGCCATCTTAAGCATGGAGGCTGAAGGGAGATTAGAGGAAGCCCGCCTACACAAGTTGAAGTTGCTTGTGCAAGAAACTTGGAAGAGAAAAGCCAAAGATGTGGACATGAACACATTGCTGATCCGGTTGAGAGAGCGTGTAGATAGGAAAATGTTAGATGTAGAGAAAAATGTTAGTCTTAGATTAGATTTAGTCAACTCGGAATTAGAGAAGATTCGGAATAGTATGACAGTGGAGAAGAAATCCGATGTTGCAAAAGTAGGAATACAAGTATCATCGGACTTGAGGATTGACACATTAGAGAAGAGTGAATCAGGAGCTAATGAGTTAGATAAGTCACTCCTTGGTGCAATTGTAGTTTCTAGTAAAGAAGTAGCAGAAACAATGAAAGATTTGGTAGATGTAGATATACCTGAAGAAGGTGAAGTAATAGGAAGATCACCGGGTTTGGAAGCCGATGATGTGGTAGACATCAGATCGGGATAGAAGTCAATTTTGAGATAGGAAGAGGCAGATAGGAAGAGATAGACTGTCACTTGGGATCTGCAGGTAGGAGAGGATGTTAGGAAGCGGTGCCTAGGTAGGCAAGTCTGCCGTTTGCTTCAGTATTTAAGTGAAGCATTTGCAGTATGATGTTATTCAATATTCAAATTTCTGAAGATAGATAAAGTGAAGTGATGTTCCCAGTACTTGTCGCTTAAGCTTAATTCCGATTGTCAATTTTGTGTTTGTGTTTGTGAGTGTGTGGAGAATTCTGAAGAGCAAGTCAGTGTGTCTATGGATGTTGGAATCTACAGCCTTGATCTTCATTTTGTGTGTTTGATCTTGAGTGAAGTGCATTGGAGCAATGCCTTGACAGATATGAGAGGAATTGTAGTGTTGTTAGTATTCTACATTTGTGAGTGCAGCACAAAATTGATGTGAAGCAATTTTGATCGAGGAAGTTGTGCCTTCAGTGGAGGGGTGGAACACAATTCTAAGGCAAAATTGGTCTTCGTAGTGAAGTGCGTCTTTGGGAGAATCTGAATCATCACAATCAAGAGTTGTTTGGACAGAATTTGCTATGTTGTGATTATGTGTGTGTGTGTGTGTGTGTGTGTGTGTGTGTGTGTGTGTGTGTGTGTGTGTGTGTATTCGTGACAAGTTGTCAAGATTGTGAGCTTGTTACTCTCTTTTGGGTGTAGTTTCTACCCAAGAGATTAAAGTAGAAACCAAGAAGAACTGTGATTGTGACTTTTGTCTTCATATTTGACCAATTTGTCTTCATATTTGACCAATTCTGGATAGTATCTCTACGGGAACAAACTCTACTGACCCGATTTCCACAAAAGTGATATTTGTCGGGTTGTCACAAAGTCCAAGGTGATTGTGGTGGGTTCTAAAGGTGTCACACCTTTGTTTTTGGATCGACAACGTTTGGAGCAAGTTTCTTCTTATAAGTACTTAGGCCTTGAGTTTCCTCATGACTATAGTTGATCTACTTGTGTGAAGATGAGAATCAATGCAGGGTTTAGAGCTTTATATTCACTCATGAATCAATGAAACAATGAAACAATGAAATATAAAGCCCAAAAGAGCCAAAGAGTCAAAAGGCTTGAAACACAATACAAAACACATGAAATGTAAGCCTCAGCCAAAGCCTAGGGCATCTGACCAATCTGCAACAAATTGGTTGGATGTAAACTAATCTCTATCATATACTTCCCTAATGCTAAAGCTTCAACCTGTAAGAGAGTTGAGAAATCACAAGTAATCTAATGTCTAACTCTATCCTTGAGCACCATGTGTTTGTTGATTGCCCTTATTACATACAGATCAGGGTTAAAAATTGGATTACTTGTAGTGATTTTTGTGATGAGCACCATACCCCTACCAAGCTTTGAGATTTTGAAAGATTGAGAGAGGAGATTTCCCAAAAGTTTGGCATGTCATTTCTCAGCACCTACTTGTCCAAACCTTGCAAATTTGGTCTTGTTAGAAGCGCCTTGCCAGGAGAATTCCATGACTACCAAGATTGTAACGTTCTAAGCTCTGTACCAAAAGTGATGGGTAATTGAAATTTCTGACAAAGGACGGAGATTTGAGAGTTAGTTTCTTCTTCATTATGAGTCCAAATCAACTGATTTTTGTAGCAGTGGATGTGCCTTGACCTCCTATTTTGATTGATATCAATCAGGCTCAAAGATCACATCCTCGCAGAAAGTTACAAGGATTTGAATTTTGTCATCTCTGGCAGATTTTACGGTTTGAACTATAATTTTGAATGATTGTATCTCTGCCAATCCTCTAGCAAATAGAGTGTTTAGGTATTCAATAGAAGCCTCATGATGAGAGCTTTTTTTTCAAGGTAAAGCCTATGCAGTTTGGAGCAGTACACAAAGAGTTCTAGAATTTTGAATTTTGAGGAAGCTGTGAGGAGTTTATGTGATTGTGCAAAAATTTGGAGAGGTATTGCTCTGCAGTCACAACTGAAAATCCAGTGAAGAGTGTTGCATTAGAATTTGTGACTTACAAGCTCTCTTTCAAGGCCAAGCTTGCAGCATATGGAGGTCTGAGCAAGCAGTGGTGACAATTCTAATTCTCATCTGTTCTTCATGAAGGGTTATTGATTTTGGAGTTTCTTTGGCAGACACTCAGATGCTTGTATCTCTTCCACTACTTGAGCAAATGGAGTTATTGAGATTTCATTAGAGGCACCATTGCAAGAGCTGTCTTTCAAGGCCAAGTTTGTGTAGTTAGTAGCAGTATACAAGAAGTTGTGGATTTCTGAATTCTCTGGAAGTTTTGAGAACTCCATGTGATAGGGAAAAAATTTGGAGAGGTATTGCTCTATGGTCACATATGCAAATCTAGTAATTATTTTTGCATCAGAACCTATGACTTACAAGCTCTGTTTCAAGGTAAAACTTGTAGCATATGGAGGTCTGAAAAAACAGTGGTGACAATTCTCATTCTATCACAACTCCTGGATCTTGGTGTTTGGAGTACCATTTTTGGAGGGCCAGTTCTCTTCACTCACAAACCCAATGCATGTGATTCTTATATCATAAGAACCACACAATCATATCCTTTCTATTGAATCTATAGTTGGGGAATTTGAGTATCCAAGGCAGATGATATGACCAATTGATTCACTCTGATACTTCCAAGTACTTTGTGTTCACACCTACTCATGTGTGTAGTAGATTCAAGCTATTGTATCTTTGTACTCAATGATCCAAATGAAGTGATCTTTGTATCATTAAAATCAACTCACTCATACCTTTACAGTGGAAATTGATTGCTAGAGGTTAGAGGACAGATTATAAGCTCTAAGTACCTCAAATTTCGCAGCCTTTGGTATTTCTAGGCATTGCAGATTTGGAAGATAGTATCTTTGCGCTCACATACTCAAATGAAGTGATTTTTATCTCATTATAACCAGATTCTCAAGGGCCTTACTTCAACACCCGCCTAGAAGTGCTCTGACCTGTAAAACAGAAGAAATTTATACTTGAAAATCTTGAAGTTTTGGTGTTGGACGTAAAACTTCTAGATTGATTGTGAGTGATTAGTGATTAGCAATTGGCACAATGGAGGAGTCCAAGATGGTGAAAGATATTGCTGATATAGCCTTGAAGCAACAACAATTAGCAGAAATGTATAGGAAATCTAGTGATTTCCACAAAGAGCTTAAAAGCTTTTTTGCACCTATGTCCCAATGCATGAGTACTCTCATGATTGATATGGAAATTGTAAAGGTTGAGATCAGAAGTGTAAAAGAGTCCTTGAACCTAGTCAACCAAGAGATTCAAGACCTGAAGAAGAGTACTATCTTGCTGTTAACATCAACCAAGTGGATGGTTGATGCTACCAAGAAAGTTGCTTCCTTGGGAGCACAAGCCAGCAACATTGCTACACAAAGTAGAGTGCTCCAACAGATTGTAGACACATTAGAAGTGAAGATGAAGTCTTATGTTGAAGCTACTAAGGTGGCTTAAATCTCTTACTTGCAAGAGCATGAGGTTGAGAAGGAAAACCAATTGGTCAAAATGAAGAACTTGAGGATTTCAGGTTTGCCAGAGAGTGAGAAGGAAGACACCAAGGCCATAGTGTGTGCGTTTATTGCTGATTCTTTGAGAGTCCATGATCCTCAGATTTTGCAAGCATATAGATTGGGACAACAAGGTGCACAACCAAGAAGTCTTTTGGTGAGGTTTGGCTCAGAAACTCAAAGGAATGCAATGATGGATAACAAGGCTATACTGAAGGGGCGGTGTATCTGGTTGGACTCGAATCTCACATCTCTCCAATAGCAAGCAAAGAAGGGAGAATTAGCAAAAGTGAAGGAGGCTCAACAAGTAGGTTTTTTTGCATTCTTGAGGGACAATAGAGCAATGATCACCCAAAGGAAGTTGTCAACTACCACATAGCAATTCCAGACCCTTAGAGTGCTATTTTGGAATGTTCATGGTCTCACACATACCAAGTACTCAAGCGCTAAACCTATGTGGGATGATGTTGATCTGATCAATCTTGTAGAGACATGGGAACATGAAGGAAACACCATTCAAGACACTTAAGGTTTCACTCTTGTCCATTCAACTTGGAACAAGCGGAGGCAACACAAGGGAAGGGGCTTTGGAGGTATTGCTACTTACATCAGATTTGGCTTTGAAAAATTAGTCTCTTTGATAGGTCAAGATTCAAGTGGAAAATACCAATGGTTGAGGATTGGAGGAGTTGCTACACCTTGCTCTCTTGCTGTTTGTTACTTTGCCCCATTGACATCACCAATCTATTCAAGTAGATCTCTCAACACCATGCAACCTTTCCATTCCTTGACAAAGGATGTGTTGGAATTTCAAAGTAAAGGTGCAATACTTGTTCTTGGTGATTTCAATGCTAGGATCCAAGCCTCCCAAATCCTTGAGTTTAGTGACCTTGATAGTGACACTTTCCATAGCTTGATAGATCATTCTAGTGCTTGGTCCCGCTCTTCCAAAGATCTCATATCCAACTCCATGAGTGAGCACTTTTTGAGCTTTGGTACCAATTGTAGCTTGAAGATCTAGAATGGCCTTTCTCAATTTCCATAAACTTGTAAGAGCACATGCTTGCTTTTTTTGGATCCTGCACTATAGATTATATGCTTACCTCACCCAATGATATACCCATTGTCTCAAATTTTGTTGTTTTAGATCCTCAACCTGAATCGGACCATGCACCTCTATCTTGTGTCATCCTTCTTTCTTGCCTCAATAGAACCACATTGCCTATTGACCATGCCTTTAGAGGGAAACTCCATCTAGATTTTCACAAGAGAGATCTGTACCAACAAGCTATCCATGAGAAATTGAGCTCAATGGAGTGGAGTTCTGATTTTCAACAACGTAATGATCAGTTGGTTGAACTTCTTCAATCTACATCAACTACTTTGTTTCCACGAGGTTCTCACAGGAAGAGACTTGGTCTCCTTGCAATAGGTGGTTTGATGCTGATTGTAACATGGCAAGGATCAAAGCTATGGACAGGTCTCTTGATCAGATTGCACAAAATTAGGCTTTTGTCTCTTATAGAAAGTTGGTGAAGTGCAAGAAGCGGGCATTTTTGAGACTCAAGGGGGTTAAGTTGAGCATTGAATTGAGGAGCAATCCCAAGGCTTTTTAGAAGAAGGTAACCATCATATCTCCATCTCCATCACTAGACCTGAATGAGCTTTGTGAATATGTGAAGGATTTGTACCTTTTCCTTGATGCTCCAAGCATGACACCTTGCCTTGGATCTGCTCTCACCATCTCTGAAGCTGATGTCAACTACCAATTGAAGAAGTGGGCCAATGGTAAGGCTGAAGACCTTGGTGGACTATGTGTTGAACTACTTAAGTGGAGTGGTAGCCATCTGATTTCAATACTCACTTCTCTCTTAAATGAGGCAATCAGTTGTGGCTTTCTTGATAGATGGTGCTTCAAGAAGGTAGTTCATATTCACAAATCTGGTCAAAGAGATATTGTCACTAATTACCATACCATTCTAGTGGATAGTATCTTTGTCAAGTTGTACGGTCAAATTTTGGAGTCTAGGTTGAGTTCTTGGGCTGAAAAGTTCAAAATTTGAGCTAAGTGCCAAGCTGGTTTCAGATCAGGCTTTAGTACTTTAGATCATCTATTGGTACTCCATGTTTTGTGGTGGAAATCTAAGGGTGTTGGGAGAGCTCTCTATGTTGCATTTATTGATTTTAGGAAGGCCTTTGATAAGGTGCTTAGGAAATCACTAAGTGAGAGACTCATGGAAGTTGGTATTTCAGCTGATCTGATTGGTGCTATCTCTAGACTCTATGAGAAGGTGGTTGTGAAGCTTTCATCTTTGAGCTCTAAAGATGTCCTTAGCACAATGGGTGTGATTCAAGGTTGCTCTCTATCTCCAACTTTGTTTGGAATCTTCATCGATGGTCTAGAGAGGGTGCTTATGGAAGCTGGAGCTATTGGTGTACAGGTTGGCTCTTTGATGATACATGCACTGCTGTATGCGGATGATGTAGTGCTCCTCTCAACCAATCCATAGAGTTTACAGAAGTTGTTGGATTCTCTTCTCTTGTTTTGCAATGAAACAAAGATGGAGGTGAACCTTGACAAGTCCAAGCTGATTGTGGTGGGTTCTAAAGGTGTCACACCTTTGTTTTTTGATGGACAGCGTTTGGAGCAAGTTTCTTCTTATAAGTACTTAGGCCTTGAGTTTTCTCATGACTATAGTTGGTCTACTTGTGTGAAGATGAGAATCAATGCAAGCTTTAGAGCTTTGTATTCACTCATGAATTGCTCTAGACTTGCTCATCTTACCACATGGGAGTTGAAGAAGGTGCGGTTCAGGTCTCTTGTGCAACCGGTGGTTCTCTATGGTGCTCAGAGTTGGGGTCCAGGTACTAAGAAGACATAATGGCAAAAGTTGGAGAAAGTTGAAAAATTGTTTTTGTGTGATGAACTTGGGGTGAGGACTCAAACTCCTTATGTATTGCTGCTTGCTGAAACTAGGTGTTTGCCTCTTGAGGCTGAAGCTTTTTCTTCTCTCACATATGCCACTAAGGTGAGGTCCATGGAGCATGAGAGACTTCTCTGCCGAGCTTTTTGTGCCACTCTATCTATTGGTTGGTATATAGATCTGATTGCATGGGCCACAAGGTGGAATGTTTCTAAGCAATAGTGGAGATTGGAGCCCATTGCGCTACGAGAAGTTATCAAGGAGCAGTTCTTACTTTGCTTATAGCAACAACCCGATTTCAAGATGGTGTTCTACCTGCAGTTTGTAAATCTTATGTTGGTGTATTGTGAGCAAGATTATCTCTTGGCTAGTATTTCTTCTTCACTTAGACATGTTATTGCTCAGTATAGAACTAGTTCTCATAGACTAGAAGTAGAACAAGTTGGCAGTAGATAGAGCACTCCATGCAACTTTGCAAATTGTGTACTATGAGCAAAGTTGATGGACTATGTGTTGAACTACTTAAGTGGGGTGGTAGCCATCTGACTCTTTGGGTCTTCTGGGCTTTATATTTCATTTTTCATTGTTTATTGTATGATGCTGATTGCAAAATGGCAAGGATCAAAGCTATGGACAGGCTCTTGATCAGATTGCACAAAATCAGGCCTTTCTTCCATACAAAAAGTTAGTGAAGTGCAAAAAGTGGGCATTTTTGAGACTCAAGGGGGTTGAGTTGAGCCTTGAATTGAGGAGCAATCCCAAGGCTTTTTGGGAGAAGGTAACTATCAGATCTCCATCTCCATTGCTGGACCTGAATGAGCTTTGTGACTATGTGAAGGATCTACTTTTTCCTTGATGCTCCACGCATGGCACCTTGCCTTGGATCTGCTCTCACCATCTCTGAAGCTGATGTCAAGTACCAATCAAAGAAGTTGGCTATTGGTAAGGCCCAAGATCCTGATGGAGTATGTGTTGAACTTTTGAAGTTAGGCGGTGGCCATTTGATTGTAGTACTCACTTCTCATTTGAATGAGGCAATCAAGTGTGACTTTCTTGAAAGATGGTGCTTCAAGAAGGTAGTTCCTATTCACAAGTCTGGCTAGAGAGATGTTGTCACCAATTACCATACCATACTTGTTGGTAGTGTCTTTGCCAAGTTTTATGGTCAAATTTTGGAGTTGAGGTTGAGCACTTGGGCTGAAAAGTACAAAAATTGACCTAAGTGCAATGCTGGTTTCAGATCAGGCTTTAGTACTTTGGACCACCTATTGGTACTCCATGTTTTGTGGTGGAAATCTAAAGGTGTTGGGAGAGCTCTCTATATTGCATTTTTTGATTTTAGCAAGGCCTTTGATAAGGTGCTTAGGAAATATCTAAGTGAGAGACTCACTGAAGTGGGTGTTTCAGCTGATCTGATTGGTGCTATCTAAAGATTCTATGAGAAAATGATTGTGAAACTTTCATCTTTGAGCTCTCAAGATGTCCTTAGCACAATGGGTGTGATTCAAGCTTGCTCTTTATCTCCAACTCTGTTTGGAATCTTCATCGATGATCTAGAGAGTCTACTCATGGAAGTTGGAGCTATTGGTGAACAAGTTGGCTCTTTGATTATACATGCACTCCTTTATGCAGATGATGGAGTGATTCTCTCCACCAATCCACAGAGTTTATAGAAGTTGTTGGATTCTCTACTTTGCTTTTGCAATCAAACAAAGATGGAGGTGAACCTTGACAAGTCCAAAGTGATTGTGGTGGGTTCTAAAGGTGTCACACCTTTCTTTTTAGATGGACAGCAATTGGAGCAGGTTTCTCAATGGAGCAGCAATTGGAGCAAGCAGGCTTTGTGCAAAACGTTATGAGTGATTGAAATTTTTGAGAGAGGATCCAAATTTGAGAGTTTGAATCTTCATCATATGGTGTCCAAATGGAGTGACTTTTGTGGCATAAGAAGCCACTTGGGAAGCTCTTTCAATTGATACCAAGCACGCTTGCAAGTCACATACACACAAAAACTTATGAAGATTCAAATTCTGCCATCTCTCAAAGATTTTAGGGTTTGAGCTCAAATTTCAACACCTTGTAACTTTCTGGTCCCATGTCCAAATGTTTCAATCTTGGGTTCATTGGCAACAACTTTAAAAGGGCTTTCTTATGAATACCTGCTTGCTGAAGTTGGATTTTTGTGGAAAGAGTTTCAAATTTCATCAATATGTGATCTTGTGCGATTGGTGGTGCTCAAATCTGCAACTTTCACACGCTAGAACTTTGGACTCACATCTTCAAATGAGGTGATCTTGAATTCATTAGAAGCATCTTGTCAAGAGCTATTGATTGAAAATTTTTTCATAGAATTTGAAGCTTTGTGATTGAAGTTATAAGCATTTGAATCCTATGACTCAATGAGGTTTAGAAGTTTACAGTAGAAAACTCTAGAAGCTATAACTCCATATCTATTTGCTCAAATGAGTTCATTTTTGGTTCATTTGAAAGAATTACTCAAGAGCTTTTGATTGAGTTCTCAGTGGTAGATTTTGAAGTAATGTAGCCAAGGTGTGAATTTTTTAAATCTGTAGGATTTCAAAATTTTCATGTAAAAAAATTCAAATTCAAAAGTTTTAAATTTTTGATTTACAAATCCAAATGAGTAGATTTTTGGATCATTAGAACAATCATTTGTAGAGCTATTGGTGGATATGGATAGAACTGAGTCTCACTTTGTGAAATAGAAACCATGGGAATGTGAAATCTATAATTTCTTTAAGATTTTGCAAATCCAAATTCCAAGAGTTCTCCAAGAACTCATAGAGCTTGAGTGAAGTAGAGAATATATTATCATAGTAGCACTTTGGAGTTTCCAGAATAGAAGCTTCCAAGATGGTGCAAGAAATTGCTGATAAAGCTTCAAAACAGCAACAGCTTGCTGAAATGTATAGAAAAGCAAATGACTTCTACAAGGAACTCAAGAGCTTTTTTGCCCCTGTGTCTCAATGTATGATTATTCTTATGGCAGATTTGGAAACAGTTAGAGTAGATGTCATGAATGTGAAAGAATCTCTAAATTTAATCACCCTAGATATCCAAGAACTCAAGAAGAGCAACAATTTGATGTTAGACTCCACAAAGGGTTTGATGGATGTTATTGAGAAGGTTCCTTCCTTGGGAGCACAATCCACCAACATTGCTTCACAAAATGGAGGGCTGCAAGAGATGGTTGACACATAAGATGTCAAGATGAAGTCATATGCTGAAGCTACTAAGGTGGCTCAAATCTCTTACTTGCAAGAGCATGAGGTTGAGAAAGAGAACCAACAGGTCAGAATGAAGAACTTGAGGATTTCAGGTTTGCCAAAGACTAAGAAAAAAGACACCAAGGCCATAGTGTGTGAGTTTATTGTTGATTCTTTGAGAGTACATGAACCTCAAATTTGCAAGCATATAGATTGGGACACAAAGGTGTACAACCAAGAAGCATTTTGGTGAGGTTTGGCTTAGAAACTCAAAGGAATTCAATGATGGATAACAAGGCTATACTCAAGGGGCGGTGCATCTGGTTAGAGTGTTGTTTTGAAATTTTCATGGTCTCACACATACCAAGTAATCCAACACTAAGCCTTTGTGGGATGATGTTGATTTGATCAATCTTGTGGAGACATGAGAACATGAAGGAAACATCATTCAAGATATTGAAGGTTTCACTCTTGTTGGTTCAACTTGGAACAAGTGGAGGCAACATAGAGGAAGGAGCTTTGGAGGTATTGCTATTTACATCAGATTTGGCTTTGAAAAATTAGTCTCTTTGGTAGGCCAAGACTCAAGTGGACAATACCAATGGTTGAAGATTGGAGGAGTTGTTACACCTTGCTTCCTTGCTATTTGTTACTTTGCTCCATTGACATCACCAATCTATTCAAGTGGAGCTCTCAACACCATGCAACCTTTCCACTCCTGGACAAAAGATGTGTTGGAGTTTCAAAGTAAAGGTGCAATACTCATTCTTGGTGATTTCAACCCTAGGATCCAAGCCTCTCAGATTTCTGAGTTGAGTGACCTTGAGAATGATCCTATTTATACCTGGATAGATGATTCTAGTACCTGGTCCCGCTCTTCCCTAGATTCCATTAGCAACTCCATGAGTGAGCACTTTTTGAGCTTTGGTACCAAGTGTAACGTGAAAATCTTGAATGGCCTTTCTCAATTTCCTGATACTTGCAAGAGCACATGCTTTGCTTCTAGTTGATCAAGCACCATAAACTATGTGCTCACCTCACCTAGTGTTATACACCTTCTCTTAGATTTTGTTGTTTTAGATCCTCAACCAAAATCTGACCATGCACCTCTATCTTGTGCCATCCTTCTTTCTTGCCTCAACAGAACCACATTACCTATTGACCATACCTTTAGAGGGAAACTCTATCTAGATTTTCACAAGCTAGATTTGTACCAACAAGCTATCCATGAGAAATTGAGTTCTATGGAGTGGAGTTCTTATTTTCAACAACGTAGTGATCAATTGGTTGAATTTCTTCAATCTACATCAACTACTTTGTTTCCAAGAGGTTCTCACAAGAAGAAACTTGGTCTCCTTTGCAATAGATGGTATGATGTTGATAGCAAAATGGCAAGGATCAAAGCTATGGATAGGTCTCTTGATCAAATTGCACAAAATCAGGCTTTTGTTTCTTATAGAAAGTTGGTGAAGGGCAAGAAGCGAGCATTTTTTAGACTCAAGGGGGTTGAGTTGAGCATTGAATTGAGGAGCAATCCCAAGGCTTTCTAGAAGAAGGTAACCATCAGATCTCCATCTCCATTGGTAGCCCTGAACAAACTTTGTGATTATGTGAAGGATCTGTTCTTTTTTCTTGATGCTCCAAGCAAGGCACCTTGCCTTGGATCTGCGCTCACCATATCTAAAGCTGATGTCAAGTACCAATTGAAGACGTTTGCAAATGGTAAGGCTAAAGACCTTGATGGACTATGTGTTGAACTTTTGAAGTGGGGCAATAGCCATTTGATTCCAGTACTCACTTCTCATTTGAATGAGGCAATCAGTTGTGGTTTTCTAGATAGATGGTGCTTAAAGAAGGTAGTTCCTATTCACAAATCTGGTCAAAGAGATATTGTCACGAATTATCGTACCATACTAGTTGGTAGTATCTTTGCCAAGTTGTATGGTCAAATTTTGGAGTCTAGGTTGAGTACCTGGGCTGAAAAGTACAAAATTTGAGCTAAGTGCCAAGATAGTTTCAGATCAGGCTTTGGATCACCTATTGGTACTCCATGTTTTCTGGTGGAAATCTAAAGGTGTTGGGAGAGCTTTCTATGTTGCATTTATTGATTTCAAGAAGGCCTTTGATAAGGTTCTTAGGAAATCTCTAAGTGAGAGACTCACTGAAGTTGGTTTTTCAGCTGATCTGATTGGTGCTATCTCTAGACTCTATGAGAAAATGGTTGTGAGACTTTCATCTTTGAGCTCTCAAGATGTCCTTCGCACAATCGGTGTGATTCAAGGCTGCTCTCTATCTCCATCTCTCTTTGGAATCTTCATTAATGATCTAGAGAGACTACTCATGGAAGTTGGAGTCAGTGGTTCACAAGTTGGCTCTTTGACAATACATGCACTCTTTTATGCAGATGATGTAGTGTTTCTCTCCACCAATCCATAGAGTTTACAAAAGCTATTGGATTCTCTTCTTTACTTTTGCAATGAAACAAAGATGGAAGTGAACCTTGACAAGTCCAAGGTGATTGTGGTGGGTTCTAAAGGTGTCACACCTTTCTTTTTGATGGACAGCAATTGGAACAGGTTTCTTCTTATAAGTACTTGGGCCTTGAGTTTTCTCATGACTAGAGTTGGTCTACTTGTGTGAAGATGAAAATCAATGCAGGGTTTAGAACTTTGTATTCACTCATAATTGCTCTAGACTTGCTCATCTTACCACATGGGAGTTGAAAAAGGTGTTATTTTGATCTCTTGTGCAGCCGGTGGTTCTCAATAGTGCTTAGATTTGGGTTCCAAGTACTAAGAAGACATGGTGGCAAAAGGTAAAGAAAGTTCAGAAATTGTTTTTTTTTATGAACTTGGGGTGAGTACTCAAACTCCTTATATATTGATGCTTGCTGAAATAGGGTTTTTGCCTCTTGAGGGTGAAACTTTGTTTTTAGCTCTCACATATGCCACTAAGGTGAGGTCCATGGAGCATGAGAGACTTCCCTACCAAGCTTTTTGTGCCACTCTATCTATTGGTTGGTATACAGATCTGATTGCATAAGTCACAAGGTGGAATGTTTTTGAGCAACATTGGAGATTGGAGCCTATTGCACTTCAAGAGGTGATCAAGGAGCAATTCTTACTTTGCTTATGGCAGCAACCTGGTACCAAGATGGTGTTCTATCAACAATTTGTAAATCTTATGTTGGTGTATTGGGAGCAAGATTATCTCTTGGCTAGGATTTCTACTTCACTTAGACTAGTTCTCATAGACTAGAAGTAGAACAAGGGCATTGGTAACAAATAGAACACTCCATGCAACTTTGCAAATTGTGTACTATGAGCAAAGTTGAGGATGAGCACCATGTGTTTGTTGATTACCCTTGTTACATGCAGATTAGAGTTGTCTACTTGTGCTGCTCTATGCATGAAGTCCAAGATGTCTCTATCACCAACATATGAGGTGGAAGCCTTGACACCCAAATTTGATCTCCTTTGAATGATAGCCATCCAATCTCTACTTCAACTACTCAATCCAAGTAGCCATGGTTATATTAGAGGTTAAAGCAAGTACTTCATCCCTCCTTGGTGTGGATCCTCTACAACCACCTCTACCACCTCATCCTCCTTGACCTAGAGCTCTTCTACCACTTGCCATAGCAACCCTACCACTCCATAATCCTAGGTGTAAATCAAAGCATGGATCACTTATGTGACCAAATCTATGGCAATGCTCATAGTCTCTATGCTAGTTGTGATGTACCAAAGGTATCAAGTCCATTGCCTTGAGTGACCAAATCAATGGCAATGCTCATAGTCTTTATGCTAGTTGTGATGTACCAAAGGTATCAAGTCCATTTCCTTGAGTGCACTCTCTACTATGGTGAAGTCTACCACAAGTCCAACACTACCACTCACAAGTTTTTGTTGACCCAAAAATAAAAGTAAGGATCTAATTACACTAGGCACTCCACTTGCTCCATGGGATCTACACTATCCACTTTGTCTTTGGAAACCAACATGGCATGGTGCAATTTGATGCACTCTAGAAGAAGTAACAATTATGGATGAGACCTCCCTACCAAATCTAGATGTCACCATTCTCTCCTCCACCATATTGAGCTCAATATGCTCAGCCAAACCAAAGACCATTGCCAAAGTAGGCAAAGTTGCCTATAACAACATAGCATCATGGACTCTACATTGCAACTCCTTGTCCAGAATCCCTTACCAGAATTGGATTGCTTGGGCCTCAATAACTTCTTAAGTTAAACTAATTAGCTATCTCATGCAAGTATAAGCTTCTTGTAGGCTCTCTCTAGCCTTTAGTTGGAACTCCTACAAGCTCCTCAGCTTGTTATTCCACACTCCTTGGTAGTTTTGGCTCAAAAGCTAGAAGAACTCCACCATGTGGTTAAACCCTAGTACTACACTACCTCATGTAGTGGTACTTCCACTCATAAAAGCACTATCTTTAGCTAGTGCACCTCCACTAGCTCCACCTATGCTACTAAAACTAGAACTTGTGGTACTACCAATCTACCCCTAGAAACCAAGCCTGACTTTCTAGCCTTTTGTGTTTCCAGTCTTTTGACTCTTTGGGTCTTTCAGGCTTTATATGTCATTGTTCCATTGTTTCATTCTGAAGTGATGGAGATATAGTTTGGAACACAATATTGTCTCCATAGCTTAATCTCTCTTGAAGTCATGATAGTCATCCATTGGTGGATCCTCTAAGTGCTGAACAACCCCTACTATGCCATGAAGGATGTGAAAAAAGTCAGGTCTTGCGACAAATCACACCAACTATCAAACTCCTAAATGAAGTCATCCAACTCAATGGTACCCATTATATGAGAGTAATGCCTAGGGCCTTTGAAGGCCCCATAAATCCTGTCCATGTCCCACAACAACAATGCAAACACACCAAATGCACTCTCAATTGAAGTAGCTCTTGTGTCAAACTCTAACTCAAAGTAGATCTCTTCCTTCAATAGGACCTCAGATATAGAATGATACCGAGCATCACTTTAGGTAAACCCACTACATACTACAACGCTATCTCCTCTGAATCCCCAAAGAACTCCATTGTGACAAAGTAATCAGAAATTGAAAATGGCACCCTATAACCACCAAGTACCCCACCAAGAATCACCAAGTGCCAACACCACCAACCAAACATCACCTACTAATGAACAATAAACAATGAAATATAAAGCCCAAAAGACCCAAAGAGTCAAAAGGCTAAAAATACAATACAAAACACATGAAATGTGAGCCTAAGCAAGGGCCTAAGGCATCTGACCAATCTTAAACAAACAAGTCCAATGTAAACTAATCTTGGTCATATACTCAAACTATAAGAGAGTTGAGAAATCACTATAAGTAATCTAATGTCTAACTTTGATCTGTTGGTAACAAGGGCACTCAACCAACACAAGATGCTCATCCTAAACTGTGCTCATAGTACATAATATGCAAAGCTGCATGGAGTGCTCTATCTATTACCAACTTCCTTGTTCTACTTCTAGTCTATGAGAACTAGTTTTATATTGAGCAATAACATATCAAAGTGAAGTAGAAATCTTAACCAAGAGATATATTTGGCTTGCAATATACTAACAAAAGAAGAAAGGCGACCATGTAGGAAAAATGAAGGATGGGAAGACCCCATCAAGCCGTACAAGGGAGAGAAAAAAAGGTAACATGGGGCTAAGCTCCAATAGAGTCTATATGAGAAATCTGCCTTACCGCACTTAAGATATTTGAGCTATGCAAGTCGTACGGTCTACACACAACTGGAGCAAAGGATTAACAAACTACTAATAGAGCACCATCTTGGTACCGGGTTCTTACCATAAGCAAATTAAAAATTGCTCTTTGATCTCCTCTCATAGTGCAATAGGCTCCAATCTCCAATGTCGCTCAAACACATTCCACCTTGTGGCCCATGCAATCAAATTTTTATACTAACCAATAGATAAAGTGGCACAAAAAGCTTGGTAGGGAAGTCTCTCATGCTCCATGGACCTCACCTTAGTGGCATATGTGAGAGCTAAGAACAAAGCTTTAACTTGAAGAGGCAAAATATATTGCAAGCAACAATACATAAGGAGTTTGAGTCCTTACTCCAAGCTCATCACACAAAAATATTTTCTAAACTTTCTCCACCTTTTGCCACTATGTCTTCTTAGTACTTGGACCCCAAATTTGAGCACCATATAGAATGTGACAACCCAACAAATATCACTTTTGTGGTAATTGGCTAAGTAAAGTTTGTTCCCACAGAGATACAAGTCAGAAATGTCTAAATACAAAGTCAAACAATAACATGTAGTTCTTCTTGGTTACGTCTTTAATCTCTCAGGTAGAAACCACACCCATGAGAGAGTAAGAAGCACTGATTCTCAATCTTGTCACAAAGTAACACTTCTTAATCACAACACCTTCAACTCTTTCCAAACAATCTTGATTGTGATGATTTGGGCTCTCCCAAAAATGGCACTTCACTGTAAAACAACTTCACCTCAAAATTGTGTTCCATCCCTCCACTGAAGGCACAACTTCCTCAATCAAAATTGCTCCACATCAACTTTGCATTGCACTCACATATGCAGAATACTACCAACACTACAATTCCTCTCAAATCTATCAAGGCATTGCTTTGATTGCACTTCACTCAAGATCAAACCCATAGAATGAAGATCAAGGTTGCGGAATCCAACATCCAACAAGCACAATGACTTGCACTTCAAATTTCTCCCACACTCACAAATACAAACACCAAGTTGATACTCTGAATCAAGCTCCAGCAATGAGCACTACTTCACAGCACTTTGCTTTATCTATTCTCAAAAATAATGAGCACTGAACAACATAAGATTACAAATGCCACTCTTAAATAGTGAAGCAATTGACAGTTATCTTCCTAATGTACCTCTTCCTTATGACTATACAAACCTACAAATCCAAAATGACAATGCACCTCTTCATATCTGCCTATTTAAATCTCAAATCGGTTATTAATCTGATCCAATGTCTACTTCTTCCTCGGCTTTCAAACCCGATCCCCAAAGTAACTTAACTTCCTATTGCTCTATCCTCGGGTTTCATAATTCCTACATCTTCTACCAAATCTAATAGTTCTCTTTCTTGATTTGACATTTCACTAGTGGGTAATCTATCTAACTCCTTATCTTCTGACCCACTCTTCTCTAATGCCTCCAATGATAACTCCGAAGACATCTACACTCCTACTTCATCTACTTTGGGTTTTGCTCTAACATCTTTCCGAAGTTTATCTATCTCCAACTTTACCAAATCTAATCTAATCATGATATTATCTTCCACTTCTAATATCTTCCTATCTAAACAAGTTTTGAGACTAATCAACAATGCGTTCAAATATGTATCCTTTGCATGTCTCCTCCTTGTCTCTTGCACCAACAACTTCAACTCGTGCAGCCTCGTCTCTTCAATACAAACACTGGCCTCTGTACTTAGCATTGCATTCATCCGGATTACAATTTCCTTCAATGGCTCCAATCTCATCTTCCTTTTGCGCTCCCGATCTACAAGCCAATCTTCCCAGTACATTGCCAATTTTGCTTTGAACTCGGCTTTCACAGTTTCCTTCTCCTTCTCCTTCTATACGACCTTCTCTTCCTAATTACAAAGTAACTCTTGTAATCTCTCTTCTTCCCTATATCTCACTGTCAACTCCCATTGCCACAATTGCTTCTTCTCTTCTACACTCTCCATAACTCTATCAAGCTCTTGTTCCTTCTCTGCTACCCTCGCCATAGCATGGATAATTTCTAGTCTTGAATCAACAAACTGTTGCTTCAAGATTTCATACTCAACTACTTGTTCTTCCCTTGCTATGTCACTCTACTTCACAAGTTCCTCTTGATACCTTGCTTCTCTCTTCAAGTTCTTGATCACTTGACTCTGTACTACTGCATCCACTTGCAATACCTTCCTTTCTTCCTCACCTCAGATTATACTCTTCTTCAACTCCGAGTTCTCTTCTTCCAATCGTGCTAACACCTGCAACACAATCTTCACCTCTAGACACTTCAACTGCATCTCCCTCTTCTTGTGCTCTAGCTTTGCCTACAAAGTACACACAACTTCTCACAAGTACTCCACTCCATCACTCGTGACTACTTCCACTTGCGGAGTGATCTCCTTATTTACCTCTTCTTCTCCCAATACTTGCCTTCTTCTCTACAGTCGTCGTATCAGATTAGACGCTTCACTTCCTGAACTGGAATTCTCCTCTTCCCTTGCCTTGCTTGGACCCGCTTCACACTTCACCTTGCACCTTGACCAAACTCCTCTTTGAAAAGTAATCTTCTTCTCTTCCGGCTTGGGCACTTTGTCCTCCAACTTTGCGTTACTCTCTTCCTCGAGCTCCACTCAAACTTCTTCTTCTTCTACAAGCACCAACATCATCTCCCCGCCTTCATCGCTATCACCTCTCATATCCCCACTTTGTAGTGTAAGCTTGGGTTCTTCCTTGCGTTCCAAGTCTTTGGACTTGCACTCAACTTCACCTTTTGAGTCTTCTTCCGACGACGCAATCACCACCATACCTTTCCTTGGGTTTCTTCTCCTGGTCTTCCAAGGTCTTGTCTTCTCTCCATCTTTGCCTTCTCCTTTTTGACTTGGCTTCTTTGACTTTGGAGTACTTACTTCTACCTACGCACTCTTCTCTATTTGCACGTAGTACTCATCACTGCTTCAGATTTGAAGAATATTTTGTTGCTCCTCTGTGTTGACTTCCTTTCTCAAGTTGGGATGAAAGTGTGACACCATTCTATTGCACTTTGCCACATTGAGCAAATTCAACCCAAGGTAGAAATGTGATGCAAACAACACGATGTAGTGTGGAGGCAACTTATCCCACAAATTCCACACCATCTGCCTTGTTCTCCCATGGAAGCACCTCGCCTAGTTGATGGGTTCTCCTATAAACATCTTATGGAAGAACACCGCTTGGTGTTTCATCACATAACTCATTCTCTCCGGCTTCAGAATTGCCATGAGAGCACTCATGATCCCTCTTTTGAGTAGATCTTTGTAACTCTCTAATTTGTACCCATTCTTTGTCCTCTTCAAAGAGAAGGCATCCCTTACTTCTTGGGTTTCTTTAGCTACCTCTCCCTTCTCCAAGAATGTGGCACCTTGCTCCATACCTACCTCTCTTCTGAGTACTAATCTCCAATCCGACTCTATCCAGCAAGCTAGATTTCTTCTCTTCCCCTCTTCCTCGGGGCCATTTAGACATTTACTCTTGATTATCTCGGTCATGAATCTTGGAAAACTCACATTCCAGTTCCATCCCAAGAATGTGATCCAAAGTCAGCTCAAGACTTCAATTCTTGCGATCACATCTAACCTCCAAATCGCATGATTTCTCACTACAAATTTGGAGTTCTTCTTTCCTCCTCCTATCTTTCTTTCTTCCTCACTATCTCTCGGGTTAACTCTCTCAAATTCTCCTCTACACACTAGCGCATCTTCAACTCTATTTCCCTTCTCACGATCTCTTGCAAGACGATTCCTCAACGGCGAAGGAAAATTGCTTGACATTGCTTCATCATTAGCCTGATTTTTGTAGAGTTGCTTCTTCTTTGTTTCTCTTCAATTTAAGTTTCTACCAAGAAATCACACCTCTTGCATGCGCCTATCATTGTCAAGTGTACTTCATGCGTATGACCGCCGGTTTTTGAACAATCCCTTCTTGAATTTCTCGCCCCAAAGAAAAGTTGTTACAATGTCTTCACCTCGGGTTGAGCACCCCTTGATACAAAGACTTCTTACTTTGGGTTGTATGCTACCAGGGCAAGTCCGAGTACTTTGCCTTATGACCCAAAGCCACATTACCTCGGGTTTCATCCCAAGGACTCTTTTCTTTGCCTTCTTCGGCCATACAGGCACAATCTGACTTCTCTAGACACTTCTTCTTCTCCATTTTGAAAAGAAACAAAAAATGTAGGTACCACATACCCTCTCCCTCAAATGTGAGCGTCCCCTTGAACATAGACCTCGAGTGTCTTAGAGACTTCCGTGTCTATGGTCCAATATCTCTGAACTCTCCACCTGTTTACTCGAGTGGCAAAAGGATTTCCCTTCAGGTCTACAAGCTGCATGGACCCATTTTCATAAAGATGAAGAACTCGATAAGGCCCCATCCATCTCAAATGCAACTTGCCTGGAAAAAATATTTGGCAATTGTCGTATAACAAAACCAAATCTCCTTCATGCACAACCACAAGCTTGATATGCTTATTGTTCTTGACTTCCCTCTACGCTTGTACTTCCTTTGTGGTTTGCATTACATCATCTCTTTTCTCTTCTAACCACATTAGTTGATGGATCCAAAGATCCTGGCTTTCTTCCTCCAATAGTCGTCCTTCGCAAAGAATCCAATATGATGATACTTCAAATTCAACTAGTAGTACGGGATGCAAGCCATATGTCAAGAAGTATGGAGTTTGTTTAGTTGTAATCTTTTCTGTCGTTTGATATGCCCACAACATGGCTGGTAATTTTGTATCCCAATCATAAGCATAATTGACAATCACCTTATTCAAAATTTTGCAAAGTAACTCATTCGCCTTTTCCGTTAAGCCATTTGCTTTTGGGCTATAAGGAGTCGTCTTCTGATGTTTAATCTGAAAGTACTTGGTTAATGCCTCCATTATAGAGTTCAAAAAATGTGTCCCTCGATCACTGACCAATTCCAGAGGACACACATATTGGGAGATGATGTTTCAAAAGAAAAATTCCGCCATGGTTTTGACATCATCTCTGCAAGTTGCTTCAGCTTCGACGATCTTGGTAGCATAGTCAATGCAAACCAAAATGTATTGCTTTCTTGTGACTCTGGTCACTGGTTGAATGGGACCCACAAAATCAATTCCCCATTTCTCAAATGGGGCCAAAGGCAAAATTGGTCTCAAAGGCCATTGAGAAGTAGCCATCGGCTTCCCCATTTTCTGACAAGCATCACAACTTCAAATATGAGCATGCGTGTCTTTGTACATTGTAGGCCACCAATACCCCGCCGAAAGAATCTTCTTTACAGTATTCTTCAGAGTATAGTGTCCTCCCGATGCTTTGGAGTGTAAAGATTCAATCACTCCTCCTACTTCATATGACTCCAAGCATCGCCAAAGTACTTTGTCTTCGCCCATCTTGAATAGAATTTTGTGTTTGAGTTGGTACGGCCCCATTTTCCTGAGAAAGACTGCCCTCCGCTCCGGGTCCATCCCTTCAAGACAATGGAGAGATGCATATAATGATATTTTGTTGCATACCTTGTACTTTGCATTGCTATTAATTGATATAACTCTTCGTTAGGGAATAGATCATCAATTTCCCACTCTTGGTCTTGAGTTTCTAACTTGGACAAGAAGTCCACATTTGAATGTGAAGCTCCCTTCCTTACTTGTATAGTATATGTGAATTCTTGTAACAACAAGATCCATCTTGCAATTTGCTCGGACAAATCTGCCTTCTTGACCAAATTTTGCAATGCGTAATGGTCAACATAGAAGACAAACTCGTATCCCAATAGGTAGTGGCATAATTTCTTGCAGGCATACACCATCTCGAGTGCTTCTCTTTAAGTCATCAAATAGTTCTTTTCAGAAGAGGAGTTTGGTCAAGGCGCAAGGCAAAGTGTGAAGTGGGTCCAAGCAAGGCAAGAGAAGAGGAGAATACCAATTTGGGAAGTGAAGCGTCTATTCCGATATGACGACTATAGAGAAGAAGGCAAGTATCGAGAGAAGAAGAGGTAAAGAAGGAGATCACTCCGCAAGTGGAAGTAGTCACGAGTGATGGAGTGGAGTACCTGCAAGAAGTTGTGTGTCCTTTGAAGGCGAAGCTAGAGCACAAGAAGAGGGAGATGCAGTTGAAGTGTCCGGAGGTGAAGATTGTGTTGCAGGTGTTAGCACGATTGGAAGAAGAGAACTTGGAGTTGAAGAAGAGTATAATCTGAGGTGAGGAGGAAAGGAAGATATTGCAAGTGAATGCAGTAGTACAGAGTCAAGTGATTGAGAACTTGAAGAGAGAAGCAAGGTATCGAGAGGAACTTGTGAAGCAGAGTGACATAGCAAGGGAAGGACAAGTAGTTGAGTATGAAATCTTGAAGCAGCAGTTTGTTGATTCAAAACTAGAAATTATCCATGCTATGGCGAGGGTAGTAGAGAAGGAACAAGAGCTTGATAGAGTAATGGAGAGTGTAGAAGAGAAGAAGCAATTGAAGCAATGGGAGTTGATAGTGAGATATAGGGAAGAAGAGAGATTACAAGAGTTACTTCATAATCAAGAAGAGAAGGTTGTACATAAGGAGAAGGAGAAGAACACTATGAAAGCTGAGTTCAAAGCAAAATTGGCAATGTATCGAGAAGATTGGCTTGCAAATCGGGAGTGCAAAAGGAAGATGAGATTGGAGCCAGTGAAGGAAATTGTAATCCGGATGAATGCAATGCTAAGTATAGAGGCCAGTGTTTGTATTGAAGAGATGAGGCTGCACGAGTTGTTGGTGCAAGAGACAAGGAGGAGACATGCAAAGGATACAGATTTGAACACATTATTGATTAGTCTCAAAATTTGTTTAGATAGGAAGATATTAAAAGTGGAAGATAATATCACGATTAGATTAGATTTGGTAAAGTTGGAGATAGATAAACTTCGGAAAGATGTTAGAGCAAAACCTGAAGTAGATGAAGTAGGAGTGCAGATGTCTTCGGAGTTATCATTGGAGGCATTAGAGAAGAGTGGGTCAGGAGATAAGGAGTTAGATAGATTACCCACTAGTGAAATGTCAAATCAAGAAAGAGAACTATTAGATTTGGTAGAAGATGTAGGAATTATGAAACCTAAGGACAGAGCAGTAGGAAGTAAAGCTACTTTGGGATCGGGTTTGAAAGCCGAGGAAGAAGTAGACATTAGATTGGATTAATAACCGATTTAAGATTTGAATAGGCAGATATGAAAAGGTGCATTGTCATTTCAGATCTGCAGGTTTGTATAATCATAAGGAAGAGGTACATTAGGAAGATAAATGTCAATTGCTTCACTATTTAAGAGTGGCATTTGCAATCTTATGTTGTTCAGTGCTCATTATTTTTGAGAATAGATAAAGCAAAGTGCTATGAAGTAGTGCTCGTCGCTTGAGCTTGATTCAGAGTATCAACTTGGTGTTTGTGTTTGCGAGTGTGGGAGAAATTCAAAGTGCAAGTCAGTGTGCTTGTTGGATGTTGGATTTCGCAACCTTGATCTTCATTCTGTGTGTTTGATCTTGAGTGAAGTGCAATCGAAGCAATGCCTTGATAGATCTAAGGGAATTGTAGTGTTGGTAGTATTCTGCATTTGTGAGTGCAATGCAAAGTTGATGTGAAGCAATTTTGATCGAGGAAGTTGTGCCTTCAGTGGAGAGGTGGAACACAATTCTGAGGCAAAGTTGTTTTACAGTGAAGTGCTATTTTTGGGAGAGCCCGAATCATCACAATCAAGATTGTTTGGAAAGAGTTGAAGGTGTTGTGATTAAGAAGTGTTACTTTGTGACAAGACAGAGAATTAATGCTTGTTACTCTCTTCTGAGTGTGGTTTCTACCTGAGAGATTAAAGATGTAACCAAGAAGAACTACATGGTACTGTTTGACTTTGTATTTAGACATTTCTGACTTGTATCTCTGCGGGAACAAACTTTACTTACCCAATTACCACAAAAGTGATATTTGTCGGGTTGTCACATGATTTTTGGCGGTGTTGCTGGGGATACAAATCTTGGAAGTGGAAGAATACAAAGCCAAATTCAAAACTAGGTATCAAAGCAATATGAATGTCTGCATCAAGAGAACAACGGGAAGAGAGAGTTCAAAGACAAGCATTGCAGCGTGAAGAAGATGACTGTTTGAAAGTCCCATCTACTTTTGACGAAACCAAATGAGAGGCATTGGACTTTCAACTCCTTCATAAAGTGCAAGAAGCCCTGCGAGAACGTGACCACAAGAAACACAAAGGCGGTTGGTAAGGCTACTTCGCATCCCCCTCTTTGTCCAAAAAGAAGAAAGACTCAAGTGGCCAAACATATGTATTACGGCCCAATACAACAACTTCCCCTAGAGCTATAAAGGAAGTTGCATCCTTAAAGAACTTTGTGCGGGAAAAGACAACACGGACATTGATGGAAGACGAGTGCCAACATTTTCTACAAACGATTCCTTGATTATCTTAAAGGAATTTTGAAGAACTCATCAAAGTTGTTGAGCCTGCGTCTTCCAACCGGGTTGAAGTCAACACCCTCATAGAAGAAATTATCAAAGAAGACCCTACCCTAAATTTGACAAATTGGAATCCTTGGGCTGACAACACGGTGTCAATTCGAGCCAATTCCTTGGTTCCATCAAGTTCAAATCTAACCCAACCGATCCCAGTGCATCAAATGATGACTTCATTGCTTGTCACCCGACACGCCTATCAGAAGTATAAGGGGATAGAACAAGACAAAGACCCCAATGAATTCATCAAAGAATTCGGAGTCATCTCCTTTGCTAACAAGGAGCATGACTTGGCAGATTGACTGCAAATTTTCCCAAGTCTGCTCCGAAAGAAAGCTCGGAGCTGGTACACCCATGTGACCCAAAAGAGGTTTGTACCGGAAGACTGGGTGGACTTGAGAAACAACTTCCTGGAACAATTTTGGGAGGTTGACTACGATACGAGCGTCTTTGCGGCACTCAATGATTTAGACCGGGGCAAGAAGGAGAAGTTGAGAGACTACTCTAAGCGGTTCATGGCACTCTTGAACCAAGTTCCAAAGCAATCGAGGGTGTTGGGTTACTTCGATGCCCAAGCCATTACCTGGTTCCTGGGAGGACTTTCACCAAAGATTTGAATCTTTGCAAGGGAGAGGAACGTAACTTCCCTTGACAAGGTACTCAAACATGTCGCCCGTTACAAGGCGGCTCACTCTCATTCTGCCGGTAACCAGAGAAATCGGGAGAAGAAAGGCAAGAAGCCTAGAAGGAGAGCTTCGTGCAATACATCCCCTTCTTCTGAGGAATCCTCCACGTCTTTGAGCTCTTCTTCGGAATCCAAAGAAGAATCAAAGCCAAGACGAGTAAGAAGACATGGGAGTAAGAAACCAGTGACTCCTCCAGCAAAGAGTGTACATAAGGCGGATACCAAGCTGGATGCCCTCATCAAGGAGTTTTCGGATTTTAAGATTCAGATGATTGGGGCTAAAGATAGAAGGAAGGCCCCAACATTTGGCAGATCAAATGTATGGTGCACCGCATGTGGCAAGTCGGGCCATGCAAACACGGAATGCAATACTCGTAATGCATTCTCGGTGCAGCAGATTGATTGGGTTTTGGGATGGAACCAAGACGAGGAAGAAGAGGTTGTGTACCAAACTCAAGAGGTATAGCCTTAGGCGAGCACATTGTATCAAGGTCTGAGGTTTGGACCAAGGGAGTATAACCCCAATGCTCCTCCATGAAGACCATCAATGAGCAACCAAAATTGACCTCAGAATGTTGCACCCGGAGCCTTTTACAATTGTGGCTCAATGGGACATTGGTCTCCAAACTGTCTGGAGCCAAGAAGGTAAATTGGGTATGTTCCCTTATGCAGAAATTGCATAGGATCGGGCCATACGGGCAACCAATGCCCTCACCCACCAAACCCCAATCTTCTTCTCCTCCGGCTCGGACACTTTGTCCTCCAACTTCGTGTTACTCTCTTCCTCAAGCTCCACCCAAACTTCTTCTTCTTTTGTAGGCATCGACATCACCTCCACGCCTTCATCGCTATCACTACTTGTATCCCCACTTTGTAGTGTAAGCTGGGGTTCTTCTTCGCATTCCGAGTCTTCGGACTTGCACTCGGCTTTGCTCTTTAAGTCTTCTTCCGACGACACAATCACCACCATACCTTTCCTCGGGTTTTGTCTCCTGGTCTTCCGAGGTCTCGTCTTCTCTATGTCTTTGCCTTCTCCTTGTTGACTTTGCTTCTTCAACTTTGGAGTACTTACTTCTACCTATGCACTCTTCCCCATCTATGCATAGTTCTCATCACTGCTTCGGATCTGAAGAATATACTGTTGCTCCTCCGCTTCAACTTCCTTTCTCAAGTTGGGATGAAAGTACAACACCATTTTGTTGCACTCCGCCGCATTGAGCAAATTCAACTCAAGGTAGAAATATGCTGCAAACGGCACAATGTAGTGTGGAGGTGACTTATCCCACAAATTCCACACCATCTGCCTTGTTCTCCCATGGAAGCACCTCCCCCAATTGATGGGTTCTCCTACAAACATCTTATGGAAGAACACCGCTTGGTGTTTCATCACATAAGTTGTTCTCTCTTGCTTTAGGATTGCCATGAGAGCACTCACAATCCCTCTCTTGACCGGATCTTTGTTACTCTCTACTTTGTACCCAGTCTTCGTCCTCTTCAAAGAGAAGGCATCCCTCACTTCTTGGGTTTCTTTGGCTACCTCTCCCTTCATCAAGAACGTGGCACCTTGCTCCGTGCCTACCTCTCTTCCGAGTACTAATCTCCAATCCGACTTTGTCCAACAAGCCGGATTTCCTCTCTTCCCCTCTTCCTCGGGGCCATCGAGACGTTTACTCTCGATTATCTTGGTCATGAATCTTGGAAAACTCACGTTCCAGTTCCACGCTAAGAATGTGATCCGAAGTTGGCTCAAGACTTAGATTCTTGCAATCACATCTAACCTCCAAACCGCATGATTTCTCACTATGAATTCAGAGTTCTTCTTTCCTCCTCCTATCTTTCTTTCTTCCTACTGTCTCTTGGGTGAACTCTCTTGAATTCTCCTCTACACACTAGCGCATCTTCAACTCTACTTCCCTTCCCACGATCTCTTGCAGGATGACTCCTCAACGGCAAAGGAAAATTGCTTGACATTGCTTTGTCGTTAGCCCAATTTTTATAGAGTCATGCCTTCTTTGTCTCTCTTCAATTCGAGTTTCTACCAAGAAATCACACCGCTTGCATGCGCCTATCACTGTCAAGTGTACTTCATGCATATGACCGCCAGTTTTTGAACGGTCCTTTCTTGAATTTCTTGCCCCAAAGAAAAGTTGTTACACTATCTTTGCCTCAATTTGAGCACCCCCTGATACAAAGACTTCTTACTTTGGGTTGTATGCTGACAAGGCAAGTCTGAGTACTTTGCCTTATGACCCAAAGCCACGTTACCTCGGGTTTCATCCTGAAGACTCTTTTCTTTGCCTTCTTTGGCCATACAGGCGCAATTCAACTTCTCTATACACTTCTTCTTCTCCATTTCAAGAAAAAAAAAATGTTGGTACCACACAAAACCATTGGCTACACAAGAGATCTAAACAACACCTTCTTCAACTCCCATGTGGTAAGATGAGTAAGTCTAGAGAGATTCATGAGTGATTCATGAGCAAATACAAAGCTCTAAACCGTGCATTGATTCTCATGTTCATACAAGTAGACCAACTATAGTCATGAGAAAACTCAAGGCCCAAATACTTATAAGAAGAAATGTGCTCCAAACATTGTCCATCAAAAAAGAAAGATGTGATACCTTTAGAACCCATCACAATCACCTTGGCCTTGTCAAGGTTCACCTCCATCTTTGTTTGATAACAAAAGCAAAGAAGAGAATCCAAGAGCTTTTGTTAGCTCTATGGATTGGTGGAGAGGAGCACTACATCATTTGCATAAAGGAGTGCATGTATCATCAAAGACCCAACCTATACACCTATAGCTTTAGCTTCCATGAGTAGTCTCTCTAGGTCATCGATGAAGATTCCAAATAGAGTTGGAGAAAGAAAGCAGCCTTTAATCACACCTATTATGCTAAGGATATCTTGAGAGCTAAAAGATGAAAGTCTTACAATTACTTTCTTATAGAGTCTAGAGATAGCACCAATCAAATCTAGTGAAACACCAATTTTAGTGAGTCTCTCACTTAGAGACTTCTTAAGCACCTTGTCAAAGTCCTTCCTAAAATCAATAAATGCATCATAGAGAGCTCTCCCAACACCCTTAGATTTCTACAACAAAACATGGAGTAACAATAGGTGATCCAAAGTACTAAAGCCTAACCTAAACCAGCTTGGCACTTAGCTCAAATTCTGTTCTTTTCAACCCAAGTACTCAACCTAGACTCCAAAATTTGACCATACAATTTGGCAAAGATACTACCAACTACCTTCTTCAAGCACCATCTATCAAGAAAGCCACACTTGATTGCCTCATTCAAGAGAGAAGTGAGTAATAGAATCAGATGGCTACCACCCCACTTCAAAAGTTCAACACAAAGTCCATCAAGGTCTTCAATCTTACCATTAGCCAACTTCTTGAGTTGGCACTTGACATCAGCTTCAGAGATGGTGAGAGCAGATCCCAAGCTAGGTGCCATGCTTGGAGTAGTAGGGAAGAAGTATAGATCCTTGACATAGTTACAAAGCTCCTTCAAAGTCCAACAATGGAGATTGAGATCTAATAGTAAGCTTCTTTTAAAAAGCCTTGGGATTGCCTTTTAGTTCAATGCTAAACTCAACCCCCTTAAGTCTTAGAAATGTTTTCTTCTTGCACTTCACCAACTTTCCATAAGAGACAAACGCCCGATGTTGTGCAATCTGATCAAGAGACCTATCTGTAGCTTTGATCCTTTCCATTTTACAATCAGCATCATACCACCTATTGCAAGTGAGACCAAGTCTCTTCTTGTGAAAACCTCTTGGAAACAAAGTACTTGATGTAGATTGAAGAAGTTCAACCAACTAATCACTATGTTATTGAAAATCAAAACTCCATTCCATAGAGCTCAATTTCTCTTAGATAGCTTGTTGGTACAAATCTCTCTTGTGAAAATCTCAATAGGTAATGTGGTTCTATTGGGGCAAGGAAGAAGGATGGCACAAGATAGAGGTGCATGGTGAGATTCAAGTTGAGGATCTAAAATAGCAAAATTCAAGACAAGGTGTATATCATTGGGTGAGGTGAGCATATAATCTATGGTGCTTGATCCACCAAAAGCAAAATATTTGCTCTTACAAGTTTTGGGAAATTGAGAAAGGGCATTCAAGATCTTCAAGCTACAATTAGTACCAAAGCTCTCAAAAAGTGCTCACTCATGGGGTTGGACATAAGATCTTTGGAAGAGCAAGACCAAGCACTAGAATGGTCTATCAATGAAACAATGAAATATAAAGCCCAGAAGACCAAAAGAGTCAAAAGGCTATGGAAATCTTCCAATCTATATCCTTGAAGGAGAAAATTGCATTGACATTGGGTTGTCATGAATACCATCAATAGGCATATTATAAAACCTATATAGGTAAGAGGTTTGTCCACCAAAGACAAAGATGATAGACTCAAAGTCAACCTCTAACCATATCCAAACAACACAATAGGTGCTATGAGCAGGCTTGTTTCTCACTCATGATGAATCTCTGATGGGTATTAAGATAGCACACCATGGACTAAGAAGGCAAAGAACCCAAACTCCATCACACTCCAATATTAAAATTTCAAGGCACCTCCAAGACTCAAGCCATTGCTCTCTAGAGAACTCAACGAAAAAGAGATATTTACAAATAAAAGGATGATGAGTACTCCCTGATTTCTAGTTTATATATTTATGAAATAGCTACAAACCAAATTTAATAGTTATTGGAGTAACTCAAGTTACTAGGCTAAAGGTCATATAAAGTCAAAAATTTGACTTTAGATGAGGGAATATCCAAACCTATGGAAATAATCTCCTAAGCATGTAGTCTTATCTTGATCTAACAACTAAGTCAACGATTCTTTCACATGGGCTATCCTTTCACCATAGAAAAATCTACACCAAAATGGCTTGTGGATCTAAGAGTTCTCAATTCTTTCCTCAAAGTGAAAAAATTTAAAAGGCCTAAAAACAAAACAAAATCAATACAATGTAATCCAAAATAGTAGTGCTCACTTTTTCATCTTCTTTTTAATTAGTGTCACCTCTATCTTGGCTATGACTAACTCTTATTAATCATGACTAAAATAAAAGCTTTGTTAACCTCTATATAAACAATATCTTTAACTACATACAATGCAAAACTAAATAGATACATGCATAATAGAGCATAGAAGATCAATACTATTAGAGCATACATGCACCAAAAGGTGTTACAATCCAATATTAGATCTAATATATACTTGCCATTACTTGTATATAAGAATCACCCATGAAAGGATACTCTCCAAAATGTATGTCATAGAACTATGTGTTGAACCTAAAGATGTCATAGTATACATAGTATCTCCCAAAATATACTAGAATGTGGATCTTGTAAACTCTTCCTTGGCCAGCAAGAATATCCTTGACATGACCATCCAAAAATTACCAAATGAATAGCACCATATTTCTTAAGATTCTATTTCTTTCCCTCAATGAAATGTTTGATGTTAAGATTTTTGGCAACCCTTGACTTTTGACATCAATAATAACTATAACTACGGATTAGTATACCAAGTGTCCCCCAACCCACTAGTAGCCAAATGGATCAATACACATCAAAAGTGTATGCACCATAGGTTGAACCTTAAATCTATAGTTCTGAAATGGATCCCTTAATCATCCGGTCTATTTTTATCTGTTATCCTAAAAATTGGTGGATATATATCTATACATATGTACTTTTAACCAAGAAAATACATTTGATTTAATCTTCGTGATTATAAGGTAAGAATAGATAGATACTTAATTCCCGTCAAAATGACAAATACCACAAAAATATTTTGAGACTTAAAAGTATAAACTTGTAAAGTAGTTTATAAGTCTCCGTTATTTTGTATATTGTATGTTATAAGGTTGTGAGATAGATAGTCCTCGTATGCCGTCTCGGTTATCTTGTTTATCTTGTATCTTGTATTTTATTCTTCGAGTCTTCCCGGCGTTATATTTGCTTTACTTTTGGTATGGCTACTTAAATCGAAAAACGTAATTAACACCTCTTTCTACAACCACCTTACCTCGTTCTGGGCTTCATATTCATTGTTTTATCGCGATGGGTTTTACACTTTACACACTAGCTTGACTGTTGCTTGGCACATTCGGATGTTCACCAGAATTCTTTGAACCCTTTATTTGCGTCGGGTCCCGGAACCACTGCTCTTCAAAAGACGTTGATGAATTTTCTATTTCGATGCCGATTCTCGGAGCATCCCATCCAACAATTAGAGAGGAAGAAAGGTGATGGTACTTTAAAGAGCCTTGTGAGTGGTGCTGGACCTATCTAATATTTGTAGAGAAACTTTGACCGGAAGCAAAATACAGGACATGGCTTCAAGGTAACATATAGAGAATTGGTGAGGACGACCAGTACAAGTAGAGAGGGAGTTGGGAAGTGAATTAGGGTTTGGGAAAGGATTTAGGGTTTGAGGCAATCCCAAAAGAAATGGCGTTTCGAATGGGTGATGTGAATGTCTCCTTCGCTGCGCACAGTTGAAATTGTTTTACAGGTAGATCAGATCAGGAGCAGGAGCGATAGCCGTGAGAGCGGACGACAGTGCGACGAGGGAGAGGATTTTGACAAAATCGGATATCTAGGGACGGAGGGTCGGAAGGAAGCCTGCGGAGTGTATGTTGCTCGAACAAATTCAGTCGGTGCAGCGCCACGAATAAGCAGGTAGGGGGCTGTGTAATTGCTTCAGGAGTGATGCGATGAGTGTGTGAGGAGAGGGACGCGGTGGTGCTGCGAAGGGAAGAACGAGTGAAAGTGGAAATTTAGAAGGCTTGACGGGAATGGCCGGACTCGAAGGAGCGCACGCAGATGAGGGGTATGCAAATACTGGGGGCCCGAAGGATGGGCCTGTTCTGACCATGATGAGCAAGAGGCTCAGAGCTCTCAGAAAGAAGTTCAATAGGATACTACAGATAGAGGAGAATAAAGCGCAGGGGAAGATTGTAAACAAGGAGCAGGAAGACGTGCTAAAGACTAAGATAGCTATCGCGGCGCTGATCGACGAGTATGAAAAGCTCCGGCAGCCGCTCCTTATTGCTGTAAGGGAGGAGGTCACAGAGAGAGAGAAGGAGCTTATGGCGGCATCTCTTGAGCGACGGGATGAAGAAGAGAGTGTTGGTGACGAGACTGAAAAGGACCAAAAGTCTGCCACTTTTGAGGGCGAACAAGGGAAAGACGTAGCAGAGGTCCACGAGGAACAAGATCTTGTCCATTTCACGGAGGAAGCCGAGGAGCTCGGCAATGATGAAACTGATGAAAATGAATCTGAAGCAGTGGAAACTGAAACTCACAATGGTCCTGATTGTCATTTACCCGAAAGCCTGGAGCAGACTCCGTCCCTATCTGACACGCAGATTGGAGATCTCTTGAAACTTCTGTACTTCGCCCAGCTGTTCGATGTTCGTTCTCAAGGAGAAGCTCCTTCCTTTGTCTGGACCAAAGTGCACGAGAGGAGCTCATGCCTGTCCTACGATTTTGTGACCGATGACGCTACCACACCATTGGTTGAAGGTGATCTGGATTCTCTCTCCATCTTCGGATCGTTGCTGACAACAAGATCTCCTAATGTTACCCTATCTCACAAGGAAGCTCTTGAGAAGTGCGTGGAACACGCGAAAGCGTGGATGGCTAGCTCGGATGGGCCGGTTGGAGAACTTGCTATCTCATGTATCCTACTCCGCCTGTGTGTTTTAGTTTCCCTCTGCAGTTGTGATCATCTCTTTCACTCCGTTAGTTGTAGACAGCCATACGCGAGCATATAAATGTAGCTCCTGTCCTATGTCTCCACCTGACAAGGTGTTCGCGTGTATCGTATTATCTCCTCAATTTTGTGCTAGTCAGCTGACTAACTTTCTTGTTAGTCGGCTCAAAGTCGGCCCTGCCCATACATCTCGTCCTCTGAGACATGTAAATTGGGAACGAGTAGTTGAAGATCGCTGCAACGTTGTTGGTCTTCAGCTTTGTGTGCAACACTTTTGCTTTGGTTACCCGGAACCTCAATTCCCTTTGTCCCGAAATCGTGAATCTTGTGTTATTTGTGAGGCATAGGGACAGCTGGCGGTCTCTTCTGTCTATCCAAGTCTATTCCGGTGCATGCTAGTTTCCTTCCGGAGTTATGATGTTTACTCACGTTTATTGTTCTTACGGGGGAGCCTGGAAACTATCGTCATATCGTCTCATACACCGAATCAATGTGCTTGTACCTCCTCCGAGGACGTGCCATCCGTAGGTTCTGTTCGATGTAAATGGTCGATGAGTTTAATAGCAGGGTAATCTGGCAGTCTAACTGTGTAATGTGCTAGAAAGAAGTATTTCATACCATTATCCTTGACCCATTTTGCCAGACTCGAGACTTAGGGAGAGATTGAACAGAATACTGTCGTCAGAATACTTCACCATGACACCAGAGTTGCAAACCGTTAGCCAGCAAACAGCCGCTGCCGCTGCTACAGCTGCAGGTCAGTATGTGACAAAAGCTTCAGTTTTGGAGGCTCCAGTCGTAGGGAGTAATATCAGCGAAGAGGATGATGGTTCTGTCGGATACTATCAAGTACGTACTATCTCGGATACCTGTTGCTACGCTTCAACTATGTAATCGCTGCTATTCTGGTGTGATCCCTGGGTTATTGCCCAGGGACCATTGGGAACTCCTATTTGCTGTTTACTGATGGAAAGTGACCAGTACTTCGGTGTGCAACGCCTGTGCTCCTATCCGCAAGAACTGTCTCCATGGTTCCTTGAGGAAGCAGGTGCACTTAATTTTAAATTTCTGCCTGCAGGATGTGGGCGTCCCTGCCCAGTACTATCAGCCGAGAGCAGAGTATCTTCCCACTGTTCCTATGGTTCTTGCCAACGGGATACCTCTAGCCACTAGTTCATTAGTGGCATTGACAAACACAGCCCCATTTGTTCCTGAAACCATGGGTGCGCTTGCGGATACCCCACAGGTAAGCTGCTCTTTTTGATATTATCCGCTGTCTTTCACGGTGAAGTTGCCTGGTTCATGAGCATTGTGGGCAAAGCCAGTTCGAACCTCGCACTTCTTGGCGTAACGTTGACCGATTTGGACACATGAGATATACGTGTTTTCTGTTTCCCTGAAACTAATCAGGGATCGACCTGGAGAAATTTCATGAACTCAAGACTTTGAAAGCTCAGTTGCCACCTAGGTTTTATGTTCGGTAGTCCCACGGTCCTGAGAGATAATGCCTTTTTTAGATGCCTTGTGCAACTGGAAGTTCTTGAATGCCCTGGTCAGTATTGTAGGGGATATTGCTGGTTATTTGACGGGATGGTTTTTGACCGGAGACCTGGTTGGCATTCGTGAGGTCCCGTTTTGCTGATTACAACTTTGACAAATTTTGTAGTTTGGTTCACACGATGAAGCCAGCCAGGCAACGTCCGTACAAGAAAATTCTTCCGAGCAAGAACACGCTCAGCCAGTGAATGTACAACAGGGTCATCCAGGTCCGCAGCATCCAAATCACGGCCATCTTCAAGGAGGATCGAGGGGTGGTGGATACCAAAATATGAGGGGAAGAGTAGGCGGATATGGTGGCCGAGGGGGAAGAGGGGGTTTCCCAAACGGACGAGGTGGTAGGACTGGCAGAGGAGGTGGCTATCCGAACGGTGGCCGAGGTGGTCAGTTTTTTGATCATGGTGGTTTCTATCCGCGGAATCACTTTGGTGGGGGCGGCAGAGGAGGACGTGGGAGCCGAGGTGGCGGTATGATGTATAACGGGCATGCTAATGGCCCAGCACCATCAGGCCCTCCACCATCTGCTGTAGCTACAGGGTCAGTTTAAGACCGCATTTATTTGAAGAAAGCTATACAAATATGGGCTTCATCGAAGTTTGAATTCTACATTCGTCAGTCCAAAATTATGGATGTCTCCTTTCAATCATCAGATCATGATAGTGAACATGATCTACATACTCCCATCTTAAGGTCTTGGAACACACTGCCATGCCAATCATGGGTTGCGATCGGAAGAGTTCCGTGGGAAATCAAGCGGTTCTTTGACGAAGCGCAACTTACAGTTGGAAATTTCAGCCCTTGTTCACTGTCTGTCGTGGCTTTATTGGCGTATATTGCCTCATGATTAGGAAAGAACTCCAAAACAGGATATGAAGAGTCGGAACTTGTAGATCCTGTGTTTAGCTCACATAGTTAGATAGGTTCTATTCTTATCCTCTCTCTCTCGGATCAACGGAGGTGCCTTTTGGAAAATTTTGTTCGAGTCACAACACCACCGAGTGAATTTGTCAAATTGGATTAGTCTCGCCAGTCAATTTTGGGACTCCACAAACACTTCTCATTGACCATGGAGTATGCAAATGTTTGTCAATAGAATGAATTTCTCTACCTTGACACGTACAGAGAGGATAATGAAATAGATGGACGCAACCGCAGGAAGGTCTCTGGTTAATGGAAATTCCCATGGACACGCAGAGGGTTATTGGACAGATGGTTGCGGATACAGGGAGGGTATTTGGTTTAGGAGCCTACAATGGAGGTATCGAACTCAAAAGCGCTACCTCTAATGAGCTTTCACACCACTAATGCCATTGAGGGTTGTTGGAATCATCCAGGTATTTTCAAATGCATTATCTGGAATGACTCTAATTCTGAGATAAAAAGCTTTCAAAGCTGGCGATGGTAAGCACGTATGTTAAGCCGAATCAATCAGACGATGTCACGAGGTCATTACTGAGTTTGTGTTCCACGAACTGAACCTCAAAACACGATGGCTTGTAAGATGTTCTCAAGCATGGAACGTGGACAGCAAAATGTGGAATACCGCAACATACGATGATGGTACGGGTTAGTATTTTATATTAGGATATTCTAGGGGTTTACTTTAGACTTTAGCCTTTCTGGAAAGGTGAATTCAGATAACAAATTTTGTTGCATTTATCGGAAACAGTTGATGATGTTATTAATGAAAAGCCTGTGTAAAAATGAACTATGGGTACCAAAAAGTGGAATCCGGGAGGAAAGGGTTTCAGTTTCAAACTGATATGTGGCTTATAGTGGAGTGCATTAGTGAAATCCGGTAGTTCCATCAATGTTTTGATTCGAGAGGTTTAAGTGTCAAACTGATATGTGGCTTTACAATGGAGTACACTAGGAAATCCGGTGATTCAATAATGTTTTGATTTGAGGTCAATGTTAACCATCCATATTATTTTAACCACTTCTCAACATGGAGAATGATAGGAATGATAGGAGGTAAATTAATGAATAAGTATAATTTGAAATTTGTTGAAACTCTTGATTTTTGGTTATTGTGAGCAGATGAGATGTTTTCATGCTTTTTGTAGTGAATGTGTAGATAGGATTAAACACATTGCACCTCACCCACCGACGACTTGATAGAGAACATAGTCAGTAAGACAAATTTGCTCAGGGAAATTGAAACCAAAGTTTGGGATTTTTAGTGAAATAGAGAAGTCCTGGATGAATTTAACTCATTCAAGACAACAAAAAACAAGTTCAATTTGCACCCTTCCTCTTCTTTGAGTTTGATTTCAACAACTTCTTGAGAAAAGATAAAAGGAGACTGCGTAGGAAAAATGAAGGATGTGAAGACCCCATCAAGCCGTACAAGGGAGAGACAAAAAAGGTAACATGGGGCTAAGCACCAATAGAGAAAATGGTTGCATCTGTCCCAATTGATGATGGCAAGAGTGTTCCACTTTCTGCAAGCAAGGAGAAGGGTTGTTCTGTCGGATCCAAGAGTAAAGCCAGTTCGGGTGGATTGGGGAGTACCAACAGCAAAGCAACTAAAGGCTAAGACGATAGTTTCATAATGGTTTCTCACCACTATGCTCAAATATTGGACTATTAGGATGATCCCAAACACTTCAGTTAGATTCATGAGTGGAATAGTAAAAGGCTTGTCCAAAAAAGCCTCGCATTTAGTTATAGGGCCACTTACTTAGTGATGCATGGGAGATGATTTTGAATTTCTATGATAGTAAAAAGACTTTACAAAAAATGTGCTCAATATATGAAATCATATAAAGATACCTCAGAATGGAAATACAATTCCAAGGGGGTGGGTCTTAAAGAGAAAGATTGCAAGAGAGTATGGCAAACTATAGATGAAAAATGAACCACCTTTGTCCACATTTTGAGAGAATATATATTTAGTGTTAAAGGGCAGAGCCGATATATGATTCTAGAGCGATTCATGAGTGAATACAAAGCTCTAAACCTTGCATTGATTTTCATCTTCACACAAGTAGACCAACTATAGTCATGAGAAAATTCAAGGCCCAAGTACTTATATGAAGAAACCTATTCTAACTGCTGTCCATAACAAAAGAAAGGTGTGACACCTTTAGAATCCACCACAATCACCTTGGACTTGTCAAGGTTCACCTCCATCTTTGTTTGATTGCAAAAGCAAAGAAGAGAATCCAACAACTTCTATAGACTCTTTGGATTGGTGGAGAAGAGCACTACATCATCTCCATAAAGTAGTGCATGTATCATCAAAGAGCCAACCTGTACACTTGTACCTCCAGCTTCCATGAGAAGTCTCTCTAGATCGTTGATGAAGATTCCAAACAGAGTTGGAGATAGAGACCAATCTTGAAAAGACCCATTGTACTAAGGACATCTTGAGAGCTCAAAGATGAAAGTCTCACATCCACTTTCTCATAGAGTCTAGAGATAGCACCAATCAGATCAACTGAAACACCTACTTGAATGAGTCTTTCATTTAGAGATTTCCTAAGCACCTTATCAAAGGCATTCGTGAAATCAATAAATGCAACATAGAGAGCTATCCCAACACCCTTAGATTTCCACCAAAAAACATGGAGTACAAATAGGTGGTCCAAAGTGCTAAAGCTTGATCTGAAACTAGCTTGGCACTTAGCTCAAGTTTTGTACTTTTCAGCCCAAGTACTCAATCTAGACTCCAAAATTTGACCATACAACAATGAACAATGAAATATAAAGCCCAAAAGACCCAAAGAGTCAAAAGGCTGGAAACACAATACAAAACATATGAAATGTGAGCCTATGCCAAAGCCTAGGGCATCTGACCAATCTGTAACAAATTGATCCGATGTAAACTAATCTCCATCATATATTTCACTAATGCTAAAACTTCAACCTATAAGAGAGTAGAGAAATCACTACAAGTAATCTGATGTCTAACTCTGATCTGCATGTAACAAGGGCAATCAACAAACACATAGTGCTCATCCTCAACTTTGCTCATAGTACACAATTTGCAAAGTCGCATGGAGTGCTCTATCTACTGCCAACGTCCTTGTTCTAATTCTAGTCTATGAGAACTAGTTCTATATTGAGCAATAACATGTCTAAGTGAAATAGAAATACTAGCCAAGAGATAATCTTGCTCACAATACACAAACATAGGATTTACAAATTGCTAGTAGAACACCATCTTGATATCGGGTTGCTGCCATAAGCAAAGTAAGAATTGCTCCTTGATAACTTCTCGTAGTGCAATGGGCTCCAATCTCCAATGTTGCTCAAAAACATTCCACCTTGTAGCCCATGCAATCAGATCTGTATACCAACCAATAGATAGAGTGGCACAAAAAGCTTGGTAGGGAAGTCTCTCATGCTCCATGGACCTCACCTTAGTGGCATATGTGAGAGCTAAAACCAAAGCTTCAGCCTCAAGAGGCAAAAACCCAGTTTCAACAAGCAGCAATACATAAGGAGTTTGAGTCCTCACCCCAAGTTCATCACACAAAAACAATTTTTGAACTTTCTCCACCTTTTGCCACCATGTCTTCTTAGTACTTGGACCCCAAATCTGAGCACCATAGAGAACCACTGGCTGCACAAGAGATCTAAACAACACCTTCTTCAACTCCCATGTGGTAAGATGAGCAAGTCTACAGCGATTCATGAGTGAATACAAAGCTCTAAACCCTGCATTGATTCTCATCTTCACACAAGTAGACCAACTATAGTCATGAGAAAAATCAAGGCCCAAGTACTTATAGGAAGAAACCTGATCCAATTGCTGTCATTCAAAATAGAAAGGTGTGACACCTTTAGAACCTACCACAATCACCTTGGACATGTCATGGTTCACTTCCATCTTTGTTTGATTGCAAAAGCAAAGAAGAGAATCCAACAGGTTTTGTAAACTCTATGGATTGATGGAGAAGAGCACTACATCATTTGCATAAAGGAGTGCATGTATCATCAAAGAGCCAACATGTACACTAGTAGCTCCAGCTTCCATGAGTAGTCTCTCTAGATCATCAATGAAGATTCCAAACAGAGTTGGAGATAGAGAGCAGCCTTGAATCACACCCATTGTGCTAAGGACATCTTGAGAGCTCAAAGATGAAAGTCTCACAACCACTTTCTCATAGAGTCTAGAGATAGCACCAATAAGATCAGCTAAAACACCAACTTCCATGAGTCTCTCACTTAGTGATTTCCTAAGCACCTTATCAAAGGCCTTCCTGAAATCAATAAATGCAACATAAAGAGCTTTCCCAACACCCTTAGCTTTCCACCACAAAACATGGAGTACCAATAGATGATCCAAAGTGCTAAAGCCTGATTTGAAACCAGCTTGGCACTAAGCTTGAATTTTGTACTTTTCACCCCAAGTGCTCAACCTTGACTCCAAAATTTGACCATACAACTTGGCAAAGACAATACCAACAAGCATGGTATGGTAATTGGCAACAACATCTCTCTGGACAGACTTGTGAATAGGAACTACCTTCTTGAAGCACCATCTATCAAGAAAGCCACATCTGATTGCCTCATTCAAATGAGAAGTGAGTACTGCAATAAAATGGCTGCTTCCCCACTTCAAAAGTTCAATACATAGTCCATAAAGGTCTTCAGCCTTACCATTAGCCAACTTCTTCAATTGGTACTTGATATCAGCTTCAGAGATGGTGAGAGCAGATCCAAGGCAAGGTGCCATGCTTGGAACATTAGTGAAAAAGTAAAGATCCTTCATATAGTCACAAAGCTCATTAGGTCCAGCGATTGAGATGGAGATCTGATGGTTACCTTCTTCCAAAAAGCCTTGGGATTGCTCTTCAATTTAATGCTCAACTCAACCCTCTTGAGTCTCAAAAATGCCCGCTTTTTGCACTTCACCAACTTTTTGTATGAAACAAAAGCCTGATTTTGTGCAATCTGATCAAGAGATCTATCCATAGCTTTGATCCTTGCCATTTTGCAATAAGCATCATACCACCTATTGCAAGGGATACCAAGTCTCTTCCTATGAGAGCCTCTTGAAAACAAAGAAGTTGATGTAGATTGAAGAAGTTCAACCAATTGATCACTACGTTGTTGAAAATCAGAACTCCACTCCATAGAACTCAATTTCTCTTGGATAGCTTGTTGGTACAAGTCTCGCTTGTGAATATCTAGACAGAGTTTCCCTCTAAAGGCATGGCCAATAGGTAATGTGGTTCTATTGAGGCAAGGAAGAAGGATGGTACAAGATAGAGGTGCATGGTTTGATTCTGGTTGAGGATCTAAAACAGCAAAATCTGAGACAAGATGGATATCATTAGCTGAAGTGAGAATATAATCTACAATGCTTGATCCACCATAGGCAAAGCATGTGATTTTACAAGTTTTTGGAAATTGAGAAAGACCATTCAAGATCTTCAAGCTGCAATTGGCACCAAAGCTCAAAAAGTGCTCACTCATGGGGTTGGACATAGGATCTTTGGAAGAGTGTGACCAAGCTCTAGAATGGTCTATCAAGGTGTGAAAAAGATCATTCTCCAGGTCACTCAACTTAGGAATCTGAGAGGTTTGGATCCTAGAATTGAAATCACCAAGAACAAGTACTCCACCTTTTTTTTGAAACTCCAACACATCCTTTGTCAAGGAGTGGAAAGGCTGCATGTGTTGAGAGATCCACTTGAGTAGATTGGTGATGTTAATGGAGCAAAGTAACAAACAACAAGGAAGCAAGGTGAAACAACTCCTCCAATCTTCAACCATTGGTATTGTCCACTTGAGTCTTGGTCTATCAAAGAGACTGATTTTTCAAGCCAAATCTGACATAAGTAGCAATACCTCCAAAGCCTCTTCCTTTGTGTTGCCTCCGCTTGTTCTAGGTTGAATCAACAAGAGTGAATCCGTCAATATCTTGAATGGTGTTTCCTTCATGTTCCCATGTCTCCACAAGATTGATCAGATCAGCATCATCCCACAAAGGCTTAGCGCTGGAGTACTTGGTATGTGTGAGCCCATGAACATTCCAAAACATCACTCTAAGGGTCCTGAATTGCTATGCAGTAGTTGACAATTTCTTTTGAGTGATCACTACTCTATTATCTCTTAAGAATGTAATAAAGCATGCTTGTTGAGCCTCCTTCACTTTTGCTAATTCTCCCTTCTTTGCTTGCCATTGGAGACATGTGAGATCAGGGTCCAACCAGATGTGCTGCCCCTTCAGTATAGCCTTGTTTGCCATCACTGCATTCCTTTGAGTTTCTGAGCCAAACCTCACTAAAATACTTCTTGGTTATGCATTTTTTTGTCCCAATCTATATGCTTGTAGAATTTGAGGATCATGGACTCTCAAAGAATCAGCAATAAACTCACACACTATGGCCTTGGTGTCTTCCTTCTTTATCTTGGATAGACCTGAAATCCTCAAGTTCTTCATTCTCACTTGTTGGTTCTCCTTCTCAACCTCATGCTCTTGCAAATAAGAGATTTGAGCCACCTTAGTAGCTTCAGCATATGACTTCATCTTGACCTCTAATGTGTCAACCATCTCTTGCAGCCCTCCATTTTGTGAAGCAATTTTGGTGGCTTGTGCTCCCAAGGAAGCAAACTTCTAAGTAGCATCAACCATACCCTGTGTGGAGTCTAACATCAAATTGCTACTCTTCTTGAGTTCTTGGATATCTACGGTGATCAAATTCAGAGATTCTTTCACAGTCAAGACATCTACTCTTACAATTTGCAAATCCACCATAAGAGTGTTCATGAATTGAGACATGGGGGCAAAAAATCTTTTTAGTTCCTTGTGGAAGTCATTTGCTTTTCTATACATTTCAGCAAGCTGTTGTTGTTTTGAAGCTATCTCAACAATGTCTTGCATCATCTTGGAAGCTTCCATTCTAGAAGCTCCAAAGAGTTACTAAGAGAATATATCCTTTGCTTCACTCAAGCTTTGTGAAAAAAAAAGCTCTACAAGTACTTGTTCTAATGAACCAAAAATCTACTCATTTGGACACGTAAATCAAAAGTTACAAACTTTTGAATTTGAACTTTCCTACATGAAAATTTTGAAATCCTACCTATTTTGAAAATTCACAACTTTGGCTACATTACTTCAAAATCTACAAGTGATAACTCAATCAAAAGCTCTTGAGGAAATATTTCAAATGAACCAAAAATGAACTCATTTGAACAAATAGACATGGAATTATGACCTCTAGAGTTTTCTATGGTAAACTTCTAAATCTCATTGAGTCACTGAATTCAAATGCTTATAACTTCAAGCACAAAGCTTCAAATTCTATAAAAAAAATCACAATCAATAGCTCTTGACAAGATGCTTCTAATGATACCAAGATCACCTCATTTGAAGATGTGAGTCCAAAGTTCAAGCCTTTGAAAGGTGCAGATTTGAGCACCACCAACCGCACAAGATCATTGATTGATGAAATTAAAAACTTGTTCCACAAAACTTCAACTTCAGCAAGCAGGTATTAAAAAGAAAGCCCCTTCACAGGTGTTGCCAATGAGCCCAAGATTGAAACATTTGGACATGAAACCAAAAAGTTACAAGGTGTTGAAATTTGAGCTCAAACCCTAAAATCCTTGAGAAATAGCAGAATTCAAATCTTCATAACTTTCTGCATGTATGTGGTTTTGAAAGCGTGCTTGGTGTCAATAGAAAGAAATTCCCAAGGCTCTTCTAATGCCACAAAAATCACTCCATTTGGACATCATATGATGAAAATTCAAACTCTCAAATCTGGATCCTCTATTAGAAATTTCAATCACTCATAACGTTGTGCACAAAGCTCAGAATGATGCAATCTTGGTGGCTATGGAAAGCTCTTGGCAAGGCACTTGGAACAAGACCAAAACCGCAACTTCTGGACATGTATGTAGTGATGAGATATGGCTTCTCAAACTTTTGGGACTCCTCTCCTCTCAAACTTTTGAAACTTCATATATACAACTTGGCAAAGATACTACCAACTAGTATGGTGTGGTAATTGGTGATAACATCTCTCTGGCCAGACTTGTCAATAGGAACTACCTTCTTTAAGCACCATCTATCAGGAAAGCCACACTTGATTGCCTCATTCAAATGAGAAGTGAGTACTGGAATCAGCTAGCTACCACCCCACTTCAAAAGTTCAACACATAGTACATCAAGGTCTTCAGCCTTACCATTGGCTAACTTCTTCAATTGGTACTTAGCATCAGCTTCAGAGATGGTGAGAGTAGATCCAAGGCAAGGTGACATGCTTGGAGCATCGGGGAAAAAGTACAGATCCTTCACATAGTAACAAAGCTCATTCAGGTCCATGGATGGAGATGGAGATATGATGGTTAACTTCTTCCAGAAAGCCTTAGGATTGCTCCTCAATTCAATGCTCAAAACTACCGCCTTGAGTCTCAAAAATGCTTGCTTCTTGCACTTCACCAACTTTTTATATGAAACAAAAGCCTGATTTTGTGCAATTTGATCAAGAGACCTATCCATAGCTTTGATCCTTGCCATTTGAAAATAAGCATCATACCACCTATTGCAAGGGAGACCAAGTCTCTTCTTGTGAGAACCTAGGGTTTTGGTTGCAAATTGGTTGCAAACCTATGAGACTATCTCTCTATTAATATCAACCAAGGGGATGGTTGATGCTACCGAGAAAGTTGCTTCCTTAGGAGCACAAGCCAACAACATTGCTACACAAAGCGGAAGGCTCCAAGAGATTGTGGACACATTAGAAGTGAAGATGAAGTCTTATGCTGAAGCTACTAAGGTGGCTCAAATCTCTTACTTGCAAGAGCATGAGGTTGAGAAGGAGAACTTAGTGGTCAGAATGAAGAACTTGAGGATTTCAAGTGCCAGAGAGTGATAAGGAAGAAACCAAGGCCATAGTGTGTGTGTTTATTGCTAATTCTTTGAGAGTCCATGATCCTCAGATTTTGCAAGCATATAGATTGGAACAACAAAGTGCACAACCAAGAAGCATTTTGGTGAGGTTTGGCTCAAAAACTCAAAGGAATGCAGTGATGGATAACAAGGCTATATTGAAGGAGTGGCGTATCTGGTGGGACCCTGATCTCACATCTCTCCAATGGCAAGCAAAGAAAGGAGATTTAACAAAAGTGAAGGAGACTCAACAAGTAGGTTTTGTTGCATTCTTGAGAGATAATTGAGTTATGATCACCCAAAGGAAGTTGTCAACTACCGCATAGCAATTCCAGGACCTTAGAGTGCTATTTCTAGCTCTCTTATTGGTTGAAGCTTGAGCATTAGGGAAGTATATGATGGAGATTAGTTTACATTGGATCAATTTGTTACAAATTGGTCAGATGCCCTAAGCTTTGGCCTCGGCTCACATTTCATGTATTTTGTATTGTGTTTCTAGCCTTTTGACTCTTTGGGTCTTCCGGGCTTTATATTTCATTGTTCAATAAATTGGTCCAATGCAAACTAATCTTGGTCATATACTTCTCTAACACAAAAGCCTCAATGTGTAAGAGAGTTGAGAAATCACTACAACTAATCTGATGTCTATCTTTGATCCGTTGGTAACAAGGACACTCAACAACCATATGGTGCTCATCCTCAACTTTGCTCATAGTACACAATATGCAAAGTCACATGGAGTTCTGTATCTACTGCCAATATCCTTGTTCTACTTATAGTCTAATTTGAGCACCATAGAGAACCACTGATTGCACAAGAGTTCTGAACAACACCTTCTTCAACTCCCATATGGTATGATGAGCAAGTCTAGAGTGATTCATGAGTGAATACAAAGCTCTAAACCCTACATTGATTCTCATCTTCATACAAGTAGACCAACTATAGTCATGAGAAAACTCAAAAGCCCAAGTACTTATAAGAAGAAACTTGCTCCAAACTCTATCCATCAAAAAAGAAAGGTGTGACACATTTAGAATCAACTTAGCATTTAGCTCAAACTCTCTACTTTTCAGCCCAAGTATTCAACCTATACTCCAAAATTTGACCATACAACTTGGCAAAGATACTAATTGCCTCATTCAAAGAGCAATGGAGCAGAGAGGAATTTCAAAAGTTTGAGAAGAGAGGAGTCCAAAAAGTTTGAGAAGCCATATCTCACTACATACATGTCCAAACGTTGTGGTTCTTGTCTTGTTCAAAGTGCCTTGCCAAGATTTTTCCATAACCACCAAGATTGCATCATTATGAGCTTTGTGTAAAACTTTATGAAGGATTGAAATTTTTGATAGAGGATCCAGATTTGAGAGTTCAAATCTTCATCATATGGTGTCAAAATAGAGTGATTTTTGTGGCATTAGAAGTGCCTTGATAGTCTATTTTTATTGATACCAAGCATGCTTGCAGAGCACATATACACAAAAAGTTGTGAAGATTTGAATTTTGCCATCTCTGGGAGATTTTAGGGTTTGAGCTCAAATTTCAACACCTTGTAACTTTTTGGTTCCATAGCCAAATGTTTCAATCTTGGGCTCCTTGGAAACACCTATGAAGGGGCTTTCTTTTGAATACATACTTGCTGAAGTTGGAGTTCTGTGGAACAAGTTCCAAATTTCATCAATCTGTGATCTTGTGCGGTTGGTGGTGCTCAAATTTGCAACTTTCAGAGGTTGGAACTTTGGACTCACATCTTCAAATGAGATGATCTTGGTATCATTAGAAACATCTTGTCAAGAGCTATTGATTGAAATTTTTTCATAGAATTTGAAGCTTTGTGCTTGAAGTTATAAGCATTTGAATTCTGTGACTCAATGAGGTTTAGAAGTTTACCATAGAAAATTGTAGAGGCCATAACTCCAAGTTTATTTGCTCAATGAGTTCATTTTTGGTTCATTTGAAAGAATTCCTCAAGAGCTTTTGATTAAGTTATCACTTGTAGATTTTGAAGTACTGGAGTCAAGGTTATGAGTCTTTGAAATCTGTAGGATTTCAAAATTTTCATGTAGGAAAGTTCAAATTCAAAAGTTTGTAACTTTTGATTTACAAGTCCAAATGAGTAGATTTTTGGTTCATTAGAACAAGTATTTGTAGAGCTATTGGCAGATATAGATTATTTAGAGGCTCACTCTGTGAAAAAAAAACCATGGGGATGTGAAATCTGTAATTTCCTTAAGATTTTACAAACCAAAATTCCAAGAGTTCTCCAAGAACTCATAGAGCTTGAGTGAAGTAGAGGATATATTCTCATGGTAGCACTTTGGAGTTTCAAGAATAGAAAGTTCCAAGATGGTGCAAGACATTGTTGATATAGCTTCAAAACAGCAATAGCTTGCTGAAATGTATAGAAAAGCAAATGACTTCCACAAGGAACTCAAGAGCTTTTTTGCCCCTATGTCTCAATGCATGAACACTCTTATGGCGGATTTGGAAACTGTAAGAGCAGATGTCATGACTGTGAAAGAATCTTTGAATTTGATCACTCTAAATATCCAAAATCTCAAGGAGAGCAATAGTTTGATGTTAGACTCCATGAAGGGTATGATGGATGCTACTGAGAAGGTTGCTTCCTTGGGAGCACAAGCCACCAACATTGCTTCACAAAATGGAGGGCTGCAAGAGATGGTTGGCACATTAGAGGTCAAGATGAAGTCATATGCTGAAGCTACTAAGGTGGCTCAAATCTCTTACTTAACTTGCAAGAGCATGAGGTTGAGAAGGAGAACCAACAAGTGAGAATGAAGAACCTGAGGATTTCAGGTCTACCCGAGGTAGAGAAGGAAGACACCAAGGTGTGTGAGTTTATTGGAAGTTCTTTGAGAGTCCATGATCCTCAAATTCTACAAGCATATAGATTGGGATAGAAAAATGCACAACCAAGAAGCATTTTGGTGAGGTTCGGCTCTGAAACTCAAAGGAATGCAGTGATGGATAACAAGGCTATACTGAAGGGGCGGTGCATCTAGTTGGACCCTGATCTCACATCTCTCCAATGTCAAGCAAAGAAGGGAGAATTAGCAAAAGTGAAGGAGGCTCAACAAGCAGGTTTTGTTGCACTTGAGAGACAATAGAGCTATGATCACCCTAATGAAGTTGTCAACTACCCCATAGCAATTCCACACTCTTTGAGTGCTATTTTGGAATGTTCATGTGCTCACACATACCAAGTACTCAAGCGCTAAACCTGTGTGGGATGATGTTGATCTGATCAATCTTGTGGAGACATTGGAACATGAAGGAAACACCATTCAAGACCTTGAAGCTTTCACTCTCGTTGGTTCAACTTGGAAGAAGCGGAGGCAACATAGAGGAAGGAGCTTTGTATTCATTGAAACAATGAAATATAAAGCCCAAAAGACCCAAAGAGTCAAAAGGCTGGAAAACACATGAAATGTGAGCCTAGGCCAAAGCCTAGGGCATCTGACCAATCTGTAACAAATTGGTCTGATGTAAACTAATCTCCATCATATACTTCCCTAATGCTAAAGCTTTAACCTGTAAGAGAGGTGAGAAATCACTACAAGTAATCTGATATCTAACTCTGATCTGCATGTAACAAGAGCAATCAACAAACACTTGGTGCTCATCCTCAACTTTGCTCATAGTACACAATTTGCAAAGTCGCATGGAGTGCTCTATTTGATGCCAATGTCCTTGTTCTACTTCTAGTCTATGAGAACTAGTTCTATATTGAGCAATAACATGTCGAAGTGAAGTAGAAATACTAGCCAAGAGATAATCTTGCTCACAACACACCAACATAGGATTTACAAACTATTGATAGAACACCATCTTGGTATCGAGTTGCTGCTATAAGCAAAGTAAGAATTGCTCCTTGATCACCTCTCAAAGTGCAATAGGCTCCAATCTCCAATGTCGCTCAGAAACATTCCACCTTGTAGCCCATGCAATCAGATATGTATACCAACTAATAGATAGAGCTGCAAAAAAAGCTTGGTAGGGAAGTCTCTCATGCTCCATGGACCTCACCTTAGTGGCATATGTGAGACTAAGAACAAAGCTTCAGCCTCAAGGGGTAAAAAACCTGCTTCAGCAAGCAGCAATACATAAGGAGTTTGAGTCCTCACTCCAAGTTTATCACACAAAAACAATTTTTGAACTTTCTCCACCTTTTGCAATCATGTCTTCTTAGTACCTGGACCCCAAATCTGAGCACCATAGTGAACCATCGGTTGCACAAGAGATCTGAACAACACCTTCTTCAACTCCCATGTGGTAAGATAAGCAAGTCTAGAGCGATTCATGAGTGAATACAAAGCTCTAAACCCTGCATTGATTCTCATCTTTACACAAGTAGACCAACTATAGTCATGAGAAAACTCAAGGCCTAAGTACTTATAAGAAGAAACTTGCTTCAATTGCTGTACATCAAAAAAGAAAGGTGTGACACCTTTAGAACCCACCACAATCAGCTTGGACTTGTCAAGGTTCACCTCCATCTTTGTTTGATTGCAAAACAAGAGAAGAGAATCCAACAACTTCTGTAAACTTTGTAGATTGGTGGAGAGGAGCACTACATCATCCGCATACAACAGTGCATGTGTGGTACCCACATTTTTTGTTTTTCTCTGTTTATTAGTGTTTAAGAGAAGAAGTAAGCAAGGGAAGTCAAATTGCGGACAAAGAATGGACAAAAGTAACTTTGGAGGACATCCAAAGAAGACGACATTGGATCCGATGATGGAGGAACTTGGAAAAAGAGTACGACGGAAAAAGTCCAAAGAACACCATCTTTAGGTCGGAAGGCGTAGACAATATGAAGACCGTTTAACAACCTTGGTACATGGCAAGAAAGTAGATTTCAAGAAACGGCGGAGGCAAAAGAAGCATGTCTTGACAGTGACCGGGATCAATACGCAGAAGAGAGAAGGTCAAATTTGAAATTGACTGAAGAATGACTGCAATTATGGGTAATAGAAGATTGCAACTGCGCAAGGACAAGTTGAATTTGCCAAGTAAATTTCCAGTCCCTTTGAGTAGTCGTCTTGTAGTAATGCGTGTCCGGAAGCCCATCAAGAGTGAAATTTTCCGCAATATCGAGGGAGTTAGAGTGTCTCATCTAGGAAAGAGCATCATCTTTCAGCATTGTAGAACAAGAGAGCAGATTATGGCGAAGAAAGTGGCCAATGCGCTGGTGGTGGGAAGTTTTGCAATTCAAAGATTAGATGTAGTAGCTAGAATTGAAGTCTTGACTAGACTTTGGATTACTTTCTTAGCATGGAATTGGAATTTCAGTTTCTCAGGGGTGATGGCAGAGATAGCTGCCACTAATTGTGAGGATGGTGTTGAGGTGGAAGGGAAGAGAGGAAATTTGGCTCGATGGACTGAGTCGGATTGGAGGCTAGTATTGGGGAGAGAAGCAAGAGAGCCGACAAGGATCACCTTCTATCAGAAGTGTGATGCTGCAGAGGGGATGGTAGAAATTTGCAATTTGTTTTTTGCTCCAAGAACAATGAATAGATACAAGGTGGAGTCCTATCGAGACCCGATTTGGAGAAGCATCATAGGGGCAATGATGGCCATGTTTTGTGAGCCGGCCTGTCTCTCACTCAAGATGAACCTCTGATGGCTATTATGGTAGCGCACCATGGACTAAGAAGGCAAGGAACCCCAACTCCATCATACTCCTCCAAGACTCAAGACATTGCTCACTAGAGAACTCAATGAGAGAGAGATAGTTGCAAATGAAAGGATGCTGAGTATCTCCTCACCCCTTGTTTATATACTTGTGAAATAGTTACGTACCAAAGTTACTAATTACCGTAGTAACTCAAGTTACTAGACTAAAAGTCAAGTAAAGTCAAAAAGTAGAAAGGAATATCCATTCACATGGGCATATTCTCCTAAGCATGTGGTCTTATCTTGACTCAACCACTAAGTCAAGGATTCCTTCACATGGGCTATCCTTGGACTAAAGAAGAATCCAAAACAAAAAAGCTTGCGGGCCCAAGAGTTCTTAACTCTTTCCTCAAAGCCAAACACCTAGGAATAATACCAAGTCAACACACTAAAATCCAAAATAGTGGTGCTTATCTTTTCTACTTCCTCTAAAGTAAGGTCCCCTCTATCTTAGCTATGACTAACTTTAGCTAACCATGAATAATATAGAACCATCATTTATCTCTATATAAATAATATCTCTTAAGTACTTGTAATACTAAGCTAAATATCACAATACCACACACATGCACAAATGGGTGTTACATTTACCCCCGGACTAAGTTTTCACTTTGTCCTCAAAGTGAAGGTCTCTCTACCTTCTATGGTACATCTTCAACTTATCATGGTTAATCCTATCAAAGTGTCTTCCTCCCAACTCCTTGAGATCATAGGTGTAATTGCTCCACACTTTCTCCACTATGAAAGGTCCAAAGTACTTAGGCAAAAACTTCTTTTGCACTCTCTTGAATCGAATGGAATCAAACAACCTTACCCAATCACCTTCTTTCAAAGTCTCCACCTTCTTCTTGCCTTGCTTCTTGTCATAGTTCTCCTTTTGTTTCCTTTGGGCTTGCTCCACTCAAACCATAGCAACTGCTCTTGCCTCTTCCAACTCCATGAGTTGATCCTTCCTTGACATCTCTGCATCACCTCCTTGTGCTTTCTTCAATCTCCTATGAATGCTTTGGAAGGTAGGAAGATCAAAGTGAATAGGTAAGGTAGACTCAATACCATACACCAATTAAAATGGAGAATATTTGGTGGAAGTCTTCATGGTTGTCCTATACTCCCACAAAACTGCATGAATCCTCTTGTGCCAATGATGTTTAGCCCCCTCCATTTCTGCATCTTTGGCCAACATCATGCACAAGGTCTGATTGGTTCTCTCTGCCAAGCCATTGGAATTTGGCTTATAGGATATAGTTACTCAATGTGTGATAGAGAAATGTCGTAGCATGGTTGTAGTAATGCTTCGTGTAAACTCTCCTCCTCTATCAGAAACCAACTCCAAAGGGCATCCAAACCTAGTGATAATGCGTTCATAAAGAAATCTACCAACTTCATCTTCATTCTTGTCCCTCAATGGTCTAGCCTCAACCCACTTGGTCAGGTAATCAATAACTACCACAATGTACCGATTTTTCCTTGAGGTTCTATTGAGAGGACCTACAAAATCAATTCTCCACTTCTCAAAAGGTCCTAACAATGGTATTGATCTAAGTGGTGGAGTGGATGTAGACTTTCTAGCAAAAGCTTGACAAACATGATAAGTTTTGCAATAATCAAGACAATCCTTGAAAATCCCTCTCCAATGGTAACTTGCATCTAGAATCTTGAAAGCAGTCACCTTTCCTGCAAAGTGTCCTCCACATACTAAACCTTCATGAAACTCCTTTATGAGTAGGATAGACTCTTCCTTACCCACTGCTCTTCGAAGTAGACCATCTGCTCCTTGGTGACAAAGAATATCCTCCACCATTGTGTAAGGTCTAGATCTTGCTACAAGGGCCTTCCTCTTCCCAACATGCATCCCTTCTAGATAGTCACCTTTTGTCACAAAATCCACAATCTCCTTGTACTCCATTGGAACCTCTTGAGTGATTGAGATTTTCATGAGCTCCTCATCCAAGAAGGAATCATCCACTGGCTCATCTCCATCATGATCATAGGCTCTAGATAACAAATCAGCATTTGCATGTTTCTTTCCTGGCCTATCCTCAATGGTGTAGTCATACTCAGACAAGAGTATCATCCACCTTGCTAGTCTCCCTTCAACATTAGGCTTGTTGAAGATGTACTTCAAAGCCTTGTGATCTGTGACAATGGTGGCTTTCCCTCCAATCAAGTAGTGTCTAAACTTCTTGAGACCAAAGATCACTGCCAACCCTTCTCTCTCCGTGACAGAGTAGTTCTTCTCTGCTGAAACCATCTGCCTACTAGCATAAGCTATTGGATGATCATGCCCATCTTGGTCTAATTGACTACGAGTGCATCCTATAGCTACATTAGAAGCATCAGTGTAGAGAATGAAAGGCTTACTCCAATCAGGTTTAGCAAGAATTGGAGCTACAACAAGGGATTGCTTGAGCTCCTCAAAAGCTTTGAGAGCCTCCTTGTCCTCCAAAATCACCATGTAATCTACACCCTTCTTCATGTAGATGGTCAATGCATAAGCCTTGTTGGAAAATGAGAAGATGAACCTCCTATAGTATCCAATCATCCCCAAGAATTGGCATAACTTTGTCAAGCTTGAAGGGAATGGAAGGTCTGAGATTTTCCTCACCTTCTCAGGATCAACTACTATTCAATCCTTGGAGATGATGTGCCCCAAAAGTAGACCTTCTTCACATCCAAAAATTCACTTCTCTGGGTTGAGTGATGCATTTGCCTCATCCAAGCGTTGCAAGACTTTGATTAGGTGCTCAAAGTGCTCCTCCTTGGTTCCATAAACACAAAAGTCATCAATGAAGTCTCTCACAAATTTCCCAATGAAAGGTTCAAATACCTTGTTCATGAACCATTGGAATGTGGCTAGAGCATTGCAAAGCCCAAAAGGCATGAGCTTGAAAGCGTAAGTTCCCCAAGGTGTGGTGAATGTGGTGAGTTGTTGATGCTCTGGTGCAATCTTGATTTGGTTGTATCCACTATAACCATCTCCAAAACTATACCTCTCATGACCTGCAACCTCCTCCAAGATCTCGTCAATAAATGGCAATGGGTAGTAGTCCTTCTTGGTAACAACATTGAGCTTCTTGTAATCCACACATACCCGAAGCTTGCCATTCTTTTTCTTCACAATGACAATTAGAGACACCCATTCTGAATTCTCCACCTCAAAGATAAATCCAGCCCCCTTGAGCTTATCAATCTCCTCCTTCACAACCAAAGATATTGGTGGGCTTATGCAATGTTGCTTTTGGCAGATTGGTCTTGCATGTGACTCCACCTCTATCTTGTGCTCCTCCAAGGTGACTTCCTTCAAATCCTTGTAACTAAAAGCAAACACATGGATGAACTTGAAAAAAATCTCCTCACCTTCTGAGATTTGAGGCAAGGATACTTCTTTGTATACTAGGAGCACTCTCACCTCAACACCGTCAACAACAAAGACATCAAGGAAGAAGTTGGGGATGGAGGATTTCTTGATTTCACAGCAACAATTGAACTACAATGTGTTGGAGGATGTTGCTTGTTTGCCATGCTTACCACAAATGTTGAAGGTCTTGAGGGTATCATACCCAACTTCTTCATCAACCTTTCTGACATGGCATATACTGTTGATCCTCCATCAACCAATGAATCCTTGATGTTGTGACCATTCACTCTCACATCAATCTTGGAGGCATATTCACAAGCCTCCCATGGTGCTGGCTTGGCATCCACCACCCCCATTGATACTGGAGCTTTTGCCTTCTTCTTCTTCTTGCTCCTTGTAGAACTCAAACCACCTCTAAGTTCCTTTCTCAAGGTAGGGTTCAAAGCAATCAATTGGCCCACTATGATGTTAGCCTTGTGACTACCAACATCTTCCAACACATTGTAGTTCAATTGTTGCTTTGAAATCAAGAAATCCTCCATCCCCAACTTCTTCCTTGGAGTCTTTGTTGTTGATGGTGTTGAGGTGCGAGTGCTCCTAGTATACAAAGGAGTATCCTTGCTTGGAGTAAATCCTTGAGAAGACTGAACATCCTTTGCAAAACGAGCTCTCTTCTTCTCTTGTGCCATAAGCTCCAAATTAAGACTCTTGGAGTTTGAGCACTCTCTCTTCTCATACTTGCTCTCCACCACATCTATGGATGCTATCCCCTTACCTTTTTTTGGATTAGGAGCCACTTGGGTTTCACTACCACCCTCTTTCTCTCTATTGGCTCCCTCATAACCCTTCCTCCATGGTAAGTAGAATTTGGGCAATTCTTTTGGATATGGCCTCTTTCTCCACAACCAAAACAATTTCTATCATTGAAATTGTTGGCTAGTTGAACTCTTCTATATGGATAGTTTCCATAACTCCTAGGCCCTCTCCCTACATTTGAATCCACCTCTCTCTTCTCCCATAGTTGCACCACATTGATCTTGAGATCCGCAAGTTGTTCTGTGATGGTTTGAAGTGGATCCTTTGGTGGAGGTGCAAGAATTGGAGCAACTACTACTTGTGGTGCAACCCTTGTCACCAAAGTATCAGAAGTTCCACCATACTTGTAGCCTTGAGGAGGATGCACAATCTCCTTCACCACCAAATCACTCTCATCCCCTTCCAAACTCTCCTCCATATGAATTGCGATCTTGATAGCTTCCACCTTGGAAGAAGGTTTCTCATATCTCACCTTGCTTCTAATTTGTGGTCTCAACCCTCCCACAAAATTCTTGGTGAGCATGGCCCCTATGCCAATCATTGTAGTCTCCACATCATCCCCACCCTTCCTCAACACTATGCAAAATCTGGACTCTAACTTTTTCACTCTTTCCACATAGACTCTCACTTTCTCTCCATCTCCTTGCTTGAGAAATGTAGCCTCACTCATCAATCTCTCATAACTCTTATCAGGAAGAAAGTTCTCAATGAGTGCTGAAGTCAAAGTCTCCCAAGACTCCTCTTCCCCATCTCTCCTCTCTTTCTTTTGGTATTCCGACTCATACCATGTAAGTGCTGCATCCTCAAAGAAATCTGGTAATAATGAGGCCCACTCATTCTTCCTCCTCTCATTGTTTCCTATGCAAGCTCTCTTGAAGTCTTTCACAAAGGCCTCCATATCTTCTCCATCCTTGCCAAAGAAAACCGGAAGTTTCCCCATCTTAACCTCTCACTATCTTTCTCTTCTCTCAAATTTTCTTTGTTTTTTTCTCTTTTCTTTTCTCTCACTCTATAACTAATAGAGTATATACATGACTAACACCATTTGAGAGTAATCCACCCTAGGGAACACAGAAGGTTCAGGTTGCTCCAAGATTTCTATAGCAACATCAAATCCTAGAGTGCATATTAATTGAACCCTCATGGATAGTTTATCCATAAGTTGAAAGATTATCTCCATCACTAATCTTGAGAACTAGCTGATGAAGGTGGTAGTATTTCTGTTGCTGTACTAAGACTCTCTCCAAGATCCTTCACCAAAGTCTCCAAAAGTGATTTTACTCCACTACACTCATGTCCTTTTGGAAGTCCTTCAACTCCACAAACCTCACACTACTCCTTGGTCTTAGATCTTCTCCCTCCCAATCTTGGTGAAGAAGGTCCAACATGCAAACCCAAGTCAAGTAAACCTCTCCTTTCCCTCAATCTTGTGCTCTCAAAGGTCAATGGATATGAACTTGCCTTATGTCCCTTCTCTCCACACAGAAAGCACTTAGACTCACTCTTTCCTCCAAGTGGTTTAGGTTTTTGGATCCTCTCAACACTCTCTTCAAATTCTATTGTAAACTCTCTTTTCCTCAAATACACCCTTACAATCACCTCAAACCCTTGGGGAACCTTGAATAATCTCCATTTACACTCTTGATGACCCTCCATGTTCCCAAGATGAATCTAAACACTCAAACATGCTTTTTGTTGATCTCAAACTCCTCATGCATGAGATCTCCACTCTGCAGAATTGACCCTTCCTCACAATGTCACTCAAATCTCCCAACCAGTATGTCAAAGTTCTCTACAATTTTTCACACTTGATCAAAACTCTAGGGCATCCTCCCCTGAAAAATTTCAGATCTTTTCATAAAGCCATTTGGCCTAGACATCTTTCTATTCAGCACACATATTTTAGATTTGGTCTGAAAACCACCCCCCTCACTTCAAAAACTCATAACTCCATGCGCAAAAACGATCTCTCTCTAATTTTTGTGGCAACAAGTAGGATACAATGCCCTGAAGTCTCTTGAAAATTTTCAGCACAATTCATTGAAAATTGAAGAAATAGCAGAGTCTGTACAAGTTTCTAGAGAGCATGCAGTTGCGGGAGCACTTTACCCTATCAACTTTCAAAAATTCTAGCCCAGTGCGCATAGTAGCTCTCACAATATTTTCAAGTGTGCTAACTGAAAGATAACCCAAGCTATCATGTGTAGAAATTTCAAGTCCAGATCTCAAACTTGAGATTTTGCCCAAAATCACCTTAATCCCCAAAATCTGCAATCCACCTCACACAATCTTTCCAATTCCTCTCATGTTAGATGTACAAAATCACCTCAAAGACATCATAATGAACTACAGGGTATACAAATGGATCTTGGGTCTCTTACATAAGTTCAACACTCTCTTCTCCTAATGTTCTCTCCAAGTGAGCTCTCATAGCCTCCATCTGCATAATGTAGAATTGAACACAAAACATTATCTTGCCTTCACATGGGCTATCCTTGGACTAAAGAAGAATCCAAAACAAAAAGGCTTGCGGGCCCAAGAGTTCTCAACTCTTTCCTCAAAGCCAAACACCTAGGAATAATACCAAGTCAACACACTAAAATCCAAAATAGTGGTGCTTATCTTTTCTACTTCCTCTAAAGTAAGGTCCCCTCTATCTTAGCTATGAATAACTTTAGCTAACCATGACTAATATAGAACCATCCTTTATCTCAATATAAATAATATCTCTTAAGTACTTGTAATACCAAGCTAAATATCACAATACCACCCACATGCACAAATGGGTATTACAGTTCAAGCCAGAACAAACCACATATGTGAACATGCAGCAAGCCGTCTTCTTCCACCAAATGTTTGCAGGAGTTCCGGTGAATTGGGCAAAGTGCTTTCACCACCGAACGAGGCAAATGGTGATCAATTGGTGAACAGGTTCTCCGCCGCATTATTTTGCACCGTTTGCAACACACTTCTACTTCAGGTTGAACCTGCTGACAATAGAGGAGCGTCATCGTATGGTGTCTTATGTTCATCCTGACTTACAATGGGAAGCAGACAAAGAAGAGCACCAGTATATGCTACATCTGCGAGCCAACAATGAGTATTTCTTGAAGACCGGACAGTGGAAGGTAGAAGAAATCACCAATCCAAAGACAAAGAAACGCGGCAAACCAAAAGAAGCAAAGTCGCCTCCCACTCAAAGGAAGACTCAAAGGCTGGTTATGAAGAATACAAAGATGGTGAGAGAAGCATCATTGGGATCAAAGTCTGAGGAAGAAACCGAGTCGCAAGAGGAGGAATCCAAAGAAGAGGAGCTTACCTTAAAAAGCGAGGAGTCCGGAAGCAATAGCGAGGGGGAGCTAGAAGTTTAGCAATTGGTGGCGGTCAGTGAAGCTTGTCAAGCGATGGTGGTAAACAAGCCGAGACCAGAGGAGAAGGAGGAGTATCCAATGGAGCCAAGTTTGATAGGTAACGACAAAGAAAGTACAAAAATGATGTCTTTGAAGATACAAAGATCGTGACTTTGGATGAAGGAGCCAATGAAGGAGGTACAGACTCAAGACAAAGATGGCAATGACGATGAAGAAAACTTTGGTGGGATATCATATTTGACAAAAGTGGTCACCTCATTGCTAGAACTACTGAAGGAGCATCAGAAAGTAATTCCCCAAGATCATAGGAAGGGAATGAACAAGTTGCAGGTGGTAATGCATTTGCTAAGTGAAGTGAAGGGGTTGCAGGAGCAACAAGTCCGAAGAAGTGAAAAAATAGAAGAACTTTGGAGAGAGGAAGTCTTGAAGAAGAAGAATTTCACAATGTTACAAGAGAGCTGCGAGGTTAAAGAAAAAGAACTGCAGAGGCAAGCCAGAGAATTGACGGAACAGGCAATGTGGCTAAGCAAGATGAAGGAGGAAGTGAGTGATGTGCACATTGAGAATGTTCATTTGAAGACGATGACCATCGTAATGGAGCAGGAATTGGATAGCTTGAAGAAGAGTGCAGCAGGGAAGGATCAAGCCTGGCAGAGGGAGTTAGCAGCCAGGCAGGAAGAAGAGGAACGATTACAAGAGCTCGTTAGAAGCACGGAATTGCAGAGCACGCAGTATGCAGAAGAGAAGAAGATGCTCGCTACAGAGTACAAAGACGAGCTGAAGATGTATCGTGAAGAATTGAAAGTAGAGCACTCTCAAGGGTATGCATCGGAATCAGTGGGAGAAGTTGCGGGGAAGTTGAGAGCAATTCTAAGCACAGAGGCTGGAGGGAGATTGGAAGAAGCCCGCCTACATGAGTTGAAGTTGCTTGTGCAGGAAACTTGGAAGAGAAAAACCAAGGATGTGGACATGAACACGTTGCTGATTCGATTGAGAGAGCGTGTAGATCGAAAGATGTTAGAAGTAGAAAACAATGTTAGTCTTAGATTAGATTTAGTTAATTTGGATTTAGAGAAGATTTAAAATAGTGTGACAACGGAGAAGAAACCCGATGTTGCAGAAGTAGGAATATAGGTGTCATCGGACTTGGTATTTGACACATTAGAGAAGAGTGTGTCAAGAGATAAAGAAGTAGATGGAGTAACCCTGAGCTCAGTTGTAGTTCCTAGTGTAGAAGTAGTAGAATTAGTGAAGGAATTAGTAGAATTAGCTATACCCGAAGAAGGAGAAATAGTAGGAAGATCATCAGGTTTGGAAGCCGATAATGAGGTAGATATTGGATTGGTGTAAGTACTAATTTTGAGATAGGAAGAGGCAGATATGAAGAGATAGATTGTCAATTGGGATCTGCAGGTAGGAAGAGATGTTAGGAAGCGGTGCGTAGGTAGGAAGAACTGCCATTTGCTTCAGTATTTAAGGGGAGCATTTGCAGTACAATATTGTTCAGTATTCATATTTTTGAAGAAAGATAAAGCGAAGTGTTGTTCTAAGTGCTTGTCGCTTAAGCTTAATTCCGATTGTCAATTCCGTGTTTGTGTTTGTGAGTGTGTGGAAAATTCCAAAGAGCAAGTCAGTGTGTTTGTGGATGTTGGATTCTGTAGCCTTGATCTTCATTCTGTGTGTGTGATCTTGAGTGAAGTGCATTGGAGCAATGCCTTGACAGATTTGAGAAGAATTGTAGTGTTGGTAGTATTCTGCATTTGTGAGTGCAGCACGAAGTTGATGTGAAGCAATTTTGATCAAGGAAGTTGTGCCTTCAATGGAGGGGTGGAACACAATTATGAGGCAAAATCATTCTTTGTAGTGAAGTGCCATCTTTGGGAGAATCTGAATCATCACAATCAAGAGTTGTTTGGACAGAATTTGTTATTTTGTGATTATATGTGTATATTCGTGACAAGTTGTCAGGATTGTGAGCTTGTTACTCTCTTTTGGGTGTAGTTTCTACCTAAGAGATTAAAGAAGAAATCAAGAAGAACTACATTGTGACTTTTGACTTTGTATTTGGAAATTTCTGACTCGTATCTATGCAGGAATAAACTTTACTTACCCAATTACCGCAAAAGTGATATTTGTCGGGTTGTCACATGATTTTTGGCGCCACTGCCGGGGATACAAATCTCAGAAGTAGAAGAATACAAAGCCAAATTCAAAACTGGGTATCAATGCAATATGAATGTCTGCATCGAGAGAACAACGGGAAGAGAGAGCTCAAAGACGTACATTGCATTGTGAAGAAGAAGGTCTAAAGATCCAATCTACATTGGCAGAACCTGAGCCAAAAGTGTTGGACGATCAACTCATTCACAAAGTTCAAGAAGATTGACAAGAACTTGAACAAAAGAGACGTGAAGGAGGGTGGCAAGGCTACTTTTCATCCCCCTCTCCCAAGAAGAAGAAAGACTCAAGCGGGCAGACATATGCATTACGACCCAATACAACGACTTCCCCTAAAGCTGTAAAGGAAGTCAAATTCTTTAAGAAGTTCATTTGTGAAAAGATAACACAAACACTTACAGAAGAAGAGTGTCAACATCTGGTATGAACAATTCCCCGGTTATCCCAAAGAAAGTTCAAAGACCAGGTTGAAGTTGTGGAACCTCTTACTTCTGATCAGATTGAAGTCAACACAACCAAAGAAGAATAAATTGTCGAAGAAGACCCCAATTTGAACTTGACGAATTGGAACCCATGGGCAGACAACATGGCGTCCATACCAAGTAGCTCTTTGGTTCCCATAAGTTCAAACTTACCACCACCAAATCCGCCACACCAAACGATGACTTTGTTACATGTGACCCAACATGCCGATCAGAAGTATAAAGGTACGGAACAAGACGAAGACCCTGACAAATTCATTGAGGAGTTTGAAGTCATTTCCTTTGCCAACAAGGAACATGACTCTATAGATAGACTGCGGATTTTTCCAAGTCTGCTCCAAAAGAAGGCTTGGAGTTGGTATACCCATGTAATGCAGAAAGGATTTACACCAGCAGACTGGGCAGACTTACAAAATGGCTTCTTGGAACAATTTTGGGAAGTGGATTATGATATGAGTGTCTTTGTGGCACTTAATGATTTCGATCAAGGAAAGAAGGAAAAATTGAGAGATTACTCTGAGAGGTTCATGGCCTTATTGAACCAAGTTCCAAAACAATCCGGTGTGGTGGGTTATTCCAATGCCCAAGCCATTACCTGGTTTCTTGGAGGGCTTTCACCGGAGATTTGAATCTTTGCCCTGGGAGAGGAATGTAACTTCCTTGGACAAAGTCCTAAAACATGTTACCCGATATGAGGCAGCTCATTCTCACTCATCCAGCAACCAAAGAAATCATGAGAAGAAGGTCAAGAAGCCGAGACAAAGAGCTTCTTGCAGCACCTCTCCTTCTTCGGAGGAATCCTCCACATCTTCTAGTTCTTCTTTGGAATCCGATGAAGAACCCAAGACGTGGAGAATACAAAACCCCGCCAATAAAGAATGTACCTAAGGCGGATCAAAAGTTGGAAACTCTTATTAGACAGTTCACAGATTTCAAGATCCAGATGATTGGGGCTAAGGACCAAAGAAAGCCCCCGTCATTTGGTCAACCAAATGTATGGTGCACTGCGTGTGGTAAATCCGGCCACGCTAATACGGAGTGTTTAACTCGTATGGCATTTCCAGTGCAACAAATTGATTGGGTTCCCAGATGGGATCAGGGCAAAGAAGAAGAGTTTGTATACCAAACCCAAGAAATATAGCCTCCAGCAAGCCCATCATATCAAGGTCCCAAGTATGGACCACGGGAGTATAATCCTACTGCTCCCCCACGAAGACCCCCGATGGGTGGCCAAAATAGACCTCAAAATGTTGCACCAGGTGCTTGTTATAGTTGTGGCTCGATGGGACATTGGTCTCCAAATTTTTTGGAGTCAAGACAACAAATTGGGTACGTGGGACGTCCCCTTTGTGCAAATTGTAAAGGATTGGGGCACACAGGAAATTAGTGCCCACAACCACCCAATCCAAAGCCCCCTGTCAAGTATGTATAGACTCCCGCAGAGCGTGCTGTACTCCAGGCAAAGGGGGATATGAATATAAATTGTATCACACTTGAGGAAGAGAGGCCTCAAGAACAGAGTCCTGCTTCAAAAGGAGAGTGGCCGGACCTCAAAATTTTGAAGGTAGAAACTCGCACGGGGAGGAAGAATCAAGTTCCCAAAGAAGCAAGTACTACGTCTTCTTCCTCACAAAAAATGAAGAGATTGCAACCAAAAGCTATCCTTTTTGCAAAGGAGGAAAAGGTCCTAGCAAAAGCTAAAGCAAAAGCCTTGCAGAAAGAAATTAAGGAAGCGGTACTACACACACGAGAGATGAGTTTGGAGGAAAGTAGGAAGACACAACCTCAAGTTTTTCCGGCGGATATCAGGTCTGAAGTAAAAGACTTGATTCAAGCTGAAGTTGGTCAACCCGATGATCATCGGGTCAAGAACCTACGCACTCCAATTACCATCCTCAAGCACCCCAAGGTTTGTTTTGAATAGGCGCAAAATTCAGGTCCAAAGATAAAGACGAAGCAGGTGAAATTAGGAGGAGTGCCATAGTACAATATTGTGGTAGATATGGCGTCTACAAGCGTGAACGTCACATTTAAACAATTGTGGGAGGACAACAAGCTATATAAAAAGCAACTAAGTTCAGCCCTCAAGAAAGTAAGGGTGATGACCAAGAAAGACTGGCCCGCAATTTATTGTATTGAATAGGAAGATTTGGGATCTCCCAAGGTGGATGCAGAGATAGCAAGCTATATGATCACATCCATACCCATTGATTTGGGGTTGGGTGTGAATGTCATGACAGAAGACACTGCACATCAACTGGGGTACACAACGTTGAACCAACACCCCAAATTCTGAAGTTTGCGGATCAAACCAGGAGACGGCCCTTGGGCATGCTGTCAAATATCACTACAATTCTAGGAGGGGCGCCTTTCAAATTAAATTACATTGTGTTACGACCAGTAACCAAAACTATCGAAAGACCCTGGTTGTACAGTGCCCAGGTCATGGTGGATTGGCACGAGCAAAAATTACGATTTAAAGACATCTTGTCTTAAGAGCAAAAGCTGGTGACTGTGAGTTGGACAAAGGTTCCTCACCTTGGGGAAACTACTTCGCCAGAAGACGGGGATGAATCCAAAAATTCATCATCTTTGTCTTCCGAGGACTCCAAAGACGACGTCCAAGTTAATTATCTGGAATGCTACGAGGTAGAGGTCAAAGACGAAGACTCATACGACATTGCCTTGGGTGAACAAGACTTGGAGGAAGGAGGTTTGATAGCAGTACGTCTTGGATTAAGCCGAGTAAGTCACGTAGAAGGTATCATTAACCCTATTGACTGTCAAGATGTGGTCCTGACTGAAGAAAATATTTTAAAGATTTCAAAGACAGTCACTATAGAGGAGTTGGCAAGATACACTACCCTGTTTATAGAGTTCCAGGATGTATTTGCCTGGTCTATTGATCAAATGCCGGGAATTCCACAAGAATTTGGAGAGCACTGGATTGATCTGGTTGAAGGTGCAGTTCCGGTTCAGCAAAGACAATACTGCTTGAACCCGAAGTACTCCCTCTTGGTGAAAGACTAAATTGATAAGTACTTAAGGGCCGGAATAATTTTCCCTATTTTAAGCATTGAGTGGGTTTCCCCCATTGTCATCGTTCCAAAGAAGAAGATGGGGAAAATTTGAGTGTGCCAACATTTTTGCAAATTGAATGCAGTCACCCGAAAGGACCATCATCCTTTACCGTTTACAGATACAATTCTGGACCAAGTAGCTGGTCATCCTTGTTATAGCTTTCTTGATGGATTTTCAAAGTACAATCAAGTATCCATTTGAGAAGAAGACAAGGATAAAACCACATTCACGACCAATTGGGGCACTTTGGCTTACAATCAAATGCCCTTTGGGTTGTGTAATGCTCTCGCTACTTTCCAGCGGATGATGAATTCAATCTTCAAAGATTTTCTGCACAAATTTGTGGACATCTTCATTGATGATTTTTGTGTGTTTGGGCGAAGAGATGTCCATTTAGATTATCTTTGCCAAACTTTTGAAAGGTGTCATTTTGCCGGCTTGTCATTACATTCAGAGAAATGCTTCTTCGCAATGAAGGAGGGAATTCTTCTAGGGCATCGGGTGTCAAGCCGAGGTATTGAAGTCGATGTCAAGAAGGTTAAAGAAATCATAGCTTTGGAATCCCCAAAGAACATCCAGGAGCTAAGAGCCTTCTTGGGACATGTCGGATACTACAAACGCTTCGTGTCAAATTATGCGGTGCTTGCTGCACTACTTGCAAAGCTTATGAAGAAATCCAAAGACTATTTATGGGAAGCAAATCAAGAAGAAGCACCCTCTCTAGATCATCGATGAAGATTCCAAAAAAAGTTGGGGATAGAGAGCAACCTTGAATCACACCCATTGTGCTAAGGACATCTTGAGAGCTCAAAGATGGAAGCTTCACAACCACCTTCTCATAGAGTCTAGAGATAGCACCAATCAGATCAGCTGAAACGCCAACTTCCATGAGTCTCTCACTTAGTGATTTCCTAAGCACCTTATCAAAGGCCTTCCTAAAATCAATAAATGAAACATAGAGAGCTCTCCCAACACCCTTAGATTCCCACCACAAAACATGGAGTACCAATAGATGATCCAAAGTACTAAAGCTTGATCTGAAACCAGCTTGGCACTAAGCTCAAATTTTGTACTTTTCACCCCAAGTACTCAACCTAGACTCCAAAATTCAACCGTACAACTTGGAAAAGATTCACTAAACTCAAGGATCTGAGAGGCTTGGATCCTAGCATTGGTAGATCTGAGAGGCTTGGATCCTTCATGCCTTTAGAGGGAAATTCCATCTAGATTTTCACAAGCGAGATCTATACCATGAGAAATTGAGCTCTATGGAGTGGAGTTCTGATTTTCAACAACGTAGTGATCAGTTGGTTGAACTTCTTCAATCTACATCAACAACTTTGTTTCCATGAGGTTCTCATAGGAAGAGACTTGGTCTTCCTTGCAATAGGTGGTTTGATGCAGATTATAAAATGGCAAGGATCAAAGCTATGGATAGGTCTCTTGATCAGATTGCACAAAATCAAGCTTTTGTCACTTATAGAAAGTTGGTGAAGTGCAAGAAGCGGGCATTCTTGAGACTCAAGGGTGTTGAGTTGAGCATTGAATTGAAGAGCAATCCCAAGGCTTTCTAGAAGAAGGTAACCATCAGAACTTCATCTCCATTGCTGGATCTGAATGAGCTTTGTGACTATGTGAAGGATCTGTACTTTTTCCCCGATGCTCCAAGCATGGCACCTTGCCTTGGATCTGCTCTCACCATCTCTGAAGCTGATGTCAAGTACCAATTGAAGAAGTTGGCCAATGGTCAGGTTGAAGACCTTGATGGACTATGTGTTGAACTACTTAAGTGGGGTGGTAGCCATCTGATTCCAATACTTGTTTGTTAATTGCCCTTGTTACATGCAGATCAGAGGTAGACATCAGATTACTTGTAGTGATTTCTCAGCTCTCCAATAGATTGAAGCTTTAGCATTAGGGAAGTATATGATGGAGATTAGTTTACATTGGACCAGTTTGTTATAGATTGGTCAGATGTCCTAGGTTTTGGCCTAGGCTCCCATTTCATGTGTTCTATATTGTGTTTCCAGCCTTTTGACTCTTTGGGTCTTACGGGCTTTATATTTCATTGTTTCATTGTTACTCAGTTCTCTCTTGAATGAGGCAATCAGGTGTGGCTTTGCTGATAGATGGTGCTTCAAGAAGGTAGTTCCTATTCAAAAGTCTGGTCATAGAGATATTGTCACCAATTATCATACCATTCTAGTGGGTAGTATCTTTGCCAAGTTGTATGGTCAAATTTTGGAGTCTAGGTTGAGTACTTGGACTGAAAGTACAAAATTTGAGCTAAGTGCCAAGCTGGTTTCAAATCAGGCTTTAGTCCTTTGGATCATCTATTGGTACTCCATGTTTTGTGGTGGAAATCTAAGGGTGTTGGGAGAGCTCTCTATGTTGCATTTATCGATTTCAAGAAGGCCTTTGACAAGGTGCTTAGGAAATCACTAAGTAAGAGACTCATGGATGTTGGTGTTTCAGCAGATCTGATTGTTGCTATCTCTAGAATCTATGAGAAAGTGGTTATGAGACTTTCATCTTTGAGCTCTCAATATGTCCTTAGCACAATAGGTGTGATTCAAGGCTGCTCTCTATCTCCTACTCTGTTTGGAATCTTCATCGATGATTCAAAGAGACTACTCATGGAAGTTGGAGCTATTGGTGTACATGTTGGCTCTTTGATGATACATGCACTCCTTTATGCAGATGATGTAGTGCTTCTCTCCACCAATCCATAGAGTTTACAGAAGCTGTTGGATTCTCTTCTCTACTTTTGCAATGAAACAAAGATGGAGGTGAACCTTGACAAGTCCAAGGTGATTGTGGTGGGTTCTAAAGGTGTCACACCTTTTATTTTTTATGGACAACAATTGGAGCAGGTTTCTTCTAAGTACTTGGGCCTTGATTTTTCTCATGATTATAGTTGATCTACTTGTGTGAAGATGACAATCAATGCAAAGTTTAGAGCTTTGTTGTTAGAGCTTTGTACCTACATTTTTCATTTTGGACGAGTTTTGAAGAAGAAGTGCCTTGCTGAAACCAACTTGAAACCAAATGGAGAAGAAATGAGAAGAAATTTGTATCTTGATCAAGCTTGAGGAAGTCTACTTTGTGTTAGATGAAGACTGACTCAGCCAGGATTGAAAGAGGGTAGACTCGAAGGAGGAATGGAAATTACAAGTCGAGATTCTTGTGGGGGCTATATCTCAATTTTCACAAGTCCAAATCAAATGTGCTATAACTTGCTGGAAGCGTCTCGTTTAGGGCTTTCCACTGCCACCAAAATTGTAGAGTTTGGAGGTTTGTAGAAGAAGTTACAAGTATTTGAAGTTTTGGGAGTAGATGTACATAATAAGTTAGTGTCTTTGGGTTGATATCTTCGGACTTCGGACTTCAGACTTTGGACTTCAGACTTTGGACTTCAGACTTTGGACTTTGGACTTTGGACTTTGGATTTCAGACTTTGGACTTTGGACTTCTGGTTTACACAACTCCGGGTTAGAAGCTTCTTCGCCTCAAGACAAAGATGATTGTATCTGAGATAGTCGGACCTCGGAGTGCAACAAAGATGACTTTGGGAATCTTGCCAGAGGCATTAGAGAGAGTTAGGATAGAGAAAGAATAGATAGTTAGGATACCCATGACTTCAATTTCAGTTCTGATTGAAGATAGGATAGAATTGAAGGAGAAGTAATAGTAGTGAATAAACCCAAAGTGCAGGATCAGACAATAGGTGTCTTTGGGTCAGTAACATGAGTGATTAGGGGAAAGTGGATTAAAAATTGAAGGCGTAAATAGTGTACCCATGATTTCAATTACAATTTGTGATGAGGATATAGTAGAATTAGCAAAGGAATTGATTGTAATTAGATCTGATGTTGCAAAAGTAGGAATTCAGGTGTCATTGGACTTATTATTTGACACATTAGAGAGGAGTGGGTCAGGAGATAAAGATTTAGATAAGTCACTCCTTAGTGCAATTGTAGACCCTAGTGTAGAAGTAGTAGAATTAGTGCAGGAATTGGTAGAATTAGATATACCCAAAGAAGAAGAAGTAGTAGGAAGGTGATGATGAGGTAGACATCGGATTGGTGTAAGTACCAATTTTGAGATAGGAAGAGGCAGATATGAAGAGATGGATTGTCAATTTGGATCTACAGGTAGGAAGAGATGTTAGGCGGTACAATAGGAAGAGAACTGCCATTTGCTTTAGTATTTAAGGGGAGCATTTGCAGTACAATATTGTTCAATATTCAAATTTTTGAAGATAGATAAAGCAAAGTGATGTTTTTAGTGCTCGTTGCTTGAGCTTAATTCCGATTGTCAATTTTGTGTGTGTGTTTGTGAGTGTGTAGAGAATTCCAAAGTGCAAGTCAGTGTGTCTGTGGATGTTGGATTCTGTAGCCTCGATCTCCATTCTATGTGTTTGATCCTGAGTGAAGTGCATTAGAGCAATGCCTTTACAGGTCTGAGAAGAATTGTAGTATTGGTAGTATTCTGCATTTGTGAGTGCAACACAAAGTTGATGTGAAGCAATTTCAATCAAGGAAGTTGTGCCTTTAGTGGAGGGATGGAACACAATTCTGAGGCAAAATCATTCTTTGCAATGAAGTGCCATCTTTGGGAGAATCTGAATCATCACAATCAAGAGTTGTTTGGACAGAATTTGCTATTTTGTGATTATGTGTGTGTGTATTCGTGACAAGTTGTCAAGATTGTGAGCTTGTTACTCTCTTTTGGGTGCAGTTTCTACCTAAGAGATTAAAGAAGAAATCAAGAAGAACTACATTGTGACTTTTGACTTTGTATTTGGAAATTTTTGAATCGTATCTCTGCAAGAACAAACTTTACTTACCCAATTACTGCAAAAGTGATATTTGCCGGGTTTTCATATTTGTATTCACACATGAACCGCTCTTGAATTGCTCATCTTACCACATGAGAGTTGAAGAAGGTGCTGTTCAGATCTCTTGTGCAGCCATTGGTTCTCTATGGTGCTCAGATTTAGGGTCTTGGTACTAAGAACACATGGTGGCAAAAGGTGGAGAAAGTTCAAAAATTGTTTTTGTGTGATGAACTTGGGGTGAGGACTCAAACTCCTTATGTATTGGTGCAATCTGAAATAGGGTTTTTGCCTCTTGAGGCTGAAGCTTTGTTCTTAGATCTCACATATGCCACTAAGGTGAGGTCCATGGAGCATGAGAGACTTCCCTACCAAGCTTTATGTGCCACTCTATCTATTGGTTGGTATACAAATCTGATTGCGTGGGCCACAAAGTGGAATGTTTCTGAGCGACATTGGAGATTGGAGCCCATTGCACTACAAGAAGTTATCAAGGAGCAGTTCTTACTTTGCTAATGGCAACAACCCGGTACCAAGATGGTGTTCTACCAGCAGTTTGTAAATCCTATGTTGGTGTATTGTGAGCAAGATTATCTCTTGGCTAGTATATCTACTTCACTTAGACATGTTATTGCTAAGTATAGAACTAGTATTGTACCATACTAGTTGGCAAAGATACTGCCAACTAGTATAGTACAATTATTGGCGACAATATCTCATTGGCCAGACTTGTGAATAAGAACTACCTTCTTCAAGCACCATCTATCAGGAAAGCCACACTTGATTGCCTCATTCAAATGAGAAGTGAGTACTAAAATCAGTTGGCTACCGCCCCACTTCAGAAGTTGAACACATAGTCCATCAAGGTCTTCAACCTTACCATTGGCCAACTTCTTCAGAGATAGTAAGAGCAGATTCAAGGCAAGGTGCCATGCTTGGAGCATCAGAGAAAAAGTACAGATCTTTCACATAGTCACAAAGCTCGTTGAGGTCCAGCAATGGAGATGGAGATATGATGGTTTTCTTCTTCCAAAAAGCCTTGGGATTGCTCCTCAGTTCAGTGCTCAACTCAACTTCCTTGAGTCTAAAAAATGCCCACTTTTTCCACTTCACTAACTTTTTGTACAAAACAAAGGCCTGATTTTGTGCAATCTGATCAAGAGATCTATCCATAGCTTTGATCCTTGCCATTTTGCAATCAGCATCATAGCGCCTATTGCAAAGGAAACCAAGTCTCTTCCTATGAGAACCTCTTGGAAACAAAGAAGTTGATGTAGATTGAAGAAGTTCAACCAATTGATCACTATGTTGTTGAAAATCAGAACTCCACTTCATAGAACAAAAGTTCCCTTGGATAGCTTGCAATTTTATAGAAATTGAGAAAGATCATTCAAGATCTTCAAGCTATAATTGGTACCAAAGCTCTAAAAGTGCTCACTCATGGAGTTGGATATGAGATCTTTAGAAGAGCGGGACCAAGCACTAGAATGATCTATCAAGCTATGGAAAGGGTCATTCTTAAGGTCACTAAACTCAGGAATTTGAGAGTTTTGCATCCTAGCATTGAAATCACCAAGAATAAGTACTGCACATTTACTTTGAAATTCCAACACATCCTTTGTCAAGAAGTGGAAAGGCTGCATGGTGTTGAGAGATCTGCTTGAATAGATTGGTGATGTCAATGGAGCAAAGTAACAAACAGAAAGGAAGCAAGGTGTAGCAACTCCTCCAATCCTCAGCCATTGGTATTGTCCACTTGAATCTTGGCCTAGCAAAGAGACTGATTTTTCAAAGCCAAATCTGACCTAAGTAGCAACACTTCCAAAGCCCCTTCCTCTCTGTTGCCTCCGCTTGTTCTAAGTTGAACCGACAAGAGTGAAACCTTCAATGTCTTGAATGGTGTTTCCTTCATATTCCCATGTCTCCACACGATTGATGAGATCAGCTTTCATCCCATAGAGGTTTAGCGCTTGAGTACTTGGTATATGTGAGACCATGAACATTCCAAAATAGCACTCTAAGGGTATGGAATTGCTATGTGGTAGTGGAAAATTTCATTTGGGTGATCACAACTCTATTGTCTTTGAATAATGCAACAAAACCTACTTGTTGAACCTCTTTCACTTTTGCTAATTCTCCCTTCTTTGCTTGTCATTGGAGAGGTATGAGATCAGGGTCCAACCAGATATGCCCCTGCTTCAGTATAGCCTTGTTATCCATCACTACATTCCTATGAGTTTTTGAGCCAAACCTCACCAAAATGCTTCTTGGTTGTGCATCTTGTTGTCCCAATCTATATGCTTGCAAAATCTGAGGATCATGGACTCTCAAAGAATCAGCAATAAATGCACACATTATGGCCTTGGTGTCTTCCTTATCACTCTTTGGCTGACCTGAAATCCTCATAGTGTGATGTGGTCATACCAGGGCTACTACACCAGATCCCATTAGAACTCTGCAGCTTAGCGCCCTTGGGCCGGAATAGTACTGAGATAGGTGACCTCTCGAGAAGTCCCAATGCTTTATCCAACGTTTTTCTAAAGGTGTCACACCTTTCTTTTTTGATGGACAGCAATTGGAGCAGATTTTTTCTTATAAGTTCTTGGGCCTTGAGTTTTCTCATGACTATAGTTCGTCTACTTGTGTTTCACAGAAGGATTTTCGAAACTTTGAGAGAGTAGATTTTCCCAAAAATTCAGATTGTCATATCTCAGCACTTACTCACCCAAAGCTTGCTAATTTAATCTTGTTTGAAGCGCCTTGCCAAGTGCTTTCAATGGACACCAAGATTGCACCATTTTGAGCTTTGTGACAAACGTTGTGAGTAATTGAATTTTCTGACCAATGCTCAATATTTGAGAGTTTGTTTCTTCATCATAATTAGTCCAAATGAAGTGATTTTTGTGGCAATGCATGCGCCTTGAGAATCTCTTTCGATTGTCATCAAGCATGATAAAAGCTTGCATATGTGCAGAAAGTAACAAGGATTTGAATTTTATCATCTTTGGCAGATTTTAGGGTTTGAACTATAAATTTGAATGATTGTGTGTCTGCCAATACTTGAGAGAATGGAGTGATTGGAGTCTCATTAGAAATGCTATGATGAGAGATCTCTTTAAATGTAAAGCTTGTCCAGTTTGGAGTAGTACATAGGAAGATCTGGATTTTTCAATTTTGAGGAAGTTTTGAGTAGTCCTTGTGATTGTGTGAGAATTGGGAAGGCTATTGCTATGTGGTCACAAGTGCAAATCCAATGAAAAATTTATGCATCAGAATCTGTGAGTTACAAGCTCTCTTTCAAGGCCAAGCTTGCAGCACATGGAGGTCTGAGCAAGCAGTGGTGGTAATTCTCATTCTGTCACATCTTGTGGATCTGGGTGTTTGGAGTACCAACTTTGCAGTGCCATTTCTCTTCACTCACAAACCCAATCCAAGTTGTTCTTGTGTCATAAAAACCACATAGTCATACGATTTCTATTGAGTCCATATTTGAAAAATTTAGATATCCAAAGCAGATGATATGACCATTTGTTTCACTGTAAACTTGCAAGTACTTGGTGTTAAAATCTGCACATGTGAAGTAGGACTGCTCTGTATTTAAAGGTCCAAATCAAGTGGTTTTTGTGGCAATAAAATGAGCATTGTGCAAGGTTTCTATTGAGGTCTGATTTGTAGAAATTGGAAGTCAGATAAGGAAGTTGTGGCAGTTTGAAATCTGTGACTATTTAGACATCATAACATTGTGAAGTGCAAATTCAAACCATTGTATCTTTGTACTCAATGATCCAAATGAAGTGATCTTTGTGTCTTTAGAATCAGCTCCTAGAGTACTATCTCTCTGTTAACATCAACTAAGGGGATAGTTGATGCTATCGAGAAAGTTGCTTCCTTGGGAGCACAAGCCAACAACATTGCTACACAAGGCGGAGGGCTCCAACAGATTGTGGACCCATTAGAAGTGAAGATGAAGTCTTATGGTTATGCTACTAAGGTGGCTCAAATCTCTTGCTTCCAAGATCATGAGGTTGAGAAAGAGAACCAATTGGTCATAATGAAGAACTTGAGGATTTTAGGTTTGCCAGAGAGTGAGAAGGAAGACACCAAGGCCATAGTGTGTGAGTTTATTGCTGATTCTTTGAGAGTCCATGATCCTCAAATTTTGCAAGCATATAGATTGGGACAACAAGGTGCACAATTAAGAAGCATTTTGGTGAGGTTTGGCTCAAAAACTCAAAGGAATGCAATGATGGATAACAAGGCTATACTAAAACGGTGGCATATTTGGTTGGACCTTGATCTTACACCTCTCCAATGGCAAGCAAAGAAGGGAGAATTAGCAAAAGTGAAGGAGGCTCAACAAGCAGGTTTTGTTGCATTCTTGAGAGACAATAGAGTTGTGATCACCCAAAGGAAATTGTCAACTACCGCATGGCAATTCCAGACCCTTAGAGTGCTATTTTGGAATATTCATGGTCTCACACATACCAAATACTCAAGCGCTAAACCTATGTAGGATGATGCTGATCTGATCAATCTTGTGGAGACATGGGAACATGAAGGAAACACCATTCAAGACATTGAAGTTTTCACTCTTGTCGGTTCAACTTGGAACAAGCGGAGGCAACACAGAGGAAGGGGCTTTGGAGGTATTGCTACTAACGTCAAATTTGGCTTTGAAAAATCAGTTTCTTTGATAGGCCAAGATTCAAGTAGACAATACCAATGGCTGAGGATTGGAGGAGTTCCTACACCTTGCTTCCTTGCTCTTTGTTACTTTGCTCCATTGACATCACCAATCTATTCAAGCGGTCTCTCAACACCATGCAACCTTTCCACTCCTTGACAAAGGATGTGTTGGAATTTCAAAGTAAAGGTGCAATACTTATTCTTGGTGATTTCAATGCTAGGATCCAAACCTCTCAGATTCCTGAGTTTAGTGACCTTGAGAATGATCCTTTCCATAGCTTGATAGATCATTCTAGTGCTTGGTCCCGCTCTTCCAAAGATCTCATATCCAACTCCACGAGTGAGCACTTTCAGAGCTTTGGTACCAATTGTAGTTTGAAGATCTTGAATGGCTTTTTTGAATTTCCAAAAACTTGTAAGAGCACATGCTTTGCTTTTGGTGGATCCAACACTGTAGATTATATGCTCACCTCACCCAGTGATATACACATTGTCTCAGATTTTGTTGTTTTAGAGCCTCAACCTGAATCTGACCATGCACCTCTATCATGTGTCATCCTTCTTTCTTGCCTCAATAGAACCACATTACCTATTGACCATGCCTTTAGAGGGAAACTCCATCTAGATTTTCACAAGCAAGATCTGTACCAACAAGCTATTTACGAGAAATTGAGCTCTATGGAGTGGAGTTCTGATTTTCAACAACGTAGTGATCAGTTGGTTGAACTTCTTCAATCTACATCAACTTCTTTGTTCTCATGAGGTTCTCATAGGAAGAGACTTGGTCTTCCTTGCAATAGGTGGTTTGATGCTGACTGTAAAATGGCAAGGATCAAAGCTATGGACAGGTCTCTTGATCAGATTGCACAAAATCAGGCTTTTGTCTCTTATAGAAAGTAGGTGAAGTGCAAGAAGCGGGCATACTTGCGACTCAAGGAGGTTGAGTTGAGCATTGAATTGAGGAGCAATCCCAAGGCTTTCTGGAAGAAGGTAACCATCAGATCTCCATCTCCATCGCTGGACTTGAATGAGCTTTGTGAATATGTGAAGGATCTGTACTTTTTCCTTGATGCTCCAAGCATGGCACCTTGCCTTGGATCTGCTCTCACCATCTCTAGAGCTGATGTCAAGTACCAATTGAAGAAGTTGGCCAATGGTAAGGCTGAACACCTTGATGGACTATGTGTTGAACTACTTAAGTGGGGTGGTATCCATCTGATTTCAGTACTCACTTCTCTCTTGAATGAGGCAATCGAGTGTGGCTTTCCTAATAGATGGTGCTTCAAGAAGGTAGTTCCTATTCACAAGTCTGGCCAGAGAGATATTGTCACCAATTACCATACCATTCTTGTAGGTAGTATCTTTAACAAGTTGTTACGGTTGAATTTTGGAGTCTAGGTTGAGTACTTGGGCTGAAAAGTACAGAATTTGAGCTAAGTGCCAAGCTGGTTTCAGATCGGGCTTTAGTACTTTGGATCATCTATTGGTACTCCATGTTTTGTGGTGGAAATCTAAGGGTGCTAAGAGAGCTCTCTATGTTGCACTTATTGATTTCAAGAAGGCCTTTGATAAGGTGCTTAGGAAATCACTAAGTGAGAGACTCATGGAAGTTGGTGTTTCAGCGGATCTAATTGGTGCTATCTCTAGACTCTATGAGAAAGTGGTTGTGAAGCTTTCATCTTTGAGCTCCCAAGATGTCCTTACTAGAGAGGGTACTTATGGAAGCTAGAGCTATTGGTGTACATGTTGGCTCTCTAATGATACATGCACTACTTTATGCGGATGATGTCATGCTCCTCTCTATCAATCCATAGAGTTTACAGAAGTTGTTGGATTCTCTTCTCTTGTTTTGCAATGAAACAAAGATGGAGGTGAACCTTGACAAGTCCAAGGTGATTGCGGTGAACAATGAACAATGAAATATAAAGCCCGGAAGACCCAAAGAGTCAAAAGGGTGGAAACACACTACAAAACACATGAAATGTGAGCCTAGGCCAAAGCCTAAGGCATCTGACCAATCTGTTTTCAAATTGGTCCGATGTAAAGTAATCTCTGTCATATACTTCCCTAAAGCTAAACCCATAACCTATAAGAGAGTTGAGAAATCACTACAAGTAATCTGATTTCTTACTCTAATCTGCCTGTAACAAGGGCAATCAACAAACACATGGTGCTCATCCTAACTTTGCTCATAATACACAATTTGCAAAGTTGCATGGAGTGCTCTATCTACAGCCAACGCCTTTGTTCTACTTCTAGTCTATGAGAACAAGTTCTATATTGAGCAATAACATGTTTAAGTGCAATAGAAATCCTAGACAAGAGATAATCTTGCTCACAATACACCAACATAGGATTTACAAACTGCTGATAAAACACCATCTTGGTACCGGGTTGGTGCCATAAGCATAGTAAGAACTGCTCCTTGATCACCTCTTGAAGTGCAATAGGTTCCAATCTCCAATGTCGCTCAGAAACATCCCACCTTGTGGCCCATGCAATCAGATCTGTATACCAACCAACAAATAGAGTGGCACAAAAAGCTTGGTAGGGAAGTCTCTCATGCTCCATGGACCTCACCTTAGTGGCATATGTGAGAGCTAAGAACAAAGCTTCAGCCTCAAGGGGCAAAAACCCTATTTCAGCAAGCAACAATACATAAGGAGTTTGAGTCCTCACTCCAAGTTCATCACACAAAAACAGTTTCTAAAATTTCTCCACCTTTTGCCACCATGTCTTCTTAGTACATGGACCCCAAATCTGAGTACCATGGAGAACCACCGGCTGCTCAAGAGATCTGAACAACACCTTCTTCAACTCCCATGTGGTAAGATGAGCAACTCTAGAGCAATTCATGAGTGAATACAAAGCTCAAAACCCTGCATTGATTCTCATCTTCACACAAGTAGACCAACTATAGTCATGAGAAAATTCAAGGCCTAAGTACTAACAAGAAGAAACTTGCTCCAATTTCTGTCCATCAAAAAAGAAAGGTGTGACACCTTTAGAACCCACCACAATCACCTTGGACTTGTCAAGGTTCACCTCCATCTTTGTTTGATTGCAAAAGCAATGTAGAGAATCCAACAACTTTTGTAAACTCTGTGGATTGGTGGAGTGGAGCCCTACATCATCTGCATAAAGGAGTGCATGTATCATCAAAGAGCTAACCTGTACATTAGTAGCTCCAGCTTCCCCAGCTTCACTCATGGGGTTGGACATAGGATCTTTGGAAGAGCGTGACCAAGCACTAGAATGGTTGATCAAGCTATGGAAAGGATCATTCTCAAGGTCACTCAACTTAGGGATCTGAGAGGCTTTGATCCTAGCATTGAAATCACCAAGAACAAGTACTGCATCATTACTTTGAAACTCAAACACATCCTTTATCAAGGAGTGGAAAGGCTACATGGTGTTGAGAACTCCACTTGAATAGATTGGTGATGTTAACGGGGCAAAGTAACAAACAGCAATGAAGCAAGGTGTGGCAACTCCTCCAATTGTTAGCCATTGGTATTGTCCGCTTGAATCTTGACCTATCAAAGAGACTGATTTCTCAAAGCCAAATCTGATGTAAGTAGCAATACCTCCAAAGCCTCTTCCTCTGTGTTGTCTTTGCTTGTTCAAGGTTGAACCAACAAGAGTGAAACCTTCAATATCTTGAATGGTGTTTGCTTCATATTCCCATGTCTCCACAAGATTGATCAGATCAGCATCATCCCACAAAGGCTTAGCACTAGAGTACTTGGTATGTGTGAGCCCATGGACATTTTAAAACAACACTCTTAGGCTTTGGAATTGCTATGCAATAGCTGACAATTTCTTTTGAGTAATCATAACTCTATTAGCTCTCAAGAACGCAAGAAAACCTGCTTGTTGAGTCTCCTTCACTTTTGCTAATTCTCCCTTCTTTGCTTGTCATTGGAGAGGTGTGAGATCAAGGTCCAACCAGATACGCCACCCCTTCAGTATAGCCTTGTTATCCATCACTGCATTCCTTTGAGTTTTTGAGCCAAACCTCACCAAAATGCTTCTTGGTTGTGCACCTTGTTGTCCCAATCTATATGCTTGCAAAATCTAAGGATCATAGACTCTCAAAGAATCAGCAATAAACTCACACACTATGGCCTTGGTGTCTTTGTTCTCACTATATGGCAAACCCAAAATCCTCAACTTCTTCATTCTAACCAATTGGTTCTCCTTCTCAACCTCATGCTCTTGGAAGTAAGAGATTTGAGCCACCTTAGTAGCTTCAGCATAAGACTTCATCTTCACTTCTAATGTGTCCACAATCTGTTGGATCCCTCCACCTTGTGTAGCAATGTCATTAGCTTATGCTCCCAAGGAAGCATTTTTCTTGGTAGCATCCACTATCCCCTTGGTTGATGTTAACAGAGAGATAATACTCTTCTTTAGGTCTTGAATCTCTTGGTTGACTAGGTTCAAAGACTCCTTTACACTACTGATCTCAACCTTTACAAAATCCATATTAGTCATGAGAGTACTCATGCACTAGGACATAGGTGCAATGAAACTTCTAAGGTCCTTGTGGAAATCATTTTCTTTCCTATACATTTCAGCTAATTGTTGTTGCTTCATGGCTATATGAACAATGTCTTTCACCATCTTGGACTCCTCCATTGTGCCAATCACTTATCACTCACAGTCAATCTGGAAGTTTTACTTCCAACACCAAAACTTCAAGATTTTAAAGTAGACATCACTATTGTTTTACAATTTTAAGCATGACTAGGCTGGTGTTGAAGTAAGGACCTTGAGAAGCTGGTTCTAATGAGATAAGAATCACCTCATTTGAATATGTGAGTGCAAAGATACTATCTTTCAAATTTGTTGTGCACAAAGATACCAAAGGCTGCAAAATTTGAGGTACCAAGAGCTTCTAATCTGTAACCTAACCTTTGGCAATAAATTTTTAGTGTAAAGGTCTGGGAGATGATTCTAAAGACACAAAGATCACTTCATTTGGATCATTGAGTACAAAGATACAATGGTTTGAATTTGCACTTCACAATGTTATGATGTCCAAAGAGTCACAGATTCTTCAAACCATCACAACTTCCTTATCTGACCTCCAATTCTACAAATAAGACCTTAATAGAAACCTTGCACAATGCTCATTCTTTTGCCACAAAAACCACTTGATTTGGACCTATAAGTACAGAGCAATCCTACTTCACATGTGCAGATTTTAACATCAAGTGATTGCAAGTGTTACAGTGAAACAAATGGTCATATCATCTATGTTGGATTTTTAAATTTTTCAAATATGGACTATGTGGTTCTTATGACACAAGAATCACCTAGATTGGGTCTGTGAGTGAAGAGAACTGGCACTGCAAAGTTGGTGCTCCAAACACCAAGATGCACAAGATGTGACAGAATGAGATTTACCACCCCTGCTTGCTCAAACCTCCATGTGATGCAAGCTTGGCCTTGAAAGAGAGCTTGGAACTCACAGATTCTGATGCAGCAATTTTCACTGGATTTGCACTTGTGACCACAGAGCAATAGCTTTCCCAATTCTTGCACAATCACAAGGACTACTCAAAACTTCCTCAGAATTGAGAAATCCAAATCTCCCTTGGTACTGCTTCAAATTGGACAAGCTGTACCTTGAAAAAAACCTCCTAGCATAGGGCTTCTAAAGCAATTCCAATCACTCCATTTGCTATAGTATTGGCAGAGATACAGTCATTCGAGTTTATAATTCAAACCCTAAAATTTGCCAAAGATGACAAAATTCGAATCCTTGTAACTTTTTGCATAGATGTGAGATTACAGAATTCTTGCTATCAATCAAAGAGCTACTCAAGGTGCATTTATTGCCACAAAAACCACTCCATTTGGACTCTTGATGATGAAGAAACAAACTCTCAAATATTGAGCCTCTGTCAGAAAGTTCAATCACTCATAACTTTCGTCTGAGAGCTTAGAATGGTGTAATCTTGGTGTCCATGGAAAGCTCTTGGCAAGGTGCTTCATAAAAAATCCAAATCTCAAGGATTGGATGAGTAAGTGATGGGATATGGCAATATGAATTTTCGGGAAAATCTACTCTCTCTAAGTTTTGAAATAAGCACACTCACTTCCATAAAATCTCACAACACCCACATAAAGCACGAAAATCCCAAAGAGTCAAAAGGCTACAAACACAATACAAAACACATGAAATGTGAGCCTGGGCAAGGGGTCTAGGTCATCTGACCAATCTGTAACAAATTGGTTTGATGTAAACTAATCTCCATCATATACTTCCCTAACGGTAAAGCTTCAACCTATAAGAGAGTTGAGAAATCATTACAAGTAATCTGATTTCCAACTCTAATATGTATGTCAAAAGGGAAAACAATAAACACATGGTGCTCATCCTCAATTTTTCTCATAGTACACAATTTGCAAAGTCGTATACCAACCAATAGAAAGAGTGGCACAAAATGCTTGGTAGGGAAGTCTCTCATGCTCCATGGACCTAACATAAGTGGCATATGTGGGAGCTTAGAACAAAGATTCAGCCTCTGAAGACAAAAACCTTATTTTAGCAAGTAGCAATACATAAGGAGTTTGAGTCCTCACCCCAAGTTCATCACACAAGAACAATTTTTGAACTTTCTCCACCTTTTGCCATCATGTCTTCTTAGTACTTGGACCCCAAATCAGAGCACCATAGAGAACCACCGGTTGCACAAGAGATCTGAATAGCACCTTCTTCAACTCTCATGTGGTAAGATCAGCAAGTCTAGAGCGATTCATGAGTGAATACAAAGCTCTAAACCCTCCATTGATTCTCATCTTCACACAGGTAGACAAACTATAGTCATGAGAAAACTTAAGGCCCAAGTACTTAAAAGAAGAAACATGTTCCAAATGCTGTCCATAAAAAACGAAAGGTGTGACACCTTTAGAACCTACCACAATCACCTTGGACTTGTCAAGGTTCACTTCCATCTTTGTTTGATTGCAAAAGCAAAGAAGAAAATCCAACAACTTCTGTAGACTCTTTGGATTGGTGGAGAGGAGCACTACATCATGTGCATAAAGCAATGCATGTATCATCAAAGAGCCAACCTGTCCACTTGTAGCTCAAGCTTCCATGAGTAGTCTCTCTAAATTGTCGATGAAGATTCCAAACAGAGTTGAAGATAGAGAGCAACCTTGAATCACACCCATTGTACTAAGGACATCTTGAGAGCTCAAAGATGAAAGTCTCACAACCACTTTTGCATAGAGTCTAGAGATAGCACCAATCAGATCAGCTGAAACACCAACTTCAATGATTTTGTCACTTAGAGATTTCCTAAGCACCTTATCAAAGGCCTTAGTGAAATCAATAAATGCAACATAGAGAGCTCTCCCAATACCCTTAGATTTCCATCAAAAACCATAGAGTACCAATAGGTGATCCTAAAGTACTAAAGCCTGATCTGAAACCAGCTTGGCACTTAGCTCAAATTTTGTAGTTTTCAACCCAAGTACTCAACCTAGACTCCAAAATTCGACCATACAACATGGCAAACATACTATCAACTAGTATGGTATGGTAATTGGTGACAACATCTCACTTGTAGATACGAACTACCTTCTTTAGGCACCATCTATAAGGAAAGCCACACTTGATTGCATCATTTAAATGAGAAGTGAGTACTAGAATCAGCTTGCTACCGCCCAACTTCAAAAGTTCAACACATAGTACATCAAGGTCTTAATTGGATCTGTATACCAACCAATAGATAGAGCGGCACAAAATGCTTGGTAGGGAAGTCTCTCATGCTTCATGGACCTAACATAAGTGGCATATGTGGGAGCTAAGAACAAAGCTTTAGCCGCAAGAGACTAAAACCCTGTTTTAGCAAGCAGCAATACATAAGGAGTTTGAGTCCCCACCCCAAGTTCATCACACAAGAACAATTTTTGAACTTTTTCCACCTTTTCCACCATGTCTTCTTAGAACCTAGACCCCAAATCTGAGCACCATAGAGAACCACTGGTTGCACAAGAGATCTGAATAGCACCTTCTCCAACTCTCATGTGGTAAGATCAGCAAGTCGAGCAATTCATGAGTGAATACAAAGCTCTAAACCCTGCATTGATTCTCATCTTCACACAGGTAGACAAACTATAGTCATGAGAAAATTGATGGTTACCTTCTTCCAAAAAGCCCCGGGATTACTCCTCAGTTTAGTACTCAACTTAACCTCCTTGAGTCTCAAAAATGCCCGCTTTTTGCACTTCACCAACTTTCTGTACAAAACAAATGCCTGATTTTGTGCAATCTGATCAAGAGACTTATCCATAGTTTTGATCCTCGCCATTTTTCAATCAGCATCATACCACCTATTGCAAGAGAGACCAAGTCTCTTCTTGTGAGAACCTCTTGAAAACAAAGTAGTTGATGAAGATTGAAGAAGTTCAACCAACTGATCACTACGTTGTTAAAAATCAGAACTCCACTCCATAGAACTTAATTTCCCTTGGATAGCTTGTTGGTACAAGTCTCTCTTGTGAAAATCTAGATGAATTTTTCCTCTAAAGGCATGGTCAATAGGTAGTGTGGTTCTATTGAGGCAAGGAAGAAGGATGGTACAAGATAGAGGTGCCTGGTCAGATTCTGGTTGAGGATCTTAAACAACAAAATTTGAGTCAAGGTGGATATCATTAGCTAAAGTGAGCATATAATCTATGGTGCTTGATCCACCTGAGGTAAAGCATGTGCTTTTACAAGTTGTTGGAAATTGAGAAAGGCCATTCAAGATCTTCAAGCTACAATTGGTACCAAAGCTCAAAAAGTGCTCACTCATGGGGTTGGATATAAGATCTTTGGAAGAGCTAGACCAAGCACTACAATGGTCTCTCAAGCTATGGAAAGGATCTTTCTCAAGGTCACTCAACTCAGGAATCTGAGAGGCTTGGATCCTAGTATTGAAATCATAAAGAACAAGTAATGCATGTTTACTTTGAAACTCCAACACATCCTTTGTCAAGGATTGGAAACCTTGCATGATGTTGAGAACTCCACTTGAATAGATTGGTGATGTCAACGGGGAGAAGTAACAAACAGCAAGGAAGCAAGGTATGGCAACTCCTCTAATCTTCAGCCATTGGTATTGTCCACTTGAATCTTGACCTATTGTGGTGCCCGCATTTTTTGTTTTTTTCAAAATAAAGGAGAAGAAGTGTATAGAGAAGTCGGATTGCGCCTATATGGCCAAAGAAGACAAAGAAAACTGTCTTCGGGGTGAAACCCGAAGTAAAGTGACTTCGGGTCATAAGGCAAAGTACTCTGAAATGCCGTGTCAGCATACAATACAAAGTAAATTGTCTTCGGCTCGGGGGGAGCTCAACCCGAGGCAAAGACAGTCTAACAACCTTTCGTCAGGGCGAGAAATTCAAGAAGGGGCCGTTTCAAAATTGGCGGCTCATACGCGCGAAGGTGGGGTGACAGTGACAGGTGCATGCCGGAGGTGTGATTTCTCGGTAGAAACTCAAAGCGACGGAAGACGAAGAAGTGCAACTCTATAAAAATTGAAACTGCAACGACGAAATGTCGAGCAATTTTCCTTCGCTGTTGAGGAGTCGTCTTGCAGGTGATCGGGGAACGGGAAATAGAGTTGGACTCGTGTTAGTGCAAAAGGGAGAAGTCGAGAGAGAGAAATCAAGAGACCGAAAGAAAGTAGAAGAGATGGGAGGAGGGAAGAAGAACTCCAAATTTGCAGTGAGAAATCATGCAATTCGGAGATTAGATATAGTAGCGAGGATCAAAGTCTTGAGCCGACTTTGGATCACTTTTCTGGCATGGAACTGGAATGTAAGTTTTCCAAGATTCATGACAAAAATCATCGAGAGTAAATGTCTTGATGGTCTTGAGGAAGAAGGGAAGAGAGGAAATCCGGCTTGCTGGACAGAGTCGGATTGGAGACTTGTACTGGGGAAGGAGGCAGGCTCAGAGCAGGGAGCCACGTTCTTGGGGAAAGGAAAGATAGCCCAAGAAACGCAGGAGGTGAGAGATGCCTTCTTGTTGAAGAGGACAAAGAATGGGTATAAAGTTAAGAGCTATAAGGACCCAGTGAGGAGAGGAATTGTGAGTGGACAAATGGCCCTCTTGAAGCCGGAGAGAACTACCTATGTGATGAAACACCAAGCGGTGTTCTTTCACAAGTTATTTGCAGGAGAACCGATAAATTGGGCAAGGTGCTTTCACGGAAGAACGCGGCAGATGGTGTGGAATCTGCGGGATAAGTCGCCTCCACACTACATCGTACCATTTGCAGCCCATTTTTACCTCGGGTTAAATCTGCTCAATGTGGCTGAGCGTAATCGAATGGTGTCCCATTTCCATCCTGATTTGAGAAGAGAAGTCAACGCGGAGGAGCAGCAATACATTCTCCAAATCTGGAGCACAGACAATTATTACGCAAAGACAGGGAAGAACGTGGAGGTCGTTGAAAGTACCCTGACGAAGAAGAGAACTCAGCAAGCGGAAGCCAAAGAAAGCAAGAAACCTCTAAGATGCAGAAAAATAACCCACGGCGAGGAATGGTGGTGATTGAGTCGGAAGATGAAGACTCAGAAGGCAAAGCCGAGCTCAAGACGGAGGACTCGGACCGTGAGGAGGAACCTGAGCTGACATTGCAAAGTGGAGATACGAGCAGTGACAGTGAGGAAGGAGGAGAGATGACATCAGTACCAGCGGGGGAAGAATACAAAGAAGAAATGCAAGCCGAGGTAGACACCAAAGACAATGCGGCACTGGAAGACAAAGTACTAGTGTGCGAGGAGAAGAAGATCACAGTACAGCGAGGAATTCGCTCGAGACGTAAGGCGAAGTGTGAAGCGGGACCGAGTAGAGTGAAGGAAGAGGTAGAAGGAAGCTCGGGCAGTGAGGCATCAATTCCGATACGAAGACTCCAGAGAAGAAGGCGAGTATCGGGAGAACACAAAGAAAGAAGAGAGACTACTCCGCGGGAGGATGAAGGTATCAGTAATGGAGTAGATTACCTGCAGATGGTAGTATGCCCGCTGTTGGTGAAGATAGAGAAGAAGAAGAAGGAGATGCAGTCTACTTGTCCAGAGGTAAAAACGGTGTTGCAGGTCTTATCAAGATTGGAAGAAGAAAACTTGGAGTTAAAGAAGAGTATAACCCGAGGAGAGGAAGAGAGAGAAGTACTGTGAGCAGAAGCAGTCAAGAGGAGTCAGGTAATCGAAGACCTAAAGAGAGAAGTGAGTTATCGAGAAGATCTTGCGAGGAAGAGTGACATTGCAAGGGAGAGACAGGTAGCAGAGCATGAAATCTTGAAGCAGCAGTTTGCTGATTTAAGAGTCGAACTCATCCATGCTATGGCGAGGGTAGCATCGAAGGATCAAGAGCTCGATCGAGTGATGGAGAGTATGGAGGAGAAGAAGCAACTCTGGCAGCGAGAGTTGGCTGCGAGATACAGAGAAGAAGAGAGATTACGAGACTTACTTTGTAATCAGGAAGAGAAGGTTGCACAGAAGGAGAAAGAGAAGGAAGCGGTGAAGGCCAAATTCGAAGAAGAATTGGCGATGTACAGAGAAGAATGGCTTGCAGATCGGGAACAAGAAAGGAAGACAAGATTGGAGCCATTGCAGGAGATAGTCCTCAGGGTAAACGCAATGTTAAGTACAGAGGCCAGCGTTTGAATTGAAGAAGCGCGTCTGCACGAGTTGAAGTTGTTGGTGCAGGAGACGAGGCAAAGACAAGCAAAAGATACAGATTTGAATGCCTTGTTTATTAAATTGAGAACTAGTGTAGATAGGAAGATCTTAGAAGTAGAAGACAATATCGCGATTAGATTAGACTTAGTGAGAATAGAGTTAGAAAAGCTTTGGCAGGATGTTAAAGCAAAACCCGAAGTAGATAACATCGGGATCCAAATGTCTTTGGAGTTGCCCTCAGAGACATTAGAGAAGAGTGGGTCAAAGGATGAGGAGTTAGATAGATTACCCGCTAGTGCAATTTCAGATCAGGAAAGAGAATTGCTGGATCTGGTAGAAGAGGTAGGAGTTGTGAAACCCGAGGACAGAGTAGTAGGAAGTAAGATTACTTTGGGTTCGGGTTTGAAAGCCGAGGAAGAAGTAGACATCGGATTGGATTAGTAACCGATTTGAGATTTGAAGGGGCAGATATGAAGAGGTGCATTGTCATTCCGGATCTGCAGGTTAGAACAGTTGTTGTAGAACACGGTATAGTTGTTAGAACTGTCGATTTGATCACTATTTAAGAGTGGCATTTGTAGGAAATTGTTGTTCAGTGCTCATTATTTCTGAGAATAGATAAAGCGAAGTGCTGTGAAGCAGTGCTCGTTGCTTGAGCTTGATTCCGAGTATCAACTTTGTAATTGTGTTTGTGAGTGTTTGGAGAAATTCAAAGTGCGAGTCAGAGTGCTTGTTGGATGTTGGATTCCACAGCCTTGATCTTCATTCTGTGTGTTTGATCCTGAGTGAAGTGCAATCGAAGCAATGCCTTGACAGATCTGAGAGGAATTGTAATGTTGGTAGTATTCTGCATTTGTGAGTGCAGTGCAAAGTTGATGTGAAGCAATTTTGATCGAGGAAGTTTTGCCTTCAGTGGAAGGGTGGAACACAATTCTGAGGCAAAGTCGTTTTGCAGTGAAGTGCCATTTTTGGGAGAGCTTGAATCATCACAAATCAAGATTGTTTGGAAAGATTTGATGGAGTTGTGATTAAAGAGTGTGAATTTGTGACAAGACTGCGAGTCAGTGCTTGTTACTCTCTTCTGGGTGTGGTTTCTACCTGAGAGATTAAAGACACAACCAAGAAGAACTACAGGTTACTGTTTGACTTTGTATTTGGACATTTCTGACTCGTATCTCTGCGGGAACGAACTTTACTTACCTGATTACCGCAAAAGTGATATTTGCCGGGTTGTCACACCTATCAAAGAGACTGATTTCTCAAAGCCAAATCTGACATAAGTAGCAATCCTCCAAAGCCCCTTCCTCTATGTTGCCTCTACTTGTTCCAAGTTGAACCAACAAGAGTGAATCCTTCAATATCTTGAATGGTATTTCCTTCATGTTCCCATGTCTCCATAAGATTGATCAAATAAGCATCATCCCACAAAAGCTTAGTGCTAGAGTACTTGGTATGTATGAGACCATGAACATTCCAAAACAACACTCTAAGGGTCTGGAATTACTATGCAATAGCTGACAATTTCTTTTGAGTAATCACAGCTCTATTGTTGGTGTATTGTGAGCAAGATTATCTCTTGGCTTGGATTTCTACTTCACTTAGACATGTTATTGCTCAATATAGAACTAGCTCTCATAGACTAGAAGTAGAACAACGACGTTGGCAGCAGATAGAGCACTCCATGCAACTTTGCAAAGTGTGTACTATGAGCAAAGTTAAGGATGTGCACCATGTGTTTGTTGATTGCACTTGTTACATGCAGATTAGAGTTAGACATCGGATTACTTGTAGTGATTTCTCATTTCTCTTACATGTTGAAGCTTTAGCATTAGGGAAGTATATGACAAAGATTAGTTTACATCAGACCAATTTGTTCCAGATTGGCCAAATGCCCTAGGCTATGGCCTAGGCTCAAATTTCATGTGTTTTGTAGTGTGTTTCTAGCCTTTTGACTCTTTGGGTCTTCCGGGCTTTATATTCCATTGTTTATTGTTCATTGTCTCTGAAGAATGCAACAAAACCTGCTTGTTGAGCCTCCTTCACTTTTGGTAATTCTCCCTTCTTTGCTTGCCATTGGAGAGATTTGAGATCTGGGTCCAACCAGATGCGCCTCCCCTTCAGTATAGCCTTGTTTTTCATCACTGAATTCCTCTAAGTTTCTAAGCCAAACCTCACCAAAATGCTTCTTTGTTATGTACCTTTATGTCCCAATCTATATAGTTGCACAATTTGAGGATCATGTACTCTCAAAGAATCAGCAATAAACTCACACACTATGGCCTTGGTGTCTTCTTTCTCTGTGTCTAGCAAACCTGAAATCCTCAAGTTCTTCATTCTCACCAGTTGGTTCTCCTTCTCAACCTCATGCTATTGTTGGTTCAACCTCAAACAAGCGGAGACAACACAAAGGAAGGGGCTTTGGAGGTATTGCTACTTATGTCAGATTTGGCTTTGAGAAATCAGTCTCTTTGATAGGTCAAGATTCAAGTGGACAATACCAATGACTGAGGATTGGAGGAGTTGCCACACCTTGCTTCATTGCTGTTTGTTACTTTGCCCCGTTGATATCATCAATCAATTCAAGTGGAGTTCTCAACACCATGCAGCCTTTCCACTCCTTGACAAAGGATGTGTTGGAGTTTCAAAGTAAAGGTGTAGTACTTGTTCTTGGTGATTTCAATGCTAGGATCCAAGCCTCTCAGATCCCTGAGTTGAGTGACCTTGAGAATGATCTTTTTCACAGCTTGATAGACCATTCTAGTGCTTGGTCACGCTCTTCCAAAGATCCTATGTCCAACCCCATGAGTGAGCACTTTTTGAGCTTTGGTGCCAATTGTAGCTTGAAGATCTTGAATGGCCTTTCTCAATTTCCAGAAACTTGTAAAAGCACATGCTTTGCGTCAGGTGGATCAAGTTCCATAGATTATATGCTCACTTCAGCTAATGATATCCATCTTGTCTCAGATTTTGCTGTTTTAGATCCTCAACCTGAATCTGACCATGCACCTCTATCTTGTACCATCCTTCTTCCTTGCTTCAATAGAACCACATAACTATTGACCATGCCTTTAGAGGGAGACTTTGTCTAGATTTTCACAAGAGAGACTTGTACCAACAAGCTATCCAAGAGAAATTGAGTTCTATGGAGTGGAGTTCTGATTTTCAACAACATAGTGATCAATTGGTTGCACTTCTTCAATCTAGATCCACTTCTTTGTTTCTAAGAGGCTCTCACAAGAAAAGACTTGGTCTCCATTGCAATAGGTATTATATGATGCTGATTGCAAAATGGCAAGGATCAAAGCTATGGATAGGTCTCTTGATCAGATTGCACAAAATCAGGCCTTTGTTTCATACAAAAAGTTGGTGAAGTGCAAAAAGCAGGCATTTTTGAGGCTCAAGGGGGTTGAGTTGAGCATTGAATTGAAAAGCAATCCCAAGGCTTTTTGGAAGAAGGTTACCATCAGATCTCCATCTCCATTGCTGGACCTGAATGAGCTTTGTGACTATGTGAAAGATTCGTACTTTTTTCCTAATGCTCCAAGCATGGCACCTTGCCTTGGATCTGCTCTCACCATCTTTGAAGCTGATGTCAAGTACCAATTGAAGAAGTTGGCCAATGGTAAGGCTGAAGACCTTGATGGACTATGTGTTGAATTTCTGGAAGTTTTTATTCACAAGTCTGGCCAGAAAGATGTTGTCACCAATTACTGTACCATACTTGTTGGTAGTATCTTTGCCAAGTTGTCTGGTCAAAATTTGGAGTCAAGGTTGAGTACTTGGGCTGAAAAGTACAAAATTTGAGTTAAGTGGCATGCTGGTTTCAGATCAGGCTTCAGTACTTTGGATCACCTATTGGTCCTCCATGTTTTGTGATGGAAATCTAAAGGTGTTGGGAGAGCTCTCTATGCTGCATTTATTGATTTAAGGAAGGCCTTTGATAAGGTGCTTAGGAAATCTCTAAGTGAGAGACTCACTGAAGTGGGTGTTTTAGCTGATCTGATAGGTGCTATCTCTAGACTCTATGAGAAAGTGATTCTGAAACTTTCATCTTTAAGTTCTCAAGATGTCCTTAGCACAATGGGTGTGATTCAAGGTTGCTCTCTATCTCCAACTCTGTTTGGAATCTTCATTGATGATCTAGAGAGTCTACTCGTGGAAGCTGGAGCTACTGGTGTATTGGTTGGCTCTTTGATGATACATGCTTTCCTTTATGAAACAATAAAACAATGAAATATAAAGCCTGAAAGACCCAAAGAGTCAAAAGGCTAGAAACACAATACAAAACACAAAAAATGTGAGCCTAGGCCAAAGCCTAGGGCATCTGACCAATCTGTAACAAATTGGTCTGATGTAAACTAATCTCCATCATATATTTCCTTAATGCTAAAGCTCCAACGTGTAAGAGAGTTGAGAAATCACTACAAGTAATCTGATGTCTAACTCTGATCTGCATGTAACAAGGGCAATCAACAAACACATGGTGCTCATTTTCAACTTAACTCATAGGACACAATTTGCAAAGTTGCATGGAGTGCTCTATCTGCTACCAACGTCCTTGTTCTACTTCTAGTCTATGAGAACAAGTTCTTTATTGAGCAATAACATGTCTAAGTGAAATAGAAATCCTAGCCAAGAGATAATCTTGCTCACAATACACCAACATAGGATTTATAAATTGCTGGTAGAACACCATCTTGGTACCGGGTTGATGCCATAAGCAAAGTAAGAATTTCTCCTTGATCACTTCTCATACTGCAATGGGCTCCAATCTCCAATGTCGCTCACAATCATTCCACCTTGTGGTCCATGCAATCAGATTTGTATACCAACCAAAAGATAGAGTGGCACAAAAAGCTTGGTATAGAAGTCTCTCATGCTCCATGGACCTCACCTTAGTGGCATATGTGAGAGCTAAGAACAAAGCTTTAGCCTCAAGAGGCAAAAAACCAGTTTCAGCAAGCAGCAATACATAAGGAGTTTGAGTCCTCACCCCAAGTTCATCACACAAAAACAATTTTTGAACTTTTTCCACCTTTTGCCACCATGTCTTCTTAGTATTGTGAGCCGGCCTGTCTCTCACTCAGCATGAACCTCTGATGGCTATTATGGTAGTGCACCATGGACTAAGAAGGCAAGGAGCCCCAACTCCATCATACTCCTCCAAGGCTAACATTCCAAGACTCAAGACATTGCTCACTAGAGAACTCAATGAGAGAGAGATAGTTGCAAATGAAAGGATGATGAGTACCTCCTCACCCCTTGTTTATATACTTGTGAAATAGTTCCGTACCAAAGTTACTAATTACAGTAGTAACTCAAGTTACTAGACTAAAAGTCAAGTAAAGTCAAAAAGTAGAAAGGAATATCCATTCACATGGGCATATTCCCCTAAGCATGTGGTCTTATCTTGACCCAACCACTAAGTCAAGGATTCCTTCACATGGGCTATCCTTGGACTAAAGAAGAATCCAAAATAAAAAGGCTTGCGGGCCCAAGAGTTCTCAACTCTTTCCTCAAAGCCAAACACCTAGGAATAATACCAAGTCAACACACTAAAATCCAAAATAGTGGTGCTCATCTTTTCTACTTCCTTTAAAGTAAGGTCCCCTCTATCTTAGCTATGACTAACTTTAGCTAACCATGACTAATATAGAACCATCATTTACCTCTATATAAATAATATCTCTTAAGTTCTTGTAATACCAAGCTAAATATCACAATACCACACACATGCACAAATGGGTGTTACATTTACCCCCAGACTAAGTTTTCACTTTGTCCTCAAAGTGAAGGTCTCTCTACCTTCTATGGTACATCTTCAACTTATCATGGTTAATCCTATCAAAGTTTCTTCCTCCCAACTCCTTGAGATCATTGGTGTAATTGCCCCACACCTTCTCCACTATGAAAGGTCCAAAAAACTTAGGCAAAAACTTCTTTTGCACACTCTTGAATCGAATGGAATCAAACAACATTACCCAATCACCTTCTTTCAAAGTCTCCACCTTCTTCTTGCCTTGCCTCTTGTCATAGCTCTCCTTTTGTTTCCTTTGGGCTTGCTCCACTCAAACCATAGCAACTGCTCTTGCATCTTCCAACTCCATGAGTTGATCCTTCCTTGACTTCTCTGCATCACCTCCTTGTGCTTTCTTCAATCTCCTATGAATGCTTTGGAAGGTAGGAAGATCAAAGTGAATAGGTAAGGTAGACTCAATACCATACACCAACTGAAATGGAGAATATCTGGTGGAAGTCTTCATGGTTGTCCTATACTCCCACAAAACTGCATAAATCCTCTCGTCCCAATGATGTTTAGCCTCCTCCATTTTTGCATCTTTGGCCAACATCATGCACAAGGTCTGATTGGTTCTCTCTGCCAAGCCATTGGAATTTGGCTTATAGGATGTAGTTACTCTATGTGTGATAGAGAAATGTCATAGCATGGCTGTAGTAATGCTTCCTATAAACTCTCCTCCTCTATCAGAAACCAACTCCAAAGGGCATCCAAACCTAGTGAGAATGTGTTCATAAAAAAATCTCCCCACTTCATCTTCATTCTTGTCCCTCAATGGTCTAGCATCAACCCACTTGGTAAGGTAATCAGTAAGTACCACAATGTACCTATTGTTCCTTGGGGTTCTATTGAGAGGACCTACAAAATCAATTCCCCACTTCTCAAAAGGACCTAGCAATAGAATTGATCTAAGTGGTAGAGTGGATGTAGACTTTCTAGCAAAAGCTTGACAAACATGACAAGTTTTGCAATAATCAAGACAATCCTTGAAAATCCCTCTCCAATGGTAACCTGCATCTAGAATCTTGAAAGCGGTCACCTTTCCTACAAAGTGTCCTCCACATACTAAACCTTCATGAAACTCCTTTATGAGTAGGATAGACTCTTCCTTACCCACTGCTCTTTGAAGTAGACCATCTGCTCATTGGTGAAAAAGAATATCCTCCACCATTGTGTAAGGTCTAGATCTTGTTGCAAGGGCCTTCCTCTCCCTAGCATGCATCCCTTCTGGATAGTTACCTCTTGTTGCAAAATCCACAATCTCCTTGTACTCCATTGGAACCTCTTGAGTGATTGAGATTGTCATGAGCTCCTCATCTGGGAAGGAATCATCCACTGGCTCATCTCCATCATGATCATAGGCTCTAGATAACAAATCATCATTTGCATGTTTCTTTCCTGGCTTATCCTCAATGGTGTAGTCATACTCAGACAAGAGTATCATCCATCTTGCTAGTCTCCCTTCAACATTAGGCTTGTTGAAGATGTACTTCAAAGCCTTGTGATCCGTGACAATGGTGGCTTTCCCTCCAATCAAGTAGTGTCTAAACTTCTTGAGACCAAAGATCATAGCCAACCCTTCTCTCTCCATGACAGAGTAGTTCTTCTTTGCTGAAACCATCTACCTACCAGCATAAGCTATTGGATGATCATGCCCATCTTGGTCTAATTGACTAAGAGTGCATCCTATAGCTACATTAGAAGCATCAGTGTAGAGGATGAAAGGCTTACTCCAATCAAGTTTAGCAAGAATTGGAGCTACAACAAGGGATAGCTTGAGCTCCTCAAAAGCTTTTAGAGCCTCCTTGTCCTCATCCAAGCATTGCAAGACTTTGATTTAGGTGCTCAAAGTGCTCCTCCTTGCTCCCATAGACACAAAAGTCATCAATGAAGTCTCTCACAAATTTCCCAATAAAAGGTTCAAATACCTTGTTCATGAACCATTGGAATGTGGCTGGAGCATTGCAAAGCCCAAAAGGCATGACCCTGAAAGCGTAAGTTCCCCAAGGTGTGGTGAATGTGGTGAGTTGTTGATGCTTTGGTGCAATCTTGATTTGGTTAAATCCACTATAACCATCTCCAAAACTGTACCTCTCATGACCTGCAACCTCCTCCAAGATCTCATCAATGAATGGAAATGGGTAGTAGTCCTTCTTGGTAACAGCATTGAGCTTCTTGTAATCCACACATACCCAAAGCTTGCCATTCTTTTTCTTCACAATGACAATTGGAGACACTCATTCTGAATTCTCTACCTCAAAGATAAATCCAGCCTCCTTGAGCTTATCAATCTCCTTCTTCACAATCAAAGATATTGGTGGGCTAATGCGACATTGCTTTTGGTGGATTGGTCTTTCATGTGACTCCACCTCTATCTTGTGCTCCTCCAAGGTGACTTCCTTCAAATCCTTGTAACTAAAAGAAAACACATGGATGAACTTATGGAAAATCTTCTCAAATCTCACCTTCTCCTCCTTGGTAGCATTTGGACCATACTTGAGGATAGATAACCTTCTCTCTACCTCCTCAAGTGTCAATGGTGATTTATCTGGGTCTTTCAAAACCTCTGGCTTAGGTGAAAAATCCATAGCACACAAAGGATACACATCTGAATCAGATTCGGATTCATCCTCCTCCGTGGAAGTCTCCTCTTCCATGCTTGTGTCCACACCTGAAGCTCCTTCTTCAGAATCTGATTCCCAATAATCAGAAGATGGTGTATCCAAATGTGAAGTGTCGGTGGTGTTAGTCATAGGAACTGTGACTCTATGGTTTGATGGCCCAATCGTCAAGTACCCTTTGTGCCATTGATCAGTTGTGCGTGTTGCTCTCAACCATGGCCTCCCAAGAAGTAAGTCATAGCTTGAATCCTTCAAGACTTGGAAAGTCATGAGATTTTGAACTCCAATAACTGAAACTACCACTTTATCCATCACCCCTACTGGTCAAACTTGTTGCTTGTTTGCCATGCTCACCACAAATGTTGAAGGTCTTGAGGGTATCATACCCAACTTCTTCATCAACCTTTCTGACATGGCATTTATTGCTGATCCTCCATCAACCAATGCATCCTTGATGTTGTGACCATTCACTCTCACATCAATCTTGGAGGCATATTCACAAGCCTCTCATGGTGCTGGCTTGGCATCCACCACCCCCATTGATATTGAAACTTTTGCCTTCTTCTTCCTCTTGCTCCTTGTAGAACTCAAACCACCTCTAAGCTCCTTTCTCAAGGTAGGCTTCAAAGCAATCAATTGGCCCACTGTGATGTTAGCCTTGTGACTACCAACATCCTCCAACACATTGTAGTTCCATTGTTGCTTTGAAATCAAGAAATCCTCCATCCTTAACTTCTTCCTTGGAGTCTTTTTTGTTGATGGTGTTGAGGTGCAAGTGCTCCTAGTAGACATAGGAGTATCCTTGCTTGGAGTAAATCCTTGAGAAGAGTGAACATCCTCTACAAAATGAGCTCTCTTCTTCTCTTGTGCCATAAGCTCCAAATTAAGACTCTTGGAGTTTGAGCACTCTCTCTTCTCATACTTGCTCTCCACCACATCTATGGATGCTATCTCCTTACCTTTGTTTGGATTAGGAGCCACTTGGGTTTCACTACCACCCTCTTTCCCTCTATTGGCTCCCTCATAACCCCTTCTTCCATGGTAAGTGGAATTTGGGCAATTCCTTTGGATATGGCCTCTTCCTCCACAACAAAACAATTTCTATCATTGAAATTGTTGGCTGGTTGAACTCCTCTATATGGATAATTTCCATAACCCCTAGGCCCTCTCCCTAGATTTTGATCCACCTCTCTCTTCTCTCATAGTTGCACCACATTGATCTTGAGATCCGCAAGTTGTTCTATGATGGTTTGAAGTGGATCCTTTGGTGGAGGTGCAAGAATTGGAGCAACTACTACTTGTGGTGCAACCCTTGTCACCAAAGTATCAGAAGTTCCACCATACTTGTAGCCTTGAGGAGGATGCACAACCTCCTTCACCACCAAATCACTCTCATCCCCTTCCAAACTCTCCTCCATATGAATTGCGATCTTGATAGCTTCAACCTTGGAAGAAGGTTTCTCATATCTCACCTTGCTTCTAATTTGTGGTCTCAACTCTCCCACAAAATTCTTGGTGAGCATTGCCCTATACCAATCATTGTAGTCTCCACATCATCCCCACCCTTCCTCAACACTATGCAAAATCTAGACTCTAACTTTTCCACTCTTTCCACATACACTCTCACTTTCTCTCCATCTCCTTGCTTGAGAAATGTAACCTCACTCATCAACCTCTCATAACTCTCTTCAAGAAGAAAGTTCTCAATGAGTGCTGAAGTCAAAGTCTCCCAAGACTCTTCTTGCCCATCTCTCCTCTCTCTCTTTTGGTATTTTGACTCATACCATGTAAGTGTTGCATCCTCAAAGAAATCTGGTAATAATGAGGCCCACCCATTCTTCCTCCTCTCATTGTTTCCTATGCAAGCTCTCTTGAAGTCTCTCACAAAGGCCTCCATATCTTCTCCATCCTTGCCAAAGAAAACCGGAAGTTTCCCCATCTTAACCTCTCACTATCTTTCTTTTCTCTCAAATTTTCTTTTTCTCTTTTCTTTTCTCTCACTCTATGACTAATAAAGTATATACATGACTAACACCATTTGAGAGTAATCCACCCTAGGGAACACAAAAGGTTCAGGTTGCTCCAAGATTTTTATAGCAACATCAAATCCTAGAGTGCATATTAATCGAACCCTCATGGATAGTTTATCCATAAGTTGAAAGATTATCTCCATCACTAATCTTGAGAACTAGCTGATGAAGGTGGTAGTTTTCTGTAGCTGTACTAAGACTCTCTCCAAGATCCTTCACCAAAGTCTCCAAAAGTGATTTTACTCCACTACACTCATGTCCTTTTGGAAGTCCTTCCACTCCACAAACCTCACACAACTCCTTGGTCTTAGATCTTCTCCCTCCCAATCTTGGTGAAGAAGGTCCAACATGCAAACCCAAGTCAAGTAAGCCTCTCCTTTCCCTCAATCTATTGCTCTCAAAGGTCAATGGACATGAACTTGCCTTATGTCCCTTCTCTCCACACAGAAAGCACTTAGACTCACTCTTTCCTCTAAGTGGTGTAGGTTTTTGGATCCTCTCAACACTCTCTTCAAATTCTATTGTAAACTCTCTTTTCCTGAAATCCACCCCTCCAATCACCTCAAACCCTTGGAGAACCTTGCATAATCTCAATTTCCACTCTTGATGACCCTCCATGTTCCCAAGATGAATCTAAACACTCAAACATGTTTTTTGTTGATCTCAAACTCCTCATGCATGAGATCTCCACTCTGTAGAATTGACCCTTCCTCACAATGTCACCTAAATCTCCCAACCGGTATGTCACAGTCCTCTGAAATTTTTCACACTTGATCAAAACTCTAAGGCTTCCCTCCCTACAAACTTTCAGATCTTTTCATTGAGCCATTTGCCCTAGACACCTTTCTATTCAGCACATATATTTCAGATTTGGTCTGGAAACCACCCACTCACTTCAAAAACTCATTACTCTATGCGCAAAAATGATCTCTCTCTAATTTTTGTGGCAACAGGGAGTATACAATGCTTTCAATTTTCTTGAAAATTTTCAGGACAACTCACCAAAAATTGAAGAGATGGCAGACTCTGCACAAGTTTCAAGAGAGCATGCAGTTGCGGGAGCACTTTACCCTATCAACTTTCAAAAATTCTAACCCTGTGCGCATAGTAGCTCTCACAATAGTTTTAAGTGTGCTAACTAGAAGATAATCCAAGCTATCATGTGTAGAAATTTCAAATCCAGATCTCAAACTTGAGATTTTGCCCAAAATCACCTTAATCCCCAAAATCTGCAATCCACCTCACACAATCTCTCCAATTCCTCTCATGTGTACAAGATGTACAAAATCACCTCAAAGACATCATAATGAACTACAGGGTATAAAAATGGATCTTGGTTCTCTAACATAAGTTCAGCCCTCTCCTCTCCTAATGTTCTCTCCAAGTGAGCTCTCATAGCCTCCTTCTACCTAATGTAGAATTGAACGCGGAACATTATCTTGCCTTCTAGAGAAATCCCGACAATGGAACCAAAAATCTTTCACTCAGCATGAACCTCTGATGGCTATTATGGTAGTGCACCATGGACTAAGAAGGCAAGGAGCCCCAACTCCATCATACTCCTCCAAGGCTAACATTCCAAGACTCAAGACATTGCTCACTAGAGAACTCAATGAGAGAGAGATAGTTGCAAATGAAAGGATGATGAGTACCTCCTCACCCCTTGTTTATATACTTGTGAAATAGTTACGTACCAAAGTTACTAATTATAGTAGTAACTCAAGTTACTAGACTAAAAGTCAAGTAAAGTCAAAAAGTAGAAAGGAATATCCATTCACATGGGCATATTCCCCTAAGCATGTGGTCTTATCTTGACCCAACCACTAAGTCAAGGATTCCTTCACATGGGCTATCCTTGGACTAAAGAAGAATCCAAAACAAAAAGGCTTGCGGGCCCAAGAGTTCTCAACTCTTTCCTCAAAGCCAAACACCTAGGAATAATATCAAGTCAACACACTAAAATCCAAAATAGTGGTGCTCATCTTTTCTACTTCCTTTAAAGTAAGGTCCGCTCTATCTTAGCTATGACTAACTTTAGCTAACCATGAATAATATAGAACCATCATTTATCTCTATTTAAATAATATCTCTTAAGTACTTGTAATACCAAGCTAAATATCACAATACCACACACATGCACAAATGGGTGTTACAGTACCTAGACCCCAAATGTGAACACCATAAAGAAGCACCAGCTGCACAAGAGTTGGGAACAACACCTTCTTCAACTCCTATGTGGTAAGATTAGCAAGTCTAGAGCGATTCATGAGTGAATACAAAGCTCTAAACCCTACATTGATTCTCATCTTCACACAAGTAGATGAACTATAGTCATGAGAAAACTCAAGGCCTAAGTACTGTTAGGAAAAAAATTGCTCCAATTACTGTCCATCAAAATAGAAAGGTGTGACACCTTTGGAACCCACCACAATCACCTTGGACTTGTCAAGGTTCACCTCCATCTTTTTTTGATTGCAAAAGCAAAGTAGAGAATCCAACTACTTCTGTAAACTTTGTGGATTGGTGGAGAGAAGCACTACATCTCTCTAGATCATCGATGAAGATTCCAAACAAAGTTGGAGATAAAGAACAACCTTGAATCACACCTATTGTGTCACCCACCCACAACCACTTTTTCATAGAGTCTAGAGATAGCACCAATCAGATCAGTTGAAACACCAACTTCAATGAGTCTCTCACTAAGAGATTTCCTGAGCACCTTATCAAAGGCCTACCCTTGGGATGGCTCATCTGTTTAGTGCTCAACTCAGCCTCCTTGAGTCTCAAAAATGCTCTTTTTTTGCACTTCACCAACTTTCTGTATGAAACAAAGGCTGGAAACACAATACAAACACATGAAATGTTAGCCTAGGCAAGGGCCTAGGGCATCTGACCAATTTGTAGAAGTTGATGTAGATTGAAGAAGTTCAACTAACTGTTGTTGAAAATCAGAACTCCACTTCATAGAACTCAATTTCCCTAGATAGGTTGTTGGTACAAATCTCTATTGTGAAAATCTAGATGAATTTTTCCTCTAAAGGCATGGTCAATAGGTAATGTGGTTCTATTGAGGCAAGGAAGAAGGATGGTACAAGATAGAGGTGCATGGTCATATTCTGGTTGAGGATCTAAAATAGCAAAATCTGAGACAAGGTGGATATCATTAGCTGAAGTGAGCATATAATCTATGGTGCTTGATACACCTGAGGCAAAGCATGTGCTTTTACAAGTTTTTGGAAATTGAGAAAGGCAATTCAAGATCTTCAAACTACAATTGGTACCAAAGCTCAAAAAGTGCTCACTCATCGGGTTGGACATAAGATCTTTGGAAGAGTGGGACCAAGCACTAGAATGGTCTATCAAGCTGTGGAAAGGATCATTCTCAAGGTCACTCAACTTAGGGATATAAGAGGCTTGGATCCTAGCATTGGAATCACCAAGAACAAGTACTGCACCTTTACTTTGAAACTCCAACACATCCTTTGTGAAGGAGTGGAAAGGCTGCATGGTATTGAGAACTCCACTTGAATAGATTGGTGATGTCAACGGAGCAAAGTTACAGACAGCAAGGAAGCAAGGTGTGGCAACTCCTCCAATCCTCAGCTATTGGTATTGTCCACTTGAATCTTGACCTATCAAAGAGACTGATTTTTCAAAGCCAAATCTGACGTAAGTAGCAATACCTCCAAAGCCCCTTCCTCTTTGTTGCATGCGCTTGTTCCAAGTTGAACCAACAAGAGTGAAACCTTCAATATCTTGAATGGTGTTTCCTTCATGTTCCTATGTCTCCACAAGATTGATCAAATCAGCATCATCCCACAAAGCCTTAGCGCTAGAGTACTTGGTATGTGTGAGGCCATGAACATTCCAAAATAACACTCTAAGAGTTTGGAAGTGCTATGCAATAGTTGATAGTTTCTTTTGAGTTATCAGAGCTCTACTATCTCTCAAGAATGCAACAAAACTTGATTGTTGAGCCTCCTTCACTTTTGCTAATTCTCTTTTCTTTGCTTGCCATTGGAGAGATGTGAGATCCGGGTCCAACCAGATGCGCCGCCCCTTCAGTATAGCCTTGTTTGCCATCACTGAATTCCTCTGAGTTTCTAAGTTAAACCTCACCAAAATGCTTCTTGGTTGTGCACCTTTGTGTCCCAATCCGTATGCTTGCACAATTTGAGGATCATGTCCACTCAAAGAATTAGCAATAAATTGTAATACCCCGAGGACAAGAGAAGAAAGAAAACATAGATTGCACACTCAAACCATCGATTCCCCAAGGAAGTAGTAGGGAGGGATATCTGCGTAGTAGGGAGACACGAAAGACTGGATGGATCTTCATGTGTGGTGGTAGCTCAAGGTGATAGGCCACAGCGCTGATGCGACAAAGAATCAAGAAAGGCCCAATAAAACAAGGTCTGAGCTTACAAGGTCCAACTAGTGTGAGGTTGGTTGTCGATAGCCACACTTGATCCCCAACATTGAACTCCATGTGCCGATGGTGTGCATCAGCATACTGCTTCTGTCAATTTTGTGCAACCTGTAATTTGTGCTTGGCACTCTCCACACCTTGTTGGATTCTAGAAACAAATGTGTTGACTGCATCGACCTTGGTAGCCACTAGATGGATCTTCATCAAGCTAGAAGGTGTGAAGGGATGCTCACCATACATGAGGAAGAACGGAGTAACTTGGGTGGATGCATTCACTAAATTTTTTTAAGCAAATTCCACCAACGGGAGTAGGGTGTCCCACCTCTCTTGCTCTTCTAAGGTGAAGCCGCGTAACATGTCTTCAATTGTGCAATTAGCCCACTCTGTTTGGCCATCTGTTTGGGGGTGGTAAGCTGTGGACATGGCCAACTTGGTTTGGAAGAACCCAAAGAGTGTTTGCCAAAACAAGTTGGTGAATTGGGTGCCTCTATTGGTGATGAGTACTCTAGACAAGCCATGGTGAGCAAAGACTGCATCTAAGTATAATTGAGCTAGTTGTGGAGCGGTCACCTCCTTGGTGGTAGGGCATACATGAATCATTTTGTTGAGCCGGTCCACAAAGACCACAATGGAGTCAAACCCTAAGGAGATCTTGGGTAATTCACAGACGAGATCCATACTCACTTGTTCTCAACGTTGGGTAGGAGTGGAGGGAGGTTGAAGAAGCCTTGCAGGAGCTTGATTAGAAGCTTTGTTCTGTTGGCAAAGTAGGCAACTACGCACATAGTCCATCACGTCGTTGCTCATCTTGGGCCAATAGTAATGGCGCTTGACTGCATCCAAGGTCTTATCCACTTCGACATGAGCTGCAATGGCCAAATCATGACATTCCGTTAGAATGGTGGTGCGTAATTCTAGGACATTTGGGATCCATAATCTGCCATCCCAAAAGGTGAGTCCTTGGGTACTGGTGACACCTTTGGATTATTGTGCTTCTGCAATCTGTGGGTCAGTTTTTGTAGCCGCTAGAATCTCTTGCTAGAATTCAGGGTTAATCTTAACCTCTACCACCAAGTTGTTGGCCATTGGCATGCGGGTGAATGCATCTGCAAGTTGCTTCTTACTTTCCACGTAGGTGATTGTCATGTTGAAGCGTTGTTGCCACTTTGCCCACCAAATTTGGCAACGAGATAGATCCTTCTGAGTCTCGAGGTAGACTAGAGGTTTGTGGTCTGTCTCTATTACAAATGCCTTCTCGCCCAAGTAGTGCTTCCAATGCTTGGTTGCTAGAATGATCGCCATCTCTTCTCGTTCTGTGGTGTGGTAGTTGCGCTCTACTGGTAACAACTTTCGAGAGAAGTATGCAATTGGATGCCATCCGTCATGCCACTCTTGTTGTAGGACTGCTCCTATTGCTACGCATGATGCATCTGTAGCCAACTTGATTGGACGTTTTGGGACATACCACTTCAAGATTGGTGCATGTAGCAAGGTGGCCTTCAGTTCTTGAAAGGCCAACTCTTGTGCAGTTCCCCATGTCCACTTCTTCCCTTGCTAAGTAGTGCCGTTAAAGGTTGTGCAACCTTGGAAAAGTCCTTGACAAATCTACGATAGAATCCCGTCAACCCCAAGAAGCTCTTAAGTTGAGTCTGATCTTTTGGGGCACTCCATTTTTGAATGACCTCTATTTTATCTATCAATACTTGAATGCCCTCTGCACTTACCCTATGCCCCAAGTAGTCTACTTTAGACTTGCCAAACTCACACTTTGAGATTTGGCGTACAACTGATTCTATCTTAGAATCTGGAGGACCTCTTGTAGATGTTGTTTATGTTTTGTCATCGTGCTACTGTATACTAAGATATCATCCAAGAAGACAATAATAGACTTATCCAAGTATGGATGAAATATGTCACTTATTAGACTCATGAAAGTGGCAGGTGCATTGGTAAGGCCAAAAGGCATCACAAGATACTCAAAGTGGCCATACCTGGTTCAAAAGGCAGTTTTGTGCACATCCTCTTCTGCAATTTGGATTTGATTGTAACCGCTTTGCAAGTCCAGTTTGGTGAAGTATCTCGCTCCATGGAGTTGGATCAAATAGGTCATCCATGCAAGGTAAGGGGTATTTGTTCTTCACTGTTTGCTGATTGAGACCCCGATAGTCACTGCACATGCGCATTGTACCATCCTTCTTCTTCACAAACAAGACAGGGGCCCCATATGGTGATACGCTAGGTTGGATGAACCCTTTCTGCAACATCTCCTCAATTTGAGTCTTACACTCCTCTAACTCATGAGGTGATAGATGATATGGGGCCTTACAAGGAGGCATCTTCCTCGGAAGTGTCTCAATTTTGTGATCTACTCGCCTTTTTGGTGGTAATCCTGAGGGTAGATCAACAGGAAAGACATCTTGAAACTCATCCACCACATCCTTCAATTTCTTAGGAATTTTTCCATCGAGTTGTGCACTCTGGACTTCTCTTATTAGACCCATAAAGCATCTATTGGTCTTGCAGACAGTTGTCGTTCCTACAACATATAGAGGCAGTTTCTACGTGTGTGATTTTTCTTTAACTCCAATGATTGACCATTGATGTGTTCTCACTACTTTCTTCCTCCAATCCACCATAGGGTTATATTGCTCCATCCATGGCATGCCTAAAATTGCATCATAACAAGCTAATTGTATCACTCGCCACTCAATTGCTTCATGATATTCTCCTACAGAGAGGGTTACCCGTCTAGGTAATGATTCAATCCTCTCTGTTTGCCCATTTGGTAACTCTACTTCTTCACTTCCATCTCTCTCTAGATCCATTCCCAATCTTATTGCAATAGAGCAAGACAAGAAATTCTCTATTGCTCCTGGATCTATTAATACTCTCACTAAATTTACCTTCTAGGATTCCATTCACGACAATCAATTGTGAGGTTGCCTTTTGAGATCATCGTGCATTATTCTTCTTCCTTCCCTTGCTTCTTTGCTTCCTTATTGAGCCAATAAGGCCGCAAGGTACATTTACTGGCAATCTTTGTTTTCCAAAGTGATTTCCACCTCCTCTTCATCAATGTGCCTCTCCATGTTGTTCAAAGATTGCCTGAATGAAGGCCAAGGGCCTCTAGGGAAACGAGTGTAACAGTTGGTAGATATGTGCCCAATACAGCCACAATTGTAACAATGGCGTTGTTCTCCTTGAGTCCCTTCTCCTTGTGGGACTCCATCTCTTTGTTCTTCTACTCGTCCCCGCTCCCCTTGAAGCGGTCGTGCTCCTTGATCCCGGAATCAAAGGTTGCCCAATTCCATCGGTACTGCTCCACCCATGTGTGGCATTTCTGCCCAATAATGTTGAGGTGGAGCTACTCCTTCACCTCCACCTAATGCTCCTGCTATTCTATGCGCACAAGCAATGGCTTCAAATACCGTGTGAGGATTTTGCACCATGACTCCTTGGCGAATCCACTCTTTCAACCCTCGTTTGAAATTGTCAAGAGCCTCTGCTGGACTCATGTCGGTAATTGCAACTTGTAGATCAAGAAAAGCCTCCACATACTCTTGTACACTTTTCTTCTGTCTCAATCCTCATAGTTGGGTTTGAGCTATCTGCACAGAATCCACCAATTGGAAATTCTTCAGCCGTCCTTCTTGCATTGTCGTCCATGTTACCTCCCTTCTCTTTGCCAGCATGGATCATTCCCAAGCATCATACCATGTGAGGGCTTTATCGGTCAAGTACCCACATGCAAACACGCCTGTAGCATGCTTTGTGATCTCTGTTGAGAACAATCGGAATATCAATTCATTCTCGAGATCCAATTTTCCACTACTCCCATCGAACGCTACGCCTTGTAAGGTTCGATGTTACAGGTCTTCTTCATCCGGAGTAGCAATGTGGCTTCATCGTTGATAGGGTTCGTAGGCACGGATGCCTCTCCAAGTGCTTTAGTCGTAGGTACTAGGTTTTGAGACGGCTCTTCTTCTTGCATGGCTTGATCATTCTTGAAGATCTGCACTTGACTTTGTAATATCTCCATGGTCATCTTAATCTCTCAAAATTCATTCAACATGCCTTGCATTCCTTGCACCAACTCTTGCAATTGCGGATCCATGGTTCCTGCAACACTCAATTGCTAATGTCTACTTCAATACAGAGTCAATATAATCACTCTGGAAGGCGCACAAACTATTGGAACTACCATTGGGACTTCAGAAGCTATCACTCGTTGATAATACTCCTCACCAAAATTCCTAACCACAAAATCTCTAAACATCAATTTTGGCCTCACTACATAACGGATTTCTACTTGAGTGTTGAAAGGGAGAGGATTTGGGACATTCATATCCATTTTATCATAATAGAATGTAGATTGTCAAATCCCACTCTCTGTCATATATCACCACAAGTAGAATCACCGGGTTTGGTGAGTTCATCACTCTGTCCATGAATTCTGTGCCAAAGTGATAAACTAGCGATACCCTCATCTACTCACGCTGGATATACATAACCTTGATGTGGAATGGGTTTGAGAATGGAAAGCTAGGTGTAGGAAATTGGCCTCCCGGCACATCCATCCCATCCGCTCTCTAAAGTCCTTCCTAAGTCTAGCAACTACTCTATGTTCTCCACCTCAAATTACTCAGTTTTAGTAGTTCGTGCTATTCCAAGAGGGGTGATCCACTCTCTTGGACTAAAACACTCGCTCTGATACCATTGTAATACTCCAAGGACAAGAGAAGAGAGAAAACATAGATTGCACACTCAAACCATCGATGCCCCAAGGGAGCACCTTCTCTTTATTATATAGACAAAGAGGATCTCCGCCAAGGAAGCTCCACCATAGGATTAGGGACACAGATAGATGACATGTCAACAAGCTCCACCCTTTGATTACTTACTTGGATGGGTGACATGTCTGGTCTAGGTCCTATTTGGTTGGCCAAACAAGCTTTGACCAGAGGGAATCTTTTAGGGAATCTTCCTATAGGAATCTCAGAATCACGTAAGGTACCATTGGAAAGCTCTCGACAAGACAAAGCAGGGGGAGGGAAGGCCAGCCTTCCCTTTGTTGTGGGGGAAATTTGCACATTTTCAAGGCCTAATTCATCCGTTTAGGCCTCCGAAATTGCCTTCAAAGATTTCAGGCATATTTCGGTTCCTACTCTATTAGTAGAAGTCCCTTTTGGTGATACCTCTTTCTGATCTGTTTAGTCCATCATGTGTAACATCCTTCCAGATGTTACCAAACCAATTCTCACCTTTAAATCATATATCTAACTATTGGTTCTAAGGTTCTCAAGTCTATTTTGGTTTCTGCCCTATTAATAGAAGTACTCTTTTGGTGATACTTCTATCTGATCTATTTTGACCATCATGTATAACATCATTCTAGATGTTACCAAACCAAATTTCACATCTAGATCATATGGCTAGCTCTTGGTATTACATAAACTCACACATTATGGCCTTGGTGTCTTCTTTCTCAGTCTTTGGCAAACCTGAAATCCTCAAGTTCTTCATAGAGCACTCCATGCAACTTTGCAGCAGATGGAGCACTCCATACAACTTTGCAAATTGGGTACTATGAGCAAAGTTGAGGATGAGCACCATATGTTTGTTGATTGCCCTTGTTACATGCAGATCAAAGTTAGACATCAGATTACTTGTAGTGATTTCTCAACTCTCTTACAGGTTGAAGCTTTAGCATTAGTGAATATATGATGGAGATTAGTTTACATCGGACCAATTTGTTACAAATTGGTCAGATGCCCTAGAGTTTGGCCTAGGCTCACATTTCGTGTGTTTTGTATTGTATTTCCAGCCTTTTGACTCTTTGGGTCTTCCGAGCTTTATATTTCATTGTTCATTGGTCATTGTTCAATACACCAACATAGGATTCACAAACTGTTGGTAGAACACCATCTTGGTACCGTGTTGCTACCATGAGCAAAGTTAGATCTGCTTCTTGATCACTTCTTGTAATGCAATGGGCTCCAATCTCCAATGTTGCTCAGAAACATTCCACCTTGTGGCCCATGCAATCAGATCTGTATACCAACCAATAGATAGAGGAGCACAAAAATCTTGGTAGTGAAGTCTCTCATGCTTCATGGACCTCACCTTAGTGGCATATTTGAGAGCCAAGAACAAAGCTTTAGCCTCAAGAGGCAAAAACCTAGTTTCAGCAAGCAGCAATACATAAGGAGTTTGAGTCCTCACCCCAAGTTCATCACACAAAAACAATTTCTGAACTTTCTCACCCTTTTGCCACCATGTCTCCTTAGTACTTGGATCCCAAATCTGAAGAACCTAAAGAACCACTGGCTGCACAAGAGATCTAAACAACACCTTCTTCAACTCCCAACCTGTACATCGGTAGCCCCAGCTTCCATGAGTAGTCTCTCTAGATCATCAATGAAGATTCCAAACAAAGTTGGAGATAGAGAGCAGCCTTGAATCACACCCATTGTGCTAAGGACATCTTGAGAGCTCAAAGATGAAAGTCTCATAATCACTTTCTCATAGAGTCTAGAGATAGCCGCAATCCACAGGTCTTCCGGGCTTTATATCTCATTGTTTCATTGTTGTTTCATGGTTTCATTGCTCATCTTTACCAATCTACAGAGTTTATAGAAGTTGCTGGATTCTCTTCTCTTATTTTGCAATGAAACAAAGATGGGGGTGACTTGACAAGTCCAAGGTGATTGTGGTAGGTTCTAAGGGTGTCACACTTTTCTTTTTTGATGGACAGAGTTTGGAGCAAGTTTCTTCTTATAAGTACTTAGGCCTTGAGTTTTCTCATGATTATAGTTGGTCTACTTGTGTGAAGATGAGAATCAATGCATGGTTTAGAGCTTTGTATTCACTCATGAATTGCTCTAGACTTGCTCATCTAACCACATGGGAGTTGAAGAAGGTGCTATTCAGATCTCTTGTGCAACCGGTGGTTCTCTATGGTGCTCAGATTCTCTATGGTGCTCAGATCCAGATACTAAGAAGACATGGTGGCAAAAGGTAAGGAAAGTTCAGAAAATATTTTTGTGTGATGAACTTGGAGTGAGGACTCAAACTCCTTATGAGACAATGAAACAATGAAATATAAAGCCCGAAAGACCCAAAGAGTCAAAAGGCTGGAAACACAATACAAACACATGAAATATGAGCCTAGGCAAGAGCCTAGGGCATCTGAGTTGAGAAATCACTACAAGTAATCTGATGTCTTACTCTAATCAGCATGTAACAAGGGCAATCAACAAACACATGATGCTCATCCTCAACTTTGCTCATAATACACAATTTTCAAAGTCACTTGAAGTGCTCTATCTGTTGCCAACGTCCTTGTTCTACTTCTAGTCCTTGAGAACAAGTTCTATATTGAGCAATAACATTTCTAAGTGAAGTAGAAATACTAGCCAAGAGATAGTCTTGCTCACAATACACCAACATAGGATTTACAAACTGTTGGTAGAACACCATCTTGGTACCGGGTTGCTTCCATAAGCAAAATAAGATCTGCTTCTTGATCACTTCTTGTAATGCAATGGGCTCCAATCTCCAATGTTGCTCAGAAACATTCCACCTTGTGGCCCATGCAATCAGATCTGTATACCAACCAATAGATAGAGGAGCACAAAAAGCTTGGTAGTGAAGTCTCTCATGCTTCATGGACCTCACCTTAGTGGCATATGTGAGAGCCAAGAACAAAGCTTTAGCCTCAAGAGGCAAAAACCCAGTTTCAGCAAGCAACAATACATAAGGAGTTTGAGTCCTCACCCCAAGTTCATCACACAAAAACAATTTCTGAACTTTCTCACCCTTTTGCCACCATGTCTTCTTAGTACTTGGACCCCAAATCTGAGCACCATAGAGAACCACTGGCTGCACAAGAGATCTAAATAGCACCTTATGTATTGCTGCTTGCTAAAACAGGTTTTTTTACCCCTTGAGGCTAAAGCTTTGTTCTTAGCTCTCACATATGCCACTAAGATGAGGTCCATGCAGCATGAGAGACTTCCCTACCAAGCTTTTTGTGCCACTCTATCTATTGGTTGGTATACAAATCTGATTGCATGGGCCCTAAGGTGAAATGTTTATGAACGACTTTGGAGATTGGAAGCTATTGCACTTTGAGAGGTGATCAAGGAGCACTTCTTACTTCAGTTATGGCAGCAACTCGGAACCAAGATGGTGTTCTATCAGCAGTTTGTAAATCCTATGTTGATGTATTATGAACAAGATTATCTCTTGGCTCATATTTCTGAACAACACCTTCTTCAACTCCCAACCCGTACACCGGTAGCTCCAACTTCCATGAGTAGTCTCTCTAGATCATTGATGAAGATTCCAAACAAAGTTGGAGATAGAGAGCAGCCTTGAATCACAACCATTGTGCTAAGGACATCTTGAGAGCTCAAAGATGAAAGTCTCACAACCACTTTCTCATAGAGTCTAGAGATAGCACCAATCCACAATTCTTCCGGGCTTTATATTTCATTGTTTCATTGTTGTTTCATTGTTTCATTGCTCATCTTTACCAATCTACAAAGTTGAAAAAAGTTGTTGGATTTTCTTTGATTGATACCAAGCACACTTGCAGATCACATACACACAGAAAGTTTATGAAGATTCAAATTCTGCCATCTCTCGTAGATTTTAGGGTTTGAGCTCAAATTTCAACACCTTGTAATTTTTTGGTCCCATGTCCAAATGTTTCAATCTTGGGCTCATTCGAAACACCTGTGAAAGGGCTTTCTTTTGAATACCTGCTTGCTGAAGTTGGAGGTCTTTGGAGCAAGTTTCAAATTTCATCAATCTGTGATCTTGTGCGGTTGGTGGTGCTTAAATCAGCAACTTCTAGAGCTGGAACTTTGGTTTCACATCTTTAAATGAGGTGATCTTGATCTCATTAGAAGCATCTTGTCAAGAGTTATTGATCAAAATTGTTTTCATAGAATTTGAAGCTTTGTGCTTGAAGTTATAAGCATTTGAATTCTATGACTCAATGAGGTTTAGAAGTTTACAATAGAAAACCCTAGAGGCTATAGCTCCATATCTATTTGCTGAAACGTGTTCATTTTTGGTTCATTTGAAAGAGGTACTCAAGAGCTTCTGATTGAGTTCTCACTGGTTGATTTTGAAGTATTGTAGCCAAGGTTGTGAATTTTCGAAATCTGTAGGATTTCAAAATTTTCATGTAGGAAAGTTCAAATTCAAAAGTTTATAACTTTTGGTTTACAAGTCTAAATGAGTTATTTTTTGGACCATTAGAACAAGAATTTGTCGATCTTTTGGGGGATATAGATAGAACTGTGTGAAACAGAGACCATGGGAATCTGAAATCTGTTATTTCTTTAAGATTTTGCAAATCCAAATTCCAAGTTTGGAATTTGGAAGCTCTATGAGTTCTCCAAGAACTCATAGAGCTTGAGTGAAGTAGAGAATACAATCTCATAGTAGCACTTTGGAGTTTCCAGAATGGAAGCTTTCAAGATGGTGCAAGACATTGCTGATATAGCTTCAAAACAACAACAACTTGCTGAAATGTATAGAAAAGCAAATGACTTCCACAAGGAACTCAAGACCTTTTTTGCCCCTATGTCTCAAGGCATGAACACTCTTATGGCAAATTTGGAAAACGTAAGAGTTGATGTCTTGACTGTGAAAGAATCTCTGAATTCAATCACCGTGGATATCCAAGAACTCAAGAAGAGTAGCAATTTGATGTTAGAGTCCACGAAGGGTATGATGGATGCTACTAAGAAGGTTGCTTCCTTGGGAGCACAAGCCACCAGCATTGCTTCACAAAATGGAGGGCTGCAGGAGATGGTTGACACATTAGAGTTCAAGATGAAGTCATATGCTGAAGCTACTAAGGTGGCTCAAATCTCTTACTTGCAAGAGCATGAGGTTGAGAAGGAGAACCAATTGGTGAGAATGAAGAACTTGAGGATTTCAGGTTTGCCAGAGGTTGAGAAAGAAGACATCAAGGCCATAGTGTGTGAGTTTATTGCTGATTCTTTGAGAGTACATGATCCTCAAATTGTGCAAGCATACAGATTAGGACACAAAGGTGCACAACCAAGAAGCATTTTGGTGAGGTTTGGCTAAGAAACTTAGAGGAATTCAATGATTGCAAACAAGGCTATACTGAAGGAGCGGTGCATCTGGTTGGACACGGATCTCACATCTCTCCAATGGCATGCAAAGAAGGGAGAATCAACAAAAGTGAAGGAGGCTCAACAAGCAGGTTTTGTTGCATTCTTGAGAGATAATAGAGTTGTGATAACTCAAAAGAAATTATCAACTACTGCATAGCAATTCCAAACCCTTAGAGTGTTGTTTTGGAATGTTCATGGCCTCACACATACAAAGTACTCTAGCGCTAAGCTTTTGTGGGATGATGCTGATTTGATCAATCTTGTGGAGACATGGGAACATGAATGAAATACCATTCAAGATATTGAAGGTTTCACTCTTGTTGGTTCAACCAAGAACAAGCGGAGGCAACATAGAAGAAGGTGCTTTGGAGGTATTGCTACTTACATCAAATTTGGCTTTGAAAAATCAGTCTCTTTGATATGTCAAGATTCAAGTGCACAATACCAATGGCTGAGGATTGGAGGAGTTGCCACACCTTGGTTCCTTGCTGTTTGCTACTTTGCTCCGTAGACATCACCAATCTATTCAAGTGGAGCTCTCAACACCATGCAGCCTTTCCACTCCTTCACAAAGGATGTGTTGGAGTTTCAAAGTAAAGGTGTAGTACTTGTTCTTGGTGATTTCAATGCTAGGATCCAACCCTCTTAGAGCCCTTAGTTGAGTGACCTTGATAATGATCCTTTTCACAGCTTGATAGACCATTCTAGTGCTTGGTCTTGCTCTTCCAAAGATCTTATGTCCAACCCCATGAGTGAGCACATTTTAGCTTTGGTACCAATTGTAGCTTGAAGATCTTGAATGGCCTTTCTCAATTTCAAAAAACTTGTAAAAGCACATGCTTTGCCTCAGGTGGATCAAGCACCATAGATTATATTCTCACTTCAGCTAATGATGTCTACCTTGTCTCAGATTTTGCTATTTTAGATCCTCAACCAGAATCTAACCATGCACCTCTATCTTAAACCATCCTTCTTCCTGCCTCAATAGAACCACATTACCTATTGACCATGCCTTTAGAGGAAAAATTTGTCAAGAGTTTCACAAGAGAGATTTGTACCAACAAGCTATCCAAGGGAAATTGAGTTCTATGAAGTGTAGTTCTGATTTTCAACAACGTAGTGATCAGTTGGTTGAACTTCTTCAATCTACATCAACTTCTTTGTTTCCAAGAGGTTCTCACAGGAAGAGACTTGGTCTCCCTTGCAATAGGTGGTATGACGCTGATTGCAAAATTGCAAGGATCAAAGCTATGGATAGGTCTCTTGATCAGATTGCACAAAATCAGGCCTTTGTTTTGCATAGAAAGTTGGTAAAGTGCAAAAAGTGAGCATTTTTGAGACTCAAGGGGGTTGATTTGAGCACTGAACTAAGGAGCAATCCCAAGAATTTTTGGAAGAAGGTAACCAGAAGATCTCCATCTCCATTTCTGGAACTTAACAAGCTCTGTGACTATGTGAAAGATTTGTACTTTTTCCGTGATACTCCAATGAACAATGAAACAATGAAATATAAAGCCCGAAAGACCCAAAGAGTCAAAAAGCTGGAAACACAATACAAACACATGAAATGTGAGCCTAGGCAAGGGCCTTGGGCATCTGATAAATCTGTCACAAATTGGACGAATGTAAACAAACCTCTGTCATGTACTTCCCTAATGCGAAAGCTTTAACCTGTCAGAGAGTTGAGAAATCACTACAAGTAATCTGATGTCTTACTCTAATCTGCTTGTAACAAGTGCAATCAACAAACACATGGTGCTCAACCTCAACTTTGCTCATAGAACAAAATTTGCAAAGTCCCATGGAGTGCTCTATTTGTTGCCAACGCTCTTGTTCTACTTCTAGTCTATGAGAACTAGTTCTATATTGAGCAAATAACATGTCTAAGTGAAGTAGAAATCCTAGCCAAGAGATAATCTTGCTCACAATTCACCAACATAGGATTTACAAACTGCTGATAGAACACCATCTTGGTATCGAGTTGCTGCCATAAGCGTAGTAAGAACTGCTCCTTGATCACGTCTCAAAGTGCAATAGGTTCCAATCTCCAATATTGCTCACAAACATTCCACCTTGTGGCCCATGCAATCAGATTTGTATACCAACCAATAAATGGAGTGGCACAAAAATCTTGGTAGGGAAGTCTCTCATGCTCCATGGACCTCACCTCAATGGCATATGTGAGAGCCAAGAACAAAGCTTCAGCCTTCAAGGGGCAAAAACCCTATTTCAGCAAGCAACAATACATAAGGAGTTTGAGTCCTCACTCCAAGTTCATCACACAAAAATAGTTTCTGAATTTTCTTCACCTTTTGCCACCATGTCTTCTTATTACCTGGACCTCAAATCTGAGCACCATAGAGAACCACCGGCTGCACAAGAGATCTGAACAGCACCTTCTTCAACTCCCATGTGGTAAGATGAGCAAGTCAAGAGCAATTCATGAGTGAATACAAAGCTTTAAACCTTGCATTGATTTCATCTTCACACAAGTAGACCAACTATAGTCATGAGAAAACTCAAGGCCTAAGTACTTATAAGAAGAAACTTGCTCTAATTGCTATCCATCAAAAAAGAAAGGTGTGACACCTTTAGAACCCACTACAATCACCTTGGACTTGTCAAGGTTCACCTCTATCTTTGTTTGATTGCAAAAGCAATGTTGAGAATCCAACAACTTCAGTAAACTCTATGGATTGGTAGAGAGTAGCACTACATCATCTGCATAAATGAGTGCATCTATGCATCAAAGAGCCAACCTGTACACCTATAGCTCCAACTTCCATGAGTAGACTCTAGATCATAGATGAAGATTCCAAACAGAGTTGGAGATAGAGAGCAACCTTAAATCACACCCATTGTGCTAAGGACATCTTGAGAGCTCAAAGATGAAAGTTTCACAATCACTTTCTCATAGAGTCTAGAGATAGCACGAATCAGATCAGCTGATACACCCACTTCAGTGAGTCTCTCACTTAGAGATTTCCTAAGCACCTTATCAAAGGCCTTCTTGAAATCAATAAATGCAACAAGGAGAGCTCTCCCAACACCTTTAGAAATCCAACACAAAACATGGAGTACCAATAGGTGATCCAATAGGTACTAAGCCTGATCTGAAACTTGCTTGGCACTTAGCTCAAACTTTGTACTTTTCTGCCCATATATTCCAAAATTTGACCATACAACTTGGCAAAGACACTACCAACAAGTATGGTATGGTAATTGGTGACAACATCTCTCTGGCCAGACTTGTGAATAGGAACTTCCTTCTTTAAGCACCATCTATCAGGAAAGCCACACTTGATTGCTTCATTCAAATGAGAAGTGAGTACTGCAATCAAATGGCTGTGCCCCACTTCAAAAGTTCAACACATAGTCCATCAAGGTTTCAGCCTTACCATTGGCCAACTTCTTCAATTGGTACTTGACATCAGCTTCAGAGATGGTGAGAGCTGATCCAAAGCAAGGTGCCATGCTTGGAACATCAGGGAAAAGTTACAGATCTTTCACATAGTCACAAAGCTCATTCAAGTCCAGCAATGGAGATGGAGATCTGATAGTTACCTTCTTCCAGAAAGCCTTGAGATTTCTCTTTGATTCAATGCTCAACTCAACCTCCTTCAGTCTCAAAAATGCCCGCTTTTTGCACTTCACCAATTTTCTGTATGAAACAAAGGCCTGATTTTGTGCAATCTGATCAAGAGACCTATCCCTAGCTTTGATCCTTGCCATTTTGCAATCAGCATGAAAGCATGTGCTTTTACAAGTTTCTGTAAATTGAGAAAGGCCATTCAAGATCTTCAAGCTACAATTGGCACCAAAGCTCAAAAAGTGCTCACTCAAGGGGTTGGACATAGGATCTTTGTAAGTGCATGACCTGTAACACCCATTTGTGCATGTGTGTGGTATTGTGATATTTAGCTTGGTATTACAAGTACTTAAGAGATATTATTTATATAGAGATAAAGGATGGTTCTATATTAGTCATGGTTAGCTAAAGTTAGTCATAGCTAAGATAGATGGGACCTTACTTTAGAGGAAGTAGAAAAGATGAGCACCACTATTTTGGATTTTAGTGTGTTGACTTGGTATTATTCCTAGGTGTTTGGCTTTGGGGAAAGAGTTGAGAACTCTTGGGCCCGCAAGCCTTTTTGTTTTGGATTCTTCTTTAGTCCAAGGATAGCCCATGTGAAGGAATCCTTGCTTTAGTGGTTGGGTCAAGATAAGGGGAATATGCCCATGTGAATGGATATTCCTTTCTACTTTTTGACTTTACTTGACTTTTAGTCTAGTAACTTGAGTTACTACGGTAATTAGTAACTTTGGTACGTAACTATTTCACAAGTATATAAACAAGGAGTGAGGAGGTACTGATCATCCTTTCATTTGCAACTATCTCTCTCTCATTGAGTTCTCTAGTGAGCAATGTCTTGAGTCTTGGAGTGTTAGCCTTGGAGGAGTATGATGGAGTTGGGGTTCCTTGCCTTCTTAGTCCATGGTGCGCTACCATAATAGCCATCAGAGGTTCATCCTGAGTGAGAGACAGGCCGGCTCACATTTTTGGTTCCGTTGCCGGGACCTCTCTAGAAGGCAAGATAATGTTCCGCGTCCAATTCTACATTAGGCAGAAGGAGGCTATGAGAGCTCACTTGGAGAGAACATTAGGAGAGGAGAGGGCTGAACTTATGTTAGAGAACCAAGATCCATTTGTATACCCTGTAGTTCATTATGATGTCTTTGAGGTGATTTTGTACATCTTGTACACATGAGAGGAATTGGAGAGATTGTGTGAGGTGGATTGCAGATTTTGGGGATTAAGGTGATTTTGGGCAAAATCTCAAGTTTGAGATCTGGACTTGAGATTTCTACACATGATAGCTTGGGTTATCTTTCAGTTAGCACACTTGAAATTATTGAGAGAGCTTCTATGCGCACTGGGCTAGAATTTTTGAAAGTTGATAGGGTAAAGTGCTCCCGCAACTGCATGCTCTCTGGAAAATTGTACAGAGTCTGCCATTTCTTCAATTTTCAGTGAATTGTCCTGAAAATTTCCAGGAAAATTCAGTGCATTGTATCCTACCTGGTGCCACAAAAATTAGAGAGAGATCATTTTTGCGCAGTGCGTTATGAGTTTTTGAAGTGAGGGGGGTGGTTTTCAGACCAAATCTGAAATATGGGTGCTGAATAGAAAGGTGTCTAGGCCAAATGGCTCGATGAAAAGATCTAAAATTTTGCAGGGAGGGACGCCCTAGAGTTGTGATCAAGTGTGGAAAATTTCAGAGGACTGTGACATATTTGTTGGGAGATTTGAGTGACATTGTGAGGAAGGGTCAATTCTGCAGAGTGGAGATCTCATGCATGAGAAGTTTGAGATCAACAAAAAGCATGCTTGAGTGTTTAGATTCATCTTTGGGAACATGGAGGGTCATCAAGAGTGGAAATTGAGATTATGCAAGGTTCCCCAAGGGTTTGAGGTGATTGTAGGGGTGGATTTGAGGAAAAGAGAGTTTACAATAGAATTTGAAGAGAGTGTTGAGAGGATCCAAAAACCTACACCACTTGGAGGAAAGAGTGAGTCTAAGTGCTTTCTATGTGGAGAGAAGGGACATAAGGCAAGTTCATGTCCATTAACCTTTGAGAGCAAGAGATTGAGGGAAAGGAGAGGCTTACTTGACTTGGGTTTGCATGTTGGACCTTCTTCACCAAGATTGGGAGGGAGAAGATCTAAGACCAAGGAGTTGTGTGAGGTTTGTGGAGTTGAAGGACTTCCAAAAGGACATGAGTGTAGTGGAGTAAAAGCACTTTTGGAAACTTTGGTGAAGGATCTTGGAGAGAGTCTTAGTACAGCTACAGAAATACTACCACCTTCATCAGCTAGTTCTCAAGATTAGTGATGGAGATAATCTTTCAACTTATGGATAAACTATCCATGAGAGTTAGATTAATATGCACTTTAGGATTTGATGTTGCTATAGAAATCTTGGAGCAACCTGAACCTTTTGTGTTCCCTAGAGTGGATTATTCTCAGATGGTGTTAGTCATGTATATACTCTATTAGTAATAGAGTGAGAGAAAAGAAAAGAGAAAAAAAAAAAATTAAGAGAAAAGAAAGATAGTGAGGGGTTAAGATGGGGAAACTTCCGGTTTTCTTTGGCAAGGATGGAGAAGATGTGGAGGCCTTTGTGAGAGACTTCAAGAGAGCTTGCATAGGAAACAATGAGAGGAGGAAGAATGAGTGGGCCTCATTATTACCCGATTTCTTTGAGGATGCAGCACTTACATGGTATGAGTCAGAATACCAAAAGAGAGAGAGGAGAGAGGGGGAAGAGGAGTCTTGGGAGACTTTGACTTCAGCACTCATTGAGAACTTTCTTCCTGATGAGAGTTATGAGAGATTGATGAGTGAGGTTACATTTCTCAAGCAAAGAGATGGAGAGAAAGTGAGGGTCTATGTGGAAAGAGTGGAAAAGTTGGAGTCCAGATTTCGCATAGTGTTGAGGAAGGGTGGGGATGATGTGGAGACTACAATGATTGGCATAGGGGCCATGCTCACCAAGAATTTTGTGGGAGGATTGAGACCACAAATTAGAAGCAAGGTGAGATATGAGAAACCTTCTTCCAAGGTTGAAGCTATCAAGATCGCAATTCGTATGGAGGAGAGTTTGGAAGGGGATGAGAGTGATTTGGTGGTGAAGGAGGTTGTGCATCCTCCTCAAGGCTACAAGTATGGTGGAACTTCTGATACTTTGGTGACAAGGGTTGCACCACAAGTAGTAGTTGCTCCAATTCTTGCACCTCCACCAAAAGATCCACTCCAAACCATCACAGAACAACTTGCGGATCTCAAGATCAATGTGGTGCAATTATGGGAGAAGAGAGAGGTGGATCAGAATGTAGGGAGAGGGCCTAGGAGTTATGGAAACCATCCATATAGAGGAGGCCAACCAGCCAACAATTTCAATGATAGAAATTGTTTTGGTTGTGGGGGAAGAGGCCATATCCAAAGGAATTGCCCAAATTCCACTTACCATGGAGGAAGGGGTTATGAGGGAGCCAATAGAGGGAAAGAGGGAGGTAGTGAAACCCAAGTGGCTCCTAATCCCAACAAAGGTAAGGGGATAGCATCCATAGATGTGGTTGAAAGCAAGTATGAGAAGGGAGAGTGCTCAAACTCCAAGGGTCCTAATTTGGAGCTTTTGGCACAAGAGAAGAAGAGAGCTCGTTTTGCAGAGGATGTTCACTCTTCTCAAGGATTTACTTCAAGCAAGGATACTCCTATGTCTACTAGGAGCACTCGCACCTCAACACCATCAACAACAAAGACTCCAAGGAAGAAGTTGGGGATGGAGGACTTCTTGATCTCCAAGCAACAATGGAACTACAATGTGTTGGAGGATGTTGGTAGTCACAAGGCTAACATCACAGTGGGCCAATTAATTGCTTTGAACCCTACCTTGAGAAAGGAGCTTAGAGGTGGTTTGAGTTCTACAAGGAGCAAGAAGAAGAAGAAGGCAAAAGTTCCAATATCAATGGGGGTGGTGGATGCCAAGCCAGCACCATGGGAAGCTTGTGAATATGCCTCCAAGATTGATGTGAGAGTGAATGGTCACAACATCAAGGATGCATTGGTTGATGGAGGATCAGCAGTGAATGCCATGTCAGAAAGGTTGATGAAGAAGTTGGGTATGATACCCTCAAGAGCTTCAACATTTGTGGTGAGCATGGCAAACAAGCAACAAGTTCGACCAGTAGGAGTGATGGATAAGGTGGTAGTTTCAGTTATGGGAGTTCAAAATCTCATGACTTTCCAAGTCTTGAAGGATTCAAGCTATGACTTACTTCTTGGGAGGCCATGGTTGAGAGCAGCACGCACAACTGATCGATGGCACAAAGGGTACTTAAGGATTGGGCCATCAAACCATAGAGTCACTGTTCCTGTGACTAACACCACCAACACCTCACATTCAGATACCCCATCTTCTGATTATTGGGAATCTGATTCTGAAGGAGGAGCTTCAGGTGTGGACACAAGCATGGAAGAGGAGACTTCCACGGAGGAGGATGAATCTGAATCTGATTCAGATGTGTATCCTTTGTGTGCTATGGATTTTGCACCTAAGCCAGAGGTTTTGAAGGACCCAGATAAATCACCATTGACACTTGAGGAGGTAGAGAGAAGGTTATCTACCCTCAAGTATGGCCCAAATGTTACCAAGGAGGAGAAGGTGAGATTTGAGGAGATTTTCCGCAAGTTCATCCATGTGTTTGCTTTTAGTTACAAGGATTTGAAGGAAGTCACCTTGGAGGAGCACAAGATAGAGGTGGAGTCACATGCAAGACCAATCCGCCAAAAGCAACGTCGCATTAGCCCACCAATATCTTTGGTTGTGAAGGAGGAGATTGATAAGCTCAAGGAGGCTGGATTTATCTTTGAGGTGGAGAATTCAGAATGGGTGTCTCCAATTGTCATTGTGAAGAAAAAGAATGGCAAGCTTCGAGTATGTGTGGATTACAAGAAGCTTAATGCTGTTACCAAGAAGGACTACTACCCATTGCCATTCATTGATGAGATCTTGGAGGAGGTTGCAGGTCATGAGAGGTACAGTTTTGGAGATGGTTATAGTGGATATAACCAAATCAAGATTGCACCAGAGCATCAACAACTCACCACATTCACCACACCTTGGGGAACTTACGCTTTCAAGGTCATGCCTTTTGGGCTTTGCAATGCTCCAGCCACATTCCAACGGTTCATGAACAAGGTATTTGAACCTTTCATTGGGAAATTTGTGAGAGATTTCATTGATGACTTTTGTGTCTATGGGAGCAAGGAGGAGCACTTTGAGCACCTAATCAAAGTCTTGCAACGCTTGGATGAGGCAAATGCATCACTCAACCCAGAGAAGTGCATTTTTGGATGTGAAGAAGGTCTACTTTTGGGGCACATCATCTCCAAGGATGGAATAGCAGTTGATCCTGAGAAGGTGAGGAAAATCTCAGACCTTCCATTCCCTTCAAGCTTGACAAAGTTACGCCAATTCTTAGGAATGGTTGGGTACTATAGGAGGTTCATCTTCTCATTTTCCAACAAGGCTTATGCATTGACCATCTACATGAAGAAGGGTGTAGATTACATGGTGATTTTGGAAGACAAGGAGGCTCTCAAAGCTTTTGAGGAGCTCAAGCGATCCCTTGTTGTAGCTCCAATTCTTGCTAAACCTGATTGGAGTAAGCCTTTCATCCTCTACACTGATGCTTCTAATGTAGCTATAGGATGCACTCTTAGTCAATTAGACCAAGATGGGCATGATCATCCAATAGCTTATGCTAGTAGGCAGATGGTTTCAGCAGAGAAGAACTACTCTGTCACAGAGAGAGAAGGGTTGGCAGTGATCTTTGGTCTCAAGAAGTTTAGACACTACTTGATTGGAGGGAAAGCCACAATTGTCACGGATCACAAGGCTTTGAAGTACATCTTCAACAAGCCTAATGTTGAAGGGAGACTAGCAAGGTGGATGATTCTCTTGTCTGAGTATGACTACACAATTGAGGATAGGCCAGGAAAGAAACATGCAAATGCTGATTTGTTATCTAGAGCCTATGATCATGATGGAGATGAGCCAGTAGATGATTCCTTCCCGGATGAGGAGCTCATGACAATCTCAGTCACTCAAGAGGTTCCAATGGAGTACAAGGAGATTGTGGATTTTGTGACAAGAGGTAACTATCCAGAAGGGATGCATGCTAGGGAGAGGAAGGCCCTTGCAGCAAGATCTAGACCTTACACAATGGTGGATGATATTCTTTTTCACCAAGGAGCAGATGGTCTACTTCGAAGAGCAGTGGGTAAGGAAGAGTCTATCCTACTCATAAAGGAGTTTCATGAAGGTTTAGTATGTGGAGGACACTTTGCAGGAAAGGTGACTGCTTTCAAGATTCTAGATGCAGGTTACCATTGGAGAGGGATTTTCAAGGATTGTCTTGATTATTGCAAAACTTGTCATGTTTGTCAAGCTTTTGCTAGAAAGTCTACATCCACTCCACCACTTAGATCAATTCCATTGCTAGGACCCTTTGAGAAGTGGGGAATTGATTTTGTAGGACCTCTCAATAGAACCCCAAGGAACAATCGGTACATTGTGGTAGTTACTGATTACCTTACCAAGTGGGTTGAGGCTAGACCATTGAGGGACAAGAATGAAGATGAAGTGGGTAGATTTCTTTATGAACGCATTATCACTAGGTTTGGATGCCCTTTGGAGTTGGTTTCTGATAGAGGAGGAGAGTTTACAGGAAGCATTACTACAGCCATGCTACGACATTTCTCTATCACACATAGAGTAACTACATCCTATAAGCCAAATTCCAATGGCTTGGCAGAGAGAACCAATCAGACCTTGTGCATGATGTTGGCCAAAGATGCAGAAATGGAGGGGGCTAAACATCATTGGGACAAGAGGATTCATGCAGTTTTGTGGGAGTATAGGACAACCATGAAGACTTCCACTGGATATTCTCCATTCCAATTGGTGTATGGTATTGAGTCTACCTTACCTATTCACTTTGATCTTCCTACCTTCCAAAGCATTCATAGAAGATTGAAGAAAGCACAAGGAAGTGATGCAGGGAAGTCAAGGAAGGATCAACTCATGGAGTTGGAAGAGGCAAGAGCAGTTGCTATGGTTCGAGTGGAGCAAGCCCAAAGGAAACAAAAGGAGAGCTATGACAAGAGGCAAGGCAAGAAGAAGGTGGAGCCTTTGAAAGAAGGTGATTGGGTAATGTTGTTTGATTCCATTCGATTCAAGAGAGTACAAAAGAAGTTTTTGCCTAAGTACTTTGGACCTTTCATAGTAGAGAAGGTGTGGGGAAATTACACTTATGATCTCAAGGAGTTGGGAGGAAGACACTTTGATAGGATTAACCATGATAAGTTGAAGATGTACCATAGAAGGTAGAGAGACCTTCACTTTGAGGACAAAGTGAAAACTTAGTCTGGGGGTAAATGTAACACCCATTTGTGCATGTGTGTGGTATTGTGATATTTAGCTTGGTATTACAAGTACTTAAGAGATATTATTTATATAGAGATAAAGGATGGTTCTATATTAGTCATGGTTAGCTAAAGTTAGTCATAGCTAAGATAGATGGGACCTTACTTTAGAGGAAGTAGAAAAGATGAGCACCACTATTTTGGATTTTAGTGTGTTGACTTGGTATTATTCCTAGGTGTTTGGCTTTGGGGAAAGAGTTGAGAACTCTTGGGCCCGCAAGCCTTTTTGTTTTGGATTCTTCTTTAGTCCAAGGATAGCCCATGTGAAGGAATCCTTGCTTTAGTGGTTGGGTCAAGATAAGGGGAATATGCCCATGTGAATGGATATTCCTTTCTACTTTTTGACTTTACTTGACTTTTAGTCTAGTAACTTGAGTTACTACGGTAATTAGTAACTTTGGTACGTAACTATTTCACAAGTATATAAACAAGGAGTGAGGAGGTACTGATCATCCTTTCATTTGCAACTATCTCTCTCTCATTGAGTTCTCTAGTGAGCAATGTCTTGAGTCTTGGAGTGTTAGCCTTGGAGGAGTATGATGGAGTTGGGGTTCCTTGCCTTCTTAGTCCATGGTGCGCTACCATAATAGCCATCAGAGGTTCATCCTGAGTGAGAGACAGGCCGGCTCACAGACCAAGCACTAGAATGGTCTATCAACCTGTGGAAAGGATCATTCTCAAGGTCACTCAACTCAAGGATATGAGAGGCTTGGATCCTAGCATTGAAATCACCAAGAACAAGTACTGCATCTTTACTTTGAAACTCTAACACATCCTTTGTCAAGGAGTGGAAAGGTTGCATGGTGTTAAGAACTCCACTTGAATAGATTCATGATGTCAATGGGGCAAAGTAACAAACAACAATGAAACAAGGTGTGGCAACTCCTCCAATCCTCAGCCATTGGTATTGTCCACTTGAATCTTGACCTATCAAAGAGACTGATTTTTCAAAGCCAAATCTGACATAAGTAGCAATACCTCCAAAGCCCCTTCCTTTGTGTTGTCTCCGCTTGTTCCAAGTTGAACCAACAAGAGTGAATCCTTCAATATCTTGAATGGTGTTTCCTTCATGTTCCCATGTCTCCACAAGATTGATCAGATCAGCATCATCCCACAAAGGCTTAGTGTGACAACCTAGCAAATATCACTTTTGCGGTAATCAGGTAAGTAAAGTTTGTTCCCGTAGAGATATGAGTCAGAATTGGTCAAATACAAAGCAAAGTAACAATTGAAGTTCTTCTTGGTTGTGTCTTTAATCTCTCAGGTAGAAACCACACCCAGAAGAGAGTAACAAGCACTGATTCTCAATCTTGTCACAAATTATCACTCCTTAGTCACAACTTCTTCAATTCTTTCCAAACAATCTTGATTGTGATGATTCAGGCTCCCAAAAATGGCACTTCATTGCAAAACAACTTTGCCTTAGAATTGTGTTCCACCTCTCCACTGAAGGCACAACTTTCTCAATCCAAATTGCTTCACATCAACTTTGTGCTGCACTCACAAATGCAAAATACTACCAACACTACAATTCCTCTTAGAACTGTCAAGGCATTGCTTCAATTGCACTTCACTCAAGATCAAACACACAAAATGAAGATCAAGTCTATGGAATCCAACATCCAACAAGCACATTGACTTGCACTTTGAATTTATCCAAACACTCACAAACACAATTGCAAAGCTGGTACTCGGAATCAAGCTCAAGCAACGAGCAATGCTTCACAGCACTTTGCTTTATCTATTCTCAGAAATAATGAGCACTGAACAACATAAGACTGCAAATGCCAATCTTAAATAGTGAAGCAAACAACAATTCTAACAAAAACATCGTTCTACAACAACTCTTCTAACCTACAGATCTGAAATGACAATGCACTTTTTCATATCTACCTCTTCAAATCTCAAATATATTTCTAATCCGATCCAATATCTACTTCATCATCGGCTTTCAAACCCAAAGTAATTTTGCTCACTACTACTCTATCTTTGGGTCTCACAACTCCTTATTCCTCTACCAAATCTAACAATTCTTTTTCTTGATCTGAAATTCCACTAGTGGGTAATCTATCTAACTCATTATCTCCCGACCCACTCTTCTCTAATGTCTCCAATGGCAAATCCAAAGACACCTGCACTCCTACTTCTGCAACTTTGGGTCTTTGTACTTCTTCTACCTCACTACAAAGTTTAGCTAACTTTGTTCTAATCAGGTCTAGTCTAAGACACACATTGTCCCCCACCTCTAACATCTTCTTATGTACACGATCTTGCAGCCAGATTAACAAATTATTCAACTCGGTGTCCTTCGCCTTCCTCTTACGTGTTTCTTGCACTAGCAACTTTAACTCGTGTAGCCTCGCTTCTTTGAGTTTGCACTCCATCTCTATCCTCAGCATGGCCTTAATTTTGTTAACAACACCTTCCACTTCACTAGTTTCTTCCATTATTGTACACTTTTCCTTCTTCCTCTCTTCTTCCAACTCACTACAATATATTTGAAGCTCATCTTCAAACTCAGCTTTCAATGCTCCCTTCTCCTTTCAATGTACAGCAAGTTGTTCCTCAGCCTCGCACACCAACCCTCTCAAACAATCTTCTCCTCTACTACGCTCTGTCAACTCTCGTTGCCAAGCCTGATCTTTTTCCGCTGCCCTCTTCTTAAGGCTCTCCAACTCTTGTTCCATCACCGCAGCAATTGCCTTGGAGTGTATTAATTTGACATGCACCGCTGCAATTTCTCCCTTCAATCCCGCAGTCATCACAATCATCTCCTTCACTTCCTCATGACTCTTGACTAGCTCTTCCCTTGTCACTTCAAAGTGCTTACTCCAAAGAACCTCCTCCACCTAAAGTTCTTCAACTTCCATCTCCACTCTTGTCAGCTTACGTTGCAACAACAAAGTTTTGGCACTCCAGGTTTTTACTACCGCTAACTCATCGGGTATGTTGAGCTTGGCACTTATCATCTCTAACTTCTTCTCCTGCAACATCACCAACAACGGGCATACTACTTTGGACAAATAGTCCACTCCTTTGCTCCTTGCATCCTTGGCTTGGATTTTGGGTTCCGTTTCTTCTATACTTGGTACCTTGCTCCAAAGTTGAGATCTTTGTACCTTCAAAGTTTCCTCCTTTTGAGTAAGGTTATTGGGCCCCATTGTCGATACGCTCAGGATCTTCTCACGCTTGGCAGCTTGAGGTTGTGATTTGACTTCTTCTTCTCTCTTACCACACCGTTCCAGCATGGAAACCTCGGGGCTCGGCTTTTCAACATCTTCCATCGGCTGTACCCCTTGCTGAACTTCCGCCTTGCCTTCACTGCTGCTACTCAATTCTTTGCTTTGTAGCGTAAACTCCTCTTCTTTGCTTGACACTCCTCCCTTTGATCTGGTTTCTCCTTCCAATTCTTCTTCTTCCTCTTGCATGACTTCCTTCGACTTCACCATCACCGCCATTGGGTTAAGCCTTGGAACTTTTTGGGGTTGTAAAATTGCAACCCGAGTCTTAGGCTTGGTCCTCTTCCTTGCCCTCGGAAGGTCAATTGCTATGATCTTTTCTCTACCACTCTCTTGGTAGTACTGATCCCTCTCTCTTACTCTCTCCATATAATATCGCTCATCTGCATCGACTTCCTTATGTAAATTTGGATGAAAGTGCAACCTCATTTGACTTTGCTCTTCCAAAGTTAGTAGGCTTAACCCAAAATAAAAATGCACTGCGAATGTGTGACAACCCGGCAAATATCACTTTTGCGGTAATCGGGTAAGTAAAGTTCATTCCCACAGAGATACGAGTCAGAGATATCCAAATACAAAGTCAAACAGTAACATGTAGTTCTTCTTGGTTGCATCTTTAATCTCTCAGGTAGAAACCACACCCAGGAGAGAGTAACAAGCACTGACTCGCAGTCTTGTCACAAATTAACACTCCTTAATCACAAGTCCATCAAATCTTTCCAAACAATCTTGATTGTGATGATTCAGGCTCTCCCAAAAATGGCACTTCACTGCAAAACAACTTTGCCTCAGAATTGTGTTCCACCCCTCAACTGAAGGCACAACTTCCTTGATCAAAATTGCTTCACATCAACTTTGCACTACACTCACAAATGCAGAATACTACCAACACTACAATTCCTCTCAGATCTGTCAAGGCATTGCTCCGATTGCACTTCACTCAGGATCAAACACACAGAATGAAGATCAAGGCTGTGGAATCCAGCATCCAACAAACACTCTGACTTGCACTTCAAATATCTCCAAACACTCACAAACACAAGTACAACGTTGATACTCGGAATCAAGCTCAAGCAACGAGCATTGCTTCACAGCACTTTGCTTTATCTATTCTCAGAAATAATGAGCACTGAACAACATTTGAATACGAATGCCACTCTTAAGTAGTGAATCAATCAACAGTTCTAACAATTATACCGTTCTACAACAACTTTCCTAACTTGCAGATCCAAAATGATAGTGCACCTCTTCATATCTACCTCTTCAAATCTCAAATTTGATACTAATCCGATCCGATGTCTACTTCGTCCTCGGCTTTCAAACCTGAACCCGAAGTAACTTTACTTCTTACTACTCTATCCTTGGGTTTCACAAATCCTAATTCCTCCACTAATTCTAACATTTCTCCTTCCTGATATGAAATTCCTATCATAGTTAAGCCTTCTAAATCTCTATCTCCCAACCCACTCTTCTCTAAAGTGTCAAATGTCAAATCCGAAGACACTTGCACTCCTATCTGTCTTACTTTGGGTTTGACTACTATCAATTCCTTTACTAATTCTACTATGTCATCATCAAGAATTGTAATTGAAAGCATGGGTACACTATCTACACCTTCAATTTGTAACCCATTTTCCCCTAATCACTCATGTTACTAACCCGAAGACACTTACTATCTGATCCTGCACTTCGGGTTTATTCACTACTGCTACTTCTCCTTCAATTCATGTTCCATCTTTAATCAAGACTGAAATTGAAGTCATGGGTATTCTAACTATCTTCTATCTCTACTCTAACTTCATCTGATGTTTTCCACAAGATTCTTGAAGTCACCTTCACTACACTCTGAGGTTCGACTTCCTCAGATTTAGTCGGTCATCTTAGTCTTGAGGTGAAGTCTTTAGACCTAAAGTCATGTAAACCTAAAGTCCGAAGTACAAAGTATGAAGTCCGAAGTCACATTGACCCGAAGAACCTCAACCCGAAGTACATCTACTCTCAAAACTTCAAATGCTTGTAACTTCTTCTACATACCTCCAAACTTTGCTATTTTGGTGGCAATAGAAAGCCCTGAACAAGACGCTTCCAACGAGATATAGCACGCTTGATTTGGAATTGTCATAACTGAGATATGATCCTAGAAAGAATCCTGACCTGTAACCTCCCTTCCTCCTTCGGCGTCTGATCCGAGTTTTTCCTCCTCTGACACGAAGTAAACTTCTTTGGGTTTGATCCAGTCTGAGTCATTCTTCCTCTTACATGAAGTTGACTTCCTCGGGTCTGATCAAAACACAAGTTTACACTCATTTCTTCTCCATTTGGTTTCAATTTGGTTTCAGCAAGACACTTCTTCTTCAAAACTTGTCCAAAATGAAAAATGTGGGTACCACAAAATGACACAAAATAGTGTGGTGGCATATCCATTCTATGATGCAAGCACTTTGCACAATCTACTGCCTCTCCTCCAAACATTTGGTGAAAGAACACCGCTTATTGCATAGTTACATAGGTGGTTTGCTCAGGATTGAACATGGCCATCATTGCGCTTACAATTCCTCTCCTCTCAGGATCTTTATAGCTATCCACCTTATATCCATTCTTCATGCGGGGTCAATTGAACAACTTCCTAACTTTGGCAGTTTCTTTTGAAGCGTCACACTTCCGATAGAAGGTGGTATTGTGAGCCAACTTGTCTCTCACTCAAGATGAACCTCTGATGGCTATTATGGTTGCGTACCATGGACTAAGAAGGCAAGGAACCCCAACTCCATCATACTCCTCCAAGGCTAACACTCCAAGACTCAAGACATTGCTCACTAAAGAACTCAATGAGAGAGAGATAGTTGCAAATGAAAGGATGATGAGTACCTCCTCACCCCTTGTTTATATACTTGTGAAATAGTTATGTACCAAAGTTACTAATTACCGTAGTAAACTCAAGTTACTAGACTAAAAGTCAAGTAAAGTCAAAAAGTAGAAAGGAATATCCATTCACATGGGCATATTCCCCTAAGCATGTGGTCTTATCTTGACCCAACCACTAAGTCAAGGATTCCTTCACATGGGCTATCCTTGGACTAAAGAAGAATCCAAACCAAAAAGGCTTGTGGGCCCAAGAGTTCCCAACTCTTTCCTCAAAGCCAAACACCTAGGAATAATACCAAGTCAACACACTAAAATCCAAAATAGTGGTGCTCATCTTTTCTACTTCCTTTAAAGTAAGGTCCCCTCTATCTTAGCTATGAATAAATTTAGCTAACCATGACTAATATAGAACCATCCTTTATCTCTATATAAATAATATCTCTTAAGTACTTGTAATACCAAGCTAAATATCACAATACCACACACATGCACAAATGGGTGTTACATTTACCCCTGGACTAAGTTTTCACTTTGTCCTCAAAGTGAAGGTCTCTCTACCTTCTATGGTACATCTTCAACTTATCATGGTTAATCCTATCAAAGTGTCTTCCTCTCAACTCCTTGAGATCATAGGTGTAATTGCCCCACACCTTCTCCACTATGAAAGGTACAAAGTACTTAGGCAAAAACTTCTTTTGCACTCTCTTGAATCGAATGGAATCAAACAACATTACCCAATCACCTTCTTTCAAAGTCTCCACCTTCTTCTTGCCTTGCCTCTTACCTCTAGCTAACCATGACTAATATAGAACCATCTTTTATCTCTATATAAATAATATCTCTTAAGTACTTGTAATACCAAGCTAAATATCACAATACCACACACATGCACAAATGGGTGTTACATTACCTCCTACCTCTCCAGCTTCCCTTCCTAACACTACTCTCCAATCTGCCTCCGTCCATCAAGCGGGATTCCCTCTCTTCCCCTCATGCTTTGGCCCATCCTTGCAATTGCTAGCTGCAATTTCTACCATGAAACCTAGAAAATTGAAATTCCAGTTCTAGGCCAGGAATGTGATATGAAGTCTAGTCAAGACTTTGATCCGCGCTATTACATCTAATTGATGAATTGCAAGCCCTCTCACTGCACTCTGCTTGCTCACTTTCGGTGCCATTGTGTGCTTCCTCACTTTTCTCTTGTTGAAGATTGTCCCCAAAATCCTAATCCACTCCTCTTCCTACGGATTTGCAATTTGCATGACTTCGGATCAACTCTGAATAAGCATCGGGTAGGAACTGGACATGGCTTCTTCTTCTTGCACACCTTGTAATTTTATAGTCCTGCGCCAATCAGTCACTCTTTAGTCACTACTCCTCTCAAATTTCTGATTTGGTGAAGTTGTTGCCTGTCACTATCAAGAAGTTCTTTGATCCCGAGGTCATTACTTTCTTCTCCCGTAATTTCTTGATTATGCCGACTTCAAAGAAGTTTGTTACAAGTTCTTTGGATCCGCTCGCGCCGCTCGCTACAAAGTCTCTCTCTCTTTGTCTTTGTCTTCGGCTTCTTCTTCATGTCTTGGCCCAAAGTTGACTTCAGGTCCATGTTGGCAGGGCCAATCTGAGTACTTTGCCTTATGACCCAAGCCACATTACCTTGGGTTTTATCGCAAAGACTCTTTTCTTTGCCTTCTTTGGTCATATAGGCACAATCCGACTTCTCTATACACTTCTTCTCCTCCATTTTGAAAATAAAAATAAAAATGTGGGTACCACAGAAATCACTACAAGTAATCTGATGTCTAACTCTGATCTGCATGTAACAAGGGCAATCAACAAACACATGGTGCCCATCTTCAACTTTGCTCATAAAACACAATTTGCAAAGTCGCATGGAGTGCTCTATCTGCTGCCAACGTCCTTGTTCTACTTCTAGTTTATGAGAACTTGTTCTATATTGAGCAATAACAAGTCTAAGTAAAGTAGAAATCCTAGCCAAGAGATAATCTTGCTCACAATACACCAACATAGGATTTATAAATTGCTGGTAGAACACCATCTTGGTACCGAGTTGCTATCATAAGCAAAGTAAGAACTACTCCTTGATCACTTCTCGTAGTGCAATGGGCTCCAATCTCCAATGTCGCTCAAAAACATTCCACCTTGTGGAATGTTCCTCCGAAGTAAGTAAGTTCAACCCAAAACAAAAATGAGCTGCAAAGTGCATGAAGTAATGCAATGGCACAACCAAGAAGCATTTTGGTGAGATTTAGCTCAAAAACTCAAAGGAATGCAGTGATGGATAACAAGGCTATACTCAAGGAGTGGCATATCTGGTTGGACCCTGATCTCACATCTCTCCAATGGCAAGCAAAGAAGGGAGAATTAGCAGAAGTGAAGGAAGCTCAACAAGAATGCAACAAGTTTTGTTGCATTCTTTAGAGACAATAGAGCTGTGATCACCCAAAGGAAGTTGTCAACTACCGCATAGTAATTCCAGACCCTTAGAGTGATGTTTTGGAATATTCATGGTCTCACACATACCAAGTACTCAAGCACTAAACTTGTGTGAACAATGAACAATGAAATATAAAGCCCAAAAGACCCAAAGAGTCAAAAGGCTGGAAACACAATACAAAACACATGAAATGTGAGCCTAAGCAAGAACCTAGGGCATTTGACCAATCTATAACAAATTGGTCCGATGTAAACTAATCTCCATCATATACTTCACTAATGCTTAAGCTTCAATTTGTAAGACAGTGGAAAAATCACTACAAGTAATTTGATGTCTAACTCTAATCTACATGTAACAAGGGCAATCAACAAACACATAGTGCTCATCCTCTCCTCTCCTAAAAAATATGCAATCAGATCTATATACCAACAAATAGATAGAGTGGCACAAAAATCTTGGTAGGCATATGTGAGAGCTAAGAACAAAGCCTCAAAGGGTAAAAGACCTATTTCAGCAAGCAGCAATACATAAAGAGTTTGACTCCTCACTCCAAGTTCATCACACCAAAATAGTTTCTGAATTTTTTCCACCTTTTGCCACCATGTCTTCTTAGTACCTAGACCCCAAATCTGAGCACCATAGAAAACCACCGGTTGCACAAGACATCTAAACAACACCTTCTTCAACTCCCATGTGGTAAGATGAGCAAGTTCAGAGTGATTCATGAGTGAATGGAAAGCTATAAACCCTACATTGATTCTCATCTTCACACAAGTAGACCAACTATAGTCATGAGAAAACTCAAGGCCTAAGTACTTATGAGAAGAAACTTGCTCCAAACACTGTCCATCAAAAAAGAAGTGTGACACCTTTGGAACCCACCACAATCACCTTGGACTTGTCAAGGTTCACCTCCATCTTTGTTTCATTGCAAACAAGAGAAGATAATCCAACAACTTTTGTAACCTTTGTGGATTGGTAGAGGAGAGCACTACATCATCCGCATAAAGCAATGCATATTGATATCATCAAAGAGCCAACCTGTACAGCTGTAGCTCCAGCTTCCATAAGTAGCCTCTCTAGATCATCGATGAAGATCCCAAACAAAGTTGGGAATAAAGAGCAACCTTAAGTCACACCCATTGTGTTGAGGACATCTTGAGAGCTCAAAGATGAAAGCTTCATAACCACTTTCTCATAGAGTCTAGAGATAGCACCAATCAGATCCGCTGAAACACCAACTTCCATGAGTCTCTCACTTAGTGATTTCCTAAGCACCTTATCAAAGGCCTTCCTGAAATCAATAAATGCAACATAGAGAGCTCTCCCAACACCCTTAGATTTCCACCACAAAACATGGAGTATCAATAGATGATCCAAAGTAATAAAGCCTGATCTGAAACCAGCTTTGCACTTAGCTCAAATTCTGTACTTTTCAACCCAAATACTCAGCCTAGACTCCAAAATTAGACCATACAATTTGGCCAAGATACTACCCACTAGAATGATATGGTAATTGGTGACAATATCTCTCTGACCAGACTTATGAATCGGACCTTCCTGCTTGAAGCACCATCTATCAAGAAAGCCATACCTGATTGCCTCATTCAAGAGAGAAGTGAGTACTGGAATCAGATGGCTACTGCCCCACTTAAGTAGTTCAACACATAGTCCATCAAGGTCTTCATCCTTACCATTAGCCAACTTCTTTAGTTGGTACTTGACATCGGCTTCAGAGATGGTGAGAGCAGATCCAAGCCAAGGTGCCATGCTTGGAACATCAAGGAAAAAGTACAAATCTTTCACATAGCTCATTCAAGTCCAACAATGGAGATGGAGATCTGATGATTACGTTCTTCCCAAAAGCCTTGGGGTTGCTCCTCAATTCAATGCTCAACTCAACCCCCTTGAGTCTCAAGTATGCCCGCTTCTTGCACTTCACCAACTTTCTAGAAGAGACAAAAGCCTGATTTTGTGCAATCTGATCAAGAGACCTATATATAGCTTTGATCCTTGCCATTTTACAATCAAACCAACTATTGCAAGGAAGACCAAGTCTCTTCATGTGAGAACCTCATGTGACCAAAGTAGTTGATGTAGATTGAAGAAGTTCAACCAATGGATCACTACGTTGTTGAAAATCAGAACTCCACTCCATAGAGCTCAATTTCTCATCTACAGCTTGTTGGTACAGATCTGCCTTGTGAGAATCTAGACAAATTTTTCCTCTAAAGGCATGGTCAATAGGTAATGTGGTTCTATTGGTTCAAAGAAAGAAGGATGATACAAGATAGAGGTGCATGGTCAGATTCAAGTTGAGGATCTAAAACAACAAAACTTGAGACAATAGGTATATCACTGGGTAAGGTGAGCATATAATCTACAGTGCTGGATCCACCAAAAGCAAAGCATGTGCTTTTACAAGTTTCTGGAAATTGAGAAAGGCTATTCAAGATCCTGATGCTACAATTGGTACCAAAGCTCAAAAAGCATTCACTCATGGAGTTCGATATGAGATCTTTGGAAGAGCGGGACCAAGCACTAGAATGATCTATCAAGCTATGGAAAGGGTCATTCTCAAGGTCACTAAAGTCAGGAATCTAAGAGGTGCCACTCTATCTATTGGTTGGTATACAAATCTGATTGCATGGACCCCAAGGTGGAATGTTTGTGAGCAACATTGGAGATTGGACGCCATTGCACTACAAGAAGTGATCAAGGAGCAGTTTTTACTTCACTTATGGCAGCAACCCAATACCAAGATGGTGTTTTACCAGCAGTTTGTAAATCCTATGTTGGTGTATTGTGAGCAAGATTATCTCTTGCCTAGGATTTCTACTTCACCTAGACATGTTATTGCTTAGTATAGAACTAGTTCTCATACAAAAGAACTAGAACAAGGACGTTGGCAGCAGATAGAGCAGTCCATGCAAATTTGCAAATTGTGTACTATGAGCAAAGTTGAGGATAAGCACCATGTGTTTGCTAATTGCCCTTGTTACATGCAGATTAGAGTTAGACATCAGATTACGTGTAGTGATTTCTCAACTCTCTTACAAATTGAAGCTTTAGGGTTAGGAAAGTATATGATGGAAAATTAGTTTACATTAGACCAATTTGTTACAGATTAGTCAGATGCTCTAGGCTCTTGCCTAGGCTCACATTGCATTCATTTTGTATTGTGTTTCCAGCCTTTTGACTCTTTGGATCTTCCGGGCTTTATATTTCATTGTTTCCTTGTTGTTGTTTCATTCCTTTGAGGTTTTGAGCCAAACCACACCAAAATGCTTTTTGGTTGTGCACCTTGTTGTCCTTATCTTTATACCTACAGAATTTGAGGATCATGGACTCTCAAAGAATCAGCAATAAACTCACACACTATGGCCTTGGTGTCTTCTCTTCTCTCTATCTCCTTAAATCCTCGAGTTCTTCATTCTCACTTGTTGGTTCTTCTTCTCAACCTCATGCTCTTGCAAGTAAGAGATTTGAGCCACCTTAGAAGCTTCAGCATATGACTTCATCTTGACTCCTAATGTGTCAACCATCTTTTGCAACCCTCCATTTTGCAAAGCAATGTTGGTGGCAAGTGCTCCCAAGGAAGCAACCTTCTCAATAGCATCCACCATACCCTTTATGGAGTCTAACATCAAATTGCTACTCTTCTTGAGTTCTTGGATATCTACGGTGATCAAATTCAGAGGTTCTTTCATAGTCAAGACATCTACTCTTACGGTATCCAAATCTGCCATAAGAGTGTTCATGCATTGAGACATAGGGGCAAAAAAGCTCTTGAGTTCCTTGTGGAAGTCATTTGCTTTTCTATACATTTCAGCAAGCTGTTATTGCTTTAAAGTTATCTCAACAATATTTTGCATCATCTTTGAAGCTTCTTGTCTAGAAGCTTCAAACAGCTACTATGAGAATATATCATCTTCTTCACTCACGCTCTATGGAACTCTTGGAATTTTGGTTTGCAAAACCTTAATGAAATTTTACAGATTGAAAATTCAATGGTTTCTACTTCACATAGTGAGATTGTACATGAATCTATATTCATGAATATCTCTATAGGTACTTGTTCTAATGAAGCAAAAATCTACTCATTTGGACTTGTAAATCAAAAGTTATAAACTTTTGAATTTACACTTTTCTACATGGAAATTTTGGAATCTTATTGATTTAGAAAATTCATAACCTTGGCCACATTACTTCTAAATCTACAAATGAGATCTCAATCAAAAGCTCTTGAGGACCTCTTTTTAATGAATTTAAAAACAACTCATTTGAGCAAATAGATATTGAGTTATGCCCTCTAGAGTTTTCAACACAAAGGAAGGTGCTTTGGAGGTATTGCTACTTACGTCAAATTTGGCTTTGAAAAATCAGTCTCTTTGATAGGTCAAGATTCAAGTGAACAATACCAATGGCTGAGGATTGGAGGAGTTGCCAAACCTTGCTTCCTTGCTGTTTGTTACTTTGCTCCGTTGACATCACCAATCTATCCAAGTGGAGTTCTCATCACCATGCAGCCTTTCCACTCCTTGAGAAAGGATGTGTTGGAGTTTCAAAGTAAAGGTGCAGTGCTTGTTCTTGGTGTTTTCAATGCTAGGATCCAAGCCTCTCAGATCCTTAAGTTGAGTGAAATTGAGAATGATCCTTTCCACAGCTTGATAGACCATTCTAGTGCTTGGTCCCGCTCTTCCAAAGATCTTATGTCCAACCCCATGAGTGAGCACTTTTTGAGCTTTGGTACCAATTGTAACTTGAAGATCTTTAATGGCCCTTCTCAATTTCCAAAAACTTGTTGAAGCACATGCTTTGCCTCAAGTGGATCAAGCACCATAGATTATATGCTCACTTCAGCTAATGATATCTACCTTGTCTCAGATTTTGTTGTTTTAGATCCTCAACCAAAATCTGACCATGCACCTCTATCTTGTACCATCCTTCTTCATTGCCTCAACAGAACCACATTACCTATTGACCATGCCTTTAGAGGAAAATTTTGTCTAGATTTTCACAACAGAGATTTTTGCCAACAAGCTATCCAACAGAAATTGAGTTCTATGAAGTGGAGCTCTGATTTTCAACAACGCAGTGATCAGTTGGTTGAACTTCTTCAATCTACATCAACTTCTTTGTTTCCAAGAGGTTCTCACAGGAAGAGACTTGGTCCCCCTTGCAATAGGTGGTATGATGCTGATTGAAAAATTGCTTGATGGTGCACAACAAGGCACAACTTCCTTGATCAAAATTGCTTCACATCAACTTTGCACTGCACTCACAAATGCAGAATACTACCAACACTACAATTCCTCTCGGAATCAAGCTCAAGCAACAAGCACTGCTTCACAGCACTTTGCTTTATCTATTCTTAGAATTATGAGCACTGAACAACATCAGACTGCCACTCTTAAATAGTGAACAATTTGACAGTTCTAACAACTACACCATTCTACAACAACTCTTCTAACCTGCAGATCCAAAATGACAATGCACCTCTTCATATTTGCCTCTTCATATCTCAAATCGGTTACTAATCTGATCTGATGTCTACTTCTTCCTTGGCTTTCAAACCCGAACCCGAAGTAAATTTACTTCCTACGACTCTATCCCTGGGTTTCACAACTTCTAATTCTTCTACCAGATCCAACAATTCTCTTTCCTGATCTGAAATTCCACAAGTGGGTAACTTATCTAACTCCTTATCTCCTGCCCCACTCTTCTCTAATGTCTCTATCACTAACTCCAAAGTCATCTGCACTCCTACTTCATCTACTTTGGGTTTGGCTCTAACATCCTTCCAAAGCTTGTCTATCTCCAACTTTATTAAGTCTAATCTAATCACGATATTATCTTCTACCTCTGATATCTTCCTATCTACACTAGTTCTTAGACTGATCAACAAGGCATTCAAATCTGTGTCTTTTTCCTGTCTTTGCCTTGTCTCTTGCACCAATAATTTCAACTTGTGCAGCCTCGTTTCTTCAATCCAAACGCTAGCCTCTGTACTTAACATTGCATTCATCCTGAGGACAATCTCCTTCAATGGCTCCAATCGCATCTTTCTTTCTCGCTCCCGATCTGCAAGCCAATCCTCTCTATACATTGCCAACTCTGCTTTGAACTTGGCTTTCACCGTTTCTTTCTCCTTCTCCTTCTGCACAATCTTCTCATCCTGATTACGAAGTAACTCTCGTACTCTCTCTTCTTCCCTATATCTTACTGCCAACTCCCTTTGCCTGAGTTGCTTCTTCTCTTCTATGCTCTCCATGACTCTATTGAGCTCTTGTTCCTTTGCTGCTACCCTCGCCATAACATGGATAAGTTCTACTCTTGAATCAGCAAACTGCTACTTCAAAATCTCATACTCTGCTACTTGTTTCTCCCTCGCTATGTCACTCTTCTTCACAAGCTCCTCTCAATACATCACTTCTCTCTTCAAGTCCTCAATTACTTGAGTCTTCACTATTGCCTCTGCTTGCAGTACTTCACTTTCCTCCTCACCTCGGGTTGTAATCTTCTTCAACTCCGAGTTCTCTGCTTCCAATCTCGATAACACCTGCAAAACAGTCTTCACTTTTGGACAAGTTGACTGCATTTCCTTCTTCTTGTGCTCCAACTTCATCAGCAATGGGCACACAATCTCCCACAGGTACTCCACTCCATCACTTGCAACTATCTCCTCTTGCGTCGCAATCTCCCTTCTTACTTCTTGTTTGCCCGATACTCGCCTTTGTCTCTATAGTCTTCATATTGGAATCGACGCCTCACTCCTTGAGCTTTCATTCACTTCTTCTTTTGCCTTACTCAGACTCGCCTCACACTTTGCCTTACGTCTTGAACAAACTCCCCTCTGAGTTCCAATCTTCTTCTCTTTGGGCTCAAGTATCTCATCCTCCAACTTCATGTTATCTTCTGGCTCAAGCTCTACCTGAACTTCTTCTTCCTCCTCCGCAGTAGTTGGTATCGATGTCATTTCTCCACCTTCATTGATGTCGCTACTTGTATCTCCACTTTGTAGCGTTAGCTCTGGTTCCTCCTCATGTTCTGAGTCTTTGGACTTGCACTCTGCTTCACCTTCCGAGTCTTTGTCTTCTGACCCAATCACCACCATGCCTCACCTTGGGTTTCCTCTCTTGGTCTTCCAAGGTTTTGTCTTGTCTTTGGCTTTGCCCTGCCAACTTTGCTTCTTCAACTTTGGAGTACTCGCTTCTATCTCCACGTTCTTCCCCGTCTTCTTGTAGTACTCGTCTGTGCTTTGGATTTGAAGGATATACTACTGCTCCTCTACATCGACTTCTCTTCTCAAGTCGGGATGGAAATACGATACCATTTGATTTTGCCAAGTTGAGCAAATCCAACCCGAGGTAAAAGTGTGCTGCAAACGGCACAATGTAATGTGGAGGCGACTTATCTCATAGATTCCACACCATTTTTTGTGTCCTTCCATGGAAGCACCTCGCCCAATTGATTGGTTCTCTTGCAAACAGTTTGTGAAAGAACACCGCTTGGTGTTTCATCACATACGTAGTTCTCTCTGGCTTCAAGATGGCCATGAGAGCACTCACGATCCCTCTCTTCACCGGATCCTTGTAACTCTCAACCTTGTATGTATTCTTTGTCCGCTTTGAAGAGAATGCATCCCTCATTTCTTGGGTTTCTTTGGCTACCTTTCCCTTCCCCAAGAATGTGGCACCCTGCTCCGCGCCTGCCTCTCTTCCAAGTTCTAATCTCCAGTCCAACTCTGTCTAGCGAGCCAGATTTCCTCTCTTCCCCTCTTCTTTGGGGCCATCAAGACACTTGCTCTTGATGATCTCAGTCATGAAACTTGGAAAACTAACATTCCAGTTCTAGGTCAAGAACGTAATCCAAAGTCGGCTCAAGACTTTGATTCTTGCAATTACGTCTAACCTCCAAATAGCATGCTTCCTCATTGCAAATTTGGAGTTCTTCTTTCCTCCTCCCATCTCTCTTGATTTCACTCTCTCAACTTCTCCCTTACACACTAGCACGTTTTCAACTCTATTTCCCTTCCCATGATCACCTGCATGATGACTTCTCAACGGCGAAGGAAAATTGCTTGACATTGCTTTGTTATGAGCCCAATTTTTATAAAGTCGCGCTTTCTTCGTCTCTCTTCAATTCAAGTTTCTACCAAGAAATCACACCTCCTACATGCTTCTATCACTGTCAATCGTACTTCATGCGTATGGGCTGCCGGTTTTGAACGGTCCCTTCTTGAATTTCTCACCCCAACAAAAGGTTGTTAGACTGACTTTGCCTTGGGTTGAGCTCCCCCCAATACGAAGACTCCTTACTTTGGGTTGTATGCTGACAGGGCATTTCCGAGTACTTTGCCTTATGACCCAAAGTCACTTTACTTCGGGTTTCATCCCGAAGACTCTTTTCTTCACCTTCTTTGGCCATACAGGCTCAATCCGACTTCTCTATACAGTTCTTCTTCTCTATTTTGAAAAAAACAAAAAATGTGGGCACCACAACTATGTGTTGAACTTCTGAAGTGGGGCGGTAGCAAACTGATTTCAGTACTCACTTCTCACAAGTCTGGCCAAATAGATGTTGTTGCCAATAACCGTACCATACTAGTTGGCAGTATCTTTCCCAAGTTGTATGGTCAAATTTTGGAGTCTAGGTTGAGTACTTGGGCTGAAAAGTACAAAGTTGGAGCTAAGTGCCAAGCTGGTTTCAGATCAGGCTTTAGTGCTTTGGATCACCTATTGGTACTCCATGTTTTGTGGTGGAAATCTAAAGGTGTTGGGAGAGCTCTCTATGTTGCATTTATTGATTTCAAGAAGGCCTTTGATAAGGTGCTCAGTAAATCTCTAAGTGAGAGACTCATTGAAGTTGGTGTTTCAGCTGATCTGATTGGTGCTATCTCTAGACTCTATGAGAAAGTGGTTGTGAGACTTTCATCTTTGAGCTCTCAAGATGTCCTTAGCACAATGGGTGTGATTCAAGGTTGTTCTTTATCTCCAACTTTGTTTGGAATCTTCATCAATGATCTAGAGAGACTACTCATGGAAGCTGGAGCTATAGGTGTACAGGTTGGTTCTTTGATGATAGATATGCTCCTTTATGCAGATGATGTAGTGCTTCTCTCCACCAATCCACAAAGTTTACAGAAGCTGTTGGATTCTCTTCTTTGCTTTTGCAATCAAACAAAGATGGAGGTGAACCTTGACAAGTCCAAGGTGATTGTGGTGGGTTCCAAAGGTGTCACACCTTTCTTTTTTGATGGACAGCAATTGGAGCAGGTTTCTTCTTGTAAGTTCTTGGGCCTTGAGTTTTTTCATGACTATAGTTGGTCAACTTGTGTGAAGATGAGAATCAATGCAGGGTTTAGAGCTTTGTATTCACTCATGAATTGCTCTAGACTTGCTCATCTTACCACATGGGAGTTGAAGAAGATGCTGTTCAGATCTCTTGTGCAGCCGGTGGTTCTTTATGGTGTTCAAATTTAGGGTCTTGGTACTAAGAAGACATGGTGACAAAAGGTGGAAAAAGTTCAAAAATTGTTTTTGTGTGATGAACTTGGGGTGAGGACTCAAACTCCTTATGTATTGCTGCTTGCTGAAATTGGGTTTTTTGCTCTTGAGGCTGAAGCTTTGTTGTCAGCTCTCACATAGGCCACTAAGGTGAGGTCCATGGAGCATGAGAGACTTCTCTACCAAGCTTTTTGTGCCACTCTATCTATTGGTTGGTATACAGATCCGATTGCATGGGCTACAAGGTGGAATGTTTCTGAGCGACATTGGAGATTGGAGCTCATTGCACTACAAGAAGTGATCAAGGAGCAGTTCTTACTTTGCTTATGGCAGCAACCCGGTACCAAGATGGTGTTCTACCAGCAGTTTATAGTTCTCATAGACTAGAAGTAGAACAAGGACATTGGCAACAGATAGAGCACTCCATGAGACTTTGAAAATTGTGTTCTATGAGCAAAGTTGAGGATGAGTATCATGTGTTTGTTGATTTCCCTTGTTACATGCAGATCAGAGTTAGACATCAGATTACTTGTAGTGATTTCTCAACTCTGTTACAGGTTGAAGCTTTAGCATTAGGGAAATATATGATGGAGATTAGTTTACATTGGACCAATTTGTTATAGATTGGTCAAATGCCTATGCTTTGGCCTAGGCTCACATTTCATGTGTTTTGTATTGTGTTTCCAGCCTTTTGACTCTTTGGGTCTTATGGGCTTTATATTTCATTGCTATGTTTAACTTCTAAACCACATTGAGTTATAGAATTCAAATGCTTATAACTTCAAGCATAGAGCTTCAAATTATATGAAAAAAAAATCATTCAATAGCTTTAGGCAAGATGCTTATAATTAATCCATGATCACCTCATTTGAAGATGTGAGTCCAAAGTTCCAGCCTCTGAAAGTTGCACCACCAATAGCACACGATCTTAGATTGATGAAACTCAAAACAAATAGTGATTCAAAAGAAATGCATTTCATAGGTGTTTCCAATGAGCCCAAGATTGAAACATTTGGACATGGAACCAAAAAGTTACAATGTGTTGAAATTTGAGCTCAATATCTAAAAGTTGCCAAAGATGACAAAATTTGAATTTTCATAACTTTTTGTGTAGATTTGATCTTCCAGTGTGTTTAGCATCAATAGAAAGAGCTTCCCAAAGTGCTTTGAATGCCGTAGAGATCATTAGATTTGGAAAATATATGATGAAGATTCGGACTCCCAAATCTGGACCTCCTCTCAGAAATTTAAACCAGTTATCACTTATTGTTGAAATCTCAACACGATGCAATCTTGGTAGTTATGGAAAGCTCTTTGCAAGACGCTTCTAACAAGACAAGAAACACCATGTTTGGGCATGTATGTAGTGAGATATGGCTTGTCAAACTTTTAGGACTCCTCTCCTCTCAAACTTGTAAAAACTCTTTTGCTCATAGTACACAATTTGAGCTCTTGAGGGTGTTGGGAGAGCTCTCTATGTTGCAATTATTGATTTCAAGAAGGCCTTTAATAAGTTGCTTTGGAAATCTCTAAGTGAGAGACTCACTGAAGTTGGTGTTTTAGCTGATCTGATTGGTGCTATCTCTAGACTCTATGAGAAAGTGATTGTTCAACTTTCATCTTTGAGCTCTCAAGATGTCCTTAGCACAATGGGTGTGATTCAAGGTTGCTCTCTATCTCCAACTTTGTTTGGAATCTTCATCAATGATCACAAGAGACTACTCATGGAAGTTGGAGCTTCTGGCGTATAGATTGGCTCTTTGATGATAAATATGCTCCTTTATGCAGATGATGTAGTGCTCCTCTCCACCAATCCACAGAGTTTACTGAAGCTCTTGGATTCTCTACTTTGCTTTTGCAATCAAACAAAGATGGAAGTGAACCTTGACAAGTCCAAGGTGATTGTGGTAGGCTCTATGAACAATGAACAATGAAATATAAAGCACGGAAGACCCAAAGAGTCAAAAGGCTAGAAACACAATACAACACATGAAATGTGAGCCTAGACCAAAGCCTAGGGCATCTGACCAATCTGTAACAAATTGGTCCGAGGTAGACTAATCTCCATCATATATTTCCCTAATGCTAAAGCTTCAACTCATAAGAGAATTGAGAAATCACTACAAGTAATTTGATGTCTACCTCTGATTTGCATGTAACAAGGGCAAACAACAAACACTTGGTGCTCGTCCTCAACTTTGCTCATAGTACACAATTTGGAAAGTTGCATAGAGTGCTCTATTTGTTTCCAACATCCTTGTTCTACTTCTTGTCTATGAGAATTAGTTCTATACTGAGCAATAACATGTCTATGTGAAGTAGAAATCCTAGCAAAGAGATAATCTTGCTCACTGTGACAACCCGGCAAATATAACTTTTGCGGTAATCAGGTAAGTAAAGTTTGTTCCCATAGAGATACAATTCAGAATTGGTCAAATACAAAGTCAAATAGTAACATGTCATTCTTCTTAATATCCTTTTTAATCTCTTAGTAGAAACTACACCTAGAAGAGAGTAACAAGCTCACAATCTTGACAACTTGTTATGAATTCACACTCCTTAATCACAACATAGCAAATTCTGTCCAAACAATTCTTGATTGTGATGATTCAGATTCTCCTAAAGACGGCACTACACGGCAAAAACAACTTTGCCTCAAAATTGTGTTCCACCTCTCCACTGAAGGTACAACTTCCTCAACCAAAATTGCTTCACATCAACTTTGCACTTCACTCACAAATGCAAAATACTTACAACACTACAATTCCTCTTAGATCTATCAAGGCATTGCTCCAATTGCACTTCACTCATGATCAAACACACAGAATGAAGATCAAGGCTGTGGAATCCAACATCTAACAAACACATTGACTTGCACTTCAAATTTCTCCCAACACTCACAAACATAGACATAGAGTTGATACTCATAATTAAGCTCAAGCAACCAGCACTAAAAACAACACCTCACTTTATCTATTTTCATAAATATGAATACAAAACAACATAACACTGCAAATGCCACTCTTAAATAGTGAAGTAAACAACAATTCTAACAAAAATACCATTCTACAACAACTCTTCTAACCTGCAAATCCAAATTGACAATGCAACCCTTCATATGTGCCTCTTCAAATCTAAAATCTGTTTCTATCCCGATTTGATGTCTACCTCGTCATTGGCTTTCAAACCCGACGATCTTCCTATTACCTCTACTTCTTCGGGTATATCTGATTCTACCAAATCCTTCACTATTTCTACTGTTTCTTTACTACAATCTATAATTGAGGTCATGGGTAATCCATCTACTTCTTTATTTTTTGACCCACTCTTCTCTAATGTGTCAAATAACAAGTCCAAAGATACCTGAATTCCTACTTCTGCAACATCGGACTTCCTCTCCTTTGTCACACTACTCTTGATTCTCTCTAACTCTGACTTGACTAAATCTAATCTGAGACTAACATTGTCTCCTACTTCTAACATCTTCTAATCTATTTGCTCCCTTAATCGAATCAATAAAGTGTTCATATCCACCTCTTTGGCTTTCCTCTTCCAAGTTTCCTGCACAAGCAACTTTAACTTGTGTAGACGTGCTTCTTCCAATCTCCCTTCAGCCTCTATACTCAAGATTGCTCGCAACTTTCTTGCAACTTCTCCTGTTGATTCCGACTCATAACCTCAAGATTTCTCTGCCTTCAACTCTTTGCGGTACATCTTCAACTCATCTTTGTACTCAGCAGTGAGCATCTTCTTCTCCTCCGCATATTGTGAACTTTGTAACTCAGCACTTTGTCCCAGCTTGTGCAATCTTTCTTCTTCTCGATGCCTGACTGCCAACTCTCTTTGTCATGCTTGATCCTTCACGGCTGCACTCTTCCTCAAGCTTTCCAACTCCTGCTCCATTATTGCAGCCATCACCTTCACATGAATACTTTTAATGCACACATCACTGACCTCCTCTTTCATCTTGGTCAGCAACATTGCCTGCACTTTCAATTCTTTGGCTTGCTTCTGCAGTTCCTTACTTCTTGACTCAAAACTCTCTTGCAACTTCTCAAAAGTCTTCTTCTTCAAGACTGCATCCACCCAAAGTTCTTCAGCTTCCTTGTCTCTTTGGACTACATGGTCTTGCAAACCCTTCACTTCAACCAGCAAATACTTCACCACCTACAACTCATTTGTCACCTTCATACAATCTTGGGGAATTATCTTCTGGTGCTCCTTCAACAGTTCCAACAATGGAGTGACAACCTTTGATAGATATTGTATTCCGCCAAAGTTCTCTTTGTCTTTGGCCCCATCTTTGTACTTCGCCTCTTCCATTGGCTCCTTTTGCTGAAGTTGTGATCTTTGTATCTTCAAAGACGCTGCTTCTGAGCTTCCTTCTCCCTTACGTATTGAACTTGGCCCGGCAGAGTTCTCCTTCCATCTTTCAGCCCCCTTCTCTTCCACAACCAAGGCTACGTAATGATTTGTCTTTCTTGGTACACTCTCAATCATCGCATGACAAGCTTCACCCACTCCAACCAATTGCTGAACCTCATGTTCCTCCTCACTCCCACTCCCGGATTCCTCACTTTGTAAAGTGAGTTTGTCTTCTTATGAGTCATCTCCTCAAGACTCTGTCTCCCCTTTGGACTCAAATTCTGATGGTGCTTCTTTCACCATCTTCTTACTCTACAAAACCAGTCTTTGGGTCTTCCTTTGAGCTAGAGGTGACTTTTGCGTCTTTGGGTTTACTGCACTTCTTCTTCTTTGAGCTTGTGACTTCTTCCATCTTCCATTGTTCTGTCCTCAAGAAGTGATCATCACTGGCTCACAGGTGTGCTATATATTGTTGCTCTTCTTCATCCGCTTCCCGTCTCAAATTAGGACAGAAATGCAACACCATGTGATACCTCTCCTCTACTGTTAGCAAGTTCAACTTGAAGTAGAAGTGTGCTGCAAACGGAGAAAAATAATGTGGCGGCAAACCTATCCTCCAATTGACCACCATCTGCCTTGTTTGTTGGTGAAAACACTTTGCCTAGTTCACCTTCACTCTTGCAAACATCTGGTGGAAAAAGACCGCCTGCTGCATGTTCATGTAAGTCATTCATTCTGGTTTGAACATGGCCATTATCGTCTCCATGATACTTTGTTTAATTGGGTCCCGATAGGACTCCACCTTGTAACCATTTGTTGTACGCGGAGCAAAGAATGAATATTGGATCTCCGTCGTCTCCTCTGTAGCATCACACTTCTGATAGAAGGTGATCCCCGTTGGTTCTCTTGCTTCCTTTCCCAACTCTAACCTCCAATCTGACTCAGTCCATTGAGCTGAATTTCCTCTCTTCCCCTCGACTTCGGGGCCTTCCTCACAATTATTGGCAGCTATCTCTGCCATGACTCCTAGGAAACTGAAATGCCAATTCCATGCTAAGAAAGTAATACAAAGTCTATTCAAGACTTCAATTCTTGCTACAACGTCCAACCTACAAATTGCAAAACTTTGCACTTCCAGAACATTTGTGACCTCTTTGCCATGATCTGCTCTCTTGTTCTTTGGCATTGGAAAACTATTCCCTCTCCTGAACGAGAAACTCTAACCCTTCTGGATTTTGGAAAATTTCACTCTCAATTGGCTTCCTGACACGCATTACTGCAAGACAACTACTCAGAGAGATTGGAAATCTACTTGACATATTCAACTTGTCTTTGCGCAATTGCAATTTAAAATTACCCTGTGGTGCCCACAATTTTTATTTTTTTTTCAAAATTAAGGAGAAGAAGTGTATAGAGAAGTCAGATTGCGCCTATATGGTCAAAGAAGGCAAAGAAAAGAGTCTTTGGGATGAAACCCAAGGTAACGTGACTTTGGGTCATAAGGCAAAGTACTTGGAAATGCCTTGTCAGCATACAACCCAAAGTAAATTGTCTTTGTATCAGGGGAGGGAGCTCAACTCAAGGCAAAGATAGTCTAACCACCTTTTGTCGGAGCGAGAAATTCAAGAAGGGACCGTTCAAAACCGGCGGCCCATACACGCGAAGGTGATTGACAGTGACAGGTGCATGTAGGAGATGTGATTTCTTGATAGAAACTCAAAGTGACGGAAGACAAAGAAGCACAACTCTATAAAAACCAAACTTGCAACGACAAAATGTCAAGTAATTTTCCTTTGCCATTGCAAAGTCGTCTTGCAGGTGATCGTAGGAAGGGAAATAGAGTTGGAATCGTGGTAGTGCACAAGGGAGAAGTCGCAAGAGTGAAATTGAGAAAGAGTGAGAAAGTAGAAGAGATGGGAGGAAGAAAGAAGAACTCCAAATTTGCAGTGAGAAATCATGCAATTTGGAGGTTAGACGTAATAGCAAGGATCGAAGTCTTGAGCCGACTTCGGATCACATTTCTGGTATGGAACTGGAATGTAAGCTTTCCAGGGTTCATGACAGAAATCATTGAGAGTAAGTGTTTTGATGGACCCGAGGAAGAAGAGAAGAGAGGAAATCCGGCTCGCTGGACAGAGTCAGATTGGAGACTCGTACTCTGGAAGGAGGCAGGCTTGTAGCAGGGAGCCACTTTCTTGGGGAAGGGAGAGATAGCTCAAGAGACTCAGGAGGTGAGAGATGTTTTCTCTTTGAAGAGAACAAAGAATGGGTATAAGGTTGAGAGTTACAAGGATCCAGTGAAGAGAGGGATCATGAGTGCTCTCATGGCAATCTTGAAGCCGGAGATAACAACTTATGTGAAGAAACACCAAGCGGTGTTCTTCCATAAGTTGTTTGCAGGAGAACCTATTAATTGGGCGAGGTGCTTCCATGGGAGGATGAGACAGATGGTGTGGAATTTGCGGGATAAGTCGCCTCCACACTACATCGTGCTGTTTGCAGCACATTTCTACCTCGGGTTGAATTTGCTCAATTTGGCAAAGCAAAATAGAATGGTGCCTCACTTCCATCCCGACTTGAGAAGAGAAGTCAACGTGGAGGAACAGCAATACATTCTTCAAATCCGGAGCACGGATGAGTACTACATGAAGACGGGTAAGAGTGTGGAGATAGAAGCAAGTACTCTAAAGTCAAAGAAGAGAGGTCGGCAAGGTAAAGCCGACAACATCAAGAAACCTCGGAAGACGCGGAGAGGCAACCCAAGGCAAGGTATGGTGGTAATTGAGTCGGAGGACGAAGACTCAGAAGAAGATGCCAAGCTAGAAATTGAAGACTCGGAACACGAGGAAGGACCTGAGCTAACGCTGCAGAGTGGAGATACAAGTAGCGATAGTGATGAAGGGGGAGACATGACATTGGCACCAGCAGCTGACGACTACAAAGAAGCAGTGCAAGCCAAGATGGAAGCCAAAGACAACACACAGTTGGAAGACGAAGTAATTGTGCCCGAAGAAAAGAAGATCGTAGTGCAGCAAGGAGTTCACTCAAGACGTAAGGCAAAGTGTGAAGCGGGGCCAAGTAAAGCAAAGGAAGAGGTAGGAGAAAGCTCGGGAAGTGAGGCTTTGATTCCGATACAAAGACTGCAGAGGAGAAGGCGAGTATTGGGTGAAGAAGAGGTAAAGAAGGAGATTTCTATGCAGGAAGAAGTAGTTGCAAGAGATGGAGTGGAGTACCTGCGGGAGGTGGTGTGCCCATTGTTGGTGAAATTGGAGCACAGGAAGAAGGAGATGCAGTCGACTTGTCCAAAGGTAAAGACTGTACTGCAGGTATTAGCGCGATTAGAAGAAGAGAACTTGGAGTTGAAGAAGAGTATAACCCGAGGTGAGGAGGAAAGAGAAGTACTGCGAGTGGAGGCAGTAGAGAGAAGTCAGGTGATCAAAGACCTGAAGAGAGAAGTAAGTTATCGAGAGGATCTTGTGAAGAAGAGTGACATAGCAAGGGAGAGACAAGTAGCGGAGTATGAAATCTTGAAGCAGCAGTTTGCTGATTCAAGAGTAGAAGTAATCCATGCTACGGCGAGAGTAGCAGCAAAGGATCAAGAGCTTGATAGGGTGATGGAGAGTGTCGAGGAGAAGAAGCAACTCTGGCAAAGAGAGTTGGCGGCACGATACAGAGAAGAAGATCAATTACAAGAGTTACTTCGTAGTCAAGAGGAGAAGGTTGTTCAGAAGGAGAAGGAGAAAGAGACGGTGAAAGCCAAGTTCAAAGAGGAGTTGGCAATGTACAGGGAGGACTGGCTTGCAGATCGAGAGCGAGAGAGAAAGATGAGATTGGAGCCAGTGAAGGAGATAGTCCTCAAGATGAATGCAATGTTGAGTACTGAGGCCAGCATTCAAATTGAAGAGACAAGACTGCACGAGTTGAAGTTGTTAGTGCAGGAGACGAGGCAAAGATAGGCAAAAGACACTGATTTGAATGCCTTGTTGATTAAGTTAAGAACTCATGCAGACAGGAAGATATTAGAAGTAGAAGGCAACATTTCAATTAGATTAGACTTAGTGAAAATAGAGATAGAAAAGCTTCGGAAGGATGTTAGAGCAAAACCCAAAGTAGATAACATAGGAGTGCAAATGTCTTTGGAGTTATCAATGGAGACATTAGAGAAGAGTGGGTCAAGAGATGAGGAGTTAGATAGATTGCCCACTAGTGCAATTTCAGATCAGGAAAAAGAATTGCTGGAATTGGTATAAGAAGTACAAGATATGAAACCCAAGGATACAGTAGTAAGACATAAATTTACTTTGGGTTTGGGTTTGAAAGCCGATGAAGAAGTAGACATCAGATCGGTTTAGTAACAAATTTAAGATTTGAAGAGGCAGATATGAAGAGGTGCATTGTCATTTCAGACCTGCAAGTTTGTAGAGTTGTTAGGAGGAGGTACATTAGGAAGATAATTGTCGATTGATTTACTATTTAAGAGTGGCATTTGCAGTCAAATGTTGTTTAGTGCTCATTATTTCTGAGAATAGATAAAGCAAAGTGTTGTGAAGCAGTGCTCGTCGCTTGAGCTTGATTCCGAGTATCAACTTTGTGATTGTGTTTGTGAGTGTTTGAAGAAATTTGAAGTGCAAGTCAGTGTGCTTGTTGGATGTTGGATTCCATAGCCTTGATCTTCATTTTGTGTGTTTGATCCTAAGTGAAGTGCAATCAAAGCAATGCCTTGACAGATCTAAGAGGAATTGTAGTGTTGGTAGTATTCTGCATTTGTGAGTGCAGTGCGAGGTTGATGTGAAGCAATTTTGATCGAGGAAGTTGTGCCTTCAGTGGAGGGGTGGAACACAATTCTGAGGCAAAGTCATTTTGCAGTGAAATGTCATTTTTGGGAGAGCCTGAATCATCACAATCAAGATTGTTTGGAAAGATTTGATGGAGTTGTGATTATGGAGTGTTAATTTGTGACAAGATTGCAAATCATTGTTTGTTACTCTCTTCTGGGTGCGGTTTCTACCTGAGAGATTAAAGATGCAACCAAGAAGAACTACAATTGTTACTTTGCTACGTATTTGACCAATTCTGACTCGTGTCTCTGCGGGAACAAACTTTACTTACCCAATTACTGCAAAAGTGATATTTGCCAGGTTGTCACATACCCCAAATTTGCAGTCATTCTTGAGTCAATTTCAAAATCAAGTTCCTCTTCTTTTGCGTGTTGTTGTCCTATCACTATCAAGACATGCTTCTTTTGCCTCTGCCGTTTCTTAAAGTGTACTTTCTTGCCACGTACCGGGGTTGTTAGACGGTCTTTGTATCAGCCTTTGTTTCCTAATCCAAAGACAATGCTCTTCGGACTTCTTTCTTTGTACTCCTCTCTTGAGTACCTCCATCATCAAAGTAGACTTGTTTAGATTTCCTCCAAAGACACTTCCGTCCATTCCTCCTTTTGCAATTTAGCTTTCTTTGCTTACTTCTTCTCCCAAATGCTAATAAACAAAAATAAAAAATAAAAATGAGGGCACCACATACCCCTTCTCTCAAATGTGAGCGTCCCCATGACATCAATAATCGGTTCTTTATACAAAGTCGGGTCCGTGGTCCAATATTTTCTAACCCTCCACCCATTTACTCGAGTTGCAAAAGGATTGCCATCCAGGTCTACAAGTTGAATAGAGCCATTGGCATATATGTGCATAACACGGTATGACCCCATCCACCTCAAATGTAGTTTCCTTGGAAAAAATATGGGGCGATTTTCATATAACAACACCAAGTCCCCTTCTTGAACAGCCATAGGCTTGATTCTTTTATCGTGCTTGGACTTTTGCTGTTCTTGGACTTCCTTCATGGTTTGCATTGCATCGTCTCTTTTCTCTTCTAACAATATCAATTGATGGATCCGAAGATCCTGGCTTTCTTCCTTCAACAATTGTTCTTTGCAAAGAATCCAATATGTAGATACTTCAAATTCCACTAGTAGTATGGTATGCAATCCATATGTCACAAAATAAGGAGTTTGCTTGGTAGTAATCTTTTCAATTGTTCTATATGCCCACAAAGCTGCAGGTAACTTTGTGTCCTAGTTGTAGGCATAATTGACTATCACCTTATTCAAAATTTTGCACAACAATCCATTGGCCTTCTCCGTGAGTCCATTTGGTTTTGGGTTGTAAGGCGTGGTCTTTTGATGTTCAATTTAGAAGTACTTGGTTAACGCTTCTTCCATCAAGTTCAAAAAATGAGTTCCCCAATCATTGACCAATCCCAAAGGACACCTATGACGGGAAATGATGTTTTGGAAGAAAAATTCTACAACTATTTTTTCATCATCTCTTTGTGTTGCCTCTGCTTCTACCATCTTGGTTGCATAATCAATACATACCAAGATGTATCTCTTCCTTGTGACTCTAGTCACTGGTTGAATAGGACCCACAAAATCAATACCCCATTTCTCAAATGGGGCCAATAGCAAAATTGGTTTCAAAGGCCACTAGGAAGTTGCCGTTGGTTTCCATGTTCTTTGACAAGCATCACAACTCCAAATATGGGCGTAAGTATCTTTATACATTGTAGGCCACCAATACCCTACTGAAAGGATTTTCTTCACCGTATTTGTAAGGGCATAGTGTCCTCCCGATGCTTGAGAGTGTAAGGATTCAATGACTCCTCCCACTTTGTATACCTCCTAACATCTCTGAAGTACTTCATCTTTGCTCATCTTAAACAAAATGTTGTGTTTTTATTGGTATGGTCCCATCGTCCAGAGGAAGACTGCACTCTACTCCAGGTCCAGCCTCTCAGGACAATGACACATATGTAGATAGTGATATTTGGCCGCATATCTTGTACTTCAAACAGCCATCAGATGATATAGCTCTTCATCAGGAAACTGATTGTCGACATCCAAGTCTTGGTCTTGAGTTTCTAACCTAGATAAGAAGTCCGCATTGGAATGCAAAGCTCCTTTCCTTACTTGTATAGTGTATGTAAATTCTTGTAACAACAAGATCCATCTTGCAATTTGCCCAAACAAATCTACCTTCTTGATCAAATGTTGCAATGCGTAATGGTCAACATAGAAGACAAACTTGTATCTCAGCTGGTAGTGGCAAAATTTCTTGCAGGCATGCACCATTCCAAGTGCTTCTAGTTTAGTCATCAAATAGTTCTTTTTTGAGACTGATGATTGTCGGCTAGCAAAATAAACCAGATAGTCCTTCTTCTTCTTGTCCTTTTGACTTAAGACAAGTCAGATTGCCATGGACAAAGTGTCCATATACACATGAAAAGAAACATCCCAATTTGGGGCCCTCATAACTGGTGCTTCAACCAATTTCCGCCTCAATACTTGGAATCTTCTTGTTCAATATGATAAATTGCGGGCAAGTCTTTCTTGGTCATCGCCCTTAATTTCCTGAGTGCTGAACTCAGCTCCTTTTTGTACAGCTTGTTGTCCTCCCACAATTGCTTAAATGTGACATTAGCACTCATAGATGCCATATCAGCCACAATATTGTATTGTGGGACTCTTATCAATTTCACCTTCTTCACCTTCGTCTTTGGGTCCGAAGTCTGTCCTTGTTCAAATCGGACTTGGGGGTGCTTCAGGATGGTAATTGGAGTATGGATGGCCTTGACCCGATGATCTTTGGGTTGACCAACTTTGGCTTGGATCAAGTCTTTTACTTTGGACCTAATATCTGCCGGAAAAACTAGAGGCTGTGTCTTTATGTTCTCCTCCAAACTCATCTCCCGTGTGCGGAGTACTGCTTCCTTGATTTCTTTCTACAAGGCTTTTGCTTTAGCTTTTGCTAGAATATTTTCCTTCTTAGCAGAAATGATAGCTTTTGGGTGTAGCCTCTTTGCCTTCTGTGAAGATGAAGAAGTAGTAGTCACTTCTTTGGGATTGCGCTTCTTCTTCCCCGTGCGTGTCTCTACCTTCAAAATTTTGAGGTTTGGCCATTCTCCTTCTGAAGCGGGACTCCCTTCTTAAGGCCTCTTTTCCTCAATTGTTATACAATTTACATTTGTATCCTCTTTTGCTTGGAGCACAACACGCTCAGCAGGTGTCTGTACATACTTTACGGGCGGCTTTGGGTTGGGTGGTTGCGGGTACTGATTTCCCATATGCCCCAATCCTTTACAATTTCCGCAAAGGGGAAGGTACCCAATTTGCTATCTTGGCTCCGGACAATTTGGAGACTAATGCCCTATCCGGCCACAATTGTAGCAAGCACCTAGTGCAACATTTTGAGGTCTATTTTGACCGCCCATTGGTGGTCTTTGTGGGGGAGCATTATTGTTGTACTCCCTTGGTCCATACCTCTGACCTTGATATGATATGCTCGCCTGAGGCTGTAACTCTTGGGTTTGGTACACAGCCTCTTCTTCCTCACTTTGGTCCCAACCGGGAACCCAATCAATTTGTTGCACTGGAAATGTAGTGCAGGTCAAATACTCCATATTAGCATGGCCAGATTTACCACACGCAGTGCACCATACATTTGGTCGACCAAATGATGGAGGCTTTCTTTGGTCCTTAGCCCCAATCATCCGGGTCTTGAAATCCGCAACTCTTTATTAAGAGTCTCTAGCTTCTGATCCGCCTTAGGTACATTCTTTGTTGGCGGTGTTACTGGTTTCTTTCCTCCTTGTCTTTGTATTCTTTGCGGCTTTGATTCTTCTTCAGATTTTGAAGGAGAACTTGAAGATGTGGAGGATTTCATTAAAGAAAGGGATGTATTGCGAGAAGCTCTCTTTCTAGGCTTCTTGCCTTTCTTCTCCCAATTTCTTTGGTTGTTGGACTAGTGGGAGTGAGCCGCCTCATATTGGGTGACATGTTTGAGGACTTTGTCCAGGGAAGTTAGATTCCTCTCCTTGGCAAAGATACGAATCTCAAGTGAAAGTCCGCCAAGGAACCAGGTAATGGCTTGGGCATTGGAGTAACCCTCCACACTAGATTGTTTTAGAACTCAGTTCAATAGGGCCATGAACTGCTAGGAGTAATCTCTCAACTTTTCCTTCTTCCCTCGGTCCAAATCATTAAGTGCCGCAAAGACACTTGTATCATAATCCACTTATCGGAATTGTTCCAGGAAGCCATTTTGTAAGTCTGCCCAATCTGCAGGTGTGAACCCCTTTTGGGTTACATAGGTATACCAGCTCCGAGCTTTCTTTTAGAGCAGACTTGGGAAAATCCACAGACAATCCGCAAAGTCATGTTCCTTGTTGGCAAAGGAATTGACATTGAATTCTTTGATAAATTCATCAGGATCTTTGTCTTGTTTTGTCCCCTTATACTTCTGATAGGCGTGTCAGGTCACAAGTAACAAAGTCATCATTCAGTTTTGTGGAATCAGCTATGGTAAGTTTGAACTTGAGGGAACCAAGGAGCTGCTTGGTATGGACACCGTGTTGTCAGCCCAAGGGTTCCAATTAGTCAAGTTCAAAGTGGGTTCTTCTTCAACAATTTCTTCTTCTCTGGTTGTGTCAACTTCATCCCAAATAGAAGTAAGAGGTTCAACACCTTCCAAGTGTTTGTCAAAATTCCTTCAAGACAACCAAGGAATCGTGCCTAAAAGATGTTGACACTCTTCTTCCGTAAGTCTTTGTGTTGTCTTTTTGCAAACAAACTTCTTAATGAATTCAACTTCCTTTACAGCTTTAAGGGAAGTCGGTGTACTAGGTCGTAATGAATATGTCTTCCCGCTCAAGTCTTTCTTCTTCTTGGAAGAGGGGGATAAAAAGTAGCCTTGCCACCCTCCTTCATGTTTCTTTTGTTTGAGTTCTCGCAAAGCTGCTTGAACTTCATGGAGAAGTTGAAAGCCCAATTCCTCTTGTTTGGTTTTGTCAAAAGTAGATTAACTCTTCAGACATTCTTCTTCACAATGCAATGTTTGTCTTTGAACTCTCTCTTCTTGTTGTTCTCTCAATCCACACATTCATATTGCTTTGATGTCCAGTTTCAAGATTGGCTTTGTATTCTTCCCCTTCCGAGTGTTGTATCCTTGGCAGTGGCACCAAAAATCATGTGACAACCTGGCAAATATCACTTTTGTGGTAATCAGGTAAGTAAAGTTTGTCCCCACAAAGATATGATTTAGAATTGGTCAAATACAAAATCAAACAGTAACATGTAGTTCTTCTTGATATCTTCTTTAATCTCTCAGGTAGAAACTACACAAAGAAGAGAGTAACAAGCTCACAATCTTGACAACTTGTCATGAATTCACACTCCTTAACCACAACATATTCTCTAGCAAATTCTGTCCAAAAAATTCTTGATTGTGATGATTCAGATTCTCCCAAAGATGGCACTTCACTACAAAAACAACTTTGCCTCAGAATTGTGTTCTATCTCTCCATTGAAGGCACAACTTCCTTGACCAAATTGCTACACATCAACTTTGTGTTGCACTCACAAATGCAAAATACTACCAACACTACAATTTCTCTCAGATCTGTCAAGGCATTGCTCTGATTGCACTTCACTCAAGATCAAACACATAAAATGAAGATCAAGGCTGCGGAATCCAACATCCAACAAACACAATTTCTCCCAACACTCACAAACATAGACACAGAGTTGATACTCAAAATTAAGCTCAAGTGACGAGCACTAAAAACAATACTTCACTTTATCTATCTTCATAAATATGAATACTGAACAACATAACACTGCAAATATCACTCTTAAAAAGTGAAGTAAACGATAGTTCTAACAAAAATACCGACCTACAACAACTCTTCTAACCTGCAGATCCGAACAGACAATGCAACCCTTCATATCTGCCTCTTCAAATTTCAAATCTATTTCTACCTCAATTCCATGTCTACCTCGTCATTGGCTTTCAAACCCGACAATCTTCCCATTACCTCTCCTTCTTCGGGTATATTTGATTCTACCAAATCCTTCACTATTTCTACTATCTCTTTACTACAATCTATAATTGAGGTCATAGGTAATCCATCTACTCCTTTATCTTTTGACCCCCTCTTCTCTAATGTGTCAAATAACAAGTCCAAAGACACTTGAATTCCTACTTTTGCAACATCGGACTTCCTCTCCTCTGTCACACTACTCTTAATTCTCTCTAACTGTGACTTGACTAAATCTAATCTGAGACTAACATTGTTCTCTACTTCTAACATCTTCCGATCAACTCGCTCCCTTAATTGAATCAATAAAGTGTTCATATCCACATCTTTGGCTTTCCTCTTCCAAGTTTCCTACACAAGCAACTTTAACTTGTGTAGATGTGCTTCTTCCAATCTCCCTTCAACCTCTATACTCAAGATTGCTCGCATGTTTCCTACAACTTCTTTTATTGATTCCGACTCATAACCTCAAGATTGCTCTGCCTTCAACTCTTTGCGGTCCATCTTCAACTCATCTTTGTACTCAGCAGCAAGCATCTTCTTCTCTGCCGCATATTGTGAACTTTAAAACTCAACACTTTGTACCAGCTCGTACAATCTTTCTTCTTATCAATGCCTGACTGCCTACTCTCTCTATCATGCTTGATCCTTCACGGCTGCACTCTTCCTCAAGCTTTCCAACTCCTGCTCCATTATTGCAGCCATCACCTTCACATGAATACTTCTGATGCACACATCACTGACCTCCTCTTTCATCTTGGTCAGCAACATTGCTTGCACTTTCAATTCTTTGGCTTGCTTATGCAATTCCTTACCTCTTGACTCAAAACTCTCTTGCAACTTCTCAAAAGTCTTCTTCTTCAAGACTGCATCCACCCAAAGTTCTTCAGCTGCCTTGTCTCTTTGCACTACATGCTCTTGCAAACCCTTCACTTCAACCAGTAAATACTTCACCACCTGCAACTCATTTGTCACCTTCATACAAACTTGGGGAATTACCTTCTGGTGCTCCTTCAACAGTTCCAACAATGGAGTGACAACCTTTGATAGATATTGTATTCCACCAAAGTTCTCTTTGTCTTCGGCCCCATCTTTGTAGTTCACCTCTTCCATCGGCTCCTTTTGCTGAAGTCGTGATCTTTGTATCTTCAAAGATGTTGCTTCTGAGCTTCCTTCTTCCTTAAGTATTGAACTCAGCCCCGCTGGGTGCTTCTTCCGTCTTTCAGCCCCCTTCTCTTCCACAACCAGGGCTACACAATGATTTGTCTTTCCTGGTACACTTTCAATCATTGCATAACAAGCTTCACCCACTCATACCAATTGTTGAACCTCATGTTCCCCCTCACTCTCACTTCCAGATTCCCCACTTTGTAAAGTGAGTTTGTCTTCTTTTGAGTCCTCTCCTCGCGACTCTATCTCCTCTTCAAACCGGTTTTGGATGGTGCTTCTTTCACCATCTTCTTACTTTGGAAAATTAGTCTTTGAGTCTTCCTTTGTGCTAGAGGTAACTTTCCATCTTTGGGTTTATTGCGCTTCTACTTCTTTGGGCTTGTGACTTCTTCCATCTTCCATTGTTCCGTCCTCAAGAAGTGATCATCACTGGCTCGCACGTGTGCCATATATTGTTGCTCTTCTTCATCCGCTTCCTATCTCAAATCAGGATGGAAATGTGACACCATACAACACCTCTCCTCTGCTGTCAACAAGTTCAACCCAAAGTAGAAGTGTGCTACAAACAAAGCAAAATAATGTGGAGGTGATGTGGTACCCACATTTTTCATTTTGGACGAGTTTTGAAGAAGAAGTGCCTTGCTGAAACCAAATTGAAACCAAATGGAGAAGAAATGAGTGCAAACCTATGTTTTGATCAGACCCAATGAAGTCACTTTTGTGTAAGAGGAAGAAGGTCTCAGATTGGATCAGACCCGAAGAAGCTTACTTCGTGTCAGAGGAGTGAAAAACTCAGATCAGACGTTGAAGGAGGGCAAACCCGAAGGAGAAATGGAAGTTGCAGGTCAAGATTCTTATGGGGGCCATATCTCAGTGATGACAAATCAAAACCAAGTGTGCTATATCTCGTTGGAAGCGTCTTGTTCAGGGATTTCCATTGCTACCAAATTAGCAGAGTTTGGAGGTTTGTAAAAGAAGTTACAAGCATTTGAAGTTTTTGGAGTAGATGTACTTCGGGTTGAGGTTCTTTGGGTTGGTGTCTTTGGGTCAATGGGACTTCGGACTTCAAACTTTGGACTTTGAGTTTATAGAACTTTGGGTCATGAGACTTCACCTCAAGACAAAGATGACTAAATCCGAGGTAGTTGGAGTTCGGAGTGCAGTGAAGGTGACTTCGGGAATCTAGCTAGAGGTATTAGAGGAAGTTAGAGTAAGGAAAGAAGATAGTTAAGATACCCATGACTTCAATTTTAGTTCTGATTGAAGATAGGAGAGAATTAGAAGAGAAATAGCAATAGTGAATAAACCCAAAGTGCAAGATCCAACGGTAAGTGTCTTTGGGTCAGTTACATGAGTGATTAGGGGAAAGTGGGTTACAAATTGAAGGTGTAGATAGTGTACCCATGCTTTCAATTACAATTCTTGATGAGGATATAGTAGAATTAGCAAAAGAATTGACAGTAGCAAAACCCGAAGTAGATGAAGTAGGAGTGCAGGTGTCTTTGGATTTGACATTTGACACTTTAGAGAAGAGTGGGTCGGGAGATAGAGATTTAGAAGGCTTGATTATGATAGGAATTGCAGATAAGGAAGGAGAAGTGTTAAAATTAGTGGAGGAATTAGGAGTTGTGAAACCCAAGGATAGAGTAGTAGGAAGTAAAATTACTTTGGGATCGGGTTTGAAAGCCGAAGAAGAAGTAGACATCGGATCGGATTAGTAGCCGATTTGATATTTGAATAAGCAGATATGAAGAGGTGCATTGTTATTTCAGATCCACAGGTTTGTAGAGTTGTAAGGAAGAGGTACATTAGAAAGATAACTATCAATTGCTTCACTACTTAAGAGTGGCATTCGCAATATCATGTTGTTTAGTGCTCATTATTTCTGAGAATAGATAAAGCAAAGTGCTGTGAAGTGGTGCTCGTCGCTTGAGCTTGATTTCGAGTATCAGCTTTGTGTTTGTATTTGTGAGTGTGTGGAGAAATTTGAAGTGCACGTCAGTGTGCTTGTTGGATGTTGGATTCCATAGCCATGATCTTCATTTTGTGTGTATGATCTTGAGTGAAGTGCAATCAAAGCAATGCTTTAATAGATCTGAGAGGAATTGTAGTGTTGGTAGTATTCTGCATTTGTGAGTGTAGTGCAAAGTTGATGTGAAACAATTTTGATTGAGGAAGTTGTGCCTTCAGTAGAGGGGTAGAACACAATTCTGAGGTGAAGTCGTTTTGTAGTGAAGTGCCATTTTTGGGAGACCCTGAATCATCACAGTCAAGATTGTTTGGAAAGAATTGAAGGAGTTATGATTAAGGACTGCTAAGTTGTGACAAGACTGAGAATCAATGCTTGTTACTCTCTTCTGGGTGTGGTTTCTACATGAGAGATTAAAGATGCAACCAAGAAGAACTATATTGTTACTATTTGAATTGTATCTCTACGGGAACAAACTTTACTTACCCAATTACCGCAAAAGTGATATTTGCCGGGTTGTCACAGGTGAACTTGACATCCAATTGACCACCATCTGCCTTGTTTGTTGGTGAAAACACTTCACCAAATTCATCTTCACTCCTACAAACATCTAGTGGAAAAAGACCGCCTACTGCATGTTCACGTAGGTCATTTGTTTTGGTTTGAAAATGGCCAATATTGTCCCTATGATACTTCCTTTAATCAAGTCCCAATAGGACTCCACCTTGTAACCATTTGTTGTACATGGAGCAAAGAACAAATTTCAGGTCCCCGCCGTCTCCTCTATAGCATCACACTTCCGATAAATGGTGATCCCCGTTGGTTCTCCTGCTTCCTTCCCCAACACTAACCTCTAATCCGACTCTGTCCATCGAGCCGGATTTCCTCTCTTCCCCTCGACTTTGGGGCCTTCCTCACAATTATTGGCAGCTATCTTTGCCATGACTCTTGGGAAATTGAAATTCCTGTTCCATGCTAAGAAAGTAATACAAAGTCTATTCAAGACTTCAATTCTTGCTACGACGTCCTATGAGCCAGCATGTCTCTCACTCAAGATGAACCTCTGATGGCTATTATGGTAGCGTACCATGGACTAAGAAGGCAAGGAACCCCAACTCCATCATACTCCTCCAAGGCTAACACTCCAAGACTCAAGACATTGCTCACTAGAGAACTCAATGAGAGAGAGATAGTTGCAAATGAAAGGATGATGAGTACCTCCTCACCCCTTGTTTATATACTTGTGAAATAGTTACGTACCAAAGTTATTAATTACCGCAATAACTCAAGTTACTAGACTAAAAGTCAAGTAAAGTCAAAAAGAAGAAAGGAATATCCATTCACATGGGCATATTCCAATAGCATGTGATCTTATCTTGACCCAACCACTAAGTCAAGGATTCCTTCACATGGGCTATCCTTGGACTATAGAAGAATCCAAAACAAAAAGGCTTGCGGGCCCAAGAGTTCTCAACTCTTTCCTCAAAGCCAAACACCTAGGAATAATACCAAGTCAACACGCTAGAATCCAAAATAGTGGTGCTCATCTTTTCTACCTCCTCTAAAGTAAGGTCCCCTCTATCTGAGCTATGACTAACTCTAGCAAATCATGACTAATGTAGAACCATTCTTTATCTCTATATAAATAATATTTCTCAAGTACTTGTAATACCAAGCTAAATATCATAATACCAGACACATGCACAAATGGGTGTTTACAATCCAACCTACGAATTGCAAAACTTTGCACTGCCAAAGCATTTGTGACCTTCTTTGCCATAATCTGCTCTCTTGTTCTTCAGCACTGGAACATTATTCCCTCTCCTACACGAGACACTCTAACCCCTTCTAGATTTCGGAAAATTTCACTCTCAATTGGCTTCCTGACACACATTATTGCAGGATGACTACTGAGAGGGATTAGAAATCTACTTGACATATTCAACTTGTCCGTGCGCAATTGCAATTTTATATTACCCCAAATTGCAGTCATTCTTCAATCGATTTCAAAATCAACTTCCACTTCTTCTGCGTGTTGCTGTCCTGTCACTATCAAGACATGCTTCTTTTGCCTTTGTGGTTTCTTGAAGTGTACTTTCTTGCCCCGTACCAAGGTTGTTAGATGGTCTTCATATTGGCCTTTGTTTCTTGATCCAAAGATGATGCTCTTCGGACTTCCTTCTTTGTACTCCTCTCCTGAGTACCTCCTTCATCGGATCCAAAGTTAACTTCTTCGGATTTCCTCCGAAGACACTCTTGTCCATTCTTTCTTTTGCAATTCAGCTTTCTTTGCTTACTTCTTCTCCCAAATGCTAATAAACAAAAAAACAAAACAAAAAATGTGTGCACCACACTCACAATACACCAACATAGGATTTACAAACTATTGATAGAACACCATCTTGGTACCGGGTTGCTGCCATAAGTGAAGTAAGAACTGCTCCTTGATCACCTCTTAAAGTGCAATAGGCTCCAATCTCCAATGTCGCTCGGAAACATTCCACCTTGTGGCCCATGCAATCAGATCTATATACCAACCAACAGATAGTGGCACAAAAAGCTTGGTAGGGAAGTCTCTCATGCTCTATGGACCTCATCTTAGTGGCATATGTGAGAGCTAAGAACAAAGCTTCAGCCTCAAGGGGTAAAAAACCTGTTTCAGCAAGCAGCAATACATAAGGAGTTTGAGTCCTCACACCAAGTTCATCACACAAAAACAATTTCTGAACTTTCTCCACCTTTTGCCACCATGTCTTCTTAGTGCTTGGACCCCAAATCTGAGCACCATAGAGAACCACCGGTTGCACAAGAGATCTGAACATCACCTTCTTCAACTCCCATGTGGTAAGATGAGCAAGTCTAGAGTGATTCATAAGTGAATACAAAGCTCTAAACCATCCATTGATTCTCATCTTCACACAAGTAGACCAACTATAGTCATGAGAAAACTCAAGGCCTAAATACTTATAAGAAGAAACTTGCTCCAAACGTTGTCCATCAAAAAAGAAAGGTGTGTGTGGTGCCCACATTTTTTGTTTTTTTTCTTGTTTATTAGCATTTGAGGGGAAGAAGTAAGCACGGAAAGCCAAATTGCAAAAGAAGAATGGATGGAAGTGACTTTGGAGGAAATCCGAAGAAGGTGAGATCAGATCCGATGATGGAGGTACTCAGAAGAAGGGTACAATGGAAGAAAGTCCAAAGAGCACCCTCTTTGGGTCGGAAGGTGCAGGTGATACAAAGACCGTCTAACAACCTTGGTACGTGGCAAGAAAGTACACTTCAAGAAACGGTGGAGGCAGAAGAAGCATGTCTTTACAGTGAACGAACATCAACACGTAGAAGAGAGGAGGTCAAATTTGAAATTGATTGAAGAATGACTACAATTTGGGGTAATATAAGATTGCAATTGCACAAGGACAAGTTGAATATGCCAAGTAAATTTCCAATTCCTTTGAGTAGTCATTCTGCAGTAATGCGTGTCCGGAAGCCGATTGAGAGTGAAATTTTCCAAAATCCAGAAGGGTTAGAGTGTCTTGTCCAGGAGAGTGCATTGTCTTTTAGTGTCAAAGAATGAGAGAGCAGATCATGACAAAGAAGGTCACAAATGCTCTTGCAGTGCAAAGTTTTGCAATTTGTAGGTTAGATGTGGTAGCCAGAATCGAAGTCTTGAATAGACTTTGTATTATGTTTTCAGCATAGAACTGGAATTTCAGTTCCCAGGAGTGATGGCAGAGATAGCCGCCAGTAATTGTGAGGAGGGTCCCAAAGTTGAAGGGAAGAGAGGAAATCCGGCTTGATGGACTGAGTCGGATTGGAGGTTAGTATTGGGAAAGGAAGCAGCAGAGCCAACGGGGATCACCTTCTATCGGAAGTGTGATGCTGCAAAAGAGACGGCGGAAATTCAAAACTCTTTCTTTGCTCCGAGAACCACAAATGGCTACAAGGTGGAGTCCTATCTGGATCCGATTAGGAGAAGTCTCATGGGGGCAATGATGGCCATATTCAAGCCAGAATGAAAAATGTACGTGAACATGCAGCAAGCGGTCTTCTTCTACTAGATGTCTATAGGGGTAAAGGTGAATTAGACAAAGTGTTTTCACCACCAAACGAGGTAGATGGTAATCAATTAGCGAACAGGTTTGCATCCCCATTATTTTGCACCATTTGTAGCACACTTCTACTTTGGGTTGAACTTGCTAACAATAGAGGAGATGCATTACATGGTGTCTCATTTCCATCCTAACTTAAGACGGGAAGCAGATGAAGAAGAGAGATAGTATATGATACATCTGCAAGCCAATGATGAGCACTTCTTGAAGATAGGACAATAGAAGATGGAAGAAGTCACAAGTCCGAAGACAAAGAAGCGCAGAAAACCCTAAGAGGCAAAGTTGCCTCCAGCTCAAAGGAAGACTCAAAGACTCAAAGCCTGGTTGTGTAGAGTAAGAAGATGGTAAGAGAAGCATCATCAAAATCAGAGTCTGAAGAAGAATCTGAGTCGCAAGGAGAGGAATCAGAAGAGGATGAACTCACCTTAAAAAGTGAGGACTCTGGAAGTGATAGTGAGGGGGAACCTGAGGTTCAGCAATCAGTGGGGGTCAGTGAAGCTTGTCATGCGATGATTGATAGAGTACCCGGAACAATGAGTCATTGCGTAGCCATGGTGGTGAATAAGCACAGACGAGAGGAAAAGAAGAAGTATCCTGCGGGGCCGAGTTCAATCGGTAAAGGAGACGAAAGTTCAGATGCGGTGTCTCTGAAGATACAAAGATTGCAACTTTGGCAGAAGGAGCCAATGAAGGAGCCAAAGACTGAAGACAAAGACGCCGACAAAGATAAAGATAACTTTGGTGGGATACTGTATCTAACAAAGGTTGTCACACCGTTGTTGGAGCTACTAAAGGAGCATCGGAACATAATTCCCCAAGATTGTAAAAAGGGGATGAATGAGTTGCAAGTGGTGAAGCATCTGTTGAGTGAAGTGAAGGGGTTGCAAGAGCAACAAGTCCAAAGAAATGAAGAAATTGGAGAACTTTGGAGAGAGGAAGTCTTGAAGAAGAAGGCTTTAGAGATGTTACAAGAGAGCTGCGAGTCAAGAAGGAAAGAACTGCAAAAGCAAGCAAGAGAATTGAAGGAGCAGGCAATGTGGCTGAGCAAACTGAAGGAGGAAATGAGTGATGTGCACATCAAGAATATTCATTAGAAGGCGACGGCAGCAATAATGGAGCAGGAGTTCAACAGCTTGAAGAAGAGTGCAGCTGGGAAGGATCAAGCATGGCAGAGGGAGTAACCAGTCAGGCATGAAGAAGAAAGATGATTATGAGAGCTGGTACAAAGCGCTAAGTTACAAAGAACACAGTATGCGGAGGAGAAGAAGATGCTTGCTGCTGAGTACGAAGATGAGTTGAAGATGTACTGTGAAGAGTTGAAGGTAGAGCGCTCTCGAGGGTATGAGTTGGAATTAGTAGGAGAAGTTGCAAGGAAGTTGAGAGCAATCTTGATCACGGTGGCTAAAGGAAGATTGGAAGAAGCACGTCTACATGAATTGAAGTTGCTTGTGCACAAAACTCGGAAGAGAAAAGCCAAAGATGTGGATATGAACACGTTGCTGATCCAATTGAGGGAGTGGGTAGACCGTAAGATGTTAGAAGTAGAAGATAACGTTAGTCTCAAATTAGATTTAGTCAATTCGGAGTTAGAGAAAATAAGGAATAGTGTGACAGCAGAGAGGAAGTCCGATGTTGTAGAAGTAGGAATTCAAGTGTCATCGGACTTATTATTAGAGACATTAGAGAGGAGAGGGTTAGGATAAAAAGAGTTAGATAAGTCCCACCTTAGTGCAATTGTAGTTCCTAGTGTAGAAGTAGTAGAATTAGTGCAAGAGTTGGTAGAATTAGCTATACCCAAAGAAGGAGAAGAAGTAGGAAGATCATCGGGTTTGGAAGCCAATGATGAGGTAGACATCAGATTGGTGTAAGTATCAGTTTTGAGATAGGAAGAGGCAGATATGAAGAGATGGATTGTCAGTTTGGATCTGCAGGTAGGAAGAGATGTTAGGAAGCGGTCCATAGGTAGGAAGAACTGCAGTTTGCTTCAATATTTAAGAGGAGCATTCACATTACTATGTTATTTAGTATTCAAATTTTTGAAGATAGATAATGCGAAATGTTGTTTCTAGTGCTCATTGCTTGAGCTTAATTCTAATTGTCAATTCCATGTTTGTGTTTGTGAGTGTGTGGAGAATTCCAAAGTGCAAGTCAATGTGTCTATGGATGTTGGATTTTGCAGCCTTGATCTTCATTTTGTGTGTTTGATCCTGAGTGAAGTGCATCGAAGCAATGCTTTGATAGATCTGAGAGGAATTGTAGTGTTGGTAGTATTTTGCATTTGTGAGTGCAGCATGAAGGTGATGTGAAGCAATTTTGATTGAGGAAGTTGTGCCTTCAGTGGAGGGATGGAACAAAATTTTGAGGCAAAATTGTTCTTTGCAAAGAAGTGCCGTCTTCAAGAGAATCTGAATCATCACAATAAAGAGTTGTTTGGACAGAATTTGCTATGTTGTGATTATGTGTGTGTGTGTATTCGTGACAAGTTGTCAAGATGGTGAGCTTGTTACTCTCTTCTAGGTGTAGTTTCTACTTGAGAGATTAAAGAAGAAATCAAGAAGAACTACAAGTTATTGTTTGACTTCATATTTGACCAATTTTGAATCGTATCTCTACGGGAACAAACTTTACTTACCCAATAACCGCAAAAGTGATATTTTCCGGGTTGTCACAATGTGACACCTTTAGAACCCACCACAATCACCTTGACTTGTCAAGGTTCACCTCCATCTTTGTTTCATTTCAAAACAAGAGAAGAGAATCCAACAACTTCTGTAAACTCTATGGATTGGTAGAGAGGAGCACTATATCATCCGCATAAAGCAATGCATGTATCATTAAAGAGCCAACCTATACATTTGTAGCACCAGCTTCCATAAATACCCTCTCTAGATCATCAATGAAGATTCCAAACAAAGTTGGGGATAGAGAGCAACCTTGAATCACACCCATTGTGCTGAGGACATCTTGAGAGCTCAAAGATGAAAGCTTCACAACCACTTTCTCATAGAATCTAGAGATAGCACCAATCAGATCCATTGAAACACCAACTTCCATGAGTCTCTCACTTAATTCTTTCCTAAGCACCTTATCAAAGGCCTTCTTGAAATCAATAAATGCAACATAGAGAGCTCTCCCAACACCCTTAGATTTCCACCACAAAACATGGAGTACCAATAGATGATCCAAAGTACTAAAGCTTGATCTAAAACCAGCTTGGCACTAAGCTTGAATTGTGTACTTTTCAACCCAAGTACTCAACCTAGACTCCAAAATTAGACCATACAACTTGGCAAAGAGACAAGTCACTAGAATGGTACGGTAATTGGTGACAATATCTCTCTGACCAGACTTGTGAATAGGAATTACCTTCTTGAAGCACCATCTATCAAGAAAGCCACACCTGATTGCCTCATTCAAAAGAGAAGAGAGTTCTGAAATCAGATGGCTACCACCCCACTGAAGTAGTTCAACACATAGTCCATCAAGGTCTTCAGCCTTACCATTGGCCAACTTCTTCAATTGGTACTCGACATCAGCTTTAGAGATGGTGAGAGCATATCCAAAGCAAGGTGCCATGCTTGGAGCATCAGGGAAAAAGTACAGATCCTTCACATATTCACAAAGCTCATTCAACTCCAGCGATGGAGATGGAGATCTGATGGTAACCTTCTTCCAGAAAGCCTTGGGATCTCTTCTCAATTCAATGCTCAACTCAACCCCCTTAAGTCTCAAGAATGCATGCTTCTTGCACTTCACCAACTTTCTTTAAGAGACAAAAGCCTTATTTTGTGCAATTTGATCAAGAGACCTATCCATAGCTTTGATCCTTGCCATTTTACAATCAACATCAAACCACCTATTGCAAGGGAGACCAAGTCTCTTCCTATGAGAACCTCGTGGAAACAAAGTAGTTAATGTAGATTGAAGAAGTTCAACCAATTGATCACTATGTTGTTGAAAATCAGAACTCCACTCCATAGAGCACAATTTCTCATGGATAGTTTGTTGGTACCAATCTTGCTTGTGAAAATCTAGACAGAGTTCCCCTCTAAAGGCATGGTCAATTGGGTATGTGGTTCTATTCAGGCAAGAAAGAAGGATGACACAAGATAGAGGTGCATGGTCAGATTTAGGTTGAGGATCTAAAACAACAAAATTTGAGACAATGTGTATATCACTAGGTGAGGTGAGCAAATAACCTATAGTGTTGGATCCTGTGGTGCTCATATTTTTGTTTTTTTTCAAAATAAAGAAGAAGAAGTGTATAGAGAAGTCAGATTGCGCCCGTATGGCCAAAGAAGGCAAAGAAAAGAGTCTTTGGGATGAAACCCAAAGTAAAGTGACTTGGGGTCATAAGGCAAAGTACTCGGAAATGCCCTGTCATCATACAACCCGAAGTAAGGAATCTTCAGCTCCCCTTGAGGCGAAGACAATGCAACAACCTTTCATCGGGGTGAGAAATTCAAGAAGGGACCGTTCAAAACCGGTGGCCCATACGCATGAAGTACGATTGACAATGATAGGCGCATGCAAGAGGTGTGATTTATCAGTAGAAGCTTGAATTGAAGAGAGACGAAGAAAGTGCAACTCTATAAAGATTGGGCTCACAACGAAGCAATGTCGAGCAATTTTCCTTTGCCATTGAGAAGTCATCCTATAGGTGATCATGGGAAGGGAAATAGAGTTGAAGACGCGCTAGTGTGTAGAGGAGAAGTCAAGAGAGTGAAACCAAGAGACATTTAGAAAGCAAGAGAGATGGGAGGAAGAAAGAAGAACTCCAAATTTGTAGTGAGGAATCATGCAATTTGGAGACTAGACGTGATCGCAAGAATCAAAGTCTTGAGCCAACTTTGGATTATGTTCTTGGCATGGAACTGGAATGTCAGTTTTCCAGGGTTCATGACTGAGATTATCGAGAGCAAGTGTCTTGATGGCCCCAAGGAAGAAGAGAAGAGAGGAAATCCGGCTCACTAGACAGAGTTGGATTGGAGATTAGTGCTCGAGAGAGAAGCAGGCGCAGAGCAGGGTGCCACATTCTTAGGTAAGGGAGAAGTAGCAGAAGAGACTCAAGAAGTGAGAGATGCTTTCTCTTCAAAGAGAACAAATAATGGGTATAAGGTTGAGAGTTACAAGGATCCAGTGAAGAGGGATCTTGAGTGCTCTCATGGCGATCCTAAAGCCGAAGAGAACGACTTATGTGATGAAACACCAAGCGGTGTTCTTCCATAAGCTGTTTGTAGGAGAACCGATCAATTGGGCGAGGTGCTTCCATGGAAGAACAAGACAAATGGTGTGGAATTTGCTGGATAAGTTGCCTCCACATTACATCGTGCCATTTGCAGCACACTTTTACCTCAGGTTGAATTTGCTCAACTTGGCGGAGCAAAATCAAATGGTGTCTCACTTCCATCCCGACTTGAGAAGAGAAGTTGATGTGGAAGAGCAACAGTACATTCTTAAAATCCGGAGCATGGATGAGTACTATGCAAAGACATGGAAGAGCGTAGAGATAGAAGCGAGTACTCCAAAGTCAAAGAAGCAGAGTCGGCAAGGAGAAACCAAAGGCAAGACAAGACCTCAGAAGACCAAGAGAGGAAACCCAAGGAGAGGCATGGTGTTGATCGCGTCAGAAGACAAAGATTCAGAAGGCAAAGCCAAGTGCAAGTCCAAAGACTCAGAATGCAAGGAAGAACCGGAGCTAACGCTGCAAAGTGGAGATACGAGTAGCGATAGTGATGAAGGTGGAAAGATGATGTCTGTACCAGTTGCTACGGTAGAAGAAGAAGTTCAGGTGGAGCCCAAGCCAGAAGATAATGAGAAGTTGGAGGACAAGATACTTGAGCCCAGGGAGAAGAAGTCTGCGATCTAGAGGGGAGTTTGTTTAAGATGCAAGGCAAAGTGTGAAGCGGGTCCAAGTAAGGCGAAGGAAGAAGTGAATGAAAGCTCGGGGAGTGAGGCATCGATTCCGATACGAAGACTACAGAGAAGAAGGCAAGTATCAGGTGAACAAGAAGTAAGGAAGGAGATTGCTATGTAGGAGGAAGTAGTTGCAAGTAATGGAGTGGAGTACCTATGGGAGATCATGTGTCCATTGTTGGTGAAATTGGAGCACAAGAAGAAGGAGATGCAATCAACATGTCCAGAGGTGAAGATTGTCTTGCAGGTGTTATCGAGATTAGAAGAAGAGAACTCGGAGTTGAAGAAGATTATAACCCAAGGTGAGGAAGAAAGGGAAGTACTGCGAGGGGAGGCCATAGTGCAGGGTCAAGTAATTGAAGACTTGAAGAGAGAAGTGATGTATCAAGAGCAACTTGTTAAGAAGAGTGACATAGCGAGGGAAAGACAAGTAGCAAAGTATGCAATCTTGAAGCAACAGTTTGTTGATTCAAGATTAGAACTTATCCATGTTATGGCGAGGGTAGCAGCGAAGGAACAAGAGCTCAATAGAGTGATGGAAAGTATAGAAGAGAAGAAGCAACTCTGGTAAAGGGAGTTGGCAGTATGATATAAGGAAGAAGAGAGATTACGAGAGTTACTTCGCAATCAGGAGGAGAAGATTGAGTAGAAGGAGAAGGAGAAGGAGAAGGAGAAAGAAATGGTGAAAGCCGAGTTCAAAGCGGAATTGGTGATGTACAAAGAGGATTGGCTTGCAGATTGGGAGCTGAAGTGATGTGAAGCATTGCTCGTCGCTTGAGCTTGATTCCGAGTATCAACATTGTACTTGTGTTTGTGAGTGTTTGGAGAAATTCAAAGTGCAAGTCAGTGTGTTTGTTGGATGTTGGATTCCGCAGCCTTGATCTTTATTCTGTGTGTTTGATCTTGAGTGAAGTGCAATCTAAGCAATGCCTTGATAGATCTGATAGGAATTGTAGTGTTGGTAGTATTCTGCATTTGTGAGTGTAGTGCAAAGTTGATGTGAAGCAATTTTGATCGAGGAAGTTGTGCCTTCAGTGGAGGAACACAATTTTGAGGCGAAGTCATTTTGCAGTGAAGTGCCATTTTTGGGAGAGCCTGAATCATCACAATCAAGATTGTTTGGAAAGATTCAATGGAGTTGTGATTATGGAGTGTTAATTTGTGACAAGACTGCAAATCAGTGCTTGTTACTCTCTTCTGGGTGTGGTTTCTACCTGAGAGATTAAAGAAGCAACCAAGAAGAACTGCAATTGTTACTTTGACTTCATATTTGGAAATTTCTAACTCGTATCTCTGTGGGAACAAACTTTACTTACCCAATTATTGCAAAAGTGATATTTTCCGGGTTGTCACAGATCCACCTAAAGCAAAGCATGTGCTTTTAAAGGTTTATGGAAATTGAGAAAGGCCATTCAAGATCTTCAAGCTCCAATTGGTACAAAGCTCAAAAAGTGCTCACTCATGGAGTTGGATATGAGATCTTTGGAAGAGCGGGACCAAACACTAGAATAATCTATCAAGCTATGGAAAGGATCATTATCAAGGTCACTAAACTCAGGAATCTGAGAGGCGTGGATTCAAGCATTGAAATTACCAAGAACCTTGACTAGAAGGAGAGAGGAGGAGGAAAGTTTCAAAAGTTTGAGAGGAGAAGAGGCCCAAAATTTTGACAAGAAAATCTCACTATGTCCATGTCAAAACGCTATGTTTCTGGTCTTGTTCGAAGCGCCTTGCCAAGAGCTTTCCATAGCCACCAAGATTGTATCATTCAAAGCTTTGTGCAAAACGTTATGAGTGATTGAAATTTCAAAGAGAGGATCCAGATTTGAGAGTTTGAATCTCCATCATATGGTGTCCAAATGGAGTGTTTTTTGTGGCATTAGAAGTACCTTGGGAAGTTCTTTTGATTCATACCAAGCACGCTTGCAGATCACATACACAAAGAAAGTTATAAAGATTTAAATTCTGCCATCTCTCATAGATTTTAGGTTTGAGTTCAAATTTCAACACCTTGTAACTTTTTGGTCCCATGTCCAAATGTTTCAATCTTGTGCTCATTGGCAACACCTGTGAAAGGGATTTCTTTTGAATACCTGCTTGCTGAAGTTGGAGTTCTGTGGAGCAGGTTTTGAATTTCATCAATCTGTGATCTTGTGCGGTTGGTGGTGCTCAAATCTATAACTTTCAGTGGCTGGAACTTTGGATTCACATCTTCAAATGAGGTGATCTTGGTCTCATAAGAAGCATCTTGTCAAGGGCTATTGATTAAAATTGTTTTCATAGAATTTGAAGCTTTGTGCTTGAAGTTATAAGCATTTGAATTCTGTGACTCAATGAGGTTTAGAAGTTTACAATAGAAAACTCTAGACGCTATAACTCCATATCTATTTGCTCAAATGAGTTCATTTTTGGTTCATTTGAAAGACTTACTCAAGAGCTTCTGATTGAGTACTCATTGGTAGATTTTGAAGTTTTTTAGCTAAGGTTGTGAATTTTCAAAATCTGTAGTATTTCAAAATTTTCATGTAATAAAGTTCAAATTCAAAAGTTTATAACTTTTGATTTACAAGTCCACATGAGTAGATTTGTGGATCATTAGAACAAGAATTTTTAGAGCTATTGGTGGATAAAGGTAGAAATGTGTCTGAGAAGGCTGCTTCCTTGGGAGCATAAGCCACCAACATTGCTTCACAAAATTGAGGGCTACAAGTGATGGTTGACACATTAGAGGTCAAGATGAAGTCATATGCTGAAGCTACTAAGGTGGCTCAAATCTCTTACTTGCAAGAACATGAGGTTGAGAAGGAGAACCAACTGGTGAGAATGAAGAACTTGAGGATTCCATTGATTTTGGAATGTTCATGGCCTCACACATACCAAGTACTCTAGCGCTAAGCCTTTGAAGGATGATGTTGATTTGATCAATCTTGTGGAGACATGGGAACATGAAGGAAACACCATTTAAGATATTGAAGGCTTCACTCTTTTTGGTTCAACCTAGAACAAGCGGAGGCAATATAAAGGAAGGAGCTTCATCAACTTCTTTGTTTCCAAGAGGTTCTCATAGGAAGAGACTTGGTCTCCCTTGCAATAGGTGGTATGATGCTGAATGAAAAATGGCAAGGATTAAAGCTATGGATAGGTTTCTTGATCAGATTGCACAAAATCAGGCCTTTGTTTCATACATAAAGTTGGTGAAGTGCAAAAAGCGGGCATTTTTTAGACTCTAGGGGGTTGAGTTGAGCATTGAATTGAGGAGCAATCCCAAGGCTTTTTGGAAGAAGGTAACCATCAGATCTCCATCTCCATTGCTGGACTTAAATGAGCTTTGTGACTATGTGGAAGATCTGTACTTTTTCCGTGATGCTCCAAGCATGGCACCTTGCCTTGGATTTGCTCTCACCATCTCTGAAGTTGATGTCAAGTACCAACTGAAGAAGTTGGCCAATGGTAAGGCTGAAGACCTTGATGGACTATGTGTTGAACTTCTGAAGTGGGGTGGTAGCCAACTGATTTCAGTACTCACTTCTCATTTGAATGAGGCAATCAAGTGTGGCTTTCCTGATAGATGGTGCTTGAAGAAGGTAGTTCCTATTCACAAGTCTGGCCAAAGAGATGTTGTTGCCAATTACCATACCATACTAGTTGGTTGTATCTTTGCCAAGTTGTATGGTTGAATTTTGGGGTCAAGGTTGAGTACTTGGGCTGAAAAGTATAAATTTTGAGCTTAGTGCCAAGCTGGTTTTAGATCAGGCTTTAGTTCTTTGGATCACCAGTCATATTTGGCAAATTTTAGGGTTTGAACTATGAATTCAAATGATTGTATCTCTGCCAATACTTAAGAAAATGGAGTGATTAAAGTTTCATTAGAAGCACTATTTTGAAACATTTCTTTCAAGGTACAGCTTGTCCAGTTTGGAGCAGTACACAGGGAGATCTGGATTTTTCAATTCTGAGGAAGTTTTGAGTAGTCCTTGTGATTGTGCAAGAATTGGGAAAGCTATTGTTGTGTGGTCACAAGTGAAAATCCAGTGGAAATTGCTGTAGTAGAATCTGTGAGTTACAAGCTCTCTTTCAAGGCCAAGCTCGCAACACATGGAGGTCTGAGCAAGCAAGGGTGGTAATTCTAATTCTGTCACATCTTGTGCATCTTGGTGTTTGGAGTACCAACTTTGCAATGCCAGTTCTCTTCACTCACAGACCCAATCTTGGTAATTCTTGTGTCATAAGAACCACATAGGCATAGGCTTTCTATTTAGTTCAAGTTTGAAAAATTTGGATATCCAACTTAGATGATATGACCATTTGTTTCATTGTAACACTTGGAATCACTTGATGTTAAAATCTGCACATGTGAAGTAGGATTGCTCTGTACTTATATGTCCAAATCAAGTGGTTTTTGTGGCAATAGAATGAGCTTTGTGCAAGGTTTCTATTGAGGTCTGATTTTGTAGAAATTGGAGGTCAGATAAGGAAGTTGTGACAGTTTGAATCTGTAACTCTTTGGACATCATAACATTGTGAAGTGCAAATTCAAAGCATTGTATCTTTGTACTCAGTGATCCAAATGAAATGATCTTTGTGTCTTTAGAATCAGCTCCCTCAGACCTTGACATTGAAAATTTATTGCAAAAGGTTAGGTGACAGATTAGAAGCTCTAGGTACCTCAAATTTTGCAGCCTTTGGTATCTTTGTGCACTACAGATTTGAAAGATAGTATCTTTGCACTCACATATTCAAATGAGGTGATTCTTATCTCATTAGAAGCAGCTTCTCAAGGTCCTAACTTCAACATCAGCCTTGTAGTGCTAACAATTGTAAAACAGTAGTGATGCTTACTTTAAAATCCTGAAGTTTTGGTGTTGGAAGTAAAACTTCCAGATTGACTGTGAGTGATAAGTGATTGGCACAATGGAGGAGTCCAAGATGGTGAAAGACATTGCTGATATAGCCATGAAGCAACAAAAATTAGCTGAAATGTATAGGAAAAAAAATGATTTCCACAAGGACCTTAGAAGCTTCATGGCACCTATGTCCCAATGCATGAGTACTCTCATGACTGATATTGAATTTGTAAAGGTTGAGATTAGTAGTGTAAAAGAGTCTTTGAACCTAGTCAACCAAGAGATTCAAGACCTAAAGAAGATTACTATCTCTCGGTTTACATCAACTAAGAGGATGGTTGATGCTACCAAGAAAGTTGCTTCCTTGGGAGCACAAGCCAACGACATTGCTACACAAGGCGGAGGGCTCCAACAGATTGTGGACACATTAGAAGTGAAGATGAAGTCTTATGCTGAAGCTACTAAGGTGGCTCAAATCTCTTACTTCCAAGAGCATGAGGTTGAGAAGGAGAACCAATTGGTTAGAATGAAGAAGTTGAGGATTTCAAGTTTGCCAGAGAGTGAGAAGGAAGACACCAAGGCCATAGTGTGTGAGTTTATTGCTGATTCTTTGAGAGTCCATGATCCTTTGATTTTGCAAGCATATAGATTGGGACAACAAGGTGCACAACCAAGAAGCATTTTGGTGAGGTTTGGCTCAGAAACTCAAAGGAATGCAGTGATGGATAGCAAGGCTATACTGAAGTGGCGGCATATTTGGTTGGACCCTGATCTCACACCTCTCCAACGGCAAGCAAAGAAGGGAGAATTAGCAAAAGTGAAGGAGGCTCAACAAGCAGGTTTTGTTGCGTTCTTGAGAGATAATAGAGCTGTGATTACTCAAAAGAAATTGTCAGCTACTGCATAGCAATTCCAGACCCTAAGAGTGTTGTTTTGGAATGTTCATGGCCTCACACATACCAAGTAATCCAACGCTAAGCCTTTGTGGGATGATGCTGATTTGATCAATCTTGTGGAGACATGGGAACATGAAGGAAATACCATTCAAGATATTGAAGGATTCACTCTTGTTGGTTTAACCTGGAACAAGCGGAGGCAACATAAAGGAAGGGGCTTTGGAGGTATTGCTACTTACGTCAAATTTGGCTTTGAGAAATCAGTCTCTTTGATAGGTCAAGATTCAAGTGGACAATACCAATGGCTAAGGATTGGAGGAGTTGCCACACCTTGCTTCATTGTTGTTTGTTACTTTGCTCCGTTGACATCACCAATCTATTCAAGTGGAGTTCTCAACACCATGCAGCCTTTCTACTCCTTGACAAAGGATGTGTTAGAGTTTCAAAGTAAAGTTGCAGTACTTGTTCTTTGTGATTTCAATGCTAGGATCCAAGCCTCTCAGATCCCTAAGTTGAGTGACCTTGAGAATGATCCTTTCCACAACTTGATAGACCATTCTAGTGCTTGGTCATGATCTTCCAAAGATCTTATGTCCAACCCCATGAGTAAGCACTTTTTGAGCTTTGGTACCAATTGTAGCTTGAAGATCTTGAATGGCCAAAAACTTGTAAAAGCACATGCTTTGCCTCAATAGATTATATGCTCACTTCAGCTAATGATATCCGTCTTGTCTCAGATTTTGCTATTTTAGATCCTTCACCAGAATCAGACCATGCACCTCTATCTTGTACCATCCTTCTTCCTTGCCTCAATAGAACCACATTACCTATTGACCATGCCTTCAGAGGGAAACTCCATCTAGATTTTTACAAGAGAGACTTGTACCAACAAGCTATCCAAGTGAAATTGAGTTCTATGGAGTGGAGTTCTGATTTTTAACCAATGTAGTGATCAATTGGTTGCACTTCTTCAATCTACATCACCTTCTTTGTTTCCAAGAGGCTCTCACAAGAAGAGACTTGGTCTCCATTGCAATAGATGGTATGATGCTGATTGCAAAATGCTAAGGATCAAAGCTATGGATAGGTCTCTTGATCAGATTGCAAAAAATCAGGCCTTTGTTTCGTACAAAAAGTTGGTGAAGTGCAAAAAGCGGGTATTTTTGAGACTCAAGGGGGCTGAGTTGAGCATTGAATTGAAGAGTAATCCCAAGGCTTTCTGGACGAAGGTAACCATCAGATCGTTGTAAAAGGAAAAAAGAAATTTGTTAGTATCAAGTGTACTATACAAAAGAGTAGATAATGTTTTCTTTTTTTGAATTTTGAGTAAAAGTGCTTGCAACCTTTTTGCTCTTCCAATCATCTTTGCAACCTCCTGACCATGTAAAGAACCTCTGAGATTTGTTGTGGGCGAGGAGGGGTTTCCAATTTTGGAGCCATACCTTCTAAATCCATTTTAATCATTTCTGTTGTACAAGTACCAATCCATATAATTATACTTGGATTTCTATCTTTTTTTATTTGAACGCATAATCGTTTTAATTCTTGATAATCATTTAACTGAGCTGAAATATCACCTTCTTCTAATTCTGCCATAGCTCCAATAAAATAACAATTGAAAAAAAAATTTGTTTATAACTTTATTAAAGTGTAAAACATTAGATTAATACTTCATTTTATTTATATCCATCTCCATTGCTGGACCTCAATGAGGTTTGTGACTATGTGAAAGATCTGTACTTTTTCCCTGATGCTCCAAGCATGGCACCTTGCCTTGGATCTGCCCTCACCATCTCTGAAGCTGATGTCAAGTACCAATTGAAGAAGTAGGCCAATGGTAAGGCTGAAGACCTTGATGGACTATATGTTGAACTTTTGAAGTGGGGCGGCAGCCATTTGATTGCAGTACTCACTTCTCATTTGAATGAGGCAATCAAGTGTCGGTTCCTGATAGATGGTGCTTGAAGAAGGTAGTTCCTATTCACAAGTCTGGCCAGAGAGATGTTGTCACCAATTACTGTACCATACTTGTTGGTAGTGTCTTTGCCAAGTTGTATGGTCAAATTTTGGAGTCAAGTTTGAGTACTTGGGCTGAAAAATACAAAATTTGAGCTAAGTGCAAAGCTGGTTTCAGATCAGGCTTTAGTACTTTGGACCACCTATTGGTATTCCATGTTTTGTGTTGGAAATCTAAGGGTGTTAGGAGAGCTCTCTATGTTGCATTTATTGATTTCAGGAAGGCCAATGATAAGGTGCTCAGGAAATCTCTAAGTGAGAGACTCATTGAAGTGGGTGTTTCAGCTGATCTGATTGGTGCTATCTCTAGACTCTATGAGAAAGTGATTGTGAAACTTTCATCTTTGAGCTCTCAAGATGTCCTTAGCACAATGGGTGTGATTCAAGGTTACTCTCTATCTCCAACTCTATTTGGAATTGTCATTGATGATCTAGAGAGTCTACTCATGGAAGTTGGAGCTTCTTCTCTTCTACACTCTCCATCACCCTATCAAGCTCTTGCTCTTTCTTTGCTACTCTTGCCATAGCATGGATAATTTCTAATCTCGAATCAGCAAATTATTGCTTCAAGATTTCATACTCAGCTACTTGTCTTTCCCTCGCTATGTCACTCTGTTCTATGAGTTCCTCCCTATTCCTTGCTTCTCTCTTCAAATTCTCAATCACTTGATTCTGTACTACTGCATCTACTTGTAGTACTTCCCTTTCCTCCTCACCTTGGATTATACTTTTCTTTAATTCTGAGTTCTCTTCTTCTAATCAAGCTAACACCTACAACACAGTCTTCACCTCCGGACACTTTGGCTGCATCTCCTTCTTCATGTGCTCTAACTTCACTAACAATGTGCACATAACTTCTTGCAGATACTCTACTCCTTCACTCGGAGTTACTTTGACTTGCAAACTTATCTCCTTCTTCACCTCTTCCTCACTTGACACTCACCTTCTAAGCCGTAGTCACCTTATGGGTATGGATTCCTCGCTCCCCAAACTTCCATCCTCCTCTTCTCTTACCTTACTCAGCCGTGCCTCATACTTTGCCTTCTATTTGGAACAAACTCCTCTCTGAATTGTAACTCTCTTCTTCTCTTGCTTTGGAACTTTGTCTTCCAGTTTTGAGTTACTTTTCTCCTTTGTCTCCATCTTGGCTTTCTCTTCTTTGGGTACCAATTTCATCTCCACTCCATTGTTGCTATCAATACTTGTGTCTCCACTTTGAAGTGTGAACTCGGGTTCTTCCTCCCTCTCTAAATCTTCAGACTTGCACTTGGCTTTGCCTTCCAATTCTTTGTCTGACAACGCAACTAATCTGTCTTTCCTCGGGTTCACTCATCTAGCCTTCTCAGGTCTTGCTTCCTCTACTTCTTTTTCTCCTTGTCAACTCCTCCTCTTTGACTTCAGAGTACTCACTTCCAACTGCATACTCTGCCTTGTTTGCACATAGTACTTATCACTGCCCCTGATCTAAAGAATGTATTGCTGCTCCTCCGCATCAATATCTCTTCTTAAGTCGGCATGGAAATGCGACACCATCTTATTACGCTCCACCGCATTGAGCAAGTTCAGCCCAGATAGAAATGGGCTGCAAACGGCACAATGTAATGTGGAGGCGACTTGTCCCGCAAATTCCACACCATCTGTCTTGTCCTCTAATGAAGACACTTTGCCCAATTAATTGGCTCTCCTACAAACATCTTATGGAAGAACACCCCTTGGTGCTTCATCACATAAGTTGTTCTCTTTGGCTTCAAGATCACCATTAGAGCACTCACAATCCCTCTCATTGTAGGATCCTTGTAGCTCTCTACTTTGTAACCATTCTTTGTGCGCTTCAAACAAAAGGCATCTCTCACTTCTTGGGTTTCTTTGGCTACTTCTCCCTTCCCCAAGAATGTGGCACCATGCTCCACGCCTGCTTCTCTCCCAAGTACTAACCTCCAATCCGACTCTGTCCATCAAGCCAGATTTCCTCTCTTCCCTTCCTCCTCAGGGCCATCGAGATACTTTCTCTAGATGATCTCAGTCATGAACCCTGGAAAGCTAACATTCCAATTCCATGCCAAGAATGTGATTTGAAGCCTGGTCAAGACCTCAATTCTTGCAATCACATCTAACCTCCAAATTGCATGATTTCTTACTACGAATTTGGAGTTCTTCTTTCCTCCTCCCATCTTTCTTTCTTCCACTCTGGGCTGGAGACTATTCTTCCTACTAATTCCTGGATTAACACTCTCGATTTCTTCTCAACACACTAGCGCGTCTTCAATGCTACTTCCCTTCCCACGATCTCCTGCAGGACGACTTCTTAATGGCAATGGAAAATTGCATGTCATTGCTTTGTCTTTAGCCCAATTTTTATAGAGTCGCGCCTTCTTCATCTTTCGTCAATTTGAGTTTCTACCAAGAAATCACACCTCCTGCATGCTCTTGTCACTATCAAGTGTCCTTCATGCATATGATTGCTGGTTTTGAACAGTCCCTTCTTGAATGTCTTGCCCCCGACAAAAAGTTGTTACACTGTCCTCGCCTCGGGTTGAGCACCCCAGTACAAAGACTCCTTACTTTGGGTTGTATGCTGATAGGGCAATTCCGAGTACCTTGGGTTTCATCCCGAGGACACTTTTCTTTGCCTTCTTTGGCCATACAAGTGCAATTCGACTTCTCTGTACACTTCTTCTTCCAAATTAAAAAAAAACAAAAATGTGGGTACCACATAGACATATTATCTAGAGGTGGAAATTGGCTTGGTAATATATACAAGGATGAAGCCTTGTGTTTCTTGTGCTTCTCTTGGGAGTTCTCTTATCCTTAGAACATTACACCATGGTTGGGCAAACAAGCAGGCTCAAGCTATTAATAATAAGTCTACACATGACCTCTTATTTGTAAGCTCCATAGCTAGACACCCAATGTAGTCCTTGAGAAAGAAAGTACAACATAAATTAGAATGCTATAAGGTTCTTTGGTTTAGGTTCACTCAAAGACTAAGAAAATTAGAGTGAAGTGAATTTAGTGCACTATGAGTACTCTTTGAGGAATTCAGCTTCTCTTATTCCACTCTTTAATGCAATATGATTTTTCATGTACTTGAGTTAAATTATGAGTTAAGGAACTTGAGCCAACTTTTAGAAATTGAATGTACACTCTCTTTGGAATTCAACTTCTTCCTTTTTTCACCTTGATGCAATTTGAGTTTCCAAGTTCCCTTTATTGGTACAACCAACCTTTTCTTTATGAAATTTATGCAACAAAAGAGTAGTTATTGAGAGAAGAGTTATTGTCAAACTTAACTCCGTGGATGATTGGCAAATTGAAGGTTGTGAAGTTTACATGCTTGGAGGAGAAGAGTTAAGGAACTTTTGACCACAATTGCACCCACTTTGAGAAATTGAGCATAGAGAAATCAAAATGTGAACACCACTTTTGACAAATTGGAATTTTATTTTCAACTATGGACAACCTCTCAATTGAGCAAGTTAATTCTCCTCCCCTTCTTACTCCTTCTCTTATTCTTCATATTTATTGTAACAATATGGAGTTTAGCAACAAAGTTAGTCAGGCTTACGAAGTGGCACATAAGACAAAGTAGCCTAGAATATTCCTGAAGTATCTAGGAAGCTTCTTGGGAAGCTTCCCGGTTAGCTTAGCTTGCACCTTAAGTAAGTAGATCCTGTATGCTACCTATAAATACCAAAGCCAAAGTTCATGCTAAGCATTTGGAGTTTTCCCTCATTCAAGTGTCCCAATGTGAGTTTCCATTCTCCTATTTCTCTCCTTGGTTTCGGTCTTTTACATTAGTATCAGAGCAGGAATGGGATGGATGGAATTTATGGACCACCAAATCCACTTCCGCCAAACCATTGGGACTTTCATGTCCAGATATTACCAAAGCATGGTTTCACACAATTCATCACCTCACGCTTTGGGCAGGATTTTCTACATATGATCACCGTGTCGGAAGAACTCTTGATACTTCCAGTTGTAACTTATGGAGAACGGTGGACGTGTTGTATCTATGTGTTAATCAACTTAGATAAATTGAGGGTAGGGGAATAAAGTAGTAGCAATGGCGGCAATACCGGATGTTATCCTTGCAATGCAACAAAAAATCAAGCATCTTACTTGATTGTTGGATGAACAAGACCAGCAACGACAAGAACAGATAGACAGAGCGCCAATTCAAGATAGAGAAGATTGCATTCGATTTCCAAAACCCAAGGTGTTTGAAGGCAAGAATCTTCCAAGCACAGTGGAGAATTTTGTGTTTGACAGTGAACGTTACTTTGAAGCCACCAATCTTCAAGACAAACAGAAACAAATTCCCTTGGCTTCTAGCCAATTGGATGGCGTGGCAAAACTTTGGTGGCGATTCCGAGTAGAAAGAGCTGAACGACAAATTGTTACACCAATTTTGACATAAGCAGAATTCAAGGATGCAATACTTGGTCAATTTCAGACTATAAATGCCACCCAAGCTGCACGAGATAAATTGGCAGAGTTGAGCCAGATTGGCTTGGTGAGAAGCTACATCATACAATTTTAGAATATCATCATGCAAATTCCAGATATCCAAGAAGGTGAAGTTCTGGATTGATTTGTGCAAGGATTGAAGTCATGAACCAGATTGGAGGTGACCATGCGAGAGCCACAAAACATAGAAGAAGCCATGCAATTGGCAGAGCGTTTTGATTCCTTAGTTGCGACAACTTGGTCTTGACCTCGACCTACACAAAACCTACCAGTACCACGAGTGGAAGAACCGGTACAAATAGAGATTGATGTTATCCAACAAAGACCACTTGACATAGCAGATAGAGAAAGATTACAACAAAATGGAGGTTGCTTTTATTGTTGCCAAGTTGGATATTGTATTGCTGAATGTCCACTTAGGAATGGGCGACCTCGACAAGTTGCCCAGATGGAGTTTGTGCAACAGAATGATCAAGGAAACGAAGAATACCAGTAGGAGATTTCAAGCCGCCTATTGGGAGCTTGATTAGTTCCAATGGGATTGAAGGCTCAACCTATGCAAGCTTGCTTCACTTGCAAGGTATGATATCTAATCGGGGTTGTAGGATTTTGGTTGATTTTGGAAGTTCAAAAAATTGCATATCTATGCAAGTAGCAAAGGAATTGGGTATTCCTATCAAGCCAGTGATTGGAAGTAGTTTGATGATGGCGGATGGTAGAAAAGGTTCTGCATTCCGCACCTCACATCCTGTTACCTTTAAGATTGGGAAGGAGTATTTGGAGTGTATGAGGTTTGTAGTGGCACCTCTACACTATGATATCATTCTGGGTCTACCTTGGCTTGAACGTCATAAGGTTCAATTTGATTGGACCCGATGTCAAATTCAAGTACAATACCAAGGTAGGAATTTCTGATTAGGTTGTCTGGCACCTCTGAGTAAGACACCTAAGAATAGTCAGTCCCAAGATGGGAATTTTGTTAAGAAGGTAGCCATAGAGCAAATCTGGAAGGGAGATGAGTCCCAAGATGGGAAGTTTGCCAAGAAGGCAACCATGGAGCAAGCTTGGAAGAGAGATGAGTCCCTAGAAGGGAAGTTTGTTAATGAACCAGCCATAGAGCAAGCTTTGGACGAAGATAAGGCTGTATTTGCGGTGTGGATCAAGCTGATTGTACAAGAACAATCTGAGGAGGGCCAGGTGCCGCATCAAGCAACGGTTGATCAAATAATTCAGGAGTTTGCAGATGTGTTTCCGGATGATCTGCCAAAGGGATTACCCTCTAATTGAGGTATGCCTTTCAAGATCGAGTTATTGCCAGGGAGTACTCCAATGAGTAGACCAATCTATCGGCTCTCACCAAAGGAGTTGGAGGAGTTGCAAACAACACTTACAAAGTTGTTGGAGAAGGATTTCATACAACATAGTACCTCTCCGTGGGGAGTACCGGTACTATTTGTTCCAAAGAAGGATGGAGGACTTTGTTTCTGTATTGATTAATGTGGGCTCAATAAGCAAACCGTGAAGAATGCGTATCCTTTGCCTCGGATCAATGACCTGCTTGATCAATTATGGAGCATGCTACTTTTCCAAGCTAGATCTTTGTAGCGGCTATTGGCAAATTTCTATTGAAGGAGAGGACGTGCAAAAGACTACCTTTTGCACAAGGTATGGACATTTTGAGTGGAGAGTTCTACCTTTTGGACTCACTAATGCTCCAGTAGTCTTCATGGATCAGATACACCGGGTGTTGGATGGACTATTGGATCGGTCAGTGGTGGTGTTCTTGGATGATATCTTAATCTATAGCAAGACAGAGGCAGAACACGTGAATCATGTGCGAGAAGTCCTAAGATGACTATGACAATGGAAATTTTACTGCAAGAAGTCAAAGTGTGCTTTTTGGCAGAAGGAGGTTACCTTCTTGGGTCATAAGATCTCATCAGAGGGGATCAAGATGGAGGAAGAGAAGATCAAGGCCATTACTGATTGGCCTACCCCAAAGGATGCTACAGAAGTACGGGCATTCAATGGATTGGCCAGTTTTAACCGGCGGTTCATCCACTATTATGCTCATGTGGCTGCACCATTGATTGACCTCTTGGGAAAGAACTCAAGCTTCCAGTGGAACACCAAACATGAAGAAGCATTCCAGGAGTTGAAACATATGGTGTCTTCAAGACCCATTCTTCAACCATATGATCCTCAACTACCTTGTGTGGTTGATTTTGATGCTTCTAACTTTGCAATTGGAGCTGTGTTGCAACAAGAATTTCCAGATGGACTACATCCCATTGCCTTTGTGTCTCGCCGAATAAATACAGCTGAAAGAAATTACTCTGCTCAAGATCGGGAACAAATTGCAATGGTATATGCCACCAAGGTATAGAGGCATTATCTCTTGGGGAAACAAGTGATCATGCAAACTGATCACAAGCCATTGTTGCAGACCTTACACTCCTGGAGCACATGAAGAGTTGACATCATCGATGGGAAGAGCAACTTCAATTGTTCGACATCAAACTTGAGTACAAACCAGGTCGGTTCCATGTCATCTCTGATGCTCTATCACGACGACCTGATTTGAAGTCCCTTCCTCTCATCGCGGCAGCAATTACAACGGTGTCAATTGACCCCAAGATCCATAACGAGTTTCGGTTAGCTCTATAACAAGATCCCTTCTTCCAAATGGTACATGGTCGTCTAACAACAGGTGACAAGGAGTACAACACCTTCTCCTTCAAGGTAGGCCTTCTATTCCACGCGGATCGGATCTATGTTCCAGCCAAAGGTGATCTTCAACTTGTGCACCTTCAAGAAGCCCATGATTTACCCATTGCTGGTCACATGGGTGTGGACAAGACCTTGGGTACCCTCCAACGTCAATGGTGGTGGCCCAACATGACACGAGATGTTCAAGAATTTGTCAGATCATGTGAGAGCTGCCAATGTAACAAGGCCAGTAATCAAAAGCCGAGTGGACTCCTTCAACCACTCGCCATTCCATATGCTTGCTGGGAGCATGTGAGCTTGGATCTAATCACATCCTTGCCAAAGACAAAACAAGGACACACCGCAATCGTGGTGTTTGTGGATAAGCTCAGTAAGCAAATCCACTTGGCACCAACCTATGACACCATGGATGCTCCAACCTTAGCGCAAATCTACTTCGACAATGTCTTCAAGCATCATGAGATGCCATGTGTACTCATCTCTGACTGTGATCCTTGATTTACCGGGAAGTTTTGGCAAGCACTCTTCTAGATACTCAGCACCAAGCTTGCTTTGTCCACAGCCTATCATCCTCAAACTGATGGACAAACCAAACGTGCAAATCATACATTGGAGGATATGTTGCGGGCCTTTGTCAATGTCCACCATACCAATGGGGATGAATGTCTTGCAGCTGCAAAATTTGCCTACAACAATTCCAAACAGGCAAGCACCGGATTTTCTCCCTTCTTTCTCAATTTTGGCCAAGATCCGCTTGTTCCAGATTCTCTTCTTGCTCCCCCTCCCTCTCAGGTTCCTCATACTTCCACATTCTTGACCACTATATCCCTATCGCTCCAACAAGCCAAGTCTCACCTCCTTGTTGCTCAGAATTGCCAAAAACAATATGCGGACCATCATCGTCGTGATCTCACCTTTGAAGTTGGTGATAAAGTCATGCTATCATCCAATAACCTCCCTCTCCCACTTGATACCCAAGTTTGTAAACTTGCCCCTAACTTGATAGGATCCTTTGATATCACCCAAATTGTCTCTCTTGTTGCTTATCGACTTGCCTTACCTTGTCACATGCGTATCCATCTTGTCTTTCATGTTTCCAAGTTGAAACCCTTTGTTCCTAACCCCTCTTCCTTTTCCTCTCGAGTCCAACCTCCCCCTCTTCCTGTCCCTATCAATGATCATGAGGAGTACGCAGTTGATTGTATCCTTGCACGTTGTCATATCCAACGAGGCCGTCGCCAACATACGGAGTACAAGGTCCTTTGGAAAGAGTATCCCCTTCATGATGCCACTTGGGAGCCTCTTTCTCACCTCTAGAATGCACAGACGGCCATCTAGGAATTCAAAGCTTCACTGGCAACGAGGACGTCACCAACTAGCGGCAGGGGGATATGTAACAATATGGAGTTTAGCGACAAAGTTAGTCGGGCTTACGAAGTAGCACATAAGACAAAGTAGCCTAGAATATTCCAGAAGTATCTAGGAATCTTCTTGGGAAGCTTCCCGGTTAGCTTAGCTTGCACCTTAAGTAAGTAGCATCTAGAAGGAAGCTTCTAGAAGCTTCCAACTAGCTTAGCTTGCACGCCAAGTAGGCGGCTTCTAGAAGGAAGCTTCTTGAGAAGCTTCCTAGTTAACTTGGCTTGCACTCTAGGAAAGCGGCTTGAGGAAGCTTCTTGAGAAGCTTCTCAAGGACCTTGTATGCTACCTATAAATACCAAAGCCAAAGCTCATGCTAGGCATTTGGAGTTTTCCCTCATTCAAGTGTCCCAATGTGAGTTTCCATTCTCCTATTTCTCTCCTCGGTTTTGGTCTTTTACATTTATCATCATTGTTTCAACTCCATTTTTGCATCCATTCCATCACAATTTTGATTCCGTTGATACCTCCTATTTCTAGGTTTTGTTGTCTAGACTCTTGATCTATAGCCATTTCATCACTGAGCCTTAGTCTTGACTCTTTGTTGACTTTTATAGACCTTTTGAAAATGGTCTCATTTATGTTGCCTAATATGTAAGCAAATTAGTTGCTAATACTCCACTCTCTTGAGAAAATTGGTGCTTGGTCCTTCCGTGAGAAAATTAAAACTAGGAGATAGGTTTTGGATGGCCCTTTAGCATTAATCTTCACTACTTGATCCAAAGCACTTTGTGCAAATTTGTGGTTGATGTTCTTTGTTTACTTTTATAGACCTTTTGAAAATAGTCTCATCTATGTTGCCTAATTATGTGAGAAAATTAGTTTCTAATAATCCCTTGAGCAAATTGGTGCTTGTTCCTTCCATGAGCAAATTAAAACTAGGGGATAGGTTTGGGATGGCCCTTTACCCTTCTGAAATTCTTGACTACTTGATCCAAAGCACTTTGTGCAAATTCATGATGGATGTTCCAACAAGCCTGATCAAAGAGCACAAACCTTCTCCTAGATGACAACTTATGTGGTGAAATTTAGGAAAGCATTTCTAGAGATAATTAATAGTAAAAAAATTTACAAAAGTGGCCAAGATACATGCAATCATAAAAATCAGCCCAAGAATGGAAATACAAGTGCACCAAGGAGGAGCTTACCAAGAAAGAGATTAAAAGGAGATATAATCATAAATGATAAGTTAAATTGTTGATATCCACATTCTCATAGAATGGATAACATGTTCAGTCTGGAGAAAATATTTCTCCACCCGTGCTCTTAATTATGGAGTTTATTTAATTAACATTTTTGATTTTGGGCACAAGGAAGGAAATCATATCAAGAGTGTCAAGAGTTACACAAGAGGAAGAAGAATTTGTCACTAAGAGCACTTTATATCCTTTTACAATCCCATTATCAAAGAGGAAAGTGGAGCACCATTTGAGTATTTTCAAACCTCACAATCTAATGTCAATTTTATTATATTTTTAGGAGTGAGAAGAACCAATAATGTTCTAGTGATGAAAGTCACAAGAACATAGGAGTCCTCACCTCAACATAATGATCCCTCTCTCAAAGCCAATAAGGAGGATATTGTAATAGATGAAGTAATAGCATTGGAGCTTGTATGTGACGCAAGGAAAAGAAAGAAGTACTCAAAAGGATATTTAAATCCTTCCATTTCAATTTCAAAATTACATAGGACTTTGCTAGCCATACAAAGATGAAATGAATTTACTTAAAGCAAGAAAAAGGTGCAACTAGCTAAGATCAAAGCAAAAAAGCTGGCCAAGATGGAGAAAATTGAAGCACATAAGATAACCAAGATCAAGAAGTTCAAGGGTAAATTGAATATAAGAAGATAATATGGATAGATAAAATTAGGTCCAGGGCAAATAAACTTAAATGAAAAATGCCAAATCAAAGTAATTCTATTCAAGGATCCTAAAATCAACCAAGGCTAGAAAGGGTTTAGAGGAGATCAATAACATTATTAGCATGCTTTCACATATAGATGAAGATCCCTTAAGAAAATAATGATGTTGGAATGTAATACTCATATACATAAAGTGGTTATTGATTGAATGCTTGTTTGAATATGTGATATCATCTTGTTTAATGATATTCTTTTGTTTTGATATTTTTGATGTACATGTTTGTATGTGCATGAGTTTGTCAAATTGTCTAAAGTCAATTGTGTTTAAGTTGGGGATCAATATCCATGCACTAATTATGACTAATCATAATTCAAGAGGAGTTGTCAATCTATCTATCTCTTTTACCAATCAATGGCTTGGCCATATCAAACTAATATAGTTCCTAATTCATTGATTAGTTAGTTAGGACTCTCAAAGATTTGCACTTCTAGCAAGTTAGAGATTCATTGTTCTCCTTCTAGTTATCATTGAATCAATTACACCTCATACACCCTAATTAAATAGAAATAAGATAGCATATGTTCTTTGGTACAAGCACTAGAAATAATTCTTTTGATGCACAAAATGATAGAAATTTTTGAAGAATACCACTACCAATCCTCTTTGTTTTGAGTCCATTATCAATTATCAAATGAAGTGAAGAATCATTATGATGTTTTTAGAGCTCAAGGAGGGATAGATTAATCTTATAAAGAAAAGATTGTAGTGGATGAAGAGGTGAAATCACCACTACATATGACTACTCTTCAACTAGTGCATTGCCAAACAATGTAGAGTGTTGTGCACCGGTTCACATTTACAAAGCAACACTAAAAACTATCCAAAAGGACTTGACCATGAGCATCAGATTTGATTGGATACACAAAAGACTTGTGAAGCATGTAACTTTGGTGAAAGCTCCCCTCTATTCAAGCAAGATGATCAAACATTAAATGATGATCTTTTTGCAACTCAATATTTTAGGTTGGAAGAATCGTCTAGTTTTGTATATGGAACTGGTCACAAATATATGCTTCTCAACATAAATATTTTTGTAGATAATGTGAAATGATTGACCAATAGCCTAATGAAATTTCAATAGAACCATCAACAATAGCACCTCAGCCCTATACTCCTATGTAAGCTTGTTCTTTTTTCTAGAATGATTTTTGACTTACATGGATGTTGATATGGAGCATTAGATGAGATTTATTTAGATTGTTTGATTCTACTAAATTTCAATTCCACTAATTGCAAGATGTTTAATGCAAGATCTCTAATGGAATGAGAAATCTCTTATGGTATTGATGACAATTGATATAGAGAAGATGAATGCTATTTTATATCTTTTGAATTTGCATTTGACCAAATTTAGATACCAAGATTTCCTTTCTATAGCCACTCAAGCACATAAAATTATATCACATTGAACTAATAAAGGACCCCTTCTAAAATCTCACAAACAATAAAACAACACATTGGATGAGAACTTTGAGTGCTTGAGTGCTCTTTGTCAATTTCTTTGATTCCTCTTACACCATTTCTCCTTTATAAATGTCTTCAAAGCCACACAAGGTATCTTAACTTGCAATGTGGCTTCCTTTAGTGAAGCCAAATTTAGTGAATAATTGTGAAGTCTTTGTTATAGGCAGACAAAGATGAGAAGATAATCAACACTTTATTAAATTTATACAAAAATCCACCTTGAGGTCAATGGAATGCAAGACATCTTTCCATTACACTATTTCTTAAGAACCTTCTACTATACTTAGAAAGGTGGTGGATTGTTTGAGAATCCATGTCCAATTTCCCTAAACATTCTACATCGTCCTTTATCCACATGTCATGTCAATTGGTGAGAAAATTATGCTAGATAATGCATACATAGATCTATTTCAATACACAAGAATTTCTTGATCAATTATTTAATTGTGATCTTATTTCATGCAATGAGTGTCATCTTGCCTTCAGAATTCCTATACATTATTCATTTGCTATTTGAGCTTTAGCTATGCAATTTTTCAATAGGTATTGCTTATATTTGTGTGCTATCCAAAAAGAGGGAAGAAGATGAGCCATTGGAATGCATGCAAAATCATCAAGTAAATATTGACCATTGTCAAAAGAGTCATATATTCCTGACCATAGTTTAGACCTTACAAAAAGATCATGTTGTGACATGATCCTAACATTATTGTGAAATGGCAACACCTTCAAACTTAGCATTTGAGACATTCCAATGCCTTAAGAGTTAGCATTTACGATCTTGAACATTCACAAACGCTCTTACCTCCAACAAATGTATGATTCTCTTCTTCTTATTGTAGATCACTTGTCCATTGAAGGAATAAAATCCCATTTGGCTAAAATAGATTTCTCTATCAATTGCAGGTATTTGTGCTAGAGAGAAAAGCATCTTGTCATCTAAACCTACATACCCTCCAAATCCCTTTTGTCCAAATATTGGAGATATCTTGGCTCCTTTTAAGTTTGGCCATTGCACTTCTTTCCCAAGAATGCATATTATTGCATGCATCACTTTGTTGATAAAGTACAAGAAGTCACATGCTAACACCCCATATGTTCTTGCCTCTCAACAAGTTGGCTCCATTCTCATTATGTCCAAATCAATCAAGAGCTATAGCTACTTGTATCCAAATTGGTGCTTGAACCCTTCCTTTTTCCTTCTTTGCAAACACAAGATGATGCTTAACAAGATAGACCAATGTATTAAATGAAGCTCTATAAATGTGCATAAAATTTTTAAACAAGGTAAGCTCAAGCTCTTTGAAATAATTAATTACAAATTTGATACTTCAGAGCATATAAATTTGATCTTTGATAAATTTGATCTAAAGGAATTGGTGCCAATGTACCCCCCACCAAGTTACAAGAAATCTCATCTTTCCTCATTATCAATTCACTCATCTAAATCCTATGAATCTGTCCCCAAATCTAACACCCCAAGATTGCTACCTCTATTAAATTAAAATTTATTACTTTTAGCAATAATTGACCAAACAATCTCATGTATTCATTTTTCAATGTGTTTGGTGAGGAGCTTTTGAAGTTTGATGCATGGCATGCTTGATATTGCAAAGAGAGTCATCTTCTTTCTCTTGCTTGCTCAGAAATCTTGGTGTTTGCAAGACTAACTAATTTGGACTCACAAAGCCAAAATCCAATGAGTGTCATCACAACAATTCTTATTTCATCATTGATGTTTACTATCATTTCAAACATCCTTGCTGCCAAAATCTTAAACACCCCTTGCTCTAAGGACAATGCATGTCACTCTTGATTTAAATTTGAAAAGTATCTTTTATCAGGATACCCTTCATTAACAATTAGGACCACCTTGTAAACCAACCAATCCCATAAGATTTTACATGTCATAAAATTTCTATAGTTTTGTCAATTCCAAATCAACTTTTCAACATTTTGTAAAGTTCATATGGTTAGGCCTCTACACACAAAAACTTTGAGTACCTTAGCCATCCCTACTTGTAAAGGTTTTATGAATTACTTATAAAAAATTTATGGAAATTTATGCATACTTGTAAACTGCCAATTGAACCACCCCACTAATGAAGATAAAGCAAGATTGCAATCTTGATAGACTCGTGTTCTCTTTGCAGTTAGATATTATTTTTTCATAGTAGGAAATAGTATTTAAAGCTCCCATCCCTTGTAAATAATTCATGCAGTCAATTGAACCTCTGTAAAGTGAAAGAGCTCTTTGTGGCTTTGCTGAATTTTGAGTATTGGTTGGTCTTTGTGGAGTAGAGATAAGGAAACTTTGTAATAGGAACCCAAGTGATTGAGTGTGTGTGTGCGATCATAATTACTTGCAAATAGGGTATGTGGTTCTTTATCTTTGTGGAGTAGAGGTGAGAAAAATTTATAATAGGAACCCAATTGATTGAATGTGTGTGATCACTAGTACTTGCAAGTAGGGTGTGTGGTTGTCTATCTTTGTGGAGTAGAGGTGAGGAAACTTTATAGTAGGAACTCAAGGGATTGAGTGTGTATGTGATCACTAGTACTTGCAAATAGGGTGTGTGATCCTTGATAGTGTTGAAGGAATGTAGCAATGCCTTGATGGATCCTAAGGAAGCTATAGTATTGAGAAATACCACAGAATACATACAAAAGGAACAATTACAAATGCCAAGATCCTACAAATAGAGTCATGCTTTTTGGGAAGGATGGAATGTGGTCTTTGGAATAGGAGTCTTTGTAGTTGAAATAGCCTCTTTGTTGATTGGGTCATTGCCTTTTTAGGAAATAGCTGGAACTTAGCTTTTTGAAAGTGGTTTTTGAGTTTCTTTTGCCCATCATGTGCCATATTTGGTGACACTACTCTCTTTTGGGAATGATTCTTGCCCAAAAGGTTAAAAAAGGAATAATAAAGAATTAGAATAGTGATACTTCTTTTCAAATCTAGTTAACTTCTGAACCATATCATCATGTGATTCATACTCTAGAGATTAAACAAGTACCAATTAAGAACTACAATAGTGATACTTCTCTTCAAGTTTAGTCAACTTCCAAACTGTATCCTTGTGGGAACAACCTGTTCTTGCTAAGATACTATAATTTTTGCAACATTAAGTTGACACATTACTATAGAAGTTGTTTGAAGTGCAACCATCAAGTCATCTATAATTATGTATTTATATCAATGAAGCTAAACATATGAGCATATCTTCAATATGCTAGGTATACCACTTATCCTTGCCACACAAGTAGTAAGAGAAAAGAACATATCATAAACGTGAGCTTGAGGAAATCTAGATTCAAGCTGAAATTAGGATTGTGCTTAGGTCCATGATGTAGCAACTTAGTGTACAAGTTATATGACTTTTAGCTTAGATCTTCCTTATTTGGTAGAGATTGATCTTTATTTGCAACAAATAAGCCCCATTTTTAATAATCTTATGTTTTTACTTTCTATATAGTACCATTTCTTATCTTTTTCACTTTTCTTTTTCTTTTTTTTATATTCTTATATAGATTATTTCTCCTATATATCATTGTGGTATACTTTTCTCATTTGATGTTCTCTTATGGCATTGGAGATTCTTTGTGTAGTATACATTTTGTTGGATGGCTTCATCTTATTCCTTGGTATAGGGATTTAATGAGACTATCAAAAGTAATATTGCTAATCTAGTACACTACATTCTATATGTGGAATCTATTACTTGGCTTCTTCAATGGATTTTTTAATCCATACCTATAGTTACTAAAATTCACCTAGATAAAATCCCCTCCATCCTATCCTTGCACATTTTTGTCTTATGATTGTAGGTTTTTATATTTGTAACTTTTTTTAGAAGGTTTTAAGAATTCTTGATACTTCTATACTCCATCTCATTAGTGGAGTACCTCTTAGCCCTAGCTCTATTAAGTTACTATCCCCTTAAGATCATATTTCTTCCATTACCACCTATTCTTAGAATGAAATTATATACAATAAGGCAAACTATACATTGCGTAATTGGCACACATAATTGCCTTATAATTGGCACACAAAGTCTTGCATAGTTTATCCTTGGGTTGGAGTTAGTTTAGAATAAAAAAGCAAGAGATCCAAATGCTTCCCATTGAGAAGAGAGGTAACATCTTCTTCCAATTCCCTAAATCAATCATGCATACTAGTACTTTTGATTGATACTCTATTAGACTCTTACTTATGGTTACATTCTCTTGATCCTATTTAGACTTTCATTCTTGATTTACCTAGACTATATATATACCTCAAGCTTTTTCTTTGGATTACCATAAGGGAGATATTTCTTTTAAATCTTACTAGTGCTTCTTCCACAATAAACTCTACTTCTACCAATTCTTGTAAGTGCATCAAAATATCAAGAGTCAAACTATAAGATTAGTAGAATTTTGTAATTGGACATCCTTATAGATGAGTATACTATATAAGATAAGTATACCTAAGTAAGCATGTGTATGTCTATTAAGTCTAATTCCATACCTTACCTTGTAGAGATTTTTTGCATATGTCATTCCTTGATGTTAGGCCAAACAAGAGATTATAGGCATATAGCTCAAGCATTCTTACCTTCTAAACTAGCCCTTTTATTCATTGATATTTTGATTGGATTTTAGAATATCCATCCTCCTAGCATTTATGACCTTTATGACCTCTTTCTTCTATGATTCCCAACCAAATGAGTAGATAAAACTTGAGAAGTTGTTCTTTGCTTATGCATTACTCCATTATTCCATGTTTCTTTATATGTAACTTATTGAGTTAGTTTTTAACACCTACATTCTCACAAAATATCCCAATTTCAAGTTTTTTTTTCTTGTTTGACTTTTTTTAATGCATTCCCTTGTTTTAACTACCATTTGGAGCTATTTGCATTTTTGGTATCTCTCATCAACTTGCAATCTCAAAGGAGATCTTTAGAGTTAGCCCATTGCTATCGATATTCATTTCATATGTCATGTGGATATATATTGCTATAAAACTCATACATTATAGAAGCACAACTCATATAGAAGTCACACATAAGATCTAAAGTGTGATAGTAATCAATTCAGTACATTCTCAACTTGGATCAGAAATTGAACATCGAACTCAATAAATTGCCAAAAATGTGCTATGATTACACTATCAAGCCACACCCACTCTAGGTAAGAGACTCCAAAAGACACTCACTATTCTTTGTCTACCATAACTAAGAGCTCAAAGGCTCAACATCAAAGAAGTGAACTCTCTAAGTTGCACTTCAAAGGTATATCCCTTTGACTCAACTTGGAACTCCAACCCTAGTTGTGCAAGTGGTAGCTCCATTGGTCTTTGATGTACCACTTGATCAATAGCCTTAACATGAAATCTAGCTGCCTAGCTAAGTAGTCTTTGAGAAACTATTCGAATAACTAGGACTATCAAGACTACACTCTAGTGTCCAAGCAAACTATTTTTGGCATTGTAAATAATGTGTTAGTTGTCATGTCACTACACAACATACATAGTTGTCAACATCATTCATTGTAGAAGTACAACTTGTATAGAAGTCATACACAAACTTTGAATCCCACGATTGCTCCCTAGTTGGTATTAGGTCCCTCTAACTCTAGATAGCCATCTACTCCAAGTATGTGATATGCTCTATGGTAGGCAAAGATTAAGAAACCAAGTGCTACCAAGCTCCATTGTCACTTGTTTGCAATCTATACCATACAAGGAGTAAAATAGCTCTAGATCAAGTACATCAAAGACATAACGATTGTCCTTGAGGAACCATGGTGAGAGGAGAAGTTGAACATGCTATTTGCCATCCTCTTAAATAATTATCTCACACCAACATAGTTGCAGCTCTACCATAAGAGCCACATAACATAAACCGTAAGCTTGCATATACAACTACCAAGCTTGAGTCCATAGTGTCATCAATGTTTGGGAGCTATTATGACATAAAATTGCATGCATGATCCTTCCAAATAACACCATCAAATCCTTCCAACATGAGTACTCCAAAAGGAAAAACCTCATCCAATTTCAAAGATAGTGTAGCATGTAGTCATATCAAGTGTTGTTGGTGCAATCTATTATAGATGCATGTAATCTCCTTGATGAAATTGGTAGATCAAGGGTTTATAACCTCCTCCGCAAATAGTAGCATAATGTAAAGTATCCCTATGTTGAGTAATTGCTAAATTCTTAAAAAGCCATTAGCACCACTTTCTAAAAGATCTCTACTTGTTGAGAACATGACCTCATCTATATTTTTGGATCATCCAAGTCCAAAAGTATAGTAGCATTATGACAAATAGTTGCAGGTAAATTTGGATCTCATCCATAGAGTAGAAATTAAGGAGAGAAGGATGATAAGGAGGCTTCAAAATTGAATAGATACCCCATGGCCAACCAAGGTAATTGGAGATCCCTGTGACAACCCGACAAATTCACTTTTGCGGTAATTGGGTAAGTAAAGTTTGTTCCCGCAGAGATACGAGTCAGAAATGTCCAAATACAAAGTCAAACAATAACATGTAGTTCTTTTTGGTTACGTCTTTAATCTCTCAGGTAGAAACCACACCTAGAAGAGAGTAACAAGCACTGACTCGAAGTCTTGTCACGAATTAACACTCCATAATCACAACTCCATCAAATCTTTCCAAACAATCTTGATTGTGATGATTCAGGCTCTCTCAAAAATGGCACTTCACTGCAAAACAACTTCACCTCAGAATTGTGTTCCACCCTTCCACTGAAGGCACAACTTCCTTGATTGAAATTGCTTCACATCAACTTTGCACTGCACTCATAAATGCAAAATACTACCAACACTACAATTCCTCTCAGATCTATCAAGGCATTGCTTCGATTGCACTTCAATCAGGATCAAACACACATAATGAAGATCAAGGCTGTGGAATCCAACATCCAACAAACACTCTGACTTGCACTTTGAATTTCTCCACACACTCACAAACATAGACACAAAGTTGATACTTGGAATCAAGCTCAAGCGACGAGCGCTGCTTCACAACACTTCGCATTATCTATTCTCAGAAATAATGAGCATTGATCAACATTTGACTGCGAATGCCACTCTTAAATAGTGAAGCAATCGACAGTTCTAACAACTATACCATTCTACAACAACTGTTCTAACCTGCAAATCCAAAATGACAATGCAACCTTTCATATCTGCCTTTTCAAATCTCAAATCTGTTACTACTCCAATCCGATGTCTACTTCTTCTTTGGCTTTCAAACCCAAACCCAAAGTAATTTTACTTCCTACTACTCTAACCTCGAGTTTCACAACTCCTAATTCCTCCACTAATTCTAACATTTCTCCTTCCTGATATGAAATTCCTATCATAGTTAAGCCTTCTAAATCTCTATCTCCCAACCCACTCTTCTCTAAAGTGTCAAATGTCAAATCTGAAGACACCTACACTCCTATCTCTCTTACCTTAGGTCTAACTATTATCAATTCTTTTGCTAATTCTACTATATCCTCATCAAGAATTGTAATTGAAAGCATGGGTACACTATCTACACCTTCAATTTGTAACCCACTTTCCCCTAATCACTCATGTTACTAACCCAAAGACACTTACTGTTGGATCCTGCACTTTGGGTTTATTCACTACTGTTATTTCTCCTTCAATTTCTATTCCATCTTCAATCAGAATTGAAATTGAAGTCATGGGTATCCTAACTATCTTCTTTCCATATTCTAACTTCCTCTAATCCCTTTGGAAAAACTCCCAAAGTCACCTTCACTGCACTCCGAGGTCCGGCAACCTCTGATTTAGTCATCTTCATCTTGAGGCAAAGTCTTTAGACCCAAAGTCATGTAAACCCAAAGTCCGAAGTACAAAATCCGAAGTCACATTGACCAGAAGACACTTTGACCCGAAGTACATCTACTCCAGAAACTTCAAATGCTTGTAACTTCTTCTATAGACTTTTAAACTTTGCGATTTGGGTGGCAATGGAAAGCCCTGAACAAGGCACTTCCAACGAGATATAATACGCTTGATTTGGAGTTGTGGTCATTGAGATATGGCCTCCGCAAGAATCCTGACCTGCAACTTCTATTTCTCCTTCGGCGTCTGCCCTCCTTAACATCTGATCCAAGTTTTTCCCTCCTCTGACACAAAGTAAGCTTCTTTGGGTCTGATCCAAACCAAGCTCTTCTTCCTCTTACATGAAGTAGACTTCCTCGGGTCTGATCAAATCACAAGTTTGCACTCATTTCTTCTCCATTTGCTTTCAATTTGGTTTTAGCAGTGCATTTCTTCTTCTAAACTCGTCCAAAATGAAAAATGTGGGTACCACAATCCCAATCTCCCAAGTGGCCTCTTTGCAAACCATACTTATGGAATCCTCTCTTCATTATCTAAATAACTCTTTCTAGTAAACTATCTACCTTAGGGTGATCTTAGGAGGTAGTATAGTGATCATTCAAGGCCTTTTCACACAAAACTTGAAACTCTCCCAAGAATTTTATATCTTGTTCAGTCAAGACCTTAACTAGTGCAGAAAATGACTAAGAATAATCCAAGAACAATTAAGTTGGCCCTTCAATAGACTTGTCAAGAAATATCACCAACTCAATCCACATAGAAAAGTGCTCTACAAACCAAAACATACCAATGATGGCTCATAATCATTGGTAAAGGTCTAATAAATTCCAAACTCCAATGGTAATCCAACCCCATGATAGGAAATGGGTGTAAGAGTGACATAAAGGCATTAAATGGTGCTCTAAACCTTAAACTTAGTCACAAACCACACATCAAGCAAATTGTACATTAGTATCCATACCATACTACCAATAATGACTCTAGAGTAAGTTATATATTTTCTTTACTTCAAAATGTTGTCGTGCATAAATACATTGCTATAAAATATATATTGTTGTCAACATCATACACTATAGAAGCCCAACTCACACATAAGTCATACATGGACTCTAAAGTGCCACAATAATCAATTTCCTTACACAACTCAAATCACACTCAATCAAATCAATACTTGATCTATCATTAATAATCTACCTATGATTGAGCACTAATTTTAGTCAAGCCACACCCGCTCTAGCTAAGAGAATCCAAGGGATGCTTGTTGGCCTCTTTCCACCATAGCCAAGAACTCAAAGGCTCAATATTAGAGAAGTGAGCTCTCTAGAGCTCCACTTCAAAAGTATACTCCTTGAACTCAAGGTAGGTCTCAAACCCTAACGGTCCCGCTGATGGCATACCAAATGGTGCAAATAATGCTTAGTGACAATGGGCTTCAACATGTAGTCAATACCCCAAATGAAAAATCTGACTATCAACAAGTAGTCTATGAGTAACTACCAACATTACTACTCTAGATTTTGAGTAATCTAGGTGCAATATTACAAACAGCATGACATTCATTATGCATATATACATTGCTACACAACATAGATCACTGTCAACATCACACACCATAGAAGCATAAGTCACACATAAGTCATACATGGACACTTAAGTGCCACAATCACTTCCTAGCTGGCAATTAAGTCCCTCTAACTCCATATAGCCATCTACTCCAAGTATATGGTATACCCAATGGTGGGCAAAAGATCAAGAGGCCAGGTGCTATTGAGCCCCATTGTTAGTTGCTTGTCTAGAATCTATACCATAAAGGATGAACTAGCTATAGGTGTGGTACCCACATTTTTTAAGAAGAAGTGTACATATGAAGTCATATTGCGCCTATATGACATCAGAAGGCAAAGAATGGTGTCTTTGTGTTGTAACCCAAGCTAAAGTAACTTTGTATCAGAAGAAAAAGTACTCAGATTTGCCCTATCAGCCTACAACCTGAAGTTAGGAGACTTTGTCTTGAGGGTGCTCAACCCGAGGCAAGGCTAGTGTAACAACTTTTCTTTGGGGTTGGACATTCAAGAAGGTACCATGCACAAAAATGGCTAGCCTATGAGCGGGAGGAAATTGATAGTGACAGGAGCATGAAGGAGGTGAGATTTCTTGGTAGAAACTCAAAGTGAAGAAAGATGGAGGAAGTGCACCACTATAAGATCCGAGCTAGAGACAAAGCAATGACAAGTAATTTTCCATAGCTGTTAAGAAATTGTCATGCGGGAGATTGTGGGAAATGAAGTGTAGTAGAAGACGTGATGGTGTGTTGAGAGGAAGTCAGGAGAGTTAGTCCAAGAATCAATTGGAAGAGTGGCCACCAACCTAGAGTGGAAGAGAGTAAGATGGGAGGTGTGAAGAAGAACTTGGAATTCGTAGTGAGAAATCATGTGATTTGGAGATTAGATGTGATTGCTAGAATCAACATCTTGAGTAGGCTTTGGATCACATTCTTGGTATGGAACTAGAACATTAGCTTTCCAAGCTTCATGATTGATGTGACAACCCAGCAAATATCACTTTTGCGGTAATCGGGTAAGTAAAGTTTGTTCCCGTAGAGATACGAGTCAGAAATGTCTAAATACAAAGTCAAACAATAAGAATGTAGTTTTTCTTGATTTCTTCTTTAATCTCTTAGGTAGAAACTACACCCAGAAGAGAGTAACAAGCACTGATTCTTAGTCTTGTCACAAATTCACACTACTTAATCATAACTTCTTCAACTTTTTCCAAACAATCTTGATTGTGATGATTCAGGCTCTCCCGAAAATGGCACTTCATTGCAAAATGACTTTGCCTCAAAATTGTGTTCCACCCCTCCACTGAAAGCACAACTTCCTTGATCAAAATTGCTTCACATCAACTTTGCAATGTACTCACAAATGCAGAATACTACCAACTCAGATCTGTCAAGGCATTGCTCCGATTGCACTTCACTCATGATCAAACACACAGAATGAAGATCAGGGCTGCAAAATCCAACATCCAAGAAACACACTGACTTGCACTTTGAATTTCTCCCACACTCACAAACACAAACACAAAATTGATACTTGAAATCAAGCTCAAGCAACGAGCACTACTTCATAGCACTTTGCTTTATCTATTCTCAAAATTATGAGCATTGAACAACATAAGACTATGAATGCCACTCTTAAATAGTGAAGCAATCTCTTAAAATAGTGAAGCAATCGATAGTTATCTTCCTAATGCACCTCTTCCTTATGACTCTACAAACCTGCAGATCCAAAATGACAATGCACCTCTTCATATCTGCCTATTCAAATCTCAAATTGGTTATTAATCCGATCCAATGTCTACTTCTTCCTCGGCTTTACTTCTGAAGCAACTTTACTTCCTACTGCTATATCTTTGGGTTTCATAATTCCTACATCTTCTACCAAATCTAATAGTTCTCTTTCTGATCTGACATTTCACTAGTGGGTAATCTATCTAACTCCTTATCTTTTGACCCACTCTTCTCTAATGTCTCCAATGATAACTCCGAAGACATCTGCACTCCTACTTCATCTACTTCGGGTTTTGCTCTAACATCTTTCCAAAGTTTATCTATCTCCAACTTTACCAAAATCTAATCTAATTGTGATATTATCTTCCACTTCTAATATCTTCCTTCCTACACAAGTTTTGAGACTAATCAACAATGCATTCAAATCTGTATCCTTCACATGTCTCCTCCTCGTCTCCTACACCAACAACTTCAACTTGTGCAACCTCATCTCTTCAATATGAACACTTGCCTCTGTACTTAGCATTGCATTCATTCTGATTACGATCTCCTTCAATGGCTCCAATCTCATCTTCCTTTCGTGCTCCCAATCTACAAGCCAATCTTCACAGTATATTGCCAATTCTGCTTTGAACTCGGCTCTCACAGTTTCCTTCTCCTTCTCCTTCTGTACAACCTTCTCTTCCTGATTACAAAGTAACTCTCCTAATGTAATACTCCAAGGACAAGAGAAGAGAGAAAACACAAATTGCACACTCAAACAATCAATGCCCCAAAGGAGCACCTTCTCTTTATTGTATAGACAAAGAGGATCTCCTCCAAGGAAGCTCCACCATAGGATTAGGGACACAGATAGGTGACATGTCAGCAAGCTCCACCCTTGGATTACTTACTTGGATAGGTGACATGTCTGGTCTAGGTCCTATTTGGTTGGTCAAACAAGCTTTGACCGGAGGGAATATTTTAGGGAATCTTCTTGTAGGAATCTCAAAATCACATGAGTAAGGTACCATTGGAAAGCTCTCGACAAGACAAAGCGGGGGGGAGGGAAGGCTAGCCTTTCCTCCATTGGGGGGGGGGATTCCGCACATTTTTGAGGCCTAATTCATCTGTTTAGGCCTCCAAAATTGCCTTCAAAGATTTTAGGCATATTTCGATTCCTACTCTATTGGTAGAAGTCCCCTTTTGGTGATACCTCTTTTTGATCTGTTTAGTCCATCATGTGTAACATCCTTCTAGATGTTACCAAACCAATTCTCACCTTTAAATCATATGTCTAGCTATTGGTTCTAAGGTTCTCAAGTCTATTTTGGTTTCTGCACTATTAGTAGAAGTACTCTTTTGGTGATACTTCTATCTTATCTATTTTGACCATCATGTATAACATCATTCTAGATGTTACCAAACCAAATTTCAGATCTAGATCATATGGCTAGCTCTTGGTATTATAGACCTCCCTCCTTTTAAGATGCAATGTCCTCGTTGTGGAATTGTTGCTCAAATGCTTGCACCAACACCGGTGCATGTGCAAAATTGGCAGCGGGCTCCCAAGTTGCTTCATAGACGAGGTAACCTTTCCATTGTACTAGATAGTCCACCCGCACGTGGCGAGTACCACGCATGCATTTTTGGAGAACCCGCTCCACTTCATATTCTTCTGTGCCATCAATGAGTGTCGGACAAGGTCAAATGTCTGGTGTGGAATGACCCTGGCCTGATTGGGGAGCATATATATGTAGTAGGGAGACATGGAACACTGGATGGATCTTCATGTGTGGTGGTAGCTCAAGGTGATAGGCCACAACACCGATGTGATGAAGAATCAAGAAAGGCCCAATAAAATGAGGTCTCAGGTTACGAGGTCCAACTAATGTGAGGTTGGTTGTCAATAGCCACACTTGATCCCCAACATTGAACTCCATGTGCCAACGGTGTGCATCAGCATACTACTTTTGTCAATTTTGTGCAATCTGTAATTTGTGCTTGGCGCTCTCCACACCTTGTTGGATTCTAGAAACAAATGTGTTGACTGCATCGACCTTGGTAGCCACTGGATGGATCTTCATCAAGCTAGAAGGTGTGAAGGGATGCTCACCATACATGAGGAAGAACGGAGTGACCTGGGTGGATGCATTCACTGAATTGTTGTAAGCAAATTCCACCAATGGGAGTAGGGTGTCCTACCTCTCTTGCTCTTCTAAGGTGAAGCCGCGTAACATGGCTTCAATCATGCAATTAGCTTGCTTTGTTTGGCCATCTGTTTGTGGGTGGTAAGCTGTGGACATGGCCAACTTGGTTTTGAAGAAACCAAAGAGTGTTTGCCAAAACAAACTGGTGAATTGGGTGCCTCTATTGGTGATGAGTACTCTAGACAAGCCATGGTGAGCAAAGACTGCATCTAAGTATAATTGAGCTAGTTGTGGAGCGGTCACCTCCTTGGTGGTAGGGCGTACATGAATCATTTTGCTGAGCCGGTCCATAAAGACCACAATGGAGTCAAACCCTGAGGTGGTCTTGCGTAATTCACAGACAAGATCCATACTCACTTGTTCCCAACGTTGGGTAGGAGTGGGGAGGTTGAAGGAGCTCTACAGGAGCTTGATTAGAAGCTTTATTCTATTGACAAAGTTGGCAGCTACGCACATAGTCCATCACGTTGTTGCTCATCTTGGGCCAATAGTAATGGCACTTGACTGCATCCAAGGTCTTGTCCACTCCGACATGAGCTGCAATGGCCGAATCATGACATTCTGCTAGAATGGTGGTGCATAATTCTGGGACATTTGGGATCCATAATCTGCCATCTCGAAAGGTGAGTCCTTGGGTGCTAGTGACACCTTTGGATGATTGTGCTTCTACAATCTGTGGATCAGTTTTTGTAGTAGCCAGAATCTCTTGCTAGAATTTAGGGTTAATCTTAACCTCTGCCACCAAGTTGTTGGCCATTGGCATGTGGGTGAATGCATCTGCAAGTTGCTTCTTACTTTCCACGTAGGTGATTGTCATGTTGAAGCGTTGTTGCTACTCTGCCTATTGAATTTGGCGACGAGATAGATCCTTCTGCATCTCGAGGTAGACTAGAGGTTTGTGGTCGGTCTCTACTACAAATGCCTTCTTGCCCAAGTAGTGCTTCCAATGCTTGGTTGCTAGAACGATGGCCAGCTCTTCTCGTTCTATGGTGTGGTATTTGCGCTCTGTCGGTCACAACTTTTGAGAGAAATATGCAATTGGATGCCATCCGTCATGCCACTCTTGTTGTAGGATTGCTCCTATTGCTACACTTGATGCATCTGTAGCCAACTTGATTGGACGTTTTGGGTCATACCACTTCAAGATTGGTGCATGTAGCAAGGCGGTCTTCAATTCTTGAAAGGCCAACTCTTGTGTAGTTCCCCATGTCCACTTCTTCCCCTTGCCAAGTAGTGCCATTAAAGGCTGTGCAACCTTAGAGAAGTCCTTGACAAATCTACGATAGAATCCCGTCAACCCCAAGAAGCTCTTAAATTAAGTCTGATCTTCTGGGGCACTCTATTTTTGAATGACCTCTATTTTATCTGTCAATACTTGAATGCCCTCTGCACTTACTCTATGCCCCAAGTAGTCTACTTCAGACTTGCCAAACTCACACTTTGAGATTTTGGCGTACAACTAATTCTGTCTTAGAATTTGGAGGACCTCTCGTAGATGTTGCTTGTGTTCTATCATCGTGCTATTGTATTCTAAGATATCATCCAAGAAGACGATAACAGACTTATCCAAGTATAGACAAAATATGTCATTCATTAGACTCATGAAAGTGGCAAGTGCATTGGTGAGGCCAAAAGGCATCACAAGATACTCAAAGTGGCCATACCTGGTTTGAAAGGCAGTTTTGTAAACATCCTCCTCTGAAAGTCGGATTTGATTGTAACCGCTCCGCAAGTCCAGTTTGGTGAAGTTTAGACTATAACAGACTTATCCAAGTATGGACAAAATATGTCATTCATTAGACTCATGAAAGTGGCAGGTGCATTGGTGAGGCCAAAAGGCATCACAAGATACTCAAAGTGGCCATACCTGGTTTGAAAGGCAGTTTTGTACACATCCTCCTCTGCAATTTGGATTTGATTGTAACCGCTCCGCAAGTCCAGTTTGGTGAAGTATCTTGCTCCATGGAGTTGATCAAACAGGTCATCCATGCGAGGTAAGGAGTATTTGTTCTTCATTGTTTGCTGATTGAGACCCCAATAGTCAATACACATGCACATTGTACCATCCTTCTTCTTCACAAACAAGACAGATGCCCCATATAGTGATACACTAGGTTGGATGAACCCTTTCTGCAACATCTCCTCAATTTGAGTCTTACACTCCTCCAACTCATGAGGTGATAGGCAATATAGTGCCTTACAAGGAGACGTCTTCCTCGAAAGTGTCTCAATTTTGTGATCTACTCACCTTTTTGGTGGTAAACGTGACGGTAGATCATCAAGAAAGACATCTTGAAACTCATCCACCACATCCTTCAATTTCTAAGGAATTTGTCCATCGAGTTGTGCACTCTAGACTTCTCTTGTTAGACCCATAAAACATCTATCGGTCTTCCAGACAATTGCCGTCCTTATGACATATAGAGGCAATTTATACCTATGTGATTTTTCTTTAACCCCAATGATTAACCATTGGTGGGTTCTCACTACTTTCTTCCTCCAATCCACCATAGGGTTGTATTGCTCCATCCATGGCATGCCTTAAAATTGCATCATAACAAGCTAACTGTATCACTTGCCACTCAATTGCTTCTTGATATTCTCCTACAGAGAGGGTTACCCGTTTAGGTAATGATTCAATCTTCTTTGTTTGCCCATTTGGTAACTCTACTTCTTCACTTCCATCTCTCTCTAGATCCATTCCCAATCTTATTGCAACAAAGTGAGACAAGAAATTCTCTGTTACTCCCGGATCTATTAATACTCTCACTTGATTACCTTCTAGCATTCCATTCACGACAATCAATTGTGAGGTTGCCTTTCAGAATCTTTGTGCATTATTCTTCTTCCTTCCCTCGCTTCTCTGCTTCCTTATTGAGCCAGTAAGGCCGCAAGGTACATTCACTGGTGATCTTCATTTTCCGAAGTGATTTCCACCTCTTCCTCTTCAATATGCCTCTCCATGTTGTTCAAAGATCGCATGAACGAAGGCCAAGGGCCTCTAGGGAAACGCGTGCAATAGTTGGTAGATATGTGCCCAATATGGCCACAATTGTAACAACGGTGTTGTTCTTCTCAAGTCCTTTCTCCTCGTGGGACTCCATCTCTTTGTTCTTCTACCCGTCCCCGCTCCCCTTGAAGCGGTCATACTCCTCAATCCCGGAATCAAAGGTTGCCCAATTCCATTGATACTGGTCTACCCATGTGTGGCATTTCTGCCCGATAATGTTGAGATGGAGATACTCCTTCACCTCCACCTAATGCTCTTGCTATTCTCTGTGTACAAGCAATAGCTTCAAATACCATGCGAGGATTTTGCACCATGGCTTCTTGGCAAATCCACTCTTTCAACCCTTGTTTGAAATTGTAGAGAGCCTCTGCTGGACTCATGTCGGTAATTGCAACTTGTAGATCCAGAAATGCCTCCACATACTCTTGTACGCTATTCTTCTATCTCAATCCCCATAGTCGGGTTTGAGCCATTTGTACAGAATCCACCAATTGGAAATTCTTCAGCAATCCTTCTTGCATTGATGTCCATGTGACCTCCCTTCTCTCTACCAGCATGGATTGTTCCCAAGCATCATACCATGTGAGGCCTTTATCGGTCAAGTACACACATGCAAACACGCCTGCAACATGCTCCGTGATCTCTATTGAGAACAACCGGAAATATTGATTCATTCTCAAGATCCAATTTTCCACTACTCCCATCAAACACTGTTCCTTGTAAGGCTCGATGTTGCAGGTCTTCTTCATCCGGAGTAGCAATGTGGCTTCACCATTGATAGGGTTTGTAGGCACAGGTGCCTCTCTAAGTACTTCAGTCGCAGGTATTGGGTTTTGAGACGACTCTTCTTCTTGCATGGCTTGATCGTTCTTGAGGATCTGCACTTGACTTTGTAATGTCTCCATGGTCATCTTAATCTCTTGAAATTCATTCAATATCCCTTGCATTCCTTGCACCAACTCTTGCAATTGCGGATCCATGGTTCCTGCAACACTCAATTGCTAATGTCTATTTCAATACAGAGTCAATATAATCACTCTAGAAGGTGCACAAACTATTGGAACTACCATTGGGACCTCAGAAGCTATAACTTGTTGATAATACTCCTCACCAAAATCCCTAACCACAAAATCTCTAAACATCACTTTTGGCCTCACTACATAACGGATTTCTACTTGAGTGTTGAAAGGGAGAGGATTAGTGACATTCATATCCTTATTATCATAATAGAATGTAGAATGTCAAATCCCACTCTCTGTCATATATCACCACAGGTAGAATCACCGGGTTTGGTGAGTTCATCACTCTGTCCATGAATTCTGCACCAAAGTGATAAAGTAGCAATACCCTCATCTGCTTGCACTAGATGTACATAACCTTGATGTGGAATGGGTTTGAGAATGGAAAGCTAGGTGCGGGAAATTGGCCTCCCAGCACATCCATCCCATCCGCTCTCTAAAGTCCCTCCTAAGTCTAGCAACTACTTTATGTTCTCCACCTCAAATTACTCAGTTTCAGTAGTTCGTGCTATTCCAAGAGGGGTGATCCACTCTCTTGGACTAAAACACTTGCTCTGATACCATTGTAATACTCCGAGGACAAGAGAAGAGAGAAAACACAGATTGCACACTCAAAGAATCGATGCTCCAAAGGAGCACCTTCTCTTTATTATATAGACAAAGAGGATCTCCTCCAAGGAAGCTCCACCATAGGATTAGGGACACAGATAGGTGACATGTTAGCAAGCTCCACCCTTGGATTACTTACTTGGATGGGTGACATGTCTGGTCTAGGTCCTATCTGGTTGGTCAAACAAGCTTTGACCGGAGGGAATATTTTAGGGAATCTTCCTGTAGGAATCTCAAAATCACATAAGGTACCATTGGAAAGCTCTTGATGAGCAAAGGGGGAGGGAAGGCCAGCCTTTCCTCTATTAGGAAGGGATTACACATTTTTGAGGCCTAATTCATCCGTTTAGGCCTCCAAAATTGCCTTCAAAGATTTCAGGCATATTTTGGTTCCTACTCTATAAGTAGAATTCCCCTTTAGGTGATACCTCTTTCTGATATGTTTAGTCCATCATGTCTAACATCCTTCAGATGTTACAAAACCAATTCTCACCTTTAAATCATATGTCTAGCTTTTGGTTCTAAGGTTCTCAAGTCTATTTTGGTTTTTTCCCTATTAGTAGAAGTACTCTTTTGGTGATACTTCTATCTTATCTATTTTGACCATCATGTATAACATCATTCTAGATGATACCAAACCAAATTTCACATCTAGATCATATGGCTAGCTCTTGGTATTACACCTAATCTCTCTTCTTCCCTATATCTCATTGTCAACTCCCGTTGCCACAATTGCTTCTTCTCTTCTACATCTCCATTACTCTATCAAGCTCTTGTTCCTTCTCTGCTACCCTTGCCATAGCATGGATAATTTCAAGTCTTGAATCAGCAAATTGCTACTTCAAGATTTCATACTCAGCTACTTGTCTTTCCCTCGCTATGTCACTTTGCTTCCCAAGTTCCTCTCAATACCGTGCTTCTCTCTTCAAGTTCTCAATCACTTGACTTTGCACTACTGCATCCACTTGCAGTACTTCCCTTTCCTCCTCACCTCGGATTATACTCTTCTTCAACTCCGAGTTCTCTTCTTCCAGTTGTACTAACACCTGCAACACAGTCTTCACCTCCGGACACTTCAACTACATCTTCCTCTTCTTGTGCTCTAGCTTCACCAACAGAGTACACACAACTTCTTGTAGGTACTCCACTCCATCACTCGCAACTCCTTCCACTTGCGGAATGATCTCCTTCTTTACCTCTTCTTCTCTCAATATTCACCTTCTTCTTTGCAGTCATCGTATCAGAATAGATGCTTCACTTACCAAACTAGCATTCTCCTCTTCCCTTGCCTTGCTTGGACCTGCTTCACACTTTGCCTTGCGCCTTGACCAAACTCCTCTCCAAATAGTAATCTTCTTCTCCTCCGGCGTAGGCACTTCGTCTTCCAACTTCACGTTACTCTCTTCCTTGAGCTCCACCCGAACTTCTTCTTCTTCTACAGGCACCAACGTCATCTCCCTGCCTTCATTGCTATCACTACTCGTATCTCCACTTTGTAGTGTAAGCTCAGGTTCTTCCTTGCATTCCAAGTCTTTGGACTTGCACTCGGCTTTGCCCTCCGAGTCTTCTTCCAACGACACGATCAACACTATACCTTTCCTTGGGTTTCCTCTCTTGGTCTTCCGAGGTCTGGTCTTCTCTACGTCTTTGCCTTCTCCTTGTCGACTCCGCTTCTTTGACTTCAAAGTACTTACTTTCACTTGCGCACTCTTCCCCGTCTGTGCATAGTACTCATCACTACTTTGGATCTAAAGAATATACTATTGCTCCTCCGCATCAACTTCCTTTCTCAAGTCAAGATGAAAGTGCAACACCATTCTGTTGTGCTCCGCCGCATTGAGCAAATTCAACCTGAGGTAGAAATGTGTTGCAAACGGTATGATGTAATGTGGAGGCAACTTATCCCACAAATTTTACACCATTTGCCTTGTTCTCCCATGGAAGCACCTTACCTAGTTGATGGGTTCTCCTGCAAACATCTCATGGAAGAACAATGCTTGGTGTTTCATCACATAAGTCGTTCTCTCCAGCTTCAGGATTGCCATGAGAGCACTCATGATCTCTCTCTTGACCGGATCTTTGTAACTCTCTACTTTGTACCCATTCATTGTCCTCTTTGAAGAGAAGGCATCCCTCACTTCTTGGGTTTCTTCAGCTACCTCTCCCTTCCCCAAGAATGTGGCACTCTGCTCCGTGCTTGCCTCTCTTCCAAGTACTAATCTCCAATCCGACTCGTCTAGTAAGCCAGATTTCCTCTCTTCCCCTCTTCCTTGGGGCCATCAAGACATTTACTCTTGATTATCTTGGTCATGAATCCAGGAAAACTCACATTCTAGTTCGACAACAAGAATGTGATCCAAAGTCGGCTCAAGACTTCAATTCTTGCGATCACATCTAACCTCCAAATCGCATGATTTCTCACTACAAATTTTGGAGTTCTTCTTTCCTCTTCCCATCTTTCTTGCTTCCTCATTATCTCTTGGGTTAACTCTCTCAAATTCTCCTCACACTAGCGCATCTTCAACTCTACTTCCCTTCCCACGATCTCCTATAGGACGACTCCTCAACGGCAAAGGAAAATTGCTTGACATTACTTTGTCGTTAGCCCGATTTTTATAGAGTTGTGCCTTCTTTGTCTTTCTTCAATTCAAGTTTCTACCAAGAAATCACACCTCTTGCATGCACCTGTCACTATCAAGTGTACTTCACGCGTATGCCATCGGTTTTTGAACGGTCCCTTCTTGAATTTCTCGCCCCAAAGGAAAGTTGTTACATTGTCTTCACCTCGGGTTGAGCACCCCCTGATACAAAGACTTCTTACTTTGGGTTGTATGCCGACAAGGCAAGTCCAAGTACTTCGCCTTATGACCCAAAGCCACGAAACCTTGGGTTTCATCCCAAAGCACATGACCACCGGTTTTTGAACAGTCCCTTCTTTAATTTCTTGCCCCAAATGAAAGTTGTTACACTATCTTCACCTCGGGTTGAGCACCCTCCAATACGAAGACTTCTTAATTTGGGTTGTATGCTGACAAGGCAAGTCCGAGTACTTTGCCTTATGACCCGAAGCCACGTTACCTCAGGTTTCATCCTGAAGCCTCATTTCTTTGCCTTCTTTGGCCATACATGCGCAATCTGACTTCTCTATACACTTCTTCTCCATTTAAAAAAAACAAAAAATGTGGGTACCACAATTGAGATCATTGAGAGTAGATGTCTCAATGGACTCAAGGAAGAAGGGAAAGGGTTTGCATCTGTGAATGCAGCACAATGTTGATATGAAGCAATTTTGATCAAGGAAGTTGTGCCTTCAATAGAGGGGTGGAACACAATTCTAAGACAAAGTTGTTTTGCAGTGAAGTACCATTTTTGGGAGAGACTGAATCATCACAATCAAGATTGTTTGGAAAGATTTGATGGCGTTGTGATTATGTGTGACAAATTGTTGTGATGAGACTGCAAGTTAGTGCTTGTTACTCTCTTCTGAGTGTGGTTTCTACCTGAGAGATTAAAGACACAACCAAGAAGAACTAAGATTGTTCTTGTATGACTTTGTATTTGACCAATTCTGAATCGTATCTCTGCAGGAACAAACTTTACTTACCTGATTACCACAAAAGTGATATTTGTCAGGTTGTCACAATAGGTCAAACACATCTAGGACTTACCTTTATTCTTGAGGAACCACCATGAGAGGAAGAGTCATACATGCCATATGCCATCCTCTCAAACTTCTATCACACACTAATATAGTAGCAGCTCCACCAAAAGAACTACATAACATACACCGTAAGCCTCCTTGTATAAGTGCCAAGCTTGGGTCCATAGTACCATCAATGTCTGGGAAGTGGCACGGAGCACAATTGCACAAAAGATCCTTCCTAACAACACCATCATGTCCTTCCAACACAAGGACTCTAGATGGCAAAACCTCACGTACTCTCAAGATAGTGCGGCTTGTAGAAACATCAAGTGTCATTGGTGCTATCTACTATAGATATACATAATCACCTAGATAAAATCAATGGATTGAGGGTCTATAACTTCCTCCTTGAATGGTAGTATAGTATAAGGTATCCCTATACTAAGCAATCACCAGGTTCTCAAAGGCTATCAGCATCACTCTCCAAAAGTTCTATGCCTAATAAGAACATGCACTCATCCATACATCTAGATCATCCAAGTCCAACACTAGAGTAGCATCTCACCAAATTGCTATAGGTAAATTTAGATCTTGTCCATAGAGTAAAAAGTAAGGAGAGAAGGATGCTAAGGAGGCTTGCCAGTTGAACTAATAGCCCATGGCCAACCAAGGTAATTAGAGATCCCAATCTCCCAAGTGTCCTCTCTACAAACCATACTTCCGCAATCCTCTCTCTACGGAGCCATCTGCTTCAAGGTGATCTCAAGAAGTAGTACAATGATAAATCAAAGCCTTGTAAAACAAGACTTGAAACTCCTCCAAGAACTCTATACCTTGATCAGTCAAAACCTCAATTGGTGCACCATAATGACTAAGAACCCGATCTAGGAATAAGTAAGCCGTCCCTTCACTAGACTTGTCAAGAAGTGCCACCAACTCAATCCACTTGGAGAATTGCTCTACCATAACCAAAACATATCAATGATATCTCACAATCAATGGTAAAGGTCCAGTGGAGTCCAGTCTCCAATTGTAAACCAATCCCATGATAGGTACTAGGTGTAATTGTGGCATAAGAGCATTGGATGATGCTCTAACTCAATCACAAACCACACATTTGGTTACAAATTGTTGTATATTGGTTTTCATACCGTGCCACCAATAATGACTCTGGAGTAAGCAGTATGTATGCTTTACTCCAAAATTTCTAGCTCTGTATGAGCATGACGGCCAACTGTGGTCTCTAAGATGGAAGTGGTACTACTCTCACTCTACCATACACAAAGAAGTTGTCTTTGTGTATGGGAGGCCATACACAAAGAAGGTGTCTGCTTTCCAATCTGAACCGTCACTGAAAAACATGTTCTCTCTCCCCCAACTATGCCACCCATAACACAAGTGCAAAGATAGTCCATCACTAAGATATCATCATGAATGTCACGCTGAACCATACTACTATCTCCACTCATTGGATATGTGACCTCAATAACCCAGAGTGGAAGAGAGAAAGATGGGAGATGGGAAGAATAACTCCAAATTTGTAGTGAGAAATCATGCAATTCAGAGGTTAGATGTGATTGCAAGAATCAAGGTCCTGAGCAAGCTTTGGATCACATTCTTGGCATGGAATTGGAATGTTAGTATTCCAGGTTTCATGACTGAGATCATCGAGAGTAAGTGTCTCGATGGCCTTGAGGAAGAAGGAAAGAGAGGAAATCCGGCTTGATGGACAAAGTCGGGTTGGAGATTAGTACTTGAGAGAGAGGCAGGCGCAAAGCATGGTGCCACATTCTTGGGGAAGGGAGAAGTAGCCAAAGAAACCCAAGAAGTGAGAGATGCCTTCTCTTTGAAGCACACAAAGAATGACTACAAGGTGGAGAGCTATAAAGATCCTATAAAGAGAGGGATTGTAAATGCACTAATGGTGATCTTGAAGCCAGAGAGAAAGACTTATGTGATGAAGCACCAAGTGGTGTTTTTCCATAAGATGTTTGCAAGAGAACCAATTAATTGAGCAAAGTGTTTCCATCAGTGGAGGAGACAAATGGTGTGGAATTTGCGAGATAAGTTGCCTCCACATTACATTGTGCCATTTGCAGCCCACTTCTACTTGGGGCTGAACTTGCTTAGTGCGGCGGAGAGACACAAGATGGTGTCCTATTTCCACCCCAACTTGAGAAGAGATGTTGATGCAGAGGAGCAACAATACATCCTACAAATCAGGAGCAACGATGAGTACTACGTGCAGATGGGGTAGAGTGTGCAGTTGAAGGTAAGCACTCCAAAGTCAAAGAAGAGGAGTTGACAAGGAGAAGAAGAAGAAGTAGCGATGGTGAGACCTTGGAAAGCTAGAAGGATGAACCCAAGGAGAGAACTGGTGGTAATCGCGTCGTCAGACAAAGAGTTGAAAGGGGATGCTGAGTGCAAGTCCAAAGACTTAGAGAAGGAGGAAGAACCCGAGTTCACATTGCAAAGTGGGGACACGAGTAGCAACAAGGATGATGGAGTAGAGATGCCATCTATACACAAAGAAGAGGAAGCAAAGATGGAGACGGAGGAGAAAGGTAACCCAAAACCTGAAGACAAACTTCCAAAGCAAGAGGATAAGAGAGTTACAATTCAAAGGGGAGTCCATTCCAGATGTAAGGCAATGTATGAAGTAGGGCCAAGTAAGGTAAGAGAAGTGGAGAGTGGAAGTTTGGGGAGCAAAGAATCCATTCCCATAAGGCAATTGCGGCTGAGAAGATAAGTGTTGAGTGAGGAAGAGGCAAAGAAGGAGACAAGTCCGCAAGACGAGGTAACTCTGAGTGAAGGAGTGGAGTATCTGCGGGAGATTGTGAGCCTATTGTTAGTAAAATAGGAGCACAAGAAGAAGGAGATGCAATCAAAGTGTCTGGAGGTGAAGACTGTATTGCAGGTGTTAGCTCAATTAGAAGAAGAGAACTCAAAATTGAAGAAGAGTATAATCTAAGGTGAGGAGGAAAAGGAAGTGCTATGAGTAGATGCAGTAGTACAGAATCAAGTAATCAAGAACTTGAAGAGATAAGTGGGGAGTAGGGAGAGAATTATAGAGTAGAATGACATAGTGTGACAACCCGGCAAATATCACTTTTGCGGTAATCGGGTAAGTAAAGTTTGTTCCCACATAGATACAAGTCAAAATTGATCAAATACAAAGTCAGAGTAACAATGTAGTTATTCTTGGTTGCGTCTTTAATCTCTCAAGTAGAAACCACACCCAGAAGAGAGTAACAAGCACTAATTTGCAATCTTGTCACAAATTAGCACTCCTTAATCACAACTCTATCAAATCTTTCCAAACAATCTTGATTGTGATGATTCAAGCTCTCCCAAAAATGGCACTTCATTGTGAAACGACTTCACCTCAGAATTGTTTTCCACCCTTCCACTGAAGGCACAACTTCCTTGATCAAAATTGTTTTGCATCAACTTTGCACTGCATTCACAAATGCAGAATACTACCAACACTACAATTCCTCTTAGATCTGTCAAGGAATTGCTCTGATTGCACTTCACTCAGGATCAAACACACAGAATGAAGATCAAGGATGCAGAATCCAACATCCAACAAACACACTAACTTGCACTTCAAAATTCTTCACACACTCACAAACACAATTGCAAAGCTGATACTTAGACTCAAGCTTAAGCGACGAGCATTGCTTTACAGCACTTTTCTTTATCTATTCTCAGAATTATGAGCATTGAACACCATAAGACTACAAATGCCACTCTTAAATAGTGAAGCAATCAACAGTTATCTTCCTAAGGTACCTCTTCCTAATGACTCTACAAACCTACAGATCTGAAATGACAATGCACCTCTTCATATCTACCTATTCAAATCTCAAATCGGTTACTTATCCAATCCGATGTCTACTTCTTCTTCATCTTTCAAACCCGATCCCAAAGTAATTGTACTTCCTACTACTTTGTCCTTGTGTTTCATAATTCCTACATCTTCTACCAAATCTAGCAATTCTCTTTCTTGATCTGAAATTTCACTAGTGGGTAATCTATCTAACTCTTTATCTGCTGACCCATTCTTCTCTAATGTCTCCAATAGTTACTCCGAATACATCTATACTCCTACTTCATCTACTTCGGGTTTGGCTCTAACATCTTTCCAAAGTTTATCTATCTTTAATTTCACTAGATCTAATATAATCATGATATTGTTTTTGACCTCCAATATCTTCCTATCTACTCGAGTCCTGAGACTAATTAATAGAGCATTCAAGTCTGTATCCTTCGCATGTCTCCTCCTCGTCTCCTGCACCAACAACTTCAACTCGTGTAGCCTCGTCTCTTCAATACAAACACTTGGCTTCTGTACTCAGCATTGCATTCATCCTGATTACGATCTCCTTCAATGGCTCCAATTGCATCTTCCTTTTATGCTCCCAATCTGCAAGCCAATCTTCCCTTTACATTGCCAACTCTACCTCAAACTCGGCTTTCACAATTTCTTTCTCCTTCTCCTTTTGCACAATCTTCTCCTCTTGATTACCAAGTAACTCTTGTAATCGCTCTTCTTCCCTATATCTCACTATCAACTCCCATTGCCACAGTTGCTTCTTCTCTTCTACACTCTCCATCACTCTATCAAGTTCTTGCTCCTTTTTTGCTACCCTCGCCATAACATGGATAATTTCTAGTCTGGAATCAGCAAACTGTTGCTTCAAGATTTCATACTCTGCTACTTGTCTCTCCCTTGCTATGTCACTCTTCTTCACAAGTTCTTCTTGATACCTCACTTCTATCTTCAAGTCCTCAATAACTTGATTTTGTAATATTGCCTCCCCTTGTAGTACTTCTCTTTCCTCCTCGCCTTGTGTTATACTCTTCTTCAACTCCAAGTTCTCTTCTTCCAATCTCGCCAAAACCTGCAACACAATCTTCACCTCCAGACAAGTTGACTGCATCTCCTTCTTCTTGTGCTCCAACTTCACCAACAATGGGCACACAATTTCTCGCAGGTACTCCACTCCATCACTCGTACCTACTTCCACCTGCGTAGAAATCTCCTTCCTTAGCTCTTCTTCATCCGATACTCACCTTCTTCTCTACAATCGTCGTATCGAAACAAATGCTTCACTTCTTGAGCTAGCATTTGCTTCTCCCCTTGCCTTACTTGGACCCGCTTCACACTTTGCCTTGCATCTCAACCGAACTCCTCTCTGAATTGTAAACTTCTTCTCCTCTGGCTCGGGTACCTTGTCCTCCAACTTCGCATTATTTTCTTGTTCGAGCTCCACCCAAACTTCTTCTTCTTCTTCTTCTTCAACAGCAGGCATTGATGTCATCTCTCCACCTTCATCACTATCACTACTTGTATCTCCACTTTGCAGCGTGAGCTCCGGTTCCTCCTCGTATTCCAAGTCTTCAGACTTGTACTCGGCTTCACCTTCCGAGTCTTCTTCTGATGACGCAATCACCACTATGCCCTTCCTTGGGTTTCCTCTCCTTGTCTTCCAAGGTCTTGTCTTCTCCACATCTTCGGCTTCTCCTTGTCGACTCCGCTTCTTCGAATTTGGAGTACTCACTTCTATCTCCACGCTCTTTCTTGTCTTTGCGTAGTACTCATCAATGCTTTGGATTTGAAGAATTTATTGTTGCTCCTCCGCATCGACTTCTCTTCTCAAGTCGGGATGGAAGTGAGACAACATTCTGCTACGCTTTGCTGAATTGAGCAAATTCAACCCGAGGTAGAAATGTGCTGCAAACGGCATGATGTAATGAGGAGGTGACTTATCCCACAAATTCCATACCATCTGTCTTGTCCTTCCATGGAAGCACCTCACCCAGTTGATAGGTTCTCCTGCAAACATCTTATTGAAGAACACCGCTTGGTGTTTCATCACATAAGTTGTTCTCTCCGGCTTTAGGATTGCCATGAGAGCACTCACGATCCTTCTCTTCACTAGATCTTTGTAACTCTCAACCTTATACCCATTCTTTGTTCTCTTTGAAGAGAAAGCATCCCTCACTTCTTGGGTTTCTTCTGCTACTTCTCCCTTCCCAAAGAATGTGGCACCCTGCTCCGTGCCTACCTCTCTTCCGAGCACTAATCTCCAATCCAACTCTGTCCAGCAAGCCGGATTTCCTCTCTTCCCTTCTTCTTGGGGGCCATCAAGACACTTACTCTCAATTATCTTGGTCATGGAACCTGTAAAACTTACATTCTAGTTCCACGCCAAGAATGTGATCCGAAGTTGGCTCAAGACTTTGATTCTTGCAATCACATCTAACCTCCAAATTGCATGATTCCTCACTACAAATTTGGAGTTCTTCTTTCCTCCTTCCATCTTTCTTGCTTCCTCACTGTCTCTTGGTTTCACTCTCTCAAATTCTCCTCTACACACTAGCGCGTCTTCAACTCTACTTCCCTTCCAACAATCACTTGCAAGACGACTCCTCAACGGCAAAGGAAAATTGCTCAACATTGCTTTGTCGTTAGCTCAATTTTTATAGAGTAGTGCTTTCTTCGTCTCTCTTCAATTCAAGTTTCTACCAAGAAATCACACCTCTTGCATGCACCTGTCACTGTCAATTGTACTTCACGCATATGGGCTACCAGTTTTGAACAGTCCCTTCTTGAATTTTGCGCCCCAAAGAAAGGTTGTTACACTGTCTTTGCCTTGGGTTGAGCTCCCCCTTGATATGAAGACTCCTTACTTTGGGTTGTATGCTAACAGGGCAAATCCGAGTACTTCGCCTTATGACCCAAAGCCACTTTACCTTGGGTTTCATCTCGAAGACTCTTTTCTTTGCCTTCTTTGGCCATATAGATGCAATCTGACTTCTCTATACACTTCTTCTTCTCCATTTCAAAAAAAAAATGTGGATACCACACATAGCAAGAGAAAGACAGGTAGCTGAGTATGAAATCTTGAAGCAACAGTTTGTTGATTTGAGATAAGAGATTATCCGTGCTATGGTGAGGGTAGCAAAGAAGGAGGAAGAGCTCGATAGAGTGATAAAGAGTGTAGAAGAGAAGAAGCAGTTCTAGCAAAGAGAGTTGATAGTGCAATATAGAGAGGAAGAAAGATTAAGAGAGTGACTTTGTAATCTGGAGGAAAAGATTGCATAGAAGGAGAAGGAGAAGGAGACAGTGAAAGCCAAGTTTGAGGCAGAATTGGCAATGTATAGAGAAGATTGGCTTGTAGATCAAGAACGGGGGAGAAGAATGCAACTAGAGCCATTGAAGGAGATAGTGACAAAGATGAACGCAATGCTGAGTACAAAAGCCAACGTGCAAATTGAAGAGACAAGACTGCACGAGTTGAAGTTGTTCATGTAGGAGACAAGGAGGAGAAATGTGAAGGATAAGGACTTGAACGCCTTACTTATCAGTCTCAGAACTTCTGTAGATAGGAAGATATTGGAAGTGGAAGACAATATCACGATTTGATTAGACATAGTGAAATTAGAGATAGATAAACTTTGGAAGGATGTGAGAGCAAAGCCCAAAGTAGATGACATAGGAGTACAAATATCTTCAGAATTACCATCAGAAATAATAGAGAAGAGTAGGTCAGAAGATAAGGAGTTAGATAGATTACCTACAAGTGCAATTGTAGATCAAAGTGAAGAAGTGTTAGAATTAGTGGAGGAATTAGGAGTTGTGAAACCCAAGGACAGAGTAGTAAGTGAAGTTACTTTGGGATTGGAAGCCAAGGAAGAAGTAGACATCGGATTGGAGTAGAAACAAATTGAGATTTGAAGAGGGAAATATGAAGAGATGCATTGTCAGTTTGGATCTGTAGGTAGGAAGAGTTGTTGTAGAAAGGTATATTTATTAGTAACTATTGTTTCCTTCACTATTTAAAGGTGGCATTTGCGGTAAAATGTTGTTCAGTGCTCATTATTTATGAGAATAGATAAAGCAAAGTGCTGATTAAGTGCTCGTTGTTTGAGCTTAATTTTGAGTATCAATTCTGTGTTTGTGTTTGTGAGTGTGTGGAGAATTTTGAAGTGCAAGTCAATGTGTTTGTTGGATGTTGGATTTTGCAGCCTTTATCTTCATTCTATGTGTTTGATCTTGAGTGAAGTGCAATCGGAGCAATGCCTTGACAGATCTGAGAGGAATTGTATTGTTGTGTGACAACCCGGCATATATCACTTTTGTGGTAATCAAGTAAGTAAAGTTTGTTCCTATAGAGATACTGGTTAAAAATTTCCAAATACAAAGTCAAAGTAACATCAGTTCTTCTTGGTTGCGTCTTTAATCTCTCAGGTAGAAACCACACCCAAAAGAGAGTAACAAGCACTGATTTGCAGTCTCGTCATAACAATCTGTCACACATAATCACAACTCCATCAAATCTTTCCAAACAATCTTGATTGTGATGATTCAGGCTCTCCCAAAAATGGCACTTCACTGCAAAACGACTTTGCCTCAGAATTGTGTTCCACCCCTCCATTGAAGGCACAACTTCCTCAATCAAAATTGCTTCACATCAACACTACGCTGCACTCACAAATGCAGAATACTACCAACACTACAATTCCTCTCGAATCTGTCAAGGCATTGCTCCAATTGCACTTCATTCAAGATCAAACACACAAAATGAAGATCAAGGTTGTGAAATCCAACATCCAACAAGCACACTGACTTGCACTTCAAATTTCTCCACACACTCACAAACACAATCACAAAATTGATACTCAAAATCAAGCTCAAGTGACGAGCACTGCTTCATAGCACTTTGCTTTATCTATTCTCAGAAATTATGAGCACTGAACAACTTATGATTGCAAATGCCACTCTTAAATAGTGAAGCAAATGATAGTTCTAACAAAAATACCGTTCTACAACAACTCTTCTAGCTTGGAGATTCAAAATGACAATGCAACCCTTCACATCTATCTCTTCAAATCTCAAATTCGTTTCTACTCTGATCTGATGTCTACTTCTTCATCGGCTTCCAAACCCGATCCCAAAGTAACCTCACTTACTACTCTATCTTCGGGTTTCACAACTCCTAATTCCTCTACCAATTCTACTAATTCTACACTCTGATCTACAATTCCTTTCACAAGTAATCCTTCTAAGTCTCTATCTCCCAACCCACTCTTCTCTAAAGTGTCAAATGTCAAATCCAAAGACACATGCCTTCCTATTTCTCTTACTTTGGGTCTAACTACTATCAATTCCTTTGCTAATTCTACTATATCCTCATCAAGAGTTGTAATTGAGAGCATGGGTACACTATCTACGCCTTCAATTTGCAACCCACTTTCCCCTAATCACTCATATAATTGACCCCGCCTTCAATTTGCAACCCACTTTCCCCTAATCACTCATATAATTGACCCGAAGACACTTACTGTCTGATCCTACACTTTGGGTTTATTCACTATTGCTATTTCTCCTCTAATTCTATCCTATCTTCAATCAGAACTGTAATTGAAGTCATGGGTATCCTAAATATCTTCTTTCCTTACTCTAACTTCCTCTAATACCTCTAGCAAGATTCCCGAAGTTACCTTCACGGCACTCCGAGGTCCAACTATCTCATATCTAGTCACCTTTGTCTTGAGGCGAAAAATCTTCTAACCCAAAGTTGTGTAAACCTGAAGTCCAAAGTCTGAAGTCCAAAGTCACATTGACCCAAAGACACCAACCTGAAGACATTAAACTACTCTGTACATCTACTCTCAAAACTTCAAATGCTTGTTACATCTTATACAAAACTCCAAACTCTACAATTTTGGTGGGAATGGAAAGCCCTGAACGAGACGCTTCTAACGATACATAGCTCCCATGAGATATGCCACTATGATTGTCGTCATTGAGATATGCTCCCCGCAAGAATCCTGACCTGCAACTTCCCTTCCTCCTTTAGGTCTGCCCTCCTTCAGCGTCTGATCTGAGTTTTTCCTCCTTTGACACAAAATAAGCTTCTTTGGGTCTGCACTCCTTCAACATCTGATCCAATTTTTTCCTCCTCTGACATGAAGTAAGCTTCTTTAGGTCTGATCCAATCCGAGTCCTTCTTCATCTAACACAAAGTCAACTTCCTCTAGCTTGATCAAACACAAGTTTCTCTTCATTTCTTCTCCATTTGGTTTCAATTTTGTTTTAGCAAGGCACTTCTTCTTCTAAACTCGTCCAAAATGAAAAATGTGGGTACCACATGTTAGTGGTATTTTGCATTTGTGAGTGCAACGTAGAGTTGATGTGAAGCAATTTTGATCAAGGAAGTTGTGCATCTAGTGGAAGGGTGGAACACAATTCTGAGGCAAGGTTGTTTTGTAGTAAAGTGTTGTTTTTAAGAGAGCCTGTATCATCACGATCAAGATTTTTTGGAAAGATTTGATGGAGTTGTGATTTAGAGTGACAAATTGTTGTAATTAGACTGCGAGTTAGTGCATGTTACTCTCTTTTGGATGTAGTTGCTACCTGAGAGATTAAAGAGGAACCCAATAAGAACTACATGTTACTATTTGCTTTGTATTTGACCAAATTCTGAGTCGTATCTCTACGAGAACAAACTTTACTTACTTGATTATTGCAAAAGTAATATTTGCCGGATTGTCACATGTCTCACCATGCCAACATGCTCCAATCTGGTCCTGCTAGCTGGGACATGGGTTTCTACTCAACTCATCTGCATGATAGTTCACTACTTTATGAATAATTGTGAAATCACACTCTTATCAAATCAAAGCCCATTGTGCAAGCTTCCTTGAAAGCTTGTCAAACTCCATCAACTACTTTAATGGCTGATTATCAATGATGAGAGTAAAGGGGTTACCAAATAGGTAACATTAGAAATGTAATACTGCCTTTACTAGTGCCAAGCATTGTCCCTCATATGAACTATACTTCACCTTCGCTGAATTGTTGGAGCAACTGGCATAGGCCACCACAAAATCCTTCTCCTCATCATCATGTTGGGTGAGTATTGCTCTGTGAGTTGGCTTGTCTCTCACTTAGGATGAACCTTGGATGGCTATTATGGTAGTGCACCATGGACTAAGAAGGCACAAAACCCCAACTCCATCATACTCCTCCAAGGCTAAATCTCCAAGACTCAAGACATTGCTCATTAGAGAACTCAATGAGAGAGAGATAGTTGCAAATGAAAAGATGATGAATACCTCCTCACCCCTAGTTTATATACTTGTGAAATAGTTACATATCAAAGTTATTAATTATTGGAGTAACTCAAGTTACTAGGCTAAAAGTCAAGTAAAATAAAAAAGTTAATGAAATATCTATTCTCATGTGAATATTCTCTTAAGCATGTAATCTTATGTTGATCCACCACTAAGTCAAACATTCCTTCACATGGGCTATCCTTGGACTATAGAAGAATCTAAAACTAAAAGGCTTGTAGGTCCAAGAGTTCTCAACTCTTTCTTCAAAGCCAAACACCTAGGAATAAACCAAGTAAATACACTAGAATCCAAAATAGTTATTTTCATCTCTTCTACTTCTTCTAAAGTAAGGTCTCCTCTATCTTAGCTCTGACTACCTTTAGCTAATCATGATTAATGTAGAACTATTTTTTATCTCTATATAAATAATATCTCTCAAGTACTTATAATACCAAACTAAATATCACAATAACACATACATGCACAAATGGGTATTACATTTACCCCCAAACTAAGATCTCACTTTGTCTTCAAAGTGAAGGTCTCTCTATGATACATCTTCAGCTTATCATGGTTAATCTTGTCAAAGTATCTTCCTCCTAACTCCTTGAGATCATAAATGTAATTCCCCCACACTTTCTCCACTATGAAAGGTCCAAAGTACTAAGGCAAAAACTTCTTTTGCACTCTCTTGAACCAAATAGAATCAAATACATTACACAATCACCTTCTTTGAAAGGCTCCACCTTCTTCTTGCCTTGCCTCTTGTCATAGCTCTCCTTTTGTTTCCTTTAGGCTTGCTTCACTTGAACCATAGCAACTACTCTTGCCTCCTCCAATTCCATGAGTTGATCCTTCCTTGACTTCTCCGCATCACCTCCTTGTGCTTTCTTCAATCTCCTATGAATGCTTTGGAAGGTAGGATGATCAAAGTGAAAATGTAAGGTAGACTCAATACCATATACCAATTGAAATGGAGAATATCTAGTGGAAGTCTTCATGGTTGTCCTATACTCATGCAAAACTGCATGAATCTTCTTGCCTCAATGATGTTTAGCCCTCTCCATTTTTGCATCTTTGGCTAACATCATGCACAAGGTTTGATTGGTTCTCTTTGCCAAGTCATTGGAATTTGGCTTATAGGATATAGTTATCCTATGGGTGATAGAATGTCGTAGCATGGTTGTAGTGATGCTCCTTGTAAACTCTCCTCCTCTATCAAAAACCAACTCCAAAGGGCATCCAAACCTAGTGATAATGCATTCATAAAGAAATCTCCCAATTTCATCTTCATTCTTGTCTCTCAATGGTCTAGCCTCAATCTACTTGGTAACATAATCAATAACTACCACAATGTACCAATTGTTCCTTGGGGTTCTATTGAGAGGACCTACAAAATCAATTCCCCACTTCTCAAAAGGTCCTAACAATAGAATTGATCTAAGTGATGGAGTGAAAGTAGATTTTCTAGCAAAAGCTTGACAAACATGATAAGTTTTGCAATAATCATGACAATCCTTGAAAATCCCTCTCCAATAGTAAAAAGCATCTAGAATCTTGAAAGAAATCACCTTTCTGGCAAAGTGTCCTCTACACACTAAACCTTCATGAAACTTCTTTATGAGTAAGATAGACTCTTCCTTACCCACTACTCTTTGAAGTGGACCATCAACTTGTTGGTGAAAAAGAATATCCTCCACCATTGTGTAAGATCTAGATCTTGCTGCAAGGGCCTTCCTTCCAATCTAGCATGCATCCCTTTTGGATAGTTACCTCTTGTAACAAAGTCCACAATCTCCTTGTACTCTATTGGAACCTCTTGAGTGATTGAGATTATCATGAGCTACTCATCCGGGAAGGAATCATCCACTAGCTCATCTCCACCATTATCATAGGCCCTAGATAACAAATTAGCATCTGCATGTTTCTTCCCTGGCCTTTCCTCAATGGTGTAGTCATACTCAGACAAGAGTATCATGCACCTTGCTAGCCTCCCATCCACATTAGGCTTGTTGAAGGTGTACTTCAAAGCCTTGTGATCCATGACAATGGTGGCTTTCCCTCCAATCAAGTAGTGTCTAAACTTCTTGAGACCAAAGATCACTGCCAACCCTTCTCTTTCCATGATAGAGTAGTTCTTTTCTGGTGAAACCATTTGCCTACTAGCATAAGCTATTAGATGATCATGCCCATCTTGGTCTAATTGATTAAGAGTGCATCCTATAGCTACATTAGAAGCATTAGTGTAGAGGATGAAAGGCTTACTCCAATCAAGTTTAGCAAGAATTGGAGCTACAACAAGGGATTGTTTGAGCTCCTCAAAAGCTTTGAGAGCCTTCTTGTCCTCCAAAATCACTATGTAATCTACACCCTTCTTCACGTAGATGGTCAAATAAGCCTTGTTGGAAAATGAGAAGATGAAACTCCTATAGTACCCAACCATCCCCAAGAATTGGCATAACTTTGTCAAGCTTAGAGGGAATAGAAGGTCTGAGATTTTCCTTACCTTCTCAAGATCAATTGCTATTCCATCCTTGGAGATGATGTGCCCCAAAAGAAAACCTTCTTCACAACCAAGAATGCACTCCTTTGGGTTGAATGATGCATTTGCTTCATCCAAGCATTGCAAGACTTTGATCAAGTGTTTAAACTGCTCCTCTTTGCTCCCATAGACACAAAAGTTATCAATGAAGTACCTCACAAATTTCCCAATGAATGGTTCAAACACCTTGTTCATGAATTGTTATAATCTGGCTAGAGCATTGCAAAGCCCAAAAGGCATGACGTTGAAAGCATAAGTCCCCCAAGGTGTGGTGAATGTGGTGAGTTATTGTGGTGCCCACATTTTTTGTTTTTTTCAAAATAGAGAAGAAGAAGTGTATAGAGAAGTCAAATTGCGCTTGTATGACCGAAGAAGGCTAAGAAAAGAATCTTCAGGATGAAACCCAAAGTAAAGTGACTTTGGGTCATTAGGCAAAGTACTTGGAAATGCCCTGTCAGCATACAACCCAAAGTAAGGAGTCTTCGTATTGGGGGAGCTCAACCCGAGGCAAAGTCTGTCTAACAACCTTTCGTTGGGGCAAGAAATTCAAGAAGGGACCGTTCAAAACCGGTGGCCCATACATGTGAAGTTTGATTGACATTGATAGGTGCATGCAGGAGGTGTGATTTCTTGGTAGAAACTCGAAGTGAAGAAAGACAAAGAAAGCAAAACTCTATAAAAATTGAACTCACAACGATGCAATGTCGAGTAATTTTCCTTTGCCATTGAGAAGTCATCCTGCAGGTGATCATGGGAAGGGAAATAGAAATGGAAATGCGCTAGTGTGTAAGGGAGAAGTCACAAGAGTGAAACCGAGAGATAGTGAGAAAGCAGGAGAGATGGGAGGAGGAAAGAAGAACTCCAAATTTTTAGTGAGAAATCATGCAATTCGGAGGTTAGATGTGATTGCAAGGATCAAAGTCTTGAGCCGACTTTGGATCACCTTCTTGGTGTGGAACTGGAACGTGAGTTTTCCAAGTTTCATGACAGAGATAACCAAGAGCAAGTGTCTCGATGGACCCGAGGAAGAAGGGAAGAGAGGAAATCCGGCTTGCTGGAGAGAGTCGGATTGGAGACTAGTACTCGGGAAGGAAGCAAGCTCAGAGCAGGGGGCCACGTTCTTGGGGAAGGGAGAGATAGCCCAAGAAACCCAAGAGGTGAGAGATGCATTCTCATCAAAGAGGACAAAGAATGGGTACAAAGTGGAGAGTTACAAAGACCCTGTCAAGAGGGGAATTGTGAGTGCTCTGATGGCAATCTTGAAGCCGGAGAGAACAACCTATGTAATGAAACACCAAGCGGTGTCCTTTCACAAATTTTTTGCAGGAGAATCGATCAATTGAGCAAGGTGTTTCCATGGGAGAACGCAACAAATGGTGTAGAATTTGCAAGATAAATTGCCTCCACACTACATCGTGCCGTTTGCAGCTCATTTCTACCTTGGGTTGAATTTGCTGAACTTGGCGGAGTGAACTTGGATGGTGTCACATTTCCATCCCGATTTGAGAAAGGAGGTCAATGTAGAGGAGCAACAGTACATCTTGCAAATCAGAAGCACCAACGAGTACTACAAGAAGACGGGGAAGAATGTGGAGATCAAAGTGAGTAGTCCAAAATTGAAGAAGAGAAGTCGGCAAGGCGCAGCTGAAGATACAACAAAACCTTGGAAGACAAGAAGAGGAAACTTGAGGCAATGCATGGTGGTGATTGAGTTGGAAGATGAAGAATTGGAAGCTGAAGCCAAGTGCAAGTCCAAAGATTTGGAACACGAGGAGGAGCCCAAGCTAACACTATAGAGTGGAAATACAAGTAGCGACAGCAATGAGGGTGGAGAAATGACATCGGGGCCAGTTGCTGTAGAGGAGGAAGAAGAAGTGCAGGCAGCAATCAAAGCCGAGGACATCACGAAGTTGGAAGATGAAGTACCCGAGGCAGAAGAGAAGATCGCAGTTCAGAGGGGAGTTTGCTCAAGACGCAAGGCGAGGTGTGATGCAGGTCCAAGTAACTTGAAAGAAGAGGTGAATGAAAGCTAGCGGAGCGAGGCGTCAGTGCCGATACAAAGATTGTGGTACCCACATTTTTTGTTTTTCTATAGTTAGTAGTGTTTAAGAGACGAAGTAAGCACTAAAAGTCAAAATGCGAACAAAGAATGGACGGAGGTAACTTCAGAGGAAAGCCGAAGAAGCTGACATTGGATCCGATGATGGAGGTACTTGGAAGAGGAGTACGCTGGAAAAAGTCCAAAGATCATCGTCTTCAGGTTGGAATATCGCAGGAAGTGGAAGAACTTTGAAGGGAGGAATGCTTGGTGAAGAAAATGCTAACCCTGCTACAAGGAAGTTGCACAAAAAAGGATAAGGAATTGCAAAGGCAAGCCGGCAAATTGAAGGAACAAACGATGTGGCTCGATAAAATGAAGGAAGAAGTGAGTACTGTGCGCATCGAGAATGTTCATTTGAAGGCGATGAGCATCGTAATGGAGCAGGAGTTGGATAGCTTGAAGAAGAGTGCAACAGCAAAGGATCAAGCATGGCGGCAGGGAGTTAGCAGCCAGGCAAGAGGAAGAAGAATGATTACAAGAGCTAGTCAGAAGTGCTGAGTTACAGAGTACATAGTATGCAGAGGAGAAGAAGATGCTTGTTGTGGAGTACAAAGACGAGCTGAAGATGTATTGTGAAGAACTGAAGGTAGAGCGCTCTCAAGGATATGAATCGGAATTAGTAGGAGAAGTTGCGGGGAAACAAAGAGCCATCTTAAGCACAGAGGCTGAAGGGAGATTGGAGGAAACCCGCCTACACGAGTTGAAGTTGCTTGTGCAGGAAACTCGGAAGAGAAAAGCCAAAGATGTGGACATGAACACATTGCTGATCCGGTTGAGAGAGCGTGTAGATAGAAAAATGTTAGATGTAGAGAACAATGTTAGTCTTAGACTGGATTTTGTCAATTCGGAATTAGAGAAGATTCAAAATAGTGTGACAGTGGAGAAGAAATCCGATGTTGCAGAAGTAGGAATACAAGTATCATCAGACTTGAGGATTGACACATTAGAGAAGAGTGGGTCAGGAGATAATGAGTTAGATAAGTCACTCCTTAGTGCAATTGTAGTTTCTAGTAAAGAAGTAGCAGAAATAGTGAAGGATTTTGTAGATGTAGATATACCCAAAGAAGGTGAAGTAATAGGAAGATCATTGGGTTTGGAAGCCAATGATGAGGTAGACATCATATCGAGATAAAAGTCAATTTTGAGATAGGAAGAGGCAGATATGAAGAGATAGACTGTCACTTAGGATCTGCAGGTAGGAAGAGATGTTCGGAAGCGGTGCTAGGTAGGCAAGTCTGCCGTTTGCTTCAGTATTTAAGTGAAGCATTTACAGTACGATGTTATTCAATATTCAAATTTCTGAAGATAGATAAAGTGAAGTGCTGGTCCCAGTACTCATTGCTTAAGCTTAATTCCGATTGTCAATTTTGTATTTGTGTTTGTGAGTGTGTGGAGAATTCCAAAGAGCAAGTCAGTGTGTCTGTGAATGTTGGAATCTGTAGCCTTGATCTTCATTCTGTGTGTTTGATCATGAGTGAAGTGCATCGGAGCAATGCCTTGACAGGTCTGAGAGGAATTGTAGTGTTGGTAGTATTCTGCATTGGTGAGTGTAGCACAAAGTTGATGTGAAGCAATTTTGATCGAGGAAGTTGTGCCTACAGTGGAGGGGTGGAACACAATTCCGAGGCAAAATTGGTCTTTGCATTGAAGTGCCATCTTTGGGAGAATCTAAATCATCACAATCAAGAGTTATTTGGACAGAATTTGCTATGTTGTGATTATGTGTGTGTGTATTCGTGACAAGTTGTCAAGATTGTGAGCTTGTTACTCTCTTCTGGGTGTAGTTTCTACCTGAGAGATTAAAGAAGAAACCAAGAAGAACTGCAATTGTGACTTTTGTCTTTGTATTCGACCAATTCTGGATAGTATCTTTGCAGGAATGAACTCTACTGACCCAATTACCACAAAAGTGATATTTGCCGGGTTGTGACAAAGACTGCAGAGAAGAAGGCGAGTATCAGATGAACACGAAGTACGAAGAGAAGTTGCTATGCAAGAGGAAGTAGTAGCAAGCAATGGGGTTGAGTATTTGAAGGAGGTTGTGTGTCCATTGTTGGTGAAGTTAGAGCACAAGAAGAAGGAGATGTAGTCGACTTGTCCAGAGGTGAAGACTGTCTTGTAGGTGTTATCAAGATTAGAAGAAGAGAACTCGGGGTTGAAGAAGAGTATAACCCGAGGAGAGGAGGAAAAGGAAGTATGGCAAGCAGAAGAAGTAGTGAGGACTCAGGTAATTGAAGACCTGAAGAGAGAAGTGAGTTATCGAGAAGATCTTGTTAAGAAGAGTGACATAGCAAGGGAGAGACAAGTAGCTGAATATGAGATTTTGAAGCAGCAGTTTGTTGATTCAAGAGTAGAAGTTATCCATGCTATGGCGAGAGTAGCAGCGAAGGATCAAGAGCTCGATAGGGTGATGGAGAGCATAGAGGAGAAGAAGCAACTCTGGCAAAGAGAGTTGGCAACATGATATAAAGAAGAAGAAAGATTACGAGAGTTACTTCGTAATTAGGAGGAGAAGGTTGTACAAAAGGAGAAGGAGAAGGAGACAGTGAAAGCCGAGTTTGAGGCGGAATTGGCCATGTATAGGGAGGATTGGCTTGCAGATCGAGAGTGAGAAAGAAAAATGAGATTGGAGCCATTGAAGGAGATAGTCCTTAGAATGAACGCGATGCTGAGTACAAAGGCCAGCGTTCAAATTGAAGACACAAGGCTGCACGAGTTGAAGTTGTTGGTGCAGGAGACGAGGCAAAGATAGGCAAAAGACACTGATTTGAATGCCTTGTTGATCAATTTAAGAACTCGTGTAGACAGGAAGGTCTTAGAAGTGGAAGACAATATTGCAATTAGATTAGACTTAGTGCAATTGGAGATAGGTAAACTTCAGAAGGATGTTAGAGCCAGACCCGAAGTAGATAACATAGGAGTGCAGATGTCTTTAGAGTTAGAGATGGAGATATTGGAGAAGACTGGGTTGAGAGATGATGAGTTAGATAGATTACCCACTAGTGCAATTTCATATCAAGAAAGAGAATTGTTGGATCTGGTAGAAGAAGTAGAAGAAATAAAACCCAAGGACAGAGCAGTAGGAAGTAAAGTTACTTTGGGTTTGGGTTTGAAAGCCAATGACAAAGTAGACATCGGATTGAAGTAGTAACAATTTTTGAGATATGAAGAGGCAGATATGAAGAGGTGCATTGTCAGTTTGGATCTGCAGGTTAGAAAAGTTGTTGTAGAATGGTATAGCTATAAGAACTGTCGATTGCTTCACTACTCAAGAGTGGCATTTGCAGAGAATTGTTGTTCAATGCTCATTATTTCTGAGAAAAATAAAGCAAAGTGCTGTGAAGCATTGCTCGTCACTTGAGCTTGATTCTGAGTATCAAATTTGCAATTGTGTTTGTGAGTGTGTAGAGAAATTCAAAGTGCAAGTCAGTGTGCTTGTTGGATGTTGGATTCCGTAGCCTTGATCTTCATTCTGTGTGCTTGATCCTAAGTGAAGTGCAATCGAAGCAATGCCTTGACAGATCTGAGAGGAATTGTAGTGTTGGTAGTATTCTGCATTTGTGAGTGCAATACGAAGTTGATGTGAAGCAATTTTGATTGAGGAAGTTGTGCCTTTAGTGGAGGGGTGGAACACAATTCTGAGGCAAAGTTGTTTTGCAGTGAAGTGCCATTTTTAGGAAAGCCTGAATCATCACAATCAAGATTGTTTGGAAAGATTTGATGGAGTTGTGATTAAGGAGTGTGAAATTTGTGACAAGACTGAGAATCAGTGCTTGTTACTCTCTTCTGGGTGTGGTTTCTACTTGAGAGATTAAAGACGCAACCAAGAAGAGCTGAAATTGTTACTTTGCTTCATATTTGGAAATTTCTGACTTGTATCTCTACAGGAAAAAACTTTACTTACCCAATTACCGCAACAATGATATTTGCCGGGTTGTCACAGTTATTGATGTTTTGGTGCAATCTTAATTTGGTTATACCCACTATAAACATCTCCAAAATTATACTTCTCATGACCTACAACCTCCTCCAAGATCTCATCAGTGAATGACAAAGGGTAATAGTCCTTCTTAGTAATTGCATTGAGCTTCTTGTAATCCACACATACTCAAAGCTTGCTATTTTTTCTTCACAATCTCACAATTGGAGACATCCATTTTGAATTCTCCACCTCAAAGATAAATTTGGCCTCCTTGAGCTTATGAATATCCTCCTTCACAACCAAAGATATTGGTGGACTAATGTGATGTTGCTTTGGCGGGCTAGTCTTGCATGTGACTCCACCTCAATCTTGTGCTCCTCCAAGGTGACTTCCTTTAGATCCTTGTAATTGAAAGCAAACACATGGATGAACTTGCAGAAAATCTCCTCAAATCTTACCTTCTCCTCCTTGGTAACATTTGGACCATACTTGAGGGTAGATAACCTCCTCTCTATCTCCTTAAGTGTCAATGGTGATTTATCTAAGTCCTTCAAAACCTTTGGCTTAGGTGCAAAATACATAGCACACAAGAGAAACACATCTGAATCAGATTCAGATTCATCTTCCTCCTTGGAAGTCTCCTTCTCTATGCTTATATCTACACGTGAATCTCCTTCTTCTACATTTGATTTCCAATAATTAGAAGATGGTGTATCTAAATGTGAATTGTTGGTGGTGTTAGTCATAGGAACTATGACTCTATGGTTTGATGGCCCAATCCTCAAGTACCTTTTGTGCCATCAATCAATTGTGTACGCTAATCTCAACCATACCCGCCCAAGAAGCAAATCATAGCTTATATCCTTCAAGACTTGGAAAATCATGAGATTTTGAATTCCCATAATTCAAACTACCACCTTATCCACCACTCATATTGGTCAAAATTGTTGCTAATTTGCTATGCTCACCACAAATGTCAAAGGTCTAAAGGGTATTATTCTCAACTTCTTCATCAACCTTTTTGACATGGCATTCACTGCTGGTCATGCATCAACAAGTGCATCCTTGATGTTGTGACCATTCACTCTCACAATCTTGGAGGTATATTCATGTGACAACCCTGCAAATATCACTTTTGCGGTAATCGGGTAAGTATTTTCATTCCCGTGGAGATACGAGTCAAAATTGGTCAAATACAAAGCAAAGTAACAATTTAGTTCTTCTTGGTTGCGTCTTTAATCTCTCAGGTAGAAACCACACCCAGAGAGAGTAACAAGCACTGATTTGCAGTCTTGTCACAAATTCACACTCCATAATCACAATTCCATCAAATCTTTCCAAACAATCTTGATTGTGATGATTCAGGCTCTTTCAAAAATGACACTTCACTGCAAAATGACTTTGCCTCAGAACTGTGTTCCACTCCTCCACTGAAGGCACAACTTCCTCAATCAAAATTGCGTCACATCAACTTTGCACTGCACTCACAAATGCAAAATACTACCAACACTACAATTCCTCTCAGATTTGTCAAGGCATTGCTTTGATTGCACTTCACTTAGGATCAAACACACAGAATGAAGATCACGGCTGTGGAATCCAACATCCAACATCCAACAAGCACACTGACTTGCACTTTGAATTTCTCCAAATACTCACAAACACAAGTACAACGTTGATACTCGAAATCAAGCTCAAGCGACCAGCACTGCTTCACAACACTTCGCTTTATCTATTCTCAGAAATAATGAGCATTGAACAACATTTGACTGCAAATGCCACTCTTAAGTAGTGAAGCAATCAAGAGTTATCTTCCTAATGTACCTCTTCCTAACAACTCTACAAACTTGCAGATCTGAAATGACAATGCACGTCTTCATATCTGCCTCTTCAAATCTCAAAACTGTTACTACTCCGATCCGATGTCTACTTCTTCTTCGGCTTTCAAACCCAAACCCGAAGTAAATTTACTTCTTACTACTCTATCCTCGGGTTTCATATCTTCTACTTCTTCTACCAGATCCAACAATTCTTTTTCCTGATCTGAGATTCCACTAGTGGGTAATCTATCTAACTCCTTATCTCCTGACCCACTCTTCTCTAATGTCTCCATTGCTAATTCCAAAGACATTTGTACTCCTATGTTATCTACTTTGGGTTTTGCTCTAACATCCTTCCAAAGCTTTTCTATCTCTATTTTCACTAAGTCTAATCTAATTGAAATGTTGTCTTCTACTTCTAATATCTTCCTGTCTACATGAGTTCTTAACTTAATCAACAAGGCATTCAAATCAGTGTCTTTTGCCTGTCTTTGCCTCGTCTCTTGCACTAACAACTTCAACTCGTGCAGTGTTGTCTCTTCAATTCAAATGTTGGCCTCTGTACTCAACATTGTGTTCATCTTGAGGACTATCTCCTCTAGTGGCTCCAATCTCATTTTTCTCTCTTGCTCTTGATTTGCAAGCCAGTTCTCCTTGTACATCACCAACTCCTCTTCAAACTCGGCTTTCACCGTCTCCTTCTCCTTTTCCTTCTGAACAACCTTCTCCTCTTGACTACGAAGTAACTCTTGTAATTGATCTTCTTCTCTGTATCGTGCCGCCAACTCTCTTTGCCAGAGTTGCTTCTTCTCCTTGACACTCTCTATCACTCTATCGAGCTCTTGATCCTTTGCGGCTACTCTTGCCATAGCATGGATTACTTCTACTCTTGAATCAGCAAACTGCTGCTTCAAGATTTCATACTCTGCAACTTGTCTCTCCCTTGCTATGTCACTCTTCTTCACAAGATCCTCTCAATAACTTACTTCTCTCTTCAGGTCTTTGATTACCTGACTTCTCTCTACTGCCTCTTCTCGCAGTACTTCTCTTTCCTCCTCACCTTGGGTTATACTCTTCTTCAACTCCGAGTTCTCTTCTTCTAATCGTGCTAATACTTGCAATACAGTCTTTACCTCTGGACAAGTTGACTGCATCTCCTTCTTCCTGTGCTCCAATTTCACTAACAATGGGCACACCACCTCCCTCAGATACTCCACTCCGTCTCTCGCAACTACTTCTTCCTTCATAGAAATTTTCCTCTAGAAATAGAAGAAGAGGTAAGGACCTCTTCTTCACTCGATACTTGCCTTCTCCTCTGCAGTCTTTGTATCGGAATCAAAGCCTCACTTCCCGAGCTTTCTCCTACCTCTTCCTTTGCTTTACTTGGCTCCGCTTCACACTTTGCCTTACGTCTTGAGCAAACTCCTCGCTGTACTGCGATCTTCTTTTCTTTGGGCACAATTACTTTGTCTTCCAACTGTGTGTTGTCTTTGGCTTCCATCTCGGCTGGAACTACTTCTTTGTAGTTGTCAGCTGCTGGTGCCGAGGTCATGTCTCCCCTTCATCACTATCGCTACTTGTATCTCCACTCTGCAACGTTAGCTCAGGCTCCTCCTCATGTTCCAAGTCTTCAGTTTTTAGCTTGGCATCTTCTTTTGAGTCTTCGTCCTCCGACTCGATTACCACCATACCTCGCCTCGGGTTGCCTCTTTGTGTCTTCTTAGGTTCCTTTGTGTCTTTGGCTTCACCTTGCCGACCACTCTTCTTTGACTTTGGAGTACTTGCTTCTATCTCCACGGTTTTACCCGTCTTCATGTAGTACTCATCCGTGCTCCGGATTTGAAGAATGTACTGCTGTTCCTCTACGTTGACTTCTCTTCTCAAGTCGGGATGGAAGTGAGACACCATTCTGTTTTGCTCCACCAAATTGAGAAAATTCAACCTGAGGTAGAAATGTGCTGCAAACGGCACGATGTAGTGTGGAGGTGACTTATCCCGCAAATTCCACACCATCTGTCTCTTCCTCCCATGGAAGCACCTCGCCCAATTAATAGGTTCTCCTACAAACAACTTATGGAAGAACACCGCTTGGTGTTTCATCACATAAGTTGTTCTCTCCGGCTTCAAGATTGCCATGAGAGCACTCACTATCCCTCTCTTCACTAGATCCTTGTTACTCTCAACCTTATACCCATTATTCGTTCTCTTCAAAGAGAAAGCATCTCTCACCTCTTGAGTCTCCTGAGCTATCTCTCCCTTCCCCAAGAACATGGCTCCCTGCTCCAAGCTTGCCTCCTTCCAGAGTACGAGTCTCCAATTTGACTCTGTCCAGCAAGCCGGATTTCCTCTCTTCCTTTCTTCCTCGGGTCCATCGAGACACTTACTCTTGATGATTTCTGTCATGAACCCTGGAAAGCTTACATTCCAATTCCATGTCAGAAATGTGATCCAAAGTCGGCTCAAGACTTCAATCCTTGCTATTACATCTAACCTTCGAATTGCATGATTTCTCACTGTGAATTTGGAGTTCTTCTTTCCTCCTCCCATCTCTTCTACTTTCTCACTCTATCTCGATTTCACTCTTGCGACTTCTTCCTTGTGCACTAACACAATTCCAACTCTATTTCCCTTCCCACGATCACCTACAAGACAACTTTGCATTTGTGGGTGCAGTGCTAAGTTGATGTGAAGCAATTTCAATCGAGGAAGTTGTGCCTTTAGTGGAGGGGTGGAACACAATTCTGAGGCAAAGTCGTTTTGCAGTGAAGTGCCGTTTTAGAGAGAGCCTGAATCATCATAATCAAGATTGTTTGGAAAGATTTGATGGAGTTGTGAGTATGGAGTGTTAATTCGTGACAAGACTGCAAGTCAGTGCTTGTTACTCTCTTCTGGGTGTGGTTTCTACCTGAGAGACTAAAGAAGAACTCAAGAAGAACTGAAATTGTTACTTTGCTTTGTATTTGACCAATTCTGACTTGTATCTCTGCGGGAACAAACTTTACTTACCTAATTACTGCAAAAGTGATATTTGCCGGGTTGTCACATTGAGACTTCTGGAAGTTGAACGCAGTCACAAGGAAAGATCATCACTTCTTGCCTTTTACTGAGACAATTTTAGATCAGGTAGCGGGTCATCCTTGTTATAGCTTTCTTGATGGATTTTTAGGGTACAATCAAGTATCCATTCAAGAAGAAGACAAGGATAAGACCACATTCACAACCAATTGGGGCACTTTTGCTTACAATCAAACGCCTTTTGGGTTGTGTTATGCTCCCGCTACTTTCCAGCGGATGATGAATTCAATCTTCAAAGATTTCCTACGCAAATTTGTGGAAGTTTTCATTGATGATTTTTGTGTGTTTGGGCAAAGAGATGTATATTTAGATTACCTTTGCCAAACTTTTGAAAGGTGTCATTTTTCCGGCTTGTCATTACACTCGTAGAAATGCTTCTTTGCAATGAAGGAGGGAATTCTTCTGGGGTGTCGGGTGTCAAGCTGAGGAATTGAAGTCAATGTCAAGAAGGTTAAGATAATTAAAGCTTTGGAATCCCCAAAGAACATCCAAGAGCTGAGAGCCTTCTTGGGACATGTCGGATACTACAGATGCTTTGTGTCAAATTATGCGGTGCTTGCTGCACCACTTACTAAGCTTCTAAAGAAATCCGAAGACTATCTGTGGGAAGCAAATCAAGAAGAAGCTTTCCAGGTGTTGAAGAAGAAGCTAGTTGAAGCACCAATTATGAGGGCCCCAAATTGGGACGTCCCTTTTCATGTATATGTGGACACTTTGTCCATGGCCATCAGAGTTGTCTTAAGTCAGAAAGACAAAAAGAAGAAGGACTACCCGGTGTATTATGCCAGCCGCCAACTTTCAGTTTTTGAAAAGAACTATTCAATGACTGAAAGAGAAGCACTTGGAATGGTGTATGCCTGCAAGAAGTTTTACCACTATTTGTTGGGATATGAGTTTGTCTTCTATGTTGACCATTACACATTGCAACATTTGGTCAAGAAGGCAGATTTATCTGGGCAAATTGCAAGATGGATCTTGTTGTTACAAGAATTCACATATATTGTACAAGTAAGGAAGGGAGCTTTGCATTTGAATGCAGACTTCTTGTCCAGGTTAGAAACTCAAGACCATGAGTGGGAAATTGACAATTGGTTCCATGACGAAGAGTTGTATCAATTTTAAGCAACGCGTGATATTCTGCATACTCTCCATTGTCCTGAAGGGATGGACCTGGAGCAGAGGGCAGTCTTTCTTAGGAAAATGGGGTCATACCAGCTTAAACACAACATTTTATTTAAGATGGGCAAAGACGAAGTACTTTGGCGATGCTTGGAGTCATACAAAGTAGGAGGAGTGATTGAATCTCTACACTCCAAAGCATCGGGAGGATACTATGCTCTAAAGAATACTGTAAAGAAAAATCTTTTGGCAGGGTATTGGTGGCCTACAATGTACAAAGACGTGCATGCTCATATCCGAAGCTGTGATGTGTGTCAAAGAACACGGAAACCGACAACTACTTCTCAATGGCCTTTGAGACCAATTTTGCCTTTGGCCCCATTTGAGAAATGGGGAATTGATTTTGCGGGTCCCATTCAACCAGTGACCCAAGTCACAAGAAAGCAATACATTTTGGTTTGCACTGACTATGCTACCAAGATGGTCAAAGCTGAAGCAACTCGCATAGATGATGCTGAAACTATGGCAAAATTTTCCTTTCAAAACATCATCTTCCAATATGGGTGTCCTCTGGAATTGGTCAATGACCGAGGAACACACTTTTTGAACTTTGTAATGGAGGCATTAACCAAGTACTTTCAGATTAAACATTGGAAGACGACTCCTTATAACCCAAAAGCAAATGGCTTAATGGAAAAGGTGAATGGGTTACTTTGCAAAATTTTGAATAAGGTGACTGTCAATTATGCCTATGATTGGGATACAAAATTACTAGCCGCATTGTGGGCATATCAAATGATAGAAAAGATTACAACCAAACAAACTCCATACTTCTTGACATATGGCTTGCATCCCATACTGCCAGTTGAATTTGAAGCACCGATATATTGGATTCTTTGTGAAGAACAATTGTTGGAGAAAGAAAGTCAGGATCTTTGGATTCATCAACTGATGTGGTTAGAAGAGAAAAGAGACAATGCAATGCAAACCATGAAGGAAGTACAAGCATAGAGGAAAGTCAGGCACGATAAGCAAATCAAGCCTATGGCTGTACGTGAAGGAGATTTGGTTTTGTTATATGACAATCGCCAAATATTTTTTCCAAGCAAGTTGCATTTGAGATAGATGGGTCCCTATCAACTTCTTCATCTTTATGAAAATGGGTCCATGCAGCTTGTAGACTTGGACGGTTATCCTTTTGCCACTTGAGTAAACGGGTCAAGAGTTTGGAGATATTGGTCCATAGACTCAAAAGTCTCTAAGACACTTGAGGTCAATGTTCACGGGGACGCTCACATTTGAGAGAAGGGGTATGTGGTGCCCAAATTTTATTGTTTTTTTTTAAATAGAGAAGAAGAAGTGTATAAAGAAGTCGGATTGCGGTTGTATGGCCAAAGAAGGCAAAGAAAAGAGTCATTGGGATGAAACCCAAAGTAAAGTGACTTTGGGTCATAAGGCAAAGTACTTGGAAATGCCTTGTCAGCATACAACCCAAAGTAAGGAGTCTTTGTATTGGAGGGAGCTCAACCCAAGGCAAAGTCTGTCTAACAACCTTTCATCAGGGCGAGAAATTCAAGAAGGGACCATTTAAAACCGGTGGCCCATACGCGCAAAGTACGCTTGACAATGATAGGTGCATGCAGGAGGTGTGATTTCTTGGTAGAAACTTGAATTGAAGAGAGACAAAGAAAGCGCAACTCTATAAAAATGAAGCTTGCGACAAAGCAATGTCGAGCAATTTTTCTTCACCGTTGTGAAGAAATCATGGTAATCATCTATTAGCAAACCCTCCAAGTATTAGAACAACCTTTTCTATGCCATGAAGGGTGTGAACAAAGTCAAGGTTTGCATCTATTGCACATCACATCAACTATCAAACTCTTGGATGAAATCATCCAACTCAATGGTATCAATAGCTCATTATTAATAGCACACCAAAGCATCAACGCTCTAAATATCAAGGCACATCATACAAACATGGTGCAAAAACATGAAGTAGAGAATGGAGGGGATCTTATCACAAGAAATCAAAATGATACCCTCCATCTCACAAATCTTGTTGTGCGTATATACATCGCTATAAATATCAAGGCACATCATACAAACATGGTGCACAAACATGAAGTAGAGAATGGAGTGGATCTAATCACAAGAAATCTAAATGATACCCTCCATCTAACAAATCTTGTCGTGCGTATATACATCACTGTCAACATCATACATTATAGAAGCACAACTCACACATAAGTCATACATAGACTCTAAAGTGCCACAATAATCAGATTGTTTACCACTCTCAACTCAGCTCAACTCTGATCAGTACTTGATCTATCACTCTATAAATTGCCAACAACTGGGCATTGATTACAGTCAAGCCATACCCACTCCAACATACAAAATCCAAGTGACGCTCACCGGCCTCTATCCACCATAGCCAAGAACTCAAAGGCTCAACATCATAGAAGTGAGCTCTCTAGAGCTGCACTTTGAAAGTATACGTCCTGGACTCAAGCTAGGTCTGAACCCTAACGGTCCCGCTGATGGCACACTCAATGGTGCAAACGGTGCAAAGTAACAGTGGGCTCCGCCGTGAAGTCAATACCCCAAACACAAAGTCTGACCGTCGGAAAGTAGTCTTTGAGAAACTGCTAAAATAACTCTAACTACTATCATTGGAACTTCAGTGTCCAAGCAATCTAGATGCAACACTAGAAATGACGTGACAGCTATCATGCATATAAACATTGCTACACAACATACATCATTGTCAACATCATACACTATAGAAGCACTACTCACACATAAGTCATAGGTAGACTCTAAAGTGCCACAATCACCCCACTACCTGGTGGTTAGGTCCCTCTAACACCAAATAGCCATCTATTCTAAGTATATGGTATACCCTATAATGGGCAAAGATCAGGAGGCCGGGTGCTATGGAGCCCCATCGTTATTCACTTGTCTGCAATCTATACCATATAAAGAATGAACTAGCTATAGGTCAAATACATCTAAAACCTAACCACTGTCCTTGAGGAGCCACCGTGAGGGGAGGAGTCATACATGCCATATGCCATCCTCTCGAACAGCTATCACATACTAACATGGTAGTAGCTCTACTAGGAGAGCCACATAACATACACCTCAAGCCTGAACGTACAAGTGCCAAGCTTGGGTCCATAGTACCATCAATGTTTGGGAGGTGGTATGGCACACAATTGCACACATGATCCTTCCAAACAACACCGTCATGTCCTTCCAACACAAGGACTCCAGATGGCAAAACCTCATGCACTCTCAAGATAGTGCGGCTTGTCAAAACATCAAGTATCATTGGTGTTGTTTGCTGTAGATAAACATAATTGCCTGGATGAAATTGACATATGGAGGATCTATAACCTCCTCCTTGAATGGTAGCATCATGTAAAGTATCTCTATGCTGAGCAATTGCCAAGTTTTCAAAGGCCATCGACATCACTCTCCAAAAGATCTCTGCCCGTTGAGAACATGCGCTCATCCATACATTGGGGTCATCCAAGTCCAAAACTACAATAACATCTCAACAAATGGCTGCAAGTAAATCTAGATCTCGTCCATAGAGTAGAAAGTACGGAGAGAAGGATGCTAAGGAGGCTTGCCGGCTGAACCGATAGCCCATGGCCAACCAAGGTAACTAGAGTCCCCAATCTCCCAAGTGGTTTCTTTGCAAACCATACTTTGGCAATCTTCTCTTCACCGTCTAAACCACTCTCTCTGCTAAGCCATCTGCCTTAGGGTGATCTTAGGATGTAGTACAATGATCAATCAAAGCCTTGTCACACAAGACCTGAAACTCTCCCAAGAACTCTGTACCTTGATCAGTCAAAACCTCAGCTGGTGCACCAAAATGACTAAGAACTCGATTCAAGAACAAGTAAGTTGTCTCTTACTAGACTTGTCAGGAAGTGCCACCAACTCAATCCACTTGGAGAAGTGCTCCACCATCACCAAAACATACCAATGATGTCTCACAGTTAGCAATAAATGTCCAGCAAAGTCCAAACTCCAATGATAACCCAATCCCATGATAGGTAATGGGTGTAACTATGGCATAAGAGCATGAATGATGCTCTAACTTGGTCACAAACCACACATCTGGCAACAAACTACTATACCTCAGTCTGTGAGCCGGCCTGTCTCTCACTCAGGATGAACCTCTAATGGCTATTATGGTAGCGCACCATGGACTAAGAAGGCAAGGAACCCCAACTCCATCATACTCCTCCAAGGCTAACACTCCAAGACTCAAGACATTGCTCACTAGAGAACTCAATGAGAGAGAGATAGTTCCAAATGAAAGGATGATGAGTACTTCCTCACCCCTTGTTTATATACTTGTGAAATAGTTACGTACCAAAGTTACTAATTACTAGAGTAACTCAAGTTACTAGGCTAAAAGTCAAGTAAAGTCAAAAAGTAGAAAGGAATATCCATTCACATGGGCATATTCCACTAGCATGTGATTTTATCTTGACCCAACCACTAAGTCAAGGATTCCTTCACATGGGCTATCCTTGGACTATAGAAGAATCCAAAACAAAAAGGCTTGTGGGCCCAAGAGTTCTCAACTCTTTCCTCAAAGCCAAACACTTAGGAATAATATCGAGTCAACACACTAGAATCCAAAATAGTGGTGCTCATCTTTTCCACCTCCTCTAAAGTAAGGTCCCTTCTATCTTAGCTATGACTAACTTTAGCTAACCATGACTAATATAGAACCATCCTTTATCTCTATATAAATAATATCTCTTAAGTACTTGTAATACCAAGCTAAATATCACAATACCACACACATGCACAAATGGGTGTTACAGGTCTGCATACCGTACCACCAATAATGACTCTGAAGTAAGCTATATGTATGCTTAACTCCAAAATGTCCTAGCTCCTCATGAGCATGATGGACCAATTGTGGTCTCTGTGCTAGAAGTGGTACTACTCACACTCTACCATCCTCCCATACACACAAAAGATGTCTGCCCTCCAATCTAAACCGTCTAGCTCGCTGAAGAACACGGTCCCTCTCCTTAGCTCCAATTGTGCCACCTACAACACCAGTGCAAAGATAGTCCATCACTAAAGACATCATGAATGTCTTGCTGAATTGTACCAATATCTTCACTCTTTGGATCTATGACCTCAATAACTCTCATGTATGCGCTAAGAGAGATACCACCAAAGTCTCTGAAAATATACACAAAAAGGCCGATGCATGCCAACATGGCACCATCTCCTCATTTGTCTCACCATGTCAACGTGCTCTGGTCTGATCCTGCTGGCTGGGACATGGGTTTCTACTCAACCCATCTGCATCACGGTTCACCACTCTAGGTCTATGAACAACCGTGAAATCATACTCTTGTAAAATCAGAGCCCATTATGCAAGCTTCCCTAAAAGCTTGTTGGACTCCATCAACCACTTCAGTGGTTGATGAACAATGATGAGAGTGAAGGGATTACCAAATAGGTAACATCGGAAATGTGCTACTGCCCAAACTGCTGCCAAGCACTCTCTCTCATATGAACTATACTTTGCCTCTACTGAATTGTTGGAGCAACTAGCATAGGCCACCACAAACTCCTTCCCCTCATCATCATGTAGGGTGAGCACCGCTCCAAGCCCCAACATACTCCAATCAATATGAACTTGAAATGGTTGTCCTCTAATCGGTCTCCTCAAAATAGGAGCACATGTCAACCTCTCCTTGAGCTCTACAAAAACTCTCTCCTGCTTATCTCCCCAACACTACTCTTATGTAAGCTTGGTCTGCTTTGTCAAGGCCTTGGCAATGGCACTAAATCCTCTAACATAGCAGTGATTATGGTGCCCACATTTTATTTTTTTTTCAAAATAAAGGAGAAGAAGTGTATAGAGAAGTCGGATTGTGCCTGAATGGCCAAAGAAGGCGAAGAAAAGAGTCTTTGGGGGGATGAAACCCAAAGTAAAGTGACTTTGGGTCATAAGGCAAAGTACTCAGAAATGCCTTGTCTGCATACAACCCAAAGTAAATGGTCTTTGGATTGGGGGGAGCTCAACCCGAGGCAAAGATACTCTAACAACCTTTTGTGGGTGCAAGAAATTCAAGAAGGGGCCGTTTGAAAATTGGCGTCCCATACGCGCAAAGGTTGATTGACAGTGACAGGTGCATGCCGGAGGTGTGATTTCTCAGTAGGAACTTGAAGTGACAGAAGACAAAGAAGCACAACTCTATAAAAATCAAACTTGCAATGACAAAATGTCGAGCAATTTTCCTTTGCCGTTGAGGAGTCGTCTTGCAGGTGATTGAGGAAAAGGAAATAGAGTTGGGATTGTGTAAGTGCGCAAGGGAGAAGTTGCGAGAGTGAAATCAAGAGAGAGTGAGAAGGTAGAAGAGATGGAAGGAGGGAAGAAGAACTCTGAATTTGCAGTGAGAAATCATGCAATTTAGAAGTTAGACGTAATAGCAAGGATCAAAGTCTTGAGCCGACTTCGGATCACATTTCTAGCATGGAACTAGAATGTAAGTTTTCTAGGATTCCTGACAGAAATCATCAAGAGTAAGTGTCTTGATGGACCCGAGGAAGAAGGAAAGAGAGGAAATTTGGCTTGCTGGACAGAGTCGGATTGGAGACTTGTACTCGAGAAGGAAGCAGGCTCGGAGCAGGAGCCACGTTCTTGGGAAAGGGAGAGATAGCTCAAGAGACCCAGGAGGTGAGAGATGCCTTCTTGTCAAAATGGACAAAGAATGGGTATAAGGTTGAGAGCTACAAAGACCTTGTGAAGAGAGGGATTGTGAGTGCTCTCATGGCAATCTTGAAGCCAAAGAGAACAACTTATGTGATGAAACACCAAGCGGTGTTCTTCCATAAGTTGTTTGTAGGAGAGCCTATTAATTGGGCAAGGTGCTTCCATGGGAGGACAAGACAGATGGTGTGGAATTTGCGGGATAAGTTGCCACCACACTACATTGTGCCGTTTGCAGCACATTTTTACCTCGGGTTGAATTTGCTCAATTTGGCGGAGCAAAGCAGAATGGTGTCTCATTTCCATCCCGACTTAAGAAGGGAGGTCGATGTTGAGGAGCAGCAATACATCTTGCAGATCAGGAGCACCGACGACTACTATGCAAAGACAGGGAAGAATGTGGAGGTCGCAGTGAGTACCCCTACAAAGAAGAGAGGTCAGCAAGGTGAAGCCCAAGATATCAAGAAACCTCGGAAGATGCAGAGAAGTAACCCGAGACGAAGTATGATAGTGATTGAGTCGGAGGATGAGGACTCAGAAAGAGATGCCAAACTCAAAACGGAAGACTCGGAACACGAGGAGGAGCCTGAGCTAACGTTGCAAAGTGGAGATACAAGCAGCAATAGTGATGAAGTGGGAGAGATGACATTGGCGCCAACAGCTGACAAATACAAGGAAGAAGAAGTGCATGCTGAGAGGGAGGCCGAAGACAACACACAGTTGTAGGATGAAGTAACTGTGCCCAAGGAAAGGAAGATCGCAGTACAGCGAGGAGTTTCATCACGAGTATAACCTGAATGCTCCCCCACGAAGACCACCGATGAGCAACCAAAATCAGCCTTTGAATGTTGCACCCGGAGCCTGTTATAATTGTGGCTTGATGGGACATTGGTCTCCAAACTGTCCCAAGCCAAGAAGGCAAATGGGGTACGTTCCCTTGTGCAGAAATTGTAAAGGATCAGGGCATACGGGCAACCAATGTCCTCACCCACCAAACCCGAAGCCGATCGTAAAGTATGTACAGACCCCCGCTGAGCGTGCAACACTTCAACCAAAGGGGGATACAAATGTAAATTGCATTACCCTTGAGGAAGAAAGACCTCAAGAAGGGAGTCCGGCCTCAAAAGGAGAATGGCCGGACCTTGAAATTTTGAAGGTTGAGACACGCTCCAGTAAGAAGAAGCGTGATTCCGAAGAACTGAGTACGACCTTGTTGTCTTCAAGAAAGGCGAAAAGACTGCGCCCAAAAGCAATTCTTTCTGCTAAGGAGGAAAAGATCCTGGCAAAAGCTAAAGCTAAAGCCTTACAGAAAGAACTAAAGGAGGCACTACTCAAAACTCGGGAACTGAGTTTGGAAGAGGAGACGAAGACTAAGTCTCCAGTTTTTCCGGCGGACATCCAATCCAAAGTAAAGGGTCTGATCCAAGCCGAGGTGGGCCAACCCGAGGAACCTCGGGTTAAGGTCATCAACAAGCCCAAGGTCTTGACTTCGGGATGCTTCAAAATGGAACATGGAGAGACTTCGGATCCAAAGCCAAAGGCAAAGACGGTCAAATTGAGAGGAGTTCCCCAATATGATATTGTAGCAGATCTGGCAACCACAAATGCCAACGTAACATTCAAGCAATTGTGGGAAGATAACAAGTTGTACAAGAGACAGCTGAATTTGGCCCTCAAGAAGGTGAGGTTGATGTCAACGAAGGACCTGCCTGCTATCTATCGTATTGAATAAGAAGATTTGGGATCTCCCAAGGTAGACACGGAGATTGCAAGGTGCATGATCACATCAATTCCATTGACTCTAGGTCCGGTGTGAATGTCATGACCAAGGATACTGCAAATTGACTCGGGTATCATACGTTTGAACCAACACCCCGAGTGTTGAAGTTTGCAGACCAAACTAGGAGACGGCCTTTGGGCATGCTGTCAAACATTACCACGATCCTTGGAGGGGTACCCTTCAAGTTGAATTATATCGTGTTGCAACCAGTGACAAAGACTAGTTACCCTCTGTTGATTGGTAGACCCTGGTTGTACAGTGCCCAAGTTGTAGTGGATTGGCATTAGCAGAAGTTAAGATTCAAGGACATTTCATCCGATGATCAAAAGCTGGTGACTGTGAGTTGGACGAAGGTTCCCCATCTGGGGGAAACAAGTTTGTCAGAAGAGGAGGACGAATCCAAAGACTCATCGTCTTTGTCCTCGGATGAATCCAAAGACGAAGTCCAAGTTAATTACTTGGAATGCTACGAGGTGGATATTGAAGACAAAGATCCATATGACCTTACCTCGGGTGAACCGGACTTGGAGGAAGGGAGTTTGATGGCAGCTCGCCTCGGATTAAGCCGAGTAAGCCAGTTGAAGGAGTCATCAACCCCAATGACTGTCAAGATGTTTTATTAACTGAAGGAAAAATTTTAAAAATCTCAAAGACAGTTACTTCGGATGAGTTGGCAGGATACACTGCCTTGTTTATAGAATTCCAGGATGTATTTGCCTGGTCTATTGATCAAATGCCGGGTATTCCACAAGAATTTGGAGAACACCGGATTGATCTGGTTGAAGGTGCAGTTCCAGTTTGGCAGTGACAATACCGTCTGAACCCGAAGTACTCGCTTTTGGTGAAAGATGAAATCAACAAGTACTTAGGAGCCGGAATCATCTTCCCTGTCTTAAGCATTGAATGGGTTTCCCCCATTGTCATTGTTCCAAAGAAGAAAACAAGGAAGATCCAAGTGTGCCAAGACTTCCGGAAGTTGAACGCAGTCACAAGGAAAGATCATCATCCCTTGCCTTTTACCGATACAATTTTAGATCAAGTAGCTAGGCATTCTTGTTATAGTTTTCTTGATGGATTTTTAGGGTACAATTAGGTATCCATCCGAGAAGAAGACAAGGATAAAACTACATTCAAGACCAATTGGGGCACTTTTGCTTATAATCAAATGCCCTTTGGGTTGTGTAATGCTCCCGCTATTTTCCAGCGGATGATGAATTCAATCTTCAAAGATTTCCTGTGCAAATTTGTGGAAGTTTTTATTGATGACTTTTGTGTGTTTGCTCAAAGAGATGTACATTTAGATTACCTTCGCCAAACATTTGAAAGGTGTCGTTTTGCTGGCTTGTCATTACACCCGGAGAAATGCTTCTTTGCAATGAAGGAGGGAATTCTTTTGGGGCATCGGGTGTCAAGCCGAGGAATTGAAGTTGATGTTGAGAAGGTTAAGATAATCGCAGCTTTGGAATCCCCGAAGAACATCCGGGTGCTAAGAGCCTTCTTGGGACATGTCGAATATTGCAGACGCTTTGTGTCAAACTATGCAGTGTTGGCAGCACCACTTACAAAGCTTTTGAAGAAATCCGAAGACTATCTGTGGGAAGCAAATCAAGAAGAAGCTTTCCAGGTGTTGAAGAAGAAGTTGGTTGAAGCACCAGTTATGAGGGCCCCAAATTGGGACGTCCCTTTTCATGTATATGTGGACACTTTGTCCATGGCCATCGGAGTCGTCTTAAGTCAAAAGGACAAGAAGAAGAAGGACTACCCGGTGTATTATGCCAGCCAACAACTTTCAATTTCTGAAAAGAATTATTCTATGACTGAAAGAGAAGCACTTGGAATGATGTATGCCTACAAGAAATTTCATCATTATTTGTTGGGATATGAGTTTGTCTTCTATGTGGACCATTATGCATTGCAACACTTGGTCAAGAAGGCAGATTTATCGGGACAAATTGCAAGATGGATCTTGTTGTTACAAGAGTTAATGTATACTGTACAACTAAGGAAGAGAGATTTGCATTTGAATGCGGACTTCTTGTCCAGGTTAGAAACTCAAGACCAATAGTGGGAAATTGACAATTGGTTCCCTGACAAAGAGTTGTATCACTTATCAGCAATGCGAAGTATGAGGTATGCAGCTGAATATAATTGTCTGAATACTCTCCATTGTCCTAAGGGGATGGACCCGGAACAGCGGGCAGTCTTTCTCAGGAAAATGGGGCTGTACCAGCTTAAACACAACATTTTATTTAAGATGGGTGAAGACGAAGTACTTCGGCGATGCTTGGAGTCATACAAAGTAGGAGGAGTGATTGAATCCCTACACTCTAAAGCATCGGGAGGACACTATGCTCTGAAGAATACTGTAAAGAAAATTCTTTTGGCAGGGTATTGGTGGCCTACAATGTACAAAGACTTGCATGCTCATATCCAAAGCTGTGATGCTTGTCAGAGAACGGGGAAGCCAACGGTTGCTTCTCAATGGCCTTTGAGACCAATTTTGCCTTTGGCCCCATTTGAGAAATGAGGGATTGATTTTGTGGGTCCCATTCAACCAGTGACCCGAGTCACAAGGAAGCGATACATTTTAGTTTGCACTGACTATGCTACCAAGATGGTCAAAGCTGAAGCAACTCGTAAAGATGATGCTGAAACTGTGGCAGAATTCTTCTTTCAAAACATCATCTCCCGATATGGGTGTCCTTTGGAATTGGTCAGTGACCAAGGAACATATTTTTTGAACTCTGTAATAGAGGCGTTAACCAAGTACTTTCAGATTAAACATCGGAAGACGACTCCTTATAACCCAAAAGCAAATGGCTTAATGGAAAAAGCGAACGGGTTACTTTGTAAAATTTTGAATAAGGTGACTATCAATTATGCCTATGACTGGGATACAAAATTACCAGCTGTGTTGTGGGCATATCGAACGATAGAGAAGATTACAACCAAACAAACTCCATACTTCTTGACATATGGCTTGCATCCCATACTGCTAGTTGAATTTGAAGTTCTGACATATCGGGTTCTTTGCAAAGAACAAATGTCGGAATAAGAAAGTCAGGATCTTTGGATTCATCAACTGATGTGGTTAGAAGAGAAAGAGATGATGCAATGCAAACCACAAAAGAAGTACAAGCACAGAGGAAAGTCAGGCACGATAAGAGAATCATGCCTGTGATTGTAAGAGAAGGAGATATGGTTTTGTTATATGACAATCGCTGAATATTTTTTCCAGGCAAGTGTCATTTGAGATGGATGGGTCCCTTTGAGTTCTTCATCTTTACAAAAATGGGTCCTTGCAGCTTATAGACTTGGAAGGTAATCCTTTTGCCACTCGAGTAAACGGGTGGAGAGTTTGGAAATATTGGACCATAGGCTCGGAAGTTTCTAAAACACCCAAGATCTATGTTAGCGGGGGCGCTCACATTTAAGGGAGGGGGTATATGGTGCCCACATTTTTTGTTTTTTCAAAATAAAGGAGAAGTGTATAGAGAAGTCGGATTGTGCCGGAATGGCCAAAGAAGGCGAAGAAAAGAGTCTTGGGGGGGGGGGGGGTGGGGGGGAAACCCAAAGTAAAGTGACTTTGGGTCATAAGGCGAATTACTCAAAAATGCCTTATCAACATACAACCCAAAGTAAATGGTCTTTGGATCAGGAAGAGCTCAACCCAAGGCGAAGACAGTCTAGCAACCTTTTGTCGGGGTGAGAAATTCAAGAAGGGGCCATTTGAAAACTGGCGTCCCATACGCGTGAAGGTTGATTGACAATGACAGGTGCATGCCGGGGGTGTGATTTCTTGGTAGGAACTCAAAGTGACGGAAGATGAAGAAGCGCAACTCTATAAAAATCAAACTTGCAACGACAAAATGTCAAGCAATTTTCCTTCGCCATTGAGGAGTCGTCTTGCAGGTGATCAAGGAAAAGGAAATAGAGTTGGGATCGTGTTAGTGCACAAGGGAGAAGTCGCAAGAGTGAAACCGAGAGAGAGTGAGAAGGTAGAAGAGATGGGAGGAGGGAAGAAGAACTCCGAATTTGCAATGAGAAATCATGCAATTTGGAGGTTAGACCTAATAGCAAGGATCAAAGTCTTGAGCCGACTTTGGATCACATTTCTAGCATGGAACTAGAATGTAAGTTTTCTAGTATTCATGACAGAAATCATCGAGAGTAAGTGTCTCGATGGACCCAAGGAAGAAGGGAAGAGAGGAAATCTGGCTCGATGGACAGAGTCAGATTGGAGACTTGTACTCGGGAAGGGAGCACGCTTGGAGCAGGGAGCCATGTTGTTGGGAAAGAGAGAGATAGCTCAAGAGACCCAGGAGATGAGAGATGCCTTCTTGTCAAAATGGACGAAGAATGGGTATAAGGTTGAGAGCTACAAAGACCCTGTGAAGAGAGGGATCGTGAGTGCTCTCCTGGCAATCTTGAAGCCAAAGAGAACAACTTATGTGATGAAACACCAAGCAATGTTCTTCCATAAGTTGTTTGCAGGAGAGCCTATTAATTGGGCAAGGTGCTTCCATGGGAGGACGAGACAAATGGTGTGGAATTTGCGGGATAAGTCGCCATCACACTACATTGTGCCATTTGTAGCACATTTTTACCTTGGGTTGAATTTGCTCAATTTGGCGGAGCAAAGCAGAATGGTGTCTCATTTCCATCCCAACTTAAGAAGGGAGGTCGATGTCAAGGAGCAGCAATACATTTTGCAGATCAGGACCACCCACGACTACTACAAAAAGACAAGGAAGAACATGGAGGTCGTAGTGAGTACCCCTATGAAGAAGAGAGGTCGGCAAGGTGAAGCCAAAGATATCAAGAAACCTTGGAAGATGCAGAGAAGTAACCCGAGGCAAAGTATGATGGTAATTGAGTCGGAGGATGAGGACTCAAAAGGAGATGCCAAGCACAAAACAAAAGACTCGGAACATGAGGAGGAGCCTGAGCTAACGTTGCATAATGGAGATATGAGCAGCGATAGTGATGAAGTGGGAGAGATGACATTGGCGCCAGCAGCTGACAAATACAAGGAAGAAGAAGTGCATGCTGAGATGGAGGCCAAAGACAACACACAGTTGGAGGACAAAGTAACTGTGCCCAAGGAAAGGAAGATCGCAGTATAGCGAGGAGTTTGCTCAAGACGTAAGGCGAAGTGTGAAGCGGGGCCGAGTAAAGTGAAGGAAGAGGTTGGAGAAAGCTCGAGTAGTGAGGCGTCAATTCCGATACGAAGACTGCAAAGGAGAAGGCAAGTATCAGGTGAAGAAGAGGTAGGGAAGGAGATTTCTATGCAGGAAGAAGTAGTTGCAAGAAATGGAGTGGAGTACCTGCAGGAAATTGTGTGTCCATTATTGGTGAAGTTGGAGCACACGAAGAGGGAGATGCAATCAACATGTCCAGAGGTGAAGACTGTGTTGCAGGTGTTAGCGCGACTAGACGAAGAGAACTCGGAGTTGAAGAAGAGTGTAACCCAAGGTGAGGAGGAAAGGGAAGTACTACGAGCGGAGGCAGTAGAGAGAAGTCAGGTAATTGAAGACCTAAAGAGAGAAGTGAGCTATCAAGAGGAGCTTGTGAAGAAGAGTGACATAGCAAGGGAGAGACAAGTAGCTGAATACGAGATCTTGAAGCAGCAATTTGCTGATTCAAGAGTAGAAGTTATCCATGCTATGGCGAGAGTAGCAGCAAAGGATCAAGAGCTTGATAGAGTGATGGAGAGTATGGAAGAGAAGAAGCGACTCTGGCAACGAGAGTTGGCGGCACAATACAGAGAAAAAGATCAATTACAAGAATAACTTCGTAATCAGGAGGAGAAGGTAGTACAGAAGGAGAAGGAGAAGGAGACGATGAAAGCCAAATTTGAGGAGGAGTTGGCGATGTACAGAGAGGACTGGCTTGCAGATTGGGAATGAGAAAGGAAGACAAGATTGGAGCCGATAAAGGAGATTGTCCTCCAAATGAATGCAATGTTGGTACAGAGGCCAGCATTCGAATTGAAGAGACGAGACTGCACGAGTTGAAATTGTTGGTGCAGGAGACGAGGCAAAGACAGGCAAAAGACACTGATATGAATGCTTTGTTGATCAAGTTAAGAACTCGTGTAGACAAGAAAATATTAGAAGTAGAAGATAACATTTCAATTAGACTAGACTTACTGAAAATAGAGATAGAAAAGCTTTGGAAAGATGTTGAAGCAAAACCCAAGTAGATAACATAGGAGTACAAATGTCTTTGGAGTTACCGATGGAGACATTACAGAACAGTGGGTCGGGAGATAAGGAGTTAGATAGATTACCCACTAGTGGAATTTCAGATCACAAAAGAGAATTGTTGGAATTGGTAGAAGACGTAGAAGATATGAAACCCGAGGTTAGAGTAGTAGGAAGTAAATTTACTTCGGGTTTGGGTTTGAAAGCCAAGGAAGAAGTAGACATCGGATCGGAGTAGTTTCAGATTTGAGATTTGAAGACGCAGTTATGAAGTGGTGCATCGTCATTTCGGATCTGCAGGTTAGAACAGTTGTTGTAGAACGGTATAGTTGTTAGAATTGTCAATTGATTCACTACTTAAGAGTGACATTCATAGAGAAATGTTGTTCAGTGCTCATAATTTTGAGAATAGATAAGCAAAGTGTTGTGAAGCAGTGCTCGTTGCTTGAGCTTGATTTCGAGTATCAGCTTTGCAAGTGTGTTTGTGAGTGTTTGGAGAAATTCAAAATGCAAGTCAGTGTGCTTGTTGGATGTTGGATTCCACAGCCTTGATCTTCATTCTGTGTGTTTGATCCTGAGTGAAGTGCAATCGGAGCAATGCCTTGACAGATCTGAGAGCAATTGTAGTGTTGGTAGTATTCTACATTTGTGAGTACATTGATGTGAAGCAATTTTGATCAAGGAAGTTGTGCCTTCAGTGGAGGGGTGGAACACAATTTTGAGGCAAAGTCATTTTGCAATGAAGTGCTATTTTTGGGAGAGCCTTAATCATCACAATCAAGATTGTTGGGAAATATTTGATGGATTTGTGATTAAGGAGTGTTAATTTGTGACAAGACTGCGAGTCAATGCTTGTTACTCTCTTTTGGGTGTGGTTTCTACCTGAGAGATTAAAGACGCAACCAATAAGAACTACATGTTACTGTTTGACTTTGTATTTGGACATTTCTGACTCGTATCTCTGCGGGAACAAAGTTTACTTACCCGATTACTGCAAAAGCAAAATTTGCCGGGTTGTCAAATGATTTTTTGTGCCGCTGCCGGGGATACGAATCTCAGAAGTGTAAGAATACAAAGCCAAATTGGAAACTTGGTATCAACGCAATATGAATGTTTGCATCAAGAGAACAACGGGAAGAGAGAGCTTGAAGACAAGCACTTCAGCGTGAAGAAGACGAACCTCTGAACGCCCCATCCCTCGTTGACAAAACTGAACAAGAAGTGTTGGATTTTCAACTCCTTCACGAAGTGCAAGAAGCCTTGCGAGAACTCGATCACAAGAAATGCAAAGGCAGTTGGCAAGGCTACTTTGCATCTCCCTCTTCTTCCAAGAAGAAGAAAGAATCAAGTGGGCAAACATATGCATTGCGGCCCAATACACCAACTTCCCCTAGAGCTGTAAAGGAAGTTGTTTCCTTGAAGAACTTTGTTTGAGAAAAGACAGCACGAACACTTACTGAAGACGAGTGTCAACATCTTCTACAAACGATTCCTCGGTTGTCCCGAAGGAAGTTTGAAGAACCAATTGAAGGTGTTGATCTTGAATCTTCCACTTGGGTTGAAGTTGACACCCTCATAGCAGAAATTGTTGAGGAAGACCCCACCTTGAATTTGACAAATTGGAATCCCTGGGCTGACAACACGACGTCAATACCAGCCAATCTTTTAGTTCCGTCAAGTTCAACACCACCTCAGCCAATCCTAGTGCATCAAACAATGACTTTGCTGCCTATCACCCGACACGCCTATCAGAAGTACAAGGGGACAGAACAAGACGAAGACCCCGATGAATTCATCAAAGAATTCAAAGTCATCTCCTTTGCTAACAAGGAGCATGACTCGGCGGATCGACTGAGAATTTTCCCAAGTTTGCTCTGCAAGAAAGCTCAGAGTTGGTACACCCATGTGACCCAGAAGGGGTTTGTACCAGTGGATTGGACAGACTTGAGAAACAACTTCCTAGAACGATTCCGGGAGGTTGACTATGACACAAGTGTCTTTGCGGCACTCAACAATTTGGATCGAGGCAAAAGGAGAAGTTGAGAGAATACTCTGAGCGGTTCATGGCATTGTTGAACCGAGTTCCCAAGCGATCGGGGGTGGTGGGTTACTCCAATGCCCAAGCCATTACCTGGTTCCTCGGGGGCCTTTCACCAAAGATACGAATCTTTGCCAAGGAGAGGAATGTAATTTCACTGGAAAAAGTACTCAAACATATCGCTCGTTATGAAGCGGCACACTCTCACTCTGCCGGTAACCAGAGAAATCGGGAGAAGAAAGGCAAGAAGCCCAGAAGGAGAGCTTTGCGTAGCACCTCCTCTTCTTTGGACAAATCCTCTACATCTTCAAGCTCTTCTTTGGAATCCAAAGAAGAATCAAAGCCAAGATGAGTCAGAAGTAGACGTGGAGGCAAGAAACCAGTGACTCCTCTAGCCAAGAGTGTACATAAGGCGGATACCAAGCTGGATGCCCTCATCAAGGAGTTTTTGGATTTCAAGATCCAGATGATTGGGGCAAAGGATCAAAGGAAGGCCCCAGCTTTTGGAAGATCTAATGTATGGTGCACCGCATGTGGCAAATCAGGCCATGCCAACACGGAATGCAATACTCGTAATGCATTCCCGGTGCAACAAATTGATTGGGTTCTAGGATGGAACCAAGACGAGGACAAAGAGGTTGTGTACCAAACGCAGGAAGTACAGCCTCAAGCAAGCACATCGTATCAAGGTCTGAGGTATGGACCTAGGGAGTATAACCCAAATGCTCCCCCACGAAGACCAACTAAAATCGGCCTCAGAATGTTGCACCTAGAGCCTGTTATAATTGTGGCTCGATGGGACATTGGTCTCCAAATTGTCCCAAGCCAAGAAGGCAAATTGGGTACATTCCCTTGTGCGGAAATTGTAAAGGATAATGGCATATGGGCAACCAATGTCCTCACCCACCAAACCCAAAGCCGCCTGTAAAGTATGTACAGACCCCCGCTGAGCGTGCAGCACTTCAGCCAAAGGGGGATATAAATGTAAATTGCATTACCCTTGAGGAAGAAAGACCTCAAGAAAGGAGTCCGGCCTTAGAAGGAGAATGGCTGGACCTTGAAATTTTGAAGGTTGAGACACGCTCTAGTAAGAAGAAGCGTGATTCCAAAGAACTGAGTATGACCTTGTCGTCTTCAAGAAAGGCAAAAAGACTGCGCCTAAAAGCAATTCTTTCTGCTAAGGAGAAAAAGATCCTTGCAAAAGCTAAAGCTAAAGCCTTACAGAAAGAACTAAAGGAGGCACTACTCAAAATTCGGGAACTGAGTTTGGAAGAGGAGACGAAGACTAAGTCTCCAGTTTTTCTGGCGGACATCCGATCCAAAGTAAAGGGTCTGATCTAAGCCGAGGCTGAGGAATACGTGCAATAGCCTCCACCTTGGTCTGCTGAACACCAAGTCCTCCGGGGTAGATAGTGTGACCCAAATACTCAACCTGCTCGTGGAAGAACCTACACTTCCTAGGATGTAATTTGAGTCCATGAGATCTCAACCTCTCAAACACCTCCAACAACCATCTCTCATGCTCCTCCACAGTAGTGCTATAGACCAAAATATCATCAATATAGCACCAAGCAAAATCCAATCCAGCTAGGATCCTATCCATGACCCTCTGGAACTCAGCAGGAGGATTCTTCAACCCAAATGGTAAGACCTCCATTGATATAACACATCCTTGCCGTGCGGATCAATAGCCCAAAATGATGTCTTCGACTTATCTCCCTCCTTGATCGGCAACTGATGATATCCTGCTCAAAGATCCAAAGTATTGAAGTATTTGCATGCCCACTCGCATCAAAAATCTCCTCTGGTGTAGGCATGGCATACCACTCAGCCCTGGTTTGTCGATTGATAGGACGGTAATCTCCACACATCTGCCTATCTGTGTAGTTTCCATGCATATCTTTCTTGGCTAGCATCATTGTTGCTGATGCATACTCTACATGTGAAATCTCCACCAAACCAACCTCAAAAAGGTCACTACTCCGGCTATGAATCAATGTTCTCTCCATCTCACTATATCAATAAGGACGTTGGAAAATGGGTGTATCACTAGTCAACTCAATCCATATACCAGGTCACTTCAGAGCACCCAAATCCTTCATATTGAAGGCAAAACAACTTGTGTGGCTCCTCAAGAACATCCAAACACTCCATCTTTCCTCTCTAGTAAGCTTGGGTCCAAGATCTGGCTCCCAAGTATCCTCTATAACTGTAGTAGGAGTGGAAGACGTACTGATTGGCTGCTACATTGGGCCCTTGGGAGCAATAGTGTCATGCTCTCGACCACTCGAGGTCCTTACCTCTGTGTGAAAAACTCCCTCCACTCTAGCTGCAAGCTCCACACATCCTCTAGCTGCATCCCAAGTGGACCAAGGGTGTAATCCAAGTAGCCCATGCTCACTTGGATGGACTCCAAGTAGACCACTCTCCCTAGTAGCTATTGGATATGTCCCAAAAGTACCATGTCCACTCGATCTATCACCCCCAACATGTGCCTGAATCGTCTTGATAGGTACAAGGCTCACAAGTGTCCGAGTGGTGATGCCTATCAAGCGCATCCTATGTTGCTCTGCCAAGCCAAGGCTCACAATCCAGGTCAAACAGTTTAGGTCCATAGCCCGACCTAACACCTGACGCCTAGATGCCTCTAACACTACTAGAATAGCGGTTATATCAGTGGATGGACTCCAAGTAGACCACTCTCCCTAGTAGCTATTGGATATGACCCAAGAATACCATGTCCACTCGATCCATCGCCCCCAATATGTGCTTGAATCATCTTGATAGGCTCAGGGCTCACAAGTGTCCAAGTGGTGATGCCTATCAAGCGCATCCTACGATGCTCTGCCAAGAAAGCTCACAATCCAGGTCAAACAATTTAGGTCCATAGCCCGACCTAACACTTGACGCCTAGATGCCTCTGACACTACTAGAACAGTGGTTATATCAGTGCAAAAACCCATCACCCACTTTCTCTCATCAGCGTTAGGCTCCACCAACTATTGTAACTGTGAGTCCCAAACAAGTCCAGATCCTCCCTCTCAAAAAGCATGAGAGCCTGGGAAACTCATAAGTGTGGGAAATGCGGCTCTAGGCTATCCAACTAGGTTCACCACTACCATAGGTAACCTATCTGCCACTACCACTGTTTGAGACTAACACCCAACATCCAAGATATCATCAACAAGGATGTGGTCAAGTCGCCAAATCCTATCATAAGCACGCTGTAAAACCTCTCTAGGTAAGAGGTTCGTCCACCAAAGACAAAGACGATGAGCCCATGATCCCACTTTGGCTACATCTAACAATACACCAGGTCCCATCCAAGAATGGACGTGATGTGTACTCACCACCACTCTGGTGCGAGAATCACCCATCAATGGAATGTTCTCTAAAAGGTAAGTTGGAGAAACAAAATGATGAACCTAGAGATGTCATAATATTCGTAACATCTCCCAAAACACACCAGAACGAGGATCTTGAAGACCCAAACCACGGCCCACATGTGTATGTCCCTAACATGGCCATCCAAAAATCACCAAGTGAATAGGCCCATGTCTCTCTAGGTCATGCGCCCCCAGTAAGGAAATGTCTGCTGGTAGGGGCTTCTGGTAACCTCTGACTACTTATATTGGTAATAACTTCGGATACCAATAGGCCAAGTGTGCCACATGATGTAGAGAGACTTGCCTAGCAATCTCATCTCTCTCTACATACAAGTACCTCTGTACTCGGATACCCACTATGGTGCCCACATTTTTCATTTTGGACGAGTTTTAAAAAAGAAGTGCATTATTGAACCAAATTGAACCCAAATGGAGAAGAAATGATGAGAAGTCTGTATTTTGATTCAACCTGAGGAAGTAGACTTCATGTAAGAGGAAGAAGGACTCTGATTGGATCAGACCTGAAGAAGCTTACTTCATGTCAGAGGAGGAAAAACTCGGATCAGACGCTGAAGGAGGGCAGACCTATAGGAGGAATGAAGGTTACAAGTCAAGAATACTGCGGGGGCTATATCTCAGTGATAACAAGTCCAAATCATGCATGCTATATCTCGTTAGAAGCGTCTCATTCAGGGCTTCCCATTGCTACCAAAATCGCAGAGTTTGGAGTTTTGTACAAGAAGTTACAAGCATTTTAAGGGTTGGGAGTAGATGTATAAAGTAGTTTGGTGTCTTCGGGTCAACACGACTTTGGATTTTGGGGTTACACGACTTCGGGTCATGAGACTTTGCCTCAAGACAAAGATGACTATCTGAGGTAATCGGACCTTGGAGTGCAGTGAAGATGACTTTGGGAGTCTTGTCAGAGGCATTAGAGGAAGTTAGAGGAGTGAAAGAAGATATTTAGGATACCCATCACTTCAATTTCAGTTCAGATTGAAGATGGAATAGAAATTGAAGGAGAAGTTGTAGAAGTGAATGAACCCAAAGTGCAAGATCAGATAGTAAGTGTCTTTGGGTCAATTATATGAGTGATTAGGGGAAAGTGGGTTACAAATTGAAGGCGTAGATAGTGTACCCATGCTTTCAATTACAATTCTTGATGAAGATATAGTAAACCTAGCAAAGGAATTGATAGTAATGAAACCCAAAGTTGATGAAGTAGGAGTGCATATGTCTTTGGAGTTACCATTGGAGGCATTAGAGTAGAGTGGGTCGGGAGATAAGGAGTTAGATAGATTACCCAATAGTAAAATTTCAGATCAAGAAAGAGAACTGTTAGATTTGGTAGAAGATGTAGGAGTTATGAAACCCAAGGAAAGAGTAATAAGAAGTAAAGTTACTTCAGGTTTGGGTTTGAAAGCCGAGGAAGAAGTAGGCATCAGATCGGATTAGTAATAGTTTTGAGATTTGAAGAGGTAGATATGAAGAGGTGCATTGTCATTTTGGATATGTAGGTTTGTAGAGTTATTAGGAAGATGTACATTAGGAAAATAATTGTCATTTGCTTCACTATTTTAGAGTGGCATTCGCAGTCTTATGTTGTTCAGTGCTCATTATTTTTGAGAATAGATAAAGCAAAGTGTTGTGAAGCAATGCTCATTGCTTGAGCTTGATTCCGAGTATCAACTTTGTGTCTATGTTTGTAAGTGTTGGGAGAATTTCAAAGTGCAAGTCATTGTGCTTGTTGGATGTTGGATTCCATGATCTTCATTTTGTGTGTTTGATCTTGAGTGAAGTGCAATCAAAGCAATGCCTTGATAGATCTGAGAGGAACTGTTGGTAGTATTCTGCATTTGTGAGTTCAATACAAAGTTGATGTGAAGCAATTTTGATCAAGAGATAAGGTAGAATGGAAGGGCCGAACATAATTCTGAGGCAAAGTTGTTTTGCTTGGGATGTCTAGGAACCATGGATGTTGTCTTCAATGCCTTTGATAACATGAAAGATTGGGGAAGTCTGACCTGTCTCCCAACCTCTCCTCTTTGTGGGTCCAACTCCACAGATGCTCCTCTAGGCTTTGGAGCACGTACTGCACTCCTAGTCACTACTGTAGATGCATCCACATGTGCTGCTCCGCACATGAAGTCCAAAGCATCTCTATCACTAGCATATGAGGTGGAAGCCTCAACACCTGAATCTGATCTCCTTTGAGCAATAGCAATACTAGCCAATCTCTGCTTCAACTGCTCAATCCGGGTAGCCATAGTTGTGTCAGAAGTAAGGGCAGGTATTGCACCCCTACTAGGTGTAGATCCTCTACCACCACCTCTACCACCTTGTCCTCCATGAACTGGAGCTCCTCTACTTCCTGCCATAGCAGCCCTACCACACCGTAACTCCGGGTGTAGGTCAAAACACCGATCACTAGTGTGACCAAATTTGTGGCAACGCTCATACTGCCTTTGTGCTGGCTGTGATGCACCAGAGGTATAGGTCCACTGCCTTGAGTACACTCTCTCCTATGGTGAGGTCCACCACAAGTCCTACAAGCAACACTACCACTCACTGGCTGCTGTTGACCCGCAAATGAAAACAAGGGTCTAACTCCACTAGGCCCTCCACTCGCTCCATAAGATCTGGGTTGTCCACCTTGTCCTCAAAAACCAACTAGGCGTGGTGCACTCTACTGCACTTTAGAAGAAGTCACAGCTGTGGATGAGGTCTCCCTACAAAATCTAGATGTCACCACCCTCTCCTCCACCATGTTGAGCTCAATACGCTCAGCCAAACCAAAGACCACTGCCAAAGTAGGCAAAGTAGCCTATAATAACGTAGCATCACAAACTTTACGTCGCAACTCCCTGTCCAGTATCCCATACCAAAACTGGACTACTTGGGCCTCAGTAACTCCATGAGTGAAACTGATCAGCCACCTCATGCAAGTGTATGCCTTGAGTAGGCTCTCTCTAGCCTTCCGCTGGAACTCTTGTAAGCTCCTCAACTTGTCTGTCCGCACTCCCTGGTAGTTTTGCCTCAAACATAGGAAGAACTCCACCATGGGGTTAAACCCCAGTACCTCCACTCGTAGTAGTGCACTAGCTAGTGCACCTCCACTAGCTCCACCAACACTACTTGAGCTAGAACTTGTAGGTATAGCCAGTCTACTCTTGGCCACCAAACTTGAAGTGATAGAGACATAGTTTGGAGACCAATATTCTCTCCATAACTCAATCTCCTCCAAATGAGCTCTCTTGAACTCATGGTAGTCATCCATTGGCGAACCCTCTAGATGCTGAAACAACTTCTTCTATGCCATGAAAGGTGTGAGTAAAGTTGGGTTCCGTATTTGCTGCAGATCACACCAACTATCAAACTCCTGGATGAAGTCATCCAACTCAATGGTACTCACTGTACCAAAGTAACGCCTAGGGCCTTTGGAGGCCCCATAAATCTTGTCCATGTCCCACAACAATGGTGCGGACACACCAAGTGCACTCTCAACTAAATCAGCTCTTGTGTCAAACTCCAACTCAAAGTCAATCTCCTCCCTCATTGGGACCTGAGATACAGACTAATACCGAGCACCACTCTGAGTAAACCCATTGCATACTGTAGGGCTAACTCCTCTAGAATCCCCAAAGAACTCCATCGTGACCAAGTAATCACAATAGCAAACCCAAACCACCAACTGCAACTACAAGTCACAACCACAAGTACCCCACCAAGTGCCAATACCAACTAAGCACCACCACTAATGTAACTCTAACCAAGATAACTACACTAGGAGAAAATGCAACCTGTGACCTGCCATCATAACACACACTCTCATGGTCTACAGGTCATCACTTCTTGCCTCACCAGAGAGAAACATAGGTAGTCTGACTGGTCATCACGCTAGCCTCACTACCGAGAGCACATTAGAGCACCAATGCTCAAAAGTCAGGGCACCTCACACAAACGTGGTGCACAAATAGGAAGTAGAGAATGGAGGAGGTCCAATCACAAGAAATCTAAATGAAAACTCTCCATCTCATAACACAACACGGGACTTACTCTGCCACCATTTGGTATTTGACATAAGAGAAGTTTGTATCTAAGTCTTAAGCTACCAGGATCACCAAGAATGGGATCAAACTACCTCTCTTAGCCAAAGCTACATGTGTATAGATAACAGTGGCATAATCACTAGGACAACAAGTGAGGGTGGACCAGTTGGCTAGGGCACCAGTCTAGGAACAAGAGATCTAGTGGTCAAACCATGTTGCATACAATCTAGCAAGAAAGACAGATTTTGCCAACCAATGACCAAGATCTACTCTAAACTAGCTAGCCTCATGCTAGCAAGTTGGCTTGCTGGCCCTTTTGGCCCTTCTAGGCCTTCGTAACCTCTCATAGCCCTATGCCTCAAAATGCCAAAATTCAACCAAATGAGGCTTTTCTTCTTGCCACTTCGAACCTCCTCCTAAATTGGCAAAACTTTTTCCAAACTTGCAAAAGTCCTCTAAACTAGCGAAAGTCCTCCAAATCTGGCTAAACAGCAAAACTCCTCCAAATCTGGCCAAAATTTGACATAAATTCCAACCAAAATCTGACGTAAACCCTAAAGTTGGCTGTCCGCCAAATCCCCCGCTAACTTTCCACTCAAGCCAAATTGACAACATGGGTTTCTCCAAATCACAAATTCATGAGAATAGCTTCCCAACTCCACCTTCAATTTGACTTTTTGAGCCCAACTCGTAGCAAATTGGTCCTACCTTCACCTCTTGAGCTCAAAATCACAACCACTGCTCAAAATTTGCTCCGTCTTTGCTCAAAATTTGGCCAGCACTTCCGCACACCATTTGCCTTATTGCCAAATCTGCATCAATTGAATGAGCTTCTGCACACTAAGGAAACACCAAACTTGAATTGAGCTACCAACGATCCACCGAGCTTGGAGATACCACTTACACTCAAAGTTCTTGTACCCGATTTCCCCCCTGACTTCACTTCTCTGATGTAATCAGATTGTTTACCACTCTCAACTCAACTCAACTCAGATCAATATTTGATATGTCACTTTATAAACTACCAACAATTGGGCAATGATTACAGCCAAGCCAAGCCACACCCACTCCAACATAGAGAATCCAAGTGATGCTTGCCGGCCTCTGTCCATTATAGCCAAGAACTCAAAGGCTCAACATCAGAGAAGTGAGCTCTCTGGAGCTGCACTCCAAAAGTATACCTCTGGGACTTGAGCCAGGTCTGAACCCTAACAGTCTTGGTGACAGCACACTCGACGGTGCAAATAGTGCAAAATGATGGTGGGCCCCACCGTGAAGTCAATACCCCAAACAAGAAATCTGACCATCGGAATGTAGTCTCTAAGAAACTGTTGAAATAACTCTAACTACAATCATTGGAACTCTAGTGTCCGAGCAATCTAGATGTGACACTACAAATGACGTGACAATCTAAACTGGATTGACTCTACCACCATTTGACATTTGACATATTAGGAGCATATATCAACTCTTACACCACCAAGATCACCAAAGATGGGATCAACTACCCTCTTGTAGCCAAAGCTATATGTGGTACCCACATTTTTCATTTTGGACGAGTTTTGTAGAAAAAGTGCCTTGCTGAAACCAAATTGAAACCAAATGGAGAAGAAATGAGTGGAAATGTGTGTTTTGATGAAGCTCAAGGGAATCAACTTTGTGTTAGAGGAAGAAGTACTCGGATTGGATCAAACCCGAAGAAGTCTACTTCGTGTCATAGGAAGAAAAAAACTCGGATCAGATGTTGAAAGAGGGCAAACCCGAAGGAGAAATAGAAGTTGCAAGTTAGGATTCTTTCGGGTGCTATATCTCAATGCACACAAGTCCAAATCAAGCGTGCTATATCTCGTTGGAAGCGTCTCGTTTAAGGCTTACCTTTGCCACCAAAATTGCAAAGTTTGGAGGTCTGTACAAGAAGTTACAAGCATTTGAAGTTTTGGGAGTAGATGTGAAGAGTAGTTTGGTGTCTTTGGATCAATGTGACTTCGGACTTCGGACTTCGGGTTTACATGACTTTGGGTCTAAAGACTTTGCCTCAAGACTAAGATGACCAACTAAATCCAAGAAAGTCAGATCTTGAAGTGCAATGAATATGACTTTGGGAATCTTGCGGAAAGTATCAGAGGAAGTTAGAGTAATGAAAGAAGATAGTTAGGATACCCATGACTTCAATTTCAGTTCTGATTGAAGATGGAACATGAATTGAAGGAGAAGTAGCAGTAGTGAATAAACCTAAAGTGCAAGATCAGACAATAAGTGTCTTCGGGTTAGTTACATGAGTTATTAGAGGAAAGTGGGTTACAAATTGAAGGTGTAGATAGTGTATTCTTGCTTTCAACTACAATTCTTGATGATAACACAATAGAATTAGTAAAGGAATTGATAGTAGTTAGACCCAAAGTAAGAGAGATAGGAATGCATGTGTCTTTGGATTTGACATTTGACACCTTAGAGAAGAGTGGGTTGGGAGATAGAGATTTAGAAGGCTTAATTATGATAGGAATTGCATATCAAAAAGGAGAAGTGTTAGAATTAGTGGAGGAATTGGGAGTTGTGAAATCTGAGGATAGAATATTATGAAGTAAAGTTACTTCCGGTTTGGGTTTGAATAAAGAAGAAGAAGTACACATCGGATCGGAGTAGAAACCAATTTGAGATTTGAATAGACAGATATGAAGGGTTGTATTGTCATTTCAGATCTACAGGTTTGTAGAGTCATTAGGAAGAGGTGTATTAGGAAGATAATTGTCAATTGTTCACTACTTAAGAGTGGCATTTGCAGAGAAATGTTGTTCAGTGCTCATAATTTCTGAATAGATAAAGCAAAGTGTTGTGAAGCAGTGCTCGTCGCTTAAGCTTGATTCCGAGTATCAACTTTGCAATTGCGTTTGTGAGTGTTTGGAGAAATTTGAAGTGCAAGTCAGAGTGCTTGTTGGATATTGGATTCCGTAGCCGTGATCTTCATTCTATGTGTTTGATCTTGAGTGAAGTGCAATCAAAGCAATGCCTTCACAGATCTGAGAGGAATTGTAGTGTTGGTAGTATTCTGCATTTGTGAGTGCAGTGCAAAGTTGATGTGAAGCAATTTCAATCAAGGAAGTTGTGCCTTCAGTGGAAGGATGGAACACAATTCTAAGGCGAGTTGTTTTGCAATGAAGTGCCATTTTAGGGAGAGTTTGAATCATCACAATCAAGATTGTTTGGAAAGATTTGATGGAGTTGTGATTAAGGAGTGTGAATTTGTGACAAGACTGCAAGCCAATGCTTGTTACTCTCTTCTGGGTGTGGTTTCTACCTGAGAGATTAAAGACGCAACCAAGAAGAATTGCAAGTGTTACTATTTGACTTTGTATTTGGACATTTCTGACTTGTATCTCTGTGGGAACAAACTTTACTTACCCGATTACCATAGAAGTGATATTTGCCGGGTTGTCACACTATATAGGTATAGCTATGAGTCTATTGGTCTTTAGGATAACAAGTGAGGATGGACTAATTGGCTAAAGCACCAATCTAGAAACCAAAGATCAAGGGTTCAAACCGTTACTATACACACTAATGAGCAATGGGTTGATTTTGCCAAAGGACTAAATTTTTTTTATCTAAACTAGCTAACCTTATTAATAACTACCAAGTTGGCAAAAGACTACCAAAGCACTTCTAGCTTTTCATGGCCTTTATAGCCCACAATCCTATGCCTCAAAATGCCAAAATTTAGCCAAATAAAGCCTTTCTTCTTGCAAATTAAAACACTCTCCAATCTTCATAGCCTCTTTAGCCACAACCATATGTCTTAAGGCCTTTCTTCTTGCCAATTTGATTGAAATTAGAGATGGTCATTTCTAGATCCTCTCCAATCTTTGTAGCCTATCTAGCTCATAACTCTATGCCTCAAAACCTCAGAATTCCAAAATTCAACCAAATGAGACCTTTCTTCTTACCAACCACAACTCTATACCTCAAAGCCTCTTAATGCAAAAATCTAACCAAATGAGGCCTTTTTTCTTGCCAATTCAAACTCTCTATAATCTTTGTAGACTCTCTAGCCCACAATCCCATGCCTCAAAATCTCTAAATGTAAAAATTTAGCCAAATCAAACCTTTCTTCTTGCCAATTCAAACCTTCTCCAATTTGGCTAACCTCCCAAAAATCTAAAACACCTCCAAATCCAACCAACCTTTGCTAACTTAACTTCAATCCTCCACTAATCTGATAGAACTCCAATTGTTTTGCCAAATTTAGACCTCCAAATCAAGGTAATCTCTTCAATTTGGGAGATGGAGAACTCCAAATCTCTAATTCAAGAAAACATGTTTCCAAATCCAACCCAAGTTTTCACCTTGGCTCAATTTGCACCACCCAACTTTTGCTTTCATCTTCCTACTCACAAATCAACTCCTCAATCATCAAAATTGAACACTTGTTTCTCAATTTCACAAAAATTAGGCAACCCTTCTACACACTATCTACCCAATTGTGAGAATATCTAGTAATTTCCATAATGTTTTTGCACATGATCTACTCAATAGAAATAGAAATCAAGTAACAAGATTATAGATACCAACAATTTCACCAAGCTTGGAGATACAACCAACATCCATAATGTCACGCCATTTGTAGTTCCGCATCTAGATGCTCGGACATTGGAGTTCCCATGATAGTATTTAGAGTTATTCTAGCAATTTCTCAGAGACTACTTTCCAACGGTTAGATTTCATGTTCGGGGTACTGACTTCACGGTGGAGCCCACCGTCACTTTGCACCATTTGCACCATCGAGTGTGCCGTCAGCGGGACCGTTAGGGTTTCAGTGCTAGCTCAAGTCCAGGGGTATAGTTTCAAAGGTGAGCTCCAGAGAGCTCACTTCTTTGATGTTGAGCCTTCGAGTTCCTGGCTGTGGTGGACAGAGGCCGGTGAGCGTCACCTAGATTCTCTATGCTTGAGTGGGTGTGGCTTGACTGTAATCAATGCCCAATTGTTGGTAGTTTATAGAGTGACAGATCAAGTACTGATCTGATTTGAGTTGAGTTGAGTTGAGAGTAGAAAGCAATCTGATTACATCAGAGAAGTGAAGTCAGGGGGAAATCGGGTGCAAGAACTATGAGTGTTGGTGGTATCTCCAAGCTTGGTGGATCGTTGGTAGCTCAATTCAAGTTCTGTGTTTCCCTAGTGTGCAAAAGCTCGTTCAAGTGATGCAGATTTGGCAGTTAGGCGGACGGTGTGCAAAAGCGCTGGCCAAATTTTGAGCAAAGAAGGAGCAATTTTTTAGCAATGGTTGTGATTTTGAGCTCAAGAGATGAAGGCAGGATCAATTTGCTGCGAGTTGGGCTCAGAAAGTTAGATTGAAGGTGGAGTTAAGAAGCTCTTCTCATGAATTTATGATTTGGAAAAACCCGTGTTGTCAATTTGGCTCGAGTGGAAAGTTAGCAAGGGATTTGGCGGACAGCCATCTTTAGGGTTTATGTCAGATTTTATGTTAGATTTACGTCAGATTTGGAGGAGTTTTTGCTGTTTGGCCAGATTTTGAGGAGTTTTGCTAGTTTGGAGGAGTTTGTAGATTTGGAGAAGGTTTGAAGTGGCAAGAAGAAAGGGCTCATTTGGCTGAATTTTGGAGTTTTGAGGCTTTGAGGCATAGGGCTATGAGAGGCTACAAAGGCCTAGAAGGGCCAACAAGCCAGCTTGCTAGCGTGAGGCTAGCTAGTTTAGAGAAGATCTTGGTCATTGGTTGGCAAAATCTGCCTTTCCTACTAGATTGTGCACAACAAGGTTTGACCCCTAGATCTCTTGTTCCTAGACTGGTGCCCTAGCCAACTGGTCCACACTCACTTGTTGTCCTAGTGACTGTGCCACTGTTATCTATACATATGTAGCTTTGGCTAGGAGAGGCAGTTTGATCCCATTCTTGGTGATCCTGGTAGCTTAGGACTTAGATACAAACTTCTCTTATATCAAATGTCAAATGGTGGCAGAGTTAGTCCCGTGTTGTGTTATGAGATGGAGGGTTTTTGTTTAGATTTCTTGTGATTGGATCCCCTCTATTCTCTGCTTCTTGTTTGTGCACCACGTTTGTGTGAGGTGCCTTGACTTTTGAGCGTTGGTGCTCTGGTGTGCTCTTGGTGGTGAGGCTGGAGTGATGGCCAGTTAGACTACCTTTGTTTCTCTCCGGTGAGGTAGGAAGTGATGACATGCAGACCGTGAGAGTGCGTGTTATGATGGCAAGTCATAGGTTGCCCTTTCCCCTAGTGTAGTTATCTCGGTTAGAGTTACATTAGTGGGTGGTGCTTAGTTAGTATTGGCACTTGGTGGTGTTGGCACTTTGGTGGGGTACTTGCAGTTGCAACTTGCGGTTGCAGTTGGTGGTTCGGGTTTGCTGTTGGGGTTACTTTGTCACGACAGAGTTCTTTGGAGATTCTAGAGGAGTTAGCCCTGCAATACGCAATGGGTTTACTTGGAGTAGTGCTCGGTATCAACCTGTATCTCAGGTCCCATTGAGGGAGGAGATTGACTCTGAGTTGGAGTTCGACACAGGAGCTGATTTAGTTGAGAGTGCACTTGGTGTGTCCGATGGTTGGTGTGATCTGCAGCAGATGCGGAACCCGACTTTGTTCACACCCTTCATGGCATGGAAGGGGTTGTTTCAACACTTGGAGGGTCCGCCAATGGACAACTACCATGAGTTCAGGAGAGCTCATTTGGAGGAGATTGAGTTATGGAGACAAGATTGGTCTCCACACTATGTCTCCATCACTTCAGGCTCGGTGGCCAGGAGTAGATTGGCTATACCCACAAGTTCTAGCTCGAGTAGTGTGGATGGAGCTAGTAGAGGTGCACTAGTTGGAGATAGTACTACTACGAGTGGAAGTACCATTGCAGGAGGTGGTGTGGTACCAGGGTTTAACCCCATGGTGGAGTTCTTCTTGTGTTTGAGGTAGAACTACTAGGGAGTGCGGACTGACAAGCTGAGGTGCTTACAAGAGTTCTAGCAGAAGGCTGGAGAGAGCCTACGTGAGGCATACACTCGCTTGAGGCTACTGATCAGTTTCACCCAGGGAGTTACTGAGGCCCAAGCAGTCTAGTTTTGGTATGCCATACTGGACAGGGAGTTGTGACATAGAGTTCGTGATGCTATGTTGTTGCAGGCTACTTCACCCACTTTGGCAGTAGTCTTTGGTTTGGCTGAGCGTATTGAGCTCAACATGGTGGAGGAGAGAGTGGTGACATCTGGATTTGGTAGCGAGACCTCATTCACGGCTGTGACTTCTTCTAGAGTGCAGCAGAGTGCACCACGCCCAGTTGGTTTTTGAGGACAGGGTGGACAGCCTAGATCCTATGGAGCGAGTGGATGGCCTAGTGGAGTTAGACCCTTACCCTCATTTTTGGGTCAGCAGTAGCCAGTGAGTGGTGGTGTTGCTTGTTGGACTTGTGGTGGACCTCATCATAGGAGAGAGTGTACTCAGGGCAGCGGACCTAGTACCTCTGGTGCATCACAGCCAGCACAGAGGTAGTATGAGCACTGCCACAAATTTGGTCACACTAGTGACCGGTGTTTTGACCTACACTCGAAGTTACGGAGTGGTAGGGCTGCTATGGCAGGTGGTAGAGGAGCTCCAGTTCTTGGAGGACAAGGTGGTAGAGGTGGTGGTAGAGGATCTACACCTAGTAGGGGTGCAGTACCTGCCCGTACTTCTGACACAACCATGGCTACTCGGATTGAGCAGTTGGAGCAAAGATTGGCTAGTATGGCTATTGCTCAGAGGAGATCAGATTCGGGTGCTGAGGCTTCCACTTCATATGCTGGTAATAGAGATGCTTTGGACTTCATGTGCGGAACAGCACAGGTGGATGCATCTACAGCAGTGACTAGGAGTGCAGTATGTGCTCCAGAGCTTAGAGGAGCATCAGTGAAGTTGGACCCACAAAGAGGAGAGGTTGGGAGACAGGTTAGACTTCCCCAATCTTTCCCGCTATCTGAGGCATTGCAGACGACATCCATGGTTCCTAGATGTCCCAGTGCAGGTGTGGTAGGTGGTGATAGAGTACATGATGGACTACCTACTAGTCAGCCACCTACTACTACACATACTGAGTCTAGCATGATATTAGGGGTGGCTCAGCCAATTATGCGGCATCCTTTGTTTTTAGCCAGTGACATGTTTACATTGGGAGTTGACCCAGACCCAGTATTCCGGTTGGTTGCCATGTTGTGTGAGAGTAGGGATGGTGCAGTTCCTACTACTAGAGCAAAGGTGCTTGGTAGTGGAGCTGACTTGGTTGAGGAGCATGGGATCCGTTCAGCGACCAGTGGTTTATGGTAGGCAGCAACGGCTAAACTGGAGGAGTTGCCAGCTAGACTGGCCTTTGAGAGAGCACGGTTTACACCTGGTGTTGTCCTATTGGGTAACCAGAGGGGGATTTTTTGTTTGGTGGGGCCTTTAGGGAAGGTCTATACACCACAAAGAGTCTTGTTAGACTTTGGTGCGCAGCCCCTTATGTTGGGGAAGCTGCAATTGTCGGTCTGGAGTTACGAAAGACCAATGTGGAAAGGTGTCCATTTCAGATCCAAACATCTCTTGGTGGTGGTTTGACACAATATATCACACGTGGAGAGCTTGTTGTCAAGGTTCAGCCTAGTCATCCAACTAATAGCTTGGTGGTGAGAGCTCAAGCTATTGCAACGATAACTAAGTCATATGATGTGCTAGTTGGGGGAGCGGTGTTATACCCCATGGGTTTCAGCATTGACTATTGGGAGGAGACAGCCTCTTATAGACCTGGTTGGCAGTCTAGTGAGGGACGGGTATGTCGCCTACTAGTATGCTTCAGTAATGGCAGTCTTGGCTCACTACAGTCCGGGACCATGGCAGCATCAGTTTTAGCTTTTAGTGGTGCAGTTACGTGGCCTGGTGACTTGTTGGAAAGGAATGCCCATGCAAAGGATACTCTAGTACCAGAGGAGATCACTTGGCTTTGGAGTACGAGTAGGATTGTTCCATCCACCTTGGATGTTCCATTGTGGAGTTCAGAGGAGGCATTGCAGCAGCATACAGATCAGTTGGTGCAGCAGGCTTGGAGTGGAGCCTTTGTACCATCAGGAGATGTGTGTGAGGATGAGCCTCCAAAGGCGATTGCTTTGACACCTCTGGATACCACACTCATTGCTTGGCAGTATCCAGTAGAGGGGATATGCCTATTGGAGTTGTTTGGTGGGATCAGCACCGGACTAGTTGCGGTGTTATAGGCGGGTATACGAGTACAAAGGTACTTGTATGTAGAGAGAGATGAGACTGCTAGGCGAGTCTCTCTACATCATGTGGCACACTTGGCCTAACGGTATCTAGAGTTATTACCGATGTCAGCAGTCAGAGGTTACCAAAAGGCCTTACTAGGAGACATTTTCTTACTAGGGGCGCATGACCTAGAGAGACATGGGTCTATTCACTTGGTGATTTCTAGATGGCCATGTTAGGGACATACATGTGCGGACCGCGGTTTGGGTCTTCAGGATCCTCATTCTGGTGTGTTTTGGGAGATGTTACGGATACTACGATCTCCAGGTTCATCAGTCCGTTTCTCCAGCTTACCTTCTGGAGAACATTCCTTTGATGGGTGATTCTCACACCAGAGTGGTGGCAAGTACACATCAGGTCCATTCTTGGATGGAACCTGCTGTATTGTTAGATGCAGCCAGAGTGGGATCACGGGCTCATTGTCTTCGTCTTTGGTGGACAAACCTCTAACCTAGAGAGGTTCTACAGCGTAGTTATGATGGGATTCAACGACTAGACCACATTCTTGTTGATGATATCTTGGATGTTGGGCATCAGTCTCAGACAATGGTAGTGGCTGATAGGTCACCTATGGTAGTGGTGAACCTAGTTGGACAGCCTAGAGTTGCATTTCCCACACTCATGAGTTTCCCAGGCTCTCATGCTTTTCAAGAGGGAGGACCTGGACTTGTTTGGGACTCACAGTTACAACAGTTGGTCAAGCCCAACGTTGATGAGAGAGAGCAGGCGATGGGTTTTTGCACCGGTATTACCGCTGTTCCAGTAGTGTCAGAGGCATCCAGGCGTCAAGTGTTAGGTCAGGCTATAGACCTGAACTGTTTGACCTGGATTGTGAGCCTTGGCTTGGCAGAGCAGTGTAGGATGCGCTTGATAGGCATCACCACTTGGACACTTGTGAGCCCTGTGCCTATCAAGACGATTCAAGCACATGCTAGGGGTGATGGACCGAGTGGACATGGTATTCTTGGGACACATCTAGTAGCTACTAGGGAGAGTGGTCAACTTGGAGTCCATCCAGGTGAGCGTGGGCTACTTGGATTACACTCTTGGTCCACATGGGATGCAGCCAGAGGACGTGTGGAGCTTGCAGCCAGAGTGGAGGGAGTTTTTCACACAGAGGTTGGGACCTCTAGTGGTCAGGAGCATGACACTATTGCTCCCAAGGGACCAGTGTAGCAGCCTATCAATACGTCTTCCACTCCTACTACAATTACAAAGGATACTTGGGAGCCAGATCTTGGACCCAAGATTATTGGAGAGGAAAGACGGAGGGTTTGGAGGTTCTTGAGGAGTCACACGAATTGTTTTGCCTTCAGTATGAAGGATTTGGGTGCTCTGAAGGGACCTGGTATATGGATTGAGCTGACTAGCGACACACCAGTTTTCTGACGTCCTTATCAATATAGTGATATGGAGAGGACATTGATTTAGAGCCGGAGTAGTGACCTTTTTGAGGCTGGTTTGGTAGAGATTTCACATGGAGAGTATGCATCAGCAACAGTGATGCCAGCCAAGAAGGATATGCATGGCAACTATAAAGATAGGCGGATGTGTGGAGATTATCGTCCTATCAACCAATAGACCAGGGCTGATCGGTATGCCATGCCTACACTAGAGGAGATTTTTGATGCGATTGGGCATGCAAAGGTCTTTAGTACTTTGGATCTTTGAGCGGGATATCATCAGTTGCCAATTAGGGAGGAAGATAAGTCCAAGACAACATTTTGGGCTATTGATCCTCACGGCAAGGATGTGTTATATCAGTGGAGGTTCTTACCATTTGGGTTGAAGAACGCTCCTGCTGAGTTCCAAAGAGTCATGGATAGGATCCTAGCTGGATTGGATTTTGCTCGGTGCTATATAGATGACATTTTGGTTTATAGCACTACCGTGGAGGAGCATGAGAGATAGTTGTTGGAGGTGTTTGAGAGGTTGAGATCTCATGGACTCAAATTACATCTTGGGACGTGTAGGTTCTTCCACAAGCAGGTTGAGTATTTGGGTCACACTATCTACCCTAAAGGACTTGGTGTCCAGCAGACCAAGGTGGAGGCTATTGCACGTATTCCTTGGCCTATGGATGTGAGTAGAGTGCAAGCATTCCTTGGGTTGGCAAACTTCTATCACCGCTATGTTAGAGGATTTAGTGCCATTGCCAAGGCCTTGATGAAGCTGACCAAGCTTACACAGGAGTGGTGTTGGGGAGATGAGCAGGAGAGGGCTTTTGTAGAGCTCAAGGAGAGGTTGACATCTGCTCCTATTTTGAGGAGACCAATCAAGGGACGACCATTTCAGGTTCACACTGATTGGAGTATGTTGGAGCTTGGAGCGGTGCTCACCCAACATGATGATGAGGAGAAGGAGTTTGTGGTGGCCTATGCTAGTCGCTCCAACAATTCAACGGAGGCAAAGTATAGTTCATATGAGGGAGAGTGCTTGGCAGCAATTTGGGCAGTAGCACATTTCCGATGTTACCTATTTGGTAACCCCTTCACTCTCATCATTGATCATCAGCCGCTGAAGTGGTTGATAGAGTCCGACAAGCTTTCAGGGAAGCTTGCACGATGTGCTCTGATTTTACAGGAGTATGATTTCACGGTTGTTCACAAACCTAGAGTGGTGAACCGTGATGCAGATGGGTTGAGTAGAAACCCATGTCCCAGCCAGCAGGATCAGACCGGAGCACGTTGGCGTGGTGAGACAGATGAGGAGATGGTGCCAGGTTGGCATGCATCGGCCTTTCTATGTATATTTGTAGAGGCTTTGGTGGTATCTCTCTCAGCGCATACAGAAGGAGTTATTGAGGTCACAAATCCATAGAGTGAAGATATTGGTACAGTTCAGCAAGACATTCATGATGATGTCTTAGTGATGGACTATCTTTGCATTGGTGTTGTGGGTGGCACAGTTGGGGCCAAGGAGAGAGACCGTGTTCTTCAGCGGGCCAGACGGTTCAGATTGGAGGGTAGACACCTTTTGCATGTATGGGAGGATGGTAGAGTGCGAGTAGTACCACTTCCATCACAGAGACCACTGTTGGTCCTTCATGCTCATGAGGAGCTAGGACATTTTGGAGTAAAGCATACGGATAGCTTACTTTAGAGTCATTATTGGTGGCACGGTATGCAGACCGAGGTACAGCAGTTTGTTGCTAGATGTGTGGTTTGTGACTGAGTTAGAGCATCATTCAATGCTCCTATGCCACAATTACACCCATTACCTATCATGGGATTGGGTTACCGTTGGAGTTTGGACTTTGTTGGACCTTTACCGCTGACTGTGAGACATCATCGGTATATTTTGGTGATGGTGGAGCACTTCTCCAAGTGGATTGAGTTGGTGGCACTTCCTGACAAGTCTAGTGAAGGGACAGCTTACTCGTTCCTGGATCAAGTTCTTAGTCATTTTGGTGCACCAACTGAGGTTTTGACTGATCAGGGTACAGAGTTCTTGGGGGAGTTTTAGGTCTTGTGCGACAAGGCTTTGATTGATCATTGTACTACATCCTGAGATCATCCTGAGGCAAATGGCTTAGCAGAGAGAATGGTTCAGATGGTGAAGAGAGGATTGCAAAAGTATGGTTTGCAGAGAGGCCACTTGGGAGATTGGGATCTCCAGTTACCTTGGTTGGCCATGGGCTATCAGTTCAGCCAACAAGTCTCCTTAGCATCCTTCTCTCCATACTTTCTACTCAATGGACGAGATCCAGATTTACCAGCAGCCATTCGTCAAGATGCTACTGTAGTTTTGGACTTGGATGACCCCGATGTATGGATGAGCACATGTTTTCACCGGGCAAAGATCTTTTGGAGAGTGATGCCGATGGCCTTTGAGAACTTTGCAATTGCTCAGCATAGAGATACTTTATGCTATGCTACCATTCAAGGAGGAGGTTATAGACCCTCAATCCGTCAATTTCATCCAGGCGACTACGTATATCTATAGCAAACAGCACCGACACTTGATGTTTCTACAGGCCGCACTATCTTGAGAGTGCGCGAGGTTTTGCCATCTGGAGTCCTTGTGTTAGAAGGACGTGATGGTGTTATTTGGAAGGATCATATGCGCAATTGTGCGCCATGCCACCTTCCAAACATTGATGGTACTATGGACCCAAGCTTGGCACTTGTACGTGTAGGCTTGAGGTGTATGTTATGTGGCTTTTCTGGTGGAGCTGCTTCTATGTTAGTGTGTGATAGCTGTTTGAGAGGATGGCATATGGCATGTATGACTCTCCCCCTCACGGTGGTTCCTCAAGGACAGTGGTTATGTCCTAGATGTACTTGACCTATAGCTAGTTCATTCTTTATATGGTATAGATTGCAGACAGGCAACTAACAATGGGGCTCCATAGCACCCGGCCTCCTGATCTTTGCCCATTAGAGGGTATACCATATACTCAGAGTAGATGGCTGTCTGGAGTTAGAGGGACCTAACCGCCAGCTAGGGGGCGATTGTGGCACTTTAGAGTCTATGTATGACTTATGTGTGAGTTGTGCTTCTATAGTGTATGATGTTGACAGCGATGTATGTTGTGTAGCGATGTATATATGCACGACATAATCTCTACACTCAATTTCACATCTTGCACTTCTTTGATGTAATCAATTTGGTCACAGTCTCATCTTGGATTAGAAACTCAACATCCAACTCAATAAACTACCAAAAATAGGCTCTAATTACATTGTCAAGTCAAACCCATTCTAGCTAAAAGACTCCAAGTTATACTTGATTACCATAACCAAGAACTCAAAGGCTCAACATCAAAGAAGTGAGCTCTTTGGAAGTGCACTTTGAAGGTACACCTCTTTGACTTTACTTGGAATTCCAACCCTAATAGCCCATTTGGTGGTCTACTTGACAATACAAATAAAAGCTACAATAGTTTGATCAATGACCTTAACATAAAATTTTGCTACCACTAAGTAATCTTTGAGCAACTACTTATAACTATGACTGCCAAGACTAACACTCTAACATCAAAGAAAATTAGCTTTGGTGTTGCAAATGATGTGACACCTAAAATAAAGCTTGTACATTATTTTTATTTTTTAATTCTTTGTTCAACATACTTTTCTACACATTAATTTGTTATGGCTACATTTAGAGAATGTAAGACAACTACTGTTTGCATGAGAGCATTCTTGGACTTCCATCCTGATTAGATAATTATCTAAGCGGATGTCTTGAATACCTTTGATATCATTTCTTGTTCTTCTTTGCTCCTTCATGAAATAGGAAATTAGATCTCTTCTTTGATCTTCTTTGTATATATAGAATCACTTTGATTGTATAGCTATCATAAAATCACATTAGACTTTGTATTACATAGTTGTCTCTGCAAAGTATATCTGCTAAGGAGATCCTTTGGGTAGGATCACTTGGATTGTTTATCATTACTCACTTTCTATTTTGATAGTAAATGTTTTCTCACCATATCTTTGCTTCTTACTTTCAGACTATACCTATGTATTGAATCTTTAGAGGTTTCTTTGCATTTCTATTTGACCTAAGAGCTTGGATTTATGAGTCCTTACTTATAAATGCAAAGAATTCATAAATGATCCTCAATCTTTCATAGTTTCTACCAAGGTTTCTATTCTCATTTGGAGTCTTAAGAGTTTCAAGGTCTCCTTTAGGAGTGGATGATTTTGGTAGCTCTTTCATCTCTAATACCACCAGTTTGTGACATGGCTTATGCTGATTTCTCTCTCTTTTTGCAAGTAGTTAATTCCATTTTAGCAAGATATTATGTACCCATAGCCCCTTATTTAGCACAATCAACCCACTTAACCTAGCTACTTATACTTATTTTATTCTTACTTACTTTATGTACATTTGATAGTATTATGATCAAACCTTCTTAGTCTCTTAAGATTTTGTATGCTTTGATGGCTCTAGAATAAGTGATGTACTATACATATGACTCTCATTGGGATGTGGTTTCAAATTGAAAAAAGCTAGGTTGATCAAATCATTGTGCTTGTGGATCTCCATATAGCACATATAATATGTATGTTTTATGCTTTGGATGGAATTTAAGATTTAAGGTTAGAGTAAGGGTTTTAAGTATTTAATATATATCCTTCAATGTACATAATCTCAAGTATATGACTTGCTTAGTAAACCTACTCAAAGAGTACAGCAACCAAAGTAATTTTTATGTAACAAAGATGCATATTACTTGTAGTTGCCATCCCTTACCACCAAAGTCTTTGGCAATCATGCTTACAAGAATTATATTATTACCACTAGGAGCAAGTAGTACTATTATGCACCATAGCTAAGGAGATGTACATTGCTTGTTGGGGTAGTTTCAGTCCTTTTACAATAAGAGTATTTGGCAATCATGCTTACAAGAATTATTATGATTATCACCACTAGGGTAAGGAGTACTCTTATGCACCATAGCTAGGGAGATGCATATTTCTTGTTGAGGTAGTTGCAGCCTCTTTATAATAAGAGTATTTGGCAATCCATATATATGCTGACTATTGCCACTAGGAGCAAGGAGTATCATTGTGCACCAATGTTAAGGAGATAGATATTACTTGCGGTAATTGCTATTTGCCTATAACCAAAATCTTTCACAATCTTGCAGACAATCATACATTGTGGTGACTATTGTCACTAGAGTGGGAAAGGAAACCATATAGAATACAAAAAGGATAGGAAGACTCCATCAAGCCATACAAGGAAGAGATAAAAGAGGTAGAATGGAGGTAGGCCCCAATTGTATCAATATGAGAAATATGCCTTATAGTACCTAAGATTTCCAAGCTATGCAAGTCATAAGGTCTACAAACTATTAGAGCATCCAAAGAAGCATCACCTAGAATGATTGCTCTCCATGGATTGCACCAGCCAATGCTCTTTCTTGAGCAATGGACACATGATGTCTAAAATATGCTACAATGTATGAGAGTGAAAGTGGTACCCCTTGGCATCTAATATGATAAGCTTTCACGCACTCCCTAACAAATGTATCAAATGCTATGTCCATTGCTCCATATAACTCCAAGGCTAGAGAACAAAGAGATGACCTCATTGCATACTACTATACTTGGAGACCTTGTGTGCTACTACTCCACTTGCCGCCCATCCAAGAGGATGAGTAATCACTCTTCCCAAAACTACATCATGTGTAGAGTCTGTAACCACAACATCTACCCTTGTTACTTGATCATCTTAGACCAAGTATAAGTCTACTTTGACACGTGTTGTCTACAAAGAATATGAATGTTCCTTTGAAGCAAGGTATCCACTCCATCCTTTACCTTTTACTGATACAATTCTGGACCAAGTAGTTGGTCACCCTTGCTATAGTTTTCTTGATGGATTTTCCAGATACAATCAAGTGTCCATCCGAGAAGAGGACAAGGATAAACTACATTCATCACCAATTGGGGCACCTTTGCGTACAATCAAATGCCCTTTGGGTTGTGTAATGCTCCCGCTACTTTCCAGCGGATGATGAATTCAATCTTCAAAGATTTCCTACTCAAATTTGTGGAAGTCTTCATTGATGATTTTTGTGTGTTTGGGCAAAGAGATGTACATTTGGATTACCTCTGCCAAACTTTTGAAAGGTGTCGTTTTGCGGGCTTGTCATTACACCCGGAGAAATGCTTCTTTGCAATGAAGGAGGGAATTCTTTTGGGGCATCAGGTGTCAAGCCGAGGTATTGAAGTCAATGTCAAGAAGGTTAAAGTAATCACAGCTTTGGAATCCCCTAAGAACATCCGGGAGCTGAGAGCCTTCTTGGGACATGTCAGATACTATAGACGCTTTGTGTCAAATTATGCGGTGCTTGTTGCACCCCTTACAAAGCTTCTGAAGAAATCCAAAGACTATATGTGGGAAGAAAATCAAGAAGAATCTTTCCAAGTGTTGAAGAAGAAACTGGTTGAAGCACCATTATGAGGGCCCCAAATTGGGATGTCCCTTTTCATGTGTATGTAGACACTTTGTCCATGGCCATCGGTGTTGTCTTAAGTCAAAAGGACAAGAAGAAGAAGGACTACCTGGTATATTACACCAGCTGACAATTATCAGTTTCAAAAAAGAACTATTCGATGACTGAACAAGAAGCATTCAGAATGGTGTATGCCTGCAAGAAATTTTGCCACTACCTGTTGGGATACGAGTTTGTCTTCTATGTTGAGCATTATGTATTACAACACTTGGTCAAGAAGGCAGATTTGTCCGTGCAAATGGCACGATGGATCTTGTTGTTACAAGAATTCACATACATTATACAAGTAAGGAAGGGGGCTTCACATTCAAATGTGGACTTTTTATCCATGTTAGAAACTCAAGACCAAGATTTGGAAATGGATGATCGGTTTCCTAATGAAGAGCTATATCATTTAATGGCTGTTCGAAGTACGAGGTATGCGGCAGAATATCACTATTTGTATATGTGTCATTGTCCTGAGGGGTTGGACCCAAAACAAAGGGCAGTCTTCCTCTAGAGAATAGGACCGTACTAATTAAAACACAACATTTTGTTTAAAATGGGCAAAGATGAAGTACTTTGGAGATGTTTGGAAGCATACAAAGTTGGAGGAATCATTGAATCCTTACACTCGGAAGCATCGGGGGGACACTATGCCCTGAAAAATATGGTGAAGAAAATTCTTTCAGAAGGGTATTGGTGGCCTATGATGTATAAAGATACTCACGCCCATATTCAAATTTGTGATGCTTGTCAAAGAACAGGGAAACCGACGGTGACTTCCCAATGGCCCTTGAAACCAATTTTGCCCTTGGCCCTATTTGAGAAATGGGGTATTGATTTTGTGGGCCCTATTCAACCAGTAACCTGTGTTATGAGGAAGAGGTACATCCTGGTATGTACCAATTATGCAACCAAAATGGTGGAAGCAGAGGCAACACAAAGAGATGATGTAGAGACAGTGGTAGAATTTTTCTTCTGAAACATCATCTCTCGTAATGGGTGTCCTTTGGAATTGGTCAATGATTGGGGAACCCATTTTTTGAACTCAATGGCAAAAGCGTTAACCAAGTACTTCCAAATTAAACATCAGAAGACCATGCCTTACAACCCAAAAGCAAATGGACTCACTGAGAAGGCCAATGGATTGCTGTGCAAAATTTTGAATAAGGTGACAATCAATTATGCCTATGATTGGGACACAAAGTTACCTACAGCGTTGTGGGCATATCGAACAACTAAAGATTACTACAAAGCAAACTCCTTACTTCCTGACATACGGATTACATCCCATATTACCAGTTGAATTTGAAGTACCGACATATCAAATTCTTTGTGAAGAACGCTTGTCAAAGGAAGAAAGCCAAGATCTTCGGATCCATCAACTAATGTGGTTGGAAGAGAAAAAGGATGATGCAATGCAAACTACGAAGGAAATTCAAGAACAACGGAAGGTCAGGCACGATAAAAGAATCAAACCTGTGGCAGTTTAGGAGGGCAACTTGGTATTGTTATATGACAATCGCCACATATTTTTTCCAAGAAAATTACATTTGAGATGGATGGGGCCGTATCACATGATGCACATATATGTTAATGGCTCTATTCAACTAGCAGACCTGGATGGCAATCCTTTTGCCACTTGCATCAACGGTTGGAGGGTTAGAAAATATTGGACCCCAAACCCAACTTTATATAAAAACCCAATTGTCAGTGTTCGTGGAGATGCTCACATTTGAGGGAAGAAGTATGTGGTGCCCACATTTTTTGTTTTTCTTTGTTTATTAGTGTTTGGGGAAAGAAGTAAGCACAAAAAGCCAAATTGCGGAAGAAGAATGGACGGAAGTGACTTCAGAGGACATCCAAAGAAGGCAACATTGGATCCAATGATGGAGGTACTCAGAAGAAGGGTATGACGGAAAAAAGTCCAAAGAGCAACGTCTTTGGGTCGGAAGGTGCAGGTAATATGAAGACCGTCTAACAACCTTGGTACGTGGCAAGAAACTACACTTCAAGAAATAGCGGAGGCAGAAGAAGCATGTCTTGACAGTGATCGGACATCAACACGCAGAAGAGGGGAGGTCAAATTTGAAATCGACTTAAGAATGACTACAATTTGGGGTAATATAAGATTGCGATTGCATAGGGACAAGTTGAATATGCCAAGTAAATTTCCAATTCCTTTGAGTAGTCATCTTGCAGTAATGCGTGTCCGGAAGCCGATTGAGAGTGAAATTTTCCAAAATCCAGAAGGGGTTAGAGTGTCTCATCCAGGAGAACACATTGTCTTTTAGTATCGTAGAATGTGAGAGCAAATCATGGCGAAGAAGGTCACAAATGTGCTGGTGGTGCAAAGTTTTGCAATTTGTAGGTTAGATGTAGTAGCCATAATCAAAGTCTTGAATAGACTTTGTATTATATTTTTAGCATGGAACTGGAATTTTAGTTTCCCAAGAGTGATGGCAGAGATAGCTGCCAGTAATTGTAAGGAGGGTCCCAAAGTTGAAGGGAAGAGAGGAAATCCGGCTTGATGGACTGAGTCAAATTGAAGGGTAGTATTGGGGAAGGAAGCAAGAGAGCCAATGGGGATCACATTCTTTCAGAAGTGTGATGCTGTAGAAGAGATGGCGGAAATTTAAAACTTGTTCTTTGCTCTAAGAACCACGAATGGCTACAAGGTGGAGTCCTATCGGGATCCAATTAGGAGAAGTATCATGGGGGCAATGATCGCCATGTTCAAGTCAGAATGAACAAAGTATGTGAACATGCAGCAAGTGGTCTTCTTCCACCAGATGTTTGCAGGGGTCAAGGGGAATTGGGTAAAGTGTTTTCACCACCGAACAAGGCAGATGGTGATCAATTGGCAAACAGGTTCTCCTCCTCATTATTTTGCACCATTTGTAGTGCACTTCTACTTTGGGTTGAACTTGTTGACAGTAGAGGAGCGGCATCGCATGGTGTCCCATTTCCATCCTGACTTAAGACGGGAAGCGGATGGAGAAGAGCAACAATATATGATACACCTACGAGCCAATGACAATCATTTCTTGAAGACAAGACAATGGAAGATAGAATAAGTCACAAGTCCGAAGACGAAGAAGCACTGTAATCCCAAAGAAGCAAAGTCACCTCCAAGACTCAAAGACTGGTTGTGCAGAATAAGTAGATGGTGAGAGAAGCATCATCGGAATTAGAGTCTGAAGAAGAAACCGAGTTGCAAGAAGAGCAATCCGAAGGAGATAAACTCACCTTAAAAAGTGAGGAGTTTGGAAGTGATAGTGATGGGGAACCTGAGGTTCAGCAATCGGTGGTGGTCAGTGAAGCTTGTCATGTGATGATTGACAAAGTACTCGGAACAACGAGTCATTGCGTAGCCATGGTGGTGAATAAGAAGAGACCAAAGGAAAAGGATGAGTATCATATGGAGCCGAGTTCAATTGGTAAAGAAGAAGAAAGTTCAGATATAGTGTCTCTGAAGATACAAAGATCATGACTTTGGATGAAGGAGCCGATGAAGGAGCCAAAGACTGAAGACAAAGACGGCGACAAAGAAAAAGATAGCTTCGATGGGATACTATATCTGACAAAAGTGGTCACCCCGTTGTTGGAGCTATTAAAGGAGCATTGGAATGTAATTCCCCAAGATCGTAGGAAGAGGATGAATGAGTTGCAGGTGGTGAAGAATCTATTGAGTGAAGTGAAGGGGTTGTAGGAGCAAAAAGTCCAAAGAAATGAAAAAATTGGAGAACTTTGGAGAGAGGAAGTCTTGAAGAAGAAGGCTTTTGAGATGTTACAAGAGAGCTACGAGTCAAAAGAGAAAGAACTGCAGAGGCAAGCCGGAGAATTGAAGGAGCAGGCAATGTGGCTGAGCAAAATGAAGGAGGAACTGAGTGATGTGCGCATCAAGAATATTCATTTGAAGGCGGCAGCAACAATAATGGAGCAGGAGTTGGACAGCTTGAAGAGGCAGATATGAAGAGATGGATTGTCAGTTTGGATCTACAGGTAGGAAGAGATGTTAGGAAGTGGTACATTAGTAGGAAGAACTGCCATTTGTTTCAGTATTTAAGGGGAGCATTCGCAGTCTTATGTTCTTTAGTATTCAAATTTATGAAGATAGATAAAGCAAAGTGCTATTTTTAGTGCTCGTCGCTTGAGCTTAATTTTGATTGTCAATTCCGTGTTTGTGTTTGTGAGTGTGTGGAGAATTCCAAAGTGCAAGTCAGTGTGTCTGTGGATGTTGGATTCTGTAGCCTTGATCTTCATTCTGTGTGTTTGATATTGAGTGAAGTGCATTGGAGCAATGCCTTGACAAATCTGAGAGGAATTGTAGTGTTGGTAGTATTCAGCATTTGTGAGTGCAACACAAAGTTGATGTGAAGCAATTTTGATCAAGGAAGTTGTGCCTTTAGTGGAGGGGTGGAACACAATTTTGAGGAGAAATTGTTCTTTGCAGTGAAGTGCCGTCTTTGGGAGAATTTGAATCATCACAATCAAGAGTTGTTTGGATAGAATTTGATATGTTGTGATTATATGTGTGTGTATTCGTGACAAGTTGTCAAGATTGTGAGCTTGTTACTCTCTTCTGGGTGTAGTTTCTACTTGAGAGATTAAAGAAGAAATCAAGAAGAACTACAAGTTACTATTTGACTTTGTATTTGCCCAATTCTGAATAGTATCTCTGTGGGAACAAACTTTACTTACCCAATTACCGCAAAAGTGATATTTGCCGAGTTGTCACAAAAGACCATCTAACAACCTTTCTACGTGGCAAGAAAGTACACTTCAAGAAATGGAAGAGGTAGAAGAAGCATATCTTGATAGTGACATGACATCAACATGCATAAGAAAAGGGAGTCAATTCTGAAATTGATCGAAGAATGACTTCAATTTAGAGTAATATAAAATTGCAATCATAGAGGAAAGTTGAATATGTCAAGTAGATTGCCTATTCCTCTGAGTAGTCATCCTATAGTAATGCGTGTCAAGAAGCCAATTGAGAGTGAAATTTTCCAAAATCCAGAAGGGGTTAGAGTGTCTCGTCTAGGAGAGGGAATAGTCTTCTAGTGCCAAAGAAGGTCAAGAACACCCTCGCAATAAGAAGTTTTGCAATTTGGAGGTTGGATGTCATAGCAAGGATTGAGGTCTTGAATAGACTTTGTATTACTTTCTTAGCGTGGAATTGGAATTTCATTTTCCCAAGAATCATGACAGAGATAGTTGCTTGTAAGAAGCGGAAGGTCCTGAAGTCAAGGAGAAGAGAAGAAATCCGGCTTGATGGACTGAGTCGGATTGGAGGTTAGTGTTGGGGAAGGAAGCAAGAGAACCAATGGGGATCACCTTCTATCGGAAGTGTGATGCTGCAAAGGAGACTACGGACATACGCAATTCATTTTTTGCTCCATGTACAATGAATGGTTACAAGGTGGAGTCCTATCGGCACCCAATTAAACAAAGTATAGTGGGGACAATAATGGCAATGTTCAAACCAAAAAGAATGACTTATGTGAACATGCAATAGGTGGTTTTTTCCACCAGATGTTTGTAGGAGTGAAGGGGAATTGGGCAAAGTGTTTTCACCAGCAAATGAGACAAATGGTTGTCAATTGGAAGACAACTTTGCCTCCACATTATTCCACACCATTTGCAGCACATTTCTACTTCAGGTTGAATTTTCTGACAGTGGAGGAGAAGCATTGCATGGTGTCACATTTTCATCCTAATTTGAGACAGGAAGCGGACAAAGAAGAATGACAATACATGACACTTGTGAGCCAGTGATGATCACTTCTTGAGAACAGGACAATAGGGGATGGAAGAAGTCATAAGCCTAAAGACAACAAAGAAGAATAAACCCAAAGAAGTAGAGTTGCCTCTAGTACAAAGAAAGACCCAAAGACTTGTTTAGAAGAAAGAAAGAAGAACCTTCAGAAGCTAAGTCTAAAGGGGAGACAAAGTCTAGAGGTGAAGACTCAAAAGAAGCCAAACTCATGTTTCAAAGTAGGGAATCTAGAAGTGAGAGTGAGGATGAAGACAAAGTTCAGCAATCGGCTGAAGCAAAAGAGGATGAAGCTTTTCATGTGATGATTGACAATATACCGGGAAATGCAAATCATTATGTAGCCTTGGTCATGGAAGAGAGGGGGGCTGAGTGATAGAAGGAGTACACTGAGGGGCTGAGTTCAGAAGGTAAGGAAGAAGGAAGCTCAGAAGCAGAAGCTCAGAAGCAGTATCATTGAAGATACAAAGATTGAGACTTCAGAAGAAGGAGCCAGCAAAAGAAGTGAAGTACAAAGATGATGCCAAAGACAAAGAGAAATTTGGAGGAATAAATTATTTTTTGCATGTTGTAACTCCATTGTTGGGGCTGTTAAAAGAGCACCAAAAGGTCATCCCACACAATTGTATAAAGGTAACGAATGAGTTGCAGATGGTGAAGTATTTGCTGGTTGAAGTAAAGGGCTTGCAACAGTGTGTAACCCAAAGAGATGAGGAAGTTGAAGAGCTTTGGGTGGATATAGTCTTGAAGACAAAGACTTTCAAGAAGTTGCAAGAGAGTTTTGAGGCAAGAGGGAGAGAAATGCAGAGTCAAGCCAAAGAGTTGAAGGGACAGATGATGTTGCTGACAAAGATGAAAGAGGAGGTCAGTGATGTAGGCATTCATGTAAAAGCTATGGCAGCAATGATAGAGCAGAAGTAAGAAAGCTTGAGGAAGAGTGCAGCCAAGAAGGATCACGCATGGCAGAGAGAGTTGGCGATCAGACATCAAGAAGAAGAAAAATCGAGAGAGTTGGTATGAAGTGTTGAGTTACAAAGTTCTCAGTAGGTGGAGGAGAAGAAGATGCTTGTTGTTGAGTACAAAGACGAGTTGAAGATGCACCAAGAAGAGTTAAAGGCATAGTGATCTCAAGGGTATGAGTTGGAATCGATAGGAGAAGTTGTGGGAAAATTGAGAGCAATGCTAAGCACGGAGGTTGAAGGAAGATTGGAAGAAGCAAGACTACACAAGTTGAAGTTGCTTGTGCAAGAAACTCAGAAGAGTAGAGCTAAAGATGTTGATATGGACACTTTATTAATCCAATTGAGGGAGCAAGTAGATAGGAAGATGTTAGAAGTAGGAGACAATGTCAGTCTCAGATTAGATTTAGTGAATTCAGAGATAGAGAGAATTAGGAGTAGTGTGACAGAGGAGAAAAAGTCCGATGTTGTAGAAGTAGGAATTCAAGTGTCATTGGATTTAACAATTGACACTTTAGAGAAGAGTGGATCAAGAGATAAGGATGTAGATAGATTACCCATGAGTTTAATTGTAGTTCCTAGTGAAGAAGTAGTAGAAACAGTAACAAATTTGGTAGTTGCAAATATATCCAAAGAAGGAGAAGTAGTAGGAAGATCATCAGGTTTGAAAGTCAATGAGGAGATTGACATCAAATCAGAGTAGAAACAGATTGAGATTTGAAGAGGCAGATATAAAGAGGTGCATTGTAATTTTGGATCTATAGGTTAGAAGAGTTGTTGTAGAATGGTATAGTTGTTAGTAACTATTGTTTGCTTCACTATTTAAGGGTGGCATATGCAATCTTATGTTGTTCAATATTCATATTTTTGAAGATAGATAAAGCAAAGTGATGATTTCAATGCTCATTGCTTGAGCTTAATTCCAAGTGTCAACTATGTGTGAGTTTGTGAATGTGTGGAGAATTTCAAAGTGCAAGTTAGTGTGTTTGTTGGATGTTGGATTCCACAACCTTGATCTTCATTCTGTGTGTTTGATCTTGAGTGAAGTGCGATTGGAGCAATGCTTTGACAGATCTGAGAGGAATTGTAGTGTTGGTAGTATTTTGCATTTGTGAGTGCAACATAGTGTTGATGTGAAGCAATTTTGATCAAGGAAGTTGTGCCTTTGGTGGAAGGGTGCAACACAATTGTGAGGTGAAGTCATTTTGTAGTGAAGTGCAATCTTTGGGAGAATTTGAATCATCACAATCAAGATTTTTTTGGACAGAATTTGGTATGTTGTGATTATGGGTGTGTGTATTTATGACAAGTTGTCAAGATTGTGAGCTTGTTACTCTCTTCTGGGTATGGTTCTACCTTAGAGATTAAAGACACAATCAAGAAGAACTACATGTTACTGTTTAGCTTTGTATTTGACCAATTTTGAATTGTATCTTTATGGGAACAAACTTTACTTACTTGATTACTGCAAAAGTGATATTTGCCGGGTTGTCACAATAATGTAGTATTGGGTTAACTTCATGGAGAGTTCTTCCAATGCTTGAGGCAAAACTATTAGGAGATATAGACTGATAAGTTAGAGTGCTTGTAGGAGTTCCAATAGAAGGGTAAAGAGATCCTATGCAAGGTATGCACTTGCATGACAATACATCAATTTCTTGATTTAATTCTTGAACATTCTTGAAAATTCTCCTCATTCTCCTCCCCTATTACGACATACAAACAAAAATTTGTATCCTTTCACTCCTGAAGATTGTATTTCCGGTAGCGGTGCCAAAAATCATGTGACAACTTGGCAAATATCACTTTTGTGGTAATCAGGTAAGTAAAGTTTGTTCCCGTAGAGATATGATTCTGAATTGGTCAAATACAAAGTCAAACAGTAACAATGTAGTTCTTCTTGAGTTTTTCTTTAGTCTCTCAGGTAGAAACCACACTCAAAAGAGAGAAACAAGCACTGATTTGCAGTCTTGTCACGAAGTAACACTCCTTAATCACAACTCTTTCAATTCTTTCCAAATAATCTTGATTGTGATGATTCAAGCTCTCCCAAAAATGACACTTCACTATAAAATAACTTCACCTCAAAATTTTGTTCCACCCTTCCATTGAAGGCACAACTTCTGTGATCAAAATTGCATCACAAAAACTTCACTCACAAATGCATAATACTACCAACACTACAATTCCTCTTAGATTTGTCAAGGTATTGCTTTGATTGCACTTCACTCAAGATCAAGCACACAGAATGAAGATCAAGGCTTTGGAATCCAACATCCAACAAGCACACTGACTTGCACTTTGAATTTCTCCACACACTCACAAACATAAGCACATAATTGATACTCGGAATCAAGCTCAAGCAACAAGCACTACTTCACAGCACTTCGCTTTATCTATTATAAAAAATTATGAGCATTGAACAACAATTTCTCGTGAATGCCAATCTTCAATAGTGAAGCAAATGATAGTTCTAACAATTATACCATTCTACAAAAACTCTTCTAACCTACAAATCCAAAATGACAATGCACCTCTTCATATCTGCCTCTTCAGATCTCAAATCTATTTCTAATCCAATCCGATGTCTACTTCTTCCTCGGCTTTCAAACCCGATCTCAAAGTAGCTTCACTTACTACTACTCTGTCCTTGGTTTTCACAACTCCTAACTCCTCTACCAAATCTAACAATTCTCTTTCTTGACCTACAACTTCCCTTCCTCCTTTGGGTCTACTCTCCTTTGGCGTCTGATCCGAGTTTTTCCTCCTTTCACACAAAGTAAGCTTCTTTGGGTCTGATCCAATCCAAGTCCTTCTTCCTCTTACACAAAGTCGACTTCCTTGAGCTTGATCAAAACACAAGTTTTCCCTCATTTCTTCTCTATTTGGTTTCAATTTGGTTTCAGCAAGGCACTTCTTCTTCTAAACTCATCCAAAATGAAAAATATGGGTACCACAGTTGTTGGAGATGTTTGAGAGGTTGAGATGTCATGGAATCAAATTACATCTTGGGAAGTGTAGATTCTTCCATGAGTAGGTTGAGTATTTAGGTCACATTATCTACCTTGGAGGACTTGGTGTTCAACAAACCAAGGTGGAGGCTATTGTGCATATTCCTTAGCCTATAAATGTGAGCAAAGTGTGAGCATTCCTTGGGTTGGTAAATTTCTATTGCCACTATGTCAGAGGATTTAGTGCCATTGCCAAGGCCTTGATGAAGTTGACCAAACTTACACAGAAGTGGTGTTGGGGAGATGAGCAAGAGAGAACTTTTGTATAGCTCAAGGATAGGTAGACATCTGCTCTTATTTTGAGGAGATCAATTAGAGAACAACCATTTTAGGTTCACACTAATTGGCATATGTTGGGGCTTGGAGTTATAACACTCATTTGTGCATGTATGTGTTATTGTGATATTTAGTTTGGTATTGTAAGTACTTGAGAGATATTATTTATATAGAGATAAAAGATAGTTCTACATTAGTTATAATTAGCTCAAGTTAGTCATAGCCAAGATAGAGAAGACCTTACTTTAGAGGAAGTGGTAAAGATGAGCACCACTATTTTAGATTTTAATGTGTTGATTTGGTATTATTCCTAGATGTTTGGCTTTGAGGAAAGAGTTACAAACTCTTTGACCCACAAGCTTTTTTGTTTTAGATTCTTCTATAGTCCAAGGATAGTGCATCAGAAGGAATGTTTGACTTAGTGGTTGGGTCAAGATAAGATCATATGCCTAGGAGAATATTCCCACAAGTATAAATATTCCTTTAGCTTTTTGACTTTATTTGACTTTTAGCCTAGTAACTTGAGTTACTCCAATAATTAGTAACTTTGGTGCGTAACTATTTTACAAGTATATAAAAAAGGGGTGAGTAGTTACTCACCATCCTTTCATTTGCAACTATCTCTCGCATTGAGTTCTCTAGTGAGCAATGTCTTGAGTCTTGGAGTGTTAGCCTTGGAGGAGTATAATGGAGTTGGGGTTCTTTGCCTTTTTAGTCCATGGTGCTCTACCATAGTAGCCATCAAAGGTTCATCTTGAGTGAGAGACAGGCCAGCTCACATTTTGGTTCTATTGTTGGGACCTCTTTAGAAGGCAATATAATATTCCATGTACAATTCTATATTAGAAAAGAGGCTATGAAACCTACTTGGAAATAACATTAGGGGAGGAGAGAGCTGAACTTATGTTAGAGAACCAAACCCTATTTGTGTACCTTGTAGTTCATTATGATGTCTTTGGGGTGATATTGTACATCTTGTACACATGAGAGGATTTGGAGAGATTGTGCGAGGTGGATTGCAGATTTTGGAGATTATGGTGATTAATATTTCTATATATAACATGAAGGTTTGGTTAAGATTAAGGATTATTACACGCACTGAGCTAGAATTTTTGAAAGTTGATAGGGTAAATTGCATCTCAAACTACACACTCTTTGGAAAGTTTTATAGACTCTTCCATTTCTTCCATTTTCAATGAATTTTTCTGAAACTTTCCACAAAAATCTAGTGCCTAGTATTCTACCTTTTGGCCTAAAAATTAGAGAGAGATCATTCTTGCACAAGGAGTAATGAGTTTTTAAGTGAAGGGAGTGGTTTTTGAGACCAAATCCGAAATATGTGTGCTGAATAGAAAGGTGCCTAGGTCAAATGGCTCAATGGAGAGATCTGAAAGTTTTCAAGGAAGAACTCCATGTGGTTGTGATTAACTGTGAAAAATTTCAAAGGATTATGACATACCAGTTGAGATAATTGAGTGGCATTGTGAGGGGAGATCAATTTTGCAGAGTTGAGATTTCATGCATGAGGAGTGGGAGAGCAACAAAAAGCATATTTGAGTGTTTAGACTCATCTTGGAACATAGAGGGTCATCAAGAGTGGAAATCAAGGCTATGTAAGGTTCCCCAAGGGATTGAGGAGATTGTAGAGGTAGATTTGAGGAAAAGAGAGTTTAGAATAGTATTTGAAGAGAGTATTGAGAGGATCTAGAAACCTACACCACTTGGAGGAAAGAGTGAGTGCTTTTTAAGTGAAGAGAAGGGATATAAGGCAAGTTAATGTCCATTGACCTTTTAGAGCAAGAGATTGAGGGAAAGGAGAGATTGACTTGACTTGGATTTGCATGTTGGGCCTTCTTCACCAAGATTGGGAGGAAGAAGATCTAAGACCAAGGAGTTGTGTGAGGTTTGTGAAGTGAACGGAATTCCAAAAGGACATGAGTATAGTAGAGTAAAAGCACTTTGGGAGACTTTGGTGAAATATCTTGGAGAGAATCTTAGTACAATGTGACAAACCGGCAAATATCACTTTTGCGGTAACCAGGTAAGTAAAGTTTGTTCTCGTAGAGATACAAGTCAGAAATGTCTAAATACAAAGTCAAACAGTAACAATGTAGTTCTTCTTGGTTGCGTCTTTAATCTCTCAGGTAGAAACCACACCCAGAAGAGAGTAACAAGCACTGATTTGCAATCTTGTCACAAATTAGCACTCTGTCATCACAACTCCATCAAATCTTTCCAAAAAATCTTGATTGTGATGATTCAAGCTCTTCCAAAAATGACACTTCACTACAAGATGACTTTGCCTCAAAATTGTGTTCCACCCTTCTATTGAAGGCACAATTTCCTCGATCAAAATTGCTTCACATCAACTTTGCGTTGCACTTACAAATGCAGAATACTACCAACACTACAATTCCTCTCAGATCTGTCAAGGCATTGCTTCAATTGCACTTAACTTAGGATCAAACACACAAAATGAAGATCAAGGCTACGGAATCCAACATCCAACAAGCACACTGACTTGCACTTCAATTTTCTCCACACACTCACAAACACAACACAAAATTGATACTCAGAATCAAGCTCAAGCGACGAGCATTGCTTCACAACACTTTGCTTTATCTATTCTTAGAAATAATGAGCATTGAACAACATAAGACTGCGAATGCCACTCTTAAATAGTGAAGCAATTGACAATTCTAACAAAAATACCGTTTCCTAACAACTCTACAAACCTGCAGATCGAAATGACAATGCACTTCTTCATATCTGCCTCTTCAAGTTTCAAATTTGTTATTAATCCAATCCAATGTCTACTTCGTCATCGGGTTTCAAACCCGATCCCAAAGTAACCTCACTTACTGCTCTATCTTTGGGTTTCATATCTCCTAACTCTTCTATCAATGCTACTACTTCTTTGCTTTGATCTACAATTAAGGTCATGGGTAACCTTTCTACTACTTTATCTTCCAACCCACTCTTCTCTTAAGTGTCTAATGTCAAATCCAAAGACACCTACACTCCTACTTCTCTTACTTCGGGTCTTCATACTTCTTCTACCTCACTATGAAGTTTAGCTAACTTTGTCCTAATAAGGTCTAGTCTGAGACACACATTGTCCCCCACCTCTAACATCTTCCTATCTACACAATCTCGCAGCCGGATTAAGAGATTATTTAATTTGGTATCCTTTGCCTTCCTCTTGCACATCTCTTGCACTAGCAACTTTAGCTCATGCAACCTCACCTCTTTGAGTTTACATTCCACTTCCATACTCAGCATGGCTTTAATTTCATTGATGACACCTTCTACTACACTAGTTTCTTCCACCACCGTAAACTTCTCCTTCTTCCTCTCTTCGTCCAATTCACTATGATACATCTGAAGCTCATCTTCAAATTCAGCTTTTAATGCTTCCTTCTCCCTCCAATGTACAGAGAGTTGTTTGTCTGCCTCTTGTATCAACCTTCTTAACGGATCTTCTTCTCTACTATGCTCCGTCAACTCTCATTGCCAGGCCTGATCTTTCTCCGCTGCCCTCTTCTTAAGGCTCTCCAACTCTTGCTCCATCACTGTAGCAATTGCCTTGGAGTGTATTAACTCGACACGCACTACTGCAAGTTCTCCTTTCAATCCCGCAGTCATTGCAGTCATCTCCTTCACTTCCTCATGATTCTTTACTAACTCTTCCCTTGTTGGCTCAAAGTGCTTACTTCAAAGAACCTCCTCAACCTGAAGTTCTTTGACCTCCATCTCCACTCTTGTCAGCTTACTTTGTAACAATGAGGTTTTGGCACTCCAGGTTTTTACCACTGCTAATTCATCTGGTACGTCGAGCTTGGCACTTATCATCTCCATCTTCTTTTGCTGCAACATTGTCAACAACGGGCATACTACCTTGGACAAATAGTCCACTCCTTTGCACCTTATATCCTCGGCTTGGACTTCGGGTTCTGACTCTTCTACATTTGGTACCTTGCCCCAAAGTCGAGATCTTTGCACCTTCAAAGTTTCCTCCTCAGAACTTTCTCCCTCTTTCTGAGTAAGGTTACTAAGCCCCACTGCAAATACACTTAGGGCATTGTCACGCTTGGCAGCTTGGGGTTGTGCTTTGCCTTCTTCTTCCTTCTTTATCTCATTGCCCCGTTCCATCATGGAAACTTCGGGACTCGGCTTTCCGACCTCTTTCATTGGCTGTATCACTTGTTGAACCTCTGCTTTGCCTTTGCTGTCACTACTCAATTCTTTGCTTCATAGCATAAACTCCTCTTCTTTGCCCGACACTCCTTCCTTTGATTCAGTTTCTCCTTCCGATTCTTCTCTTCTTCTTCCCGCACGACTTCCTTTGTCTTCACTATCACCGCCATCGGGTTAAGCTTTGGAAATTTCTAGGGTTGTATTGTCAAAACATGACTCTCGGGCTTGGCCCTCTTTTTCATCCTTGGAAGGTCAATTGCTATGATCTTTTCTCTCCTACTCTCTTTGTAGTACATATCTCCCTCTCGCACTCTCTCCATATAGTATTGCTCATTTGCATCAGCTTCCTTGTGCAAATCTGGATGAAAGTGCAACCGCATTTGACTTTGCTCTTCCAAAGTCAGCAAGTTCAACCCAAAATAAAAGTGCACTGCAAATGGCACAAAATAATGTGGTGGCATATCCATTCTCCATCTTGAAATCATCTGCCCCACTCTTTGATGCAGGCATTTTGCCCAATCTACTGCCTCTCCTGCAAACATTTGGTGAAAGAACACTCCTTGTTACATAGTAACATAGGTGGTTTGCTCTGGTTTGAACAAAGCTATCATTGCGCTTACAATTCCTCTCCGCTCAAGGTCTCTTTAACTATCCACCTTATATCCATTGGTGGATATAAGGCGGGGGTCGATTGAATGACTTCCTTACTTTGGCAATCTCTTCTGAAGCATCACACTTCTGATAGAAGGTGGTACCTCCTACCTCTCCGGCTTCCCTTCCCAACACTACTCTTCCATCTGCCTTTTTCCATCAAGCGGGATTCCCTCTCTTCCCCTCATGCTTTGGCCCATCCTCATGAAGTTGCCTGTCACTATCAAGAAGTTCTTGATCCCGAGGTCACTACTTTCTTCCCCCGTACTTTCTTGATTTTGCCGACTCCAAAGAAGGTTGTTACAAATTCTTTGGATCCGCTTGCGCCACCCAATACAAAGTCTATCTCTTTCCGTCTTTGTCTTCGGGTTCTTCTTCACGTCTTGAACCAAGGTCAACTTTGGGTTGTATGCTAACAGGGCAAGTCCAAGTACTTTGCCTTATGACCCAAAGCCACATTACCTTGGGTCTCATCTCAAATACTCTTTTCTTTGCCTTCTTTGGTCATATAGGTGCAATCCGACTTCTCTATACACTTCTTCTTCTCTATTTTGAAAAAAAACAAAAAATGTGGGTACCACATACAACTACAGAAATACTACCACCATGATCAGCTAGTTCTCAAGATTAGTGATGGAGATAATCTTTCAACGTATGGATAAACTATCCATGAGGGTTTGATTAATATGCACTCTAGGATTTTGTGTTGCTTCAGAAATTTTGGAGCAACTTGAACCTTTTTTGTTCCCTAGGGTGGATTTCTCTCAAATGGTGTTAGTCATGTACATACTCTATTAGTTATAGAGTAAAAGAAAAGAAAAGAAAAGATTGAGAGAAAAGAGAAAGATAGTGAGGGGCTAAGATAGGTAAAATTTTGGTTTTCTTTGGCAAGAATGGAGAAGAAGTAGAGGTCTTTGTGAGAGATTTCAAAAGAGCTTTCCAAGGAAATAATGAGAGGAGGAACAATGAGTGGGTCTCATTATTACTAGATTTCTTTGAGGATGCAGCACTTACATGGTACGAGTCAGAATACCAAAAGAGAGAGAAGAGAGATGGGCAAGAAGAGACTTGGGAGAGTTTGACTTCAACACTCATTGAGAACTTTCTTCCAAATAAGAGTTATGAGAGATTAGTGAGTGAGGTTACCTTTCTCAAACAAGGAGATGGAGAGAAAGTAAGAGTCTATGTAGAAAGAGTGGAGAAGTTAGAGTCCAAATTTTGCATAGTGTTGAGGAAGGGTGGGGATGATGTAGAGACTACTATGATTGGCATAGGAGCCATGCTCACCAAGAAATTTGTGGGAGTGTTGAGACCATAGATTAGAAGGAAGATGAGATATGAGAAACCTTCTTCCAAGGTTGAAGCTATGAAGATTGCAATTCATATGGAGGAGAGTTTGGAAGGGGATGAGAGTGATTTGGTGGTGAAGGAGGTTGTGCATCTCCCTCAAGGCTACAAGTATGGTGGAACTTTTGAACTTCTTTGGTGGCAAGGATTGCACCACAATTAATAGTTGCTCCAATGCTTGCACTTCCACCAAAAGATCCACTTCAAACCATCACAGAACAATTTGTAGATCTCATCTCATCAACTTGCAGATCAATGTGGTGCAGCTATGGGAGAAGAGAGAGGTGGATCAAAATGCAGGGAGAGAGCCTAGGAGTTATAGAAGCTATTCATATAGAGATAGACAACCAACCAACAATTTCAATGATAGAAATTGTTTTGGTTGTGGAGGAAGAGGCCACATTCAAAGGAATTGCCCAAATTCTACTTGCCATGGAGGAAGAGGTTATGAGGGAGCCAGTAGAGAGAAAGAAAGAGGTAGTGAAACCCAACAAGCTCCTATTCAAACAAAGGTAAGGGGATAGCATCTGTGAAAGACCGAGACCAAGGAGAGAAATAGGAGAATGGAAGCTCACATTGGGACACTTGAATGAGGGAAAACTCCAAATGCCTACCATGAGCTTTGGCTTTGGTATTTATAGGTAGCATACAAGACCCTTGAGAAGCTTCTCAAGAAGCTTCCTCAAGCCACTTTCTTAGAGTGCAAGCCAAGTTAACTAGGAAGCTTCTCAAGAAGCTTCCTTCTGGAAACCGCCTACTTGACGTGCAAGCTAAGCTAGTTGGAAGCTTCTAGAAGCTACTTACTTGCAGTGCAAGCTAAGCTAGCCAAGAAGCTTCCCAAGAAGCTTCCTAGATACTCCTAGAATATTCTAGGCTAATTTGTCTTATGTACTACTTTGTAAGTCTAACTAACTTCATCGCTAAACTCCATATTGTTACATATTCTCCTGCCGCTAGTTGGTGACGTCCTCATCAGCAGTGAAGCTTCAAATTCTTGGATGGTGGTTTGTGCATTATGGAGGTGAGAAAGAGGTTCCTATGTGGCATCATGAAGGGGATACCCTTTCCAAAGGACCTTGTACTTTGTCTGTTGGCGACGGCCTCGTTGAATATGGGTACGTGCAATGATACGTTCAACTTTGTACTCCTCATGATCATTGATAAGGACAAGAAGAGGAGGAGGTTGGACTCAAGAAGAAAAGGAAGAGGGATTAGGAACAAAGGATTTCAACTTGGAAACATGAAAGACAGGATGGATACTCATATGACAAGGCAAGGCAAGTCAATAAGCAACAAGAGAGACAATTTGGGTGATATCAAAGAATCCTATCCAATTAGAGGCAAGTTTAAAAACTTGGGTATCAAGTGGGAGAAGGAGGTTACTAGAATATAGCATGACTTTATCATTGACTTCAAAGGTGAGATCACAACGATTGTGGTCTGCATATTGTTTTTGGCAATTTTGAGCAACAAGGAGGTGAGACTTGGCTTGTTAGAGAGAGTGGGATATAGTGGTCAAGAATGTGGAAGTATGAGGAACTTGAGATGGAGGAGGAGCAAGAAGAGAATCTAGAGCAAGCGGATCTTGGCCAAAATTGAGAAAGAAAGGAGAAAATCTGGTGCTTGCCTATTTGGAATTGTTATAGGCAAATTTTGCAACTACTAGTCATTCATCTCAATTGGTATGGTGGACATTGACAAATGCACACAACATATCCTCCAATGTAGAATTTAGACGTTTGGTTTGTCCATCAGTTTGAGGATGATAGGCCATGGAAAAAGCAAACTTGATGCCAAGTATTTGGAAGAGTGCTTGCCAAAACTTCCCAATAAATCAAGGATCACAGTTGGAGATGAGTACACATGGCATCCCATGATGCTTGAAGACATTGTAAAAGTAGATTTGTGCTAAGGTTGGAGCATCCACAGTCTCACATGTTGGTGCTAAGTGGATTTTCTTACTAAGCTTATCCACAAACACCATGATTGTGATATGTCCTTGTTTTGTCTTTGGCAAAGATGTGATGAGTCCAAGTTTACATGCTCCCAGTGAGCGGATGGAATGGCAAATGGTTGAAGGAGTCCACTCGGCTTATGGTTGCTGGCCTTGTTAGGTTGGCTCTCACACAATCAGACAAATTCTTGAACATCTTGTGTCATGTTGGGCCACCACCATGAATGTTGGAGGGTACCTAAGGTCTTGTCCACACCCATGTGACCAACGATGGGTAAATCATGGGCTTCTTGAAGGTGCACAAGTTGAAGATCACCTTTAGTTGGAACATAGATCCGGTCCTCATGGAATAAAAGGCCCTCCTTGATGGAGAAGGTGTTGTACTCCTTATTGCATGTTGTAAGGCGACCATGTACCATTTGGAAGAAGGGATCTTGGTGTAGAGCTGACTGAAACTGTTTTTGGACCTTGGAGTCAATTGACACCATTGAAGTTGCCGCTATGATGAGAGGAAGAGACTTCAAATCAGGTCGTCATGATAAAGCATCAAGGATGATGTGGAACCAACCTGGTTTGTACTCAAGTTTGATGTCATACAGTTGGAGTTGCTCCTCCCATTGATGATCTTGACTCTTCATGTGTTCTTGGTGTAAGGTCTGCAACAATGTTTTGTGATCAGTTTGCATGATCACTTGTTTCCCCAAGAGGTAATGCCTCCATACCTTGGTAGTATATACCATTGCAAGTTGTTTTCAATCTTGGGCAGAGTAGTTTTGTTCAGCTGTATTGAGTCGGCAAGACACAAAGGCAATGGGATGGAGTCCATTTGGGAATTCTTGTTGCAGCACGGCTCTAATTGCAAAGTTAGAAGCATCAAAATCAACCACACAAGGTAGTTGAGGATCATATGGTTGAAGAATGGATCTTGAAGACACCATATGCTTTAACTTCTGGAATGCTTCTTCATGCTTGGTTGTCCACTAGAAACTCAAGTTCTTTCCCAAGAGGTCAGTCAATGGTGCAGCCACATGAGCATAATAATGGATGAACCATCGGTAAAAACTGGCCAATCCATTGAATGCCCGTACTTTTGTTGCATCCTTTGGGGTAAGCCAATCAACAATGGCCTTGATTTTCTCTTCTTCCATCTCAATCCCCTCTGATGAGATCTTATGATCTAAGAAGGTAACCTCCTTATGCCAAAAGGCTCACTTCAACTTCTTGCAATAAAATTTCCATCATCATAGTTGTCTTAGGACTTCTCACACATGATTCATGTGTTCTACCTCTATCTTACTATAAATTAAGATATCATCCAAGAACACCACCACGGACCAATCCAATAGTCCATCCAACACCCAATGCATCTGATCCATGAAGACTGTTGGAGCATTAGTGAGTCCGAAAGGTAGAACTCTCCACTCAAAATGCCCATACCTTGTACAAAAGGCAGTCTTTTGTACATCCTCTCTATCAATAGGAATTTGCCAATAGCCGCTACAAAGATCCAACTTGGAAAAGTAGCGTGCTCCACTTAGTTGATCAAGCAAGTGATCAATTCAAGGCAAGGGATATGCATTCTTCACGGTTTGCTTATTGAGCCCACGGTAATCAATACAAAAACAAAGTCCTCCATCCTTCTTTGGAACAAATAGTACCGGTACTCCCCAAGGAGAGGTACTATGTTGTATGAAGTCCTTCTCCAATAACTCTATAAGTGTTGTTTGTAACTCCTCCAACTCCTTTGGAGAGAGCTGATAGATTAGTCTACTCATTGAAGTACTCTTTGGCAATAACTTGATCTTGAAGGGCATACCTTGATAGGAGGGTAATCCCTTTGGCAGATCATCCGGAAACACGTCTGCAAACTCCTAAACTATCTGATTAATCATTGCTTGATGAGGCTCTTGGCCCTCCTCTGATTGTTCTTGTGCAATCAGCTTGATCCACACGGCAAATATAGACTTATCTCCCTCCAAAGCTTGCTCTATGGCTGCTTTACTAACCAACTTTCCTTCCAGGGACTCATCTCTCTTCCAGGCTTGCTCCATGGTTGCCTTCTTGGTAAACTTCTCATCTTGGGACTCCACTCTCTCCCTATGGCTCCCTTCTCAACAAAATTCCCATCTTGGGACTGACAATTCTTAGGTGTCTTACTCAAAGGTGCTAGACAACCTAATTGGAAATTCCTACCTTTGTGTTGTACTTGAATTTGGCGTTAGGTCCAATCAAATTGAACTTTATGACGTTCAAGCCAAGGTAGATCTAAAATGATATCATAGTGTAGAGGTGCCACTACAAACCTCATACACTCCAAATACTCCTTCCCAATCTTGAAGGTAGCATGATGCAAGGTGCGGAATGCAAAACCCTTTCTACCATCCGCCATCATCAAACTACTTCCAATCACTGGCTTGATAGGAATACCCAATCCCTTTGCTACTTGTGTAGACATGCAATTCTTTGAACTTCCAGAGTCAACCAAAATCCTACAACTCCAATTAGATATCATACCTTGCAAGTGAAGCAAACTTGCATAGGTCGAGCCTTCAATCCCATCGGAATTAATCAAGCTCCTAGTAGGCGGCTTGAAATCTCCTATTGGGATTCTTCATTTACCTGATCATTTGGTTCCACAAACTCCATCTGGGCAACTTGTTGAGGTCACACATTCCTAAGTGGACATTCAACAATGCAATGTCCAACTTGGGGACAATAAAACAACCTCTATTTTTTTGCAATCTTTCTTTGTCTGCTACACCAAGTGGCCTCTATTGGATAACATCAATCTCCATTGGTGCTGGTTCTTCCACCCGTGCATATTGTACTGGTAAGCTTGGTGTAAGTCAAGGTTGAGACCAAGTTGTTGCAACCAAGGAATCAAAGTGCTCAGCCAGTTGCATGGCTTCTTCTACATTTTGTGGTTCTTGCATGGTCACCTCCAATTTGGTTTGTGACTTCAATTCCCGCACAAATCAATCTAGAACTTCTCCTTCCTGTATATTTGGAATTTGCATGATGATGTTCTAAAATTGTGTGATATAGCCTCTTGCTGAGCCAATTTGCTTCAACTTTACTAATTTATCTTGTGTGGCTCAGGTGGCATTTATAGTTTGAAATCAACCAAGTATTGTATCCTTGAATTCCGTCCATGTCAAGATTGGTGCAACAATCTGTTGTTTAGCTCTCTCCACTTGAAATTGCCACCAAAGTTTTGCCATACCATCCAATTGGCTAGAAGCCAAGAGAATATGTTTCTGTTCATCTTGAAAATTGGTGGCTTCAAAGTTACATTCGCAATCAAACACAAAATTCTCCACTATGCCCGGAAGATTCTTGCCTTCAAACACCTTAGGTTTTGGAAATCAAATACGATCTTCTCTATCTCGGACTGGTTTTTTCTCTATATGTTTTGATTCTCATCATTCATCCAACAATCAAGTAAGGTGCTCAATTTGTTGCTGCATTGCAAGGATAACATCCGGTATTGCCGCCATAGCTACTACTCTATTCTACTACTCCCAATTTATCTAATTGATTAACACATAGATACAACATGTCCACCTTTCTCCATAAGTGACAACCAAAAGTATCAAGGGTTCCTCAGACACGGTGATCATATGTAGAAAATCTTGCCCAAAGCATGAGGTGATGAATTGTTTGAAGTGGTGCTTGGGTAATATCTGGACATGAAAATCCTAATAGTTTGACAAAAGTGGATTTGGTGGTCCATAAATTCCACCCATCCCATTCTTGCTATGATACCAATGTAAAAGACTGAGACCAAGGAGAGAAATAAGAGAATGGAAACTCACATTGGGACACTTGAATGAGTGATAACTTCAAATGTCTAGCATGAGCTTTGGCTTTGGTATTTATAGGTAGCATACAAGGCTCTTGAGAAGCTTCTCAAGAAGCTTCCTCAAGCCGCTTTCTTAGAGTGCAAGCCAAGTTAACTAGGAAGATTCTCAAGAAGCTTCCTTCTAGAAGCTGCCTACTTGATGTGCAAGCTAAGCTAGTTGGAAGCTTCTAGAAGCTTCCTTCTAGAAGCTACTTACTTGTGGTGCAAGCTAAGGTAGCCGGGAAACTTCCCAAGAAGCTTCCTTGATACTTCTAGAATATTCTAGGTTAATTTGTCTTATGTGTTACTTCATAAGTCCGACTAACTTTGTTGCTAAACTCCATATTGTTACAACATCCATAGATGTGGTTGAGAGGAAGTATGAGAAAGGGGAGTGCTCAAACTCCAAAGGTCTTAATTTGGAGCTTTTGGCACAAGAGAAGAAGAGAGCTCTTTTTGTAGAGGATGTACACTCTTCTCAAGGATTTACTCCTAGCAAGGATACTCCTATGACTACAAGGAGCACTTGCACTAGCTCCTCAACACCATCAACAACAAAGACTCCAAGTAAGAAGTTGGAGATGGAAGACTTCTTGATCTCAAAGTAACAATGGAACTACAATATATTGGAGGATGTTGGTTGTCACAAGGCTAACATCACAATGCACCAATTGATTGCTTTGAACCCTACCTTGAGAAAGGAGCTTAGAGGTGGTTTTAGTTCTACAAGGTGCAAGAGGAAGAACAAGGAAAAATCTCTAGTATCAATGGGGGTGGTGGATGCCAAACCAGCACCATGGGAGGCTTGTGAATTGTGGTGCCCACATTTTTTGTTTTTTTTTTAAATTTAGGAGAAGAAGTGTATAGAGAAGTCGGATTGCGCCTGTTTGGTCAAAGAAGGCAAAGAAAAGAGTCTTTAGGATGAAACCTAAGGTAATGTGACTTTGGGTCATAAGGCGAAGTACTCGGAAATGCATACAACCCAAAGTAAATTGTCTTCGTATTGGGAGGAGCTCAACCCCTGGCAAAAGGTAGTCTAACCACCTTTTGTTGGGGCAAGAAATTCAAGAAGGGACCGTTCAAAAACACTACAATTCCTCTCAGATTTGTCAAGGCATTGCTTTGATTGCACTTCACTCAGGATCAAACACACAGAATGAAGATCAAGGCTGAGGAATCCAACATCCAACAAACACTCTGACTTGCACTTCAAATTTCTCCAAACACTCACAAACACAAGTACAACGTTGATACTCGGAATCAAGCTCAAGCAACGAGCATTGCTTCACAACACTTTGCTTTATCTATTCTCTGAATTATGAGCACTGAACAACATGATACTGCAAATGCCACTCTTAAGTAGTGAACAAATCGATAGTTCTAACAACTATATCGTTCTACAACAATTGTTCTAACCTGTAGATCCAAAATGACAAGGCACCTCTTCATATCTACCTCTTCAAATCTCAAATCTGTTACTACTCCGATCCGATGTCTACTTCTTCCTCGGCTTTCAAACCCAAACCCGAAGTAATCTTACTTCCTATCATTTTTTCCTCGGGTTTCATATCTCCTACTTCTTCTACCAATTCAAGCAACTCTCTTTCCTGATCTGAAATTCCACTGGTGGGTAATCTATCTAACTTCTTATCTCTTGACCCACTATTCTCTAATGTCTCCATTGGTAACTCCAAAGACATTTGCACTCCTATGTTATCTACTTCGGGTTTTGCTTCAACATCTTTCCGAAGCTTTTTTATCTCTATTTTCACTAAGTCTAGTCTAATTGCAATATTATCTTCTACCTCTAATATCTTCCTATCTACACGAGTTCTCAATTTAATCAACAAGGCGTTCATCTTGGTGTCTTTCACCTGTCTTTGCCTCGTCTCCTGCAGCAACAATTTCAATTTGTGTAGTCTTATCTCTTCAATTCAAACGCTGGCCTTTGTATTCAACATTGCATTCATTTGGAGGACAATCTCCTTTATCGGCTCCAATCTTGTCTTCCTTTCTTGTTCCCGATCTGCAAGCCAGTCCTCTCTATACATTGCCAACTCCTCCTCAAATTCGGCTTTCACCGTCTCCTTCTCCTTCTCCTTTTGTACTACCTTCTCCTCCTAATTACAAAGTAACTCTTGTAATTGGTCTTCTTCTCTATATTGCACCGCCAACTCTCGTTGCCAGAGTTGTTTCTTCTCCTCTATACTCTCCATCACTCTATTGAGCTCTTGATCCTTTGCTGCTACTCTCACCATAGCATGGATAACTTCTACTCTTGAATTAGCAAATTGTTGCTTCAAGATCTCGTATTCAGTTACTTGTCTCTCCCTTGCTATGTCACTCTTCTTCACAAGCTCCTCTCGATAGCTCACTTCTCTCTTCAAGTCTTCAATTACTTGACTTCTCTTTACTGCCTCCGCTTGCAGTACTTCCCTTTCCTCCTCACCTCGGGTTACAATCTTCTTCAACTCTGAGTTCTCTTCGTCTAGTTGCACTAACACCTGCAACACAAATCTTCACCTCTAGACACGTCGACTGCATCTCCCTCTTCTTGTGCTCCAACCTCACCAACAATGGACACACAATTTCTTGCAGGTACTCCACTCCATTTCTTGCAACTACTTCTTCCTACATAGAAATCTCCTTCCTTACCTCTTCTTCACCCGATACTCACCTTCTCCTTTGCAGTCTTCGTATTGGAATTGACACCTCATTGCTCGAGCTTTCTCCCACCTCTTCCTTCACTTTACTCGGCCCTGCTTCACACTTCACCTTACGTCTTGAGTGAACTCCTTGCTGTACTGCGATCTTCCTTTCCTCATGCACAGTTACTTTGTCCTCCAACTGTGTGTTGTCTTTGGCCTCCATCTCAACGTGCACTTCTTCCTCCTTGTATTTGTCAGCTGCTAGCGCCAATGTCATCTCTCCCACTTCATCACTATCGTTGCTCGTATCTCCACTCTACAATGTTAGCTCAGGCTCCTCCTCGTGTTCCGAGTCTTCTGTTTTGAGCTCGGCATCTCCTTCTGAGTCCTCATCCTCCGACTCAATCACCATCATACTTTGCCTCGGGTTACTTCTTGGCATCTTCCGAGGTTTCTTGCTATCTTTGGCTTCTCCTTGCCGACTTCTCTTCTTTGTCGGGGTACTCACTACGACCTCCATGTTCTTCCCTGTCTTCACGTAGTAGTCGTTGGTGCTCCTGATTTGGAGAATGTACTACTGTTCCTTGATATTGACCTTCTTTTGCACATCCGGATAGAAGTGCGACACCATCCTAGTCCACTCCGCCGAATTCAGCAAGTTGAGCCCGAGGTAGAAGTGTGCTGCAAATGGCACAATATAGTGTGGAGGCAACTTATCCCGCAAATTCCACACCATCTGCCTTGTTCTCCCGTGAAAACACCTTGCCCAATTGATTGGTTCTCCTGCAAACAACTTATGGAAGAACACCACTTGGTGTTTCATCACATAAGTGGTTCTCTCTGGCTTCAGGATAGCCATCAGAGCATCCACAATCCCTCTCTTCACAGGGTCTTTGTAGCTCTCAACCTTGTACCCATTCTTTGTCCGTTTTGACGAGAAGGCATCTCTCACCTCCTAAGTTTCCTGGGCTATCTCTCCCTTTCCCAAGAACGTGGCTCCCTGCTCCAAGCCTGCTTCCTTCCCGATTACAAGTCTCCAATCCGACTCTGTCTAGCAAGCCGGATTTCCTCTCTTCCCTTCTTCCTTGGGTCCATCAAGACACTTACTCTTGATGATTTCTGTCATGAGTCCTGGAAAACTTATGTTTCAGTTCCATGCCAGAAAGGTGATCCAAAATCGGATCAAGACTTTGATTCTTGCTATCACATCTAACCTCCGAATTGCATGATTTCTCACTGCAAATTCGGAGTTCTTCTTCCCTCCTCCCATCTCTTCTACTTTCTCACTTTCTCTCAATTTCACTCTTGCGACTTTGCCCTTGCGCACTAACACGATCCCAACTCTATTTCCCTTTCCCCAATCACCTACAAGACGACTTCTCAATTGCAAAGGAAAATTACTCAACATTTTGTTGTTGCAGTTTTGATTTTTATAGAGTTGCGCTTCTTTGTCTTTCGTCGCTTCGAGTTTCTTCCGAGAAATCACACCTCTGGCATGCACCTGTCACTATCAATAAACCTTTGTGCGTATGGGCCGCCAGTTTTTAAACGGCCCTTTCTTGAATTTCTTGCCCCAACGAAAGGTTGTTAGACTATCTTCGCCTCGGTTTGAGCTTCCCCCGATACGAAGACAATTTACTTCGGGTTGTATGCTAACAGGGTATTTCTGAGTTCTTCGCCTTATGACCCGAAGTCACTTTACTTCAGGTTTCATCCCGAAGACTCTTTCCTTTGCCTTCTTTGGCCATACAGGCGCAATTGGACTTCTCTGTACACTTCTTCTTCTTTATTTTGAGAAAAACAAAAAATGTGGGCACCACACTTAGCACACTTGGATCTTCCATGTTTTCTTCTTCAGGACAATGCAAATGGGGGAAACCCATTCACTGCTTAAGACATGGAAGATGATTCTGGCCCCTAAGTACTTATCAATTTCATCTTTCACCAAAAGCGAGTACTTCGGGTTCAGGCGGTATTGTCACTGCCAAACCCGAATTGCACCTTCAACCAGATCAATCCGGTGTTCTCCTAATTCTTGTGGAATACCCGGCATTTGATCAATAGACCAGGCAAATACATCTTGGAATTCAATGAACAGAGCAATGTATCCTGCCAACTCCTCCAAAGTGATTGTCTTTGAAATTTTCCTTCCATTAGTAAAACATCTTGACAGTCATTTGACTCCTTCAACGTGGCTTACTCGGCTTAACCCAAGGCGAGCTGCCATCAAACCTCCTTCCTCCAAGTCAGGTTCACCCAAGGCGAGGTCATATGGATCTTCGTCTTTGACATCCACCTCGTAGCATTCCAAATAGTTAACTTGGACTTTGTCTTTGGATTTGTCTGAGCAAACTTGTTTTCTCGAGGTGGGGAGCTTTTGTCCAACTCACGATCACCAACTTCTGATCTTTGGACAAAATTTCCTTGAATCTTAACTTCTGTTGATGCCAATCCACCACAACTTGGGCACTGTACAACCAGGGTCTTCTGATCAACAGAGGGTAACCAGTCTTTGTCACTGGTCGCAACACAATGTAATTCAACTTGAAGGGAACCCCTCCAATGATCGTGGTTATGTTTGACAGCATGCCCAAAGGCCGTCTCCTGGTTTGGTCTGCAAACTTCAACACTTAGGGTGTTGGCTCAAACATATGATACCCAAGTCAATTTGCTGTATCTTTGGTCATGACATTCACACCGGACCCCGAATCAATGGGTATCATGTGATCATGTACCCTGCAATCTTTGCATCTACCTCAAGAGATCCCAAATCTTCTTGTTCAATACGATAGATAGCCAGCAAGTCCTTCTTTGACATCAACCTCACCTTCTTGAGTGCCAAATTCAGCTGCTTCTTGTACAGCTTGTTGTCTTCCCACAATTGCTTGAATGTAATGTTGGCATTTGTGGCTGCCACATCTGCTACAATATTGTATTGGGGTACTCCGCCCAATTTGACCGTCTTTGCCTTTGGCTTTGGGTTTGAAGTCTCTCCATGTTCCATCTTGAGTTTGGGACGCTTCAAAATGGTGAAGCGATTGCTAGTGGCCTTAACCCGAGGTTCCTCGGGTTGGCCCACCTTGGCTTGGATCAGACCCTTTACTTCAGATCAGATGTCCGCCGGAAAAATTGGAGACTTTGTCTTTGTCTCCTCTTCCAAACTCAGTTCCCAAGTCCTGAGTAGTGCCTCCTTTAGTTCTTTTTGCAAGGCTTTAGCTTTGGCTTTTGCAAGGATCTTTTCCTCCTTGGCAAAAAGAATTGCCTTTGGGTGCAGTCTCTTGAGACTACGCCTTTCTGGAAGACGACGAGGTTGTACTCAGCTCTTCGGGATCACGCTTCTTCTTGCTGGAGCGTGTCTCAACCTTCAAAATTTCAAGGTCCGGCCAATCTCCTTCCGAGGCTGGACTCCCTTCTTGAGGTCTCTCCTCCTCAAGCGTGATACAATTTAAATTTGTATCCCTCTTTGGCTGAATTGTTGCACGCTCAGCGGGGGTCTGTACATATTTTACAAGTGGCTTTGGGTTTGGTGGGTGAGGACATTGGTTGCCCGTATGCCCCAATCCTTTACAGTTTCCACACAAGGGAACATACCTGATTTGCCTTCTTGGCTCTGGACAGTTTGGAGACCAATGTCCCATCGAGCCACAATTATAACAAGCTCCGGGTGCAACATTCTGAGGGCAATTCTGGTTGCTCATCAGTGGTCTTCATGGAGGAGCATTGGGGTTATAATCCCTTGGTCCAAACCTCAGATCTTGGTACAATGTGCTACTTGAGGCTGTACTTCTTGTGTTTGGTACACAGCCTCTTTGTCCTCGTCTTGGCTCCATCCTGGAACCCAATCAATTTGCTACACCGGGAATGCATTACGAGTATTGCATTTTGTGTTTGCGTGGCCTGATTTGCCACATGCGGTGCACCATACATTCAATCTCCCAAATGTTGGGGCTTTCCTTCTGTCTTTGGCCCCAATCATCTGGATCTTGAAATCCAAAAACTCCTTGATGAGGGCATTTAGCTTGGTATCCGCCTTATTTACACTCTTTGCTGGAGGTAAGTAAAGTTTGTTCCCGCAGAGATATGAGTCAGAAATGTCCAAATACAAAGTCAAAGTAACAATTGCAGTTCTTCTTGGTTGCATCTTTAATCTCTTAGGTAGAAACCACACCCAGAAGAGAGTAACAAGCACTGACTTGCAGTCTTGTCACAAATTAATACTCCATAATCACCGCTCTATCAATTCTTTCCAAACAATTTTGATTGTGATGATTCGGGCTCTCCTAAAAATGGCACTTCATTGCAAAACTACTTCACCGTAGAATTGTGTTCCACCCCTCCACTGAAGGCACAACTTCCTTGATCAAAATTGCTTCACATCAATTTTGCAATGCACTCACAAATGCAGAATACTAACAACACTACAATTCCTCTCAGATTTGTCAAGGCATTGCTTTGATTGCACTTCACTCAAGATCAAACACACAGAATTAAGATCAAGGCTACGGAATCCAACATCCAACAAGCACATTGACTTGCACTTCAAATTTCTCCACACACTCACAAACATAATCACAAAGTTGATACTCAGAATCAAGCTTAAGTGATGAGCATTGATTCACAGCACTTTGCTTTATCTATTCGCAAAATTATGAGCACTGAACAACATAATACTGCAAATGCCACTCTTAAGTAGTGAAGCAATCAATAGTTCTAACAACTATACCGTTCTACAACAACTCTTCTAACCTGCAGATCCAAAATGTCAATGCACCCCTTCATATTTGCCTCTTCAAATCTCAAAACTTTTACTAATCCGATCCCATGTCTACTTTTTCATCGGCTTTCAAACCCAAACCCAAAGTAACTTTACTTCCTACTACTTTGTCCTTGGGTTTCATAACTCCTACATCTTCTACCAGATCTAGCAATTCTCTTTCTTGATCTGAAATTACACTTGTGGGTAACCCTTCTAAACCTTCATCTCTTGACCCACTATTCTCCAATGTCTCCGATGGTAACTCAGAAGACATCTGCACTCCTATATTATCTACTTTGGGTTTGGCTCTAACATCCTTCCGAAGTTTATCTATCTCCAACTTTCCTAATTTTAATCTAATCGTGATATTATCTTCTACCTCTAATATCTTTCTATCTACACGAGTCCTGAGACTTATCAGCAGCGCATTCAAATCGGTATCTTTTGCCTGTCTTTGCCTGTCTCTTGCACCAACAATTTCAACTTGTGCAGCCTTGTCTCTTCAATTCGAACACTACACTCTATACTCAGCATTGTGCTCATCCTGAGGACACTCTCCTTCAATGGCGCCAATTGCATTTTTCTTTCTCACTCTTGATCTACAAGCCAATCCTCCCTATACATTGCCAACTTTGCTTTGAACTTGGCTTTCACCATTTCCTTCTCCTTCTCCTTCTGTACAATCTTCTCCTCCTAATTACAAAGTAACTCTTGTAATCTTTCTTCTTCCCTATATTGTGTTGCTAACTCTCTTTGCCAGAGTTGCTTCTTCTCTTCTACACTCTCCATTGCCCTATTGAGCTCTTGTTCCTTTGTTGCTACCCTCGCCATAGCATGGATAAGTTCTACTTGTGAATCAGCAAACTGTTGCTTCAAAATCTCATATTTTGCTACTTGCCTTTCCCTTACTATGTCACTCTTCTTAACAAGCTCTTCTTAATATCTCACTTCTCTCTTCAAGTCTTCAATTACTTGAGTCTTCACTACTGCCTCCGCTCGTAGTACTTCACCTTCCTCCTCGCCTTAGGTTATGATTTTCTTCAACTCCAAGTTCTCTTCTTCTAATCTTGCTAAGACCTGCAACACAGTCTTCACTTCTGGACAAGTTGCTTGCATTTCCTTCTTCTTGTGCTCCAATTTCATCAGTAGTGGACACACAACCTCCCGCAAGTACTCTACTCCATCACTTGCCACTACCTCCTCTTGCATAGCAACTTCCTTTCTCACTTTGTGTTCATCCGATACTCGCCTTCTTCTCTACAGTCTTTGTATCGGAACTAACGCCTTGCTTCCCAAGCTTTTGTTCATTCCTTCTTTTACTTTACTCGGACCGGCATTACACTTCGCCTTGCGTCTTGAGCGAACTCCCCTTTGAATGGCAATCTTCTTTTCTTTGGCCTTGGGTATCTCATCTTCCAACGTCATATTGTCCTCGGCCTTGATCTCTACCTGCACTTCTTCTTTCTCCTATACAGCAATTGGCACCGACGTCATTTCTCCACTTTCATTGATGTTGCTACTCGTATCTCCACTTTGTAGCATTAGATCGGGCTCCTCCTCGCGTTCCAAATCTTTGGACTTGCACTTGGCTTCACCTTCCGAGTCTTTGTCTTTTGACTCAATCACCACCATTCCTTGCCTTGGGTTTCCTCTCCTGGTCTTCCAAGGTTTTGTCTTGTCTTCAGCTTTGCCTTGCCAACTTTGCTTCTTTGATTTTGGAGTACTTGCTTCTATCTCCACATTCTTCCCCGTCTTCTTGTTGTACTCGTCTGTGCTTCTGATTTGTAGGATGTACTATTGCTCCTCCACATCGACTTCCCTTTGTAAATTGGGATGGAAATGCAACACCATTCTACTGTGCTCCACCAAGTTCCTCAAATTTAACCCAAAGTAGAAATGGGCTGCAAACTGCATGATGTAATGTGGAGGCAATTTATCCCGCGAATTCCACACCATTTGTCACGTTCTCCCATGGAAACACCTCACCCAATTGATTGGTTCTCTTGCAAACAATTTGTGAAAGAACACCACTTGGTGTTTCATCACATAGGTTGTTCTCTCCGGCTTCAGGATGGCCATCATAGTACTCACAATTCCCCTCTTGACAGGATCTATATAACTCTCCACCTTGTATCCATTCTTCATCCGTTTTGACAAGAATGCATCTCTCACTTCTTGGGTTTCTTTGGCTATCTCTCCCTTCCCCAAGAACATGGCACCCTACTCCGTGCTTGCTTCCTTCCCAAGTACTAATCTCCAATCCGACTCTATCTAACAAGCCGGATTTCCTCTCTTCCCTTCTTCCTCGGGCCCATTGAGACACTTGCTCTCAATGATCTCAGTCATGAAACCTAGAAAACTAACATTCCAGTTCCATGCCAAGAATGTAATCCAAAGTCAGCTCAAGATTTCTATTCTTGTGATTACATCTAACCTTCAAATTGCATGATTCCTCACTGCAAATTTGGAGTTCTTCTTTCCTCCTCCCATCTCTCTTGCTTTCTCACTGTCTCTCAGTTTCACTCTTTTGACTTCTCCTTTACACACTAGCGCGTCTCCAACTCTATCTCCCTTCCCACGATCACATGTAGGACAACTTCTCAACGGCAAAGGAAAATTGCTCGACATTGCTTTGTTGCAAGCTTGATTTTTATAGAGTGGCAGTTTCTTTGTCTCTCTTCAATTTGAGTTTCTACCAAGAAATCACACCTCCTGCATGCACCTGTCACTGTAAATCGTACTGCGCAAGTATGGGCCGCCGGTTTTGAATGGTCCCTTCTTGAATTTCTCGCCCCTATGAAAGGTTGTTTGATAGACTTTGCCTTGGGTTGAGCTCCTCCCAATACAAAGACTCCTTACTTTGGGTTGTATGCTGACACTGCATTTCTGAGTACTTTGTCTTATGACCCAAAGTCACTTTACTTTGGGTTTCATCCCGAAGACTCTTTTCTTTGCCTTCTTCGGCCATACACGCGCAATCCAACTTCTCTCTACACTTCTTCTTCTCTATTTTGAAAAAAAAATGTAGGCACCATAGCAGCTAAGTTCAGCCCTCAAGAAAGTAAGGGCGATGACCAAGAAAGACTTGCCTGCAATTTATCGTATTGAACAGGAAGATTTGGGATCTCCCAAGGTGGATGCAGAGATAGCAGGCTGTATGATCACATCCATACCCATTGATTTGGGGTTGGGTGTGAATGTCATGATAGAAAACACTGCACATCGACTGGGGTACACAACGTTTTAACCAACACCCCGAATTCTGAAGTTTGCGGATCAAACCAGGAGATGGCCCTTGGGCATGCTGTTGAATATCACTATGATTAAAGGAGGGGTGCCCTTCAAATTAAATTACATTGTGTTATGACTAGTAACCAAAACCGGCTACCCTCTCTTGATTGGAAGACCCTGGTTGTACAGTGCCTAGGTCATGGTAGATTGGCACTAGCAAAAATTATGATTTAAAGACATCTTGTCTAAAGAGCAAAAGTTGGTGACTGTGAGTTGGACGAAGGTTCCTCATCTTGGAGAAACTACTTCGTCAGAAGATGAAGATGAATCCGAAGATACATCATCTTCCAAGGACTCCAAAGACTACGTCCAAGTTAATTATTTGGAATGCTACGAGGTGGAGGTCAAAGACAAAGACCCATACGACATTGCCTTAGGTGAACAAGACTTGGAGGAAGGGGGTTTGACAGCAGTACATCTTGGATTGAGCCAAGTAAGTCACGTAGAAGGTGTCATTAACCCCGATGACCGTCAAGATATGATCTTGACTAAAGAAATTTTTTTAAAGATTTCAAAGACAGTCACCGCAGAGGAGTTGGAAGGATACACTGCCCTGTTTATAGAGTTCCATGATGTATATGCCTGGTCTATTGATCAAATGCCGGGAATTCCACGAGAATTTAGAGAGCACCGGATTGATTTGGTTGAAGGTGCAGTTTTGGTTTGGCATAGACAATACCGCCTGAACCCAAAGTACTCCTTCTTGGTGAAAGACAAAATTGATAAGTACATAGGAGTCAGAATAATTTTCCTTGTTCTAAGGAGTGAGTGAGTTTCCCCCATTGTCATCGTTCTAAAGAAGAAGACAGGGAAAATTCAAGTTTGACAAGATTTTTGCAAATTGAAGGTAGGCACCCGAAAGGACCATCATCCTTTATCGTTTATAGATGCAATTCTGGACCAAGTAGCTGGTCATCCGTGTTATAGCTTTCTCGATGGGTTTTCAAGGTACAATCAAGTATCCATTTGAGAAGAGGACAAGGATTAAACCACATTCACGACATATTGGGGCACTTTTTCTTACAATTAAATGCCCTTTGGGTTGTGTAATGCTCCCGCTACTTTCCAACGGATGATGAACTCAACATTCAAAGATTTTCTGCACAAATTTGTGGAAGTCTTCATTGATGATTTTTGTGGGTTTGGGCAAGGAGATGTATATTTAGATTACCTTCATCAAACCTTTGAAAAGTGTTGTTTGGCCGGCTTGTCATTACACCCAGAGAAATGCTTCTTTGCAATGAAGGAGGGAATTCTTTAGGAGCATTGGGTGTCAAGCCAAGGTATTGAAGTTGATGTCAAAAAGATTAAAGTAATTGCAGCTTTGGAATCCCCAAAGAACATCTGGGAGCTGAGAGCCTTCTTGGGACATGTTGGATACTATAGACTCTTTGTGTCAAATTATGTGGTGCTTGCTGCACCACTTACAAAGCTTTTGAAGAAATCCAAAGACTATCTGTGGGAAGCAAATCAAGAAGAAGCTTTCCAGGTGTTGAAGAAGAAACTGGTTGAAGCACCAATTATGAGGGCCCCAAATTGGGACGTCCCTTTTCATGTATATGTGGACACTTCGTCCATGGCCATTGGAGTCATCTTAAGTTAGAAGGACGAGAAGAAGGACTACTCGGTATATTACGCCAGCCGACAACTATCAGTCTCAAAAAAGAACTATTCAACGACTAAACGAGAAGCACTCGGAATGATGTATGCCTGCAAGAAATTTTGCCACTACCTGTTGGGATACATATTTGTCTTCTATGAGGACCATTATGCACTGCAACACTTGGTCAAGAAGGCAGATTTGTCTAGGCAAATTGCATAATGGATCTTATTGTTACAAGAATTTACATACAATGTACAAGTAAGGAAGAGAGCTTTGCATTTAAATGCGGACTTCTTATTCAGGTTAGAAACTCAAGGCCAAGATTTGGAAATCAATGATCGGTTTCCTGATGAAGAGCTATATCATTTAATGGCTGTTCAAAGTATGCGGTATGGCAGTTGCATATGTGCTATTGTCCTGAGGGGCTGGATCCGGAACAAAGGGTAGTCTTTCTATGGAAAATGGGACAATACCAATTGAAACACAACATTTTGTTTGAAATGGGCAAAGATGAAGTACTTTGGAGATGTCTGGAAGCATACGAAGTAGGAGGAGTCATCAAATCCTTACACTCAAAAGCATCGGGAGGACACTATGCCCTGAAAAATATAATGAAGAAAATCCTTTTGGTAGGGTATTGGTGGCCTATGATGTATAAAGATACTCATGCCTATATTTGGAGTTGTGATGCTTGTCAAAGAACGGGGAAACCGATGGCGATGTCCTAGTGGCCTTTGAAACCAATTTTGCCTCTGGCTCCATTTGAGAAATGGGGTATTGATTTTGTGGGACCTATTCAACTAGTAACCCATGTCACGAGGAAGACGTATATCTTAATATGTACCGATTATGCCACCAAGATGGTAGAAGCAGAGGCAACACGGAGAGATGATGCAGAGATAGTGGCAGAATTTTTAGGAGAAAAATTCAGAAGCAAATCTCCTTCACGTATAGCCATAGGCTTGATATGCTTATCGTGCCTGACTTTCCTTTGTGCTTGTACTTCCTTTGTGGTTTGCATTGCATTGTCTCTTTTCTCTTCTAACCACATCAGTTGATGAATCCAAGATCCTGACTTTCTTCCTCCGACAATCGTTCAGAAAATTTTTTCTGACTTTCTTCCTCCGACAGTCAAAGTTGAAATTGACTAAAGAATGACTGCAATTTGGGGTAATATAAGATTGTGACTGTGCAAGGACAAGTTAAATGTGCCGAGTAAATTTCCAATCCCTTTGAGTAGTCGCTATGTAGTAATGCGTGTCCAGAAGCCCATCGAGAGTGAAATTTTCCAAAATCCTGAGGGAGTTAGAGTGTCTCATCTAGGAGAGGGTATCATCTTCCAGCATCGTAGAACAAGAGAACACATTATGGCAAAGAAGGTGGCCAATGCGCTGACGGTGCGAGGTTTTGCAATCCAAAGATTAGATGTTGTAGCTAGAATTGAAGTCTTGACTAGACTTTGTATTACTTTCTTAGCATGGAACTGGAATTTCAGTTTCCCGGGAGTGATGGCAGAAATTGCTGCCAGTAATTGTGAGGAGGGTCCCGAGGTGGAAGGGAAGAGAGGCAATCCGGCTCGATAGATTGAGTCAGATTAGAGGTTAGTATTGGGGAGAGAAGCAAGAGAGCCAATGGGGATCACCTTCTATTGGAAGTGTGATGCTACAGAGGAGATGGCAGACATTTGCAACTCATTTTTTGCTCCAAGAACAACAAATGGATACAAGGTGGAGTCCTATTGAGATTCGATTTGAAGAAGCATTGTGGAGGCGATGATGGCTATGTTCAAGCCAGAATGAACCACCTATGTGAACATGCAGCAAGCCGTCTTCTTCCACCAAATGTTTGCAGGAGTTCCAGTGAATTGGGCAAAGTGCTTCCACCACCAAACAAGGCAGATGGTGATTAATTTAAGAGAGCACACTTAGAGTAGATTAAGCTATGGAGACAATATTGGTCTCTTAACAAAATCTCTATCACTTCATGCTTAGTTTCTAGATATAGATTAACAATACCCCCAAGTTCTAGCTCTAGTAGTGTTGGTGTATCAAGTTGAGGTGCACTAGTTAAAGATAGTGCTACTACAAGTGGACGTATTGCTACAAGAGATAATTGTGGTGCCCACATTTTTTGCTTTTTTCTGTTTTGTTAGCATTTGGAGAAGGAAGCTAAATTACAAGGGAAAGAATGGATGGGAGTGTCTTTGGAGGGAATCCGAAGAAGTTGACTTTGGGTCAGAGAACAAAAATACTCAAAAGGGGAGTGTGAAGAGACAAGTCCAAAGATCATCATCTTTGGATTGGGAAGCAAAGGCCAATACAAAGACTGTTTAACAACCGTTCTATGTGGCAAGAAAGTACACTTCAAGAAATGGCAGAGGCAGAAGAAGCATGTCTTGACAATGACTGGACATCAACACACAAAAGAAGGGGGAGTTGATTTTGAAATTGACTGAAGAATGACTACAATTTAGGGTAATATAAAATTGCAATTACACAAAAAGTTGAATATGTCAAGTAGATTTTTTGTTCTTTTGAGTAGTTGTCCAGTAGTAATGCGTGTCAACAAGCCGATTGAGAGTGAAATTTTCTGAAATCTAGAACGGGTTAGAGTGTCTTGTCCAAGAGAGGAAATAGTCTTCTAGTGCCAAAGAACGAGAGAGAAAATCATGGCAAAGAAGGTCAAGAACACCCTCGCAATAAGAAATTTTGCAATTTGGATGTTGGATGTCATAGCAAGGATTGAGGTCTTGAATAGACTTTGTATTACTTTCTTATCGTGGAATTGGAATTTTAGTTTCCCAAGAGTCATGGCAAAGATAACTACCAGTAAGTGTGTGGAAGGTACTGAAGTTGAGGGGAAGAGAGGAAATCCGGCTCGATGGTTGAGTCAGATTGGACATTAATGTTGGGGAAGGAAGTAGGAGAACCGACGGGGATCACCTTCTATCGGAAGTGTGATGCTGCAAAGTAGACTGCGGACATACGCAATTTGTTTTTTCTCCATGTACAATGAATGGTAACAAGGTGGAGTCCTATTGGGACCCAATTAAACAAATTATAGTAGGGACAATAATGGCAATGTTCAAACCAGAAAGAACAACTTACATGAACATGCAGCAAGCAGTCTTTTTTCCACCAGATGTTTGCGGGAGTGAAGGTGAATTAGGTAAAGTGTTTTCACCAGCAAACAAGGCAAATAGTTGTCAATTGGAGGACAACTTCACCTCCACATTATTTTGCATTGTTTGTAGCACATTTGTACTTTGGGTTGAATTTGCTGACAATGGAGGAGAGGCATTGCATGGTATCACATTTTCATCCTAATTTGAGACGGGAAGCGGATGAAGAAGAATGATAATACATGGCACATTTGCAAGCTAGTGATGATCACTTCTTGAGAACATGAAAATGGGGGATGGAAGAAGTCATATGCCCAAAGACAAAGAAGCGGAATAAACCCAAAGTAGAGTTACCTCTAGCACAAAGAAAGACCCAAAGACTTGTTAAGTGGGTAAGAATGCAGTGAAAGAAGAACCTTTGGAAACAAAGTTTGAAAGGGAGATAGAGTCTAAAGGAGAAGACTCAAAAGAAGCCAAACTCACATTACAAAGTGGGGAATCCAAAAGTAAGAGTGAGGGTGAAGATGAAGTTCAGCAGTCGGCTGAAGCAGAAGAGGATGAAGCTTTTCATGTAATGATTGACAATATACCAGGAAATGCAATTTGGTGTGTAGCCCTAGTCATGGAAGAGAAGGGGGCTGAGCGATAGAAGGAGTACCAAGTTCAGCAAGTAAGGAGAAGGAAGCTCGGAAGTAGTATCACTGAAGATACAAAGATCAAGACTTTGGAAGAAGGAGCCGGCAGAAGAGGCAAAGTACAAAGATGGGGCCGAAGATGAAGAGAAATTTGGAGGAATACAATATTTATTGCATGTTGTAACTCCATTGTTGGGGTTGTTAAAAGAGCACCAGAAGGTAATCCCACACAATCTTATAAAGGTGATGAATGAGTTGCAGGTGGTGAAGTATCTGCTGGTTGAAGTAAAGGGCTTGCAAGAGCGTGTAACCTGAAGAGACGAGGAATTTGAAGAGCTTTGGGTGGATACAGTCTTGAAGACAAAGAATTTCAAGAATTTGCAAGAGAGTTTTGAGGCAAGAAGGAGAGAAATGCAAAGTCAAGCCAAAGAGTTGAAGGGGCAGATGATGTTGCTGACCAAGATGAAAGAGGAGGCCAGTGATGTGCACATCAAGAGTATTCATGTAAAAGCAATGGCAACAATGATGGAGCTAGAGTTAGAAAGAAAGCTTGAGGAAGAGTGCAGCCGGGAAGGATCAAGCATGGCAAAGAGAGTTGGCGGTTAGTGTGGTGCCCAAATTTTTTTGTTTATTTTGAAATAGAGAAGAAGAAGTGTATAGAGAAGTCGGATTGTGCCTGTATGGCCAAAGAAGGCAAAAAAAGAGTCTTTAGGATGAAACCCAAAGTAAAGTGACTTTGGGTCATAAGGCAAAGTACTCGGAAATGCCCTGTCAGCATACAACCTGAAGTAAGGAGTCTTTGTATTGGGGGGAGCTCAACCCGAGGCAAAGTCAGTCTAACAACCTTTCATCGGGGCAAGAAAGGACTGTTCAAAACTGGCGGCCCATACGTGTGAAGTACGATTGACAGTGACAGGCGCATGCAAGAGGTGTGATTTCTTGGTAGAAACTCAAATTGAAGAGAGACAAAGAAAGCGCAACTCTATAAAAATCGGGCTCACAACGGAGCAATGTCAAGCAATTTTCCTTTGCTGTTGAGAAGTTGTCTTGCAGGTGATTGTGGGAAGGGAAATAGAGTTGAAGACGTGCTAGTGTGTAAGGGAGAAGTCGAGAGAGTGAAACCGAGAAACAGTGAGAAAGTAGAAGAGATGAGAGGAGGAAAGAAGAACTCTAAATTTGCAGTGAGGAATCATGCAATTTGGAGGTCTTAAGCAGTGAATGTATCATGTCTTAAGCAATGAATGGGTCTCCTCCATTTTCATTGTCCCAAAGAAGAAAACAGGGAAGATCCGAGTGTGCCAAGACTTCCAAAAGTTGAACGCAGTCACAAGGAAAGATCATCATCCCTTGCCTTTTACCGATACAATTTTAGATCAAGTAGTTGGTCATCCTTGTTATAGCTTTCTCAATGGATTTTTAGGGTACAATCAAGTATCCATTCAAGAAGAGGACAAGGATAAAACCACATTCATGACCGATTGGGGCACTTTTTCTTACAATCAAATGCCCTTTGGGTTATGTAATGCTCCCTCTACTTTCCAGCGGATGATGAATTCAATCTTCAAAGATTTCCTGTGCAAATTTGTGGAAGTTTTCATTGATGATTTTTGTGTGTTTGGGCAAAGAGATGTACATTTAGATTACCTTCACCAAACTTTTGAAAGGTATCATTTTTTTGGCTTTTCATTACACTCGTAGAAATGCTTCTTTGCAATGAAGAAGGGGATTCTTCTGGGGCATCAAGTGTCAAGCCAAGGTATTGAAGTCAATGTTGAGAAGGTTAAGATAATTGCAGCTTTGGAATCCCCAAAGAACATCCGGGAGTTGAGAGCCTTCTTGGGACATGTCGGATACTATAGACGCTTTGTGTCAAATTATGTGGTGCTTGCTGCACCACTAGCAAAGCTTCTAAAGAAATCCGAAGACTATATATGGGAAGAAAATCAAGAAGAAGCTTTCCAGGTGTTGAAGAAGAAATTGGTTGAAGCACCAGTTATGAGGGCCCCAAATTGAGACATCCCTTTTCATGTATATGTGGACACTTTGTCCATGGCCATCGGAGTTGTTTTAAGTCACAAGGACGAAAAGAAGAAGGACTACCCGGTGTATTATGCCAGCCGACAACTTTCAGTTTCTGAAAAGAACTATTTGACGACTGAAAGAGAAGCACTCGGAATGGTGTATGCCTGCAAGAAATTTTGCCATGATCTATTGGGATATGAGTTTGTCTTCTATGTTGATCATTACGCATTGCAACATTTGGTCAAGAAGGCAGATTTATCCGAGCAAATTGCAAGATGGATCTTGTTGTTACAAGAATTCACATATACTATACAAGTAAGGAAGGGAGCTTTGCATTCAAATGCGGACTTCTTGTCAAGGTTAGAAACTCAAGACCAGGAGTGGGAAATTGACGATCGGTTCCCTGACAAAGTGTTGTATCAATTATAGCAATGCGAAGTACAAGGTATGCAGCAGAATATCACTATTTGCATACTCTCCATTGTCCTGAAGGGATGGACCCAGAGCAGAGGGCAGTCTTTCTCAAGAAAATGAGGCTGTACTAGCTCAAACACAACATTTTATTTAAGATGGGCGCAGACGAAGTACTTTGGCGATGCTTGGAGTCATATGAAGTGAGAGGAGTGATTGAATCTTTACATTCCGAAGCATTGGGAGGACACTATGCTCTAAAGAATACTGTAAAGAAAATTCTTTTGGCTGGGTATTGGTGGCCTAGAATGTACAAAGACGTGCATGCTCATATCCGAAGGTGTGATGCTTGTCAAAGAATGGGGAAGCCGACGGCTACTTCTCAATGGCCTTTGAGACCAATTTTGCCTTTGGCCCCATTTGAGAAATGGGGGATTGATTTTGTGGGTCCCATTCAACTAGTGACCCGAGTCACAAGAAAGCAATACATTTTGGTTTGCATTGACTATGCTACCAAGATGGTTGAAGCTGAAGCAACTCACAGAGATGATGTTGAAACTGTGGTGGAGTTTTTCTTTCAAAACATCATCTCCCAATATGGGTGTCCTCTCGAATTGGTCAATGACCAAGGAACACACTTTTTGAACTTTGTAATGGAAGCATTAACCAAGTACTTTCAGATTAAACATCGGAAGACAACTCCTTACAACCCAAAAGCAAATGGCTTAACAGAAAAGGCGAATGGGTTACTTTGGAAAATTTTGAATAAGGTGACTGTCAATTATGCCTATGATTGGGATTACAAAATTACCAGCCGTGTTGTGGGCATATCAAACAAAAAAAAGATTACAACCAAAAAAACTCCATACTTCTTGACATATGGCTTGCATCCCATACTGCCGGTTGAATTTGAAGTACCAACATATCGGATTCTTTGCGAAGAACGACTGTTGGAAGAAGAAAGTCAGGATCTTTGGATTCATCAACTGATGTGGTTAGAAGAGAAAAGAGACAATGCAATGCAAACCACAAAGGAAGTACAAGCACAGAGGAAAGTCAGGCACAATAAGCATATCAAGCCTATGGCTATATGTGAAGGAGATTTGCTTTTGTTATATGACAATTGCCAAATATTTTTTCCAGGCAAGCTGCATTTAAGGTAGATGGGTCCCTATCAAGTTCTTCATCTTTATGAAAATGGGTCCATGCAGCTTGTAGACCTGGAGGGTAATCCTTTTGCCACTCGAGTAAATGGGTGGAGAGTTTGGAGATATTGGACCATAGACTCGGAAGTCTCTAAGACACCCGAGGTCTATGTTTGTAGGGACGCTCACATTTGAGGGAGGAGGTATGTGGTGCCCACATTTTTTTGTTTTTTTTCAAAATAGAGAAGAAGTGTATAGAGAAATTGGATTGCGCCTATATGGCCAAAGAAGGTGAAGAAAAGAGTCTTCAAGATGAAACCCGAAGTAAAGTGACTTTGGGTCATAAGGCAAACTACTCGGAAATGCCCTGTCAGCATACAATCCAAAGTAAGGAGTCTTCGTATCGGGAGGAGCTCAACCCGAGGCAAAGTCAGTCTAACAACCTTTTATTAGGGCAAGAAATTCAAGAAGGGACCATTCAAAACCGGCGGCCCATACGCGTGAAGTACGATTGACAGTGACAAGCGCATGCAAGAGGTGTGATTTCTTGGTAGAAAATTGAATTGAAGAGAGACAAAGAAAGCGCAACTCTATAAAAATTGGGCTCACAATGAAGCAATGTCGAGCAATTTTCCTTTGCCGTTGAGATGTCATCCTGCAGGTGATTGTGGAAAGGGAAATAGAGTTGAAGGCGCGCTAGTGTGTAAGGGAGAAGTCAAGAGAGTGAAACCAAGAGATAGTGAGAAAGCAGAAGAGATGAGAGGAGGAAAGAAGAACTCCAAATTCATAGTGAGGAATCATGCAATTTGGAGGTTAGATGTAATAGCAAGAATCAAAGTCTTGAGCCGACTTCGGATTATGTTCTTGGCATGGAACTGGAATGTTAGTTTTCCTGGTTTCATGACTAAGATCATTGAGAGCAAGTGTCTTGATGGGCCCAAGGAAGAAGAGAAGAGAGGAAATCCGGCTTGCTGGACAGAGTCGGATTGGAGATTAGTACTCGGAAAAGAGGTAGGCACAGAGTAGGGTGCCATGTTTTGGGGAAGGGAGAGATAGCCAAAGAAACCCAAGAAGTAAGGGATGCATTCTTGTCAAAGCGGACAAAGAATGGATACAAGGTTGAGAGTTACAAGGATCTAGTGAAGAGAGGGATCATGAGTGCTCTCATGGCCATCTTGAAGCCGGAGAGAACGACGTATGTGATGAAACACCAAGCATTGTTCTTTCACAAATTGTTTGTAGGAGAACCAATCAATTGGGCGAGGTGCTTCCATGGAAGGACGTGACAAATGGTGTGGAATTTGTGGGATAAGTTGCCTCCACATTACATCGTGTTGTTTGCAGCACACTTTTACCTTGGGTTGAATTTGCTCAACTTGGCGGAGCAAACTCGAATGGTGTTGCATTTCCATCCCGACTTAAGAAGAGAAGTTGATGTAGAGAAGCAGCGGTACATCCTTCAAATCCAAAGCACAGATGAGTACTATAAGAAGACGGGGAAGAATATGGAGATAGAAGCAAGTACTCCAAAATTGAAGATGCAAAGTCGGCAGGCCAAAGCCAAAGACAAGACCAAACCTCAGAAGACAAGGAGAGGAAACCCGAGTTGAGGCATGGTGGTGATCAAGTCAGAAGACGAAGACTCGGTGGGTGAAGCCGAGTGCAAGTCTGAAGACTTAGAATGCGAGGAGGAACCCAAGATAATGCTAAAAAGTGGAGATACAAGTAGCAACAGCAATGAAGGTGGAGAAATGACGTTGGTGCCAACTGCTGCAAAGGAGGAAGAAGAAGTGCAGGCGGAGATCAAGGCCGAGGATAACATGAAGTTGGAGGATGAGATACATGAGGCCGAAGAGCATAAGATCGCAATTCAGAGGGGAGTTTGCTCAAGATGCAAGGCAAAGTGTGAGGCAGGTCCAAGTAAGGTGGAAGAAGAAGTGAATGAAAGCTCAGGACGTGAGGCGTCAATTCTGATACAAAGACTGCAGAGACAAAGGCGAGTATCAGGCAAACAAGAAGTGAGAAGGGAGATTGAGACGCAAGAGGAGATAGTTGCGAGTGATGGAGTGGAATACTTGCGGGAGATCGTGTGTCCACTATTGGTGAAATTGGAGCATCGGAAGAAGGAAATGCAGTCAACTTATCCAAAAGTGAAGACTGTTTTGTAGGTCTTATTGAGATTAGAAGAAGAGAACTCGGCGTTGAAGAAAATCATAACTCAAGGTGAGGAGGAAAGTGAAGTACTGCAAGCGGAGGCAGTAGTCAAGACTCAGGTAATTGAAGACTTGAAGAGAGAAGTGGTATATTGAGAGGAGCTTGTTAGGAAGATGACATAGCGAGGGAGAGACAAGTAGCAGAGTATGAGATTTTGAAGCAGCAGTTTGCTGATTCAAGAGTAGAACTTATCCATGCTATGGCAAGGGTATCAGCGAAGGAACAAGAGCTCAATAGAGTCATAGACAGTGTAGAAGAGAAGAAGCAACTCTGGCAAAGGGAGTTGGCAGTAAGATATAGGGAAGAAGAGAGGTTACAAATGTTACTTTGTAATCAGGAGGAGAAGATTGAACAAAAGGAGAAGGAGAAAGAAACAGTGAAAGCCGAGTTCAAAGCAGGGTTGGCAATGTACAAGGAGGATTGGCTTGCAGATTGAGAGCAAGAAAGAAAAATGTGATTGGAGCCATTGAAGGAGATTGTCCTCAGGATGAACGTAATGTTAAGTATAGAGGCCAGCATTTGTATTGAAGAAATGAGGCTGCACAAGTTGAAATTGTTGGTGCAAGAGACAAGGTGAAGACAGGCAAAAGACACTGATTTGAACGCGTTGTTGATAAATCTCAGGACTTATGTAGATAGGAAGATATTAGAGGTAGAAGATAATATTGCGATTAGATAAGACTTAGTAAAGTTAGAGATAGGCTAGCTTCGGAAGGATGTTAGAGCCAAACCCAAAGTAGACAATGTAGGAGTGCAGATGACATCGGAGTTACCAATAGAGACATTAGAGAAGAGTGGATCAGGAGATAAGGAGTTAGATAAGTTACCCACTAGTGGAATTTTAGATCAAGAAAGAGAATTGTTGGATTTGGTAGTAGAATTAGAAGTTGTGAAACCCGAAGACAGAGTAATAGGAAGTAAATTTACTTTGGGTTTGGGTTTGAAAGCCAATGACAAAGTAGACATCGGATTGGATAGTAACAGTTTTGAGATATGAAGAGGCAGATATGAAGAAGTGCATTGTCATTTTAGATCTGCAGGTTAGAGGAGTTGTTCTAGAACGGTATAGTTGTTAGAACTATCGATTGCTTCACTACTTAAGAGTGGCATTCACAGTATTATGCTTTTCAGTGCTCATAATTCTGAGAATAGATAAAGTAAAGTGCTATGAAGTAGTGCTTGTTGCTTGAGCTTGATTCCAAGTATCAACGTTGTACTTGTGTTTGTGAGTGTGTGGAGAAATTTGAATTGCAAGTTAGTGTGTTTGTTGGATGTTGGATTCCACAACCATGATCTTCATTCTGTGTGCTTGATCTAGAGTGAAGGGCAATCAAATCAATGCCTTGACAGATCTGAGAGGAATTGTAGTGTTGGTAGTATTCTGCATTTGTGAGTGCAGTGTGAAGTTGATGTGAAGCAATTTTGATCAAGGAATTTGTGCCTTCAGTGGAGGGGTGGAACACAATTCTGAGGCAAAGTTGTTTTGCAGTGAAGTGCTATTTTTGAGAGAACCTGACTCATCACAATCAAGATTGTTTGGAAAGATTTGTTGGAGTTGTGATTACGGAGTGTTAATTTGTAACAAGACTGCGAGTCAGTGCTTGTTACTCTCTTCTGGGTGTGGTTTCTACCTGAGAGATTAAAGACGCAACCAAGAAGAATTGAAATTGTTACTTTGACTTTGTATTTAGACATTTTTGACTCATATCTCTACAGGAACAAACTTTACTAACCTGATTACCGCAAAAGTGATATTTGCCAAGTTGTCACAGTTAGACATCAAGAAGAAGAAAGATTGAGAGAGTTGGTACAAAGTGTTGAGTTACAAAGTTCTCAGTTGCGGAGGAGAAGAAGATGCTCATTGCTGAGTACAAAGACAAGTTGAAGATGTACCGAGAAGAGTTAAAGGCAGAGTGATCTTGAGGGTATGAGTCAGAATTGGTAGGAGAAGTTGTGGGAAAATTCAGAGCAATGCTGAGCACGGAGGTTGAAGGAAGATTGGAAGAGCAAGACTACACAAGTTAAAGTTGGTTGTGCAAGAAACTCAGAAGAGAAGAGCTAAAGATGTTGATATGAACACTTTATTAATCCGATTGAGGGAGCGAGTAGATAGGAAGATGTTAGAAGTAGAAAACAATGTCAATCTCAAATTAGATTTAATGAATTCAAAGTTAGAGAGAATTAGGAGTAGTGTGATAGAGGAGAATTCAGGTGTCTTTGGATTTAACATTTGACAATTTAGAGAAGAGTGGATCAAGAGATAAGGAATAAGATAGATTACCCATGAGTTCAATTGTTGTTCCTAGTGAAGAAGTAGTAGAAATAGTAACAAATTTGGTAGTTGTAGATATATCCAAAGAAGGAGAAATAGTAAGAAGATCATCAGGTTTGAAAGCCAATGAGGAGATTGACACCGGATTGGAGTAGAAACAAATTGAGATTTGAAGAGGCAGATATGAAGAGGTGCATTGTCATTTTGGATTTGCAGGTTAGAAGAGTTGTTGTAGAACGGCATAGTTGTTAGTAACTGTCGTTTGCTTCACTATTTAAGGGTGGAATTTGCAATCTTATGTTGTTTAGTATTCATATTTCTAAAGATAGATAAAGTAAAATGATGATTTCAATGCTCGTCGCTTGAGCTTAATTCCAAGTGTCAACTTTGTGTGTGTTTGTGAGTGTGGGCAGAATTTCAAAGTGCAAGTTAGAATGTTTGTTGGATGTTGGATTCCATAGCCTTGATCTTCATTTTGTGTGTTTGATCCTAAGTGAAGTGCAATTGGAGCAATGCCTTGACAGATTTGAGAGAAATTGTGGTGTTGGTAGTATTCTACATTTGTAAGTGCAGCGCAGTGTTGATGTGAAGCAATTTTGATTGAGGAAGTTATGCCTTTAGTGGAAGGATGGAACACAATTTGAGGTGAAGTTGTTTTGCAGTGAAGTGCTGTCTTTGGGAGAATCTGAATCATCACAATCAAGATTTGTTTGGACAGAATTTGCTATGTTGTGATTATGGGTGTACGTATTTGTGACAAGTTGTCAAGATTGTGAGCTTGTTACTCTCTTCTGGGTGTGGTTTCTACCTGAGAGATTAAAGACGCAACCAAGAAGAACTACATGTTATTGTTTGGCTTTGTATTTGACCAATTTTGAATCTTATCTTTGCCAAAATGATCTGTACTTACTTGATTACCACAAAAGTGATATTTGGCGGGTTGTCACATGATTTTTGGTGCCACTGCCAGAGATACAAATCTCAAAAGTGGAAGAATATGAATCCAATTTTGAAATTGGGTATCAAAGCAATTTGAATGTCTGCATTGAGAGAAAAATGGGAAGAGAGAGTTCAAAGACAAACATTGCAGTGTGAAGAAGAAGAACGCCTGAAGATCCACTCCACTTTTGATGAAACCAAACAAGAGGCATTGGACTTTCAACTTCTTCACAAAGTGCAAAAAGTCTTGCAAGAACTTGACCAAAAGAAACACAAAGGCGGTTGGCAAGGCTACTTTGCATCTCCATCTTCCAAGAAGAAGAAAGACTCGAGCAGGCAGACATATTCATTACAATCCACTACACCAACTTCCCCTAAAGCTATAAAGGAAGTTGCATTTCTAACAACTTTGTTCAAGAAAAGACAACATAGACACTAATGGAAGAAGAGTGTCAACACCTCCTATGCACAATTCCTTGATTGTCTTGAAGGAATTTTGAAGATCACTCCGAAGGTGTTGAACCTGATTCTTCCACTCCGGTTGAAGTCAACACACTCAAAGAAGAAATTTTTGAGGAAGACCCTATTGTGAACTTGACTAATTAGAACCTGTGACAACTCGGCAAATATCACTTTTGCGGTAATTGGGTAAGTAAAGTTCGTTCCCGTAGAGATACAAGTCAGAAATGTCCAAATACAAAGCAAAGTAACAATTTTAGTTCTTCTTGAGTTCTTCTTTAGTCTCTTAGGTAGACACCACACCCAGAAGAGAGTAACAAGCATTGACTCGCAGTCTTGTCACAAATTAACACTCCATAATCACAACTCCATCAAATCTTTCCAAACAATCTTGATTGTGATGATTCAGGCTCTCCCAAAAACGGCACTTCACTGCAAAATGACTTCGCCTCAGAATTGTGTTCCACCCCTCCATTGAAGGCACAACTTCCTCGATCAAAATTGCTTCACATCAACTTTGCACTACACTCACAAATGCAGAATACTACCAACACTACAATTCCTCTCAGATCTATCAAGGCATTGCTTCGATTGCACTTCACTCAGGATCAAACACACAGAATGAAGATCAAGGTTGTGGAATCCAACATCCAACAAGCATTCTGACTTGCACTTCAAATTTCTCCAAACACTCACAAACACAATTGTGAAATTGATACTCGGAATCAAGCTCAAGCGACGAGCACTGCTTCACAGCACTTCGCTTTATCTACTCTCAGAAATAATGAGCACTAAACAACAACTTCCTGCGAATGCCACTCTTAAATAGTGAACAAATCGACAATTCTAACAACTATACTGTTCTACAACAACTGTTCTAACTTGCAGATCCAAAATGACAATGCACCTCTTCATAACTGCCCCTTCAAATCTCAAATTGGTTACTAATCCAATTCGATGTCTACTTCTTCCTCGGCTTTCAAACCCAACCCCAAAGTAATCTTACTTCCTACTACATTTTCCTCGGGTTTCACATCTCCTACATCTTCTACCAGATCCATCAATTCTCTTTCCTGATCTGAAATTGCACTAGTGGGTAATCTATCTTACTCCTCATCCTTCGACCCACTCTTCTCTAATGTCTCTGAGGGCAACTCCGAAGACATTTGGATCCCGATGTTATCTACTTCGGGTTTTGCCTTAACATCCTGCCAAAGCTTTTCTAACTCTATTCTCACTAAGTCTAATCTAATTGTGATATTGTCTTCTACTTCTAAGATTTTCCTATCTACACGAGTTCTCAATTTAATCAACAAGGCATTCAAATCTGTATCTTTCGCTTGTCTTCGCCTTGTTTCCTGCACCAACAGTTTTAACTCGTGCAATCTTGTCTCCTCAATTCGAACGCTGGCCTCTGTACTCAACATTGCGTTTACTCCGAGGACGATTTCCTTCAATGGCTCCAATCTTGTCTTGCATTCGCGTTCCTGATCTGCAAGCCATTCCCTCTGTACATCGCCAATTCTTCCTCAAATTCAGCCTTCACCGCTTCCTTCTCTTTCTCCTTCTGTGCAACCTTCTCTTCCTGATTACAAAGTAAGTCTCGTAATCTCTCTTCTTCTCTATATTTTGTAGCCAACTCTTGCTGCCAGAGTTGCTTCTTCTCCTCCATACTCTCCATCACTTGATCGAGCTCTTGAATCATCAAACTGCTGCTTCAAGATTTCATGCTCCGCTACCTGTCTCTCCCTTGCGATGTCACTCTTCCTTGCAAGATCTTCTTGATAACTCACTTCTCTCTTTAGGTCTTCGATTACCTGACTCCTCTCGACTGCTTCTGCTTGCAGTACTTCTCTCTCTTCCTCTCCTCGGGTTATACTCTTCTTTAACTCCAAGTTTTCTTCTTCCAATCTTGATAAGACCTGCAACACAGTCTTTACCTCTGGACAAGTAGACTGCATCTCCTTCTTCTTCTTCTCCATCTTCACCAACAGCGGGCATACTACCATCTGCAGGTAATCTACTCCATTACTGACAACTTCATCCTCCCACAGAGTGGTCTCTCTTCTTTCCTTGTGTTCTCCCGATACTCGCCTTCTTCTCTAGAGTCTTCATATCGGAATCGATGCCTCACTGCCCGAGCTTCCTTCTACCTCTTCCTTCACTCTACTCGGTCCCGCTTCACACTTTGCCTTACGTCTCGAGTGAATTCCTTGCTATACTGCGATCTTCTTCTCCTCACACACTGGTACTTCGTCTTCCAGCGCCGCATTGTCTTTGGTTTCTACTTTGGCTTGCATTTCTTCTTCGTATTCTTCAGCCACAGGTACCAATGTCATCTCTCCTCCTTCCTCACTGTCACTGCTCGTATCTCCACTTTGCAATGTTAGCTCAGGTTCCTCCTCATGGTTCAAGTCCTCCATCTTGAGCTCGGCTTCGCCTTCTGAGTCTTCATCTTCTGACTCAATCACCACCATTCCTCGCCTCGGGTTATTTTTCTACATTTTCCAAGGTTTCTTGTTTTCTTCGGCTTCAGCTTGCCGAGTTCTCTTCTTTGTCGGAGTACTTTCAACGACCTCCATGTTCTTCCCTGTCTTCACGTAGTAATCGTCTGTGCTCCGGATTTGGAGAATGTATTGTTGCTCCTCCGCGTCGACTTCTCTTCTCAAATCAGGATGGAAATGAAACACCATTTGATTATGCTCCGCCACATTGAGCAAATTTAACCCAAGGTAAAAATGGGTTGCAAATGGTACGATGTAGTGTGGAGGCGACTTATCCCGTAGATTCCACACCATCTGCCTTGTCCTTCCATGAAAGCACCTTGCCCAATTTATCGGTTCTCCTGCAAATAACTTGTGAAAGAACACCGCTTGATGTTTCATCACATAGGTAGTTCTCTCCGGCTTCAGGAGGGCCATTAGTGCACTCACAATTCCTCTCCTCACTGGGTCCTTATAGCTCTCAACTTTATACCCATTCTTCGTCCTCTTTGACGAGAAGGCATCTCTCACCTCCTGCGTTTCTTGGGCTATCTCTCCTTTCCCCAAGAACGTGGCTCCCTGCTCCGAGCCTGCCTCCTTCCCCAGTACGAGTCTCCAATCCAACTCTGTCCAGCGAGCCGGATTTCCTCTCTTCCCTTCTTCCTCGGGACCATCAAGACATTTACTCTTGATGATTTTTGTCATGGATCCTGGAAAACTTACGTTCCAGTTCCATGCTAGAAAAGTGATCCAAAGTCGGCTCAAGACTTCAATCCTCGCTACTATATCTAATCTCCGAATTGCATGATTTCTCACTACAAATTCGGAGTTCTTCTTCCCTCCTCCCATCTCTTCTGCTTTCTTTCGGTCTCTCGATTTCTCTCTCTCGACTTCTCCCTTACGCACTAACACAAGTCCAACTCTATTTCCCTTTCCCCGATCACCTACAAGACAACTCCTCAACGGCGAAGGAAAATTGCTCGACATTTCGTCGTTGTAGTTTTGATTTTTATAGAGTTGCACTTCTTCGTCTTCCGTCGCTTCGAGTTTCTACCAAGAAATCACACCTCCGGCATGCACCTATCACTGTCACCCTACCTTTGCGCGTATGAGCCGCCAATTTTGAAATGGCCCCTTCTTGAATTTCTCGCCCTGACGAGAGGTTGTTAGACTGTCTTTGCCTTGGGTTGAGCTCCCCTCGAGCCGAAGACAATTTACTTCGTATTGTATGCTGACACGGCATTTCTGAGTACTTCACCTTATAACCCGAAGTCACTTTACTTCGGGTTTCACCCCGAAGACACTTTTTCTTCGTCTTCTTCGGCCATACAGGCGCAATCCAACTTCTCTATACACTTCTTCTCCTTTATTTTGGAAAAAAACAAAAAATGTGGGCACCACAAAACCCTTGGGCTGTCAACATGGCATCAATACTAGCCAGCCCCTTGGTCCCATCAAGTTCAAACTTACTCTAGCCAATTCCGCCAAATCAAATGATGACTTTGTTACTTGTCACTCGACATGCCTATCAAAAGTACAAGGGGACAAAACAAGACAAATATCTTGATGAATTTATCAAAGAATTCAAAGTCATCTCCTTTGCTAACAAGGAACATGACTCTACGGATTGTCTGCAAATTTTCCCAAGTTTGCTTTGAATGAAAGCTCAAAGTTGGTACACCCATGTAACCCAAAAGAGGTTCATACCAGCTGATTGGGCAGACTTACAAAATGGCTTCCTGGAATGATTCTAAGAAGTTGATTATGGTACGAGTGTCTTTGCAGCACTCAATGATTTGGACCAAGGGAAGAAAGAAAAGTTGAGAGATTACTCCGAATGGTTCATGGCCCCATTGAACCAAGTTCGGAAACAATCCGGTGTGGTGGGTTACTCTGATGCCCAAGCTATTACCTGGTTTCTTGGTGGACTTTCACCGGAGATTTGTATCTTTGCCAGGGAAAGGAATGTAACTTCCATAGGCAAAGTCCTCAAATATGTCACCCGATATGAGGCGGCTCACTCTCACTCATCCAGCAACCAAAGAAATTGGGAGAAGAAAGGTAAGAAGCCAAGAAGGAGAGCTTCTCGCAGCACATTCCCTTCTTTGGAAGAATCCTCCACATCTTCAAGTTCTTCTTCAGAATACAAAGAAGAATCAAAGCCAAGAAGAATGCAAAGATGTGGAGGAAAGAAACCAATAACACCGCCAACAAAGAATGTACCTAAGGCGGATCAGAAGTTGGAGACTCTCATTAAAGAGTTTGCAGATTTCAAGATCCAGATGATTGGGGCTAATGACCGAAGAAAGCCTCCGTCATTTGGCCAACCAAATGTATGGTGCAACACATGTGGTAAATCTGGCCATGCTAGTACAGAGTGTTTGACACACACTGCATTTCTAGTGCAACAAATTGATTGGGTTCCTGGTTGGGACCAAAGTGAGGAAGATGAGGATGTGTACCAAATCCAAGACGTATAGCTTCAAGCAAGCACATCGTATCAAGGTCCAAAGTATGGACCAAGGGAGTATAACAATAATGCTCCTCCATGAAGACCACCAATGGGCGGCCAAATAGGCCTCAAAATGTTGCATTGGGTGCTTGCTATAATTGTGGCTCGATGGGACATTGGTCTCCAAATTGTCCGGAGCCAAGAGGGCAAATTGGGTACTTTCCACTTTGTGGAAATTTTAGAGGATTGGGACATCAGTATCCGCAACCACCAACCCCGAAGCTGCTTGTAAAATATGTATAGACCCCCGTTGAGTGTGCTACTTTCCAAGTGAAAGGGGATACAAATGTAAATTGTATAACACTTGAGGAGGAGAGGCCTCAAGAAGCGAGTTCCCGCTTTAAAAGGAGAATGGCCGGACCTCAAAATTTTGAAGGTAGAGACACGTGTGGGTAAGAAAAAGAAGCACGATCCCAAAGAAGTGAGTACTACTTCTTCATCTTCATGAAAGGAAAAAACGTTACGCCCAAAAGCTATCCTTTTTGCCAAGGAGGAAAAGATTCTAGCAAAAGCTAAAGCAAAAGCCTTGCAAAAAGAAATCAATGAAGTAGTACTCAGAACGTGGGAGATGAGTTTGGAGGAGAACATGAAGACAAAGCCTCCAGTTTTTCCAATGGATGTCAAGTCCAAAGTAACGGACTTGATCCAAGCCAAAGTTGGTCAACCTAAAGAACATTGGGTCAAGGCCATCCATACTTTGATTACCATCCTAAAGTACCTCAAAGTCCAATTTGAACAAGGACAGACTTCAGACCTGAAGACAAAGGCAAAGAAGGTGAAGTAAGGAGGAGTCCTGCAATATGATATTATGGCTGATTTGGCATTTACAAGTGCTAATGTCACATTTAAGCAATTGTGGGAGGACAACAAGTTGTACAAGAAGCAGCTAAGTTCAGCCCTCAAGAAAGTAAGGGCAATGACCAAGAAAGACTTGCCCGCAATTTATTGTATTGAACAAGAAGATTTGGGATCTCCCAAAGTCGACGTGGAGATTGCAAGCTGCATGATCACATCCATACCCATCGATTTGGGGTCAAGTGTGAATGTCATGACAAAAGATACTGCACATTGACTGGAGTATACAACATTTGAACCAACATCCCAAATTCTGAAATTTGCAAATCAAACCAAAAGACGGCCCTTGGGCATACTATCAAATATCACTTTGATCATTGGAGGGGTGCCCTTCAAGTTAAATTACATTGTGTTGTGACCAGTAACCAAAATTTGGTTATCCTCTCTTGATTGAAAGACCCTAGTTGTACAATGCCCAGGTTATTGTGGATTGGCACCAACAAAAGTTATGGTTTAAGGACATTTTGTCCAAAGAACAAAAGCTGGTGACCGTTAGTTGGACAAAGGTTCCTCACCTTGGGGAGACAACTTTGTTGGAAGACAAAGATGAATCCAAAGATTCATCATCTTCATCTTCCAAAGACTCCAAAGACAAAGTCCAAGTCAATTACTTAGAATGCTACAAGGTAGAGATCAAAGACAAAGACCCATATGACATTGCCTCAGGTGAACACAACTTGGAGGAAGGAGGTTTGACTACAGTTCGGCTCAAATTAAGCCAAGTAAGCCATGTCAAAGGAGTCATCAATCTTGATGACTGTCGAGATGTTGTGTTGACCAAAGGAAAACTTTTGAAAATTTTGAAGACAATTACTTTGAAGGAGTTGGAAGAATACATTGCCTTATTTATAAAATTCCAAGATGTATTTGCCTGGTCTATTGATCAAATGCCGGGTATCCCACAAGGATTTGGAGAACACCAGATTGATCTAGTTGAAGGTGCAGTTCCGGTTTGGCAAAGACAATACCGCTTGAACCCAAAGTACTAACTCTTAGTGAAAGACAAAATTGATAAGTACTTAGGGGCCGGAATAATCTTTCTTGTCTTGAGCAGTGAGTAGGTTTTCCCCATAGTCATCATTTTGAAGAAGAAGACGGGGAAGATTTGAGTGTGCTAAGATTTTTGCAAGTTGAATGCAATAACAAGGAAGGATTATCATCCTTTGCCTTTTACTGATACAATTTTGGACCAAGTAGCCGGTCACCCTTGTTATAGTTTTCTTGATGGATTTTTAAGGTACAATCAAGTATCTATCCAAGCTGAGGATAGGGATAAAACCACATTCACTACCGAATGAGGCACGTTTGCTTACAACCAAATGCCCTTTGGGTTGTGTAATGCTCCCGCTACTTTCCAGCGAATGATAAATACAATCTTCAAGGATTTTTTGTGCAAATTTATAGAAGTCCTTATTGATGATTTTTGTGTGTTTGGGCAAAGAGATGTACATTTGGATTACCTTTGCCAAACTTTTGAAAGGTATCGTTCTGCCAGTTTGTCATTACACCCAAAGAAATGCTTCTTTGCAATGAAGGAGGGAATTCTTCTAGGGCATTGGGTGTCAAGCCGAGGTATTGTAGTTGATGTTGAGAAGGTCAAAGTTATCTCAGCTTTGGAATCTCCAAAGAACATCTGGAAGCCTTCTTGGGACATGTTGGATACCATAGATGCTTTGTTTGAAACTATGCGGTGCTCTCCTTACACTACTCCCCACCCTCGCTGCACCCCTTTCAAAGCTTCTGAAGAAATCCAAAGACTTCCTATGGGAAGCAAATCAAGAAGAAGCTTTCCATGTATTGAAAAAGAAATTGGTTGAAGCACCAGTCATGAGGGCCCCAAATTGGGATGCCCCTTTTCATGTATATGTGGACACTTTGTCCATGGCAATTGGAGTCATCTTAAGTCAGAAGGATGAGAAGACAAAGGACTACCCGGTTTATTATGCCAATTGTTAATTATCAGTTCCAAAAAAGAACTATTCAACAATTGAAAGAGAAGCGTTGGGAATGGTTTATGCCTGCAAGAAATTTCACCACTACCTGCTGGGATACAAGTTTTTCTTCTATGTTGACCATTACACATTGCAACATTTGGTCAAGAAGGCAGATTTGTCCAAGCAAATTGCAAGATGGATCTTGTCGTTACAAGAATTCACAAACACTATACAAGTAAGGAAGGGAGCTTTGCATTCAAATTCTGACTTCCTGTCCAGGTTAGAAACTCAAGACCAAGACTTGGAAGTTGATAATCGGTTTCTTGATGAAGAACTGTATCATCTAATGGCTGTTTGAAGTACAAGGTATGCGGCCAAATATCACTATTTGCATACTTGTCATTGTCCTGAGGGGCTGGACCCGGAACAGAGGGCAGTCTTCCTGAGAAAGATGGGACCATACCAATTAAAACACAACATTTTGTTTAAGATGGGCAAAGATGAAGTACTTTGGAGATGTTTGGAGGCATACAAAGTCAGAGCAATCATTGAATCCTTACACTCTGAAGCATCAGGCGGACAATATGCCCTAAAGAATATTGTGAAGGAAATCCTTTCAGCAAGGTATCAGTGGCCTACAATGTCTAAAGATACTTACGCCCATATTTGAAGTTGTGATGCCCGTCAAAGAACAAGAAAACTGATGGTGACTTCTTAGTGGCCTTTGAAACCAATTTTGCCATTGGCTCCATTTGAGAAATGGGGTATCAATTTTGTGGGTCCAATTCAACCAATGACCAAAGTCACAAGGAAGAGGTACATCTTGGTATGCACTGATTATGCTACCAAGATGGTAGAAGCAAAGGCAACACAAAGAGATGATGCAAAAATAGTTGCAGAATTTTTTTCCGAAACATCATTTCTCTTTACAAGTGTCCTTTGGAATTGGTCAGTGATTGGGGAACTCATTTTTTGAACTCTATGGTAGAAGCATTAACCAAGTCCTTCCAAATTGAACATCAAAAGACAACTCTCTACAATCCAAAAGCGAATGGACTAACAGAGAAGGCCAATGGATTGTTGTGTAAAATTTTGAACAAGGTGACAATCAATTATGCCTACAACTAGGACATGAAGTTACTTGTAGCTTTGAGGGCATATATAACAATTGAAAAGATCACTACCAAGCAAACTCCCTATTTCCTGACATACGGATTGCATCCCATAGTACCAGTTGAATTTGAAGTACTGACATATTGGATTCTTTGCAAAGAACAATTGTTAGAGGAAGAAAGCTAGGATCTTTGGATCCACCAACTGATGTGGTTAGGAGAGAAAAAGGACAATGCAATGCAAACCACAAAGGAAGAACAAGAACAGCAAAAAGTCAAGCACGGTAAGAGAATCAAGCTTATTGTTGTTCAAGAAGGTGACTTGGTATTGTTATATGACAATCGCCGCATATTTTTTCCGAGGAAACTACATTTGAGGTGGATGGAGCCATATTGTGTTATAAACATATATGCCAATGACTCTATTCAACTTGCAGACATGGATGGCAATCCTTTTGCCACTCAAGTAAACGGGTGGAGGGTTAGAAAATATTTGACCACGGATCCAACTTTGTATAAAGAATTGGTTGTCAATGTTTGTGGGGATGCTCATATTTGAAGGAGGAGGTATGTGGTGTCCACATTTTTTTTTCTGTTTTTTTAGTTTTTGGAGAAGGAAGCCAAATTACAAAGGAAAGAATGGATGGAAGTGTCTTCGGAGGGAATCCAAAGAAGTTGACTTTGGGTTGGAGAACGGAAATACTCAAAAGGAGAGTACAAAGAGACAAGTCCAAAGATCATCATCTTTGGAGTGGGAAGCGAAGGCCAATACAAAGATGTGGTGCACACATTTTTGGCTTTTCTCTGTTTATTAGTGTTTGAGGGAAGAAGTAAGCATGAAAAGCCGAATTGCGGAAGAAGAATGGATAGAAGTGACTTTGGAGGACATCCAAAGAAGGCGACATCAGATCCAATGATGGAGGTACTCAGAAGAAGGGTACGATGGATAAAAGTCTGAAGAGCACCGTCTTTGGGTCGGAAGGCGCAAGTAATACAAAGACCATCTAACAACCTTGGTACGTGGCAAGAAAGTACACTTCAAGAAATGGCAGAGGCAGAAGAAGCATGTCTTAATAGTGACCGGACATCAACACGCAAAAGAGGGGAGGTCAAATTTGAAACCGACTAAAGAATGACTACAATTTGGGGTAATATAAGATTGCAATTGCGCAGGGACAAGTTGAATATGCCAAGTAAATTTCCAATTCCTTTGAGTAGTTTTCTTGTAGTAATGCGTGTCCCGAAGCCAATTGAGAGTGAAATTTTCTGAAATCCAGAAGGGGTTAGAGTGTTTCATCCAGGAGAGGGCATTGTCTTTTAGTGTTGTAGAATGCAAGAGTAGATCATGGCAAAGAAGGTCACAAATGCACTGGCGGTGCAAAGCTTCACAATTTGTAGGTTAGATGTAGTAGCTAAAATTAAAGTCTTGAATAGACTTCATATTATGTTTTAGCATGGAACTGGAATTTCAATTTCCCAAGAGTGATGGCAGAGATAGCTAGCAATAATTGTGAGGAGGGTCCCGAAGTTGAAGGGAAGAGAGGAAATCTGGCTTGATGGACTGAGTCGGATTGGAGGTTAGTATTGGGAAGGAAGCAGGAGAGCCAACGGGGATCACCTTCTATCGGAAGTGTGATGCTACAAAAGAGAAGGTGGAAATTCAAAACTTGTTCTTTGCTCCAAGAACCACAAATGGCTACAAGGTGGAGTCCTATCAGGATCCGATTAGGAGAAGTATTGTGGAGGTGATGATAGCCATGTTTAATCCAGAATGAACAATGTATGTGAACATGCAGCAAACGATATTCTTCCACCAAATGTTTGAAGGATCAAGGTGAATTGGGAGAAGTGTTTTCACCACCAAACAAGGCAGATGGTGATCAATTGGCGAACAGGTTCTCCTCCTCATTATTTCGCACCATTTGCAGCGCACTTCTACTTTGGGTTGAACTTGCTAATAGTAGAGGAGCGGGATTGCATGGTGTCCCATTTCCATCCTGACTTAAGATGGGAAGCAAACAAAGAAGAGCAATAGTATATGATACACCTGCGAGCCAATGATGCTCATTTCTTGAAGACAAGACAATGGAAGATAGAAGAAGTCACAAGTCCAAAGACAAAGAAGCGAAGTAAACCCGAAGAAGCAAAGTTGCCTCTAGCTCAAAGGAAGACTCGAAGATTGGTTATGCAGAATAAGAAGATGGTGAGAGAAGCATCATCGGAATCAAAGTCTGAAGAAGAAACCGAGTTACAAGAAGAGGAATCCAAAGGAGATGAACTCACCTTAAAAGGTGAGGAGTCTGGAAGTGATAGTGATGGGGAACCTGAGGTTCAGCAATCAGTGGTGGTCAGTGAAGCTTGTCATGCAATGATTGACAGAGTACCCGGAACAACGAGTCATTGCGTAGCCATGGTGGCAAATAAGCAGAGACTAGAGGGAAAGGAGGAGTATCTTGCAGGGCCGAGTTCAATCGGTAAAGAAGAAGAAAGTTCAGATATGGTGTCTCTAAAGATACAAAGATCACGACTTTGGATGAAGGAGCCAATGAAGGAGCCGATGACTGGAGACGAAGACGGCGACAAAGAAAAAGATAGCTTTGGTGGGATACTATATCTGACAAAAGTGGTCACCCCGTTGCTGGAGCTATTAAAGGAGCATCAGAATGTAATTCCCTAAGATTGTTGGAAGGAGATGAATGAGTTTCAGGTGGTGAGGCATCTGTTGAGTGAAGTGAAGGGGTTGCAAGAGCAACAAGTCCGAAGAAATGACAAAATTGGAGAACTTTAGAGAGAGGAAGTCTTAAAGAAGAAGGCTTTTGAGATGTTACAAGAGAGCTGCAAGTCAAAAGAGAAAGAACTGCATAGGCAAGCCGGAGAATTGAAGGACCAAGCGATGTGGCTGAGCAAAATGAAGGAGGAAGTGAGTGATGTGTGCATCGAGAATATTCATTTGAAGGTGACTGTAGCAATAATGGAGCAGGAGTTGGACAGCTTGAAGAAGAGTGCAGCGGGGAAGGATCAAGCATGGTAGAGAGAGTTAGCAGCCAAGCATGAAGAAGAAGGACAATTACAAGAGCTGGTCCAAAGTGCTGAGTTATAGAGTACACAGTATGCGGAGGAGAAGAAGATGCTTGCTGCAAGTACAAAGATGAGTTGAAGATGTACCGCAAAGAGTTGAAGGTAGAGCGCTCTTGAGGATATGAGTCGGAATCAGTAGGAGAAGTTGCAAGGAAGTTAAGAGCAATCTTGAGCATAGAGGCTGAAGGGAGATTGGAAGAAGCCTGTCTACATGAGTTGAAGTTGCTTGTGCAGGAAACTCGGAAGAGAAAAGCCAAAGATGTGGATATGAACACGTTGCTGATTCGATTGAGGGAGCGTGTAGACCGGAAGATGTTAGAAGTAGAAGACAATGTAAGTCTTAGATTAGATTTAGTCAATTTGGAGTTAGAGAAAATTAGGAATAGTGTGACAGCAGAGAGGACGTCTGATGTTGCAGAAGTAGGAATTTAGGTGTCATCGGACTTATTATTAGAGACATTAGAGAAGAGTGTGTCAAGAGATAAAGAAGTAGATGGAGTAAACCTGAGCTCAATTGTACTTCCTAGTGTAGAAGTAGTAGAATTAGTGCAGGAATTGGTAGAATTAGCTATACCCAAAGAAGGAGAAGAAGTAGGAAGATCATTGGGTTTGGAAGCCGATGATGAGGTAGACATCGGATCGGGGTAAGTAACATATTTTGAGATAGGAAGAGGCAGATATGAAGACATGGATTGTCAATTTGGATCTACAGGTGGGAAGAGATGTTAGGAAGTGGTACATTAGTAGGAAGAACTGCCGTTTGCTTCAGTATTTAAGGCAAGCATTCACAGTCTTATGTTGTTCAGTATTCAAATTTTTGAAGATAGATAAAGCAAAGTGTTTTTTTCAATGCTCGTCGCTTGAGCTTAATTCGGATTGTCAATTCCATGTTTGTGTTTGTGAGTGTGTGGAGAATTCCAAAGTGCAACTTAGTGTGTTTGTGGATGTTGGATTCTGTAGCCTTGATCTTCATTTTGTGTGTTTGATCCTAAGTGAAGTGTATCGGATCAATGCCTTGAAAGATCTGAGAGGAATTGTAGTGTTGGTAGTATTCTGCATTTGTGAGTGCAGCACTAAGTTGATGTGAAGCAATTTTGATCAAGGAAGTTGTGCCTTCAGTGGAAGGGTGGAACACAATTCTGAGGCAAAATTTTTTTTCACAATGAAGTGCCGTCTTTCGGAGAATCTGATATCATCACAATCAAGAGTTGTTTGGACAGAATTTGCTATGTTGTGATTATGTGTGTGTGTGTGTGTGTGTGTGTATTCATGACAAGTTGTCAAGATTGTGAGCTTGTTACTCTCTTCTGGGTGTAGTTTCTACCTGAGAGATTAAAGAAGAAATCAAGAAGAACTACAAGTTACTATTTGACTTTGTATTGGCCCAATTCTGAATAGTATCTTTGTGGGAAAAAACTTTACTTACCCAGTTACCTCAAAAGTGATATTTGCCGGGTTGTCACATGATTTTTGGCACCGCTGCCGGGGATACAAAACTCGGAAGTGGAAGAATTATAAAGCCAAATTCAAAACGGGGCGTTAAAGCAATATGAATGTCTACATTGAGAGAACAACGGGAAGAGAGAGTCCGAAGACAAACATTGCATCATGAAGCAGAAGAATGTCTGAAGATCCAATCTACTTTGGCCAAAATTAAGCGAGAAGCATTGGACGATCAACTTCTTCACAAAGTTCAAGAATCTTTATGAGAACGTGAACAAAAGAGATGTGAAGGAGGGTGGCAAGGCTACTTTTCATCCCCGTCTTCCAAGAAGAAGAAAGACTCGAGCGGGCAGACATATGCATTACGACCCAATACACCGACTTCCCCTTAAGCTGTAAAGGAAGTTGAATTCATTAAGAAGTTTGTTTGCAAAAAGATAGCACGAACACTTACAAAAGAAGAGTGTCAACATCTGGTACAAACAATCCGCCGGTTGTCCTGAAGAAATTTTGAAGACCAGGTTGAAGGTGTGGAACCTCTTACTTCTAATTGGGTTGAAGTTGACACAACCAAAGAAGAAGAAATTATCAAAGAAAACCCCACTTTGAACTTGACAAATTGGAATCCTTGGGTAGACAACACGGCGTCCATACCAAGTAGCTCTTTGGTTCCCGTAAGTTCAAACTTACCACAGCCAATTCTGCCGCATCAAACAATGACTTCATTACCTATGACCCGACACGCTTATCAAAAGTATAAGGGGACAAAACAAGATGAAGACCTTGACAAATTTATCAAGGAGTTTGAAGTCATTTCCTTTGCCAACAAGGAACGTGACTCCGCGGATTGACTGCAGATTTTTCCAAGTCTTCTCCGAAAGAAGGCTCGGAGCTAGTACACCCATGTAACTCAGAAGGGATTCACACTAGCAGACTAGGCAAACTTACAGAATGGCTTCTTGGAATGATTTTGGGAAGTGGATTATGATACAACTGCTTCACGGCACTTAATGATTTGGATCAAGGGAAGAAGGAAAAATTGAGAGATTACTCTAAGCGGTTCATGGCCTTATTGAACCGAGTCTCAAAACAATCCGGTGTGGTGGGTTTGATGCCCAAGCCATTACTTGGTTTCTTGGAGGGCTTTCACCAGAGATTCAAATCTTCGCCAAGGAGAGGAATGTAACTTTCTTGGACAAAGTCCTCAAACATGTCACTCGATATGAGGCGGCTCACTCTCACTTGTCCAGCAACCAAAGAAATTGTGAGAAGAAGGGCAAGAAGCCTAGACAAAGAGCTTCTTGCAGCACCTCCCCTTCTTTGGAGGAATCCTCCATATCTTTGAGTTCTTCTTTGAAGTCCAACAAAGAACCCAAGCCGCGGAGAATACAAAGATGCGGAGGAAAGAAGCCAGTAACGCCGCCAGCAAAGAATGTACCTAAGGCGGATCAGAAGTTGGAAACTCTTATTAAAGAGTTCACGGTTTTCAAGATCCAGATGATTGGGGCTAAGGACCAAAGAAAGCCCCCATTATTTGGTCGACCAAATGTATGGTGCACTACATGTGGTAAATCCGGCCACGCTAATATGGAGTGTTTGACTCGTACTGCATTTCCAGTGCAACAAATTGATTGGGTTCCCGGATGGGATCAAGGTGATGAAGAAGAGTTTGTATACCAAACCCAAGAAATACAGCCTCCAGCAAGCCCATCATATCAAGGTCCCAAGTATGGACCACAAGAGTACAATCCTAATGCTCCCCCACGAAGACCACCGATGGGTGGCCAAAATAGACCTCAAAATGTTGCAACGGGTTCTTGTTACAATTGCGGCTCGATAGGACATTGGTCTCTAAATTGTCCAGAGCCAAGATGGCAAATTGGGTATGTGCTCCTTTGTGGGAATTGTAAAGGATCGGGGCACACAGGAATTCAGTGCCCGCAACCACCCAATCCAAAGCCCCCTGTCAAGTATGTATAGACACACGCAGAGCGTGCTACGCTCCAAGCAAAGGGGCATACAAATGTAAATTGTATCACACTTGAGGAAGAGAGACCTCAAGAAGGAAGTCCCGCTTCAGAAGGAGAGTGGCCGGACCTCAAAATTTTGAAGGTAGAAACTCATGCGGGGAGGAAGAATCGAGCTCCCGAAGAAGTAAGTACTACGTCTTTGTCCTCACAAAAAATGAGAGACTGCAACCAAAAGCTATCCTTTTTGTTGAGGAAAAGATCCTAGCAAAAGCTAAAGCAAAAGCCTTGCAAAAAGAAATTACAGAAGCAGTACTCCACACAAGGGAGATGAGTTTGGAGGAAAATATGAAGACACAACCTCTAGTTTTTCCAATGGATATGAAGTAAAAGACTTGATCCAAGCCAAAGTTGGTCAACCCAATGATCATCGGGTCAAGAACATATGCACTCCAATTACCATCCTTAAGCACCCCAAAGTCCACTTTGAACAAGCACAGACTTTAGATCCAAAGACAAAGGCAAAGCAGGTGAAATTGGGAGGAGTTCCACAATACAATATTGTGGTAGATATGGCATCTACAAGTGCTAACGTCACATTTAAACAGTTGTGGGAGGACAACAAGCTATATAAAAAGCAGCTAAGTTCAGCCCTCAAGAAAGTAAGGGCGATGACCAAGAAAGACTTGCCCGCAATTTATCGTATTGAACAAGAAGATTTGGGATCTCCCAAGGTGGATGCGGAGATAGCAGGCTGTATGATCACATCCATATCCATTGATTTGGGGTCGGGTGTGAATGTCATGACAGAAGACACTGCACATCGACTGGGGTATACAACGTTTGAACCAACACCCCAAATTCTGAAGTTTGTGGATCAAACCAGGAGACGGCCCTTGGGCATGCTGTCAAATATCACCACAATCATAGGAGGGGTGCCATTCAAATTGAATTACATTGTGCTACGACCAGTAACCAAAACTAGTTATCTTCTCTTGATTGGAAGACCCTAGTTGTATAGTGCCCAGGTCATGGTGGATTGGCACCAGCAAAAATTAAGATTTAAAGACATTTTGTCCAAAGAGCAAAAGTTGGTGATCGTGAGTTGGACGAAGGTTCCTCACCTTAGGGAAACTACTTTGTCGGAAGACAAAGATAAATCCGAAGATTCATTGTCTTTGTCTTCTGAGGACTTCGAAGACAAAGTCCAAGTTAATTACTTGGAATGCTACGAGGTAGAGGTCAAAGATGAAGACCAATACGACATTGCCTTGGGTGAACAAGACTTGGAGGAAGGGGGTTTGACAGCCAGTACGTCTTAAATTGAGCCGAGAAAGCCACGTAGAAGGCGTCATTAACCCCGATGACTATCAAGATGTGGTCTTGACTGAAGGAAAAACTTTAAAGATTTCAAAGACAGTCACTGCAGAGGAGTTGGCAGGATACACTGCCTTATTTATAGAGTTCCATGATGTATTCGCCTGGTCTATTGATCCAATGCCGGGAGTTCCACAAGAATTTGGAGAGCATCGGATTGATTTGGTTGAAGGTGCAATTCCGGTTTGGCAAAGATAATATCGCTTGAACCCGAAGTACTCCCTCTTGGTGAAAGAAAAAATTGATAAGTAATTAGGAGCCAAATAATTTTTTCTGTCCTAAGCAATGAGTGGGTTTCCCCCATTGTCATCGTTCCAAAGAAGAAGAGGGGAAAAATTCGAGTGTGCCAAGATTTTTGCAAATTAAATGTAGTCATAAGAAAGGACCACTCTCGTCCCATAGCAAACAATATATCTATGATAGCATCATGCGTAGCTATCCTCTGCCCTCCATAAGAACACTATGACATATAGACCATTGTTGCATCTAGAGTAGAACCACACTCACAAGTGAGAAAAAAAGATGCAAATGGGAGGACCAAACCTAAGTGGAACCCCATTGTTGTAAAGAAAGTGATTAGTGAAAGTTAGAATGCCCTCATGCATGGTCAACCTAGGATCCAAGAGCCTACATCCTTGCCAAATCAAGAGAAAAGATGTTCTCTAGTGGCCCAAGGAATGGACAAGTCAACTAAGAAAGAATGTAGCATAGGTTGATATTGTTGCTCCAACAAGGAAGACCACAAACCTTTGGTCCAATTTGACGGTAGTGTAGCAAAGGATGGAAGGTCCTCCCATGCGCGTAGGGATAGACCATCTCTTGTCTACCCATAATAGCACCTAGAGAGAAAAGGATCTCTCGTCTCCCTTGGTCACATAGTCTCCAAAACTAGCCTATCATCAACCACATAATAGGAGGAAAGTAGGGGTATGTGGTACCCACATTTTTGTTTTTTTCTCAATTTTGATGAAGAAGTGTATAGAGAAGTTGAATTGCGCCTATAAGGCCAAAGAAGGCATAGAAAAAGGTCCTCGGGATGAAACCCAAGGTAACGTGACTTTGGGTCATAAAGCAAGGTACTCGGAATTGCCCTATCAGCATACAACCCAAAGTAAGGAGTCTTTGTCTCAAGGGTGCTCAACCCAAGGCAAGGACAGTGTAACAACTTTCCTTCGGGGCGAGACATTAAAGAAGGGACCATTCAAAATTGGCAGTCATACGTGTGAAGGACACTTGACAGTGACAAGAGCATGCAAGAAGTGTGATTTCTCGGTAGAAACTCAAATTGAAGAAAGACAAAGAAGGCGCAACTCTATAAAAATTGGGCTAAAGATGAAGTGATGACAAGCAATTTCCCATTGCTGTTAAGAAGTTATCTTACAAGAGATCGTGGGAAGGGAAGTAGAGTCAAAGACGTGTTGGTGTGTCGAGAGAAAATTGAGAGGGTTAATCTTGGAATCAGTAGGAAGAATAGTCCCTAGCCCAGAGTGGAAGAGAGAAAGATGGGAGGTGGGAAGAAGAACTCCTAATTTGTAATGAGAAATCATGTGATTTGGAGGTTAGATGTGATCGCAAGAATTGAGGTATTGAGCAGGCTTCGGATCACATTCTTCGCATGGAACTGGAATGTTAGCTTTCCAGGTTTCATGACTAAGATCATCAAGAGTAAGTGTCTTGATGGCCTTGAGGAAGAAGAGAAGAGGGTTAATCCGGCTTGATGGATAGAGTCGGATTGGAGGTTAGTACTCGGGAGAGAAGTAGGCGCAAAGCATGGTGCCACATTCTTGGGGAAGGGAGAAGTAGCCAAAGAAACCAAAGAAGTGAGAAATGCCTTCTCTTCAAAGCGCACAAAGAATGGTTACAAAGTAGAGAGCTACAAGGATCCTGTCAAGAGAGGGATCGTGAGTTCTCTAATGACAATCTTGAAGCCGGAGAGAACGACTTACTTGATGAAGCACCAAGCGGTGTTCTTCCATAGATGTTTGCAGGAGAGCCAATTAACTGGGTGAAGTGTCTTCATGGGAGGACAAGACATATGGTGTGGAATTTGCAAGACAGGTCACCTCCACATTACATTGTGCCATTTGCAACCCATTTCTATCTGGGGCTGAACTTGCTCAATGCGGCAGAGCAAAATAAGATGGTGTCGCATTTCCATCCTAACTTAAGAAGAGATGTCAATGCGGAGGAGCAGCAATACATTCTTCAGATTAGGAGCAGTGATGAGTACTACGCATAGACGGGGCAGAGTGTGCAGTTGGAAGTAAGCACTCTGAAGTCAAAGAAGAGGAGTCGACAAGGAGGAGAAGAAGTAGAGGAAGTGCAACCTTGGAAGGCTAGAAGGGTAAACCCAAGGAAAGGAATGTTGGTAATCGCATCGTTGGAAGAAGAGTCAAAAGGAGAAGTTGAGTGCAAGCCCAAAGACTCTGAGAGGGAAGACAAACCCAAGTTCACACTACAAAGTGGAGACACGAGTAGTGACAGTGACGATGGTGTGGAGATGAAATCAGTAACCAAAGAGGAGGAAGCCAAGATGGAGATGGAGGAGAAAGGTAACTCAAAACTGGGAGACAAAGTTCCAGAGCAAGAGGAGAAAAGAGTTACAATTCAACGAGGAGTTTGTTCCAAACGAAAGGCAAAGTGTGGAGCAGGGCCAAGTAAGGTAAGAGAAGAGGAGGATGGAAGTTTGGGGAGTGAAGAATCCATTCCTATATGGAGACTATGGCTTAGAACGCAAGTGTGGTGCCCACATTTTTTGTTTTTTTTCAAAATAAAGGAGAAGAAGTGTATAGAGAAGTTGGATTGTGCTTGTTTGGCCGAAGAAGACAAAGAAAACTGTCTTCGGGGTGAAACCCGAAATAAAGTGACTTTGGGTCATAAGGCGAAGTACTCTGAAATGCCGTGTCAGCATACAATACAAAGTAAATTGTCTTCGGCTCGGGGGGAGCTCAACCCGAGGCAAAGACAGTGTAACAACCTTTCGTCAGGGCGAGAAATTCAAGAAGGGGCCATTTCAAAATTGGCGGCTCATACACACGAAGGTGGGGCAACAGTGACAGGTGCATGCCGGAGGTGTGATTTCTCGGTAGAAACTCAAAGTGACGGAAGACGAAGAAGTGCAACTCTATAAAAATCGAAACTGCAACGATGAAATGTCGAGCAATTTTCCTTCGCCATTCAGGAGTCATCTTGCAGGTGATCGGGGAAAGGGACATAGAGTTGGACTCGTGTTAGTGCGTAAGGGAGAAGTCAAGAGAGAGAAATCGAGAGACCGAAAGAAAGCAGAAGAGATGGGAGGAGGGAAGAAGAACTCCAAATTTGCAGTGAGAAATCATGCAATTCGGAGATTAGATGTAGTAGCGAGGATCGAAGTCTTGAGCCGACTTCGGATCACCTTTCTGGCATGGAATTGGAACGTAAGTTTTCTAGGATTCATGACAGAAATCATCAAGAGTAAATGTCTCGATGGTCCCAAGGAAGAAGGGAAGACAGGAAATCCAGCTCGCTGGACAGAGTCGGATTGGAGACTCGTACTCGGGAAGGAGGCAGGCTCGGAGTAGGGAGCCACGTTCTTGGGGAAAGGAGAGATAGCTCAAGAAACGCAAGAGGTGAGAGAAGCCTTCTCGTCAAAGAGGACAAAGAATGGGTATAAAGTTGAGAGTTATAAGGACCTAGTGAGGAGGGGAATTGTGAGTGCACTAATGGCCCTCCTGAAGCCGGAGAGAACTACCTATGTGATGAAACACCAAGCGGTGTTCTTTCACAAGTTATTTGCAGGAGAACCGATAAATTGGACAAGGTGCTTTCACGGAAGAACGAGGCAGATGGTGTGGAATCTGTGAGATAAGTCGCCTCCACACTACATCGTACCATTTGCAGCCCACTTTTACCTCGGGTTAAATCTGCTCAATGTGGCTGAGTGTAATCGAATGGTGTCTCATTTCCATCTTGATTTGAGAAGAGAAGTCAACGCGGAGGAGCAGCAATACATTCTCCAAATCCGGAGCACAGACGATTACTACGCGAAGACAGGGAAGAACGTGGAGGTCATTGAAAGTACCCCGACGAAGAAGAGAACTCGGCAAGCAGACGCCAAAGAAAACAAGAAACCTCGGAAGAAGCAGAAAAATAACCCAAGGCAAGGAATGGTGGTGATTGAGTCGGAAGATGAAGACTCAGAAGGCGAAGCCGAGCTCAAGACGGAGGACTCGGAACGTGAGGAGGAACCTGAGCTGACACTGCAGAGCGGAGATACAAGCAGTGACAGTGAAGACGGTGGAGAAATGACCTCGGCACCAGTGGCTGAAGAATACAAAGAAGAAATTCAAGCCGAAGTAAAAGCTAAAGACAATGCGGCGCTGGAAGATGAAGTACCGGTGCTTGAGGAGAAGAAGATTGCAGTACAGCGCGGAATTTGCTCGAGACGTAAGGCAAAGTGTGAAGCGGGACCGAGTAGAGTGAAGGAAGAGGTAGAAGGAAGCTCGGGCAGTGAGGCATCAATTCCGATACGAAGACTCCAGAGAAGAAGGCGAGTATCGGGAGAACACAAAGAAAGAAGAGAGACTACTCTGTGGGAGGACGAAGGTATCAGTAATGGAGTAGATTACCTGCAAATGGTAGTATGCCCACTGTTGGTGAAGTTGGAGCAGAAGAAGAAGGAGATGCAGTCAACTTGTCCAGAGGTAAAGACTGTATTGCAGGTGGTATCGAGATTAGAAGAAGAAAACTCGGAGTTGAAGAAGAGTATAACCCGAGGTGAGAAGGAGAGAGAAGTATTGCAAGCGGAAGCAGTGGAGAGAAGTCAGGTAATCAAAGACCTGAAGAGAGAAGTGAGCTATCGAGAGGATCTTGCAAGGAAGAGTGACATCGTAAGGGAGAGACAAGTAGCTGAATTTGAAATCTTGAAGCAGCAGATTGCTGATTCAAGAGTAGAGCTCATCCATGCTATGGCGAGGGTAGCATCAAAGGATCAAGAGCTCGATCGAGTGATGGAGAGTATGGAGGAGAAAAAGCAACTCTGGCAGCAAGAGTTGTCTGCGTGGTATGGAGAAGAAGAGAGATTACGAGAGTTACTTCGTAATCAAGAAGAGAAAGTTGTACAGAAGGAGAAAGAGAAGGAAGCGGTGAAGGCCGAATTCGAAGAAGAATTGGCGATGTACAGAGAGGAATGGCTTGCAGATCGGGAACGAGAAAGGAAGACAAGATTAGAGCCATTGCAGGAGATAGTCCTCAGGGTAAACGCGATGTTAAGTACAGAGACTAGCGTTCGAATTGAAGAAGCGCGTCTGCACGAGTTGAAGTTGTTGGTGCAGGAGACGAGGCGAAGACAAGCAAAAGATATAGATTTGAATGTCTTGTTGATTAAATTGAGAACTCGTGTAGATAGGAAGATCTTAGAAGTAGAAGACAATATCGCAATTAGATTAGACTTAGTAAGAATAGAGTTAGAAAAGCTTCGGCAGGATGTTAAAGCAAAACCCAAAGTAGATAACATCGGGATCCAAATGTCTTCGGAGTTGCCCTCAGCGACAGTAGAGAAGAGTGGGTCGAAGGATGAGGAGTTAGATAGATTACCCGCCAGTGCAATTTCAGATCAGGAAAGAGAATTGTTGGATCTGGTAGAAAATGTAGGAGTTGTGAAACCCGAGGACAGAGTAGTAGGAAGTAAGATTACTTTGGGTTTGGGTTTGAAAGCCGAGGAAGAAGTAGACATCGGATCGGATTAGTAACTGATTTGAGATTTGAAGGGGCAGATATGAAGAGGTGCATTGTCATTTCGGATCTGCAGGTTAGAACAATTGATGTAGAAACGGTATAGTTGTTAGAACTATCGATTGCTTCACTATTTAAGAGTGGCATTCGCATGAAATTGTTGTTCAGTGCTCATTATTTCTAAGAATAGATAAAGCGAAGTGTTGTGAAGTAGTGCTCGTCGCTTGAGCTTGATTCCGAGTATCAACTTTGTAATTGTGTTTGTGAATGTTTGGAGAAATTCGAAGTGCAAGTCAGAGTGCTTGTTGGATATTGGATTCCACAACCTTGATCTTCATTCTGTGTGTTTGATCCTGAGTGAAGTTCAATCGAAGCAATGCCTTGACAGATCAGGGAAGAATTGTAATGTTTGTAGTATTCTGCATTTGTGAGTGCAGTGCGGAGTTGATGTGAAGCAATTTCAATCAAGGAAGTTGTGCCTTCAGTGGAGGGGTGGAACACAATTCTGAGGCGAAGTCATTTTGCAGTGAAGTGCCATTTTTGGGAGAGCCAGAATCATCACAATCAGGATTGGTTGGAAAGATTTGATGGAGTTGTGATTATGGAGTGTTAATTTGTGACAAGACTGCGAGTCAGTGCTTGTTACTCTCTTCTGGGTGTGGTTTCTACCTGAGAGATTAAAGACGCAACCAAGAAGAACTAAATTGTTACTTTGCTTCGTATTTGACCAATTTTGACTCGTATCTCTGCGGGAACGAACTTTACTTACCCGATTACTGCAAAAGTGATATTTGTCGGGTTGTCACATGATTTTTGGCACCGCTGCTGGGGATACAAATCTCGGAAGTGGAAGAATACGAAGCCAAATTGAACATTGGGTATCAAGGCAATATGAATGTCTGGATTGAAAGAACAACGGGAAGAAAGAGCCCGAAGACGAGCACTTCAACGTGAAGAAGACGAACGTCTGAACGTCCCATCCATCGTTGACGAAACTGAGCGAGAGGCGTTGGAGTTTCAACTCCTTCATGAAGTGCAAGAAGCCCTGCGAGAACTTGATCACAAGAAACGCGAAGGCGGTTGGCAAGGCTACTTCGCATCTCCCTCTTCTTCCAAGAAGAAGAAAGAATCGAGTGGGCAAACATATGCATAGCGGCCCAGTACACCAACTTCCCCTAGAGCTGTAAAGGAAGTTGTTTCCTTGAAGACCTTTGTTTGAGAAAAGACAGCACGCACACTTACTGAAGACGAGTGTCAACATCTTCTACGAACGATTCCTCGGTTGTCCCGAAGGAATTTGGAAGAACCTATTGAAGGTGTTGATCTTGAATCTTCCACTCGGGTTGAAGTCGACCCTCTTAGAGTAGAAATTGTCGAAGAAGACCCTGTGTTGAATTTGACGAATTGGAATCCTTGGGCTGACAACACGGCGTCAATTCCAGCCAATTCTTCCGTTCCGTCAAGTTCTACATTACCTCAGCCGATCCCAATGCATTGAACGATGACTTCGCTTCTTGTCACCCGACATGCCTATCAGAAGTATAAGGGGACGGAACAAGACAAAGACCCCGATGAATTCATCAAAGAATTCGAAGTCATCTCCTTTGCTAACAAGGAGCATGACTCGGCGGATCGACTAAGAGTTTTTCCAAGTCTGCTTTGCAAGAAAGCTCAGAGCTGGTACACGCATGTGACTCAGAAGGGGTTTGTACCATCAGACTGGGCAGACTTGAGAAACAACTTCCTAGAACAATTTTGGGAGGTTGACTATGATACGAGTGTCTTCGCGGCACTAAACAATTTGGACCGGGGCAAGAAGGAGAAGTTGAGAGACTACTCTGAGCGGTTCATGGCATTACTGAACCGAGTTCCCAAGCAATCGGGAGTGGTGGGATACTCCGATGCCCAAGCCATTACCTGGTTCCTCGGGGGCCTATCACTAGAGATACAAATCTTTGCCAGGGAGAGGAACGTAACTTCCCTCGATAAAGTACTCAAACATGTTGCTTGTTATGAAGCGGCACACTCTCACTCTGCCGGTAACCGGAGAAATCGGGAGAAGAAGGGCAAGAAGCCCAGAAGGAGAGCTTCGCGTAGTACCTCCCCTTCTTCGGACGAATCCTCTACGTCTTCAAGCTCTTCTTCGGAATCCAAAGAAGAATCAAAGCCAAGACGAGTCAAAAGACGTGGAGGCAAGAAACCAGTGACGCCACCAGCCAAGAGTGTACATAAGGCGGATACAAAGCTGGATGCCCTCATCAAGGATTTTTTGGATTTCAAGATTCAGATGATTGGGGCTAAGGACCGAAGAAAGGCCCTAGCATTTGGACGATCTAATGTGTGGTGCACCGCATGTGGAAAATCCGGCCATGCCAACACAGAATGCAATACTCGTAATGCATTCCCGGTGTAGCAAATTGATTGGGTTCCGGGATGGAACCAAGATGATGACGAAGAGGCGGTGTATCAAACTCAGGAGGTACAGCCTCAACCAAGCACATCATATCAAGGTCCAAGGTTTGGACCCAAGGAGTATAACCCCAATGCTCCTGCACGAATACCACCGATGAGGAACCAAAATCGCCCTCAGAATGTTGCGCCCGGAGCCTGTTATAATTGTTGCTCGATGGGACATTGGTCTCCAAATTGTCCCGAGCCAAGAAGGCAAATTGGGTACGTTCCCTTGTGTGGAAATTTTAAAGGATCGGGGCATACGGGCAACCAATGCCCTCACCCGCCAAACCCAAAGCCTCTTGTAAAATATGTACAGACCCCCGCTGAGCGTGCAGCAATTCAGCCGAAGGGGGATACGAATGTAAATTGTATAACTCTTGAGGAAGAAAGACCTCACGAAGGGAGTCCGGCCTCAGAAGGAGAATGGCCAGACCTTGAAATTTTGAAAGTTGAGACACGCTCCACCAAGAAGAAGCGTGATCCCGAAGAACTGAGTACGACCTCGTCGTCTTCCCGAAAGGCGAAGAAACAGCGCCCAAAAGCAATTCTTTCGGCCAAGGAGGAAAAGATCCTTGCAAAAGCTAAAGCTAAAGCCTTGCAGAAAGAATTAACGGAGGCATTACTCAGGACTCGGGAACTAAGTTTGGAAGAAGAGACGAAGACGAAGTCTCCAATTTTTCCGGCGGACATCCGATCCGAAGTAAAGGGTCTGATTTAGGCCGAGGTAGGCCAACCCGAGGAAGCTCGGGTTAAGGCCATCAGCAAGCCCGTCACCATTTTGAAGCATCCCGAAGTCAAGAGGGAGCATGGAGAGTCCTCGGACTCAAAGCCAAAGACAAAGACGGTCAAATTGGGAGGAGTTCCCCAATATGATATTATAGCCGACTTGGCCACCACAAATGCCAATGTTACATTTAAGCAACTGTGGGAAGATAACAAGCTGTACAAGAGACAGCTTAATTTGGCCCTCAAGAAGGTGAGGGCGATGTCAAAGAAGGACCTGCCGGCTATCTATCGTATTGAACAAGAAGATTTGGGATCTCCCAAGGTAGACACGGAGATTGCAGGTTGCATGATCACATCGATACCCATTGACTCTGGGTCCGGTGTGAATGTCATGACTGAAGATACTGCAAATCGACTTGGGTATCATACGTTTGAACCAACACCCCGAGTTTTGAAGTTTGCAGACCAAACCAGGAGACGGCCCTTGGGCATGCTGTCGAACATTACCACGATCATTGGAGGGGTACCCTTCAAGTTGAATTACATTGTGTTGCGGCTAGTGACAAAAACTGGTTACCCTCTGTTGATTGGCAGACCCTGGTTGTATAGTGCCCAAGTTGTAGTGGATTGGCATCAGTAGAAGTTAAGATTCAAGGACATTTCGTCCAAGGATCAGAAGCTGGTGACTGTGAGTTGGACGAAGGTTCCCCATCTCGGGGAAACAAGTTCGTCAGAAGAGGAGGACGAGTCCGAAGATTCATCGTCTTTGTCTTCAGACAAATCCGAAGAAGAAGTCCAAGTTAATTACTTGGAATGCTACGAGGTAGAGGCTGACGACGAAGATCCATATGACCTCGCCTCGGGTGAACCTGACTTGGAGGGGGGGGTTTGATGGCCACTCGCCTTGGGATAAGCCAAGTAAGCCATGTTGAAGGAGTCATCAACCCCGATGACTGTCAAGAGCTGTTACTCACTGAAGGAAAAATTTTAAAAATCTCGAAGACAGTTACTTTGGAGGAGTTGGCAGGATACACTCCCCTGTTTATAGAATTCCAGGATGTATTCGCCGGGTCGATTGATCAAATGCCGGGTATTCCACCAGAATTTGGAGAACACCGGATTGATTTGATTGAAGGTGCTGTTCCGGTTTGGCAGCGACAATACCGCCTGAACCCGAAGTACTCGCTCTTGGTAAAAGATGAAATCGATAAGTACTTAGGGGCCGGAATCATCTTCCCTGTCATAAGCAGTGAATGGGTCTCCCCCATTGTCATTGTCCCGAAGAAGAAAACAGGGAAGATCCGAGTGTGCCAAGACTTCCAAAAATTGAACGCAGTCACAAGGAAAGATCATCATCCCTTGCCTTTTATCGATACAATCTTAGATCAGGTAGCTGGGCATCCTTGTTATAGTTTTCTTGATGGATTTTCAGGGTACAATCAAGTATCCATTCAAGAAGAAGACAAGGATAAAACTACATTCACGACCGATTGGGGCACTTTCGCTTACAATCAAATGCCCTTTGGGTTGTGTAATGCTCCCGCTACTTTCCATTGGATGATGCATTTGATCTTCAAAGATTTCTTGCGCAAATTTGTTGAAGTTTTTATTGATGACTTTTGTGTGTTTGGACGACGGGATGTACATAGAGATTTCCTTTGCCAAATGTTTGAAAGGTGTCATTTTGCCGGCTTGTCATTACACTCGGAGAAATGCTTCTTTGCAATGAAGGAGGGAATTCTTCTGGGGCATCGGGTGTCAAGCCGAGGTATTGAAGTCAATGTTGAGAAGGTTAAAATAATCGCAGCTTTGGAATCCCCGAAGAACATCCGAGAGCTGAGAGCCTTCTTGGGACATGTCGGATATTACAGACGCTTCGTGTCAAACTATGCAGTGCTTGCTGCACCACTTACAAAGCTTCTAAAGAAATCCGAAGACTCTCTGTGGGAAGCATATCAAGAAGAAGCCTTCCAGGTGTTGAAGAAGAAACTTGTTGAAGCACCAGTCATGAGGGCCCCAAATTGGGACATCCCTTTTCATGTGTATGTGGACACTTCGTCCATGGCCATCGGGGTTGTCTTAAGTCAAAAGGACAAGAAGAAGAAAGACTACCCGGTGTATTACGCCAGTCGATAACTTTTAGTTTCTGAAAAGAATTATTTGATGCCGGAAAGAGAAGCACTCGGAATGGTGTATGCCTGCAAGAAATTTCGGCATTATTTGTTGGGGTATGAGTTTATCTTCTATGTTGACCATTATGCATTGCAACATCTGGTCAAGAAGACAGATTTATCGGGACGAACTGCAAGATGGATCTTGTTATTACAAGAGTTCACGTATACTGTACAAGTGAGGAAGGGAGCTTCGCATTCAAATGCGGACTTCCTGTCCAGGTTAGACACTCAAGACCAGGAGTGGGAAATTGACGATCGGTTCCCTGACGAAGAGTTGTATCACTTATCAGCAATGAGAAGTACGAGGTATGCAGATGAATATAATTATCTGAATACTCTCCATTGTCCTGAGGGGATGGATCCGGAACAGCGGGCAGTCTTTCTCCGGAAAATGGGGCTGTACCAGCTTAAACACAGCATTTTATTTAAGATGGGCGAAGACGAAGTACTTCGGTGATGCTTGGAGTCATACGAAGTAGGAGGAGTAATTGAATCTTTACACTCCAAGGCATCGGGAGGACACTATGCTCTGAAGAATACTGTAAAGAAAATTCTTTCGGCAGGGTATTGGTGGCCTATAATGTACAAAGATGTACATGCTCATATTCGAAGCTGTGATGCGTGTCAGAGAACGGGGAAGCCGACGGCCACTTCTCAATGGCCTTTGAAACCAATTTTGCCTTTGGCCCCCTTTGAGAAATGGGGGATTGATTTTGTGGGTCCCATTCAACCAGTAACCCGAGTCACAAGAAAGCGATATATTTTGGTTTGCACTGATTACGCTACCAAGATGGTTGAAGCGGAAGCAACTCGCAGAGATGATGCTAAAACTGTGGCGGAATTTTTCTTTCAAAACATCATCTCCCGATATGGGTGTCCTCTGGAATTGGTTTGTGACCGAGGAACACATTTTTTGAAATCTATAATGGAGGAGTTAACCAAGTATTTTCAGATTAAACATCAGAAGACGACTCCTTATAACCCAAAAGCGAATGGGTTACTTTGTAAAATTTTGAATAAGGTGACTGTCAATCATGTCTATGATTGGGATACAAAATTACCAGCCGCGTTATGGGCCTATCGGACAACAGAGAAGATTACAACCAAACAAACCCCATACTTCTTGACATATGGCTTGCACCCCATACTGCCAGTTGAATTTGAAGTTCCGACTTATCGAGTCTTGTGCGAAGAACGAATGTCGGAAGAGGAAAGTCAGGATCTTCGGATTCATCAACAGATGTGGTTAGAAGAGAAAAGAGACGATGCAATGCAAACCACAAAAGAAGTACAAGCACAGAGGAAAGTCAGGCACGATCAGAGAATCAAGCCTGTGACTGTACAAGAAGGGGATTTGGTTTTGTTATATGATAATTGCCGAATATTTTTTCCAGGCAAGTTGCATTTGTGATGGATGGGTCCCTATCGAGTTTGTCATCTTTACGAAAATGGATCCATGCAACTCGTCGATTTGGAAGGTAATCCTTTTGCCACTCGAGTAAACGGGTAGAGAGTTTGGAGATATTGGACCATAGACTCGGAAGTTTCTAAGACACCCGAGGTCTATGTTCGCGAGGACACTCACATTTGAGGGAGGGGGTATGTGGTGCCCACATTTTTTGTTTTTTTTCAAAATAAAGGAGAAGAAGTATATAGAGAAGTCGGATTGCGCCTATTTGGCCGAAGAAGACGAAGAAAACTGTCTTTGGGGTGAAACCCGAAGTAAAGTGACTTCGGGTCATAAGGCGAAGTACTCTGAAATGCCATGTCAGCATACAATACAAAGTAAATTGTCTTCGGCTCGGGGGGAGCTCAACCCGAGGCAAAGACAGTCTAACAACCTTTCGTCGGGGCGAGAAATTCAAGAAGGGGCCGTTTCAAAATTGGCGGCTCATACGCGCAAAGGTGGGGCGACAGTGACAGGTGCATGCCGGAGGTGTGATTTCTTGGTAGAAACTCAAAGTGACGGAAGACGAAGAAGTGCAACTCTATAAAAATCGAAACTACAACGACAAAATGTCGAGCAATTTTCCTTTGCCGTTGAGGAGTCGTCTTGCAGGTGATCGGGGAGAGGGACATAGAGTTGGACTCGTGTTAGTGCGTAAGGGAGAAGTCGAGAGAGAGAAATTGAGAGACCGAAAGAAAGCAAAAGAGATGGGAGGAGGGAAAAAGAACTCCGAATTTGCAGTGAGAAATCATGCAATTCGGAGATTAGATGTAGTAGCGAGGATCAAAGTCTTGAGCCGACTTTGGATCACCTTTCTGGCATGGAATTGGAATGTAAGTTTTCCAGGATTCATGATAGAAATCATCGAGAGTAAATGTCTCGATGGTCCCGAGGAAGAAGGGAAGAGAGGAAATCCGGCTCGCTGGACAGAGTCGGATTGGAGACTCATACTCGGGAAGGAGGTAGGCTTGGAGCAGGGAGCCACGTTCTTGGGGAAAGGAGAGATAGCTCAAGAAACGCAAGAGGTGAGAGAAGCCTTCTCATCAAAGAGGACGAAGAATGGGTATAAAGTTGAGAGTTATAAGGACCCAATGAGGAGGGGAATTGTGAGTGCACTAATGGCCCTCCTGAAGCCAGAGAGAACTACCTATGTGATGAAACACCAAGCGGTGTTCTTTCACAAGTTATTTGCAGGAGAACCGATAAATTGGGCAAGGTGCTTTCACGGAAGAACGAGGCAGATGGTGTGGAATCTGCGAGATAAGTCGCCTCCACACTACATCGTACCATTTGCAGCCCACTTTTACCTCGGGTTAAATCTGTTCAATGTGGCTGAGCGTAATCGAATGGTGTCTCATTTCCATCCTGATTTGAGAAGAGAAGTCGACGCGGAGGAGCAGCAATACATTCTCCAAATCCGGAGCACAGACGATTACTACGCGAAGACAGGGAAGAACGTGGAGGTCGTTGAAAGTACCCCGACAAAGAAGAGAACTCGGCAAGTAGACGCCGAAGAAAACAAGAAACCTTGGAAGATGCAGAAAAATAACCCGAGGCGAGGAATGGTGGTGATTGAGTCGGAAGATGAAGACTCAGAAGGCAAAGCCGAGCTCAAGATGGAGGACTCGGAACATGAGGAGGAACCTGAGCTGACACTGCAGAGCGGAGATACAAGCAGTGACAGTGAAGACGGTGGAGAAATGACCTCGGCACCAGCGGCTGAAGAATACGAAGAAGAAATTCAAGCCGAAGTAAAAGCCAAAGACAATGCGGCGCTGGAAGACGAAGTATTGGTGCTTGAGGAGAAGAAGATCGCAGTACAGCGCGGAATTTGCTCAAGACGTAAGGCAAAGTGTGAAGCGGGACCAAGTAGAGTGAAGGAAGAGGTAGAAGGAAGCTCGGGCAGTGAGGCATCAATTCCGATACGAAGACTCCAGAGAAGAAGGCGAGTATCGGGAGAACACAAAGAAAGAAGAGAGACTACTCCGCGGGAGGACGAAGGTATCAGTAGTGCAGTAGATTACCTGCAGATGGTAGTATGCCCGCTGTTGGTGAAGTTGGAGCAAAAGAAGAAGGAGATGCAGTCAACTTGTCCAGAGGTAAAGACTGTATTGCAGGTGGTATCGAGATTAGAAGAAGAAAACTCGGAGTTGAAGAAGAGTATAACTCGAGGTGAGAAGGAGAGAGAAGTACTGCAAGCGGAAGCAGTGGAGAGAAGTCAGGTAATCGAAGACCTAAAGAGAGAAGTGAGCTATCGAGAGGATCTTGCAAGGAAGAGTGACGTCGTAAGGGAGAGACAAGTAGCTGAATTTGAAATCTTGAAGCAGCAGTTTGCTGATTCAAGAGTAGAGCTCATCCATGCTATGGCGAGGGTAGCATCGAAGGATCAAGAGCTCGATCAAGTGATGGAGAGTATGGACGAGAAAAAGCAACTTTGGCAGCGAGAGTTGTCTGCGCGGTATGGAGAAGAAGAGAGATTACAAGAGTTACTTCGTAATCAGGAAGAGAAAGTTGTACAGAAGGAGAAAGAGAAAGAAGCGGTGAAGGCCGAATTTGAAGAAGAATTGGCGATGTACAGAGAGGAATGGCTTGCAGATCGGGAACAAGAAAGGAAGACAAGATTAGAGCCATTGTAGGAGATAGTCCTCAGGGTAAACGCGATGTTAAGTATAGAGACCAGCGTTCGAATTGAAGAAGCGCGTCTGCACAAGTTGAAGCTGTTGGTGCAGGAGACGAGGCAAAGACAAGCAAAAGATACAGATTTGAATGCCTTGTTGATTAAATTGAGAACTCGTGTAGATAGGAAGATCTTAGAAGTAGAAGACAATATTGCGATTAGATTAGACTTAGTAAGAATAGAGTTAGAAAAGCTTCGGCAGGATGTTAAAGCAAAACCCGAAGTAGATAACATCGAGATCCAAATGTCTTTGGAGTTGCCCTCAGCGACAGTAGAGAAGAGTGGGTCAAAGGATGAGGAGTTAGATAGATTACCCGCCAGTGCAATTTCAGATCAGGAAAGAGAATTGCTGGATCTGGTAGAAGATGTAGGAGTTGTGAAACCCGAGGACAGGGTAGTAGGAAGTAAGATTACTTCGGGTTTGGGTTTGAAAGCCGAGGAAGAAGTAGACATCGGATCGGATTAGTAACTGATTTGAGATTTGAAGAGGCAGATATGAAGAGGTGCATTGTCATTTCGGATCTGCAGGTTAGAACAGTTGATGTAGAAACGGTATAGTTGTTAGAACTGTCAATTGCTTCACTATTTAAGAGTGGCATTTGCATGAAATTGTTGTTCAGTGCTCATTATTTCTGAGAATAGATAAAGCGAAGTGCTGTGAAGTAGTGCTCGTTGCTTGAGCTTGATTCCGAGTATCAACTTTGTAATTGTGTTTGTGAATGTTTGGAGAAATTTGAAGTGCAAGTGAGAGTGCTTGTTGGATATTGGATTCCACAGCCTTGATCTTCATTCTGTGTGTTTGATCCTGAGTGAAGTGCAATTGAAGCAATACCTTGACAGATCTGAGAGGAATTGTAGTATTGGTAGTATTCTGCATTTGTGAGTGCAGTGCGGAGTTGATGTGAAGCAATTTCAATCAAGGAAGTTGTGCCTTCAGTGGAAGGGTGGAACACAATTCTGAGGCTAAGTCGTTTTGTAGTGAAGTGCCGTTTTCAGGAGAGCCTGAATCATCACAATCAGGATTGTTTGGAAAGATTTGATGGAGTTGTGATTATGGAGTGTTAATTTGTGACAAGACTGCGAGTCAGTGCTTGTTACTCTCTTCTGAGTGTGGTTTCTACCTGAGAGATTAAAGACGCAACCAAGAAGAACTAAATTGTTACTTTGCTTCGTATTTGACCAATTCTGACTCGTATCTCTACGGGAACGAACTTTACTTACCCGATTACTGCAAAAATGATATTTGTCGGGTTGTCACAGCAAGTGTCGAGTGAGGAAGAGGTGAAGAAGGAGATAAGTCAGCGAGTCAAAATGAATGCAAGTGAAGGAGTTGAGTATCTGAGGGAGGTTGTGCGCTTGTTGTTGGTGAAGTTAGAGCACAAGAAGAAGGAAATGCAGTCAAAGTGTCCGGAGGTGAAGATTGTGTTGCAAGTGTTAGCTCGCTTAGAAGAAGAAAACTCGGAATTAAAGAAAAGTGTAATCCAAGGTGAGGAGGAAAGGGAAGTACTACAAGTAGATGCAGTAGTACAGAATCAAGTAATTGAGAACTTGAAGAGGGAAGTGGAGAGTAGAGAGAGGATTTTAGAGCAGAATGTCATAACAAGAGAAAGACAAGTAGCTGAGGATGAAATCTTGAAGCAGTAGTTTGTTGATTCGAGATTAGAAATTATCCATGCTATGGCAAGAGTAGCAGAGAAGGAGCAAGAGCTTAATAGAGTGATGGAGAGTGTAGAAGAGAAGAAGCAGCTCTAGAAAAGAGAGTTGACAGTGAGATATAGAGAGGAAGAAAGGTTGAGAGAGTTATTTTGCAATCAAGAGGAGAAGATTGTGTAGAAGGAGAAGGACAAGGAAATTGTGAAAGCAGAGTTTGAAGCAGAATTGGCAATGTATAGAGAAGATTGGCTTGCAAATCGAGAACGGGAGAGAAAAATGAGATTGGAGCCATTGAAGGAGATTGTGGTTAAGATGAATGCGATGCTGAGTATAGAGGCCAGCATGTGAATTGAAGAAACGAGACTGCCCAAGTTGAAGTTGTTGGTGCAGGAGACGAGGAGGAGAAATGCGAAGGACAAAGACTTGAATTCTTTACTCATCAGTCTTAGAGCTCATGGAGATAGGAAGATATTGGAAGTAGAAGACATATCACAATTAGATTAGACTTAGTGAAACTGGAGATAGATAAACTTCGGAAGGATGTAAGAGCAAAACACAAAGTAGATAACATAGGAGTGCAGATATCTTTGGAGTTACCATCAGAGATGTTAGAGAAGAGTAGGTCAGGAGATAAGGAGTTAGATAGATTACCTGCTAGTGGAATTGTAGATCAGGAAAGAGAAATGTTAGAATTGGTAGAAGAATTAGTAGTTGTGAAACCCAAAGATAGAGTAATAAGTGAAGTTACTTTGGGATGGAAAGCCGAGGAAGAAGTAGACATCGGATCAAAGTAGTAACAAATTTGAGATAAGAAGAGGCAGATATGAAGAGGTGGTTTGTCATTTTGGATTTGTAGTAGGAAGAGCTGTTAGGAAGCTATACATTAGGAAGATAATTGTTGTTTTCTTCACTATTTAAAGGTGGCATTCGCAGTCTTATGTTGTTCAATGCTCATTATTTTTGAGAATAGATAAAGCGAAGTGTTGTGAAGCAGTGCTTATTGCTTGAGCTTGATTTTAAGTATCAACATTGTGCTTGTATTTGTGAGTGTTGGGAGAATTTTGAAGTTTAAGTCATTGTGCTTGTTGGATGTTGGATTCCGTAGCCTTGATCTTCATCTTGTGTGTTTGATTCTGAGTGAAGTGCAATCAATGCAATGCCTTGATAGAGCTGAGAGGAATTGTAGTGTTGGTAGTATTTTGCATTTGTGAGTGCAGCGTAGTGTTGATATGAAGCAATTTTGATTGAGGAAGTTGTGCTTTCAATGGAGGGGTAGAACACAATTCTGAGGCAAAGTCGTTTTGCAATGAAGCGCTATTTTAGGGAGAGCATGAATCATCAAAATCAAGATTGTTTGGAAAGATTTGATGGAGTTGTATTAAAGAGTGTTAATTCATGACAAGACTGCAAATCATTACTTGTTACTCTCTTCTAGGTGTAGTTTCTACCTGAGAGATTAAAGACTCAACCAAGAAGAACTATAGTGACTTTTGACTTTGTATTTGGACATTTCTGACTAGTATCTCTACGGGAACAAACTTTACTTACCCAATTACTGTAAAAGTGATATTTGTTGGGTTGTCACATGGTACCAAGAGAGCCCAACTACCCAAAAATGTTATAGGTACCATCTCCTCCATAGATAATAGGCCTACCTCTCTGCACAAGATTGGTACAAAAGTATGTTTATATGCTAAATCCCCTGTCATACACTCAAATATCCATGGTCCAATGATATCACCAAAGAATCCCATAATCTTCCTATCAAAAGCTCTTAGACATGAGAGGAAAGTCAAGGAAGGGGGAACCGTGCAGGGAACGTAAGTTGGTCAACAGGCAATACTAAAGGAGAGTATACTAAATGCCACTTATGGATCTCCTAGTAGAGGAAGTTCATCCATGTGGAGAATATCCTTTACAAGAGCAACATCTAAGAAGCACATGATAAAATCCTTAGATCTTATTGGCACTCCAAGTCCATTTGTAGATGTGACACATCTCTTTGGAAGCTCATGGTGGGGAGGGATATCTAAAGGGGACCATGCCCTGCACTTTGACACCTTGACTCTCAAGCCTACAAGATGTAGCTTGGTAGTCAAGTGATCAAAGGCCTGCCTAATTTGATCTATGGGGCCCATAATGTGTATATTGTTTGCTAAGGAGGGAAATACACAACCTGGCATGGCCAAAGTAGTAGATAAGAGAGCTCTAAAGTGAGCCATGGCAAACAAAGGTCTCCCTAAAGGATCTCCTTGTTGTATATAGATAACTGATTTGAAGATGGTGACTCTTTTCTATGATTGCTCATGCTAGTAGTAAAGAGAAGCAAGAGAGCCATAGAACAACCATACTAAGGAAATGAGACTTGCCAAGGATCCACCAGTCTCCCTAAGCTCTCTAAAAGATGGATGTCCAAGAGATGCTATTAAAAGCATTTGCAACATCCACCTATAGGACAACCCACTTTGGGTGGATATCTAGGAGTGCCTTAATGCTTAGAGAAATAGCCTTACAACCTCCAAGTATAGCTACTCCAAATTGATGTGGATTGAGGTGCTCTTGGAAGTAAGATTGATGCTAAAGGACAATGGTACAACTAACCAAGTGACAAAATTTCTCTCCAATGGCAATCAATCTAATGCCTCCCGTTCCCTTCTCCATCATGAGAAGTTGACAAGCCCTTAATACCTGACTAATTGACATAAGAATATCTCTCCTTGCTATTGCTGCAACCACTTGAAACAACTTGGTAAATCCACTAGAAGGATCATCTAACTAAGACCATAATCTTATGGTACTCCCTCTCCTACCATAGGATATAAAGAGCATAAGGAAGAGATAGTCTCATCAGTGGGACTAGTCATAGAGAAAGGATGTTGCGCTTGTGTTGCTCTACTAAAATTTCTTGCATGACCCAATGTCCTACACCGTCATAATCGAGTGGACTCAATGGTATCCTATGGTAGAATTTGTCTCCTAAAACATGTAGCCCTAATCAACTCCTCCTATAGGGCAGCCCTATCTCCTATTGTAATTGACAAAATCTAGCAAGCACCTGCACACCCCCCTCTAGCACAACAAAGGTGCCACCAAAGGAGTAAGAGGAATAAGAACCATGCTAACTCATCCAAGGGATCCCATGCAAAATGATCAAGTGGTAGGTAGAAATCTTGTCTAGCCTCATCATGGAGTGTATGGGATAGCCTATGGAATAGACATAGACATGGAAAACTAGCCTCAAATAACCCCAAAATAAAACATTCTTGAGATGTTAACCACTTGCAAGACTCGATCGGTATCCCTGGAATGGTCAACAAAGAGATAGAGGAGCATGTATAATCTCAAGTGTCACTGTTATCAATGTGATCACTTACCTCACATGAGCATCCCAAGTGGTCTAATCATAGTCCTTGTGTATCCTTCCCACCTTGGTCTTTACTCTTTGCAAGGTAAAGTATCAATAACACATTGTGCATGTATCTTGAGCCACTCTAGGCTACCCCACATATGGAAGTGTAGCAATGGCTAGTACAAGAATAACTATCGTAACACATGATGCTCCTCTCCATATCTCCCAATACTTGAAAAACCACAACCCCTCACATCCCAACTCACATGAATAAATACAATCTCCCTAATAAAAACTAAAAACTCTCGTACCTTCCTATTTCTATCTCAAACAATTTCAAATTAAGTTCCCATGGAAGTCAAGCATGAATACCAAGAGATTAAAAATGAAAATTCTTGATCCATCGCTCTCAATGTGAAGTAGTCACTCTAAACCCTAAAAGTACTCATAACTTTTTACTCATTCTCCATAGCCTTCAACCTAGGTACCAATGGAACCTATAACGAAGAGAGTTTACTAGTCACTCTTGTGAGGTATGCATATGAGCTCTCTAAAACTCTAGAATATCTTCTCCCCATTTCTCTTCTCCTCCTCGCACCAAGGCGATTCATAGGAAAAGTTGGATAAGGAACAAGAGCAAGGAGTACCCTTATTTACGATAGCTAGTCTCGAAAACAGCGTATATATCCTTGGTTTCGGAAAATTTTGGATATCTTTATTATCATGGAGATAATCTTATGTGAGAAGCAACCTAGGAATCCTTGATGAGGGGAGGGCGTTATGGCAATCTAGGTAACCATACTCACTTCCTCTTTTAGACAAAGTCACCACAGAAAATACCCGATATCATGGGTGTTCTTATCGCATCTCATCTACGTTATATACTATTATACCACACTTCCACACCATCTAAGAGATATACAAATGAAGAACTTTATCACCAAGTTACATTAGCTACTTTACATAATATATCAGTTTCAGTTGGTTACTATAGTTTTACTCTGGCTTAGGGCTTTGCCATTCTTTTCCCGAACCTTAGCTTTTTTTCTTGTGTGCACTTTACTGCCTTGTATTCACTCTTCTTTTTCCCTCGAGGCATATAGTTTGGCTCGTTCCCAAAAACTTACACAAGCTACTCGTTTTGAAATTCAAGGAATCAACTGAGAACCTGTTTATACAGGTTCGAGGCTGTCAGATCCTACACCTCGCCAAGGCACCGGGCTAGGGAACCCACAACTTATCCATCTTGTTGAAGACCTAGTCTAGCGACAATTACTAGCTAATGAGAGCGTCAATCAGATTCATAGCTTTTGTACGGTGGAAAGTCTGGACAGAAACCCTACATGTTTGAAGAGAGTCACTTGGAGTTCTAGATCGAGGAAATTTGCTGGATCCGTTTGTCGTTATTTAAAGCCCACTACCTCCGCCCGACCCACAGTAAGAAATTGCATGCACCAAACACCAAGGATTTGCAGTCGTTGGCCAGTTGGGTGGTCAGAGTGGTATGTCGATCACTCCGCTTTGCTTCTCGCAGAAGATGATGTCATGTGGTCACTTCTCATTGCTGCGAGCAGTGAGAATCGGAAGACCACTGCAGCTGTTCCCTGTGGAGATTTTTCCATCCGGGATAAAGCGAGGGAGTTTCGTGAAGACGTTTTCTGCTAATGCTCAAGTTGTAGCGGAGGAGTTGATATTTGACGTACCAAGAATGGAGGTGGGTTGAATGGCAAGTCAACCAAATGAGTTGGGAATTTTGTACTTGTGAGGTTGAGACGTTGAATCTCGTTGTTATCAGCTTGTCAATTTTATGGTAGTGTAAAGAGAAGTTATCTACGTGGGAGTAATTGCTACCGTGGGAATTGGAGTACTAATCTGAAATTGAATCTTTTGTGGACAGACAGGAAAGCCTCAATTTACATTGTCCAAACCACTGACAAGGTCTGGGATAGGCCTGCATTCCGGGGAGTCGTCGGAGGTGAAGGTTGTACCAGCAGCTGCTGGAGAAGGAAGGTATTTTATTTTGGGGAACGACCAGGCAGATGACAGAAGCTGTAGAATTCCTGCTGCTCTGGCATATGTAAGAGAAACAACGCTCAGCACCTGGTTAGGAGGAAATGGGAACAAAGGTATCAGGACTGTGGAGCATTTACTGTCTGCGTTGGAAGGGCTCGGAGTAGACAACTGCCGCATCGAAATAACAGGGGGAAATGAGGTAGTCCCTCGAATATGCTCTAGTTCTGAGGGTCACCCTTATTATTTGTTTACAGGACATGGATTTGTTCCTTTCCGCCCGAATCATTAAATTAATAATCGTTCACAGGGAGCTTCAACTGAGTTCATTTCATAGAAATTTTGAAGGAGTGTGTTGATTATCTTTCGTCTAGTGTGAGGGATTGTGAAGATAATGTCTGAAAATAACTGAGACATGAAGACCTGAGTGGACGGTTTATTCTATCCGTAGATATGCTGACAAAGGCCTACTTTTCATACAATCCGTTGTACGTATTTCATCATATTCTACCGAGCTGTTTGACCTGCATGAGTCCTGCAGCAAAGTGGGGGAACGATTGTGAATTGTGCTTTGCAGCTGGCAGAGATTTGGGACATGGTGTCCTCTTGAATTAAACTCAAATCATTTCTTAGGTACCGTTGTTGGACGGATCAGCACTACAGTGGGTTGAGGCTATAGAAGATGCAGGTCTGTGTGTCGCAACAGATAAGACAGGGTCCACGCAACCCAGGAAGGCTCTTGTATTAAAGGAACCGATTACTGTTTGCCGTGGAGATTCTTTTGTAGCAGCCTTTCCAGCTTCAAGCAGTCGCCTGACCTATGGCATCGACTTCCCTCAGGTGCTGGTCGAAAGTTAGTGTCTTAGAAAGAGTACATGGATTCACTCGATCGCTTCTTATACTGTTCAAAAGAGTTGGAACATTGGTCATTGTTTAGCTTAGATGTACATCACTGCAAGGCTTTTTCTTCTACCTTTTTCGAGCAAGACCTCGATGAGTATTATTCATAGAACCTATCTCCGTCAAGGGAATGGCATTCTTTCGAAATGTCAGCTAGTTTAGCTGAAAATTTTATCAAGTCTTACTTTCTCCTTCTTGAATTGCGAACTTTCTGAATGGTCTATAATCTTTCCCCAGTTAGATCACATGATCTAGAACTACTCCTGCTAGTTGTTTCTGAACAGAAATGCATTGTACTATGCAGGTGCAAGCCATTGGAAGACAATGGTTTACTTGGTCAGCTGACGATACTGGTGCCTACAGAAAAGAGGTCGCTCCAGCACGCACTTTTGGTATTTTTGAGCAGGTTAGAACCATTTTTCATGTCGTATCGACGACTCCAAACTTCAGTGACTTTTCAATCATCTCTATCAGCTGAACTTTGTTAGCTTGAGCAATCGTGGTCGACCTGGGGGGGAAAGGGATGTAGTCAAGCTACAAAAGCATGAACTGAACTTTAAGATTTAGTTGGTATGATTTTGAATACAAGTGAACGAATAGAAGCAGACGATAGGCATAGGTTGCTGTTTCTTATTTCGAATTCTTGGATAAGTGAATGCAGCAGTCATCGTGTCAAACATCTGTATAGGGAAATGTGCCTTGCAATGATATGCATGCAGACCAAACAACTACAAGCTAGTGGACTTATCAAAGGCGGTACGCTAGAGAACGCACTAGTTTGCAGGTTCAACACCTTTACGCATTATCTTTTCAGATTTGTGTTCTATATTTCTCTTGTTCTGAATGGATTGGTTGATCATCCCGTCTGGAGTACACTTGTGCAAGTTCAAAGTTTGTTTTATTGTCAGGTACCTGATGGAGATCCTCTGTGATTGCAGTATGGATAAGGGCTGGTTGAACCCTCCGTTGAGATATACTGACGAGCCATGCCGCCATAAACTACTGGACTTACTCGGAGATCTGGCTCTTTGTGCTTACAAAGGCCATCCGGGTTTGCCTGTAGCACACATTGTAGCTTATAAGGTCAGTCTCTAAATAGACCAAAATCTTCTTTTTTTTGTTGACCTTTGCTGTTTCAAAGATGGTTTTCTTGCGATGTGTTTTTGACTTTGGAAACTCTATGGCATGGTGCGGTGAAAGCCGCAAGGTACAGCTCTGTCTACACCTTTGGGCCTTGTGGAATCAGGCGTGTCTGTAGATACTCGTGCCACAAATCGCGTCCTTGAGCAATTTTCATATGCGGGCAATCACATTCACAACCTTACCACGTTCTGGGGCTAACTGGTTGGCTAACTGGTTGAAGCTTCCGAATTCACATTTTGCCAGGAAGTTCTCGTGGATATATAGGAGTTTTTAGACAATAAAATTCTGCTGGTGGAGGTCATGAGTCATGACTAAGTTATCTTTTCTTTTTCCTTAAGTCTCCAGTTGTATTATCAGTACTCGTCCCTTTGACTATTTGACGATGCCAACCGGTAGATGAATGTTTGACATAAAGCAGCTGCAAAACACTGCTTCTTTTGGCAGCTCTGTAGCAGCAGTTCCTGGCATGCTTAAATAAGCATCATTTACTGTTTTCTCAACGGCGAATGAGGAGAATGTACTGAAAAACCATGTTCGATGTCACAGGCCAGTCATTCTTTGCACGTGAAATTTGGAGAGGCTTTACTGCAGGGGGTAACAGGAGCCTTGAACTGCTGATGATATATGACAATTTGATTCTGGAACCTTTAGTTGCGATACAAGATAAGCAGTCGACAGCCAGACGAAACCCATGACATACTACATCTAGTGAACTGTTTTGTAATGGACTCGGAATTGATATTCACTTCTGGGAAGTCGAAATACTGCGGAGCAAATCTAATGACTGCATCAAGAGCCAGTTTTGATAGAAGAATGTTCGAAGAACATGTGGAGCTACAAGCTACTTGATGCCTGCGCTCATGATCTCTCCATCAAAGATTTATTGGTAGGTATAATAAATCACCGTTTGTATATTCAGTCCTCTAGAAATCAGCAAAATATCTATTTTAACATAGGAAATCAATACAATGCGCAAGTGTACCAGTTTTTCCAGAAGCGTGCAATTGTATTTACTAGGTGCTTTTTCTCAAGGAAGAGAGGCAAAGTTTTTATTTTACCTCGTTTGTCCCATCCTTGTTTTTCTATGCGGTCGCCTTTAATTTCTCAAGGAAGAAAGGCTACACGGTAAGTTACTGCAAATACTTTTGGCTAAAAGAGATTGCAAACTGTAAATATGAGGGGAATGACACTAAACCATAAATTTTCGATTCCTACGGTGAACTGATTTTAAATCCCAACTTTCTAACCTCGCCCATGCATGTACTTTATGATTAGTATAACTATCCATTGTTGTATCGTCATTTCCAGCGATCGAGGTCTCACAATTCTATCCATGTCATTAGGGCTGAAAACCAACTGTCAGGGGCCTGAAACTTGCAACCTCCTGTCACAAGTCGAGTGTTTCACGTGCTCAAAAATTGGGCCCTATCTATAGAAAGGTCATTATAGTCAAATTGGGCTGGACCAGCCCAATTTGACTATAACGATTTTCCCTCTTTTCTCTCTCCCTTGTACGGTTTGATGGGGTCTTCCCATCCTTCTTGTGTTCTACGCGGTCGTCTTCTCTCAAATTTGACTATAATAACTTTACTAAACGTAGAGCGAGCAAATATTTGAGTCAAGAAGCTTGGTATTACTGTTCTCTTCTACGACATGAAACAAAGCTAAAGAAAGGATGATTATCCAAATTAATAGTTCAATTTTTTACACGTATTTATGATTGACCAAATATATCTATAGATTGAATGTGTTTCTAAATTTGGGATGGATCTAAGGAAAAGAAGAATAAAATAAGAAATAAGAAACTAGGACAAAATAAAATTATTTAAAATGCTTATTATCATTAAGAATATACAAAGGAATTGAGAAATTAAGTGGTGATTTTCAAAGAGGAAAGATGATTGAAAGAGTGTCGAAAGCATTTTGGTTATTATAGACAAAGAAAATTATGTTTAGTTCTGAGTAAAACTAATATTCCAAGACGGACCTTAGATTTGAAAATGTTTATCGATCATAAATAAAAAGCACTCTAGACTATTGACTAAATGAAGAAAGAAGTCTTGTTATGGAAGTTTGATTCTTATTTAGAGCATGAGTAAACTATGGAATCATGAATATCTTGTTTCTAGCAAGTTCGACAAACGTTTATCATTTGTTGACATCAAACTTACCTTCAGTTCAAAATTATGTTTGGTGAGAAACACAACCGTGTTCGGTTTTGAATTCCTAAATTATGGAGTTAATACCATGAAACTTGAAGGATGTCTTTTACAGCGGAGACCAGAGACTTAGGGGTTATGTGGCCAAAATCTACAAGGTGTTTATTAAGATAGTTTAATACTAAGTACTTTTACCACTTACCAAACTACCTTTATATCTTAAATGAATGGGTCCAGAATTTTGGTATGAAGCAAAGCATAACTTTCATGCAACCCAAGAGCCATAAATTTAACACAAAGAAGAGAGCGGAGGGTAAATACCAGGCGTGCCACTTCACTAGACCCAACTTCTTCACTAAGACCCAACTTCAAGCAAAAGGTCCACACTAAGAAGAAGACTAATGAACCAAAGGAGATTGGAGCAGCTAGCGTTCAAGATCTTCAGCAACCGAAAACTTATCGTTGCTCGGATATACTTATAAGCTCCATGCTAAACACAAAGCTCCAACTTCAGCTCCCCAAAACCTAAGTTGAAAACAAGGACATATGTGATTGATAATAAAAAAGATGTGTTTACACCTAGGTCCTTCTCAAAGGTAATCTTGTCTCTCAAATTTGCTCCAATGAAGACAAGCTACCCAAGGATATAACCAAATTGACAATCAACCTTACCATGAATGCAAAACACTTGGAGCATACTTGCAAGAGACTAAGCTATATTTACTACTCCAAACTTATAGGCCTTGGGAGAACTTAAGACAAGGAATCATTGATATACTGAGGGCAGGAGAACCCAAAGTCACTCCTCTTATGACTAAACTAAACACTTCAAATCCAACTTAGGAGATCTGATTGGAGAGGAATCAACTTTAGATCATTTGATGGATATGGACAAAGAATAGACAAGGAAAAATTCACTCTTGATGCTACAACAACCCTAGAAGGAGTAAAGTCGTATCTAGTTTGAAATTTTGGTCCATGGATTATTTTCTATTTCAAGAGACTGCAAATAAAAATAATGCTAGGCTTCTCTCTCACCCAAGAGATACATCTAGTGATAATTTGTGTGTGCATCATGTGCTAGACAAAAGAACAATTTGACATCAAGCATCATCAAAGATAACAACTCAAAAAGAAATCTCCTACTCATTCTCTAAATCTCTCATTCATTATCTTATGTAAAACCTCTTCTAAAATGGTCCATAAGGGAATACATATCTATATCAACATGAAAGATCCTTCCCTAACAAAAGAGTCCTCTAGAATTAGAGATTCCTCCAAGATCAACAACCATAGTAGTGGAACTATTAAGTAGAAGATATCATCTTCTATTTAGCAAATATGCATAGTACTCATAAAGCCTTATTCCTCTCATTCACTCTATGTCCTGAGCTTGGAAAAAAATAAAATTTATTTGAATAGATGTCTTTCCATTCTTAAGCATCTCCTTATATACTTATTAGAGCTATCATTGGAATTACCTTGATAACTTGTAGAATTGCTACTTCACCTAAATTACACTAAGTAATGAACTTTAGGTCAATAGCCCTTCATATGGAATTTTTGCCTCACTTGCTTTTCTCTGGAAGTATCCAAGCATATTCCATGGAATTCTAGAACCTTCTCTTTAATTAAATTTATGATATATTCTAGGCAAGTCAAATCTACCTAACTTGACTTACCTTCATTACCAAAATCACTTAACTTAATCAGGCAAATAGTATATGAATCTCCTATATATTAAATCAATTGGACCATACAAAGTCCAAAATGGAGGTTCTACCCTAATATAAGTGTATTTTAACCCTTGCAAGATCTCACTCTAATATAAAAATCTCTTAAGAATTCCCTTCTAATATTATATAATTTAAAACCCAGTAAGGAGTCCTATTGATATCCAACAATTAAATATTGGATCTTTATACTTAAATAGTCTTACTTACTTAGCTAGAGATATCCCTAACTTAGTTACTACTTAAATTAGCTAACTATAACTAATTCAATACCACCAAAATACTAATATGTACCTTAGGATATTATCACACATGGTATAATGGTGAATCATTTATTACATTGAAATTGTGGAGCTTAAAAAATGGTAGCACTTTGAGCCAAGACTATTTATCTTTGGGAGTATTTAGAAGATCTTCAAGTGGCAAGGGAAATAGAAGCACACCAATTAGAAGCATAAGTCTGGATGTAGCAAAATGAGGACATAACATCTAAACTTTGTATTTTGTGTTGTTAAATATTGTAGGTAAGTAAAGGAAAGATTTGCAACAATTTTGGATTGAGCTAAAGAAGAGAAAACGTTGGTTTAAATAGAGCAACTTGAGCAAGAAACTAAGATTTTGCACAAGAAGATGACTTTTAGGGTTTAGTTAAGGAGACCAAAGGAGAAAAGGCCCGGAATCTTTACCTATAGATGTAAAAACTCAATGAAAACCAAATTTCCATATTTTGGTTAGTAATAAGTCATTCCCACAAGGCTATGGCTCACAATGAGATAGATACAATGATGTGTCACAAATTAGTCTATTATTATTTCATGTTTAACCTCTTGGGTAGAAACATCTCTCAAAAGTGGACAATAGCACTAATGAGGCATATTGTGGAAATAGAAAAGAATAAATCACATATATTAGGATGGAAATCACTTAGAATCCATAATGTGAGGTATTAGTCAAAAGATGTCAATTCTTATAGAAGATACTCCAAAGATTCACATCTCCGTACTTCCAAAGATGTTGCTCTTCCAAAGGTTCACCTTTATCTTCCATGCAAAGACACATGTTCCACCCTCCTTCCAAAGATATATACTTTTCATAAAGTTAGATCCATTGTAAATGTCAAAAATTAGCAAGATCAAGTGTTAGATTACTATCAATGCTACAATACTTGGTCAATTTTGTCAAAGCATTGCCTTCAACAACACTACATCCATATCAAGGACCAAATACATTGGATATGAAACTAAGTCCATTGTAAATATTCATCCAACACTTAAACATAAAAATTAGAGATACTTATAAGGAGAATTGAGGAAAACAACAAAGGACTATAAGCTCTTTGCTTTATTCACCTTATGAACTACACACAAAGCACTTCAAATGCTAGACTCATATCGTATCAATCACTTGGGAGTTACAAAATTGTCAAGTGCCTAATGCTAAAGACCCAATATAGGTACAAGTGTAGCTATCATACATTCTAACCTACTTTAAGGGTCTAATGGCTATTTTTCTATGAAATTCTTTGGTTTAAATCACCTATAGCTAGTCTAAAACAAAATTTAACTTCCAATAGCATAAGTCTCAAATTCTCCCTTATTGTGCGTATATACATTGCTACACAAAGTACATTGCTGTCAACATCATACACTATAGGAGCACAACTCACGCATAAGTCATACATAGACTCTAAAGTGCCACAATAATCAGATTGTTTATCACTTTCAACTCAACTCAACTCAAATCAGTACTTGATCTATCACCCTATAAACTGCCAACAATTGGGCACTAATTACAGTCAAGCCACACCCACTCTAGCTAAGAGAATCCAGGTGATGCTCGCTGGCCTCTATCCACCATAGCCAGGAACTCAAAGGCTCAACATCAAAGAAGTGAGATCTCTGGAGCTTCACTTTGAAAGTATACTCCCTGGACTCGAGTTAGGTCTGAACCCTAATGGTCGCACTGACGGCACACTTGACGGTGCAAATGGTGCAAAGTGACGGTGGCCCCCACCGTGAAGTCAATACCCCAAACACAAAATCTGACCATCGGAAAGTAGTCTCTGAGAAATTGCTGAAATAACTCTAACTACTATTACTGGACTCCAGTGTCCAAACAATCTAGATGTGACACTACAAATGGCATGACAGTTGTTGTGCATATATACATCACTACACAACATACATAGTTGTCAACATCATACACTATAGAAGCACAACTCACACATAAGTCATATATAGACTCTAAAGTGCCACAATTGCCCCCCTAGCTGGTGGTTAGGTCCCTCTAACTCCAGATAGCCATCTACTCTAAGTATATGGTATACCCTATAATGGGCAAAGATCAAGAGGCCGGGTGCTATGGAACCCCATAGTTAGTTGCATGTCTGCAATCTATACCATATAAAAATGAAGTAGCTATATGTCAAGTACATCTAGAACATAAATATTGTCCCTGAGGAACCGCCATGAGGGGAGGAGTGATACATGCCATATGTCATCCTCTCAAACAGCTATCACACACTAACATAGTAGCAGCTCCACCAAAAGAGCCACATAACATACACCTCAAGCGTGCACGTACAAGTGCCAAGCTTGGATCCATAGTACCATCAATGTTTGGGAGGTAGCATGGTGCACAATTGTGCACATGATCCTTCCAAACAACATCATCACGTCCTTCTAACACAAGGACTCCATATGGCAAAACCTCATGCACTCTCAAGATAGTGTGACTTGTCAAAACATCAAGTGTTGTTGGTGCTGTCTGCTATAGATATACATAGTCTCTTGGATGAAAGCAACAGATCAAGGTTCTATAACCTCCTCCTCAAACGGTAGCATAGCATAAAGTATCTCTATGCTGAGCAATTGCCAAGTTCTCAAAGGCCATCGGCATCACTCTCCAAAAGGTGTCTGCTTGTTGAGAACATGCGCTCATCCATACATCAAAGTCATCCAAGTCCAAAACTATAGTAGCATCTCAACAAATGGCTGCAGGTAAATCTGAATCTCGTCCATAGAGTAGAAAGTATGGAGAGAAGGATGCTAAGGAGGCTTGCCGGCTGAACCAATAGCCCATGGCCAACCAAGGTAACTAGAGATCCCAATCTCCCAAGTGGCCTTCTGCAAACCATACTTTTGCAATCCTCTCTTCACCGTCTAAACCACTCTCTCTACTAAGCCATCTACCTCAGGGTGATCTTAGGAGGTAGTACGGTGATCAATCAAAGCCTTGTCACACAAGACCTGAAATTTGTACCCTGATCAGTCAAAACTTCAACTAGTGCACCAAAATAACTAAGAACTCGATCCAAGAACGAGTAAGCTGTCCCTTCACTAGACTTGTCAGGAAGTGCCACCAACTCAATCCACTTGGAGAAGTGCTCTTCTATCACCAAAACATACCGATGATGTCTCACAATCAGCAGTAAAGGTCCGGCAAAGTCCAAACTCCAACGGTAACCCAATCCTATGATAGGTAATGGGTGTAATTGTGGTGTAGGAGCATTGAATGATGCTCTAACTCGGTCACAAACCACACATTTGGCAACAAACTGTTGTACATTGGTCTGCATACCATGCCACCAACAATGATTCTAGAGTAAGCTATATGTATGCTTTACTCTAAAATGTCCTAGCTCCTCATGAGCATGACAGACCAACTGTGGTCTCTGAGATAGAAGTGGTACTACTCGCACTCTACCATCCTCCCATACACGTAGAAGGTGTCTGCCCTCCAATCTAAACCGTTGGGCTTGCTGAAGAACACGTTCTCTCTCCTTGGCCCCAACTATGCCACCCACAACACCAATGCAAAGATAGTCCATCACTAAGATATCATCATGAATGTCTTGCTGAACTATACCAATATCTTCACTCTTTGGAACTGTGACTTCAAAAACTCCTCCTATATGCGTTGAGAGTGATACAATCAAAGCCTCAGAAAATATACACAGAAAAGCAGATGCATGCCAACCTGGCACCATCTCCTCATTTGTCTCACCATGCCAACATGCTCCGGTCTGGTCTGGGACATGGGTTTCTACTCAACCCATCTACATCATAGTTCACCACTCTAGGTCTATGAACAACCGGGAAATCATACTCCTATAAAATCAGAGCCCATTGTGCAACTTTCTTGAAAGCTTGTCGGACTCCATCAACCACTTTAGTGGTTGATGGTTAGTGATGAGAGTGAAGGGGATACCAAATAGGTAACATCGGAAATGTGCTATTGTCCAAACTGCTGCCAAGCACTCTCCCTCATATGAACTATACTTTGTCCCCGCTGAATTGTTGGAGCAACTAGCACAGGCCACTACAAACTCCTTCCCCTCATCATCATGCTGGGTGAGCACCGCTCCAAGCCCCAACATACTCCAATCAGTATGAACTTGAAATGGTCATCCTTTGATCGGTCTCCTCAAAATAGGAGTAGATGTCAACCTCTCTTTGAGCTCTACAAAAGCTCTCTCTTGCTCATCTCCCCAACACCACTCTTGTGTAAGCTTGGTCAGCTTTGTCAAGGCCTTGGCAATGGCACTAAATCCTCTAACATAGCGGCGATAGAAGTTCACCAACCCAAGGAATGCTCACACTCTACTCACATCCGTAGGCCAAAGAATACATTCAATAGCCTCCACCTTGGCCTGATGAACACCAAGTCCTCTGGGGTAAATAGTGTGACCAAAATACTCAACCTACTTGTGGAAGAACCTACACTTACCAAGATGTAATATGAGTCCATGAGATCTCAACCTCTCAAACACCTCCAACAATTGTCTCTCATGCTCCTCTATAGTAGTGCTATAGACCAAAATGTCATCAATATAGCACCAAGCAAAACCCAATCCAACTAGGCTCATATCCATGACCCTTTGGAACTCAGCAGGAGCGTTCTTTAACCCAAATGGTAAGAACCTCCATTGATATAACACATCCTTGCCGTGAGGATCAATAGCCCAAAATGTTGTCTTGGACTTATCCTCCTCCTTGATCGGCAACTGATGATATCTTACTCAAAGATCCAAAGTACTGAAGACCTTTGCATGCTCAATCAATTCAAAAATCTCCTCCAATGCAGGCATGGTATACCAATCAGCCCTAGTATGTTGGTTGATAGGATGGTAATCTCCACACATCCGCCTATCTATGTAGTTGCCATGCATATCCTTCTTGGCTGGCATCATTGTTGTTGATGCATACTCTCCATGTGAAATCTCCACCAAACCAGCCTCAAAAAGGTCACTACGCCGGCTCTGAATCAATATCCTCTCCATATCACTATATCTATAAGGACATCAAAAAATTGGTGTATTGCTAGTCAGCTCAATCCATATACCAGGTCCCTTCAAAGCGCCCAAATCCTTCATACTAAAGGCAAAACAACTCATGTGGCTCCTCAAGAACCTCCAAACCCTCCGTCTTTCCTCTCCAGTAAGCTTGGGTCCAAGGTTTGGCTCCCAAATATTCTATGTAACTATCATAGGAGTGGAAGACGTATTGACTGGCTGCTACATTGGGCCCTTGGGAGCAATAGTGTCATGCTCCTGACCACTAGAGGTCCCAACCTCTGTGTGAAAAACTCCCTTCACTCTAGCTGCAAGCTCTACACGTCCTCTAGTTACATCCCAAGTGGACCAAGGGTGTACTCTAAGTAGCCCACTGTGGTACCTACATTTTTCATTTTGGACGAGTTTAGAAGAAGAAATGCCTTGCTGAAACCAAATGGAGAAGAAATGAGTGCAAACCTGTGATTTGATCAGACCCGGGGAAGTCAACTTCATGTTAGAGGAAGAAGGACTTGGATTAGATCAAACCCGAAGAAGCTTACTTCGTGTCAGAGGAGGGAAAAACTCGGAGCAGACGTTAAGGAGGGCAAACCCGAAGGAGAAATAGAAGTTGTAGGTCAGGATTCTTGCGGGGGCTATATCTCAATGACCACAACTCCAAATTAAGCGTATTATATCTTGTTGGAAACTTCTCGTTTAGGGCTTTCCATTGCCACCAAAATCTTAAAGTTTGGAGGTGTGTAGAAGAAGTTACAAGCATTTGGAGTTTTGAGAGTAGATGTACTTCGGGTCAATGTGTCTTCGGGTCAATGTGACTTCGTACTTCGGACTTCGGGTTTACATGACTTCGGGTCTAAAGACTTTGCCTCAAGATGAAGATGACTAAATCAGAGGTAGCCGGACCTTGGAGTGTAGTGAAGGTGTTTTTGGGAGTTTTGCCAGAGGGATCAGAGGAAGTTAGAGTAGGGAAAGAAGATAGTTATGATACCTATGACTTCAATTTCAGTTCTGATTGAAGATATGATAGAAATTGAAGGAGAAATAACAATAGTGAATAAACCCAAAGTGCAAGATCAGACAGTAAGTGTCTTTGGGTTAGTAACATGAGTGATTAAGGGAAAATGGATTACAAATTGAAGGTGTAGATAGTGTACCCATGCTTTCAATTACAATTCTTGATAATGACACAAAAGAATTAGTAAAGGAATTGATAGTAGTTAAACCCAAGGTAAGAGAGATAGGAGTGCAGGTGTCTTTGGATTTGACATTTGACACTTTAGAGAAGAGTGGGTCGAAAGATGAAGAGTTAGATAGATTACCCACTAGTGCAATTTCAGATCAGGAAAGAGAATTGCTAGATCTGGACGAAGAAGTAGGAGATGTGAAACCCGAGGACAATGTAGTAAGAAGTAAGATTACTTTGGGTTTGGGTTTGAAAGCCGAGGAAGAAGTAGACATCGGATCAGATTAGTAACCGATTTGAGATTTGAAGGGGCAGATATGAAAGGTTGCATTGTCATTTCGGATCTGTAGGTTAGAATAGTTGTGGTAGAATGGTATAGTTGTTAGAACTGTCGATTGCTCACTACTTAAGAGTGGCATTCATATGAAATTGTTGTTCAGTGCTCATTATTTCTGAGAATAGATAAAGCAAAGTGCTGTGAAGCAGTGCTCGTCGCTTGAGCTTGATTCCGAGTATCAATTTTGCAATTGTGTTTGTGAGTGTTTGGAGAAATTTGAAGTGCAAGTCAGAGTGCTTGTTGGATGTTGGATTCCACAGCCTTGATCTTCATTCTGTGTGTTTGATCTTGAGTGAAGTGCAATCGAAGCAATGCCTTGACAGATCTAAGAGGAATTGTAGTGTTGGTAGTATTCTGCATTTGTGAGTGCAGTACAAAGTTGATGTGAAGCAATTTTGATCAAGGAAGTTGTGCCTTCAGTAGAGGGGTGGAACACAATTCTAAGGCGAAGTCGTTTTGTAGTGAAGTGCCATTTTCGGGAGAGCCTGAATCATCACAATCAAGATTGTTTTGAAAGAATTGAAGGATTTGTGATTAAGGAGTGTGAATTTGTGACAAGACTGCAAGTTAGTGCTTGTTACTCTCTTCTAGGTGTGGTTTCTACCTCAGAGATTAAAGACGCAACCAAGAAGAACTGAAATTGTTACTTTGCTTCATATTTGACCAATTCTGACTCGTATCTTTGCGGGAACGAACTTTACTTACCCGATTACCGCAAAAGTGATATTTGCCGGGTTGTCATACCCACACTCACCTAAATGGACTCCAAGTAGACCACTCTCCCTAGTAGATACTTGCTGTGTCCCAAGAAGACCATGTCCACTCGGTCCATTGCCCCCAGGATGTGCCTGAATTGTCTCAATAGGCACAAGGCTCACAAGTGTCCGAGTGGTGATGTCTATCAAGTGCATCATACGCTGCTTTGCCAAGCCAAGGCTCACAATCCAGGTCAAATAGTTCAGGTCCATAGCCTGACCTAACACCTAATGCCTAGATGCCTCTAACACTACTCAAATAGTGGTAATACCGGTGCAAAAACCCATTGCCCGTTCTCTCTCATCAGCGTTGGGCTCCACCAACTGTTGTAACTGAGAGTCCCAAACAAGTCCAAGTCTTCCCTCTCAAAAAGCATGAGAGCTTGGGAAACTCATGAGTGTGGGAAATGCAGCTCTACGTTGTCCAACTAGGTTCACCACTGCCATAGGTAACCTATCAGCCATTACCACTATCTAAGACTAACGCCCAACATCCAAGATAGCATCAACAAAGATGTAGTCAAGTCGTTGAATCCCATCATAAGAACACTGTAGAACCTTTCTGGGTAAGAGGTTTGTCCACCAAAGACAAAGACAAAGAGCCCGTGATCCCACTCTGGCTACATCTAACAATACAACAGATCCCATCCAAGAATGGACTTGATGTATACTCACCACCACTTTAGTGCAAGAATCACCCATCAAAGGAACATTCTCCAAAAAGTAAGTTGGAGAAACAGATTGATGAACCTAGAGATGTCATAGTATCCGTAACATCTCCCAAAATATCCTTGTTCTAGTGTGACAACACACCAGAACAAGGATCCTAAAGATCCAAACCTCTACCAGCATGTGTATGCCCCTAACATGGCCATCCAAAAATCACCAAGTGAATAGGCCTATGTCTCTCCAGATCATGCGCCCCTAGTAAGGAATTGTCTGTTGGTAGGGCCTTTTGGTAACCTCTTACTATTGACAACGGTAATAACTCTGGATATCAATAGGCCAAGTGTGTCACATGATATAGAGAGACTTGCCAAGCAGTCTCACCTCTCTCTACATACAAGTACCTCTGTACTCGTATACCTACCTATAATACCGCAGCTAGTTTGGTGCTAATTCCACCAAACAACTCCAATAGACATATCTCCTCTACAAGATACTGCCAAGCAATGAGTGTGGTATCCAGAGGTATCAAAGTAATCGACTTGGGAGGCTCATCCTCACACTCATCTCCTAATAGTACAAAGGCTCCACTCCAAGCCTGTTGCACCAACTGATCTGCATGCTACTGCAATGCCTCCTCTGAACTCCACAATGGAACATCCAAGGTGGATGGAACAATCCCACTCGTACTCCAAATCCGAGTGATCTCCTCTGGTACTGGAGTATCCTCTACATGGATGTTCTCCTCCAACAAGTCACCAAGCCAAGTAACTACACCATTGAAAGCTAAAACTGATGTTGCCATGGTCTCGGACTGTAGTGAGCCAAGACTGCCACTACTAAAGCGTACTAGTAGGTGACATACCCATCCCTCACCAGACTACCAACCTGGTCTATAGGAGGTTGTCTCCTCCTAATAGTCAATGCTGAAACCCATGGGATATAACGCTGCTCCCCCAACTAGCACATCATATGACTCAGTTATTGTCGGAATAGCCTGAGCTCTCACCACCGAGCTATCAGTCAGATGACCAGACTAAACTTGGACAACAAGCTCCCTACGTGTGATATACTATGTCTAACCACCACCTAGAGATGTTTGGATCTGAAATGGACACCTTTCCTCATTGGTCTTTTGTAACTCCAGACCGACAACTACAACCTTCCCCAACATAAAGGGCTGCACACTAGAGTCTAACAAGACTCTCTGTGGTGTATAGACCTTCCCTAAAGGTCCCACCAAACAGAAAATTCCCCTCTAGTTATCCAATAGGACAACACTAGGTGTGAACCGTGCTCTCTCAAAGGCCGGTCTAGCTGGCAACTCCTCCAATCTAGCCATTGCTACCTGCCATAAACCACTGGTTGCTGAACAGATCCTATGCTCCTCAACCAAGTCAACTCCACTACCAACCACCTTTGCTCTAGTAGTAGGAACTGCATCATCCCTACTCTCACACAGCATGGCAGCCAACCAAAATATTGGGGTTGGGTCAACTCCCAGTGTAAACATGTCACTGGCCAAAAAAAAGGATGCCGCATAATCACCTAAGCCGCCCCCAACATCATGCTAGACTCAGTTTGTGTAGTAGAAGGTGGCTGACTAGCAGGTAGTCCATCATGCACTCCATCACGACCTACCACACCTGCACTGGGACATCTAAGAACCATGGATGTTGTCTGTAATGCGTCAAATAGTGTGAAAGACTGGGGAAGTCTGACCTATCTCCCAACCTCTCCTCTCTGTGGGTCCAACTCCACTGATGCTCCTCTAGGCTTAGGAGCACGTACTGCACTCCTAGTCACTACTGCAGATACATCCACTTGTGTTGCTCCGCACATGAAGTCCAAAGCATCTCTATCACCAGCATATGAGGTGGAAGCCTCAACACCTAAATCTAATCTCCTCTGAGCGATAGCCATACTAGCCAATCTCTGCTCCAATTGCTCAATCCAAGTAGCCATAGTTGTATCAAAAGTAAGGGTAGGTACTACACCCTAACTAGGTGTAGATCCTCTACTACCACCTTGTCCTCCATGAATTGGAGCTCCTCTACTACCTGCCATAATAGCCCTACCACTCCGTAACTCCAAGTGTAGGTCAAAACACCAATCACTAGTTTGACCAAATTTGTGGCAATGCTCACATTGCCTCTGTGCTGGCTATGATGCACCCAAGGTATCAAGTCCACTGCCCTAAGTACACTCTCTCCTATGGTGAGGTCCACAACAAGTCCAACAAGCAACACGATCACTCATTGGTTGTTGCCGACCCGAAAATGAAGGTAAGGATCTAACTCCATTAGGCCTCCCACTCGCTCCATAGGATCTAGGCTGTCCACCCTGTCCTCAAAACCAACTAGGCATGGTGCACTCTATTGCACTCTAGAAGAAGTCACAGCCATGGATGAGGTCTCCCAACCAAATCCAGCTGTCACCACCCTCTCCTCCACCATGTTGAGCTCAATATGCTCAGCAAAGCCAAAGACCACTGCCAAAGTAGGCAAAGTACCCTATAATAACATAGCATCACAAACTCTACGTTGCAACTCCATGTCCAGTATCCCATACCAAAATTGGACTGCTTAGGCATGAGTAACTCCTTGAGTGAAATTGATCAGCCGTCTCATGCAAGTGTATGCCTTGCATATGCTCTCTCCAGCCTTCCGTTGGAACTCTTGCAAGCTCCTCAACTTGTCAATCCGCACTCCTTGGTAGTTTTGCCTCAAACACTAGAAGAACTCCACCATGGGGTTAAACCCCGGTACCACACCACCTCTTGTAGCGGTACCTCCACTTGTTGTAGCACTATCTCCATCTAGTGCACCTCCACTAGCTCCACCAACACTACTCGAGCTAGAACTCGTAGGTACAGCTGATCTACTCCTAGCCACCAAGCTTGAAGTGATAGAGACATAGTTCAAAGACCAATACTATCTCCATAACTCAATCTCCTCCAAATGAGCTCTCTTGAACTCATGGTAGTCATCTATCAGCAGACCATCCAGATGCTGAAACAACCCCTTTCATGCCATGAAAGGTGTAAACAAAGTCGGGTTCCACATCTGCTATAGATCACACCAACTATCAAACTCCTAGATGAAGTCATCCAACTCAATAGTACACACTTTATTGGAGTAATGCGTAGGGCCTTTGGAGGCCCCATAAATTTCATCCATGTCTCATAACAACAGTGCAGACACACCAAGTGCACTCTCAATTGAATCAGCTCCTATGTCAAACTCCAACTTAGAGTCAATCTCCTTCCTCACTAAGACTTGAGATATAGGTTGATATCGAGTACCACTTTGAGTAAACCCACTACGTATTGCAGTGCTATCTCCTTTGGAATCCCCAAAGAACTCCAAAGTGACAAAGTAACCGCAATCGCAAACTACAACAGCAAATCAGAACCACAAATTGCAACCGCAAGTACCCCACCAAGTGCCAACACCAACTAAGCACCACCCACTAATGTAACTCTAACCAAGATAACTACACTAAGGGAAAGGGCAACCTATAACCTACCATCACAACACGCACTCTCACGGTCCGTAGGTCATCACTTTGTGCCTCACTAAAGAGAAACAAAGATAGTCTGACTGGTCATCACTCTAGCCTCACTACCGAGAGCACACCAAAGCACCAACGCTCAAAAGTCAGGACACCTCACACAAACATGGTGCACAAATAGGAAGTAGAGAATGGAGGAGGTCCAATCACAAGAAATCTAAACAAAAACCCTCCATCTCATAAAACAACACGGGATTGACTCTACCACCATTTGGCATTTGACATAAGAGAAGTTTGTATCTAAGTCCTAAGCTATAAGATAAGTTTGTATCTAAGTCCTAAGCTATTAGGATCACCAAGAATAGGATCAAATTGCCTCTCCTAGCCAAAGCTACAAGTGTATAGATAATGGTGGCATAGTCACTAGGACAACATGTGAGGGTGGACCAGTTGGCTAGGGCACCAGTCTAGGAACAAGAGATCTAAGGGTCAAACCCTATTGTGCATAATCTAGCAAGATAGGCAGATTTTGCCAACCAATGACCAAGAATCTACTCTAAACTAGGTAGCCTCATGCTAGCGAGTTAGCTTGCTAGCCCTTCGTAGCCTCTAAATGCCAAAATTTAGCCAAATGATGCCTTTCTTCTTGCCACTTTGAACCTCCTCCAAAATTTGGTGAAACTTCTCCAAACTTGCAAAAGTCCTCCAAACTAGTGAAACTTCTCCAAATCTTGCCAAACAGCAAAACTCCTCAAAATCTGGCCAAAATCTGACATAAAATCCAGCCAAAATCTGACGTAAACCCTAAAGTTGGTTGATCACCAAATCTCCCACTAACTCTTCACTCGAGCCAAATTGAAAACATGGGTTTATCCAAATCATAAATTCACAAGAATAGCTTCCCAACTCCACCTTCAATTTTACTTCTTGAGCCCAACCCGCAACAAGTTGGTCTTGCCTTCACCTCTTGAGCTCAAAATCACAACCACCACTCAAAATTTGCTCCTTTTGTGCTCAAAAATTGGCCAACGCTTCCGCACACCATCTGCCTTACTGCCAAATCTCCATCAAGCAACGAGCTTCTGCACACCAAGGAAAAACTAAACTTCAATCTAGCTACCAATGATCCACCAAGCTTGGAGATACCACCAACACTCAAAGTTGATGCACCCGATTTCTCCTTGATTTCACTTCTCTGATTTAATCAAATTGTTTATCACTCTTGACTCAACTCAACTCATATCAGTACTTGATCTGTCACTCTATAAACTGCAAACAACTGGCCATTGATTATAGTCAAGCCACACCCACTCTAGCTAAGAGAATCCAAGTGACGCTCATCGGTCTCTATCCACGATAGCCCAGAACTCGAAGGCTCAACATCAAAGAACTGAGCTCTCTAGAGCTGCACTTCAAAAGTATGCCCCCTAGACTCGAGCTAGGTCTGAACCCTAATGGTCCCATTGATGGCACACTTGACGGTGCAAAGTGATGGTGGGCCTCACCATGAAGTCAGTACCCCAAACACGAAATCTGACCGTCATAAAGTTGTCTCTGAGAAACTACTGAAATAACTCTTAACTACTATTACTGGAACTCTAGTGTCCGAGCAATCTACATGCAACACTACAAATGTCATGACACGCTAAGTTCAACAAACTTCCTTTCTAGTCTAACTAAATCTATTACTACACTCTCCAACAGTGCTTCCTACAATAGTGAAAGAAACTTGGTGCGTACCATCTTTAATTCCTAAATTTCATTTGTCATCAATGAGAGTTCAATAAACTCTTGCAACATATATATCATTGCCTTGCATACCCACCAAATGGTGTTTTGATTCTTTTCCTTCACCAAATCCTTGACTATCAGCTTCACAATTACATTGCCATCTTTCTTCTTAGCCAGATCACTCTATATATTGTTCTCTTTGACAACAATCAACTTCTTTCTAATTATGTGCTCTTCTTTCAATATTTGTAATTCAAGAGTTGCCTAGTCTAATTTCTCCTTCAATTGCACCTCAATCTATTTGTGATTGGAAATTTCCTTTTGCTTGTTCAAATGAATATTCATCTTCCTTTGGTACACTATGAAGGTATCTTTGTATTGTGTCTTTTGTGTTGACAACTAGAAGCTACCTTCATTTCTAAATTGGAAACCTTTGCTTTGGCTTGATCTTTTCTTAAGCTAAGGACACATGAAGGGCTAGTAGAATGTCTTCTAATTCTTGGATCTTTTGCTCCTTTATTTTCTCAAAATTTGCCTATTTCAGGTTCACTTCCTTTAGCTCATCAAGCATGTGCAAGCATGTGAAAGGCCCTTCTTTCCCCATATGCAACATCTTTGACTCATAGGGTTTAACTTTGAGACCTATCATTGTAGCTAACAATGCATATTTTGCAATATTTAGGCATAATCACATACTTTGGGGTGTTGTTTTCAATAGGCTAAAAAGTACTAGTTGGCAATCTACATTAGGGCTCTCAATATATTATAAACACAGTTATAACCAAACATATTGTCTTCCAACATGGTTCTGACTTTAGGGCAAGGAGTCTTTTAGCTCTGAAGTATCTACATTCAAATGGTTGGTTGATTTTCTTTGTTGCATTCCTCATCCAAGGTCTACATGTACATGCTATCCAATCTTTTAAGTATATCTTGATTTGGTATCATCTCTTGTGTGGTTTCATCCTCACCCTCATCTTCTAGCTTGATTTGAAATGCTTCTTCAAATTCTTTTTCTTCTTCTTCTTCTTCCATTGACCTATTGGCACTTCCTCCATTGACTCTTCCTCTTTGTCCTCATCCTTTGACTCCACTATCATTATTTTCTTTTACTTCTTTTTTGCTTTTCATAGTGTCTTCCTTGTCAAAGTTTTAGCCGGTTGAGGTCTCTTTGAATTAGGCTTGATAGGTGATACAACTTCCCTATGAGAAAAAACAAGGCATCCACTTTTTGCATTTTCTTCATTTTCTCTAATGTGCCCACATCAAACAAAAAGTAAACACTCAGATAGCCATGGCCAAGGAAAATTGTCTTCTCTTTGATTGTGAGAAAGTACATGCAAATGTAAAGTGAATCATAAATGGCATGACATAATGTGGCCTTGGACTTCAAACATGATAAAAATTCAATGCATATGCCTTGAAAATATCTTTACCAAACTAATTCTAGAACGTAAGAGTACATGTTCAAAGAAGGTTGTCTACACATTTGAAAGATAAGTCATCCTTTGAAATCAGAACAACTTCATCAATGTTGCTACAATAGCTTGTTGTGCTCAATCTTTGTAACATGCCATCATCTAGCCATTGGATAGATGTTTGTTACCCACAAAGGATGTTGTGATTTGGTCTTCCATGGCTTGGGTAAGTGTTGCAAAGCAAAACTCAGACAAAATACAATCCTTTGGTCTCACATCCTCTCCTAGCACTTACCTCCAAGGTGATTTTATCCACAATTAGGGGTTGGCAGAAAGTTTGCTAGGTACCAAAAATTTCATATTGCAAATCTCTAATGCCATGGATCCTAAGACATACTCTTAATTCCATAATAAAAATGTCCAATGAAATTTCTCTACCAACTTTCTTTGTACTTCTATTTACCAAGGGTTGATAGTTGTATTCCTCAAATTGAGGGAGTTTTGTGCTTTCTTATGAACTACCCCTCTAGCCATTGTGAGAATTAAAGGTTTTCAAACTTGTAGATTTTCAATCTCTCTCAATTAACATCAAGCACTTAACATACATATTTACAAAATTCATGAAAATCTTTAGGGTAGTCCAAAGGCAGAAGCACACCAAATTAGAATTCCCAAAACTTCCAATGCCCCAAAAGAGTACTATATCTTTATTATATAGGAAAAATGATCCCCTCCAAAGGAACTACACCCTTAGATTAGATACATGGATTGGAGACATGTCAGGCCTAGTTCCATTTGGTTTGTCAAATAAGTTTGACCAAAGAAAATATTTTTAGAATCTTTATTTAGGAAGCTCAAAATAGCATGGATAGGTATTTTTAGAAAGATCTCAATGAGACAAACCAAGGGGGAGAAGGAAACACCTATTTCCCAAGGGACTATAAGATTCCAATTTTTGAGGCCTAATTCTTTTATTTAGACCTCCAAAATTGATTCTAAAGTTTTTGGTATGTTTTCAACCTTTGTACTATAAGTAGAAGCCCGCTTTTGGTGACACTTCTATCTGATCTACTTAGACCATCATGTTAAACATCTCTAAAGATATTGCCAAGCTAATTTTCACCTTCAAATACCTTGTCTAGCTAATGGTATTATACGTATAAATGCATTCCTTTGATCAAGGCAAGGCATCAATTTGTAGTCACTTCCTATGGCAATGGTATTAGTTGATCATCCATTGCCATCTCCATAACCATCCCTAGATGAGTTTCTTTGATCAATTACAACATCCATATTAAGCAATTCTTTTGTTGGCAGTCCTTGCACTCTAAAGAAAGTACAATTTTCAATGACATCTTCAACCAAAGACCATTGTGCCACTCCTTTGGATTAAACCTTTTCCTTCTTTTGAATGAATATCTAATATTCCAAAGTGGTCACCAATTTAACCTTTAGAAGAACCATGAGAACACTCTTTGGATTGAGTACATTCTTCTAAGTATCTCAAAAATGAAAGGAAAGACTATTTACTTCTATTAGACTTCTATTTACAATACTTTTCAGTCCTTCTTTGTATAAAATAAGAGAAAATGGACAAAATCCAAATAACTTCTTACAAATTTTAGGTACCACAATAGACATTTGCAAAAATTTCTTATAGAAGTTCCATTTGTACTTGTGTGCTCCCACATCTTCAATTTTGGATCAAGAAACATACAAGATATTCACTTTAGTATACAAGCATTATTTGAGTGCATAAAAGATACATAAATGGAGGTAGATCAACTTAAAAGAGCACCTAGTCTATTCTCGTGGCTATGTTGATTGCCTCAAGGAATATAAAGCCCAAAATAATGTTATTATAATTCAAAAAGATGATTACTACTTACAAGAATAAGATTTGGGATACTTCTTTGATCCTAAGACAAGCATAAATAACAATTGATATAGCAACTATAAAAGAAGAAAATAGAATTTATTGTATTGACTTTGAATGAGAGTAGAGTAGATGCATTTAGAACTAGATGTTCAATTTCAATCTGAGGACTAGAGCATTAGAGCTATAGTAGAGAGTGTCTAAGTAGCTAGACCCACATCAACTTAGGCTTGGTCATATAACACTAATTTTTCCACTTCTTATAACTTTATGAGGAGCTAGTAATTGAGACAATTACAAAATTTGTAGTATAAGTTGGATACAATCTTAATCACTATAACTCTTATGCTTTATTCATTTTATAACATGAAGATTTGACACCTTTCTAACTCTAGAATTTATCAACAACAAAAATGAGATCTTAATTATACATATTTTTGAGAATAACTCAATGAGAATATGAATAACTAAAGGAATATGTGATGATATATAATTTATGGAGTTAACTAGATCTATTGATTCATGAATGATGCTACAAAATTTGATGGAAAGAGGTTTGGGTACATGGTTTTGGACTTTGGAGTGGTTTCCAACATCTAAAGAAGATGGTATAAAAAATCTTCTTTTTTGCAAAGTTTTTACTTTTACTATAAAAGTGTATGGATTTGTCACCAATTCAACTAAAACAAGTTTTGGTTTGGAGGTGTAATGTTCCACCAATAGGAGAAACCGCAAGAGAAACACGCAAGGTTTCATCCCTCAATACTCTGATGCCTCAAAGTAGCACCTTTGTTTTTACTCTAGCAAAGAAGATTCACTCAAAGCGAGCTATACCCTTGGATCAGATACATGGATTGGTGACATGCAGTGAGCTCCACCCTTAGATTAGCTGCATGTATTGAGGACATGTTGATTCTTGTTCTATTTGGTTGGTCAAACAAATATTTGGTAATATTTTATGAATTTTCTTTTAGGAAGCTCAAAACAGCATGGGTGAGAAGACAATGTATTTTATTTTGAAGGGAAGGAGTATTTTATTATTTTTATGCTAAATTGACTCTAAAAATTTTTAGGGTGTTTTTGACCTCTACTCTATTAGTAGAAGTACTCTTTTGGTGATACATTTATCTAATCTACTTAGAACATCATACGTAACATCCCTTAAGATATTACCAAGCTATTTTCCATGTTTAAATAATCTGTCTAGCTAATGGTATTACAGGAAGCTATTGCTCTTATTGTGCAAGAACAAGGTTTTGTAACTAATTTAGGTCAAATAAGTTTTGGTTTATATGCAAATATTGATGTTTCTCATAGGTAATTTTTGAAGACTCTTTATACAATCAATTTATACCAAGAGAAATATGAATCTTGGGTATTCTTATGTAGGATCTAGATAAAGAGGTACTACTTTTGTAATGTATGGCATAGTATGTATATCTAGAAGTTTGAGTGGATGTTAGTGTCAAATTTCTTAGATGTGCTAATACTTAAGCAGGCTAATGAAAACTCAACTTTGTATCTTTGGTAAGCTGACTTGAAGTCAAAATTGGATTGCAAAGTTTTATGATTGTCGATCCAAATTTTCCAAGATGAAGACCTAAAGTTGGAATTGTATTCAATATTTGTCAAATAATCAAATTTTAGAGTACTCTTGGAATGAATATTTATATATTCTATTTAATTGGGATTTTATATCCAAAATTGAGATAATGCTATACAGCTCTTGTTCAATGCTCATTTTAGGCTAGAGAAAATAATTTTAAATCAGAATCCATGATAGAGCTAGAGATTTTACCTCAAAAATCAAGGTGGTGGTATTGAGCTCCTACTTTCATTAGAAAACACCTATTTGAGTGGAAAGAGCTCTACACATCCATCTCAAAATCCATTATGAATGAAGAGTGCTCTTGTCTCCACAATTAATTCTCAATTGCAAAGGCTTTAAAATGGTTAATCACTAGAAAAGAATTTTCCAAACATGATATACCCTATTCTACAACCTCAAATTATATGTCAAGATCTAAGTCTCAAAAGCTCTACCAAATACAAATAGTTCAAGAAGTAAAACCAAACCAAAAGGGAATAAAGTCTTCATATTTCTACCTTTAGTTTTTATTTTCTACTTTTCAATCTACTTTTCAATAGTTGACCAAACATCTGAAGATATTAGTTGAAATACTTCCTAATACCCCATTAAAGAATATTATTCTCTTCTTCTTGACCATAATTAAGATCAAATGCATTTTAATATTATCCTTCTTGAGCATAATTAAGATAAAATGCATTTTGATTTTCTCGTTCTCTTCCACCTTGCACTCTTGATTCTTCTTCTTCTCCACTCTATGTGTATCATGAAACATCATTAATAAGAAGACTCAATCCTTGTATTGGACTTCTAACTTAGAGTCAAGTTCTTCAATAGATTACAAGAAAGAGGAAAATAAGGTGGAATTTTTTCTCTACTATTTTGGGTTGACCTTTTACTTTTATATCAAGAATGATAAAGTTCATCTTTTGCTGCAATGGTGAACATTCTATAAAATAATATGATATTCTAAGTCAAGCAAGAAGATCTTCCCTACCTTTGTGATTTTCTAGCACCTAACACCTAACACCTAACACCTAACACCTTACATGAATAAATTTTTCATTGTCAAGATTTATTAAAAAACATCCTCTAAGTAAAGTGGAGGAACACTTCAATAAAAAATCAATACATGACTGGTTGATTACAAAGAAAAATTTTTCTTCTAAAGATTCTTTAGGTATTTCAGATCTTGTAAGTACTTATGTTGAAAAGGAGATATAAGGTTGTTATCTTGGAATGAACATCAAAATTAGTTATTTTTGCTTGCTTCTATAGAGGAAAAGTCTTACAAATAATAGCAACTAAAGGATTATAGCTAAGTATATTTTGTGGCTATTAGGAATATGAAAATCTCTTAAACATGAAAGAACAAGAGATTTTTTAAGACCTTTCCTTTCCAAATATCAATTAATTTGTAATGTTCAAGTTTCTTATATAAATAAGAATCAATCAATCATTTCAGTAGACTTCACACTTCATGTCATAGGTAAGAGGAGTTTGCTTCTATATGAGGTCTTTCCTTCTTAGCTAACTGCAAGAAACAACCAAATGCAAAAAGTTATAACATTCTTTTCACCTTCACCAAGCTAGAAGTCTATAACTACTGGAGAGCTAACTTGGTATTGAGGCAAGGAAAAGCATTAAAAGCTCTTCCTTTCTTGATATACATAATACACTAGAAAAAATTATACGTCTTAATAATAGCTTCTGATTTTGCAACTTTTCAAAGAGGTACAAGAGTCTTAATATAAGGTAGTTCTCTCATTTAGCAAAGATGTATTATATTTATTGTTCTCACTTTGACTTTGTGATGGTTTTTTGTACCTTTTGCATACTTGGAAAACATATGACTTATAATATCTCTAGAAGTTGTTTATAATTTATCTACTTCCTGTTAATGTCTATATACATAGACCTCCAATCTAGTTTATTTATTATTCTTTGATTTATTTTTATGTTAGGGAATTTATAGTGAAGTTTGCTTGTATTCAATGTATATGTACTAAAATGGATCAAAATCCAAAGTTAAAATGAGAGAAGAGAATCCTTTCATCTAATCCTTGCTTATGTTAAACAGTGGTCATAATATCTCAACTTACTTTGGTTGATGTAGCAATTGTTGGTAAATTTTACTATCAAAATCTCACCAATCTTATTCTTGTCTTTATATCAACATATTTTGGCACTACAACTCACTTGAGTGCAATAAGCCAGTGTGTGTAAAAGACTAGGACATTGGAGGAAGAAATATTATGATAAGTTGAGAAATACTTGGATTTTTTCTCATTGATATTATTGTCTTTGATAAAAAAAATATTAACTCATTTCATCATGACACCAAATTCTATAAAAATGCATCACTATCAAGATTATTCCTTTTTGATACATTTATTTTTAATAGCAACACGAAATCAAGACTTGTTGTAACAAGTAACAATATAAGATGTCATAACTCACAATAATAGTCTTATAATATAAATTGACTAGATAGTCAAAGTATCATTATATATATATGCTTTATTGAAGATACATGGTATTTTATTATTAGTAGTTATAGATTTGATTTCTATTAAAATTCATCAAAGTTCTAAATAAGTCTTGATAACCTTATGTTAATCATAACCAAGATAGAGGTAATATTATTTAAAGAGGCTTACAAGAGTGAGCACAACTAACTTGGATTTTAGTACATTGACTTAGTTGTATTTTTAGATATTTGGCTTTGAGTTAAGAGTTGAGAACTATGTGGTCCTTAAGGTTTTCTTAATGCAAATATTTCTATAGTGCAAGGATAGTCTATATGAATGAATTTTTACTAACTCATAACTCAAAATTTAGACAACATATCATTAGGATTATTCTCATAAGTTTTGAAATCCATTTTTAAAATAAGTTTTGGCAAGTAGTTTTAGTTTCTTTAATGATCAATAAATTTTGTGATTATATAAGCTTGGAATGAGAAGATATTCATTGTTCTTTCACTAGTAATTATATCTCTTTTGTTGAGCTCTCTAATGAACATATCTTGATTCTTGAAGTTGCTTTGTAATTCTAGCCTTTAAAAAGTGTAATGCATTTTGATTCCTAATCCTATTACTCTATGGTTAAAGGTGATACCCTAGGTTTCACATTAGTTTACAGGCTTCCTTTTGAGCTTATTCTTAGTGGTGCTTGATATCAACTTGGTCTTCCCCTAAGCACATAATGCACACACAAACTATCACCAAAGGTATTTCTTGAGGAAGATAAGTTTGGTATTATTTCTAATGTCATACCAAAAAAATGTTGTAGTCTATTTTCTTATCTTTCCAAATTGGAGTAAAGAGTTTTGAAAAATCAACACCCCATGATTATATTTACAATATATTTACTCATATTTCTATACAGTTCAACTGGCCTAAATTCTTCATCATATCACCTCTTATTGCTATCAAACATAAGTCTAACATCCCAAGATCCTCAATTAAGTGGTTAAAAGGAAACTATCTCAATGAACACCTCACACAAATCTGACCTTTAAAACTATATTAATTTACTTCATAAATTTTGGTCTAATCTATTAGGTTTTTTGCAAAATCTTCTGGAGCAATAAAATTTAAATAGATATATCATATGAATCTATGATAATACAAATAGTTGAATTCACTGCAAATAAATATGAGGGATATCTTAAACTCACATTAACCACTATTGAAGTCTATTGTAAAGACACATACCTTGTTTTACAAAGTTTGTGCAAAAAGCTTTGGCTACCAAAGCAATTAGAATATCCATCAATCTAAAAGAAGTTTATGAATATATAAAGAAGGAGATTTTGATATTGTGCCTTTTGTTTTCATTTTCATTTCATTTTCCTTTAAAGGTGAGATGGAGTGATTAGTTTTCTTTCCAAACAAACATAGCTCTGTAATTGCAACTGAGAACTTTGGTATACTTAAGAGTTCATGAAGTTGACTTAGCCTATTCTAAACTTTTGTATCACAACCTTAATCAGATAAATATTGAAATTGCTATAGAAGATATTGAACCTTGTCTTGTTTGTCAATTTTGATCTTTATATGTAGGTACATTGCAAGCAAGGAAAAATAATAAAGCTTTTGATAAGCTACATAAGATATGTGCTTTAGAAAGTAAAATTGATAACAATAGTTATCAGTAAATATCTAATGTTACAACCATTTTGGGGTCATCAAGTTCTTAAATTACTATTGTAGAATAAGGAAGGAGAACAAAAGAGCCAAGATTTAATAAAAAAAATTTGAGCAAACTGATAAATATTAGCAAAAATTATCATCTCAAGGAGAAACAAGCAAGTAATGTCTATATTGTCGTGCATATATACATCGCTACACAACATACATCACGGTCAACATCATACACTATAGAAGCACAACTCACACATAAGTCATACATAGACTCTAAAGTGCCACAATCAAATCAGATTGCTTAACACTCTCAACTCAACTCAACTCAGATCAGTACTTGATCTGTCAGATTATAAACTGCCAACAACTGGGCACTGATTACAGTCAAGCCACACCCACTCAAGCATAGAGAATCCAGGTGACGCTCGCCGGCCTCTGTCCACCATAGCTAGGAACTCGAAGGCTCAACATCAAAGAAGTGAGCTCTCTGGAGCTCACTTCAAAACTATACCCCTTGGACTCGAGCTAGCACTAAAACCTTAACGGTCCCGCTGACGGCACACTTGATGGTGCAAACGGTGCAAAGTGACGGTGGGCCCCATTGTGAAGTCAGTACCCTGAACACCAAATCAGACTGTCGGAAAGTAGTAGTCCCTAAGAAACTGCTAGAATAACTCTAACTACTATCACTGGAACTCCAGTGTCTGAGCAACTAGATGCGGAACTACAAATGGCGTGACAGTTGTCGTGCGTATATACATCGCTACACAACATACATCGCTGTCAACATCATACACTATAGAAGCACAACTCACACATAAGTCATACATAGACTCTAAAGTGCCACAATTGCCTCCCTAGCTGGCGGTTAGGTCCCTCTAACTCCAGATAGCCATCTATTCTGAGTATATGGTATACCCTCTAATGGGCAAAGATCAGGAGGCCAGGTGCTATGGAGCCCCATCGTTAGTCACCTGTCTGCAATCTATACCATATAAAGAATGAACTAGCTATAGGTCAAGTACATCTAGGACATAACCACTATCCCTGAGGAACCACCGTGAGGGGAGGAGTCATACATGCCATATGCCATCCTCTCAAACAACTATCACACACTAACATAGTAGCAGCTCCACCAGAAGAGCCACATAACATATACCTCAAGCCTGCACATACAAGTGCCAAGCTTGGGTCCATAGTACCATCAATGTTTGGGAGGTGGCATGGCGCACAATTGCGCACATGATCCTTCCAAACAACACCATCACGTCCTTCTAACACAAGGACTCCAGATGGCAAAACCTCACGCACTCTCAAGATAGTGCGGCCTATAGAAACATCAAGTGTTGCGGTGCTGTCTGCTGTAGATATACATAGTTGCCTGGATGAAATCGACGGATCAAGGGTCTATAACCTCCTTCTCGAATGGTATCATAGCGTAAAGTATCTCTATGCTGAGCAATCGCCAAGTTCTCAAAGGCCATGGGCATCACTCTCCAAAAGATCTTTGCCCACTGAGAACATGCGCTCATCCATACATCGGGGTCATCCAAGTCCAAAACTACAGTAGCATCTCGACAAATGGCTGCAAGTAAATCTGGATCTCGTCCATAGAGTAGAAAGTATGGAGAGAAGGATGCTAAGGAGGCTTGCCGGCTGAACCGATAGCCCATGGCCAACCAAGGTAATTGGAGATCCCAATCTCCCAAGTGGCCTCTCTGCAAACCATACTTTTGCAATCCTCTCTTCACCTTTTGAACCACTCTCTCTGCTAAGCCATCTGCCTCAGGGTGATCTCGGGATGTAGTACGATGATCAATCAAAGCCTTGTCACACAAGACCTGAAACTCTCCCAAGAACTCTGTACCCTGATCAGTCAAAACCTTAGCTGGTGCACCAAAATGACTAAGAACTCGATCTAGGAACGAGTAAGCTGTCCCTTCACTAGACTTGTCAAGAAATGCCACCAACTCAATCCACTTGGAGAAGTGCTCCACCATCACCAAAACATACCAATGATGTCTCACAGTCAGCGGTAAAGGTCTGGCGAAGTCCAAACTCCAACGGTAACCCAATCCCATGATAGGTAATGGGTGTAACTGTGGCGTAGGAGCATTGAATGATGCTCTAACTCGGTCACAAACCACACATCTGGCAACAAACTGCTATACCTCGGTCTGCATACCGCGCCACCAATAATGACTCTGAAGTAAGCTATACGTACGCTTTACTCCAAAATGTCCTAGCTCCTCATGAGCATGACGGACCAACTGTGGTCTCTGAGATGGAAGTGGTACTACTCGAACTCTACCATCCTCCCATACATGCAAAACGTGTCTACCCTCCAATCTGAACCGTCTGGCTTGCTGAAGAACACGGTCTCTCTCCTTGGCCCCAACTATGCCACCCACAGCACCAGTGCAAAGATAGTCCATCACTAAGACATCATCATGAATGTCTCGTTGAACTATACCAATATCTTCACTCTCTGGATCTATGACCTCAATAACTCTTCCTGTATGCGCTGAGAGATACTACCAAAGCCTCTGCAAATATACACAAAAAGGCCAATGCATGCCAACCTGGCACCATCTCCTCATCTATCTCACCATGCCAATGTGCTCTGGTCTGATCCTGCTAGCTGGGACATGGGTTTCTACTCAACCCATCTGCATCACGGTTCACCACTCCAGGTCTGTGAACAACCGTGAAATCATACTCCTGTAAAATCAGAGCCCATCGTGCAAGCTTCCTTGAAAGCTTGTCGGACTCCATCAACCACTTCAGCGGCTGATGATTAGTGATGAGAGTGAAGGGGTTACCAAATAGGTGACATCGGAAATGTGCTACTGCCCAAACTACTGCCAAGCACTCTCCCTCATATGAACTATACTTCACCTCCGCTGAATTGTTGGAGTGACTAGCATAGGCCACCACAAACTCCTTCCCCTCATCATCATGCTTGGTGAGCACCGCTCCAAGCCCCAACATACTCCAATCAGTATGAACCTGAAATGGTCGTCCCCTGATTGGTCTCCTCAAAATAGGAGCAGATGTCAACCTCTCCTTGAGCTCTACAAAAGCTCTCTCCTGCTCATCTCCCCAACACCACTCCTATGTAAGCTTGGTCAGCTTCATCAAGGCCTTGGCAATAGCACTAAATCCTCTAACATAGCGGCGATAGAAGTTTGCCAACCCAAGGAATGCTCGCACTCTGCTCACATCCGTAGGCCGAGGAATACGTGCAATAGCCTCCACCTTGGTCTGCTGAACACCAAGTCCTCCGAGGTAGATAGTATGACCCAAATACTCAACCTGCTCGTAGAAGAACCTACACTTCCCAGGATGTAATTTGAGTCCATGAGATCTCAACCTCTCAAACACTTCCAACAACTGTCTCTCATGCTCCTCCATAGTAGTGCTATAAACCAAAATGTCATCAATATAGCACCGAGCAAAATCCAATCCAGCTAGGATCCTATCCATGACCCTCTGGAACTCAGTAGGAGCGTTCTTTAACCCAAATGGTAAGAACCTCCACTGATATAACACATCCTTGCCGTGAGGATCAATAGCCCAAAATGTTGTCTTGGACTTATCCTCCTCCCTGATCGGCAACTGATGATATCCCGCTCAAAGATCCAAAGTACTAAAGACCTTTGCATGCCCAATTGCATCAAAAATCTCCTCCGGTGTAGGCATGGCATACCAATCAGCCCTGGTCTGTCGGTTGATAGGACGGTAATCTCCACACATCCGCCTATCTGTATAGTTGCCATGCATATCCTTCTTGGCTGGCATCACTGTCGCTGATGCATACTCTCTATGTGAAATCTCCACCAAACCAGCCTCAAAAAGGTCACTACTCTGGCTCTGAATCAATGTCCTCTCCATATCACTATATCAATAAGGACTTCGGAAAACTGGTGTGTCGCTAGTCAGCTCAATCCGTATACCATGTCCGTTCAGAGCACCCAAATCCTTCATACTGAAGGCAAAACAACTCGTGTGACTCCTCAAGAACCTCCAAACCCTCTGTCTTTCCTCTCTAGTAAGCTTGGATCCAAGATCTGTCTCCCAAGTATCCTCTGTAACTATAGTAGGAGTGGAAGACGTACTGACTGACTGCTACACTGGGCCCTTGGGAGCAATAGTGTCATGCTCCCGACCACTAGAGGTCCCAACCTCTGTGTGAAAAACTCCCTCCGCTCTGGCTGCAAGCTCCACACGTCCTCTGGCTGCATCCCATGTGGACCAAGGGTATAATCCAAGTAGCCCACGCTCACCTGGATGGACTCCAAGTAGACCACTCTCCCTAGTAGCTACCGGATGTGTCCCAAGAATACCATGTCCACTTGGTCCATTGCTCCCAGCATGTGCCTGAATCATCTCGATAGGCATAGGGCTCACAAGTGTCCGAGTGGTGATGCCTATCAAGCGCATCCTACGCTGCTCTGCCAAGCCAAGGCTCACGATCCAGGTCAAACAGTTCAGGTCCATAGCTTGACCTAACACCTGACGCCTGGATGCCTCTGGCACTACTAGAACAACGGTAATACCGGTGCGAAAACCCATAGCCTGCTCTCTCTCATCAGCGTTGGGCTCCACCAACTACTATAACTGTGAGTCCCAAACAAGTCCAAGTCCTCCCTCTTGAAAAGCATGAGAGCCTAGGAAACTCATGAGTGTGGGAAATGCAACTCTAAGCTGTCCAACTAGGTTCACCACTGCCATAGGTGACCTATCAGCCACTACCACTGTTTGAGACTGACGTCCAACATCCAAGATATCATCAACAAGAATGTGGTCCATTCGCTGAATCCCATCATAAGCACGCTGTAGAACCTCTCTGGGTAAGAGGTTTGTCCACCAAAGACGAAGACAATGAGCCCGTGATCCCACTCTGGCTGCATCTAACAATACAGCAGGTCCCATCCAAGAATGGACCTGATGTGTACTCACCACCACTCTAGTGCGAGAATCACCCATCAATGGAACGTTCTCTAAAAGGTAAGCTGGAGAAACAGACTGATGAACCTGGAGATGTTGTAGTATCCGTAACATCTCCCAAAACACACCAAAACAATGATCCTGAAGACCCAAACTGCGGCCCGCACATGTATGTCCCTGACATGGCCATCCAAAAATCACCAAGTGAATAGGCCCATGTCTCTCTAGGTCATGCGCCCCCAGTAAGGAAATGTCTCCTAGTAAGGCCTTCTGGTAACCTCTAACTGCTGACATCGGTAATAACTCCGGATAGCGATAGGCCAAGTGTGCCACATGATGTAGAGAGACTCACCTAGCAATCTCATCTCTCTCTACATACAAGTACCTCTGTACTCGTATACCCGCCTGTAACACCGCAGCTAGTCCGGTGCTGATCCCACCAAACAACTCCAATAGACATATCCCCTCTACTGGATACTGCCAAGCAATGAGTGTGGTATCCAGAGGTGTCAAAGCAATCGCCTCTAGAGGCTCATCCTCACACTCATCCCCTGATGGTACAAAGGCTCCACTCCAAGCCTACTGCACCAACTGATCTGCATGCTCCTGCAATGCCTCCTCTGAACTCCACAATGGAACATCCAAGGTGGATGGAACAATCCCACTCGTACTCCAAAGCCGAGTGATCTCCTCTGGTACTAGAGTATCCTCTCCATGGGTGTTCCCCTCCAACAAGTCACCAGGCCAAGTAACTGCACCGTTGAAAGCTAAAACTGATGCTGCCATGGTCCCGGACTGTAGTGAGCCAAGACTACCACTATTGAAGCGTACTGGTAGGTGACATACCCGTCCCTCACCGGACTGCCAACCAGGTCTATAAGAGGCTGTCTCCTCCCAATAGTCAATGCTGAAACCCATAGGGTATAACACTGCTCTCCCAACTAGCACATCATATGACTCAGCTATCATCTCAATAGCCTGAGCTCTCACCACCGAGCTATCAGTTGGATGACCAGGCTGAACCTGGACAACAAGCTCCCCACGTGTGATGTACTATGTCGAACCACCACCTAGAGATGTCTGGATCTGAAATGGACACCTCTCCACATCGGTCTTCCGTAACTCTAGACCGACAACTGCAGCCTTCCCCAACATAAGGAGCTGCGCACTAGAGTCTAACAAGACTCTCTGTGGTGTATAGACCTTCCTTAAAGGTCCCACCAAACAAAAAATCCCCCTCTGGTTATCCAATAGGACAACACCAGGTGTAAACCGTGCTCTCTCAAAGGCCGGTCTAGCTGGCAACTCCTCCAGTCTAGCCGTTGCTGCCTGCCATAAACCACTGGTTGCTGAACGGATCCCATGCTCCTCAACCAAGTCAGCTCCACTACCAACCACCTTTGCTCCAGTAGTAGGAACTGCACCATCCCTACTCTCATACAATGTGGCAACCAACCAGAACACTGGGGCTGGGTCAACCCCCAATGTAAACATATCACTGGCTAAAAACAAAGGATGCCGCATAATCAGCTGAGCCGCCCCTAACATCATGCTAGACTCAGTCTATGTAGTAGTAGGTGGCTGACTAGTAGGTAGTCCATCATGTACTCCATCACCACCTACCACACCTACACTGGGATGTCTAGGAACCATGGATGTTGTCTGCAATGCCTCAGATAGCGTGAAAGACTGGGGAAGTCTGACCTGTCTCCCAACCTCTCCTCTCTGTGGGTCCAACTCCACTGATGCTTCTCTAGGCTCTGGAGCACATACTACACTCCTAGTCAATGCTGCAGATGCATCCACCTGTGCTGCTCCGCACATGAAGTCCAAAGCATCTCTATCACCAGCATATGAGGTGGAAGCCTCAGCACCCAAATCTGATCTCCTCTGAGCAATAGCCATACTAGCCAATCTCTGCTCCAAATGCTCAATCCGAGTAGCCATAGTTGTGTCTGAAGTAAGGGCAGGTACTGCATCCCTACTAGGTATAGATCCTCTACCACCACCTCTACCACCTTGTCCTCCATAAACTGGAGCTCCTCTACTACCTCCCATAGCAGCCCTACCACTCCGTAACTCCGGGTGTAAGTCAAAACACCGGTCACTAGTGTGACCAAATCTGTGGCAGTGCTCACACACAGAGGCTATGATGCACCCGAGGTATCAGGTCCGCTGCCTTGAGTACACTTTCTCCTATGGTGAGGTCCACCACAAGTCCAAAAAGCAACACCACCACTCACTGGCTGCTGCTGACCCAAAAATGAGGGTAAAGGTCTAACTCCACTAGGCCCTCCACTCGCTCCATAGGATCTGGGCTGTCCACCCTGTCCTTGAAAACCAACTGGGCGTGGTGCACTTTGCTGCACTCTAGAAGAAGTCACAGCCGTGGATGAGGTCTTCCTACCAAATCCAGATGTCACCACTCTCTCCTCCACCATGTTGAGCTCAATACGCTCAACCAAACCAAAGACTACTGCCAAGGTGGGCAAAGTAGCCTGCAACAACGTAGCATCACGAACTCTACGTTGCAACTCCTTGTCCAGTATCCCATACCAAAACTGGACTGCCTTGGCCTCAGTAACTCCCATAGTGAAACTGATCAGCCGCCTCATGCGAGTGTATGCCTCGCGTAGGCTCTCTCTAGCCTTCCGCTGGAACTCCTGCAAGCTCCTCAGCTTGTCAGTCCGTACTCCCTGGTAGTTCTACCTCAAACATAGGAAGAACTCCACCATGGGATTAAACCCCGGTACCACCCCACCTCTTGCAGCGGTACCTCCACTCGTAGTAGCACTATCTCCAGCTAGTGCACCTCCACTAGCTCCACCAACACTACTTGAGCTAGAACTTGTGGGTACAGCCGATCTACTCCTGGCCACCGAGCCTAAAGTGATAGAGACATAGTGTGGAGACCAATACTATCTCCATAACTCAATCTCCTCCAAATGAGCTCTCCTGAACTCATGGTAATCATCCATCGGCGGACCCTCCAGATGCTGGAACAACCCCTTCCATGCCATGAAGGGTGTGAACAAAGTCGGGTTTCGCATCTGCTGTAGATCACACCAACTATCAAAATCCTGGATGAAGTCATCCAACTCAATGGTACCCATTGTACCAGAGTAATGCCTAGGGCCTTTGGAGGCCCCATAAATCTCATCCATGTCCTGTAACAACGGTGCGGACACACCAAGTGCACTCTCAACTGAATCAGCTCATGTGTCAAACTCCAACTCAGAGTCAATCTCCTCCCTCACTGGGACCTGAGATACAGGCTGATACCGAGCACCACTCCAAGTAAACCCACTACGTACTATAGGGCTAACTCCTCTGGAATCTCCAAAGAACTCCGTCGTGACAAAGTAACTGCAACAGCAAACTTGAACCACCAACTGCAACCGCAAGTTGCAACTGCAAGTGCCCCACCAAGTACCAACACCACCACGTGCCAATACTAACTAAGCACCACCCACTAATGTAACTCTAACCGAGATAACTACACTAGGGGAAGGGCAACGTGTAACCTGCTATCATAACACGCACTCTCACGGTCTGCACGTCATCACTTCCTGCCTCATTGGAGAGAAACAAAGGTAGTCTGACTGGTCATCACTCCAGCTTCACCAGCGAGAGCACACTAGAGCACCAACGCTCAAAAGTCAAGGCACCTCACACAAACATGGTGCACAAACAGGAAGCAGAGAATGGAGGGGATCCAATCACAAGAAATCTAAACAAAAACCCTCCATCTCATAACACAACACGAGACTGACTCTGCCACCATTTGGCATTTGACATAAGAGCAGTTTGTATCTAAGTCCTAAGCTACCAAGATCACCAAGAATGGGATCAAACTGCCTCTCCTAGCCAAAGCTACATGTGTATAGATAACAGTGGCACAGTCACTATGACAACAAGTGAGGGTGGACCAGTTGGCTAGGGCACCAGTCTAGGAACAAGAGATCTAGGGGTCAAACCCTGTTGCGCACAATCTAGCAGGAAAGGCAGATTTTGCTAACCAGTGACCAAGATCTACCCTAAACTAGCTAGCCTCACGCCAGCAAGCTAGGCCTTCATAGCCCACAGCCCTATGCCTCGAAGCCTCTAAATGCCGAAATTCAGCCAAATGAGGCCTTTTTTGTTGCCACTTCAAACCTCCTCCAAAATTGGCAAAACTTCTCCAAATCTACAAAAGTCCTCCAAACTAGCGAAACTCCTCCAAATCTGGCCAAACAGCAAAAACTCCTCCAAATCTGACATAAAATCTGACGTAAACCCTAAAGATGGCTGTCCGCCAAATCCCCCGCTAACTTTCCACTTGAGCCAAATTGACAACACGGGTTTTTCTAAATCACAAATTCATGAGAAGAGCTTCCTAACTCCACCTTCAATTTCACTTTCTAGCCCAACTCGCATAAGATTGGTCTTGCCTTCACCTCTTGAGCTCAAAATCACAACACTGCTCAAAAATTGCTCCTTCTTTGCTCAAAATTTGGCCAGCGCTTCCGCACACCGTCCGCCTAACTGCCAAATCTACATCACTTGAACGAGCTTCTGCACACTAGGGAAACACAGAACTTGAATCGAGCTACCACGATCCACCGAGCTTGGAGATACCACCAACACTCAACGTTCCTGCACCCAATTTCCCCCTGACTTCACTTCTCTGATGTAATCAGATTGCTTAACACTCTCAACTCAACTCAACTCAGATCAGTACTTGATCTGTCACTCTATAAACTGCCAACAACTGGGCACTGATTATTGTCAAGCCACACCTACTCAAGCATAGAGAATCCAAGTGACGCTCGTCGGCCTCTGTCCACCATAGTCAGGAACTCGAAGGCTCAACATCAAAGAAGTGAGCTCTGTGGAGCTCACTTCAAAACTATACCCCCTGGACTCGAGCTAGCACTAAAACCCTAACGGTCCCACTAACGGCACACTCGACGGTGCAAATGGTGCAAACGGTGCAAAGTGACGGTGGGCCCCACTGTGAAGTCAGTACCTCAAACACCAAATCAGACTGTCAGAAAGTAGTAGTCCTTGAGAAACTGCTAGAATAACTCTAACTACTATCACTGGAACTTCAGTGTCCAAGCAACTAGATGCGGAACTACAAATGGCGTGACAATATTATCTATGGTTTTGATTGATTATATATATGAATATCATTTAGCTTAATTTTGAACAAACTATCTATTTATAGAGAAACCATAGTAACTCAAATTTTCCGGCAAGTATTATTACACAATAACAAATAAAAAGTATATTAGGTCTAACTCTCATCCAAGAGATATTTTGAGTGATAGTTTGTGTGTGTAACAATATGGAGTTTAGTGACGAAGTTAGTCGGGCTTACGAAGTAGAGAATAAGACAAAATAGTCTAGAATATTCTAGAAGCATCTAAGAAGCTTCTTAGGAAGCTTCCCAACTAGTTAACTTGCGCCCTAAGCAGGTAGCTTCTAGAAAGAAGCTTCTAGAAGCTTCTAACTAGCTTAGCTTGCATGCCAAGTAGGCGGCTTCTAGAAGGAAGCTTCTTGAGAAGCTTTCTAGTTAACTTGGCTTGCACTCCAAGAAAGCGGCTCAAGGAAACTTCTTGAGAAGCTTCAAGGGTCTTGTATGCTACCTATAAATACCAAGGCCAAAGCTCATGCTAGGCATTCGGAGTTTTCCCTCATTCAAGTGTCCCAATGTGAGCTTCCATTCTCCTATTTCTCTCCTCGGTTTTGGTCTTTTACATTGGTATCAGAGCAGGAATGGGATGGATGGAATTTATGGACCACCAAATCCACTTCCGCCAAACCATTGGGACTTTCATGTCCAGATATTACCAAAGCATCGTTTCACACAATTCATCACCTCACGCTTTGGGCAGGATTTTCTACATATGATCACCGTGTCAGAGGAACCCTTGATACTTCCAGTTGTAACTTATGGAGAACGGTGGACGTGTTGTATCTACGTGTTAATCAACTAGATAAATTGTAGGTAGTGGAATAGAGTAGTAGCGATGGCGGAAATACCGGATGTTATCCTTGCAATGCAACAACAAATCGAGCATCTTACTCGATTGTTGGATGAACGAGACCAGCAACGACAAGAACAAATAAACAGAGCGCCAGTTCGAGATGGAGAAGATTGCATTCGATTTCCAAAACCCAAGGTGTTTGAAGGCAAGAATCTTCCAGGCACAGTGGAGAATTTTGTGTTTGACTGTGAATGTTACTTTGAAGCCACCAATCTTCAAGACGAGCGGAAACAAATTCTCTTGGCTTCTAGCCAATTAGATGGAGTGGCAAAACTTTGGTGGCGATTCCGAGTAGAAAGAGCTGAACGACAAATTGTTACACCAATTTTTACATGGGCAGAATTCAAGGATGCAATACTTGGTCGATTTCAGACTATAAATGCCACCCGAGCTGCACGAGATAAATTGGCGGAGTTGAGGCAGATTGGCTCAGTGAGAAGCTACATCACACAATTTCAGAATATCATCATGCAAATTCCAGATATCCAAGAAGGTGAAGTTCTGGATCGATTTGTGCAAGGATTGAAGTCACGAACCAGATTGGAGGTGACCATGCGAGAGCCACAGAATGTAGAACAAGCCATGCAATTGGCTGAGCATTTTGATTCCTTAGTTGCGACAACTTGGTCTCGACCTCGACTTACACAAAACCCACCAGTACCACGAGTGGAAGAACCGGTACCAATGGAGATTGATGCTATCCAACGAAGACCACTTGGCACAGCAGATAGAGAAAGATTACAACAAAATGGAGGTTGTTTTTATTGTCGCCAGTTGGGGCATCGCATTGCTGAATGTCCACTCAAGAATGGACGACCTCGACAAGTTGCCCAAGTGGAGGTTGTGGAGCGGAATGATCAGGGAAACGAGGAATCCCAGTAGGAGATTTCGAGCCGCCTACTGGGAGCTTGATTAGTTCCAATGGGATTGAAGGCTTGACCTATGCAAGTTTGCTTCACTTGTAAGGTATGATATCTAATTGGGGTTGTAGAATTTTGGTTGATTCTGGAAGTTCAGAGAATTGCATGTCTATGCAAGTAGCAAAGGAATTGGGTATTCCTATCAAGCCAGTGATTGGAAGTAGTTTGATGATGGCGGATGGTAGAAAGGGTTCTGCATTCCGCACCTTGCATCATGTTACCTTCAAGATTGGGAAGGAGTATTTGGAGTGTATGAGGTTTGTAGTGGCACCTCTACACTATGATATCATTCTGGGTCTACCTTGGCTTGAATGTCATAAGGTTCAATTTGATTGGACCCGACACCAAATTCAAGTACAACACCAAGGTAGGAATTTCCGATTAGGTTGTTTGGCACCTCTGAGTAAGACACCTAAGAATAGTCAGTCCCAAGATGGGAAGTTTGTCGAGAAGGTAACCATAGAGCAAATTTGGAAGGGAGATGAGTCCCAAGATGGGAAGTTTGCCAGGAAGGCAACCATGGAGCAAGCTCGGAAGAGAGATGAGTCCCTAGAAGGAAAGTTTGTTAATGAAGCAGCCATAGAGCAAGCTTTGGAGGAAGATAAGTCTGTATTCTCAGTGTGGATCAAGCCGATTGCACAAGAACAATCTGAGGAGGGCCAAGTGCCGCATCAAGCGACGGTTGATCGGATAGTTCAAGAGTTTGCAGATGTGTTTCCGGATGATCTGCCAAAGGGATTACCCTTTGATCGAGGTATGCCCTTCAAGATCGAGTTATTGCCAGGGAGTACTCCAGTGAGTAGACCAATCTATCGGCTCTCACCAAAGGAGTTGGAAAAGTTGCGAACAACACTTATAGAGTTGTTGGAGAAGGATTTCATACGACATAGTACCTCTCCTTGGGGAGCACCAGTACTATTTGTTCCAAAGAAGGATGGAGGACTTCATTTCTGTATTGATTACCGTGGGCTCAATAAGCAAACCGTGAAGAATGCATATCCCTTGCCTCGGATCGATGACTTGCTTGATCAATTAAGTGGAGCACGATACTTTTCCAAGCTAGATCTTCGTAGCGGCTATTGGCAAATTCCTATTGAAGGAGAGGACGTGAAAAAGACTACCTTTCGTACAAGGTATGGACATTTTGAGTGGAGAGTTCTACCTTTTGGACTCACTAATGCTCCAACAGTCTTCATGGATCAGATGCATCGTGTGTTGGAGGGGCTATTGGATCGGTCTGTGGTAGTGTTCTTAGATGATATCTTAATCTATAGTAGGACAGAGGCAGAACACATGAATCATGTGCAAGAAGTCCTAAGACGACTACGACAGTGGAAATTTTACTGCAAGAAGTCAAAGTGTGCTTTTTGGCAAAAGGAGGTTACCTTCTTGGGTCATAAGATCTCATCAGAGGGGGTCAAGATGGAAGAAGAGAAGATCAAGGCCATTACTGATTGGCCTACCCCAAAGGATGCTACAGAAGTACGAGCATTCAATGGACTGGCCAGTTTTTACCGACGGTTCATCCACTATTATGCTCACGTGGCTGCACCATTGACTGACCTCTTGGGAAAGAACTCGAGCTTCCAGTGGGCCACCAAGCATGAAGAAGCATTCCAGAAGTTAAAGCATATGGTGTCTTCAAGACCTATTCTTCAACCATATGATCCTCAACTACCTTGTGTGGTTGATTTTGATGCTTCTAACTTTGCAATTGGAGCTGTGTTGCAACAAGAATTTCCAGATGGACTACATCCGATTACCTTTGTGTCTCGCCGACTAAATACAGCGGAAAGAAATTACTCTGCTCGAGATTGGGAACAACTTGCAATGGTATATGCCACCAAGGTATGGAGGCATTATCTCTTGGGGAAACAAGTGATCATGCGAACTGATCACAAGCCATTGTTGCAGACCTTGCACTTGGAGCACATGAAGAGCCGGCATCATCGATGGGAAGAGCAACTCCAATTGTTTGACATCAAACTTGAGTACAAACCAGGTCGGTTCCATGTCATTCCCGATGCTCTATCACGACGACCTGATTTGAAGGATCTTCCTTTCATCACAGCGGCAATTACAACGGTGTCCATTGACCCTAAGGTCCACAATGAGTTTCAATCAGCTCTACGACAAGATCCCTTCTTCCAAATGGTACACGGTCGTCTGACAGCATGCGACAAGGAGTACAACACCTTCTCCTTCAAGGAAGGCCTTTTATTCCATGCAGACTAGATCTATGTTCCAGCCAAAGGTGATCTTCGACTTGTGCGCCTTCAAGAAGCCCATGATTTACCAATAGCTGGTCACATGGGAGTGGACAAGACCTTGGGCACCCTCCAACGCCAATGGTGGTGGCCCAACATGACACGAGATGTTCAAGACTTTGTCCGATCATGTGAGAGTTGCCAACGGAACAAGGCCAGCAACCAAAAGCCGAGTGGACTCCTTCAACCACTCGCCATTCCATCCGCTCGTTGGGAGCATGTGAGCTTGGATCTCATCACATCCTTGCCAAAGACAAAACAAGGACACACCGCCATCGTGGTGTTTGTGGATAAGCTTAGTAAGCAAATCCACTTGGCATCAACCTGTGATACCGTGGATGCTCTAACCTTAGCACAAATCTACTTCGACAATGTCTTCAAGCATCATGGCATGCCACGCGTACTCATCTCCGACCGTGATCCTCGCTTTACCAGGAAGTTTTGGCAAGCACTCTTTCAGATACTCGGCACCAAGCTTGCTTTGTCCATGGCCTATCATCCTCAAACTGACGGACAAACTGAACGCGCCAATCGTACATTGGAGGATATGTTGCGGGCCTTTGTCAATGTCCACCATACCAACTGGGATGAATGTCTTGCAGCTACAGAATTTGCCTACAACAATTCCAAACAGGCAAGCACTGGATTTTCTCCCTTCTTTCTCAATTTTGGTCAAGATCCGCTTGTTCCAGATTCTCTTCTTGCTCCCCCTCCCTCTCAGGTTCCTCATACTTCTACATTCTTGACCACTATATCCCGCTCTCTCCAACAAGCCAAGTCTCACCTCCTTGTTGCTCAGAATCGCCAAAAACAATATGCAGACCATCATCGTTGTGATCTCACCTTTGAAGTTGGTGATAAAGTCATGCTATCCTCTAGTAACCTCCCTCTCCCACTTGATACCCAAGTTCGTAAACTTGCCCCTAATTGGATAGGACCCTTTGATATCACCCACATTATCTCTCTTGTTGCTTATCGTCTTGCCTTACCTTGTCACAGGCGTATCCATCTTGTCTTTCATGTTTCCAAGTTGAAACCCTTTGTTCCTAACCCTTCTTCCTTTTCCTCTCGAGTCCAACCTCCCCCTCTTCCTATCCCTATCAATGATCATGAGGAGTACAAAGTTGATCGTATCCTTGCGCGTCGCCATATTCAACGAGGCCGTCACCAACATACGGAGTATAAGGTCCTTTGGAAAGGGTATCCCCTTCATGATGTTACATGGGAACCTCTTTCTCACCTCCAGAATGCACAGATGGCCATCAAGGAATTTGAAGCTTCACTGGCGACGAGGACGTCACCAACTAGTGGCGGGGGAATATGTAACAATATGGAGTTTAGTGACGAAGTTAGTCGGGCTTACGAAGTAGATAATAAGACAAAATAGTCTAGAATATTCTAGAAGCATCTAAGAAGCTTCTTAGGAAGCTTCCCAACTAGTTAACTTGCGCCCTAAGCAGGTAGCTTCTAGAAAGAAGCTTCTAGAAGCTTCTAACTAGCTTAGCTTGCACGCCAAGTAGGCGGCTTCTAGAAGGAAGCTTCTTGAGAAGCTTCCTAGTTAACTTGGCTTGCACTCCAAGAAAGCGGCTCAAGGAAACTTCTTGAGAAGCTTCAAGGGTCTTGTATGCTACCTATAAATACCAAGGCCAAAGCTCATGCTAGGCATTCGGAGTTTTCCCTCATTCAAGTGTCCCAATGTGAGCTTCCATTCTCCTATTTCTCTCCTCGGTTTTGGTCTTTTACAGTGTGTGCACCATGTACTAGAAGGAATGAGATAATATCAAGCATCCTGAAGATAACAACTCAAGAGTGAATCTACAACTCACTCTCCAAATCTCATGTTCACTTTCAAATCATGTATTCATTCTCTTATGGCCAAGCTCCTCCAAAAATGACCCATAAGGAACGCTTCACTTATTCAGCATTAAAGATCCTTTTCTCATACTTACAAAAGGGTTGTCTAAAGTGAGAGATTTCTCCAAGATCAACAACCATAATAGTGACTCCCAAGTAGAAAAAATTTCTCTTTACTTCTAAAATATATAGACTTATAGAGACTCATTTTACTTCCTCACTCTATGCTTCAAGCTCACTTAAGAATGAATTTTTCTCTCCTAAGCTCTTCCTTATATACTTACAAAATTTAGCATGGAATGTACCTTGTTAACTTGGTAGAATCTGTACTTTTCTAAATTAGCCTAGGTAAGGAATCTTAGATCAATAAGCCCCATGTGATTTTTTTATCCTCACATGCTTCCCTTTGGAAGCTTCCAAGCATATGTAATAGGAATCTCTGAACTTCTCTTGATAAAAATTGCAGCATATTCCAATGTTAATTTAAATCTAGCTAACTTGACCTAACATTACCAAAGGTCACCTAACTTGATCAATTAAGAGGATTTTCAGATCTACAATATACGATGCAAAGTCCAAGATAGAGGTCTCACTTGATTATAATATTATAATCTAAAATGAAACCACTAGAAGATTCTACTCTTGTATGATCTAATTTAATAGGATTTATTCTAATCTAAGGTGTCTCATAGGGTAGCTTGCAATTAAACATGGGATTTTTCTTCTTAATCTAGCTAGAGAACTTAGTTAGATGTACCTCTAACTTAGTTATTAACAAACTTAGCTAACTATAACTAACTTGGTACCACAAAAAATAATGCTAGAAACTAATGTGAATGTTACATGTTACAGTTTAGCAAATAACAAAGAATACAATGAGAACTTGTAGGATGAAGTTACTAAAGGTATAAAAAGAGATTTCAAAAGGATAGGCAGATATGTTTTTGATTAAATTTATAAGATAATTATATAAAATTATATGTGTGCAGTTTTCTTGAATATTTTGGATTCAAATGATTTAAAATATGTATTCCTTATCATGTATTCTGCCATTATATTTTGGAACTCTTTGTGGAATATCTATTGTTTTGAGCAATATAGTATGGATATAAATTAAAAGCAATTTTTGGTTAAAATTATGGAGAAAAGTAGACATATAAAACCTCACTACATTTCATAAAATTCTACCAGTATAAAGTTTCTCTTTATTTTTTTAAAGTGATAAAATTTTATTTACTTGCATTTGTAGGATTTAATATTGGAGCCGGTAGGTATTGTAGCAATTGTTGTTCACTTTCCTTTGGATATTCCATCTTGAGAATTTGGATTTCTTAAACAAACAAAAAAAATTTCATAGTTCTTGAATGTTGTGTGCTGCAATTTTTGAAATACATGGTATCTTTTTTCTAGAGGAAGTCACATGGAAAAAGGAAATAAAGTTCAAGAGAACTGAATAAAATACTACAATTGGCTAAGGTAAAAACACTCAAAATTGGTGAGAAAAACACCTCATATGTTTATATATGTGCAACACAAATTTCAAGATTCTATGATTAAATATAACCATCAAAATGTTATGATTAAATATAACCATGCTTAAAATTATTCAAAGTTAGCTCTAAAGCTATATTTCTACTTGTTTTGAAATACTGGTTACTAAACTATATTTATCTTCCAAGATTTCAAATTATAATACAACCAATATAGAGAATTATGTGGTTATCTTTCATTAAAGTTATCAATAGTCTCTTCAATTATAATATTTTGACAGTAATTAATTTATACAATTATTGAAATTTCAACATCATAATGCTATTATATATTTTAGGCTAAAATATATAATATCCTAGTTTTATCTTATGTATGTAAACACACTTCTTGGTAAAGGTTTGTGCATCATGTGTGCTAACTAAAGACCTCTCAACTGTTTAAAATAATTTGGACAAAAAGAATTTAAATTTGGTTTATTTGTTGTAGTGACTTCAAAATTTGAATCTCAAACTAGGCAAGGTAAAGCTGAAGTGGAATTTAGATCAATTGTATGCTCATAATAGAACCTTCCTTATATAAACTCATTCAAATTCACATAATACATCATAATTGCTGATTATACAATATCTATAAAATTATGTATAGACTGCTCCACCAATATTGCATCATCTTTAGCAAATAGGCAAGCAACTTTTGACCATGGTTTTTTATTAGATATTCTTCTTAGGATTTATCTCTTTAATTTAAAATATGGAACTTATGATTAATTAGGTCTTGATAATGAATAGCTTTATTATGTATCAAATATTACATTTATTATAATCTAATATCATAATATGGACTTGATTGGCAGACACCACTTCTTGGTTGGGAAACATGCCTTTCATAAATTAGTGAGTCTTGTAGCATATAATCTGTTAGGGTGTTTCTTTTCAGATTTTATGAAAAAGCAATGAGACTAAGTTTACTTCCTTACATGATAACAAGATAGGTTTTGGTAACAATTACCAATTTATAAAAATAAAAACCATGAATAAAATTCTGAAATTTTGGAGAAAGAAAAACTTTAACCAATATAGAAACTTGCCTACCTGCAAAATTGGAATTAGTGTCTCAAAATATTATAGATCACCTTGTTATACACTATGTAACATTTTATACAACCATGCATAAAATAATAGATGAAAGGGGTTGTCTTCCGTCCGGCCTCTCATGATATTATGATATTACATTCCATTTTTGTATATTCAATTACATATTACATTCAATTCCATTTCTATAGGTACTTGACTACCTAAAAAAATTGGAATTAGTACCTCAAAATATTGTAGATCACCTCGTTATACACTATGTATTTTATACAACCATCCATAAAATAATATATGAAAATGGTTGTCTTCTAACCGGGGCCATTGTAATATTATGAAATTTTTAGAAAATGCTTGCTAACAAGAATATATGGATGACAATTGCTAAAAAGAGATAATTTGTAATATATCTATTAACATGAGTCACCAACCTCATTGACTTTATGTTAAATTGCAATATTTATTTTTCATTTGAATTGATCTACTTGTTGACTTTGTAATATAGTCTCAAATCAGCTTAGTTAATGATCAAGTATCCTTAGTATTATTACAAAAATAACCTAATATCCTAATCTAGGCACTTTATTATAATAGCATTCTAAGTTAGAAAGATGATTAAATATAATACACCCTAGCTTAATCTAGGTAAATGTGATAGCCACTCATCTTGATAGGTAGTAAATTGTGTTAATTAGGATTGATAATGTACTTGTGTATGAAAATCACACTAATGTTGATAAAATTAATAATGAGAGTAGAGAATTATGAGATCATAGAGTATCTTATTAGAATTGACTAGTCCACTGATTGATTGAAGTTTTTCATGTTTCATTGATAATTATCTAAAATTTTGGCTCAATTTTAAGAGGATATGAAATGGTAAATTCAATATTATTGAAAATTTTAAGCTTTATCTCAAAATAAGTGAATTTGTCCCAAAGATGCAAATGAGATTTAGTGTTCAAACTTTTACTCAAAAGTTGGAGTTTAAGTAGTATGGATGAATTATGCTTTAGATGTGAAATTTTCATCCTTACCTCAAGTAGAAATTTTAATTTGCATAAAATTAATATGTATCAAAGCAATCATATAAAGAGATAGATAATTCTTAAATTTCTTAATAATTTAAATATTATGAACTTAGTGTGAATTATGATAAGAGTGTTTACTCAACGAACCAAAATCTAGATATATGTCATGATCATAAGAAGTCTTTGAATTCTATGGATGTTTACCTAGATAATTGTAATAGAGATTAATTGAAAATTATAGAACATTTTAAACATCATCTCTATTCAACTTTGAAACTTTTGATTGCTAGGTATAAATATTTAAGAAATCCATATTTTTATTTTTATTATATGCAAAACTATAGTTCCATGCCTTCCTCTAGATTCTATTTTCAAAGTTCAAGATAAAACTTCAATATTTGGGGGCTCAATTTTAGTCAAACCTTGAAAATTAGGAGAAGATTATAAGAGCTAATTTCTCAAGACGAGGGTCAACTTCTTAATTTTCTTTAATATTCAACTTATTTTCTTCTTAATTTATTGTAAATTTTTGTAAGTAAATTTCTTTGTCAAAGACTTAATATTATTCATGTCATCTTCTGAAATCAAAGTCTTTGATTATATATTCTCCACCTTATCATATATTCTTCTCTGAAGTATCATTCATTTCTATCTCTATTTGAGTTTTATAACCATTACTCTCTAGATTGACCATTTATTAAAAAACATGTGAAATAGGATGGGAATGAGAGCATCACAAATCCTTTCATCTTTTCTATTCACTTAGATACAAAAATAATTAAGTTGTAGTATCTTGTACTAATTTTTCTTCTCTATATTAAAAGAAGCATTGATGTTAACATAATAAAGCTGCTTTTTTGATATTAATAAAGTCTAGTTATTCATGAATTTCAATACAAACTTGGACTGCAAAAAAAATTTATTCTATTCTTATCTCTTATCTAAGGGATACCTTTAGTAATAAATTTTTATGCATCATATGCTAATGGAAGAAGAAGTTAACATTGAATACTATCAATTACAATAACTAAAAAATGATTCTTTTATTCACTCCTCAAGTCTCTTATTCTTTATCATATGCCAAAGCTCTTCCAAAATAGCACATAAGGTAAAATTCACCAATATTTCCTTCCTTCAACCTCACAAAAGAGGCCTCTAGAGCTAAAGGTTCTCTTAAAATCAATATCTTTCCATATTAGTTATATTCTAAAGTAGAAATCTCACTAAGTACAAGCAAATATGTGTAGCACTCACAAAGCCTTATTTCACTCACTCTATATTTCAAGTTCACTAAGGAATGGATCCTTGTCACCTCCAAGACCACTCCTCATATACTCAACAAAATTACTACAATAAATGCTTTGGTGACTTGGTAAATTCCTAATTCACCTAAATTACACTAGGTAAGGAATCTTTGGTCAATGGACTTTCATATGGATTTTTGTCTCACATGCCTTCTATAGAAGCTTCTAAGCATATTCTTAGAAATCTAGGACCTTCTTGTGATGAAAAGTCACAATATATTCCAACATTAAGTCCAATTTATCCCATTTGATCTACCTTTACTACCAAAGATCAACTAACTTGGTCAAGTCAATAAGAGTTTAACTTGTCATATATGCAAAATTCAATTTGAACATACATAGTAAAAGACATTAGTCCTATTCCAATGTAATCTAATATTTTAAGAGGTCCTACTTTAATAGACAATTATCTCATTTTAGATTCTCACAAAAATAATCTAATTTAAAATCTACAATCATATTGGGATCAACTAACCTGGTCAAGTCAATAAGAGTTTAACTTGTCATATATGCAAAATTCAATTTGAACATACATAGTAAAAGACATTAGTCCTATTCCAATGTAATCTAATATTTCAAGAGGTCCTACTTTAATAGACAATTATCTCATTTTAGATTCTCACAAAGATAATCTAATTTAAAATCATATCATATTGCTTACATCAAAAATTAATATTGGATGTCTTCTTTTATTTAGCTATTTTCTAATTAGTTGGAGTTGGCTATTAACTTAGCTATTACTAAAATATATCTAGTAGTAACTATCTCTAAGCCACCAAAATTCCTCTAGTGACTAATATGCATGACTTGCACTACCTATGTTCTCTCCAATTATGATAAGGTTTTGCACAGGTTTTCTTTATCAATCTACATCTTCCTTACTCACTTGTAATAGTTTAGATGTAACACAAGTCCACAATTATGACAATGTTTTCTTTATCTATAAAAATTTTCTGTACTCACTTGTACTGGTTTAGATATAACACAAGTCTACATATTCTACTTTTGGAGGATAGAGGATAGCTACCATTGATTCTATTTGAAATATTGTATTTGTCATTGCACTCCAATTGAACTTGGAGCAAAATAGGTATAAAATAGGAGATTTTTCAGATTTAAAGTGGACTGATACTTACGGGTAATTTAGTGACATCTATAAAATATTCTATGGGTTCCCTAGAGAAGAATGGATAAGTAATGGAATGGTCGCTAAACATTTTAGTGTTAAAATTTTTGGGCAAATTCAATCTTTTGGATTTTCAACTTTACATTATATTATTTTATGGGTAATCCCATCACCAATTAAAATCCACGGATCATATTTTAGAATGCTCATAAAATTGTATATGGATATGGAAATTTATCTATAAAAGTCCAATGACCCATAAATATTTTTTATCTAAATCTTTCTATGGACATTTACAGAACCCATCAATTGTAAATCTGAAACCCCCTGATGCATACAACAGATTTACAGTAGACTTGTATATGTTCCAAAATGGACATTAACAAAACACCATAAAAGCTAAATCTGAAATGCCTTAATGCATACTACAGACTTAAAGCAGACTTGTATATGTTCCGAAGCCATCAAATGGCATGCTGAAGTTATAGATCCCCATTTGCATTTAATTTCTTTGGTTTTTATCTAAACCTTTCTATGGACATTTATAGAACCCATAAACTCTAAATCTCAAACCCCCTTATGCATACAATAGACTTAAAGAAAACTTGCATATTTTCCATAATGGACATTTATAAAACCCATAAAAGCTAAATCTGAAATGCCCTAATGCATACAACAGACTTAAAGTAGACTTGAATATGTTCCAAAACCATCAAATGGCAAATAGCGGATGCTAAAGTTATAGATCCACATTTGCATTTAATTTCTTTGGTTTGATCCAAATTCTACTTGAAGGATCTTCCTCTCCTTCTTGTTATCCAATGAGTGGAAGACAACCACATAGAACACAAGAAGGATGGGAAAATCCCATCAAGCCATACAAGGGAGAGACAAAAGAGGTAGAACGGATGTAGGCCCCAATAGTATCGATATGAAAAATCTGCCCCAATGCACCAAAGGTATCCAAGCTATGCAAGTTGTAAGGTCTACAAACGACAAGAGCATCCAAAGAAGTATTACCAAGAGTGATTGCTTTCCTATGGATTGCACTAGTCAATGCTCTATGTAGAGCGATGGACACACATTGTCTAAAGTATGCTACAAAGATGAGAGTGAGAGTGGTACTCCTTGGCATCTAATATGATAAGCTCTTACACACTCCCTAACAAATGTGTCAAATGCCATGTCCATTGCTACATATAACTCCACGGCTAGAGGAACAAAGAGGTGACCTCGTTGCATACCCCTCTACTTGAAGACCTTGCGTGCTACTGCTCTACTTGCCACCCATCCAGGAGGATGAGTAATCACTCCCTCCAAAATTGCATCACACGTAGGGTCTATAACCACAACATCCACCATTGTCACCTGATCATCTTGGGCCAAGTATAAGTCTACTCTGACACATCTCATCTACAAAGAATATGAACACTCCCTCCAAGCAAGGGATCCACTCTCTTGTGCCATAACAAACACTATATCCCTGATGGCATCATGGGTAGCTATCCTCTATCCTCCATAAGGATGGTGTGATATAGACCCATTAATGCATCTAGTGCAGAAGCAAACTCACAAGTGAGTAACAAAGATCCAGACAGGTGGACCAAACCTAGGCGGAACCTCATTGCTGTAGAGAAAGTGGCTGGTGCAATAGAGGTCTTGTTATCCAATACGGGTCGAGTTTTCAATCTTACTTTTAGGTACTACCGTGCTGGTTTATGAGTAAATTAGTCCTAACAATGTGCAATTGATAACATGGTTTGCATCTAGTTAGCTTAGGTAGGTTGCAGTCAGGTTAGTGACTTATTTGCACGTGTAGCTTCTAATAATGCAACCAACAAGAATACTTAACAGTACCCCCTAACTTTGGCATTTAGATTTAACAACATTCCATGCTTTGATGTATTGTTAAGTCTCCAAAGCTTGATGTGGGATTAATTGGTGGAATTGGTTAGTCCATGCTGGCATTGAAATTTTGGGACAACTATACTTAATTCTTATAATTATTCGTGAAGAGAGAAACCACGTTAAAAACACAAGGGATGGGAAGACCCCATCACGCTATACAAGGGAGAGACAAAATGGGTAAAATGGTGCTAAGCCCCAATAGAGTTTATATACAAAATCTGCCCTATTGCACCTAAAATATCCGAGTTACACTAGTCATATGGTCTACACACAACTAGAGCATTTGAAGAAACAACACCTAGTGTGATTATTGTTGTGTGGATTGCATCAACCATTATCTTTTGTAAAACAATGGAGATATGCTATCTAAAATATGTTACAAAATATGAGAATGAGAGTGATACCCCTAGGGCCTAAAATAGGCTCTCTCCGCTCCTTGATAATTATTTGGAGAAGCAAACTCCACATTTAGATCATCGCAAAGGTAGAAGAAAACTCTACATCTAATATTCCCCTAAGAAGCAACTAGGATACGCAGCTGCCACGTTGCAGTTAACTCTAAGTGCCAAAGTTGGGGTACTGTTAAGTCCCTGAGAAGGAGAAGGATACATACAAAACATAGCTCGCAGTCCAACTAAACTGTTCAATTATGGATGTAACGGCTGCATGAAAAGTACCGGGGAGAATAAATTTCCAGTAAATGTCGACTCCAGTCAGGCGCCATGGAAACCAAAGTAATTTCCGGTAATAAAGTGGATTTCATGTGCCGCTAAGGATAACCAAAACAGAAATGTAATCTATTATATAGATAAAGATCCAGATGGCGACTTTAAGGGAGGAGGCAAAACATGTGCAACGCCGTGCTCTCGGCTGTGCCACAGGCGACAAAATTGAGATTTGTGAGCATAAACGTCGCTACGGCAGTTGGGCAAGGAGCCATGTCAGACAACAGATATTTACTGAACTATTTACCTATAGAGAGATTTGTGGTTGCCAACACACATGTCCTTTGCTGCTTGCTGCTTATCGACACGATCACTGCCGCTTTTTTAAACAATCCTGGCCGCTACTCTGTCATTACAGCTTGTAGTACGCGTTCAATGGGGCCTATGAGACAGAGTGGGAATCTACTTTTGGCTGCCAGGGCCGTTACGGTAGCAGAGTTATATGACTGTTAGCAGTTTGTGGTCATAGTGGAAGTAAGACTCTTGACTTGGATCTGTGGTCGACCGTCAACATGCTTATGACAGCCATGGCTTTGAGTAATACCGATGGATTTCCTCCCTCCCATCAACCGAGCATGTGAGTTGTAGTAACTCATGATTTGTGGAGGATGTTCCGAACGTTTGTCTCGGTTTGCGGTGGAAAGGCCAAGACAGTCTGCGTGCTGAGTACACGCCCCTTCGCCTGCACAGACTACAGGTATCGCATGTTCTAATAGATTCGTTTCTTTCATGCATTTGCTCCACAGTCTCTCGGTTGAGAAAAGGAATCACGCTCACTTGTTCCTACCAGATGAATGCACAATCATCGATTATCAGTCTCATCTTTTGATCATAATCATTCTATAATCATTATAAAACTTTCCACAAGGAAGAGCGCTTGTTCACAAATGAATAGTAGTAAACACTGCCGCGTATCACCGATGAGAAGTGGGTAGCAATGTCTTTGTAGGTTGTACGGAGCTTCCCTTCTGGGGCGAAGGCGACCGCATGTAACAACAAGGACGGGAAAACCAATCAAGCATTTTGTTCTGGGCTTTTGGCTTTATTACATCATTTATGATTTTGATTTTGAGTTATTTCTTTAATCTATCGAGGGATGAATTTATCTATGCACCGTATGTGACACCGGTGTATAGATAACTTCATCTTATTTACGCAATAGGAGGTTCCGTAGAGACCCGTAAATTTATATTTTTTGGGTGAAAGTATACTGGTAGACTACACGCAGCCATACATATTTACGGGAATGGAGTGTTACCAGTACCCCGTAAAACATTGATTCACACTAATGTTGAGATTAATCATGAATATTTAAAACTTCAAAGTCACTCAAATTTCAAAGCCCATGCACTTTCAAATCTGGCATTCGACAGGTTGAGAGTTTGGAGACATTTGCATTTTGAAATCATTTGCACATTACTTCTGTGTCTGTTTCGCCCTCTGCATGTGCTGTCTGTCTGTATGTGCGTCCTGTTCGCAAACACACGAGAAATTCTGTGTCTGTTCGTGCATTCGACGGGTTGAGAGTTGAGAGACATTTGCAAAGTAGAAAGGGAAAGGTTGCACCCAATAGTGTGAAAGGTTTGCAATGCTGCGCACCAGCTCCCGCACTTTGCTTCAAAAGGAAATTGCAAAATATATCAGATTCATTTTGAACGATGAAGTAGAGAGTGATTTGGTGGATAATAACGTGGAGGTGTGGAATGATGAGTGGAGCAACATGGAAGAGTGGAGCGACGATGAGTACGAGCCCTTTATTTGTTAACAAGGTGGTGGAACTTTACTGCCAAAGCATGATATTTACAATAAAGGATTGAATACTGTCATAATATTGAATTTGTATTGAAATTTTTCAAAAGATAATTAAATAATTAACAAAAATGGACATTATTCCTTCAATGCCTTGGTTGATTTAATCAGAGATAATTCTGTTTTTAGAAATACATCACAAAAAGACCAAAGTTGAGTTTGGATACAAGTTGCACTAGCTATTGAGAGGTTGAGGCATTATAATAATGGAGCAAGTGTTGGTAGAGGTTTAAATATATGGAGAATTAGTGCAGGATCTATTGTGAAATTTACTCAAAAAATTATGATAGCAATAATTAGTATTATTGCTATCAGTGAAGTGAAATGGCCAGACCGGAGGAAAGAATTCAGATATCCTTTGTGTTTGTAGAGAAGTGCTTCCTTGGGTATGTGGGTTTAATGGATGGTATGCTCTTGTAGCTCAAAAACTAAGTATTGATGGGGGAAATTTATTTTAATAGTAAAAGATACTACTCTTTCAATGGTAAGTGGTGTGCGAGAATCAAAGAAGGATGATTCATTTTGCTGGACATATTTTTAGAAGTTTGTGTAATGTTTGAGAGAGTTTGGGGATGTTGATGGGTGAGGGATGAAAGGCCAGAACAAGGTAAAATTTGAATATGCATAATTTTGGGAAGTACAAGAAGTTTAAACTTGCCTGTTTGGGAGGAGAGTGGAAGTACAAGAACTTCCAAAGAGTGTTTCAAAACCAATTTGAAGTTACTTGTTTGTTGGAGAGTGCTTTGAAACCAATTTGAAGTTTATCATGTGTATATATGTGACAACCCAGCAAATATCACTTTTGCGGTAATTGGGTAAGTAAAGTTTGTTCCCGTAGAGATACGAGTCAGAATTGGTCAAATACAAAGCAAAGTAAAAATTTCAGTTCTTCTTGAGTTCTTCTTTAGTCTCTCAGGTAGAAACCACACCCAAAAGAGAGTAACAAGCACTGATTTGCAGTCTTGTCACAAATTCACACTCCTTAATCACAACTCCATCAAATCTTTCCAAACAATCTTGATTGTGATGATTCAGGCTCTCCCAAAAATAGCACTTCACTACAAAACAACTTCGCCTCAGAATTGTGTTCCACCCCTCCACTAAAGGCACAACTTCCTCGATCAAAATTGCTTCACATCAACTTTGCACTGCACTCACAAATGCAGAATACTACCAACACTACAATTCCTCTCAGATCTGTCAAGGCATTGCTTTGATTGCACTTCACTCAGGATCAAACACACAGAATGAAGATCAAGGCTGTGGAATCCAACATCCAACAAACACTCTGACTTGCACTTCAAATTTCTCCAAACACTCACAAACACAAGTACAACGTTGATACTCGGAATCAAGCTCAAGCGACGAGCATTGCTTCACAACACTTTGCTTTATCTATTCTCAGAAATAATGAGCACTGAACAACAATTTCCTACGAATGCCACTCTTAAGTAGTGAACAAATTGACAGTTCTAACAACTATACTGTTCTACAACAACTCTTCTAACCTGCAGATCCAAAATGACAATGCACCGCTTCATATCTGCCTCTTCAAATCTCAAATCTGTTACTACTCCGATCTGATGTCTACTTCTTCCTCGGCTTTCAAACCTAAACCCGAAGTAACTTTACTTCCTAATACTCTGTCCTCGGGTTTCAAATCTCCTCCTACTTCTCCTACCAGATCCAACAATTCTCTTTCCTGATCTGAAATTCCACTAGTGGGTAATCTATCTAACTCCTTATCTCCCGACCCACTCTTCTCTAATGTCTCCACTGGTAACTCCGAAGACATTTGGACTCCTATATTATCTACTTCGGGTTTTGCTTCAACATCTTTCCGAAGTTTTTCTAGCTCTATTTTCACTAAGTCTAATCTAATTGAAATGTTATCTTCTACCTGTAATATCTTCCTATCTACACAAGTTCTCAATTTCATCAGCAAGGCGTTCATCTTGGTGTCTTTTGCTTGTCTTCGCCTTGTCTCCTGCACCAACAACTTCAACTTGTGCAGTCTCGTTTCTTCAATCCAAACTCTGGCTTCTGTACTCAACATGGCATTCATCTGGAGGACAATTTCCATTATCGGCTCCAACCTTGTCTTCCTTTCTCATTCTCGATCTGCAAGCCATTCCTCTCGGTACATCGCCAATTCTTCCTCAAATTTGGCTTTCACCGTCTCCTTCTCCTTCTGAACTACCTTCTCCTCCTGATTACAAAGTAATTCTTGTAATCGGTCTTCTTCTCTATACCGTGCAGCCAACTCTCGTTGCCAGAGTTGCTTCTTCTCCTCCATACTCTCCATCATTCTATCGAGCTCTTGATCCTTCGCTGCTACCCTTGCCATAGCATGGATTACTTCTACTCTTGAATCAGCAAACTGCTGCTTCAAGATTTCATATTCAGCTACTTGTCTCTCTCTTGCTATGTCACTCTTCCTTGCAAGATCCTCTCGATAGCTCACTTCCCTCTTCAAGTCTTCAATTACCTGACTTCTCTACTGCCCCTACTTGCAGTACTTCTCTCTCCTCCTCACCTCGGGTTATACTTCTCTTCAACTCCGAGTTCTCTTCTTCTAATCTTGCCAATACCTACAATACAGTCTTTACCTCTGGACAAGTAGACTGCATCTCCTTCTTCTTGTGCTCCAACTTCACCAACAATAGGCACACATTCTCTCGCAAGTACTCCACTCCATCACTGGCAACTACTTCATCCCGCAGAGTGGTCTCTCTTCTCTCTTCGTGTTCTCCCGATACTCGCCTTCTTCTCTGGAGACTTTGTATCGGGATGGACGCTTTGCTTCCCGAGCTTTCTTCTACCTCTTCCTTCACTTTACTCGGCCCCGCTTCACACTTCACCTTACGTCTCGAGCGAACTCCTTGCTGTACTGCAATCTTCTTTTCCTCGGGCACCGTTACTTCGTCTACCAGCGCTGTGTTGTCTTTGGCTTCCAACTCGGCTTGCACTTCTTCTTCATATTCGTCAGCCGTTGGCACCGATGTCATTTCTCCTCCTTCTTCACTATCACTGCTCGTATCTCCTCTCTGCAGTGTCAGCTCAGGTTCCTCCTCATGTTCCGAGTCTTCTGTTTTGAGCTCGGCCTCACCTTCTGAGTCTTCATCTTCCGACTCAATTACCACCATTCCTCGCCTCGGGTTACTTCTCTGCATCTTCCGAGGTTTCTTGCTGTCTTTGGCTTCTCCTTGCCGACTCCTCTTCTTTGTCAGGGTACTCATTGTGACCTCCATGTTCTTCCCTGTCTTCGCATAGTAGTCGTCCGTGCTCCGGATTTGGAGAATGTATTGCTGCTCCTCGACATCAACCTCCTTTCGCACATCAGGATGGAAGCGCAACACCATCCAAGTCTGCTCTGCCGAGTTCAGCAAATTGAGCTCAAAGTAGAAGTGTGCTGCAAATGGCACAATGTAGTGTGGAGGCGACTTATCCCGCAAATTCCACACCATCTGCCTTGTTCTCCCGTGAAAACACCTCGCCCAATTTATAGGTTCTCCTACAAACAACTTATGGAAGAACACCGCTTGGTGTTTCATCACATAAGTCGTTCTCTTTGACTTCAAGATCGCCATGAGAGCACTCACAATCCCTCTCTTCACTGGATCCTTGTAACTCTTAACTTTATACCCATAGTTGTTCTTTTCGACAAGAAGGCATCTCTCACCTCCTGAGTCTCTTGAGCTATCTCTCCCTTTCCTAAGAATGTGGCTCCCTGCTCCGAGCCTGCCTCCTTCCCGAGTACGAGTCTCCAATCCAACTCTGTCTAGGAGCCAGATTTCCTCTCTTCCCTTCTTCCTTGGGTCCATTGAGACACTTACTCTTGATGATTTCTGTCATGAATCCTGGAAAACTTACATTCCAGTTCCATGCCAGAAAGGTGATCCAAAGTTGGCTCAAGACTTCGATCCTTGCTATCACATCTAACCTCTGAATTGCATGATTTCTCACTACAAATTCGGATTTCTTCTTCCCTCCTCCTATCTCTTCTACCTTCTCACTTTCTCTCGATTTCACTCTCGCAACCTCGCCCTTGCGCACTTACACGATCCCAACTCTATTTCCCTTTCCCCGATCACCTGCAAGACGACTTCTCAGCGGCAAAGGAAAATTACTCGACATTTTGTCGTTGCAGTTTTGATTTTTATAGAGTTGCGCTTCTTTGTCTTCCATTGCTTTGAGTTTCTACCGAGAAATCACACCTCCAGCATGCACCTGTCACTATCAATCAACCTTTGCGCGTATGGGCCGCCAGTTTTAAAACGGCCCCTTCTTGAATTTCTCGCCCCGACAAAAGGTTGTTAGACTGTCTTCGCCTCAGGTTGAGCTCCCCCAATATGAAGACAATTTACTTTGGGTTGTATGCTGACAGGGCATTTCCGAGTACTTTGCCTTATGACCCGAAGTCACTTTACTTTGGGTTTCATCCCGAAGACTCTTTTCCTTGCCTTCTTCGGCCATACATGCGCAATTCGACTTCTCTGTACACTTCTTCTCCTTTATTTTGAGAAAAAAAATGTGGGCACCACAATATACATTGCTACACAACATACATTATAGAAGCACTATGAGCCGGCCTATCTATCACTCAGGATGAACCTCTGATGGCTATTATGGTAACACACCATGGACTAAGAAGGCAAAGAATCCCAACTCCATCATACTACTCCAAGGCCAACACTCCAAGACTCAAACCATTATTCACTAGAGACCTCAATGAAAGAGAGATAGTTGCAAATGAAAGGATGATGAGTACCTCATCACCCTAGTTTATATACTTGTGAAATAGTTATGCACCAAAGTTACTAATTATTAGAGTAATGTAAGTAACTAGGCTAAAAGTCAAATAAAGTCCAAAAGGTCTAAAGGAATATCTATTCCCCTAAGCATGTGGTCTTATCTTGACCCAACCACTAAGTCAAGGATTCCTTCACATGGGCTACCCTTGGACTATAGAAGAATCCAAAACAAAAAGGCTTGTGGGTCCAAGAGTTCTTAACTCTTTCCTCAAATCCAAACACCTAAGAATAATACCAAGTCAATACACTAAAATTCAAATAGTGGTGCTCATCTTTTCCACTTCCTCTAAAGTAAGATTTCCTCTATCTTAGCTATGACTAACTTTAGCTAAAAATCATGACTAATGTAGAACCATATTTTATATCTATATTAATAATATCTCTTAAGTACTTGTAATACCAAACTAGATATCACAATACCACACACATGCATAAATAGGTGTTACATTTACCCCTGCACTAAGATTTCACTTTGTCCTCAAAGTGAAGGTCTCTCTACCTTCTATGATACATCTTCAACTTATCATGGTTAATCCTATTAGAGTATCTTCTTCCCAAATCTTTGAGATCATAGATGTAATTTCCCTACATCTTCTCCACTATGAAAGGTCCAAAGTACTGAGGCAAAAACTTCTTTTGCACTCTCTTGAATCAAATGGAATCAAACAACATTATCCAATCACCTTCTGTGAAAAGCTCCACCTTCTTCTTGCCTTGCATCTTGTCATAGCTTTCCTTTTGTTTCCTTTGGGCTTGCTCCACTCAAACCATAGCAACTGCTCTTGCCTCCTCCAATTCCATGAGTTGATCCTTCCTTGACTTCTCTACATCACCTCCTTGTGCTTCTTCAATCTCCTATGAATGATTTGGAAGGTAGGATGATCAAAGTGAATAGGTAAGGTAGATTCAATACCATATACCAAATGAAATGGAGAATATCCAATGGAAGTCTTTATGGTTGTCCTATACTCCAACAAACCTACGGGAATCCTCTTGTTCCAATGATGTTTAGCCCCTTCCATTTTTGCATCTTTGGCCAACATCATGCACAAGGTTTGATTGGTTCTCTTTGCCAAGCCATTGGAATTTGGCTTATAGGATGTAGTTACTCTATGTGTGATAAAGAAATGTCATAGTATAGCTGTAGTGATGCTCCTTATAAACTCTACTCCTCCATCAAAAACTAACTCCAAAGGGCATTGTGACAACCCAACAAATATCACTTTTGCGGTAATTGGGTAAGTAAAGTTCGTTCCCGCAGAGATACAAGTCAAAAATATCCAAATACGAAGCAAAGTAACAATTTCAGTTCTTCTTGAGTTCTTCTTTAGTCTCTCAGGTAGAAACCACACCCAGAAGAGAGTAACAAGCACTGACTCGCAGTCTTGTCACAAATTAACACTCCTTAATCACGACTCCATCAAATCTTTCCAAACAATCTTGATTTGTGATGATTCAGGCTCTCCCAAAAACGGCACTTCATTGCAAAACAACTTTGCCTCAGAATTGTGTTCCACCCTTCCACTGAAGGCACAACTTCCTTGATCAAAATTGCTTCACATCAACTTCGCCCTGCACTCACAAATGCAGAATACTACCAACATTACAATTCTTCTCAAATCTGTCAAGGCATTGCTTCGATTGCACTTCACTCAGGATCAAACACACAAAACGAAGATCAAGGCTGTGGAATCCAACATCCAACAAGCACTCTGACTTGCACTTCAAATTTCTCCAAACACTCACAAACACCAGTACAAAGTTGATACTCGGAATCAAGCTCAAGCAACGAGCACTGCTTTACAGCACTTTGCTTTATCTATTCTCAGAAATGATGAGCATTGAACAACATTTTCATCCGAATGCCACTCTTAAATAGTGAAGCAATCGACAATTCTAACAACTATACCGTTTCTACAACAACTGTTCTAACCTGCAGATCCGAAATGACAATGCACCTCTTCATATCTGCCCCTTCAAATCTCAAATCGGTTTCTACTCCGATCCGATGTCTACTTCTTCCTCGGCTTTCAAACCCAAACCCAAAGTAATCTTACTTCCTACTACTCTGTCCTCGGGTTTCAGATCTCCCACATCTTCTACCAAATCCAGCAATTCTCTTTCTTGATCTGAAATTGCACTAGTGGGTAATCTATCTAACTCCTCATCCTTCAACCCACTCTTCTCTAATGTCTCTAAGGGCAACTCCGAAGACATTTGGATCCTGATGTTATCTACTTCGGGTTTTGCCTTAACATCTTGCCGAAGCTTTTCTAACTCTATTCTCACTAAGTCTAATCTAATCGTGATATTGTCTTCTACTTTTGCAATCTCGTCTCCTCAATTCGAACGCTGGCCTCTGTACTCAACATCGTGTTTACTCTGAGGATGATTTCCTTCAATGGCTCCAATCTTGTGTTGCGTTTGCGTTTGCGATCTGCGAGCCATTCTTCTCTGTACATCGCCAATTCTTCTTTGAATTTGGCCTTCACCGCTTCTTTCTCTTTCTCCTTCTGTGCAACCTTCTCTTCCTGATTACAAAGTAAGTCTCATAATCTCTCTTCTTCTCTATATCTCGCAGCCAACTCTCACTGCCAGAGTTGCTTCTTCTCCTCCATACTCTCTATCACTCGATCGAGCTCTTGATCCTTTGATGCTACCCTCGCCATAGCACGGATGAGTTCGACTCTTGAATCAACAAACTGTTGCTTCAAGATTTCATGCTCCGCTACCTATCTCTCCCTTGCGATGTCACTCTTCCTCGCAAGATCTTCTTGATAACTCACTTCTCTCTTCAGGTCTTCGATTACCTGACTCCTCTCGACTGCTTCTGCTTGCAGTACTTCTCTCTCTTCCTCTCCTCGGGTTATACTCTTCTTTAACTCCGAGTTTTCTTCTTCCAATCTTGATAAGACCTGCAACACAGTCTTTACCTTTGGACAAGTAGACTGCATCTCCTTCTTCTTCTTCTCCATCTTCACCAATAGCGGGCATACTACCATCTGCAGGTAATCTACTCCATTATTGATACATTCGTCCTCCCGCGGAGTGGTCTCTCTTCTTTCCTCGTGTTCTCCCGATACTCGCCTTCTTCTCTGGAGTCTTCGTATCGGAATCGATGCCTCACTGCCCGAGCTTCCTTCTACCTCTTCCTTCACTCTACTCGGTCCCGCTTCACACTTCGCCTTACGTCTCGAGCAAATTCCTCGCTGTACTGCGATCTTCTTCTCCTCACACACTGGTACTTCGTCTTCCAATGCCGCATTGTCTTCGGTTTCTACTTCGGCTTGCATTTCTTCTTCGTATTCTTCAGCCGCTGGTACCGATGTCATCTCTCTTCCTTCCTCACTGTCACTGCTCGTATCTCCACTTTGCAATGTCAGCTCAAGTTCCTCCTCATGGTCCGAGTCCTCCATCTTGAGCTCGGCTTCGCCTTCTGAGTCTTCATCTTCCGACTCAATCACCACCATTCCTCGCCTCGGGTTATTTTTCTGCATTTTCCAAGGTTTCTTGTTTTCTTCAGCTTCTGCTTGCCGAGTTCTCTTCTTCGTCGGGGTACTTTCAACAACCTCCACGTTCTTCCCTGTCTTCGCGTAGTAATCGTCTGTGCTCCGGATTTGGAGAATGTATTGCTGCTCCTCCGCGTCGACTTCTCTTCTCAAATCAGGATGGAAATGAGACACCATTCGATTACGCTCCGCCACATTGAGCAGATTTAACCCGAGGTAAAAGTGGGCTGCAAATAGTACGATGTAGTGTGGAGGCGACTTATCCCGCAGATTCCACACCATCTGCCTCGTTCTTCCGTGAAAGCACCTTGCCCAATTTATCGGTTCTCCTGCAAATAACTTGTGAAAGAACACCGCTTGGTGTTTCATCACATAGGTAGTTCTCTCCGGCTTCAGGAGGGCCATTAGTGCACTCACAATTCCTCTCCTCATTGGGTCCTTATAGCTCTCAACTTTATATCCATTCTTCGTCCTCTTCGACGAGAAGGCATCTCTCACCTCCTGCGTTTCTTGGGCTATCTCTCCTTTCCCCAAGAACATGGCTCCTTGCTCCGAGCCTGCCTCCTTCCCGAGTACGAGTCTCCAATCCAACTCTGTCCAGCGAGCCGGATTTCCTCTCTTCCCTTCTTCCTCAAGACCATCGAGACATTTACTCTCGATGATTTCTGTCGTGAATCCTAGAAAACTTACGTTCTAGTTCCATGCCAGAAAAGTGATCCAAAGTCGGCTCAAGACTTTGATCCTCGCTACTATATCTAATCTCCAAATTGCATGATTTCTCATTGCAAATTTGGAGTTCTTCTTCCCTCCTCCCATCTCTTCTGCTTTCTTTTGGTCTCTCGATTTCTCTCTCTCAACTTCTCCCTTACGCACTAACACGAGTCCAACTCTATTTCCCTTTCCCCAATCACCTGCAATACGACTCCTCAACGGCGAAGGAAAATTGCTCGACATTTTGTTGTTGCAGTTTCGATTTTTATAGAGTTGCACTTCTTCGTCTTCCGTTGATTTGAGTTTCTACCGAGAAATCACACCTCCGGCATGCACCTATCACTGTCACCCCACCTTCGCGCGTATGAGCCGCCAATTTTGAAACGGCCCCTTCTTGAATTTCTCGCCCCGACGAAAGGTTGTTAGACTATCTTTGCCTCGGGTTGAGCTTCCCCCAAGCCGAAGACAATTTTCTTCGTATTGTATGCTGACACGGCATTTCAGAGTACTTTGCCTTATGACCCGAAGTCACTTTACTTCGGGTTTCACCCCAAAGACAATTTTCTTTGTCTTCTTTGGCCATACAGGCGCAATCCGACTTCTCTATACACTTCTTCTCCTTTATTTTGAAAAAAACAAAAAATGTGGGCACCACAGGCATCCAAACCTAGTGATAATGCATTCATAAAAAAATCTACCAACTTCATCTTCATTCTTGTCCCTCAATGGTCTAGCCTCAACCCACTTGGTTCTCACCAAGTGGATCAATAACTACTACAATGTACCAATTTTTCCTTGATGTTCTATTGGGAGGACCTACAAAGTCAATTCCACACTTCTCAAAAGGTCCTAGAAATGGAATTGATCTAAGAGGAGGAGTGGAAGTAGACTTTCTAGCAAAAGCTTGACAAACATAACAAGTTTTGCAATAATCAAGGCAATCCTTGAAATCCCCCTCCAATGGTAACTTGCATCTAGAATCTTGAAAGTAATCACCTTTCTTGCAAAGTGTCCTCCACATACTAAACCTTCATGAGACTCCTTTATGAGTAGGATAGACTCTTCCTTATCCATTGCTCCTTGAAGTAGACCATATGCTCCTTGGTGAAAAAGAATGTCCTTCACCATTGTGTAAAGTTTAGATCTTGCTGCAAGTGCCTTCCTCTCCCTAGCATGCATCCTTTTTGGATAGTTACCTCATGTAATAGAGTCCACAATCTCCTTGTACTCCAATGGAACCTCTTGAGTGATTGAGATTTTCATAAGCTCCTCATCTAGGATGGAATCATCCATTGGTCAATTCCATCATGATCATAGGCCCTAGATAACAAATCAAGATTTGCATATTTCTTCCTTGGCCTATTCTTAATTGTGTAGTCATACTCAGAAAAGAGTATCATCTACCTTGCTAGTCTCACTTCAAAATTAGGCTTGTTAAGATGTACTTTAAAGCCTTGTGATCCATAACAATGGTGGGTTTCCCTCCAATCAAGTAGTGTCTAAACTTCTTGAGACCAAAGATCACTACCATCTCTTCTCTCTGTGTGACTAAGTAGTTCTTTTATGCTGGACTATCTATCTACTAGCATAAGCTATTGGATGATCATGCCCATCTTGGTCTAATTGAGTAAGAGTGCATCTTATAGCTACATTGGAAGCATTAGTGTAGAGTATGAATGGCCTACTCCAATCAAATTTAGAAAGAATTGGAGCTACAACAAGGGATTTCTTGAGCTCCTCAAAAGCTTTGAGAGCCTCCTTGTCCTCCAAAATCACCATGTATTCTACACATTTCTTCATGTAGATGGTCAATGCATAAGCCTTGTTGGAAAATGAAAAGATGAACGTCCTATAGGACCCAACTATCTCCAAGAATTAGCACAACTTTTTCAAGCTTGAAGGGAATGGAAGGTCTGAGATTTTCCTCACCTTCTCAAGATCAACTACTATTCCATCCTTGGAGATGATATATCCAAAAGTAGACCTTCTTCACAAACCAAAATGTACTTCTCATGGTTGAATGATGCATTTGCTTCATCCAAGCATTGCAAGACCTTGATTAGGTGCTCAAAGTGCTCCTCCTTTCTCCCATAGACACAAAAATCATCAATGAAGTCTCTCATAAATTTCCCAATGAAATTTTCAAACACCTTGTTCATGCATCGTTGGAATGTGGTTGGAGCATTGCAAAGCCCAAAAGGCATAACCTTGTAAACATAAGTCTCCCAAGGTGTGGTGAATATGGTGAGTTGTTAATGCTCTAATGTAATCTTGATTTGGTTATACTCACTATAACCATCTCAAAACTATACCTCTCATGACCTAGAACCTCCTCCAAGATCTCATCAATGAATAGCAAAGGGTAATAGTCCTTCTTAGTAACAACATTGAGCTTCTTGTAATCTACACATACCCAAAGCTTGCTATTCTTTTCCTTCACAATCACATTTGGAGACACCCTCTCTAAATTCTCCACCTCAAAGACAAATCTGGCCTTCTTGAGCTCATCAATTTCCTCTTTCACAACCAAAGCTACTGGTGGGCCAATGCAACATTGCTTTTGGTAGACTGGTTTTGCATGTGACTCTACTTGTATCTTGTGCTCCTCCAAGATGACTTCCTTTAGATCCTTGTAATTGAAAGCAAACACATGGATGAACTTGTGGAAAATCTCCTTAAATCTCACCTTCTCCTCTTAGGTAACATTTGGACCATACTTGAGGGTAGATAACCTCCTCTCTATCTCCTCAAGGTGATTTATCTAGGTCCTTCAAAACCTCTAGCTTAGGTGCAAAATCCATAACACACAAGGGATACACATTTGAATTAGATTTAGATTCATCCTCCTTAGTGGAAAGCTACTCCTCCATGCTTGTGTCCACACTTGAAACTTCTTCTTCTGAATTTGATTCCCAATAATTAGAAGATGGTGTATCTAAATGTGAAGTGTTGGTGGTGTTAGTCAAAGGAACTATGACTCCATGGTTTGATGGACCAATCCTCAAGTACCTTTTGTGTCATCTATCAGTTGTACTTGCTACTCTCAACCATAGCATCCCAAGAAGCAAATCATAGCTTGAATTCTTCAAGACTTAGAAAGTCATGAGATTTTGAACTCTTATAATTGAAACTACTACCTTATCCATCACCTTGATTGGTTGAACTTGTTGCTTGTTTGCCATACTCACCATAAATGTTGAAGGTCTAGAGGGTATCATATCCAACTTCTTCATCAACCTCTTTGACTTGACATTCATTGTAGATCCTCCATCAAAAAGTGCATCCTTGATGTTGTGACTATTCACTCTCATATCAATCTTGGAGGTATATTCACAAACCTCCCATGGTGCTAGTTTTGCATCCACCACCCCCGTTGATACTGGATCATTTTTCTTCTTCTTCTTGCTCCTTGTAGAACTCAAACCACCTCTAAGCTCTTTACTCAAGGTAGGATTCAAAGTGATCAATTGGCCCACTATGATATTAGCCTTGTGACTACTAACATCCTCAAACACATTGCAGTTCCATTGTTGCTTTGAGATCAAGAAGTCCCCCATCCCCAACTTCTTTCTTGGAGTCTTTAATGTTGATGGTGTTTAGGTGCAATTGCTCCTAGTAAACATAGGTGTATCTTTGCTAGGAGTAAATCCTTGAGAAGAGTGTACATCCTTTGGAAAATGAGCTCTTTTATTCTCTTATGCCAAAAGCTCCAAATTAAGACCTTTGGAGTTTGATCACTCCCCCTTCTCATACTTGCTCTCAACCACATCTATGGATGCTATCTCCATACCTTTGTTTGGATTAGGAGTCACTTGGGTTTTACTACCTCTCTCTTTCCCTCTATTGGCTCTCTCATAACTCCTTCCTCCATGGTAAGTGGAATTTGGGCAATTCTTTTTGATGTGGCCTCTTCCTCCACAACCAAAGCAATTTCAATCATTGAAATTGTTGGTTGGTTGACATCCTCTATCTAGATAATTGCCATAACTCCTAGGCCCTCTCTCTACATTCTAATCTACCTCTCTCTTCTCCCATAGTTGCACCATATTGATCTTGAGATCTGCAAGTTGTTTGTGATATTGTGAAGTAGATCTTTTGGTGGAGGTGCAAGAACTAAAGCAACTACTACTTGTGGTGCACCAAAGTATCAAAAGTTCCACATACTTGTAGCCTTGAGGAGGATGCACAATCTCCTTCACCATCAAATCACTCTCATCCCCTTCCAAACTTTCCTCCATACAAATTGCAGTCTTGATAGCTTCAACCTTGGAAGAAGGTTTCTCATATCTCACCTTACTTCTTATCGGTGGTCTCAACTCTCCCACAAAATTCTTGGTGAGCATGGCCCCTATGCCAATTATAATAATCTTCACATTTTCTCAATCTTTCCTCAACACTATGTGAAATTTGGACTCTTACTTCTTCACTCTTTCTACATAAACTCTCACTTTCTCTCCATCTCCTTGTTTGAAAAAGGTAACCTCACTCATCAATCTCTCATAACTCTCATCTAGAAGAAGGTTCTCAATGAGTATTAAAGTCAAACTCTCCCAAGACTCTTCTTGCCTATCTCTCCTTGCTCTTTCTTTTGGTATTTTGACTCATACCATATAAGTGTTGCATCCTCAAAGAAATCTGGTAACAATGAGGTCCACTCATTCTTCCTCCTCTCATTTTTTCCTATGTAAGCTCTCTTGAAGTCTCTCATAAAGGTCTCTACATCTTCTCAATCCTTGCCAAAGAAGACCGGAAGTTTTCCCATCTTAGCCCCTCATTGTGTTTCTCCTCTCTCTTAATATTCTTTTCTTTTCTTTTTTCTCACTCTATAACTAATAGAGTATGTACATGACTAACCATTTGAGAGTAATCCACCCTAGGGAACAAAAAAAGGTCCAAGTTGCTCCAAGATTTCTACAGCAACATCAAATCCTAGAGTGCATATTAATTGAACCCTCATGGATAATTTATCCATAAGTTGAAAGATTATCTCCATCACTAATCTTGAGAACTAGCTGATGAAGGTGGTAATATTTCTATAGCTATACTAAGACTTTGTCCAAGATCCTTCACCAAAGTCTCAAAAGGTGTTGTTACTCCATTATGCCCATGTCCTTTTGGAATCCTTCCACTCCATAAACCTCACACAACTCCTTGGTCTTAGATCTCATGCCTCCCAATCTTGGTAAAGAAGGTCCAACATGCAAATCCAATTCAAGTAAGCTTCTCCTTTCTCTCAATCTCTTGCTCTAAAATATCAATGGACATGAACTTACCTTATGTCCCTTCTCTCCACATAAAAAGCACTTAGACTCACTCTTTCCTCCAAGTAGTGTATGTTTTTGGATCCTTTCAACACTCTTTTCAAATTCTATTCTAAGCTCTCTTTTCCTCAAATCCACCTCTACAATCACCTCAAACCATTAGGGAAACTAGCATAGCCTCAACTTCCACTCTTGGTGACCCCTCATATTGTCATGCATATATACAATGCTATACAACATACATCACTGTCAACATCATACACTATAGAACCATAACTCACACATAAGTCATACATAGACTCTAAAGTGCCACAATAATCAAATTGTTTACAACTCAAATCAACTAAACTCAAATCAAAACTTGATTTGATCCTCAACAACTTGCCAACAACAGCGCATTGATTACAATCAAGCCATACCCACGCTAGCTAAGAGAATCCAGGTGACACTCGCCGGCTTTCTGTCCACTCTAGCCACGAACTCGAAGGCTCAACATCAGAGAAGTGAGCTCTCTAGAGCTGCACTTCAAAAGTATACCACTGGACTTGAGCTAGGTCTAGAACCCTAATGGTCCCATTGACGGCACACTTGACAGTGAAAGCGGTGCAAAGTGACATTGGGCCTCACCGTGAAGTCAATACCCCGAACATGAAATCCGACCGTTGAAAAGTAGTCTATGGGAAACTATTGAAATACCTCTAACTACTATCATTGCAACTCCATTGTCCAAGCAATCTTGATGCAACACTACAAATGGCATTACAACTGTCATGCATATATATATCACTACACAACATACATTGTTGCCAACATCATACACTATAGAAGCACAACTCACACATAAGTCATACATAGACTCTAAAGTGCCACAATTGCCTCCTAGCTGGCGGTTAGGTCCCTCTAACTCCAGATAGCCATCTACTCCAAATATATGGTATACTCTATGATGTGCAAAGATCAGAAGGCCGGGTGCTATGGAGCCCCATCGTTAGTCGCATGTTTGCAATCTATACCATATAAAGAATGAACTAGCTATAGGTCAAATACATCTAGGACATAACCATTGTCCTTAAGGAACCACCGTGAGGGAAGGAGTCATACATGCCATATGCCATCCTCTTGAACATACACCAACATAGTAGCAGCTCCACTAGAAGAGCCACATAACATACACCTCAAGCCTACCCGTACAAGTGCCAAGCTTGGGTCCATAGTACCATCAATGTTTAGGAGGTGGCATGGCACACAATTACACACATGATCCTTCCAAACAACACCATCATGTCCTTCTAACACAAGGAATCTAGATGGCAAAACCTCACGCACTCTCAAGATAGTGCAGCTTGTCTAAACATCAAGTGTTGTTGGTGTTGTCTGCTATAGTTATACATAGTCACTTGGATGAAATTGACAGATCAAGGGTCTATAACCTCCTCCTTGAATAGTAGCATAACATAAGGTATCCTTATGCTAAGCAATCACCAAGTTCTCAAAGGCCATAGCATCACTCTCCAAAAGATCTCTACCCGTTGAGAACATGCACTCATCCATACATTTGGATCATCCAAGTCCAAGACTACAATAACATCTTGACAAATAGCTGCAGGTAAATTTGGATCTCATCCATAGAGTAGGAAGTAAGGGGAGAAGGATGCTAAGGAGGCTTGCCAGCTAAATCAATAGCCCATGGCCAACCAAGGTAATTAGAGATCCCAATCTCCCAAGTGGCCTCTTTGCAAACCGTACTTTTGCAATCCTCTCTTCACCATCTGAACCACTCTCTTTGCTAAGCCATCTTCCTCAAGGTGATCTCAGGATGAAGTATGATGATCAATCAAAGCCTTTTCACACAAGACCTGAAACTCCCCCAAGAACTATGCACCCTGATCAGTCAAAACCTCAACTGGTGCACCAAAATGACTAAGAACTCGATCTAGGAACAAGTAAGCTATCCCTTCACTATACTTGTTAGGGAGTGCCACCAACTCAATCTACTTGGAGAAGTGCTCCACCATCACCAAAACATATAGATGATGTCTCACAGTAAATGGTAAAGGTCCAGCAAAGTCCAAACTCCAACAGAACCCAATCCCATGATAGGTAATGGGTGTAATTGCAGATCCCTATAGATTTGTAGATTTATAGATTTCCCATTATTTTGAAGTCAAGGTTGAGATTGGATTGGAGTAGTAATAGATTTGAGATTTGAAGAGGCAAATATGAAGAGGTGCATTTTCATTTCAGATCTGCAAGTTGGTAGAGTTGCTATAGAATAGTATAGTTGTTTGTTAACTATCGGTGCTCAACCTATTTAAAGGAGGCATTTGCAGTCATATGCTGTTCAACATTCATAATTTATAAAGATAGATAAAGCAAAGTATTGTATTTTAGTGCTCATCACTTGAGCTAAGTTCTAAGTATCAAGTTTGTGTGTGTGCTTGTGAGTGTTGGGAGAAATTCAAAATGCAAGTCAGTGAGCTTGTTGGATGTTGGATTCCACAACACTGATCTTCATTCTGTGTATTTGATCCTAAGTGAAGTGTAATCAAAGCAATGCCTTGACAGATTTGAGAGGGATTGTAATGTTGGTAGTATTATGCATTTGTGAGTGTAGCATGAGTTTGATATGAACCAATTTTGATCAAGGAAGTTGTGCCTTTGGTGGAAGGGTGGAACACAATTCTAAGGCCAAGTTGTTTTATAGTGATGTAGCCATCTTTGGGAGAATTTGAATCATCACAATCAAAGTTGGTTTGGAAAGACTGGATAGTATTGTGATTATGCGTGTGTAATTTGTGATTAGTGCTTGTTACTCTCTTATGGGTGCGGTTTCTACCTAAGAGACTAAAGAAGAACTCGAGAAGAATTGAATTGTTATTCTTTACTTTGTATTTGACCATTTTGGAGTTGTTTCTCTTTGAGAACAAAATTTATTTACCTAATTACCATAAAAGAGATACTTGTTGGGTTGTCACATGAATTTTGGCACCGCTATCGAGGATACAAATCTAGGAAATGGAAGAATACAAAGCAAAGTCTCACACTAAGATCACAATCAATATGAATGTTTGCATCAAGAGAACAATGAGACAAGAGAGCTTGTGAACAAACATTGCAACGTGAAGAAGAAGAATGCTTGAAGAGCCCAACCACAAGTGAAGCATTTGAAAAGGAAGCATTGGATCTATAGCTTCTTTATGATGTTCAAGAAGTCTTGCAAGAACTCAAACAAAAGAAACATGAAGTCAGGTGGTAAGGATACTTTGTGTCTCCTAATCCCAAGAAGAAGAAAGACTCCAATGGACAAGCATATTTGTTGCAACCTAGTACGACAACTTCCTCTAAAGCTATCAAGGGAGTCAAATTTATAAAAGAATTTATTCATGAGAAGACATCACAAGTCTTAACAAAAGAAGAGTGTCAATAGCTCTTACATATGATTCCTTGGGTTGGCTTGATAGAATCTTGAAGAGCACTTTGAAGGTGTTGAACCTCTTCCTCCAATTTGGGTGGAAGTCAACATAACCAGGGAAGAAGAATCTGTCAATGAAGATCCAACCTTGAACTTGACAAATTAGAACCCTTGGGCTGACAACACATTGTCAGAACCAACCAATTCCTTGAGGCCATCAAGTTCAACCTTACCATAGTTTGTTCTATAGAGCCAAAAAATGACTTTGTTACTTGTCGCCTGACACACCTATCAGAAGTATAAGAGGACGGAACAAAATGAAGATCTTGATGAATTCATTGAAGAATTTGAGGTCATTTACTTTGCCAAAAAGGAACAAGATCCCAAGGCTCTACCCGTAAAAATCTTCCTGGTTCTATATCTAAAACCCCCCATAGGATCAGACTGGTGCAAGAATAGTAAATCGGTTACAAAGAGATTTACAAAGAGATCGAAAAAAACAGCTGCAGGTGTGCGGCTATCTTCCTCGTAGGGAGCATGGTTTGGAGTTTGGAGTCAGGTCAGGTGAATTCGTTAAGTTGAGTGCAAATAATAAACAAGACTTAATCGAGGGAGGATACTGAGTGACCCATGAGAGATCGTTAATTCTCCAATAAAATTTACGCAAGAAGGCAGGTGCTCATCTTATCCAACTTAGTGCCATTAGTGCTTTGCACCAATGTAGTTTGTTTAAGAAGAAAGTTGCAGCATGTTGAGCTAAGAAAACAGTGTGATGGTAAAGAACAAAAAAAATTTATTTAAGGAGAAAGTGTTAAAACCTGCCAAAGGATGCGCTTTTCAAGTTTTGTAAAGATCAGAATAACATATTATTGAGTTGAAATGCATTATAATCAAAATAGAGATGAAATAGCTTGTGAAATTTTTGAGATGCAAGCGCAACTAAAGAGAAATATGTCCATAATTATGTGGCTAAGAATGTTTGATATGTTGTTAATCTGTTTAGAAGTGAAAATTTACTGCTGTATAACATGCCATTTGTAACTGATATTCTAACAAAGTTGGTATTTTCAGTTACCATGTTGCTAATAATATACTTTCACTTTAAATTAGTGATTTTTTGGAAGTGATTTATTGTTTGTTATGCACATGTTTTAAATGACATCTTGAAAGGAAATTTAGTGAGCATTTGGGTCAGCAATTTTTCACAAATTGTGCATCAAATTCCAATTCTAAAGGAAATTCTAAGTTTTAACTTGAAAAAAACATTCTTCAATATCTAACTCTAAGGTAAATAGTTCCTTATAATTTTGTACATGATTTTATATTCAAAACATGGTGAAAAACCCACCCAAAATTCCACTATGTGTCGTCCTAGATTAGCTTAATGTGTGCTATAATTTGCAAACATGATGTTTTAATCAAAATTTAAAATAAATTTGATTTCATTTTGGATTGAAGATTTTGTAGAGAGATTAACAACACAAAATATCAAGCATTTAATAAATTTTTAAAATTTTCCTTTCAATCTACTATGAGTGGCCTAAAGTAGTTCCAATTGCCATGCAACCTTACCAATGTGTATTGGAACAGATGCATATTGAAAGGTTTTGTATAAGTTGCATTTGTTATTGAAATCTACATAGAGTTGTAGGAATGTTTTTTGAAAGAGATTTCCTTATATTACATGGAAGGAAGAAAAGGTGATGAATTGATATGGTGGATATATGTTATATATATATCCCCTAAACCATGAAATTTTTCCATCAATATCCTAAGTTCTTATATATAATTTTATGCTTTACTACTTAGAATCATATATGATAAAACATAAAATTACTCTTGGAGATTTTAGTAAATGAAAATAAGTCAGCAAAGTTTTATTAAGTATTTTTTTGCATCTTCAACCTTGGGGGTGATCTTGAGCTATTGATAGTTTGGAGAGTATAAATGATTATACTATATTTAAAGTCCAAAAATTAGGAAGTTGCAATCTATTTGAAGGAAAAATAAAAGGATGATAGTACCATGAAGAGCTAAACTTGAGTTGGAAGCTAATGTAGATTCTAAAGATACAATTTCTACCTCTACTTTGTCACATTCTTTGACATTTAATATGAATTTCTCTTGTCCACTATAGTTCATGGTCCTAGAGTATACCAACTTGGACTTGACAGATTCTATTCTTTAAACTCAAAAAATTATTTCATTCTTTAGAGAGAATAAGCATTAAGAGAATATTCTCTATTGATTATAATATACATTTATACTTTTGGGAAGATTCCTAGGAAGAAAAGGTATATAACCTACTATTGCTACAACAGAACCTCCTCTAATTGAATTTAAGATAAATCCTTAGACCAAACTTGGTCACTTTGCTAAATCTTTGTTAGTTCAATCCAAATTAACTACCTTTACATGTTATCTAATGATATGTCAATTACAACTACTTACTTACAAAATGTAACTTCTAAATTAGTTAAAAAATCTACAATGATTATAAAAAATTATATGAATGATTAATGTTAACAATAGTACTATTATTTACAAGGTGCTTGTAAACCTAATCAGTTGTATGTAAACCCTACTTATTTATTATCATGAAGATAAAAAAAATAAAGAATTGATGCTCACAATATAATATATGTACAAGGAGGATAAAATAATAAAACCACATACAAGTACCTCAAAGAAAATATGAAGTGTATGAGGAGATAAAGCTATATAACTTTTAATTGCTACAACATAATCTCCTTTTATTAATTAAAAATAAGTTCTTTGACTAAAATGTATTCAATTTTCCAAATCTTTTTTAGTGTCGTATTATTTAAAAAAAGAAAGAGAAACAAATTTTGAAGATATGAATATGGAATCAAACTTATGAAGTATGATCATAATGACACAATAGCAAAGAAGAACAATAGTTTGTTGTTTCAGTTAGTGGGATTTTCAAAGTATAAACTCTACTTCAAGCAAACAAAATATGCATGTTTAATCCTCTGAAATATTTATCTTTAGTGATGAATGTTTGAAGATGAAGATTGAATTAATGAGAAAATTAAGAAATTGAACTCTAGATAATTATAAAGTTCAATTTCCTTAGAAGGAGGTATCTTATATGCTAATATTCATGTTGAGTATAATATTAATACTAGATTTTTTAAATAAATTTTTTCTATTATTTTAATTGCTAGAAAATTATCAAATAAGGACATGAGATAATTTTCTCAATCATAGGAAATTGAATAGAATTGCATAAAAATTTCTTCTCTAGAAAATTAATTTCCCTTGGATTCTCATCACATAGGGATATGTATGTGTTTTCTTACAATTTGTAGAAAGCTAATGGTTGAGCTTGTAAAAGGAAAATTATTATTATTATTTAGAATTCGTATGAATGGTATGAACCTCAGAATTTGTAATGGTAAGGAAAAAATTCCATTAAGGCTATCTTGTGCTATAATTTACCCTTTGTCACTTGGGTGAACAGGTGGAGAGTTAGAAAATATTGGACCACAGACTTGGCCTTGTATAAAGAACCCAAAGTTGATGTTCACTGAGATGCTTACATTTGAGAGAGGGAGTAGGTGGTACACACATTTTTTTTGGTTTTATTTTGAAAAAGTGTACAATCAAAGTCATATTGAACCCAAATGGCATTGAAAGAAAGAGAATCATGTCTTTGGTTTGAAACCCAAAGTAAAGTGACTTTGTGTCAAGAAAGAAGGACTCAAATTGAACTTTTCATAGAAAAACCAAAAGTAAGGAAACTTCATCTCGGGGTGATCAACCCAATGCAAGGATTGCGTAACAAGAAAGTACAAGCAAGAAAATGGCGAAAGTGCAAATGACTAAACTTGACAATGCCAGGAGAAACACATGCAAAATGTAGAATTTTTAGTGAAGAGTGACAAAGGAACGACCATGCAACAAAGAACTATAAAATCAAGGCTTTGTTGAGGGGATTTTGAAATTTCATAAAGTATCCTAGGCCATTGAATAGTTGTGACAACCCGGCAAATATCACTTTTGTGGTAATCGGGTAAGTAAAGTTTGTTTCTACAGAGATACAATTCAGAATTGGTCAAATACAAAGTCAAACAATAACAATTCAGAATTGGTCAAATACAAAGTCAAACAGTAACTTGTAGTTCTTCTTGATTTCTTCTTTAATCTCTCAAGTAGAAACTACACCCAAAAGAGAGTAACAAGCACTAATTTGTAGTCTTGTCACAAATTCATACTCCTTAATCATAACACCTTCAATTCTTTCCAAAGAATCTTGATTGTGATGATTCAGGCTCTCCCAAAAACGGCACTTCACTGTAAAACAACTTTGCCTCAGAATTGTGTTCTACCCTTCCACTGAAGGCACAAATTCCTCAATCAAAATTGCTTCACATCAACTTTGCACTGCACTCACAAATGCAAAATACTACAAACACTACAATTCCTCTCAGATCTGTCAATGCATTGCTCCAATTGCACTTCACTCAGGATCAAACACACAATGAAGATTAAGGCTGCAAAATCCAACATCCACAGACACACTGACTTGCACTTTAGAATTCTCCACACACTCACAAACACAAACACGGAGTTGACAATTGAAATTAAGCTCAACCGACGAGCACTTAAAACATCACTTTGCTTTATCTATCTTCAGAAATATGAATATTGAACAACATAGTACTACAAATGCTCCCCTTAAATACTGAAGCAAATGGCAGTTCTTCCTACCTATGCACCGCTTCCTAACATCTCTTCCTACCTACAGATCCAAGCTGACAATCCATCTCTTCATATTTGCCTCTTCTTATCTCAAAATTGGTACTTACACCGATCCGATGTCTACCTCTTCCTCGGCTTCCAATCCTGAAGTAACTTCATTCACTACTACTCGGTCCTCGGGTTTCACAACTCCTAATTCCTCCACTAATTCTAACACTTCTCCTTCCTGACCTTGCAATTCCTATCATAGTTAAGCCTTCTAAATCTCTATCTCCCGACCCACTCTTCTCTAAAGTGTCAAATGTCAAATCTGAAGACATTTGCACTCCTACCTCTCTTACTTTGGATCTTACTACTATCAATTCCTTTACTAATTCTATTGTGTCATCATCAAGAATTGTTATTGAAAGCATGGGTACACTATTTACACCTTCAATTTGCAACACACTTTCTCCTAATCACTCATGTAACTAACCTAAAGACACTTACTGTCTGATCTTGCACTATGGGTTTATTCACTACTGGTACTTCTCCTTCAATTCATGTTACATCTTCAATCGGAACTGAAATTGAAGTCATGGGTATCCTAAATATCTTCTTTCCTTACTCTAACTTCCTCTAATACCTCCCGCAAGATTCCCGAAGTCACCTTCACTACACTTTGAGGTCCGGCTACCCTAGATTTAGTCATCTTCATCTTGAGGCAAAGTCTCATGACCCAAAGTCGTGTAAACCCGAAGTCTGAAGTCCGAAGTCACATTGACCCAAAGACACCAACCCGAAGACATTAAACTACTATGTACATCTACTCTCAAAACTTCAAATGCTTGTAACTTCTTCTACAAACCTCTAAACTTTGCAATTTTGGTGACAATGGAAAGCCTTGACAAGATGCTTCCAACGAGATATAGCATGCATGATTTGGACTTGTGGTCATTGAGATATGGCCCCCACAAGAATCCTGACCTGTAACTTCCTTTCCTCCTTTGGGTCTGCCCTCCTTCAGTATCTGATCCGAGTTTTTCCTCCTCTAACACAAAGTAAGCTTCTTCGGGTCTGATCCAATTTGAGTCCTTCTTCCTCTTACATGAAGTTGACTTCCTCAGGCCTGATCAAAACACAAGTTTCCCCTCATTTCTTCTCCATTTGGTTTCAATTTGGTTTCAGCAAGGCACTTCTTCTTAAAAACTCATCCAAAATGAAAAATGTGGGTACCACAATAGTAGACCTGAAGGAGTTCCTATAGAGAAGCCATCCAAGAGTTTGATGTTTAACAATTTTGAGGGAGTTAGGATTGTGTCCAAGAGATGGTAGAATTATCTTCCAGCTTCAATGAATAAGAGCTTGCATGATGCCAAAGAAGGGCAAGAAGAAGAGTCCCTACTTGTAGTGAGAAATCATGTGATTTGCAAGTTAGATATGATAGCAATAATTGAAGTTTTGAGTAGACTTTGAATCACTTTTTTGGCTTGGAATTGGAACTTGAGTTTTCTAGGGTTCATGGCAAAAGTAACTTTGAGAAATTGTGAGGAGGGACCTAAGAATGAAGGAAAGAGAGGCAATTTGGCTCAATGGACAGACTTGGATTGGAGATTGGTTCTAGGAAGAGAGGTTGGTGAGGAAACCGGGGCTACATTCCTCAAGAAAGGAGAGTCTACAAAGGAGACTGAAGAAATCTGCAATTCCTTCATTGCACCCTGGACAAAGAAAGGATATCAGGTTGAAACCTATCAAGACCCAGTGAGGCAAAGTATTGTCGAGGCAATGATGACGCTCTTGAAGCCAGATCAAACCACGTATGTGATGAAGCACCAAGTGGTATTTTCCATCAGAGTTTGCAGCAGCGCCAATGAATTGGGCAAAGTGTTTTCACCAAAGAACAAGATAGTTGGTATGGTGTTGGAGAAACTAAGCCACTCTCCACTATTTGGTGCCACTTACCGCACATTTCTACTTTGGGTTGAACCTGATGAAGGAGGCAAAGTAAAGAAAGATGGTGTCTCACTTTCATCTGGATTTACAAAAAGAAGCAGATGAGGAAGAGCAGCAATACATCTAACATATCCAAAGTAGTGATGAGCAATATGCAAGAATGGGCTCACACATGAAGGTAATAGTAAATATCCCAAAGACAAAAAATTTGTCCTATGGAGATGATACCACTTGTTTAACCTCAAAAGATGAGAAAGGTAAACCTAAAGCATGACATTGTGGTAATCAATGAGTCATTGGGAGCAAAAAAATTAGAAGGAAAAGCTGAGTATAGTCAGAAGACTCAGGAAAAGAAGAAGAACCAGAGCTTACGCTATGAAGTGAAGAGTCAAATAGTGGAAGTGAGGATGAAGTGGAAGTTCAGCAATGGGGAGAGAATGATGCTGAAGATCAAGATCAAGATCAAGAGTTCCATGCTGCAATTGACCGCATGGGAGAGGATATATTCCGTGTCTAGAATTGCCGAGTATGGAGAAAGAAGAAACTCAAGAAGCCGAGCCAAAGTTGGGGTTCTAGAAAGGTAGGAGATCAAAGAGAAGTTTACCTTCTATAATTGCAGAAATGAGCAAAGTGAGCCTAGTAGATGAAGAAGGAGAAAGCTTGGATGAGATACCTTTGAGAGTGAGGAGATTGAGACTTTGGAGTAAAGCTCTAGTGGAAGAAGTGAAGAGTGTAGAACCCAAAGACCCAAAAACTGCAGGAGACTTGATGGGGTGAAGTTCTTGTCAAAGATTGTTTGTTCATTGTTGTTGTAATTAAAGAAGAAGAGAGAAGAGTTGAGAGGAAGTCATGTAGAGTTGAAAGATGAATTGAAAGTAGCACAATACATAAGTGAAGAAACTTTGGAGTTGAGAAGGAAGTTAATCCATGGAGAAAGGGAAGTAGAACAACTTCAGACTGAAGTAGAGCTTAGAAGGAACGAGATTAAGAGCCTAACTGAAGATTTTGTAAAGAAGGCAAAGCAATGACAAAGCAAGAAGAAGATTGAAGATGGCAAAGATTGAGACCTTGAGGGTAGGAGTGCATGATACAAGTAGAAGTTAGTCATTTGAAGGCTATGGCAGTAGTCATGGGACAACAGTTGGAGAGCTTGAAGATGAGAGCGGCAAAGAAAGATCAAGCTTGGCAAAGAGAGTTAAGTGCATGTAGTCATGAGTTGAGGTTGCATGGGTTGATCAAAGGAATGGAAATGCAACTCAAATAGAATGCAAAGGAGAAGGAAGCATTAAAAGCCGAGTTGGAAGATGAGGTAAAGATGTATAGGGAGGAGTTGCAGGTGGAGAGAGAGAAACTAAAGATACCAAGGCTGGAGACAGTCAAGGTAGTAGTAGTGAGAGTGAAGGCAATGTTGAGCATGGTATCCAAAGTTTAGTTGGAGGAAGCAAGAGTACATGAACTGAAATTTCTAATGCAGGAGATGAGGAAGAAGAAAGCAAAGGATGTAAATTCAAATAAGTTATTTTTTAGTTTAAGGGAGAAAGTAGATAGGAAGATATTACAAATAGGAAAGAATGTTTGGCTCAGATCCGATGTAGCAACAAGGGAGTTAGATGAGATTTGAAATCCAAAGAAGAACATCCAATGCAAAGTAAGAGAGGTAGGAATGCAAGTTACTTTGGATGAGCTTTCTGATTTGTTAGAGGAAAGTGGGTGAAAGGATAAAGATGTAGATAGACTACCCATCGATGCAATTGCAATTCATAGTGAAGAAGTAGAAGAAATGGTAGAAGATGTTGTAGTATTATATAGACCCAAAGAAGGAGAAATTCATGAAGTAGAATCGGGTTAGGAAGCCAAAGTTGAGGTTGACATCAGATTGAAGTAGTAATAATTTTGAGATTTGAAGAGGCAGATATGAAGAGGTGCATTATCATTTTGGATCTATAGGTTGGTAAATTTGTTAGGAAATGGTATAGTAGTTAGATAACTATTGAAGTGCTCAGTCTATTTAAGGGAAGCTTTCACAATGCTCTATTGTGCAGTATTTATATTTTCAAAGTTGATAAAGTGAAGTGTTGTATCTCAGAGCTTGTCATTTTAGCTTGATTTTGAGTATCAATCCTTTGTGTGTGTGTGTTTGTGAGTGTTAAGAGAAATTTGAAGTGCAAGTCAATGAGCTTATTGGATGTTGGATTCCATAGTGCTGATCTTCATTCTATTTGTTTGATCCTAAGTGAAGTGTTATCAAAGCAATGCCTTGATAGATTTGAGAGGAATTGAAGTGTTGGTAGTATTCTGCATTGGTGAGCATAGTGTGAGGTTGATGCAAAGCAATTTCAAGCAAGGAATTTGTGCCTTCAATGGAAAGATGGAACACAATTCTGAGGTTAGGTCATTTTGTAGTGAAGTAGCCTTCTTCAAGAAAATCTGAATCATCACAATCAAGATTTGTTTGGACAAAATTTGATGGAGTTGTGATTAAAGGAGTATATTTTGTGATGAGATTGCAAATCAGTGCTTGTTATTCTCTTTTGGATGTGGTTTCTACTTGACATATTAAAGATGACCAAGAAGAACAACATTATGATTGTTGTACTTTGTATTTGACCCTTTTTGACTTGTATCTCTGTGCACACAAACTTTATTTACCTGATTACCACAAAAGTGATGCTTATTGGGTTGTCACACCAAAACAAGTAGGTGAGTAAAGTACCAAGTAGGTGAATGTGGTACACACATTTTTGTTTTTTTCAATTTTGACAAAGAAGTGTACAGAGAAGTCAAATTGCACTTGTATGGCCAAAGAAGGCAAAGAAAAAGGTCCTTGGGATGAAATCCAAGGTACCGTGACTTTGGGTCATAAGGCGAGGTACTTGAAATTGCCCTATCAGCATAAAACCCAAAGTAAGGAGTCTTTGTCTTGGGGGTGCTCAACCCAAGGTGAGGACAGTGTAACAACTTTCCTTTGGGGCAAGACATTCAAGAAGATACCGTTCAAAATTGGTGGTCATACGCGTGAAGCACACTTGACAGTGACAAGAGCATGCAAGAGGTGTGATTTCTTGGTAAAAACTCAAATTGAAGAAAGACAAAGAAGGCGCAACTCTATAAAAATTGGGCTAAAGATGAAGCGATGGCAAGCATTTTCCCATTGCTGTTAAGAAGTTGTCCTGCAGGAGATCATGGGAAAGGAAGTAGAGTCGAAGACTCGTTGGTGTGTCAAGAGGAAATCAAGAGGGTTAATCCGCAAATCAGTAGGAAGAATAGTTCCCAGCCCAGAGTGGAAAAGAGAAAGATGGGAAGTGGGAAGAAGAACTCCAAATTTGTAGTGAGAAATCATGTGATTCAGAGGTTAGATGTGATTGCAAGAATTGAGGTCTTGAGCAAGCTTTGGATCACATTCTTGGCATGGAATTGGAATGTTAGCTTTCTAAGTTTCATGACTAAAATCATCAAGAGTAAGTATCTCGATGGCCTTGAGGAAGAAAAGAAGAAGGCAAATCCGGCTTGATGGACAGAGTCGGATTGGTGGTTAGAACTAGGGAGAGAAGCAGACGTAGAGCATGGTGCCACATTCTTGGGGAAGGGAGAAGTAGCCAAAGAAACCCAAGAAGTGAGAGATGCCTTCTCTTTGAAGTGCACAAAGAATGGTTACAAAGTAGAGAGCTACAAGGATCCTATCAAGAGAGATCGTGAGTGCTTTGATGGCAATCTTGAATCCAGAGAGAACGACTTATGTGATGAAGCACCAAGCGGTGTTCTTCTATAAGATGTTTGCAGGAGAGCCAATTAATTTGGCAAAGTGTCTTCATGGGAGGACAAGATAGATGGTGTGGAATTTGCGGGACAGGTTGCCTCCACATTACATTGTGCCATTTGCAGCCCATTTCTATTTGGGGCTGAACTTGCTCAATGCGGCAGAGCAAAATAAGATGGTGTCACATTTCTATCCTGACTTAAGAAGAGATGTCAATGCGGAGGAGCAACAATACATTCTTCAGATCAGGAGTTGAGATGAGTACTATGCGCAGACGGGGCAAAGTGTGCAGTTGGACTTCAAAGTCAAAGAATGGGAGTAGACAAGGAGGAGAAGAAGTAGAGGAAGCATGATCTTGGAAGGCTAGAAGGGTAAACCCGAGGAAAGAAATGGTGGTAATCGTGTTGTCAGAAGAAGAGTCAGAAGGAGAAGCCAAGTGCAAGTCCAAAGACTTAGGGAGGGAGGAAGAACCCGAGTTCACACTACAAAGTAGAGACACGAGTAGTGACAGTGATGATGGAGTGGAGATGAAATCGGTACCCAAAGAGGAGGAAGCCAAGATGGAGATGGAGGAGGAAGGTAACTCAAAAATGGGAGACAAAGTTCTAGAGCAAGAGGAGAAAAGAGTTACAATTCAATGAGGAGTTTGTTCTAGACAAAAGACAAAGTGTGGAGCGGGGCCAAGTAAGGTAAGAGAAGAGGAGGATGGAGTTCAGGGAGTGAAGAATCCATTCCTATATGGAAACTATGGCTTAGAAGGCAAGTGTCAAGTGAGGAAGAGGTGAAGAAGGAGATAAGTCTGCAAGTCAAAATGAATGCAAGTGAAGGAGTTGAGTATCTGCGAGAGGTTGTGTGCCCGTTGTTGGCGAAGTTAGAGCACAAGAAGAAGGAAATGCAATCAAAGTGTCTAGAGGTGAAGATTGTGTTGCAGGTGTTAGCTTGATTAGAAGAAGAAAACATGGAATTAAAGAAAAGTGTAATCCGAGATGAGGAAGAAAGGGAAGTACTACGAGTAGATGCAGTAGTACAGAATCAAGTTATTGAGAACTTGAAGAGGGAAGTAGAGAAAAGAGAGAGGATTTTAGAGCAAAATGTCATAGCAAGGGAAAGACAAGTAGCTGAGTATGAAATCTTGAAGCAACAATTTGCTGATTCAGGATTAGAAATTATCTATGCTATGGCAAGAGTAGTAGAGAAGGAGCAAGAGCTTGATAGAGTGGATGATGGAGAGTGTAGAATAGAAGAAGCAGCTCTGGCAAAGAGAGTTGACAGTGAGATATAGAGAGGAAGAAAGGTTGAGAGAGTTACTTTGCAATTAGGAGGAGAAGATTGTGCAAAAGGAGAAGGAGAAGGAAATTGTGAAAGTTGAGTTTGAAGCAGAATTGGCAATGTACAGAGAAGATTGGCTTGCAGATCAAGAACGGGAGAGAAAAATGAGATTGGAGCCATTGAAGGAGATTGTGGTTAAGATGAATGTGATGCTGAGTATAGAGGCCAATGTGTGAATTGAAGAAACAAGATTGCATGAGTTGAAGTTGTTGGTGCAAGAGACGAGGAGGAGAAATGCAAAGGACAAAGACTTGAATGCTTTACTCATCAGACTCAATGCTCGTGTAGATAGGAAGATATTGGAAGTAGAAGACAATATTACAATTAGAGAAGACTTAGTGAAACTGGAGAAAGATAAACTTTGGAAGGATGTAAGAGCAAAATCTGAAGTAGATAATATAGGAGTGCAAATGTCTTTGGAGTTACCATTGGAGATGTTAAAGAAGAGTGGGTCAGGAGATAGAGATTTAGATAGATTACTTGCTAGTGGAATTCTAGATCAAGAAAGAGAAATGTTAGAATTGGTAGAAGAATTAGTAGTTGTGAAACCCAAGGACAGAGTAATAAGTGAAGTTACTTTGGGATTGGAAGCCGAGGAAGAAGTAGACATTGGATTGGAGTAGTAACAGTTTTGAGGTAGGAAGAGGCAGATATGAAGAGGTGGTTTGTCATTTTGGATCTGCAGGTAGGAAGAGCTATTAGGAAGTGGTACATTAGGAAGATAACTGTTGTCTGCTTCACTATTTAAAGGTGGCATTTGCAGTCTTATGTTGTTCAGTGCTCATTATTTTTGAGAATAGATAAAGCAAAGTGTTGTGAAGTAGTGCTCGTCGCTTGAGCTTGATTCCAAGTATCAACATTGTGATTGTGTTTGTGAGTGTTGGGAGAATTTCAAAGTGCAAGTGAGTATGTTTGTTGGATGTTGGATTCTGTAGCCTTGATCTTCATTCTGTGTGTTTGATCTTGAGTGAACTGCAATCGAAGCAATGCCTTGACAAATCTGAGAGGAGTTGTAGTGTTGATAGTATTCTACATTTGTGAGTGCATTGCAATGTTGATGTGAAGAAATTTTGATCAAGGACGTTGCGCTTTCATTGGAAGGGTGGAAAACAATTCTAAGGCAAAGTTGTTTAGCAGTGAAGTGCCATTTTTAGGAGGGCTTGAATCATCACAATCAAGATTGTTTGGAAAGATTTGATGGAGTTGTGATAAAGTGTGACACATTGTTGTTACGAGATTGTGAATCATTGCTTGTCACTCTCTTCTAGGTGTGGTTTCTACTTGAGAGACTAAAGACGCAACCAAGAAGAACTTCATTGTTACTTTGCTTTGTATTTGGACATTTTTGACCAGTATCTCTATGGGAACAAACTTTACTTACCTAATTACCACAAAAGTGATATTTGCGGGATCATCACAAGATTTTTGGCATCACTTTTTTTGGGGATACAAATCTTGAAAGTAGAAGAATACAAAGCCAATTTTGAAACTGGGTATCAAAGCAATATGAATGTTTGCATTGAGAGAACAACAAGAAGAGAGAGTTCAAAGATGAATGTTGCATTGTGAAGAAGATGAACCCCTAAAGATCCAATCTACTTTTGACAAAATCGAACAAGAGGCATTGGACTTTCAACTTCTTCACAAAGTGCAAGAAGCCCTGCAAGAACTTGATCAAAAGAAATGCAAAGGCGGTTGGCAAGGTTACTTTGCATCAACATCTTCCAAGAAGAAGAAAGACTCGAGCGGCCAGACATATTTATTACGGCCCAATACACTGACTTCCCCTAGAATTGTAAAGGAAGTAACATCTCTAAAGAACTTTGTTCAAGAAAAGACAGCACGGACACTGTTGGAAGAAGAGTGTCAGCACCTTCTATGAACAATTCCTCGATTGTCTCAAAGAAATTTTCAAGAAAACTCCAAAGGTGTTGAGCTTGATTCTTCCACTTGGGTTGAAGTCAACACCCTCAAAGGAGAAATTGTCAAAGAAGACCCGACTTTGAACTTGACAAATTGGAACCCCTAGGCTGTCACATGGCGTTGATACCAGCCAGCTCCTTGGTCCCATCAAGTACAAACTTACCCCAACCAAATCCACCAAGTCAAACAATGAATTTATTACTTGTCACCCGACACGCCTATCAAAAGTATAAGAGGACAAAACAAGACAAAGACCCCAATGAATTCATTAAAGAATTTGAAATCATCTCCTTTGCCAATAAGGAACATGACTTGGCAGATGGACTACGCATTTTCCCTAGTCTGCTCCAAAAGAAAGCTTGGAGTTGGTACACTCATGTAACCCAGAAGGGGTTGGTACCGGCGGACTGGGCAAACTTGAGAAACAATTTCTTGGAATGATTCTGGGAAGTTGATTACAACACGAGTGTCCTTGCGGCACTCAACAATCTAAACAAAGGCAAGAAGGAGAAGTTGAGAGACTACTCTGAGCCGTTCATGGTGCTCTTGAACCGAGTCCCAAAGCAATTGGGTGTGGTGAGTTACTCCAATGCCCAAGCCATCACCTGGTTCTTGGAAGGACTTTCACCAAAGATTTGGATCTTTGCACGGGAGAGGAATGTAACTTCCCTTGACAAAGTACTCAAACATGTCACCCGCTATGAGGCGACTCACTCTCACTCTGCCGACAATCAAAGAAACCGGGAGAAGAAAGGCAAGAAGCCCAGAAGGAGAGCTTCTTGCAGTACATCCCCTTCTTCCAAGGAATCCTCCACGTCTTCAAGCTCTTCTTTGGAATCTGAAGAAGAATCAAAGCCAAGACAAGTACAAAGACGTGGGAGTAAGAAACCAGTGACTCCCCCAGCAAAGAGTGTACATAAGGCTGATACCAAGTTGGACGCCCTCATCAAGGAGTTCTTGGATTTTAAGATCCAAATGATTGGGGCAAAGGACCAAAGAAAGCCCCCCTCATTTGGCAGATCCAATGTATGGTGCACTGCGTGTGGCAAGTCAAGCCATGCAAACAGGGATTGCAATACTTGCAACGCATTCCCGGTGCAGCAGATTGATTGGGTTCTGGGATGGAACCAAGAAGAGGAAGAGGAGGCGGTGTACCAAACTCAGGAGGTATAGCCTCAAGCAAGCACATTGTATCAAGGTCCGAGGTATGGACCAAGGGAGTATAACCCCAATGCTCCTCCAAGAAGACCACCAATGAGCATCTAAAATTGACCTCAAAATAATGCACTCGGGGCATGCTACAATTGTGGCTCAATGGGACATTGGTCTCCAAACTGTCCGGAGCCAAGAAGGCAAATTGGGTACGTTCTTCTATGCAAAAATTGCAAAGGATTGGGTCATACGGTGTCGTGGGGATTGTATGGTCTCGAGAGTGCGTTGGGCACCTGGCTGCCTGCGCTTAGGCTTTTCGAGTGTTTTGTCCTTCTTGTACCGTCTATTATTAGTCCCGGCTCATTATTCTTGACCTCTTGGCTGGTCTATTATCCTCGGCTTTAATATGTTTGGGTTTGGTGGGCTTGCAGTTCTGGTCCAGACTGATCTTCCAGAGAGAATGATCTGGTGGGGTTTTGTGGAGGTGTCCACAAGTTATGCAACCGGACTCAATCCCGGGCAATTAGTTAAATGTGCTGACCCATCTACATAATCCGGACTGAGTGCAAAAAAAAGAAGTAAAAAAAAAATAAAACATTATTATTATTTTCCCTACCACTGTTTGCACATCAAGTACACACACTCAATCACTAGGAATCTCATTTCCAAGTTTCACAGTTTATAATCCTTTGAGCCATGACACACGGCTCCTAACCAAACAGTGACCAAACCGAAGCACACTGACTAGCCAAGCACATGAAGAAAGAAAAGGAATTGAGCGAGTCCTATTTCCTATTCCTTACAACTCGTCATCTCCCTGTTCTGCAGCATCTCCAATTTGTTGTTCTTTCCAAGTCTCCACTGTCCAGTAGGTCCTTCCTCAGGATTCTCCTTTCTCTTTGATATTCTGGTATGTTAGATCTTCCCGAACGCTCTGCACTGTTCTTGCCATAGGACTCTACGCCTGGTAGAAGCTCCTGATGAGTCCCATATCGAGTCTCTATATCCAGTCCTCGTATTATCCTGAGCTAAACATGAATTCTCTCTTCTTTTGTTCCTGTCTACTTTCCCTTTGCAAGCTAGTTTTGCCTTTCCTCTCTGCTCCTCGAGTAAGTTCGGATGAAACCTTCAACTAGTAACAGATTCTCTGTCCAATTCTCTTCCAGATCTCTCCCAAGCAGCAGCAGTCAATCACCGTCACTCCCATCTCTGCCCTTCATACGATAAGCTCACTCATTTTCCAGGTCTGGCCTCAGTAAGACAAGGCTCCAGGAAGTACGACAACACAAGGATCTGCTCTCGCTCGCGAGTTTGTGCTTGCTTCTATTGGTTTGCCGATAAAATCTGCTTTAGTTCTTGCTTCAGTCCCATTGGAGAAACTCAAGCCGCAGCAGCACACCTGCTGCTCCTCCTCATTCTAGTGCTCCCAATAAATCCAAGCCAATGCACTGATCAAATTTGCTCAAAAAATTTCCCCTGATATATACTGTATGAAACCACAAATAACACTCCAAGAACTCGATCTGGTTTGATGACAGTAAGAGAAGAGAACGCACTAAGACAACGGCAGATGACAATACACTGCAACAAAAAACTAAGAAACTCCTCTCACTGGTCCTCCTATCCCACAATTCACTCAATCCAGAAATAATCTGACTTAAGCTACTGCAGGTCCATTGATTGGTCCTCCCGGTCTCACCATCACCAAATTAATCTTTCTTACTCCTTGGATTGGCGGGTCAAACCTAAAGTCGCTTCCAAATCTTCTACAAGGAACTGCCCACCGCGCCAAAAGATAAGAAGATCCGGCACTTGTATGCGCCGTGTTCTCAAACTAACTCAGCATCCTCAATAGATAACCATTTTGTAACCTATTGCTTTCATCTCATCCTCTGCTCTGCTCCCAATTTGCCTGCATAAATCCATCTCTTCAACATACATGTTCCGGAAACTAACTCACAAGGCTTCCGCTGACTAAATCACCGATACACAGTGCTTCCTCCCAACTTGAACCTTACTGCACTTTGTCAAACTTGAAATGCCTTCTCTTGATTCTTTGCCTTTTCTTGCCTCCACAATCTTTCACTTCTTTCTGTATTTTCTGTAATTCTCCTCCTTTTTTCTGAATCCACGATACCTCACTCGTTCCTGTCTCCATGATCCTCCACTCCCTACTCTCTAGACCTTTTTGTTTATTCCCTTGTCATTCCAATTCCATTTTCCTTTCTGTCCTTCTTCTCCCGTCGCTACTTACTGCTCTCTGCCAAAATTTGAAACCCTCTATCTCCTTCTTCTCAAAAATTTCTGCAACCTTTTATGCACCTTTCTCTCTTGAAACTCTCTGGGATTTTCTGAAAACCCTTTGTCTTTCCTCTCACAAATATTTCTGCCACTTCTCTCGAAAATCCTCTGCAAAATTCCTGAAACTCTACTGTTCTTTTCTCAAAATCTTCTGCAACTTTCTATTTCTGAAACTCCTCTCTTGATTTCCCGAAAACTGGCACCCCTTCTCACCTTTCAATAATTCTCAATACTTCCTTACTGTCTTCTCTCGAAATCCTCTGCATTTTCCCAAAACTCTCCTCCTCATTTCCCAAAATTTGGCAGATCTTTTCACTTTTGATATTTCTCCCTCACTTCCCTACTGTTTCTCTCGAAATCCCCTGCACTTTCCCGAACTCTTCTCCTCATTTCCCAAAACTGGCAGTCCTTCTCACTGTGAAAAACTCAACTCCTGCCCAACCTTGCCAACTTCCCTCTTGGCCCAAGAGAGAAACGTGGGATCTTCCTGCATGACCCTAGAATCTAAGACCCAATGATACCCAGTTCCTGTCTACGTCCTCCACATTCATCAACCACAGGGACCCAAACTGGCCTGCTCCACAATCTCGTTGTAGCAAAATCCTTCTTAGCCAACATATGTCAAGAACAAGTCAACTAAATGGTGAGCAATTCGACTTCCGTGTGTTCAAACACAGCAGAGCATCTGAACCCGCATTTGTTGTGGACGGGGAGAGGATTTGAACACAACCGGTACATCCATGTACAGAAGCTGAAAACTTCTGCACAGTCCAATTATCCTTCACCATGAAGATGGAGAGCCAAGAAATACACTCAAAGCCCCTTCGTAATCAACCTAGTCCCTTCCACCTCCTTTCTGGACTCCCGCCCCAACAATGAGCTTGTCATCAACTCATACTTCTGTGCCCCTCCCCTTTCTGTCTCACCCTAGGAATCATCCTTTACATTTTCTATAACCCCGACGCCTCCACCCTTTAGAGTTCTCAAACTCCTACACGCAGGACCTTTCGAACCTTTCATTACAACACCATAATCATCTCCCACCCGCCTTCCATTCCCGGCTAAAACCCCCATTATACCGGTCCAAGTATATAATATGCACCTCTTGGCCAAAGGACCCTCATTCCAAATTTTTCTCTTTGCGTGGTGTCCAGTCCTTTCTCCGTTAGCCCTAATGAACACAGGATAGTGCAAGCTAATGCAACGGAGCTGCTACATCGTTCCTAGCCAATAACATAGAATGTTTCCCAGATCATGCTGTAAACTCCCAGAACTCTGTAACCAGCCAACTGCAATGGCATCATGCAGTTTGGCACCACGTGAAAGTGCCCTCCGGCTTGCTTACTTTGGTGTTCATGACAGCAGCCAAGGCATTGATACCTACCCGCCCAAATCTGAAAGGAAGGACCTCGTCTCACTTACAGACCTCGGCTAACAAACACTCCACCCCCAAACCTGGACGTTGTTACAGTCTCATTCTCCGAGCATAGAGTTTCTATCCACCTATTCTTTGCACTGAACCACCCCAGTTTGGGGTTTCTGTCCAGCCAACTCCTCTTCTCAAAATCCTGCAACCACTCCTTACCACTCTCATCTGGCCTTTTCCCGACGACAACGGGCAACCAATGTCCTCAACCCCTGAACCCAAATCCGCCTATAAAGTGTGTACAGACCCCGGCTGAGCGTGCAACACTTCAGGAGGAAAGGCTTCAAGAAGGGAGTCCAACCTCAAAAGGAGAATGGCCGGACCTTGAAATTTTGAAGGTTGAGACATGCACAAGTAAGAAGAAGCATGATCCCAAAGAATTGAGTATGACCTCCTTGTCTTCCAAAAAGCAAAGAGGCTGCGCCCAAAAGCAATCCTTTCTGCTAAGGAGGAAAAGATCCTTGCTAAAGCCAAAGCTAAAGCCTTGTAGAAAGAACTCAAGGAAGCGATACTGAGGACTTGGGAAATGAGTTTGGAGGAGGAGATGAAGACAAAGCCTCCAGTTTTTTTGGCGGACATCTGATCCAAAGTGAAGGGTCTGATCCAAGCCAAGGTGGGCCAACCCAAGGAACCTCGAGTCAAGACCACTAGCACTTCCATCACCATTCTGAAGCGTCCCAAAGTCAAATTTAAACATGGAGAGAATTCAAACCCGAAGCCAAAGCTGAAGACGGTGAAATTAGGAGGAGTACCCCAATAGAATATTGTAGCGGATTTGGCAGCCACAAATGCAAATGTCACATTTAAGCAATTGTGGGAAAACAACAAGCTGTACAAGAGGTAGCTGAATTTGGCCCTCAAGAAAGTAAGGTCGATGTCCAAGAAAGACCTGCCCGCCATATATTGTATTGAACAAGAAGATCAGGGATCTCCCAAGGTTGATGCGGAGATTGTCGGGTGCATGATCACATCCATACCCATTGATTTGGGGTTGGGTGTGAATGTCATGACCAAGGATACTGCAAATCAACTGGGGTATCATACGTTTGAACCAACACCCGGAGTCTTGAAATTTGCAGACCAAACCAAGAGACGGCCCTTGGGCATGCTGTCAAATATTACCACAATCTTTGGAGGGGTGCCCTTCAAACTGAACTACATTGTGTTGCAACCAATGACCAAAACTGGTTACCAACTGTTGATCGGAAGATCCTGGTTGTATAGTGCCCAAGTTGTGGTGGATTGGCACCATCAAAAGCTACGGTTCAAGGACATTTCGTCCAAAGACCCGAAGCTGGTGACTGTGAGTTGGACAAAGGTTCCCCATCTCGGGGAAACAAGTTCTTCAAAAGACAAGGAAAAATCCAAAGACTCATTGTCTACGTCCTCAGACAAATCCAAAGACAAAGTCCAAGTCAATTACTTGGAATGCTAGGAGGTGGATGTCAAAGACGAAGATCCATATGACCTTGCCTTGGGTGAAACTGACTTGGAGGAAGGAGGTTTGATGGCAGCTTGCCTCGGATTAAGCCGAGTAAGCTACATGAAGGAGTCATCAACCCCAATGATTGTCAAGATGTTGTCTTGACTGAAGGGAAAATTATAAAAATTTCAAAGACAGTCACTTCAAAGGAGTTGGCAAGATACACTGCACTATTTATAGAATTCTAGGATTTATTCACTTGGTCTATTGGTCAAATGCCAAGTATTCCATGAGAATTTGGAGAACACCGGATTGATTTGGTTGAAGGTGCAGTTCCGGTTTGGAAGAGACAATTCCGTCTGAACCTGAAGTACTCCTTCTTGGTGAAAGACAAAATCAACAAGTACTTAGGTGCCAAAATAATCTTTCTTGTCTTAAGCAGTGAGTGGGTCTCCCCCATTGTCATTGTCCCAAAGAAGAAAATGGGGAAGATTTGAGTGTGCCAAGATTTCTGTAAGTTGAATGCAGTCACAAGGAAGGATCATCATCCCTTGCCTTTTACCGATACAATTCTGTTATAGTTTTCTTGATGGATTCTTAAGGTACAATCAAGTATCCATCCGAGAAGAGGACAAGGATAAAACCACATTTACAACCAATTGGGGCACTTTTGCTTACAATCAAATGCCCTTTGGGTTGTGTAATGCTCTTGCTACTTTCTAGCGGATGATGAATTCAATCTTCAAGGATTTCATGCGCAAATTTGTGGAAGAGTTCATTGATGATTTTTGTGTGTTTGGTTGAAGAGATGTACATTTGGATTACCTTTGCCAAACTTTTGAAAGGTGTCATTTGCCGGTTTGTCATTACACCCGGAGAAATGCTTCTTTGCAATGAACGAGGGAATTCTTTTGTGGCATGGGGTGTCAAGCCAAGGTATTGAAGTCAATGTCAAGAAGGTCAAAGTAATCTCAGCTTTGGAATTCCCAAAGAATATCCGGGAGCTGAGAGCCTTCCTAGGACACGTCAAATACTACAGACTCTAGTGCTTGCTGCACCTCTTACAAAGCTTCTGAAGAAATCCGAGGACTCTCTATGGGAAGCAAATCAAAAAGAAGCTTTCCAGGTATTGAAGAAGAAACTGGTTGAAGCACCAGTCATGAGGGCCCTGAATTGGGATGTCCCTTTTCATGTATATGTAGACACTTTGTCCATGGTAATTGGAGTTGTCTTAAGTCAGAAGGACGAGAAGAAGAAGGACTATCCGGTTTATTATGCCATCCGACAACTTTTAGTTCCAAAAAGAATTATTCAAGGACCGAAAGAGAAGCACTTGGAATGGTGTATGCCTACAAGAAATTTCACCACTACTTGTTGGGATACGAGTTTGTCTTCTATGTGACAATTACGCATTGCAACATTTGGTCAAGAAGGCAGATTTGTCCAGGAAATTGCAAGATGAATCTTGTTGTTACAAGAATTCACATATACTATACAAGTACGGAAGGAAGCTTTGCATTCAAATGCGGACTTCCTGTCTAGGTTAGAAACTCAAGACCAAGAATGGGAAATTGATGATTGGTTCATTGATGAAGAGTTATACCAATTAACAACAATGTGAAGTACAAGGTATGCAACCAAATATCATTATCTGCACACTCTCCATTGTCTTGAAGGACTGGACCCGGAGCAGAGGGCAGTCTTTCTCAAGAAAATGGGGTTGTATCAGCTAAAACACAACATTTTAGTCAAGATGGGCAAAGACAAAGTACTCCGGCAATGCTTGGAGTCATACAAATTTGGAGGCGTAATTGAGTCTTTACACTCCAAAGCATTGGGAGGACACTATGCGCTAAAGAATACGGTAAAGAAGATTCTTTCTTCAGGGTACCGTGGCCTACGATATACAAAGACATGCATCCCATATCCAAAGCTGTGATGCTTGTCAAAGAATGGGGAAGCCGATGGCTACTTCTCAATGGCCTTTGAGACCAATTTTACCCTTGGCCCCATTTGAGAAATGGGGAATTGATTTTGTGGGTCCCATTCAACCAATGACCCAAGTCACGAGGAAACGTTACATTTTGGTTTGCACTGACTATGCTACCAAGATGGTCAAAGCCAAAGCAACTCACAGAGATGATGCAGAGACCATTGCAGAATTTTTCTTTTGAAACATCATCTCCTGATATGAGTGTCCTCTGGAATTGGTCAGTGACAAAGGGACACATTTTTTGAACTATGTGATGGAGGCGTTAACAAAATACTTCCAGATTAAACATCATAAGACTACTCCTTATAACCCAAAAGCAAATGGCTTAACAAAAAAAGGCGAATGGGTTACTTTGTAAAATTCTAAATAAGGTGAATGTCAATTATGCCTATGATTGGGACACAAAGTTACCAGCCGCGTTGTGGGCATATCAAACAACAAAAGAGATCACAACCAAACAAACTCTATACTTCTTGACATATGGCTTGCATCCCATACTACATGTTGAATTTGAAGTACCAACATATTGGATTCTTTGCAAAGAATGATTGTCCAAGGAAGAAAGCTAGGATCTTCGGATCCATCAACTGATGTGGTTAGAAAAGAAAAGAGACGTTGCAATGCAAACCACAAAAGAAGTACAAGAGCAAAGAAAAGTCAGGTATAATAAGCACATCAAGCCTATGACTATTCGTGAAGGAGATTTTGTTTTGTTATACAACAATTGCCAAATATTTTTTCTAGGCAAGCTAAATTTGAGGTGGATGGGGCCTTATCAAGTTCTTCAACTTTATGAAAACGGGTCTATTCTACTTGCAAACCTAGAGGGTAATCCTTTTGCCACTTGAGTAAACGGGTGGAGATTTTGGAGATATTGGACCATAGACTCGGAAGTCTCTAAGACACCCAAAGTCTATGTTTGCGGCAATGCTCACATTTGAGGGAGGGGGTATGTAGTACCCACATTTTTGTTTTTTTTTTCAATTTTGAAGAAGAAGTGTACAGAGAAGTCAAATTGCGCTTGTATGGCCAAAGGAGGCAAAGAAAAAGGTCCTTGGGATGAAACCTGAGGTAACGTGACTTAGGGTCATAAGGCAAGGTACTTGGAATTGCCTTGTCAACATACAACCCAAAGTAAGGAGTCTTTGTTTCAAGGGTGCTCAATTCGAGGTGAGGACAGTGTAACAAATTTCCTTCGGGGCAAGACATTCAAGAAGGGACTGTTCAAAATTGGCAATTGTATGCATGAAGGACACTTGACAGTGATAGGAGCATGTAGGAGGTGTGATTTCTTGGTAGAAACTTGAATTGAAGAAAGACGAAGAAGGCGTGACTCTATAAAAATCAGGCTAAAGACAAAGTGATGGCAATTCTCCATCGCCGTTGTTGGGGAAATTGTTTGGCCTTGAGAGTGCACCAAGCACCTGGCTGCTTGTGCTTAGTTTGCCATTATTGTAGTTGATTTAGAGTTTCTCGTAGACTATCATTCTCTTCCTATTCTTGGTGTGTTGGAAATCTCAACTCTGTAAAATTTTGGGTTTTCCTTTGTTTCTTGATGTTGGGCTTCTCGAGGGTTTGTGTTTGCCTTTGGCCTTCACAGAATTGGCTAGTTCATTGTGACAACCCGACAAATATCACTTTTGCGGTAATCGGGTAAGTAAAGTTTGTTCCCGTAGAGATACAAGTCAGAAATGTCAAAATACGAAGTCAAACAGTAACATGTAGTTCTTCTTGGTTGCGTCTTTAATCTCTCAGGTAGAAACCACACCCAGAAGAGAGTAACAAGCACTGACTTGCAGTCTTGTCACAAATTCACACTCCTTAATCACAACTCCATCAAATCTTTCCAAACAATCTTGATTGTGATGATTCAGGCTCTCCTAAAAATGGCACTTCACTGTAAAATGACTTCGCCTCAGAATTGTGTTCCACCCTTCCACTGAAGGCACAACTTCCTCAATCGAAATTGCTTCACATCAACTTTGCACTACACTCACAAATGCAGAATACTACCAACACTACAATTCCTCTCAGATCTGTCAAGGCATTGCTTCGATTGCACTTCACTCAGGATCAAACACACAGAATGAAGATCAAGGCTGTGGAATCCAACATCCAACAAGCACTCTGACTTGCACTTTGAATTTCTCCAAACATTCACAAACACAATTACAAAGTTGATACTCAGAATCAAGCTCAAGCGACGAGCACTGCTTCACAGCGCTTCACTTTATCTATTCTCAGAAATAATGAGCACTGAACAACAATTTTCTGCGAATGCCACTCTTAAATAGTGAAGCAATCGACAGTTCTAACAACTATACCGTTTCTACAACAACTGTTCTAACCTGCAGATCCGAAATGACAATGCACCTCTTCATATCTACCCCTTCAAATCTCAAATCTGTTACTAATCCGATCCGATGTCTACTTCTTCCTCGGCTTTCAAACCCTGAACCCAAAGTAATCTTACTTCCTACTATTCTGTCCTCGGGTTTCACATCTCCTACTTCCTCCACTAATTCTAACATTTCTCCTTCCTGATATGAAATTCCTATCATAGTTAAGCCTTCTAAATCTCTATCTCCCGACCCACTCTTCTCTAAAGTGTCAAATGTCAAATCCGAAGACACCTGCACTCCTATCTCTCTTACCTCGGGTTTAACTACTATCAATTCCTTTACTAATTCTATTGTGTCATCATCAAGAATTGTAATTGAAACCATGAATATACTATCTACACCTTCAATTTGTAATCCACTTTCTCCTAATCACTCATGTCACTAACCCGAAGACACTTACAGTCTGATCCTGCACTTCGGGTTTATTCACTACTGCTACTTCTCCTTCAATTCAGGTTCCATCTTCAATTAGAACTGAAATTGAAGTCATGTGTATCCTAACTATCTTCTTTCTCTACTCTAACTTCCTCTGATCCCTCTGGCAAAACTCCCAAAAACACCTTCACTGCACTCCGAGGTCCGGCTACCTCTGATTTAGTCATCTTCATCTTGAGGCGAAGTCTTTAGACCCGAAGTCATGTAAACCCGAAGTACGAAGTACGAAATCCGAAGTCACATTGACCCGAAGACACTTTGACCCGAAGTACATTTACTCCAGAAACTTCAAATGCTTGTTACTTCTTCTACAGACCTTTAAACTTTGCAATTTTGGTAACAATGGAAAGCCCTGAACGAGACGCTTCCAACGAGATATATCACGCTTGATTTGGACTTGTGTGCATTGAGATATGGCCCCCGCAAAAATCCTGACTTGTAACTTCTATTTCTCCTTCGGGTTATTTCTCCTTCGGGTTTGCCCTCCTTAACGTTTGATCCGAGTTTTTCCCTTCTCTGACACGAAGTAAGCTTCTTCGGGTTGGATCCAGTCCAAATCCTTCTTCCTCTTACTTGAAGTCGACTTCCTCGGGTCTGATCAAATCATAGGTTTGCACTCATTTCTTCTCCATTTGGTTTCAATTTGGTTTCAACAAGGCATTTCTTCTTCTAAACTTGTCCAAAATGAAAAATGTGGGTACCACATTCATGCAGATTCTACTACGGTTTCAGACCCGACGGTCCCTATGAATGGCTGGGAATTTCACAAACAACAAATAGTATTCTATTTGGCTCAACTCGGCACCCAGACTACTGAATCAAACCATGCATATAGATGGACTGAGAGCTCCTAAAATGGAACTTCCTTGATGCTAGTCACAGATCAAACACACCATTTTCTCAAGATTTGCCATTCATAAAATTTCAGCTGCAAGGTTCACCATTTAGGAAAAGCCAACCAACTCCAGTTCATATAGTGTCTGCACTAAATTATGACAGAAAATCATTTCAGCTGACGCCTTCACACGCACTCTGTCTGATAACAGTAAAGACGACTCACCCTCCAGACTTCTTCCTTCACCTCCCAGCAGCACTCCCATCAATGCTTTCTCCTCTGAAAACCCTCACAAAGATCCACTGAAAACCCTTGTTCAGCCCTCTCCTTCTCAAGATCCTGCAACCACTCCTTGCAAAGCTCTTATGGCATTTTCCCGAATGCTCTCTATTGTCATTTCCTGAGAACTCTCTGTCCTGCCTCATCCGTCTCAAATTTTCATACCCTGTTAGCATGTGCACTCTCGCAAGACTTTCTCCTCTAAAAACCATTTGAAAGATCTATTGAAAACCCCTGTTCAGCCTCCCCTTCTCAAAATCCTGCAACCACTCCTCGCAAAGCTCATCTGGTATTTTCTTGAAAGCTCTCTACCATCCTTTCCCAAAACCCTCTGTCTCTCTTGAAGGTTCCTGCAAACTTGTCTCTTGAAACTCCTCTGGCATTTCCCAAAACTGTCAGCCCTTCTCACTTTCTATAATTCTCAATATGAAGAACTCAACTCCTGCCAACTCTTCTCTTGAAAACTTCCCCTATCATTTCTTGAAACTGTCAGCCCTTCTCATTGTGAAGAACTCAACTATTGCCCAACCTTGCCAACTTCCCTCTTGAAATCCTTTGGCATTTCCCGAACTGTCAGCCCTTCTCACTTTCAATTATTCTCACTGTGAAGAAATCAACTCCTGCCCAACCTTGCCAAATTCCCTCTCAAAAATCCTCTAGCACTTTCCCAAAACTGTCAGCCCTTCATCTCTCAAAAATCCTCCATCACTTTCTGAAACCCTCTGTCTTCTCTTCTCGAGAATTCCTCTGGCACTTTCCCAAAAAATCTACTGTCTTTTCTTCTCAAGAATTCCTGCAACTTCTCTCTTGAAATCCTCTGCCAACTTCTCTCTTGAAATCCTTTGGCAATTCCTGAAACTGTCAGCCCTTCATCTCTTGAAAATCCTCCATCACTTTCCGAAACCCTCTGTCTTCTCTTCTCAAGAATTCCTCTGGCACTTTCCCAAAAACTCTACTGTCTTTTCTTCTCGAGAATTCCTGCAACTTCTCTCTTGAAATCCTTTGCCAACTTCTCTCTTGAAATCCTCTGGCAATTCCTGAAACTGTCAGCCCTTCTCACTCTCAAAAATCCTCCATCACTTTCCAAAAACCCTACTGTCTTCTCTAAAAAATTCCTGCAACTTTCTCTCTTGAAACTCCTCTCCTCATTTCCCGAAACTGTCAGCCGTTCCTCTCTCAAAAATCCTCCATCACTTTCCAAAAACCCTACTGTCTTCTTTCGAAAATTCCTGCAACTTTCTCTCTTGAAACTTCTCTCTTCATTTCCCAAAAATTTCAGCCCTTCCTCTCTCAAAAATCCTCCATCACTTTCCAAAAACCCTACTGTCTTCTCTCAAAATTTCCTGCAACTTTCTCTCTTGAAACTCCTCTCCTCATTTCCCAAAATTGTCAGCCCTTCCTCTCTCAAAAATCTCAGCCAACTTCTCTATCAAAATCCTCTGGCATTTCCCAAAAACTGTCAGCCCTCATCACTTTTGATAATTCTCCCTGTGAAGAACTCAACTCCTACCAACTCTTCTCTTGAAAACTTCCCCTGTCATTTCCTGAAAACTTCTTGCCCTCATCTATCTCGAATTTTCATACCCTGTCCGCATGTGCACTCCCACAAGGCTTTTCTCTGCAAAAGAAAAACCTCTGCTGTCCAGCTCTCATCTTCTCAAATCCTGCAACCACTCCTTACCAAGCTCCCCTGTCATTTTCTCGAAAGCTCTCTACTGTCCTTTTCCAAAAACATCCTCTCTCCCTCTTCTCTTCTAAGCCCCGTACTCTTTCATTCCAATCCCGTAAACAGAACCTGAGCTAGTGTAAACCCCCCACATTATATCTTGGCTCAAGCCAGATTAAAAGACTCCTTGAGCTAATAATACCATAACTTTTCCCGGCTTCACAATAATATAGGAAATATCTCCCGCGGCAAGGTAGCATAAAACTACACCCAAGACATATTGACATAAATCCATGTTCCTTACAACAACTAAAAGAGAAAAAGAAAATTTATCACACCAAAAGCCTCAAGGGTACACGTGGGCTATTTTCCCGACGACACCGTTAAGAAGTTGTCATGTAGGAGATTGTGGGAAGTGAAGTAGAGTCAAAGATGCCTTGGTGTGTCAAGAAGAAATCAAGAGGGTTAAGCTGCAAATTAGTAGGAAGAATAGTCCCCAGCCCAGAGTGGAAGTGAGAAAGATGGGAGGTGGGAAGAAGAACTCCAAATTTGCAGTGAGAAATCATGTGATTCTGAGGTTAGATGTGATTGCAAGAATTGAGGTCTTGAGCAGGCTTTGGATCACATTCTTGGCATGGAATTGGAATGTTAGCTTTCTAGGTTTCATGACTGAGATCATCGAGAGTAAGTGTCTTGATGGCCCTGAGGAAGAAGACAAGAGGGAAAATCTGGCTTGATAGACAAAGTCGGATTGGAGGTTAGTCCTTGGGAGAGAAGCAGACACAGAGCATGGTGCCACGTTCTTGGGGAAGGGAGAAGTAGCCGAAGAAACCCAAGAAGTGAGAGATACCTTCTCTTCCAAAGCGCACAAAGAATGGTTACAAAGTAGAGAGTGTCACGCCATTTGTAGTGTCGCATCTAGATTGCTCAGACACTGGAGCTCCAATGATAGTAGTTAGAGTTATTTCAGCAATTCCTCATAGATTGCATTCCGACGGTCAGATTTTGTGTTTGGGGTACTGACTTCACAGTGGGGCCCACCGTCACTTTGCACCGTTTGCACTGTCAAGTGTGCCGTCAGCAAGACCGTTAGGGTTTTAGAGCTAGCTCAAGTCCAAGGGGTATAGTTTTGAAGTGAGCTCTAGAGAGGTCACTTCTCTGATGTTGAGCCTTCGAGTTCCTGGCTATGGTGGACAGAGGGCGGCGAGCGTCACCTAGATTCTCTATGCTTGAGTGGGTATGGCTTGACTGTAATCAATGCCTAGTTGTTGGCAGTTTGTAGAGTGACAGATCAAGTACTAATCTGAGTTGAGTTGAGTTGAGAGTGGTAAGCAATCTGGTTACATCAGAGAAGTGAAGTCAGGGGGAAATTGGGTGCAGGAACTTTGAGTGTTGGTGGTATCTCCAAGCTTGGTGGATCGTTGGTAGCTTGATTCAAGTTCTATGTTTCCCTAGTGTGCAGAAGCTCAATCGATTGATGCAAATTTGGCAGTTAGGCAGACGGTGTGCGGAAGCGGTGGCCAAATTTTGAGCAAAGAAGGAGCAAATTTTGAGCAATGGTTGTGATTTTGAGCTCAAGAGGTGAAGGCAGGACCAATTTGCTACAAGTTGAGCTCAGAAAGTCAAATTGAAGGTGGAGTTGTGAAGCTATTCTCATGAATTTGTGATTTGGAAAAATCCGTGTTGTCAATTTGGCTCGAGTGGAAAGTTAGCAGGGGATTTGGTGGACAGCCAACCTTAGGGTTTATGTCAGATTTTATGTCAGATTTTGGTTGGGATTTATGTCAGATTTTGGCCAGATTTGGAGGATTTTTGCTGTTTGGCCAGATTTGGAGGACTTTTGCTAGTTTGGAGGACTTTCACAGATTTGGAGAAGTTTTGCCAATTTTGGAGGAGGTTCAAAGTGGCAACAAGAAAGGCCTCATTTGGTTGAATTTTGGCATTTAGAGGCTTGCGGGCTATGAGAGGCTACAAAGGCCTAAAAGGGCCAGCAAACCAGCTTGCTAGCATGAGGCTAGCTAGTTTAGAGTAGATCTTGGTCATTGGTTGGCAAAATCTGCCTTTCTTGCTAGATTGTGCGCAATAGGGTTTGACCCCTAGATCTCTTGTTCCTAGACTGGTGCCCTAGCCAACTGATCCACCCTCACTTGTTGTCATAGTGATCGTGCCATTGTTATCTATACACATGTAGCTTTGGCTAGGAGAGGTAGTTTGATCCCATTCTTGGTGATCCTGGTAGCTTAGGACTTAGATACGAACTTCTCTTATGTCAAATGCCAAATGGTGGTAGAGTTAGTGTCATGTTGTGTTATGAGATGGAGGGTTTTCTATTTAGACTTCTTGTGATTGGATCTCCTCCATTCTCTACTTCCTGTTTGTGCACCATGTTTGTGTGAGGTGCCTTGACTTTTGAGCGTTGGTGCTCTAGTGTGCTCTGAGTGGTGAGGCTGGAGTAATGACCAGTCAGACTACCTTTGTTTCTCTTCGGTGAGGTAGGAAGTGATGACCTGCAGACCGTGAGAGTACATGTTATGATGGTAGGTTAAAGGTTGCTCTTTCCCCTAGTGTAGTTATCTCGGTTAGAGTTACATTAATGGGTGGTGCTTAGTTGGTGTTGGCCCGTGGTGGTGTTGGCACTTGCGGTTGCAATTGGTGGTTTGGGTTGCTATTGTGGTTACTTTATCACGACGGAGTTCTTTGGAGATTCTAGAAGAGTTAGCCCTACAGTACACAGTGGGTTTACTCAGAGTGGTGCTTGGTATCAACATGTATCTCAGGTCCCAGTGAGGGAAGAGATTGACTTTGAGTTGGAGTTCGACACAGGAGCTGATTCAATTGAGAGTGCACTTGGTGTGTCCACATTGTTGTTGTGGGACATGGACAAGATTTATGGGGCCTCCAAAGGCCTTAGGCGTTACTCTGGTACAATGGGTACCATTGAGTTGGATGACTTCATCCAAGAGTTCGATAGTTGATATGATCTGCAGGAGATGCGGAACCCGACTTTGTTCACACCCTTCATGGCATGGAAGGGGTTGTTTCAGCATCTAGAGGGTCCATCAATGGATGACTACCATGAGTTCAGGAGAGCTCATTTGGAGGAGATTGAGTTATGGAGACAGTATTGGTCTCCACACTATGTCTCTATCACTTCAAGCTCGGTGGCCAGGAGTAGATCGGCTGTACCTACAAGTTCTAGCTCAAGTAGTGTGGGTGGAGCTAGTGGAGGTGCACTGGCTGGAGATAGTGCTACAACGAGTGGAGGTATCGCTGCAGGAGGTGGTGTGGTACCGGGGTTTAACCCATGGTGGAGTTCTTCCTATGTTTGAGGTAGAACTACCAGGAAGTGCGGACTGACAAGCTGAGGAGCTTGCAGGAGTTCCAGCGGAAGGCTGGAGAGAGCCTACGTGAGGCATACACTCGCATGAGGCGACTGATCAGTTTCACTCAGGGAGTTACTGAGGCCTAGGCAATCCAATTTTGGTATGGGATACTGGATAGGGAGTTACAACGTAGAGTTCATGATGCTAAATTGTTACAGGCTACTTTGCCTACTTTGGCAGTGGTCTTTGGTTTGGCTGAGCGTATTGAGCTCAACATGGTGGAAGAGAGAGTGGTGACATCTAGATTTGGTAAGAAGACCTCATCCACGGCTGTGACTTCTTCTAGAGTGCAGCAGAGTGCACCATGCCTAGTTGGTTTTTGAGGATAGGGTGGACAGCTCAGATCCTATAGAGCGAGTGGAAGGCCTAGTGGAGTTAGACCCATACCCTCATTTTTGGGTCAGCAGCAATAGTGAGTGGTGGTGTTGCTTATTGGACTTGTGGTGGACCTCGGAGAGAGTGTACTCAGGGTAGTGAACCTGATACCTTGGGTGCATCACAGCCAGCACAGAGGCAGTGTGAGCATTGCCACAGATTTGGTCACACTAGCGACCGGTGCTTTGACCTACACCTGGAGTTACGGAGTTGTAGGGCTGCTATGGCTGGTAGTAGAGGAGCTCCAGTTCATGGAGACGAGGTGGTAGAGGATCTACACCTAGTAGGGGTGCAGTACCTCCCCTTACTTCTGACACAGCTATGGCTACTCAGATTGAGCAGTTGGAGCAGAGATTGGCTAGTATGGCTATTGCTTAGAGGAGATCAGATTTGGGTGCTAAGGCTTCCACCTCATATGCTGGTGATAGAGATGCTTTGGACTTCATGTGCGGAGCAGCACAGCTGGATGCATTTGCAGTAGTGACTAGGAGTGCAATACGTGCTTCAAAGCCTAAAGGAGCATCAATGGAGTTGGATCCACAAAGAGGAGATGATAGGAGACATGTTAGACTTTCCTAGTCTTTCACACTATCTAAGGCATTACAGACGCCATCCATGGTTCCTAGATGTCCTAATGCAGGTGTGATGGTGTACATGATGGACTACTTACTACTCAGCCACTTGCTACTACACAGACTGAGTCTAGCATGATGTTGGGGGCGGCTCAGCTGATTATGCGGCGTCCTTTGTTTTTGGCCAGTGATATGTTTACATTGGGAGTTGACCCAGCCCTAATATCTTGGTTGGCTGCCACATTGTGTGAGAGTAAGGATGATGCAGTTCCTACTACTAGAGTAGAGGTGGTTTGTAGTGGAGCTGACTTGGTTGAGGAGCATGGGATCCGTTCATCGACCAATGGTTTATGGCAGGCAGCAACGGCTAGATTGGAGGAGTTGCAAGCTAGACCGGCCTTTGAGAGAGCACGGTTTACACCTGGTGTTGTCCTATTGGATAACTAGAGGGGGATTTTCCATTTGGTGGGACCTTTAGGGAAGGTCTATACACCATAGAGAGTCTTGTTAGACTCTGGTGCACAGCCCCTTATGTTGGGGAAGGCGGCAGTGGTCAGTCTGGAGTTACGGAAGACCGATGTAGAGAGGTGTCCATTTCAGATCCAGACATCTCTAGGTGGTGGTTTGACACAATACATCACACGTGGAGAGCTTGTTGTCCAAGTTCAGTCTAGTCATCCAACTGATAGCTCGGTGGTGAGAGCTCAGGCTATTGCGACAATAGTTGAGTCATATGATGTGCTAGTTGGGGGAGTAGTGTTGTACCCCATGGGTTTCAGCATTGACTATTGGGAGGAGACGGCCTCTTATAGACCTGGTTGGCAGTCTGGTGAGGGACGGGTATGTCGCCTACCAGTACGCTTCAGTAGTGGTAGTCTTGGCTCACTACAATCCAGGACCATGGCAGCATCAATTTTAGCTTTCAGTGGTGTAGTTACTTGGCCTGGTGACTTGTTGGAGGAGAATGCCCATGCAGAGGGTACTCCAATACCAAAGGAGATCACTTGGCTTTGGAGTACGAGTGGGATTGTTCCATCCACCTTAGATGTTCCATTGTGGAGTTTAGAGGAGGCATTGCAATAGCATGTAGATTAATTGGTGCAGCAAGCTTGGAGTGAAGCCTTCATACCATCAGGAGATGAGTGTGAGGATGAGCCTTTAGAGGCGATTGCTTTGACACCTCTGGATACCACACTCATTGCTTGGCAGTATCCAATAGAGGGGATATGCCTATTGGTAGTTGTTGGGTGGGATCAGCACCGGACTAGCTGCGGTGTTACAAGCAGGTATACGAGTATAGAGGTACTTGTATGTAGAGAGAGATGAGACTGCTAGGCAAGTCTCTCTACATCATGTGGCACACTTGGCCTATTGGTATCCGGAGTTATTACCGATGTCAACAGTCAGAGGTTACCAGAAGGCCCTACCAGGAGACATTTCCTCACTGGGGGTGCATGACCTAGAGAGACATGTGCCTATTCACTTGGTGATTTCTGGATGGCCATGTCAGGGACATACATGTGCAGGCCACAGTTTGGGTCTTCCGGATCCTTGTGTTGGTGTGTTTTGGGAGATGTTACAGATATTACGACATCTCCAGGTTCATCACTTCATTTCTCCAACTTACCTTTTGGAGAACGTTCCTTTGATGGGTGATTCTCGCACTAGAGTGCATAGAGTACACATTAGGTCCATTCTTGGATGGGACCTGCTGTATTGTTAGATGCCGCTTGAGTGGGATCACAGGCTCATTGTCTTTGTCTTTGGTGGATGAACCTCTTACCCAGAAAGGTTCTACAGCGCGCTTATGATGGGATTCAACGACTTGACCACATCCTTGTTGATGATATCTTGGATGTTGGGCGTTAGTCTCAGACAGTGGTAGTGGCTGATAGGTCACCTATGGTAGTGGTGAACCTAGTTGGACAGCCTAGAGCCGCATTTCCCACACTCATTAGTTTCCCAAGCTCTCATGCTTTTTGAGAGGGAGGACTTGGACTTGTTTGGGACTCACAGTTACAATAATTGGTGGAGCCCAACGCTGATGAGAGAGAGCGAGCAATGGGTTTTTGCACCGGTATTACCGATGTTCCAGTAGTGTTAGAGGCATCCAGGCGTCAGGTGTTAGGTTAGGCTATGGACCTAAACTGTTTGACCTAGATTGTGAGCCTTGGCTTGGTAGAGCAGCGTAGGATGCGCTTGATCGGCATCACCACTCGAACACTTGTGAGCCATGTGCCTATCGAGATGATTCAGGCAAATGCTGGGGGTGATGGACCAAGTGGACATGGTATTCTTGGGACACATCTAGTAGCTACTAGGGAGAGTGGTCTACTTGGGGTCCATCCAGGTGAGCGTGGGCTACTTGGATTACACCCTTGGTCCACATGGGATGCAGCTAGAGGACATGTGGAGCTTGCAGCCAAAGTGGAGGGAGTTCTTCACACAAAGGTTGGGACCTCTATTGGTCAGGAGCATGACACTATTGCTCCCAAGGGCCCAATGTAGCAATCAATCAATACATCTTCCACTCCTACTACAGTTACAGAGGATACTTGGGAGCCAGATCTTGGACCCAAGCTTATTGGAGAGGAAAGACAAAGGGTTTGGAGGTTCTTGAGGAGTCACACGAGTTGTTTTGCCTTCATTATGAAGGATTTGGGTGCTCTGAAGGGACCTGATATACAGATTGAGCTGACTAGCAATACACTAGTTTTTTGACGTCCTTATCGATATAGTGAGATGGAGAGGACATTGATTTAAAGCCGGAGTAGTGACTTTTTTGGGGCTAGTTTGGTGGAGATTTCACATGGAGAGTATGCATCAGCAACAGTGATGCTAGCCAAGAAGGATATGCATGGAAACTATACAAATAGGCGGATATGTGGAAGAATTACCATCCTATCAACCGACAGATCATTGGTATGCCATGCCTACACCGGAGGAGATTTTTGATGCAATTGGGCATGCAAAGATCTTTAGTACTTTGGATCTTTGAGTGGGATATCATCAGCTGCCGATCAGGGAGGAGGATAAGTCCAAGACAACATTTTGGGCTATTGATCCTCACGGCAAGGATGTGTTATATCAGTGGAGGTTCTTACCATTTGGGTTGAAGAACTCTCTTGTTGAGTTCCAGAGGATCATGGATAGGATCCTAGCTAGATTGGATTTTGCTCGGTGCTATATTGATGACATTTTGGTTTATAGCACTACTATGGAGGAGCATGAGAGACAGTTGTTGGAGGTGTTTAAGAGGTTGAGATCTCATGGACTCAAATTACATCTTGGGAAGTGTAAGTTCTTCCACGAGCAGGTTGAGTATTTGGGTCACACTATCTACCCCGAAAGACTTGGTGTTTAGCAGACCAAGGTGGAGGCTATTCCACGTATTCCTCGGCCTACGGATGTGAGCAGAGTGTGAGCATTCCTTGGGTTGGCAAACTTCTATTGCCGCTATGTTAGAGGATTCAGTGCCATTGCCAAGGCCTTGATGAAGCTAACCAAGCTTACACAGGAGTGGTGTTGGGGAGATGAGCAGGAGAGAGCTTTTGTAGAGCTCAAGGAGAGGTTGACATCTGCTCCTATTTTGAGGAGACCGATCAGGGGATGACCATTTCAGGTTCATACTGATTGGAGTATGTTGGGGCTTGGAGCGGTGCTCACCCAGCATGATGATGAGGGGAAGGAGTTTGTGGTGGCCTATGCTAGTTGCTCCAACAATTCAGCGGAGGTGAAGTATAATTCATATGAGAGAGAGTGCTTGGTAGCAATTTGGGCAGTAGCACATTTCCGATGTTACCTATTTGGTAACCCCTTCACTCTCATCACTAATCATCAGCCACTAAAGTGGTTGATGGAGTCTGACAAGCTTTCAGGGAAGCTTGCACGATGGGCTCTGATTTTATAGGAGTATGATTTCACAGTTGTTCATAGACCTGGAGTGGTGAACCGTGATGCAAATGGGTTGAGTAGAAACCCATGTCCCAACCAACAAGATCAGATAGGAGCACGTTAGCATGGTGAGACAGATGAGGAGATGGTGTCAAGTTTGGCATGCATCGGCCTTTCTGTGTATATTTGCAGAGGCTTTGGTGGTATCTCTCTTAGCGCATACAGGAGGAGTTATTGAGGTTACAAATCTAGAGAGTGAAGATATAGGTAAAGTTCAGTGAGACATTCATGATGATGTCTTAGTGATAGACTATCTTTGCACTGGTGTTGTGGGTGGCATAGTTGGGGCCAAGGAGAGAGACCGTGTTCTTTAGCAAGCCAGACGGTTTAGATTGGAGGGCAGACACCTTTTGCATGTATTGGAGGATGGTAGAGTGCAAGTAGTACCACTTCCATGTCAGAGACCACAGTTCGTACGTCATGCTCATGAGGAGCTAGGACATTTTGGAGTAAAGCGTACTTATAGCTTACTCTAGAGTCATTATTGGTGGCACGGTATGCAGACCAAGGTATAGCAGTTTGTTGCCAGATGTGTGGTTTGTGACCGAGTTAGAGCATCATTCAATGCTCCTATGCCACAGTTACACCCATTACCTATCATGGGATTGGGTTACTATTGGCTTTTGGACTTCTAGTGATAGTAGTTAGAGTTATTTCATCAATTCCTCAAAGACTACTTTCCGACGGTCAGATTTTATGTTTGGGGTACTGACTTCACGGTGAGGCCCACCGTCACTTTGCACCGTTTGCACCATCGAGTGTGCCATCAGCGGGACCGTTAGGGTTTCAGAGCTAGCTCAAGTCCAAGGGGTATAGTTTTGAAGTGAGCTCAAGTCTAGGGGGTATACTTTCAAAGTGCAGCTCTAGAGAGCTCACTTCTTTGATGTTGAGCCTTCAAGTTCCTGGCTATGGTGGACAGAGGGCGGCAAGCATCACTTGGATTCTCTATGGTTGAGTGGGTGTGGCTTGACTGTAATCAGTGCCTAGTTGTTGGCAGTTTATAGAGTGATAGATCAAGTACTGATCTGAGTTGAGTTGAGTTGAGAGTGATAAGTAAGCTGATTATTGTGGCACTTTAGAGTCTGTGTATGACTTATGTGTGAGTTGTGCTTCTATAGTGTATGATGTTGACAGCGATGTATGTTGTGTAGCAATGTATATACGCACGACAAGAGCTACAAGGATCCTGTCAAGAGAGGGATTGTGAGTGCTCTAATGGCAATCTTGAAGCCGGAGAGAACGACTTATGTGATGAAGCACCAAGCGGTGTTCTTCCATAAGATGTTTGTAGGAGAGCCGATTAATTGGGCGAAGTGTCTTCATGGGAGCACGAGACATATGGTGTGGAATTTGTGGGACAGGTCGTCTCCACATTACATTGTGCTATTTGCAGCCCATTTCTATCTGGGGCTGAACTTGCTCAATGCTGCGGAGTGAAATAAGATGGTGTCAAATTTCCATCCTGATTTAAGAAGAGATGTCGATGCGGAGGAGTAGTAATACATTCTTTGGATCAGGAGTAGTGATGAGTACTATGTGCAGACGGTGCAAAGTGTGAAGTTGGAAGTGAGCACTCCAATGTCAAAGAAGAGGAGTTGACAAGGAGTAGAAGAAGTAGAAGAAGCATGACCTTGGAAGGCTAGAAGGGTAAACCCAAGGAAAGGAATGGTGGTAATCGCATCATTGGAAAAAGAGTCAGAAGGAGAAGCTGAGTGCAAGTCCAAAGACTTGGAGAGGGAGGAAGAACCGGAGTTCACATTGCAGAGTGGAGACACGAGTAGTGACAACAACAATGGAGTGGAGATGAAATCGGTACCCAAAGAGGAGGAAACAAAGATGGAGACGGAGGAAAAAGGTAACTCAAAATTGGGAGACAAAGTGCCAGAGAAAGAGGAGAAAAGAGTTACAATTCAACAGGGAGTTTGTTCTAGATGAAAGGCAAAGTGTGGAGTAGGGTTGAGTTAGGTAAGAGAAGAGGAGGATGGAAGTGCGGGGAGTGAAGAACCCATTCTTATACAGAGACTGTGGCTTAGAAAGCAAGTGTTGAGTGAGGAAGAGATGAAGAAAGAGATAAGTCCGTGAGTCAAAATGAATGCGAGAGAAGGAGTTGAGTATTTGTGGGAGGTTGTGTGCCCATTGTTGGTGAAGTTAGAGCACAAGAAGAAGTAAATGCAGTCGAAGTGTCTGGAGATGAAGATTGTGTTGCAGGTGTTAGCTTGATTAAAAGAAGAAAACTCGGAATTAAAGAAAAGTGTAATCTGAGGTGAAGAGGAAAGGGAAGTACTACGAGTAGATGCAGTAGTACAGAATCAAGTTATCTAGAACTTGAAGAGGGAAGTGGAGAGTAGAGAGAGAATTTTAGAGTAGAATGTCATAGCGAGGGAAAGACAAGTAGTTGAGTATGAAATCTTGAAGCAAAAATTTGCTGATTTGAGATTAGAAGTTATCCATGCTATGGCAAGAGTAGCAAAGAAGGAGCAGGAGCTCAATAGAATGATGGTGAGTGTAGAAGAGAAGAAGCAGCTCTGGCAAAGAGAGTTGACAGTGAGATATAGAGAGGAAGAAAGGTTCAGAGAGTTACTTTGCAATCAAGAGGAAAACATTGTGCAAAGGGAGAAGGAGAAGGAAACTATGAAAGCTGAGTTTGAAGCGGAATTGGCAATGTACAAAGAAGATTGGCTTGCAGATCAAGAACAAGAGAGATTTCTAGAGCAAGAGGAGAAAAGAGTTCCAATTCAACGAGGAGTTTGTTCCAGACAAAAGGTGAAGTGTGGAGCAGAGCCGAGTAAGGTAAGAGAAGATTAGGATGGAAGTTTGGGGAGTGAAGAATCCATTCCTATATGGAGACTGTGGCTTAGAAGGCGAGTGTCGAGTGAGGAAGAGGTGAAGAAGGAGATAAGTCTACGAGTCAAAATGAATGCGAGTGAAGGAGTTGAGTATCTGTGGGAGGTTGTTGGTGAAGTTAGAGCACAAGAAGAAGGAAATGCAATCAAAGTGTCCATAGGTGAAGATTGTGTTGCAGGTGTTAGCTCGATTAGAAGAAGAAAACACAGAATTAAAGAAAAATGTAATCCAAGGTGAGGAGGAAAGGGAAGTACTACGAGTAGATGCAGTAGTACAGAATCAAGTTATCAAGAACTTGAAGAGGGAAGTGGAGAGTAGAGAGAGGATTTTAGAGCAAAATGTCATACAAAGGGAAAGACAAGTAGCTGAGTATGAAATCTTGAAGCAACAATTTGCTGATTCGAGATTAGAAATTATCCATGCTATGGCAAGAGTAGTAGAGAAGGAGCAAGAGCTTGATAGAGTGGATGATGGAGAGTGTAGAAGAGAAGAAGCAGCTCTGGCAAAGAGAGTTGACAATGAGATATAGAGAGGAAGAAAGGTTGAGAGAGTTACTTCGCAATTAGGAGGACAAGATTGTGCAAAAGGAGAAGGAGAAGAAGAAGGAAATTATGAAAGCCAAGTTTGAAGCAGAATTGGCAATGTACAGAGAAGATTGGCTTGCAGATCGAGAACGGGAGAGAAAAATGAGATTGGAGCCATTGAAGGAGATTGTGGTTAAGATGAATGTGATGATGAGTACAGAGGCCAACGTGTGAATTGAAGAAACAAGAATGCACAAGTTGAAGTTGGTGCAGGAGACGACGAGGAGAAATGGGAAGGACAAAGAGTTGAATGCTTTACTCATCAGTCTCAGAGCTCTTGTAGATAGGAAGATATTGGAATCACAATAAGATTAGACTTAGTGAAATTGGAGATAGATAAACTTCAGAAGGATGTAAGAACAAAACCCAAAGTAGATAACATAGGAGTGCAGATGTCTTTGGAGTTACCATTGGAGATGTTAAAGAAGAGTGGGTCAAGAGAAAGAGATTTAGATAGATTACCTGCTAGTGGAATTGTAGATCAGGAAAGAGAAATGTTAGAATTGGTAGAAGAATTAGTAGTTGTGAAACCTGAGGATAGAGTAATAAGTGAAGCTACTTTGAGATTGGAAGCCGAGGAAGAAGTAGACATTGAATTGGATTGGTAATAATTTTGAGATAGGAAGAAGCACATATGAAGAGGTGGTTTGTCATTTTGGATTTGCAGGTAGGAAGAGCTGTTAGGAAGCGGTACATTAGGAAGATAATTGTCATTTGCTTTACTATTTAAAGGTGGCATTTGCAGTCTTATGTTGTTCAGTGCTCATTATTTTTGAGAATAGATAAAGCAAAGTGTTGTGAAGCAGTGCTCGTCGCTTGAGCTTGATTCCGAGTATCAATATTGTGATTGTGTTTGTGAGTGTTGGGAGAATTTCAAAGTGCAAGTCAGTGTGTTTGTTGGATATTGGATGTTGGATTCTGCAGCCTTGATCTTCATTCTGTGTGTTTGATCCTGAGTGAACTGCAATCGAAGCAATGCCTTGACAGATCCGAGAGGAGTTGTAGTGTTGGTAGTATTCTACATTTGTGAGTGCAGCGGAGTGTTGACGTGAAGTAATTTTGATTGAGGAAGTTGTGCCTTTAGTGGAGGGGTGGAACACAATTCTAAGGCAAAGTAGTTTTGCAGTGAAGTGCCATTTTTGGGAGAGCCTGAATCATCACAATCAAGATTGTTTGGAAAGATTTGATGGAGTTGTGATTAAGTGTGACACATTGTTGTGACAAGACTGTGAATCAGTGCTTGTTACTCTCTTCTAGGTGTGGTCTCTACCTGAGAGACTAAAGACGCAACCAAGAAGAACTTCATTGTTACTTTGCTTTGTATTTGGACATTTCTGACCAGTATCTCTACGGGAACAAACTTTACTTACCTGATTACCAAACAAGTGATATTTGCCAGGTTGTCACAGTGAGGTAGCTTGTAACTATATACCTCCTTTTGTAATAGCACCATCTCCAACTAGTGCACCTCCACTAGATATACCAACACTACTAGAGCTAGAACTAGTAGGATGTGAACAAATTTGGGTTGTGGATTTGCTATAGATTACACCAATTATCAAACTCCTAGATGAAGTCATCCAACTCAATGGTATCCACTATACTAGAGTAGCATTGGGGGCCTTTGGAGGGACTATAAATCTTGTTTGTGTCTCACAACAATGGTGTAGACACACTTGGTACACTATCAACTAAATTAGCTCATGTTGTTGTGTTGTGGTTTGCATAACTCATGAAAAAGTAAATTGGTGTGGTTTATCTCCGTAAAGATGGAGTGGGTTGTATGACGGATCCCACAGTTGAGCTATTGCTATGTGAGCAATCTATGAACATGTATACAATAAGCCACATGGATTATGACCTTGTCTTCACTAAGGCTTCTTGTGTATATAGGTGGTGGAGAGTTGCAAGGAAGGTGTGTTTTAGTTGGAGGATTCTCGAGCGAGAGGAGGACGTTGAGAGTGAGAGTTGTAGCAGAGCGTGGAGGCCAAGCGTCAAAGAGAGCAATTGAGTAGGAGATGTTCCATGCACCTGATTTGCCACTCCTAAATCCTTTTAACATTAGGCTTTAGATTCTACACCATGATGGCTTACGAGATTGGATGGTGGCACGCTTTGGGGTGGTCTTCATTGAGTTTATGATAAAAAAACTCAAATCTTATTGTCCTTTTGGTGCTTACTTACAAGCAAGTCTATGACTTGATATTTTATGTGCTATTTTAGATGGAGAATGGCTCAATTTTCTCATGAGCTTCAAGGTGGAGTTGTGGGGTCCACTTGTCAAAAAGTGAAGAGGCTAAATGACAAAATTGCAAGAGATTGGGTTAGTCCAAGGATCCAAGGCGAGAAGTTAGAGAGTTTTGGACCATCAAAGGATTTTGAGTAGACAAGATTACAATTGGAGAGAAGAGCTGATTGGCTATAATTTGGAGACTAGAATTGAGTGATATGAGCTAATAACTTGGGAGATATGATAGATTGAATCAAGGGGGTAGAATTCATATCCAAGAGCACAAAAAAGGTGATTCAAAGAGCTTCATGAGACATCTTTATGATTTTTCAATTGGGTTGGAGAGTTGATATAGTGCTTTTACTTTTGTGCTCAAAACATTTAGGGTTTGATCAATCTCAAATCAGATCTGGCCAATTGAAGTTGGAGCTTTGGAAAGTGAGGAGTTGGAGATAAGATGTTAATCAGGTTTGAAGAATTGGTCACTCCTAAAGTTGTGGTCAAAATCACCTTGTGAAAATTTCTAGTCCTATTGGTGGCTAGAGTTTTCACTTTTGTGCAAAGGCTTCATGTGAATTTCTCAATAGACAATTCAAGGTTTTGGATCAAGCATATCCGGGTTTGCAAAGCTTACAAGTTAGCACAACTCAGGAATTTATCCATATCTAGGGTTTGGGGTTGGATTAGGGTACTAAACTTTACAGAGATCTAGAAAAGGGCACAACCAGCTATTTTCAAAAGTTTAACTTTGGTTAACTTTGGGTTCATGGAGCATGAGAGCTAATGCAAAAAACTCTACTGAAAATATTGTTGTAAGCTTGGTAGAGCATTTCTATCTTTTATGATGATTGAGTGTCAATTCTACTATTTATGTATCCATGATTGAGGATTTTAGGTTGCTGTAGTGTTTTTTAAGGATTAAGTGCACCTCAAATCCAAAAATCTAGGGGAAGCTACCCAAAACAAGGAGCAAACCCTAAACTAGGGATTTCAAGATTAACAAACTATAGAAAACTGACCAATTTTGAGAGATTTTCAAGGGAGCTGTAGTGATCAAATTGTGACTTATTTTATATCACTAGAAAGCTTATCTCATAAAATTTTCATTGAATCTTAAAACACTAGAATACAAGTCACATAGAGAAACTTATGTCCATTTGAGTTACATAGAATTTTCCTCAACAAAAAGACATAGGATTACCTCACTTGGATTACAAATTGGTTGAAGGATGAAGTATATATTGGAGGAAGCTTGGAGTACAGGTTGAAATTAGCTTGATGATAGAGCAAGAGTGCTCTAAAGCTCAATTCTAACAAAAAGCACAAAGGGTTGTTTTTGAATTCTTGTGATTGGATCCTCTTTATGCTTGCATGCCTGTTTGTATGCCTAGTTGGTTTGGATTGGTGTGTGGGCATTGCACTTAGGTTCTTTCCTTTTAGGATTGCTATGTATTTCTCCTTGGTAATGCTAGAAGTGATGACGAACAGACCAAGAGTGTGTGTTATGATGATAGGTTAGGTTGCCCGTTATTACCCTACTCGATAGCAAGAATACCAAAACCTAGAGTGAAGGGTTGGGTCTACTAGTTGGTCCTATGTGCACTCAAACTAGTAGGGTTAGGTTATCTACAACCTCTAATCTTTAGGCTCCATAGTTAGGCACCATGTGTTCCTAGAGATAGAAAAGCAAAGTTCAACAACATGCCAAACTCCAAATTAAAATCAATCTCCTTGCTCATTGGGACTTACAATAGAGGTTGATATCAAATGCTACTCCATGTACATCCACTACATACTACAACAAAATCTTTTCTAGAACCCCTAGAGAAATTTGTCATGAAAATGTACTCCAAATTGTAATTGTAACCACCAAGTGCCACTACCAAGAACCATCCACTAATGTAACTCTAACCATGATAACTAGTCTAGGTGGAAGTGCAACATGTAACCTACCATCATACTCTCATGGTTGGTGGCCCATCACTTCTTACCTCACCAAAGAGAAACATAGATAGTATGATTGGTCATCACTCTAGTCTCACTATCAAGAGCACACTAGAACACCAATGCTCTAAATATTTATCCAAGCACCTCACACAAACATGGTGCATGAATAGGAAAAAAAGAAAGGAGAGGATCCAATCACAACAAATTGAAACTATAATCCTCCATCTCCCAAGTAAAATCTGGATTGAGTATCACTATTTGGAATTTGACATAATAGGAGTGTCTATCTACTACTATGCTACCAATATCACAAGGATGGGACCAAATTTTCTCTTGTAGCCAAAGCTACATGAGTATATATATATATATATATATATCAATCTACCATTCATTAGGACAATAAGTGAAGGTGGACCAATTGGCTAGGGCATTAATCTAGGAACAAGAGATATGAGGTTCAAACGTTATTGTGCACAATCTAAAGGGTGGGTAAATTTTGCCATACAACTACCAAAAATTACCAAAAACTCAACTAAATTGGCTAGCTTCACACCAGCAAGTTGGCTTGTTGGCACTTCTAGGCCTTTATAACCTCACGAGACCTACCTCAAAGCCTTTAAACACCAAATTTTAGCCAAATGAGGTTTTTCTTCTTGCCAATTTGAATCTAGCTAACTTCAATCAACTTGAGCACTAGCTAGGGCAATTTGTGCATACTTGTACAACCTCTAACTCTATACAACTTTTTCCAACTTGACCTCCAAATCTAAACAACCTTTGCTAATCTAACAAACCTGCATTGCAGTTAGTTGACTACAAAATCCTTTGCCAAATGTCAACTCATGCCAAATTGTGAGGATTAGGATCTCTAAATCTATAATTCAAAGATATGGGTTCTCAGATCTACTTTAAATTTTGCATCTTAGGTTCAATCTACACCAAATTGACCTTGATTTCACCTCTATAGACTCAAATCAAACACTTATTGTCTCAAATTGACTCAATTTTGAGAAATTTAGGTAATGCTTTTGCACACCATTTGCTCTATCAAATCTATAGTAAATCAAGCAAGGCTTCCACCCAAAATCCACAGAACTAAAGGAAAATTTGAGTAACAACAATTATATATACCAATGATCCCTCCAAGCTTGGAGATACCACCAATGCACTCATTTTCTACCCTTGATTTCCCCTTAACTCTCACTTCTTTGAAGTAATCAATTCAATCTTAACTCGAATCACACTCAACTTAGATCAAAATTTAATCCTCAACTCAATAACAAGCACTAATTACAACCAAGTCACACTCACTTTAGCTAAGGGACTCCAAGTGATGTGCGTCGGCCTTGTCCACCATAGCCAGAAACTTGAAGGCTCAATATCAAAGAAGCAAACTCTCTAGAGCTACATTTTGAAGGTATACCCCTTTGCTTAACTTGGATCTCCAACCTTAACGTACATTGATGACCTATCTGATGGTGCAAATAATGTAGATGATGATTGGTCCCACAATATGATCAATAGCTCTAACACAAATCTGGCCGTCATTAAGTAGTCTTTGAGCAACTACTAATATAAATGGATGCGTCAAGACTAGCACACCAATGTCCAAGCAAACTAGCTTTGGCATTGCAAATGTTGTGAAAAAATGCACAAATGCTCCACAAGAGTTCAAAGATTCCATGGCAATGAGGATTTCATGAACTAGCAAAAGGGAAATACATAATATACTTGAGTTAGCAAAAGCTAAGTTTTGTTCAAAGGAGATAGAACTAGCATACATCTGAGAATTCTAAGAATGTCCTAGAAGCATCTTCTACGTTTCTTGGGGAGGAGCTTTTAGAAATGTCTTAAGGATTGAGTAGGTTGTATGACAAGTAAATAGCTAGCTTAAATCATAGTCTAAGAAAGATGGTTTCTAAAAGGAAGCTTCATGTGGAGTCTTATATTGAGATTACATAAGGCTGTAATACCAAAGCTTGAGCTCAACTTAGGTATTTGAAGTGTCCTTTAGTTGAGAACTATTATTTTGGTTTCCATTCTATTTCTCTCTTTGGTCTATTATACATCAACTCTACTCAACATCTCTAGGACAAAATAAACACACTCTCTATATTTTCCACTTGGACAAAAGATCTAAAATCAATCCAAGACTAAGTACATCTCTCTTGGACATCCTTGCTTGATGATGTGTAAGATTAAGTGGTATGGTCCTTCTCTTCACAATTGTAACACTTATGCACCAACTTTTGGAAAGATAAAGAAATTTGTACTTGGGTCTATTCTTGAATCTACTCAAACTTTATTGTGACCTTTCTCTTCTCAATATTGACTGAAATGATAATTGCAATTCTTGGATGAAGTTTGTACAATCTCACATTGTGTTTGTCATTTGTTTCTATCACTCTTTGGAGCCATAATCTTTCAAAATTTTAATTTTTAAATCTAAAATATCAAGCTTGGAGAAGAAGAAAAACTCTTTCAATTGAGGAAAAATTGAAGAAAACTCTCTAACACCAATTTTGACCATTCTAAATTTCAAAACTTAAAAATTGCACTCCTTCTAACTCTAGACTCTCAAATTCTATAAATAAATTCCACACCTTCCAAATATACTCAAAAATATTTTTTTTTCTTTTTAAATAATAAAATATCATCAAAATCCTCATTGACCAAAATTTTACTTTGGAAGAAATCCTCTCCCACTTTGGAAAACTATTTCTCATTACCAAAACTTGATTTTTTGGATATTTGTGGTACTTGTTAGCCAATCTTGCAAAGATTCATCTTTAAAACGAAAATGGTAAAATAAATATAATATATGGGAATCTATATAGAGAACCTAAGAGTAACACATATTTTATGATAATGACTACAGACTCTATTGGGGCTTAGCCCCATGTTACCTTTTTTTGTCTCTCCCTTGTATGGCTTGATGGGGTCTTCCCATCCTTCATTTTTCCTACGCGGTCGCCTGTTTTCTCCTTTTATGATAATGCACTCAAGTTTGGACTTTCTTAGATGGTAAAATTTCAAAATAAATATCTCAAAATCCAAATATGATATCTCTATAATTACTTCTGGTCTTGGTCTGCATTGTGTGCTAGAAGGAAAACAAAACCTTTATCAAGCACCATTAAAGACAAAAATCTAAAATAAAATCTATATTTACTTACCAAGTCACTTATTCACTCTATTCTGCCAAAGCTTCTCAATATATCACCAAAAAAGTCCCTTCACTATATTGACATGATGGTCCTTTATAGGTAGACATTCCTCCAAACTTAACACTCAAACTAGCTGTATTCCCACATGAAAATTCTCAATCTTCATGTGTCAAATATAGATAGTACTTATGAAATCTTATTCCTCTCAAGCTCACTAAAGAAAGGATGTTATTCCACTTCTAAGCTCTCCTCAACTAAACTAGACTCACCAAAGTTACGCTGATAAATGCTTTGGTAGCTTGATAAAATCTATACTTCTTATTGAATTACCTTTGGTAAAGAATCTTAGGTTGATGGCCCTTCATGTGGGTTTTTGGTCTCATATACCTCTCCTTAATACTTCTTAAAGTAATTCCTAGGAATCTATGACATTTTCCTAAAACAAATATTCTATGGTCAAATAAAAAATACCTACCTTGACCTATCTTCATTCTCAAAGGTCATCAAACTTGGTCAAGAAAATAAGATTTAAACATTTCCTATATTTTAAGTCAATTTGACCATTTGTCCAAATACTACTTCAAAATCATCTAATATAAAATTCCTTAGAACATCATACTATAATATAAAGTTCCTTAAGAGGGAAGAGGTACCACTGTAATGTAATTTAATTTCAAATTCAGTAGAAGAACAATTGAGTCTCAAAAAATTTGATATTGGATCTTTCCTCCCTATACTTAAACCAGCCTAAGCTAAAGATACCTCTTACTTAGTTATAACTAACTTTAGTTAGTTAGCCAACTCAACACTACCAAAATACTATTAGAAGCTAACATACAGAATATAACAAACTCTATAAGACAAGATTTGATGCTAATCATAGAATACAAAGCACAATTTTAAGATAGTACATCCATCTATAGAGTAAGATAATAGCTTGATAGTTTGTGCACTTTAATTATTGATGTTGGATAGTCTTGAATCATAAATCAAATTGGAGAGACAAGGTTTGGTGTTAATGTTAGTGTCAATCACCAAGGAAAAGTTGATGTACAAAGGTATGTATTAGTGTATGATGTAAGATGTTAGTTTCATTGGTTGACTACCTTATGAGTACACTCGGTAGTAACTTATCTGATAATCTAGTTTCAATATCCAAGTATTAGAATAAGTTATAAATTCTATAGTTTAAGCATTTTTTAACAACTCTAAAACTAAGCTACTTTGTAATCCATCTTAAGTATTTTTACTTATTTTAATATCCCAATATTGACCAAAATATGGTGTAATAGCAAGAAGATGTCATTCTTTTGGAGATACAATTTGGAATGAGTAGACTTGAAGAGAAGTGGCATCATTGCAATTCTTTATTAATTTTTTTAACCTTTGGGTAAAATCCACTCCTTGCAAAAGGTTGGTTCACCCCTTGTGGCACACTATGGTTATAAAAACCCTCAAAATCACTTTCAATTTCAATCTCAATGCAACTCCATATCCGCTTTTTGGATTCGTTTGATTATTCCTCTTCCTTTAGATTGTGAGAAATATTCTTTTGGTTGAAAGTGACTAGTGAACTTCTTCCTCTTCTCCTTGGTTAGAAAATAAAAACCATGTAGAAATGGATGGAAAAGATGGTCAAATAGGTAGCTCTGCTGTCCTTCTTTAGTTCTTGAATCATAGACCGCATATGGTAGTAGAACATAAAGGACCAATTTACTACTACTCTTAATATACCTAATAAAAGAAGTTTGCATGGTTGATCATAAGGTAGATAGTCCTCTTTGATTGAAAGATCTTCATAAGGAAAGAGACTATTTTTTATCTTGCTCTATCTGGTCTTTGTAACTATAGACCCGCCAACCATTGTTAGGATTTCTTGGCTCTTCAAAGCAATTGGTTATTAGGGTATTGACCTTGTCCAATTTCCCAAATTTAGTATCTAATGAGAGCCCTTCCACAGGTCTTGCCTCTACTCCAAGGACCAACCCTCTTGGGTTTTGGTACTACTCCTCATATCTTGAATCATTGAAGGTGAGGTGAAATCCTAATTCTAGATCAAGAAGGTTTGATGCTTATTTCAAAGGATTTTCTCATGATAAACATTTCCCATTTATCCACCACTAGGTAGTGGAGGATCAATGTTGGGACTCTCCTCATCAATTTTTTTCCCTCAACATATTCATAATCAAAGAAATTAACTAGCACAAGGGTTATCTACTCCAAAGAATGCTAAGTCTATATTCTCTCTTTGGGTTACTCTAAAGAATCATCCTTGCCAAAGATTGACTAGCTTGTAAGATGTTCTTGTAGAAGAAAGAATTACTTGCTTTTGCTCTTGATTTTATAGTCAAGGATCTTTGGTTAATAGTCCTTAGTAGATGTGCAGTCCATATTCACATGTGAGAATGGTTGCCTTCCATGGTTTTTGGCAGTAGTTCTTTACTCATGCATTGTGGGAGAGTTTGAATTTGCAATATGATCTTTAGTTCTAAAACTTTTTGGCAAAGAGTCTTTGGTACCTTCTCTCTTTAAGTTGGTCTCTTTTTTGTACTTGTTCTATTCTTCATACCCTCCTTCTTTGTACACTTGCCATGTAAGGTGATGAGTCCAATGAATTCCCTAGACACAAAGGTTTCTCCCTCCAAATAAGAAAGGAATAACTCTAATCTTTATAAAAAGAACACAAAAATTGTAAAATTTGCAAAATTTGAAAATATAGGCACCATATACACTCCTCTTCAAATCTGAATATCACCACAAACACAAGGACTACTCTCTTCTTCTTTGGGCCTAATTGTAGTATCTTTGGACTCAAAAACCATTTACTTGGGTACCAAAGAGGTTTCCTTATAAGTCAATCAATTGTTAGGATCCATTATCATAGACTTGTACAACTTTATAAGATCCCATTCATCTCAAATGTAACTTTCTTGAAATGAATTTATGACAATTGCCATACAAAAAAAGCAAGTCTTCCTTCTTCATAAAAAATTGTTTGATCTTCTTGTCATGCTATTCCTTTGTATCTAGTTCTTCTTTGTATGCTTGTACAAGTCATCCCTCTTCTCCCCAAGAAATGTTAATTGCTACATCCAAAGATATTGATTCTCTTTTTTAGATAATTGCTCTTTGAAAAGGATTTTGTTAAGTAGGAAACTTGAAATCAATATGTAGGATTTGATAAAGCTTTTTGGTCAATAAACAAGGTGTCTTCTTAGTGGTAATTGTGGTATTGGAAAATTTTTAAATTTCTTTTTTTTCATTATTCTCCTTTCCTTTCCTTTGTACTTATAATATGGGGATTTTGTATATATGTAGTGAAATATGCCTCAATTTTCTATTTCTTGATGAAAAAAATATAATTAGTCTAACAGTATCTTTTTCCTTTGAGAAGATTGAGATTTAAGCCAAAGGAATTGTGCTACAAAGTCCAAAACCCAAAGTCTAAAGACAATGATTTTGAAGATATTTTATGGTGTGCACTTTGAGGCTAGTATCTATAATGTTACAAGTATAAATGCAGCAATCTTAGTCTTATTGGAAGTGCCTTCTCAAGGGATTTATATTTGCACCACATTTCTAGAGTTTGGAGTTTTGGAGCAAACATTATGAGCATTTGAAATGTTAATTTCTGCAAGTGAAGAGGGAGTAAATTTGGTGGACGATATCCTCATTGTCACAAGGCCAATGTGGATGCTATTTATAGCATGGTATGCCTTTGTAAGAGCTTTTGATTAAGTGCAAGATGCTATTGATTAGAGGTCTATAGCTGAAGGTATGTACATCTAAACATTTAAATATGCACGTCAAGATATCTTGATCATGAACATTTCATAATTTTGGAGTTGGGACATGAAAATCCACATGTAAACAACTATTGTATGATGGATTAAAGCCCTTGACCATAAAATTTGCACTCTTATTGTAGAAGTCTTGTCCTTGGCTAGATTAAATCCTAAAGGATCTTGGGGAAGAAGTGAATGCAATGAAAGAATTAAATATTATAAGACTTTCAAGACCATTTAAGCCATTAGAGAAGTGGAAGGGTAGATAGGGGTTAACTTTTGGAACAAATAATTAGATTATCCATCAAATAGTTGAGGATAGTTAGACTTTAGAGTTATTTTTGAGTGTTCAACTATTTAAGGTATGTATTTGATGCATTTTATGTTCAGTTTAGAGTATGAAACAAATAAAGTGAAAGAGCTACCATTCTTCACTGCTTATTTAATTACCTTTGTGACTTGTGGATGTATTCCTTTGGATTCATGAGTAATGGTGAATCTTGTGGATGGAATTTCTAAGAACCTTGTGTGTTTGATCCTTGGTTTCTATAGTTATTTTGTAGAAACAATACCTTGATGGAACTCCTTGAGTGTTGTAGTGTTGGAAGTAGCAAAATAAATTATTTTTTGAAGACTGCACCTTTGGACAGAAGTGCTCCTTCAAAGACATGTGCCTTATTGGAAGGTAGAATAGATGCCTTTTGAAGGAAGTTGGATTCTATCAACAAGAAGGAATTAACATCACCCAGCTGAACCATTACTCTTAGGGTTCAGTTGGAATTTGTTCTTTGTAATAGGGATTTTTCTTTTATGCCTTTTTTAATGTGTCTTCTTGGTGACATTACACTCTTGGGATTGGTTTGTTTCCCAAGAGGTTAAACAAGAATTAGTAAAGGACTCTTTGTGATATTTCTCTCTATATTTGACCACATCCACATTGTATCTTAATGTGAACTACCTATATTACCAAATTGCTGCAATTGATAGTTGGTCGGTGGTTATAATAATCTTCTCAATAGAATTTTAGGCTCACAAAGCAACTTGTAGATTAGTACCCCAATTGTGTACACAATTCACTATCATCTTATTCAAGATCTTATATAAGAGTCCATTAGACTTCTCTATAAGATCATTTGCCTTTGGATTATAAGGAGTGGTCTTTTGATGCTTGATTTGAAATACATAGTGAGGATCTCAACTAAAGCATTCAAGAAATGTACCACTCTATCACTAACCAACTCTAAGGAACAACCATCATAAGAAATAACATTATAAAAGAAAAATTCAGTTACAATTTTAGCATCATCCCTCCAAGAAGCCTTTGCTTTGACCATCTTCATAACATAGTCAATGCAAACTAGTATGTACCTCTTTCAAGAAGTCTTTGTAGTAGATAGAATTGGTCCTTCAAAATGTATTCTCCATTTATTCTTGAATGGTTCTAGTGGTAAAATTGGTCTTAAAAGCCATTATGTGGTAGGAGTAGATCTTCCAATTTTTTGACAAGCATCACATCTCTTGATATACTTGTACATATCCTTGTATATTTTTGGTCACACCTCCTAAAGCTTTGACATGGAAGGATTGTTTTTTGCTTCCTACTTCATATGATTTTGAACAACACCAAAGAACCTCATCTCCTCTCATCTTGAAAAGGATGATGCTTTTTAGTTAGTATGGACCCATCTTATGAAAAAAAACTACTCTCTACTTAAGATCCATCCCTCCAAGACATTGAAATATGCACTAATACGTGAACTCCACAAAATAACAAGTCTCCATTGAAATTGTTAAGTGAAACAATTTTTTTCATCAAAGATATCATCATTTTGATGTTTATCTTGACCTTTAGCTTGTACTCAAGATAGGAAGTTTTAATTTTCATAGTAAGTTCCTATCTTGATATGCATAGGGTAGGGGAACTCATGCAAAAGAAGAATCCACCATGCAATTTTTCTTGACAAATTTGCCACCTTCACCAAGTGTTCCAATGCATCATTGATCTACATGAAAGATAAATTTGTATCCCAATACGTAGTGATGAAACTTCGTGTAGGAATACACCATTCCTAAGGCTTCTCTCCATTGTATTATACTTCTTCTCAACACTAGACAATTGCCTATTGGCATAATACATTGGATAATCCTTCATGTTGTTATCCTTTTGATTGAGTACTACTCCTACAACCATTAAAGAAGTATCTACATACACGTAAAATATGCTCCCCCAATCAGGTGCTCTCATAATCAAAACTTATACAAACTTGGTTTTAAATACGATGAAGGCCTCTTCTTATGTCTTTGTCCAGAAATACTCTTTGGACTTCTTCAGTGACTTTGTAAGGGATGCTACTAAAACTGCATAGTTAGCAATGAATCTTTGGTAGTACCCTACATGTCTTAAAAAAGCACAAATTTCTCATTGGTTCTTTGGGGCTTCATGGGCTTGAATAATCTTGACCTTCTTCACACCCACCTATATGGCTCTTCTAGATACCTTATGTTAGGTTAGAGTAGAATCTCCTCTATCATTAAAAATAAACATTTCTTTGGATGAAGAGATAATTTTATAGCATGATAAAGCTCAAATTTTTGTTGAAGAAAATGAAAATGATCCTGTAGTATCACTAATTGTTGTCTTTTTTTTCTTATCTTTTTCCTTGTTTTTTATTTGAAAGAGAGTTGGATTTTATTCTTCCAAAAAATAAATTTTATATCTAGCTATAATTTGAAAGCATGCCAATTTGCCAAATATGGAGAAGATAGAGTCACTTTCCCTTGGGAAGATGAGTTCAGTTCTCCTTGAAAGATCCTTTGGGCTCTTTCACTTTATTCTCTTACATGTACTGACTGAATATCAGCAATGATAGAGTGCCTTAAATAGCTTCTCCTACTCCTAACCTAAAAGTTCTGATAGCTAAAAAAGTGCAATGATTTACCAAAATTACACTCCTTATATTTGGACTATAGAATCATGATCCTACACTTGGAAAAGTGTTTTATTTTTCTCCAAAAAAACTCTGTTTTTGTCCTCTTTGGACTGTTACTTACTCCAAAGACTACAGAACCAAGAAGAAATTTACAACTACAAAGAATCTTTATTCAATCTTTATTTATTATTTCTAGTACTCTATTGCAAAGAACTACCTTTACCTATCCCCTTTTAGTTTCCTCTTTGTAGTTCATTTCTATTACTCTTGTGTTGTAGGTTTCCTTAAGTTTTCTATTGGTGCACTCCTTTAGCTTCAAGGATATCTGTTCTAACTTTGGGTCTTTGTGTACATGCTCATTAAGAGTTTGAACCTATAACTTGAGCTTATGAATTTTTGTCTTTGTAAGTTTACCCTTTTGTATCTTCCTTTTGGAGCTCTAGCATCTAGTCCTTAAATCTCCTCTAATTTCTTGATGATCTTAACTATTTCTTTCTTTGAATGGTTGTAAGCTCAAATGATCTTATTGGTGATGTAATCTATCATCTTGGTTGTAATAGCAGCCTTTTCCTTTTTCTCCCTCTATAGTTCCTTTTGCATGGAGTCTTGGTAGATTGATACTTTCTTTTGGTATTCAACCATCTAAGTTTCCAAAGTAACAATATTGACTCTATCATTTGCGAACTATCCTTGGATGAGTGTCTTTTCCTTCTTTCTTCTATATATGCTCTTCATAGTTGTGCTATCCCTGTTTTCCTTCTATCTAAAGAGCTCTTAGTTTGCCTTGCATTTTTTAGACATCTTTGTTATAGGCCTTTTGCTTTGCCATAAATGAGGTATTTTACTTCTTGAATGTACAATTCTCCTAAACTAAAGTGTTCACCCTCATGCACTCATCTTTATACAAGCATTGTACCATCCCCAAATCTTCATTACCATTGGCTATCTTCACCTTTGCTACATACTCATTGTGTGCATGCACTTCAATAGCAAATTGTGGCCCACAACATTTGGTTATTCTTCTCTATATTGAGGGAGAATCATCTATAGGAACCTAAGAGTTGGTTTATTATGACATCTGCTCCATCTAATACAAGTGGTGTTGAAACTACTTTGGTAAAGAAGCTATGTTCTCCTTCTTCTTGGTGAAGTGCATATGAAGTCTCTCATGTGTTGCCCTCCATGTCTATCTAGTCTTTGTCTTGAACTCTTTTTTTCTTGGTCTACTTGAGTGGAACTCGTTGGTTCTTTGGGCCAAAGATCTTTTTGATCTTCTTGTTCTTTGGCCATAATTTTCTTTCCTTATTGATGAGTTGACTTTGCTTTGGCATGATAATCTCCTCCCTCCTCCAAATTTGATTTGGTCCCTTGTAAAATAGGCTCTTCTTTTGCTATATCTTCAGCTTCCTCCTTATTCTCTTCCAAAAATTTTTTGACCACTAGAAGATTCTCCTTGCTTGCTGTGGCTTCTTCTCTAGAGCTTCATTGATAGAAGGTCTCTTCTTCTTTTTTGGGATTATTATCACCACCAATTCTCTTATTTCCATGAATTCTCTTGAACTTGCAAACTTGGCATTGCTTCTTGATGGTTCTTGATCATGGAAAGTCCTTTAAGTTGGGCCAGGAAATAGTCCTTTGACATAAATCATGTGCCAAATTGCCTCCTCTCATCTTCACTAAGCGAATTCAAAACCATATAGAAGTGAATTACAAACAAAGCAAGATAGTTAGTTCTTTCATCCTCCTCAAGTTCATTGATTATGGACCAAGCTTGGTAAAAAAACATGTATTCACAATTGATAGGTTGTCCTCTAAGTAACTAATAGTAGAATAGTTTGTGGCTGATTTTCAAATAAATGGTTTTCTTTGAACAAAATAGCTTCAAAATAAATTAAATGAGGTATTTGCAAGTGAGATCCTTGTCCATTTAAAAATTCAAACCATTATTCTTTGACCTCTTCTTTGCAAAAGAATTCTTGTAGTAAAATTTCTCCTATCTTCATATATTTTTAATCCAAATTTTATTGCTCTTGGAGGACCTAAATCTTCTCCTAGCACCATTCTCCAGCTCTCCTCTATCAAACTATAAGGATTGTCTGAAAGATCCCTAGTTTCTCTCTCATCTCTCCTTTGCATTTCTTGAATGATTGCATTTTCAACTCCCAATTCTAGAGTAGAAACATCAAATACTTGCCCTAGAGTAGATCACTTCAAGCTCTTATTGCCCATTTATCAATTCTTAGGAATCAAAGGATCACCTTAAGAATCTTCCTCCTCATTTCCTTTGCTCTTTGCTATCAAGAGCACTATGGCTACAAAGAAATTGACAATTACAAAGAGAAGAACTGCTTCAAAAGGTCTTTGGAAAAGTTATTGCCAAAACATATTGGAAAATGTGTTCATTGTTCAACTATCATATGGTTTATATCCAAATACTATTTGGTAGTGTCACTTAGTAGGGGAGTCATCATTATCAATAACAGAGAACTTTCCAATTAGAACCATAAAGTATTGCTGGCAGTTCCTTATCCTACTAGTAGCGTCATTCAAATTGGCATGCAATCTTTGGCTCCAATGAACTTCATCTCCAAAGATTCTTCATACTTGGGATTTTTTTACCCAACTCCTCTTTAGACTTGATCTTTTCATACCCATTCCTTTGCACAAGACCAATCCTTGAAGATATCTTCTTAGATTTAAAATAGGTAAATAGATAAACTTCAACAAATATTCATAAAAGAGATTTCTTTCCCTAAATATGACACTCACTTGCTTTTCTTCCATCAAAAGAAGTAAATGAAACAAAATTGCAACTTTATCAAGAAGGTGTGCACTACATACCCTCCCTCTCAAATGTGAGCATTCTTGCAAACATAAATTTTGCTCTTCTTCTTTGGACTTAAGCATAGTATCTTTGTACTCTCCACCCATTCACTTGGGTAGCGAATAAAATTCCTTTCAAATCTACTAATGGCATAGATCCGTTGTTATAGATCTGCACTATATGGTTCTATCAACCTTAAATGTAACTTCCTTAAGACAACCTTATGATGACTACCATACAACAAGACTAAATCTCCTTAGATCATTGCCACATGTTTGATTTTCTTGTTGTACTACTTCTTGCTTTGCATCTGATACTTCTTTGTATGTATGATCCATTTTAATTCTCCTCAAGGTACATCAATTGTTGTATCAAAAGAAGTTGACTCTCTTCTTGTGATAAGCATTCTTTGGAAAAAATCCTTTAAGTAGGTTTTTTGAATTACACATGCAAAATTGGATGAATTTTACATGTCAAGAAATAAGGTATCTACTTTAGTACTCTTCTCATCTATACGGTAGACCCACAAAGCAACTTACAGTTTAGTATCCCAATCATATACATAATTCACTATCACAATATTTAGATTTTACAAAGAAGTTCATTCAGTTTCTCAATCAAGCTATTTGCCTTTGAGTTGTATGGAGTGGTCTTCCAATTCTTGATCTGGGAGTACTTGGTGAGTGTTTCTACTAGAGTTTTCAAGAAATGTACTCCCTTATAACTGACCAACTCTATGGGATATCCATAACAAGAAACATTGAAAATGTATAATTTCAGCTACCATTTTTGCATCATCTCCAAAGTAGCCTCTACTTCAACCATCTCTATAACATAATCAATGCAAACTAGTATGTTCCTCTTTTGAGTTGTCTTCATGGTAGGTTGGTCTTAAAAAATCTATTCCCTAGTTCTCAAATGGAGCTAAAGGCAAGATAGGTCTTAATGGTCATTGAGTTGTAGGAGTGGATCTTCCAACCCATTGGCAAGAATCTCAGTTTTTAATGCACTTGTATACATCCTTGTACATGGCTGGCCACCAATAGCCTATCACTAAAATATTCTTCAATGTATTCTTTTGGGTGCAATGTCCTCTTGAAGCGTTTACATACCAAGATTGTATCACTCTTCTTACTTCATATGATTCTAAACAATGTTGAAGTACCTCATCCCTTCCCATGTTGAAAAGGTGTTGCACTTCAGTTTGTATGGTCCCATCTTATGCAAGAACACCGCTCTTTGCACAAGATCTAATCTCTTAGGACATCACAAAGTTTAAAGATACTTGTACTCTACTAAATAATGCATTTCCCTTTGACTCAAAGATGTGAAAAAATTCTTTGTCAAGCAAATTTTCATTTACGTCTTTTGCTTGGTTCTTGGTCCTCAACCAAGACAAAAAATCCACATTTTTTTGATGAGCTGCTTTCTTGACTTGCATTGTACAAATGAATTTTCTAAAAAAGAGAGATCTACCTTGAGATTCTTCATGAGAAATTTGCCTTCTTCACCAAGTATTGTAATGGATATTGTCTAGATGGAAGATAAATTTTTAGCCTAATAGGTAGTGATAGAACTTCTCACAAGCATACACCATTCTTAAGTCTTCTCTTTATATAATAGAATATTTTCCTTTAGTACTAGATAACTGCCATTTGGTATAATATACAAAGTAGTCTTTTTTGTTGTCATTTTTTGGCTTACACTACTCCTATTGCTATTGAAGAAGTATCTACATACACATGAAATGCACACTCCAAGTCAATTGCTATCATCACTAGAGCTTCTACCAACATAGTCTTCAAAGTGATGAAGAGCCTTTGCTTGCTTCTTTGTCCATGCATATTCTTTGGACTTCTTTAGCAATGTTGTAAGGGGTGTTGCTTAAATTGCATAGTTAGCAATGAATCTTTGGTATTACCCTACATGGCCTAGGAAGGCATAAAGTTCTCTCAATTTCTTTGAAGCTTCAAGGGCTAGATGATCTTGGCTTTCTTTACATCCACTTGAATGCCTCTCCTTGATAATCAATCTCAAATAAGATCCCTTCTTTCATTACAAAGAAATACTTCTTTAGACGACAGAAAAGTCTTGTAGCTTGACAATGCTCAAAATTTTGAAAATAAAAGTGATATGATCCTCTCTTTAGCCAAAAATACAAAATTCATCTATGAAACTTCTACAAAATTTTGGAGGAGTTTTTAAAAATCAATGTCATCATTTTCTACAAGGATACAAGTGCAGTACGTAAACCAAAAGGCATTTTCTTATAAGCATATATACCCCAATTGTGGTATCCACATTTTTTTGTGTTTTAAAAGAGAAATGCATGGGAAAAGCCAAAGGAGGGCTAAACAGGGAAGAAAGCAAAAGATCATGTGTGTAAGTTCAATCTGAAGTTGACCTTGGGTTGAAGTCAAAAGGACTCGGATCGGACAGAAGGGGGTACAAAGATGGTGATAGTGGACATCATATCAGGGGCATCCCTTGATCCAAAGAACCTATAACAACCTTCCTTGGGGTCCACCAATCAAGAAAGGGCACAAGAAGAAAGTGATTACCTTGGGACCAAGATGTTCTTGAAAGTGACAAGAAACAAACTCATAAAATCGGTGAGTAATATGGAGAAGCGACTGAAGAATTACCGATCAGCAAAGGACTATAAAATAGAATTTCATAGAGGAAATAATGTAATGTTTGGACGCTATCCTATCCCTATTGAGAAGGAATGCAAACTACAAGCATACGAGAAGAGTGAGTTAGAGTCTTGGGTTCGATATTTCACAAATAGAGAGTGAGGAAGCACGCAATGGCCCCAAAAGTGAATAAGCAATGCATCAATCAGATGTAGTGGTGAGGATTGAAGTCTTATTGAGGCTTTGTATTACATTTCTGGCCTTGGACTAGAATTTGAGCTTTCTAGGGTTCATGGCAGAAATTGCCACTAGTGATTGCAAGGATGGTCCTAAGCATGAAGATAAGAGAGGAAATCCAGCTCAATGAACTGAATTGGATTGGAGATTAGTCCTGGGGAGATAAGCAAGAGAGGTCAGAGGTGCCAACTTCTATCAAAAGTGTGATGCATTGGAAGAAACTGCCAAGGTGAGGAATTTGTTCAATAGACCTCGCACCAAGAATGGGTAGAAGGTGGATAGTTATAAAAATCCAATGCAAACAGGGATCATGAGCATAATGATGACTTTGTTCAAGCTAGAGAAAACCACCTATGTCATGATGCAACAAGCAGTATACTTCCATCAAATGGTTGCATGAGAAGTGGTGGATTGGGCAAAATGTCTGCACCAACACCTGGGGCAGATGATCACTGGTTGGAGAATGCATATACAGCCCCACTATATACCCTTCACAGCTCATTTCTACTTTGGGCTGAATCTGCTAAGCTCGGAGGAGAGAAGTAGAATGCAATCCCACTTTCACCCGGATTTATGCAAGGAAGTAGATGCTGGTGAACAATACTACATTAAGTGGGTTCATGAAGATGATGATTACAACATGAGGAGTGGAAGGTAGTAACAGTAGCAGTGGATATACCCATGCCTTGGAAGCAGAGTAGACCCAAAAGGATGAATTATGTTGGCATAGCTGTAGAAGCTACAAAAACCTAACCCAAAGCCTGCATTGGTGGAAGTGAAAGAATTGACTTTGGAGGAGGAATCAGAAGGAGAAACCAAGTCAAAGGGAGAAGCCTTGGGAGAAGAAGAAGAGTTCAGCCTACAGAGCAAAGAGTCAAGTAGTGGTAGCAAAGGAGAAATTGAAGTTCAGCAATCCAGAGAAAGGATTGAGGTAGAGAATCCAAGTCTGGAGTTGACAACAATTGAGCATGAGTATAAGAAAGAGGAAGAGGGAGCATTAGTATTTCCAAAAGTTTCTAGAAGGAAGATAAGTACTCAAGTTGTTGTTGGACCAAGCCAAGCAAAGCTACTATGGAGGAAGAAAGTTCAGATGGAGAAATATTGAAGATACAAAGATTGCTTTTGGGGTAAGGCCCCTGTAGAAGAACTACCAACCAAAGGTGAAGATGTCAAAGACAACAAAGGAAATTGTGATGGAGTGAAGTATCTATCAAAGGTCATGTATCCTCTATTGTTTCTGTAGTAGAAGAAAGTGGAGATGACAAGTTCTCATCTAGAAGTGAAGGATGAGTTAGCAGTCATGACAAAATGGAGTGAGGAGACCTTGGTGTTGTGCGGCAAGTTAACTTAGGTAGAGACAAAATTCAAAGAACTCCAGATGGAGGTACTTGTTTGGGATAAAATCTTGGAAGCCATGAAAGAAGATTTGGTGAAATGCAGGGAGGAATTGAAGGAGAAGTTGGCATTGGTTGAGGTAATGAAAAGAGAAATTGCTAACACACGAGTGGAGGTGATACATTCAAAGGCAAATGCAGCAGTAATGGAGCAAGAGTTGGAGAGTATGAAGAAGAGCATGACCAAGAAAAACCAATCCTGGCATTGGGAGTTAACAGAGAGTAGTCGGGAGGAAGAACAATTGCAAAGGATTGCTAAGAGGAGCTAAGGATCAACTTGTCTTGAATAGACAAAAGAAAGAAGCATTGATGGTTAAGTTCAAGGATGAGTTGATGATGTATCAAAATGAGCTAAAGGAGGATAAAAGTAAGGAGAAGATATTTTTGAGGGTGGAGTCGGATGCAATAGGAGCAATATTAAAAGAATTGAAAGCAATGCTCAATACTGAAGCCAAAATAAAGTTGGAAGAGTTGAAATTGTTGGTGTAGGAGACAAGGAAGAGTAAGGCAAGGGGTACGAGTTGAACAATCTTCTGATCCATCTAAGAGATCATGTAGATAGAAAGATGATTGAGGTAGAAGATAGTGTGTGTCTCAAATTGGATCTTGTTAGATCAGACTTGGATAAACTTTGTAGTGATATGAAGTTGAGTACAAAGTATGAAAAAGTAAAAGTAGGAGTGCAAGTGTCTTTGGGTGAGTTACATGAGACATTAGAGAAGAGTGGGTCAAAAGATAAATATGTATATAGATTAGATATGAGTGCAATTGTAGTTCATAATGAAGAGATTATAGGAAAAGTGTGACAACCCGGCAAATATCACTTTTGCGGTAATTGGTTAAGTAAAGTTTGTTCCCGCAGAGATACAAGTCAGAATTGGTCAAATACAAAGCAAAGTAACAATTTTAGTTCTTCTTGGTTGTGTCTTTAATCTCTCATGTAGAAACCACACCCAAAAGAGAGTAACAAGCACTGACTCGCAGTCTTGTCACAAATTCACACTCCATAATCACAACTCCATCAAATCTTTCCAAACAATCTTGATTGTGATGATTTAGGCTCTCCCAAAAATGGCACTTCACTGCAAAACGACTTTGCCTCAGAATTGTGTTCCACCCCTCCACGTAAGGCACAACTTCCTCAATCAAAATTGCTTCACATCAACCTTGCACTGCACTCACAAATGCAGAATACTACCAACACTACAATTCCTCTCAGATCTATCAAGGCATTGCTCCAATTGCACTGCACTCAGGATTGAACACACAGAATAAAGATCAAGGCTACGGAATCCAACATCCAACAAGCACACTGAATTACACTTTGAATTTCTCCAAACACTCACAAACAAAATTGCAAAGTTGATACTCGGAATAAAGCTCAAGCAACGAGCACTGCTTCACAACACTTTGCTTTATCTATTCTCATAAATTATGAGCACTGAACAACATTTGACTACAAATGCCACTCTTAAGTAGTGAACAACTCGACAGTTCTAACAACTATACCGTTCTACAACAACTATTTTAACCTGTAGATCCGAAATGACAATGCACCTCTTCATATTTGCCTCTTCAAATCTCAAATCTGTTACTAGTCCGATCCGATGTCTACTTCGTCATTGGCTTTCAAACTCAAACCCAAAGTAATTTTACTTCCTAATATTCTTTCCTCGGGTTTCATATCTTCTACTTCTTTTACCAGATCCAGCAATTCTCTTTCCTGATCTGAAATTGCACTAGTGGGTAATCTAACTCTTCATCTCTCAACCCACTCTTCTCTTATGTCTCCACCGGTCATTCCGAAGACATTTGTACTCCTATGTTATCTACTTCGGGTTTTGCTCTAACATCTTTTTGAAGTTTTTCTATCTCGATTTTCACTAAGTCTAATCTAATAGAAATGTTATCTTCTACCTCTAAGATCTTTCTGTCTACACGAGTTCTGAGACTAATTAACAAGGCATTCATATATGTATCCTTTGCTTGTCTTCGCCTCGTCTCTTGCACCAACAACTTCAATTCGTGCAGCCTCGTCTCTTCAATCCAAATGCTGGCCTCTGTACTTAACATTGCGTTCATCCGGAGGACTATCTCCTTCAAAGGCTCCAATCTTGTCTTCCTTTCACATTCCCGATCCGCAAGCCAGTCCTCCCTATACATTGCCTACTCCGCCTTGAACTCGGCTTTCACCAACTCCTTCTCCTTCTCCTTCTGTACAACTCTCTCTTCCTGATTACAAAGTAACTCTCGTAATCTTTCTTCTTCTCTATATTGTGCTGCCAACTCTTGCTGCCAAAGTTGCTTCTTCTCCTTGACACTCTCCATCACCCTATCGAGCTCTTGATCCTTTGCAGCTACTCTCACCATAACATGGATAACCTCTACTCTTGAATCAACAAACTGTTGCTTCAAGATCTCGCACTCAACTACTTGTCTCTCCCTTGCTATGTCACTCTTCTTCACAAGATCCTCTTGATAATTCACTTCTCTCTTCAGGTCTTCAATTACCTGACTTCTCACTACTGCCTCCGCTCGCAGTACTTCTCTTTCCTCCTCACCTCGGGTTATACTCTTCTTCAACTCCGAGTTTTCTTCTTCCAGTCTTGCTAATACCTGCAACACAGTCTTCACCTCTAGACAAGTCGATTGCATCTCCTTCTTCCTGTACTCTAGCTTTACTAACAATGGGCACACAACTTCTCAAAAGTACTCCACTCCATCACTGGCAACTACTTCAACCTGTGGAGTGATCTCCTTCTTTACCTCTTCTTCACCCGATACTTGCCTTCTTCTCTGCAGTCATTGTATCGAAATAGACGCCTCGCTTCCCGAGCTTTTAGGTGCTTCTTCCTTCATCGTACTTGGACTTGCTTCGTACTTTGCCTTACGTCTCGAACAAACTCCTCTCTGTACTGCAATCTTCTTCTCTTTGGGCTCAATTACTTTGTCTTCCAACTGTGTGTTGCCCTCAGCTTTGATTTCTGCCTGCACTCCTTCTTCTTCTTTTGCAGCCGCCAACGCCAATGTCATTTCTCCTCCTTCATTGCTGTTGCTACTTGTATCTCCACTTTGAAGCGTTAGCTTAGGCTCCTCCTTGTGTTCCAAGTCTTAAGTCTTAAGCTCGGCGTCACCTTCCGAGTCTTCATCCTCCGACTCGATCACCATCATACCTTGCCTTGGGTTGCCTCTCCTGGTCTTCCAAGGTTTCTTTGTGTCTTTGGCTTTGCCATGCCGACTTCTCTTCTTCGTATTTGGGGTACTCACCTTGATCTCCACGTTCTTCCCTATCTTTGTGTAGTAGTCATTGGTGCTCCTGATTTGCAAAATGTACTGCTGCTCCTTGACATCGACCTCCTTTCTCAAATCAGAATGGAAGTACAACACCATCCAAGTTTGCTCTACCAAGTTCAGCAAATTTAGCCCGAGGTAGAAATGCACTACAAACGGGACAATGTAGTGTGGAGGCAATTTATCCTGCAGATTCCACACCATTTGCCTTGTTCTCCCATGGAAACACCTCGCCCAATTAATCGGTTCTCCTGCAAATAACTTGTGAAAGAACACCGCTTGGTGTTTCATCACATATGTGGTTCTCTCCGGCTTCAAGATGGCCATTAGTGCACTCACAATTCCTCTCTTCATAGGGTCTTTGTAGCTCTCAACTTTGTATCCATTCTTCGTCCGCTTTGACGAGAATGCATCTCTCACCTCTTGAGCTATCTCTCCCTTCCCCAAGAACGTGGCTCCATGCTCCGAGCCTGCTTCCTTCCCGAGTACGAGTCTCCAATCCGACTCTGTCCAGCGAGCCGGATTTCCTCTCTTCCCTTCCTCCTCGGGTCCATCGAGACACTTGCTCTTGATGATTTTTGTCATGAAACCTGGAAAGCTCACATTCCAGTTCCATGCTAAGAAAGTGATCCGAAGCCGGCTTAAGACTTCAATCCTAGCAATCACATCTAACCTCCAAATTGCATGATTTCTCAGTACAAATTTGGAGTTCTTCTTTCCTCCTCCTATCTCTCTTGCCTTCTCACTATCTCTTGATTTCACTCTTGCGACTTCTCCCTTACACACTAACGCGATTCCAACTCTATTTCCCTTCCCATGATCACGTGCAAGACGACTTCTCAACGGCGAAGGAAAATTACTCGACATTTTTTTGTTGCGAGTTTGATTTTTATAGAGTTTGCTTTCTTTGTCTTTCTTCACTTTGAGTTTCTACCAAGAAATCACACCTCCTGCATGCACTTGTCACTATCAATCAACCTTTGCTCGTATGGGCTGGCGGTTTTTGAACGGTCCTTTCTTGAATTTCTTGCCCCGATGAAAGGTTGTTAGACTGTCTTCACCTTGGGTTGAGCTCCTTCTCTGACTCTTTTCTTTGCCTTCTTTGGCCATATAGGCGCAATCCAAGACTTCTTTATACACTTCTTCTTCTTTATTTTGAAAAAAAACAAAAAATGTGGGCACCACAAAAAGAGGATTTAGGAGTAGAATTAGAGAGACCCAAAGAAGGAGGAATTTGTGAAAGATGTCACATCATTTGTAATGTCTCATCTAGATTGCTCGTACACTAGAGTTCTAGTGATAGTAAATAGAGTTATTTTAGCAGTTTCTGAGAGACTACTTTCCAACGGTCAGATTTTGTGTTTGGGGTACCAACTTCACGGTAGGGCCCACCATCACTTTGCACCATTTGCACCGTCCAATGTGCCATCAACTAGACTGTTAGGGTTCAGACCTAGCTCAAGTCCAAGGGGTATACTTTCGAAGTGCAGCTCGAGAGAGCTCACTTCTCTGATGTTGAGCCTTCGAGTTCCTAGCTATGGTGGACAAAGGCCGGCGAGCATCACCTGGATTCTCTATGCTTGAGTGGGTGTGGCTTGACTGTAATTAGTGCCTAATTGTTGGCAGTTTATAGAGTGACAGATCAAGTATTGATCTGAGTTGAGAGTGGTAAACAATCTAATAACATAAGAGAAGTCAAGTTAGGGAGAAATCAAGTGTAAGAACTTTGAGTGTTGGCGGTATCTCCAAGCTCGATGGATCATTGGTAGCTCGATTCAAGTTCAGCTTTTCCCTAGTGTGCAGAAGCTCATTCAATTGATGAAGATTTGGCAATAAGGCAGACGGTGTGTGAAAGTGCTGGCCAATTTTTGAGCAAAGAAGGACCAAATTTTGAGTAGTGGTTGTGATTTTGAGCTCACGAAATGAAGGCATGACCAATTTGCTACGAGTTGGGCTCAGAAAGTCAAATTGAAGGTAGAGTTGGGAAGCTATTCTCATGAATTTGTGATATGGAAAAACCCGTGTTGTCAATTTGGCTCGAGTGGAAAGTTAGCGGGGGATTTGGCAGACAACCAAATTTAGGGTTTATGTCAGATTTTACGTCAGATTTAGAATTTATGTCAGATTTTGGCCAGATTTAGAGGACTTTTGCAAGTTTGGAGAAGTTTGCCAATTTTGGAGGAGGTTTGAAGTGGCAAGAAGAAAGGCCTCATTTGGGGGTTAAGAGGCTTCGAGGCATAGGGCTGTGGGCTATGAGAGGCTACGAAGGCCTAGAAGGGCTAGCTAGTTTAGAGTAGATCTTGGTCATTGGTTGGCAAAATCTGCCTTTCTTGTTAGATTGTGCGCAACAAGGTTTGACCCCTAGATCTCTTGTTCCTAGATTGGTGCCTAGCCAATTGGTCCACCCTCACTTGTTGTCCTAATGACTCTGCCACTATTATCTATACACATGTAGCTTTGGCTAGGAGAGGCAATTTGATCCCATTCTTGGTGATCCTGGTAGCTTAGGACTTAGATACAAACTTCTCTTATGTCAAATGCCAAATGACAGAGTCAGTCTCGTGTTGTGTTATGAGATGGAGGGTTTTTTGTTTAGATTTCTTGCGATTGCACCCCCTCTATTCTTTGCTTCCTGTTTATGCACCACATTTGTGTGAGGTGCCCTGGCTTTTGAGCATTGGTGCTCTGGTGTGCTCTCGGTGGTGAGGCTGGAGTGATGACTAGTCAGACTACCTTTGTTTCTCTCCGATGAGGCAGGAAGTGATGACCTGCAAACCGTGAGAGTGCGTGTTATGATGGCAGGGTACAGGTTGCCCTTTCCCCTAGTGTAGTTATCTCGGTTAGAGTTACATTAGTGGGTGGTGCCTAGTTAGTATTGGCACATGGTGGTGTTGGCACTTGGTGGGGTACTTGTGGTTACGACTTGCAGTTGCAATTGGTGGTTCATGTTTGCTGTTGCGGTTACTTTGTCACAATGGAGTTCTTTGGAGATTTTAGAGGAGTTAGCCGTATAGTATGCAGTGGGTTTACTCAGAGTGGTGCTTGGTATCAGCCTGTATCTTAGGTCCGAGTGAGGGAGGAGATTGATTGTGAGTTGGAGTTTGACATAGGAGCTGATTTAGTTGAGAGTGCACTTGGTGTGTCTGCACCGTTGTTGTGGGACATGGACAAGATTTATGGGGCCTCCAAAGGCCCTAGGAATTACTCTGGTACAATAGGTACCATTGAGTTAGATGACTTCATCCAAGAGTTTGATAGTTGGTGTGATTTGCAGCAGATGCAGAACCCGACTTTGTTCACACCTTTCATGGCATGGAAGAGGTTGTTTCATCATCTAGAAGGTCCGCCAATGGATGACTTCCATGAGTTCAAGAGAGCTCATTTGGAAGAGATTGAGTTATGGAGACAGTATTGGTCTCCACACTATGTCTCCATCACTTTAGGCTCAATGGCCAAGAGTAGATCGGCTGTACCTACGAGTTCTAGCTTGAGTAGTGTTGGTGGAGCTAGTGGAGGTGCACTAGCTGGAGATAGTACTACTATGAGTGGAGGTACTACTACAGGAGGTGGTGTGGTACCAAGGTTTAACCCCATGGTAGAGGTTTCTTGTGTTTGCAGCAGAACTACTAGGGTGTACGGATTGACAAGCTGAGGAGCTTGTAGGAGTTCCAGTGTAAGGCTGGAGAGAGCCTACATGAGGCATACACTTGCATGAGGCAGCTGATCAATTTCACTCAAGGAGTTACTGAGGCCCAGGCAGTCTAGTTTTGGTATGGGATACTGGACAGGGAGTTACAACATAGAGTTCGTGATGCTACGTTGTTAAAGGCTACTTTGCCTACTTTGGTAGTGGTTTTTGGTTTGGGTGAGCGTATTAAGCTCAACATGGTGGAGGAGAGAGTGGTGACATCTGGATTAGGTAGGGAGACCTCATCTACAGCTATGACTTCTTCTAGAGTGCAGCAGAGTGCACCACTCCCAATTGGTTTTTGAGGATAGGGTGGACAGCCCAGATCCTATGGAGCAAGTGGAGTGCCTAGTGGAGTTAGACCATTACCTTCATTTGCAGGTCAATAGCAGCCAGTGAGTAGTAGTGTTGCTTGTTGGACTTGTGGTGGACCTCACCATAAGAGAGAGTGTACTCAAGGCAGCGGACTTGATACCTCTGGTGCATCACAGCCAACATAGAGGCAATGTGAGCATTGCCACAGATTTGGTCACACTAGTGACTGGTGTTTTGACCTACACCCGGAGTTACGGAGTGGTAGGGCTGCTATGGCAAGTAGTAGAGGAGCTCAAGTTCATGGAGGACAAGGTGGTAGAGGTAGTGGTAGCGGATCTACACCTAGTAGGAATGCAGTACTTGCCCTTACTTTTGACATAGCTATGGCTACTCGGATTGAGCAGTTGGAGCAAAGATTGGCTAGTATGGCTATTGCTCAGAGGAGATCAGATTCGAGTGCTGAGGCTTCCACCTCATATGATGGTGATAGAAATGCTTTGGACTTCATGTGTGGAGCAATACAGGTGGATGTGTCTGCAATAGTGACTAGGAGTGCAATACATGCTCCAAAGCCTAGAGGAGCATTAGTGGAGTTGGACCCACAGAGAGGAGAGGTTGGGAGATAGGTCAGACTTCTCCAGTCTTTCATACTATCTGAGGCATTGCAGATGATATCCATGGTTCCTAGACGTCCTAGTGCAGGTGTGGTGGATGGTGATGGAGTACATGATGGACTACCTGCTAGTCAGCCACCTACTACTACACCAACTGAGTCTAGCATGATGTTGGGGGCGGCTCAGCTGATAATGCGGCATCCTTTGTTTTTGCCCAGTGATATGTTTACATTGGGAGTTGATCCAACCCCAATATTCCGGTTGGCTGCCATGTTGTGTGAGAGTAGGGATGATGTGGTTCCTACTACTAGGGTACATGTGGTTGGTAGTGGAGATGACTTGGTTGAGGAGCATGGGATCTGTGACAACCCAACAATATCACTTTTGCGGTAATCAGGTAAGTAAAGTTTGTTCTTGTAGAGATACGAGTCAAAAATGTCCAAATACAAAGTCAAATAGTAACAATGTAGTTCTTCTTGAGTTCTTCTTTAATCTCTCAGGTAGAAACCACACCCAGAAGAGAGTAACAAGCATTGATTCGCAATCTTGTCACAAGTTCACACTTCTTAATCACAACACCTTCAATTCTTTCCAAACAATCTTGACTGTGATGGTTCAAGCTCTCCCAAAAATGGCACTTCAATGCAAAACGACTTTGCCTCAGAATTGTGTTCTACCCCTCCACTAAAGGCACAACTTCCTCGATCAAAATTGCTTCATATCAACTTCACGCTGCACTCACTAATGCAGAATACTACCAACACCACAATTCCTCTCAAATCTATCAAGGCATTGCTCCAATTGCACTTCACTCAGGATCAAACACATAGAATGAAGATCAAGGTTGCGGAATCCAACATCCAACAAACACACTGACGTGCACTTCAAATTTCTCCACACACTCACAAACACAAACACAAAGTTGATACTCGGAATCAAGCTCAAGCAACAAACACTACTTCACAGCACTTTGCTTTATCTATTCTTAGAAATAATGAGCACTGAACAACATAATATTGCGAATGCCACTCTTAAATAGTGAAGCAAATGACAATTATCTTCCTAATGTACCTCTTCCTAACAACTCTACAAACATGCAGATCCAAAATGACAATGCACCTCTTCATATCAACCTCTTCAAATCTCAAGTCTGTTACTACTCCGATCCAATGTCTACTTCCTCCTGGGCTTCCAAACCCGATCCTAAAGTAACTTCACTCAATACTACTATGTCTTCGTGTTTCACAACTCTTATTTCCTCTACCAAATCCAACAATTCTCTTTTTTGATCTGAAATTTCACTAGTAGGTAATCTATCTAACTCCTTATCCCCCGACCCACTCTTCTCTAATGTCTCCAATGGTAACTCCAAAGACATCTACACTCCTACTTCATCTATCTTCGGGTCTACGCCTTCAATCTGTAACCCACTTTCCTCTAATCACTCATGTTACTGACCCGGAGACACTTACAGTCTGATCTTGCACTTCGGGTTTATTCACAACTGCTATTTCTCTTCTAATTCTATCCTATCTTCATCAGAATTGAAATTGAAGTCATGGGTATCCTAAATATCTTCTTTCCTTACTCTAACTTAGTCTAATGCCTTTGGCAAGATTCCCAAAGTCACTTTCACTGCACTCCGAGGTCCGACTATCTTGGATTTAGTCATCTTTGTCTTGAGGCAAAGTCTTTAGACTTGAAGTCATGTAAACTCAAAGTCCAAAGTCCAAAGTCACATTGACCTGAAGACACCAAACTAATCTATACATCTACTCTCAAACTTTCAAATGCTTGTAACGTTTGGTATAGACCTTCAAACTCTTTGATTTTGGTAACAATGGAAAGCTTTGAACAAGATGCTTCCAATGAGATATATCAAGTATGATTTGGACTTGTCGTTACTAAGATATAGCCCACGCAAGAATCCTGACCTGCAACTTCCCTTCCTCCTTTGGGTCTACCCTCCTTTGACGTCTGATCTGAGTTTTTTCCTCCTCTGACTCAAAGAAAGCTTCTTTGGGTCTGATCCAATCCGAGTACATCTTCCTCTCACACAAAGTTGACTTCTTTGAGCTTGATCAAAACACAGGTTTCCCCTCATTTCTTTTTCACTTGGTTTCAATTTGGTTTCAACAAGGCACTTCTTCTTCTAAACTCATCCAAAATGAAAAATGTGGGTACCACAGGATCCGTTCAATAACCAATGGTTTGTGGCAGGAAGCAACGGCTAGACTAGAGGAGTTGCCTACTAGACTAGCCTTTGAGAGAGCACGGTTCACACTTGGTGTTGTCGTATTGGATAATCAAAGGGGGATTTTCTGTTTGGTGGGACCTTCAGGGAAGGTCTATACACCACAGAGGGTCTTGTTAGACTCTGGTGCGTAGCCCCTTACATTGGAGAAGGCTGCAGTTGTCGGTCTGGAGTTACGGAAGACCAATGTGGAGAGGTGTCTATTTCAGATCTAGACATCTCTAGGTGGTGGTTCGACACAATACATCACACGTGGGGAGCTTGTTGTCCACGTTCAGCCTGGTCATCTGACTGATAGCTCGGTGGTGAGAGCTCGGGCTATTGCGACAATAGCTGAGTCAAACGATGTGCTAGTTTAGGGAGCAATATTACACTCCATGGGTTTCAGCATTGACTGTTGGGAGGAGACAACCTCTTATAGACCTGGTTGGCAGTCTGGTGTAGGACGGGTATGTCGCCTACAAGTACACTTCAGTAGTGGCAAGCTTGGCTCACTATAGTTCGGGACCATGGCAACATCAGTTTTAGCTTTCAGTGGTGCAGTTACTTGGCCTGGTGACTTGTTGGAGGAGAATGCCCATGCAGAGGATACTCCAGTACCAGAGGAGATCACTCAACTTTGGAGTACAAGTGGGATTGTTCCATCTACCTTGGATATTCCATTGTGGAGTTCAAAGGAGGCGTTGCAACAACATGCAAATCAGTTGGTGCAGCAGGCTTGGAGTGGAGCCTTCGTACCATTGGGAGATAAGTGTGAGGATGAGCCTCCAGAGGCAATCGCTTTGACACCTCTGGATACCACACTCATTGCTTGGTAGTATCCAGTAGAGGAGATATGTCTATTGGAGTTGTTTGGTGGGATTAGCACCGGACTAGTTGCGGTGTTATAGGCGGGTATACGAGTACAAAGATACTTGTATGTAGAGAGAGATGAGACTTGTAGGCGAGTCTCTCTACATCATATGGCACACTTGGCCTATCGATATCCAGAGTTATTACCAATGTCAGTAGTCAGAGGTTACCAGAAGGCCCTACCAAGAGACATTTCCTTACTGGGGGTGCATGACCTAAAGAGACATGGGCCTATTCACTTGGTGAATCCTGGATGGCCATGTCAGGGACATACATGTGCTGGTAGAGGATTGGGTCTTCAAGATCCTCGTTCTGGTGTGTTTTGGGAGATGTTATGGATACTACAACATCTCCAGGTTCATGAGTCTGTTTCTCCAGTTTACCTTTTGAAGAACGTTCCTCTGATGGTGATTCTTGTACCAGAGTGGTGGTGAGTACACATCAGGTCCATTCTTGGATGGGACCTATTGTATTGTTAGATGCAACCAGAGTGGGATCACAGGCTCATTGTCTTTGTCTTTGGTGGACAAACCTCTTACCCAAAGAGGTTCTACAACGCTTATGATGGGATTTAACAACTTGACCACATCCTTGTTGATGATATACTGGATATTGGGTGTCAGTCTTAGACAGTGGTAGTGGCTGATAGGTCACCTATGGCAGTGGTGAACCTAGTTGGACAGCCTAGAGCTGCATTTCCCACACTCATGAGTTTCCCAAGCTCTCATGCTTTTTGAGAGGGAGGACCTGGACTTGTTTGGGACTCACAGTTACAGTAGTTGGTGGAGCCAATGCTGATGAGAGAGCAAGCGATGTGTTTTTGCACCGGTATTACCACTGTTCCAATAGTGTTAGAGGCATCTAGGCGTTAGGTGTTAGGTCAAGCTATGGACCTAAACTGTTTGACCTGGATTGTGAGCCTTGGCTTGGCAGAGTAGCGTAGGATGCGCTTGATAGGCATCACCACTCAGACACTTGTGAGCCCTGAGCCTATCAAGATGATTTAGGCACATGTTGGGGGCGATAGACCGAGTAGACATGGTATTCTAAGGACATATCCAATAGCTTCTAGGGAGAGTGGTCTACTTGGAGTCCATCCAGGTGAGCGTTGGCTACTTGGATTACACCTTTGGTCCACATGGGATGCAGCTAGAGGACGTGTGGAGCTTGCAACCAGAGTGGAGGGAGTTTTTCACATAGAGGTTGGGACCTCTAGTGGGCAGGAGCATGACACTATTGCTCCCAAGGGCCCAATGTAGTAGCCAGTCAGTACATCTTCCATTCCTACTATAGTTATAGAGGATACATGGGAGCCAGATATTGGACCCAAGCTTACTAGAGAGGAAAGACGGAGGGTTTGGAGGTTCTTAAGGAGCCACACGAGCTGTTTTGCCTTTAGTATGAAGGATTTGGGTGCTCTGAAAGGACTTGGTTTACGGATTGAGCTAACTAGCAATACACTAGTTTTTTGACGTCCTTATCAATATAGTGAGATGGAGAGGACATTGATTTAGAAACAGAGTAGTGACCTTTTTGAGGCTAGTTTGGTAGAGATTTCACATGGAGAGTATGCATCAGCAACATTGATGCCAACCAAGAAGGATATGCATGGCAACTACACAGATAGGCGGATGTGTGGAGATAATCATCCTATCAACCGATAGACCAGGGCTGATCGGTATGCCATGCCTACACCAGAAGAGATTTTTGATGCAATTGGGCATGAAAAGGTCTTCAGTACTTTGGATCTTTGAGAGTGATATCATCAGTTGCCGATCAGAGAGGAAGATAAGTCCAAGACATCATTCTGGGCTATTGATCCTCACGGCAAGGATGTGTTATATCAATGGAGGTTCTTACCATTTGGGTTCAAGAACGCTCCTGCTGAGTTCTAGAGGTTCATGGATAGGATCTTAGCTGGATTGGATTTTGCTTGGTGCTATATTGATGACATTTTGGTCTATAGCACTACTGTGGAGGAGTATGAGAGACAGTTATTGGAGGTGTTTGAGAGGTTGAGATCCCATGGACTCAAATTACATCTTGGGAAGTGAAGGTTCTTCCATGAGCAGGTTGAGTATTTGGGTCACACTATCTATCTTGGAGGACTTGGTGTTTAGCAGACCAAGGTAGAGGCTATTGCACGTATTCCTTGGCCTACGGATGTGAGTAGAGTGCAAGCATTCCTTGGGTTGGCAAACTTCTATTGCCACTATGTTAGAGGATTTAGTGCCATTGCCAAGGCCTTGACAAAGCTGACCAAGCTTACACAAGAGCGGTGTTGGGGAGATGAGCAGGAGAGAGCTTTTGTAGAGCTCAAGGAGAGGTTGACATCTGCTCCTATTCTGAGGAAACCGATTAGAGGATGACCATTTGAGATTCATGCTGATTGGAGTATGTTGGGGCTTCAAGCGGTGCTCACCCAACATGATGATGAGGAGAAGGAGTTTGTGGTGGCCTATGCTAGTTGCTCCAACAATTCAGCGGAGGTAAATATAGTTCATATGAGGGAGAGTGCTTGGCAACAGTTTGGGCAGTAGCACATTTCCAATGTTACCTATTTGGTAACCCCTTCACTCTCATCACTGATCATTAGCCACTAAAGTGGTTGATGGAGTTTGACAAGCTTTCAGGGAAGCTTGTACAATGGGCTCTGATTTTACAAGAGTATGATTTCATGGTTGTTTATTGTGGTACCCACATTTTTTGTTTTTCTCTATTTATTGGTATTTAAGAAAAGAAGTAAGCACTAGAAAGCGAATTGTGAACGAGGAATGGACGGAAGTAACTTCGGAGACGACATCGGATCCAATGATGGAGGTACTCAGAAGAAGGGTACGATGGAAAAAGTCCAAAGAGCACCATCTTTGGGTCGGAAGGCGCAAAAGATACGAAGACCATTTAACAACCTTGGTACGTGGCAAGAAAGTACACTTCAAGAAACGGCAGAGGCAAAAGAAGCATGTCTTGACAGTGACCGGGATCAACACGCAAAAGAGAGAAGACCAAATTTGAAATCAATTGAAGAATGACTGCAATTCGGGGTAATATAAGATTGCAATTGCGCAGGGACAAGTTGAATATGCCAAGTAAATTTCCAATTCCTTTGAGTAGTCGTCCTGCAGTAATGCGTGTTTGGAAGCCAATTGAGAGTGAAATTTTCCAAAATCCTGAGGGAGATAGAGTGTCTGGTCCAGGAGAGGGCATCATCTTTCAATGTTGTAGAACAAGAGAGCAGATTTTGGCAAAGAAGGTGGCCAATGCGCTGGCAGTGCGGAGTTTTGCAATTTGTAGGTTAGATGTAGTAGCTAGAATTGAAGTCTTGACTAGACTTCAATTTGGGTCATAAGGCAAAGTAATTGGATATGCCCTGTCAGTATACAACCCAAAGGAAGGAGTCTTTGTATCGGGGGGAGCTCAACCCAAGGCAAAGAAGTGTATCAACCTTTCATCGGGGCGAGAAATTCAAGAAGGGACCGTTCAAAACCGGCGGCCCATACGCGTGAAGTACAATTGACAGTGACAGGCGCATACAAGAGGTGTGATTTCTTGGTAGAAACTCAAATTGAAGAGAGACAAAGAAAGCACAACTCTATTAAAATCGGGCTAACAATGAAGCAATGTCGAGCAATTTTCCTTTGCTGTTGAGAAGTCATCTTGTAAGTGATCATGGGAAGGGAAGTAGAGTTGAAGATGCGCTAGTGTGTAGAGGAGAGTTTGAGAGAGTGAAACCAAGAGACAATGAGAAAGCAGGAGAGATGGGAGGAGGAAAGAAGAACTCCAAATTTGCAGTGAGAAATCATGCAATTTGGAGGTTAGATGTGATCGCAAGGATCAAAGTCTTGAGCCGACTTTGGATCACCTTCTTGGCGTGGAACTGGAATGTCAATTTTCTAGGTTTCATGATGGAGATATAAGTGTCTTGATGGCCCCAAGGAAGAGAGGAAGAGAGGAAATCCAGCTTGCTGGACAGAGTTGGATTGGAGATTAGTGCTCGGGAGAGAGGCAGGTGCGGAGCAGGGTGCCACATTCTTGGGTAAGGGAGGAGTAGCAGAAGAGACTCAAGAAGTGAGGGATGCTTTCTCTTCAAAGAGAAAGAAGAATGGGTATAAGGTTGAGAGTAACAAGGATCCAGTAAAGAGAGGGATTGTGAGTGCTCTCATGGCGATCCTAAAGCCGGAGAGAACAACTTATGTGATGAAACACCAAGTGGTGTTTTTCCATAAGCTGTTTGCAAGAGAACCAATTAATTGGGTGAGGTGCTTCCATGGGAGGACAAGACAGATGGTGTGGAATTTGCGGGATAAGTCCCCCCCACACTACATCATGCCGTTTGTAGCACATTTTGACCTCGGGTTGAATTTGCTCAATTTGGCGGAGCAAAACCGTATGGTGTCTCACTTCCATCTTGACTTACGAAGGGAAGTCAATGTGGAGGAGCAACAGTACATTCTTCAAATCCGGAGCACGGATGAGTACTACGTGAAGATGGGTAAGAGCGTGGAGATAAAAGTGAGTACTCTGAAGTCAAAGAAGCGAAGTCGGCAAGGAGAAGCCAAAAACAAGACAAGACCTCGGAAAGTCAAGAGAAGAAACCTAAGGAAAGGCATAGTGGTGATCGCAACGTCAGACAAAGACTCAGAAGGCAAAGCTGAGTGCAAGTCCGAAGACTTGGAATGCAAGGAAGAACCGGAGCTCACGCTACAAAGTGGAGATACAAGTAGTGACAATGATGAAGGTGGAGAGATGACATTGGTACCAGCTGCTGTTGCTGAAGAAGAAGAAGAAATTCGGGTGGAGCTCAAAGAAGAAATTATTGAGAAGTTGGAGGATGAGATACCCGAGCCCGAGGAGAAGAAGTTTACAATCCAGAGGGGAGTTCATTCAAGATGCAAGGCAAAGTGTGAAGCGGGTCTGAGTAAGAGAAGAGAAGAAGCGAATGCTAGCTTGGGAAGTGAGGCATCGATTTTGATACAAAGACTGCACAGAAGAAGGCGAGTATTAGGTGAAGAAGAAGTAAGGAAGGAGATTGCTACGCAAGAGGAAGTAGTTGCAAGTGATGAAGTGGAGTACCTACGGGAGATTGTGTGTCCATTGTTGGTGAAGTCTGAGCACAAAAAGGAAGAGATGTAGTCGACTTGTCCGGAGGTGAAGACTGTGTTGCAGGTTTTGGCAAGACTGGGAAAAGAGAACTTGGAGTTGAAGAAGAGTATAACCCAAGGTGAGGAGGAAAGGGAAGTACTACGTGGGGAAGCAGTAGTACAAAATCAAGTGATTGAAGACTTGAAGAGAGAAGCAAGGTATCAAGAAGAACTTGTGAAGAAGAGTGACATAGCAAGGGAAAGACGAGTAGTAGAGTATGAGAACTTGAAGCAGTAGTTTGCTTGTGGTGCCCACATTTTTTGTTTTTTTCAAAATAAAGAAGAAGAAGTGTATAGAGAAGTTGGATTGCGCTTGAATGGCCAAAGAAGGCAAAGAAAAGAGTCTTTGGGATGAAACCCAAAGTAAAGTGACTTTGGGTTACAAGGCAAAGTACTCGGAAATGCCTTGTCAGCATACAACCCGAAGTAAGCAGTCTTCGTATCGGGGGAGCTCAACCCGAGGTAAAGTCTGTCTAACAACCTTTGTTGGGGCGAGAAATTCAAGAAGGGACTGTTCAAAAACCGGTGGCCCATACGCGTGAAGTATGATTGACAGTGACAGGTGCATGTAGGAGGTGTGATTTCTTGGTAGAAACTCAAAGTGAAGAGAGACAAAGAAAGTGCAACTCTATAAAAATTGAGCTTGCGACAAAGCAATGTTGAGCAATTTTCCTTTGCCGTTGAGAAGTCGTCCTGCAGATGATCGTGGGAAGGGAAATAGAGTTGGCGATGCGCTAGTGTGTAAGGGAGAAGTCGCAAGAGTGAAACCAAGAGACAGTGAGAAAGCAAGAGAGATTAGAGGAGGAAAAAAGGACTCCAGATTCGCAGTGAGGAATCATGCGATTTGGAGGTTAGATGTAATTGCAAGAATAGAAGTCTTGAGCCGACTTTGGATTACATTCTTGGCATGGAACTAGAATGTTAGTTTTCCAGGTTTCATGATTGAGAGCATTGAGAGCAAGTGTCTTGATGGACCCGAGGAAGAAGGGAAGAGAGGAAATCTGGCTCGTTGGACAGAGTCGGATTGGAAATTAGTACTCAGGAAGGAACAGGCACGGAGCAAGGTGCCACGTTCTTGGGGAAGGGAGAGATAGCCGAGGAAACCCAAGAAGTGAGGGATGCATTCTCGTCAAAGCGGACAAAAAATGGGTACAAAGTGGAGAGTTACAAAGATCCTATCAAGAGAGGAATTCTGAGTGCTCTGATGGCAATCCTAAAGCCGGAGAGAACAACCTATGTGATGAAACACCAAGCGGTGTTCTTTCACAAATTGTTTGCAGGAGAACCAATTAATTCGGCGAGGTGTTCCCATGGGAGAACACCACAAATGGTGTGGAATCTGCGGGTAAATCGCCTCCACATTACAGCGTGCCATTTGCAGCTCATTTCTACCTCGGGTTGAATTTGTTGAACTTGTCGGAGCGCAATAGGATGGTGTTGCATTTCCATCCTGATTTGTGAAAGGAAGTCAACATAGAGGAGCAGCAGTACATCCTACAAATCAGAAGCATCGACGAGTACTACAAGAAGATGGGGAAGAATGTGGAGATAGAAGTGAGTACTCCAAAATTGAAGAAGCAAAGTCGGCAGGCCAAAGCCAAAGATAAGACGAAACCCCAAAAGACAAGAAGAGGAAACCGGAGGTGAGGCATGGTAGTGATCGAGTCGGAAGATGAAGACATAGAAGGTGAAGCCGAGCGCAAGACCAAAGACTCGGAACACGAGGAGGAGCCTGAGCTTACACTACAGAGTGGAGATACGAGTAGCGACAGTGATGAAGGAAGAGAAATGACATTGGGGCCAGCTGCTGCAGAGGAGGAAGCAGAAGTGCAGGCAGAGACCAAGGCCAAGGACAACACGAAGTTGGAAGATGAGGTACCCAAGGTCAAAGAGAAGAAGATTGCAGTTCGGAGGGGAGTCTGCTCACGAAAAAAGGAAAAGTGTGATGCAGGTCCGAGTAACGTGAAAGAAGAAATAAACAAAAGCTCGGGAAGCAAGGCGTCCGTTCCGATACGAAGACTATAGAGAAGAAAGCAAGTATCGGATGAACACAAAGTACAAAGGGAAGTTTCTATGCAAGAGGAGGTAGTAGCAAGCAATGGAGTCAAGTATCTGCGAGAGGTGGTGTGTCCTCTGTTGGTGAAGTTAGAACACAAGAAGAAGGAGATGCAATCAAAGTGTCCGGAGGTGAAGATTGTGTTGTAGGTCTTAGCGCAGTTAGAAGAAGAGAACTTAGAGTTGAAGAAAATCATAACCCAAGGAGAGGAGGAAAGTGAAGTAGTAGTGGAGGTAGTAGTGAGGACTCAGGTAATTGAAGATCTAAAGAGAGAAGTGAGATATCAAGAAGAGCTCGTTAAGAAGAGTGACATAGCAAGGGAAAGACAAGTAGCAAAATATGAGATCTTGAAGTAGCAGTTTGCTGATTCAAGAGTAGAACTTATCCATGCTATGGCGAGAGTAGCAGCAAAGGATCAAGAGCTCAATAGGGTGATGGAGAGTGTAGAGGAGAAGAAGCAACTCTGGCAAAGAGAGTTAGCAGCATGATATAGGGAGGAAGAGAGATTACAAGAGTTACTTTATAATCAAGAAGAGAAGGTTGTACAGAAGGAGAAGGAGAAGGAAACAATGAAAGCCAAGTTCAAAGTAGAGTTGGCAATGTATAGGGAGGATTGGTTTGCAGATCGAGAGCAAGAAAGGAAGATGCAATTGGAGCCGTTGAAGGAGATAGTCCTCAGAATGAATGCAGTGCTGAGTACAGAGGCCAATGTTCAAATTGAAGAAATGCGAGTGCAGGAGTTGAAGTTGTTGGTGCAGGAGACAAGGCGAAGACAGACAAAAGATACCAATTTGAATGCGCTGGTGATAAGTCTCCGGACTTGTGTAGATAGGAAAATCTTAGGGGTAGAAGACAATATTTTGATTAGATTAGACTTATCTGGAGATGGAAAATTGGAGATGGAGAAACTTCAGAAAGATGTTAGAGCCAAATCCAAAGTAGATAACATAGATTCATCAGATGTCTTTGGAGTTACCATCGGAGACATTAGAGAAGAGTGGGTCAAGAGATGAAGGTTTAGAAGGGCTACCCACTCGTGCAATTTCAGATCAGGAAAGAGAATTGATGGATCCGGTAGAAGAAGTAGAAGATGTGAAACCCAAGGACAGAGTAGTAGGAAGTAAATTTACGTCGGGTTCGGGTTTGAAAGCCGAGGAAGAAGTAGACATCGGATTGGAGTAGTAACAATTTTGAGATATGAAGAGGCAGATATGAAGATGTGCATTGTCATTTCAGATCTGCAAGTTAGAAAAGTTGTTGTAGAATGGTATAGTTGTTCGAACTGTTGGTTTGTTCACTATTTAAGAGTGGCATTTGCAATCAAATAATGTTCAGTGCTCATAATTTTGAAGAATAGATAAAGCAAAGTGCTGTGAAGTGGTGCTCGTCGCTTAAGCTTGATTCCAAGTATCAACTTTGTGTTTGTAATTGTGAGTGTGTGGAGAAATTTGAAGTGCAAGTCAGTGTGCTTGTTGGATGTTCAATTCCACAGCCTTGATCTTCATTGTGTGTGTTTGATCCTAAGTGAAGTGCAATCGAAGCAATGCCTTGACAGATCTGAGAGGAATTGTAGTGTTGTTAGTATTTTGCATTTGTGAGTGCAATGCAAAGTTGATGTGAAGCAATTTTGATCGAGGAAGTTGTGCCTTTAGTGGATGGGTAGAACACAATTCTAAGGCGCAGTCGTTTTCTAGTGAAGTGCCATTTTCAGGAGAGCATGAATCATCACAATCAAGATTGTTTGGAAAGAATTGATGGAGTTGTGATTATGAAGTGTTAATTTGTGACAAGACTGCGAGTGAGTGCTTGTTACTCTCTCATGGGTGTGGTTTCTACCTGAGAGACTAAAGAAGAACTCAAGAAGAACTGAAATTGTTACTTTGCTTTGTATTTGGAAATTTTTGACTCATATCTTTACGGGAACAAACTTTACTTACCCAATTATTGCAAAAGTGATATTTGCCGGGTTGTCACATTGCTGATTCTAGATTAGAAATTATCCATGCTATGGCGAGGGTAGCAGTGAAGGAACAAGAACTCGATAGAGTGATGGAGAGTGTAGAAGAGAAGAAGCAATTGTGGCAGCAGGAGTTGACTGTAAGATATAGGGCAAAAGAGAGATTACGAGAGTTACTTCGTAATCAAGAGGAGAAGATTGAGTAGAAGGAGAAGGAGAAAGAAATAGTGAAAGCCAAGTTCAAGGTAGAATTGGCGAGGTACAGAGAAGATTGGCTTGCAGATTGGGAACAGGAAAGCAAGATGCAATTGGAGCCATTGAAAGAGATTTGTCATCAGAATGAATGCAATGTTAAGTACAAAGGCTAGTATTCAAATTGAGGAGACAAGGCTACACAAGTTGAAGTTGTAGGTGCAGGAGACGAGGAGGAGACATGCAAAAGACACAAATTTGAACGCATTGTTAATAAGTCTCAGGACTTGTGTAGATAGGAAGATATTAGAAGTAGAAGATAATATCACGATTAGACTAGACTTAGTGAAATTGGAGATAGATAAACTTCAGAAAGATGTTAGAGCCAACCCCAAAGTAGATGAAGTAGGAGTGCAAATGTCTTTGGAGCTACCATTGGAGACAATAGAGAAGAGTGGGTCGGGAGAAAAGGAGTTAGATAGATTACCCACTAGTGAAATGTCATATTAGGAAAGAGAATTGTTGGATCTGGTAGAAGATGTAGGAGATATGAAGCTTGAGGACAAAGTAGTAAGAAGTATAGTTACTTCGAGATTGGGTTTGAAAGCCAAAGAAGAAGTAGACATCGGATTGGATTAGAAACCGATTTGAGATTTGAATAGGCCAATATGAAGAGGTGCATTGTCATTTCGGATCTATAGGTTTGTAAAGTCAATAGGAAGAGGTGCATTAGGAAGATAATTGTTGATTGCTTTACTACTTAAGAGTGGCATTCACAGTCAGATGTTGTTCATTGCTCATAATTCTGAGAATAGATAAAGCAAAGTGTTGTGAAGCAGTGCTCATCGCTTAAGCTTGATTCTGAGTATCAACTTTGTGCCTATGTTTGTGAGTGTGTGAAGAAATTTGAAGTGCCAGTCAAACTGCTTGTTGGATGTTGGATTCCGCAGCCTTGATCTTCATTGTGTGTGTTTGATCTTGAGTGAAGAGCAATGAAAGCAATGCCTTGACAGATCTTAGAGGAATTGTAGTGTTGGTAGTATTCTACATTTGTGAGTGTAGTGCAAAGTTGATGTGAAGAAATTTTGATCGAGGAAGGTTTGCCTTCAGTGGAGGGGTGGAACACAATTCTGAGGCAAAGTCGTTTTGTAGTGAAGTGTTGTTTTTGGGAGATCCTGAATCATCACGATCAAGATTGTTTGGAAAGAATTGATGGAGTTGTGATTAAGGAGTGTTAATTCGTGACAAGACTGCAAGTCAGTGCTTGTTTCTCTCTTCTGGGTGTGGTTTCTACCTGAGAGATTAAAGAAGAAATCAAGAAGAACTAAATTGTTACTTTGACTTCATATTTGGAAATTTCTGACTTGTATCTCTACGGGAATGAAATTTACTTACCCGATTACCACAAAAGTGATATTTGTTGGGTTGTCACATGATTTTTGGCGCCGCTGCCAGGGATACAAATCTTGGAAGTGGAAGAATATGAAGCCAAATTTGAAACTGGGTATCAACGCAATATGAATGTTTGCATCAAGAGAACAACGGAAAGAGAGAGCTCAAAGACAAGCATTGGAGCATGAAGAAGACAAACATCTGAAAGTCCCATCCACGTTTGACAAAATCAAATGAGAAGCGTTGGACTTTCAACTCCTTCATGAAGTGCAAGAAGCCCCGTGAGAACTTGACCATAAGAAACACGAAGGCGGTTGGCAAGGCTACTTCGCATCCCCCTCTTAGTCCAGGAATAAGAAAGACTCGAGTGGCCAAACATATGCATTACGGCCCGGTCCACCGACTTCTCCTAGAGCTGTAAAGGAAGTCGAGTCCTTAAAGAACTTTGTTTGAGAAAAGACAGCACGAACACTTACGAAAGAAGAGTGTCAACATCTTTTATGAACGATTCCTCGGTTGTCCCGAAGGAATTTTGAAGAACACATCAAAGGTGTTGATCATGAATCTTTCAACCGGGTTGAAGTTGACACCCTTATATCAGAAATTGTCAAAGAAGACCCCACCTTGAATTTGACAAATTAGAACCCCTGGGCTGACAACACGGCGTCAATTCCAGCCAATCCCTCGGTTCCATCAAGTTCAACACTACTTCAGCCAATCCCAGTGCATCAAACGATGACTTCGTTGCTTGTCACCCAACACGCCTATCCAAAGTATAAGGAGACAGAACAAGACACAGACCCCGATGAATTCATCAAAGAATTCAAAGTCATCTCCTTTGCTAACAAGGAGCATGACTCGGCAGATCAACTACAAATTTTCCCAAGTCTACTCTGAAAGAGAGCTCGGAGCTGGTACACCCATGTGACCCAAAAGGGGTTTGTTTCGACAGACTGGGCAGACTTGAGAAACAACTTCCTAGAACAATTTTGGGAGGTTGACTACAACACGAGTGTCTTTGTGGCACTCAACGATTTAGACCGAGGCAAGAAGGAGAAGTTGAGGGACTACTCTGAGCGGTCATGGCACTCTTGAACCAAGTTCCCAAGCAATTGGAGGTAGTGGGTTACTCCAATGCCCAAGCCATTACCTGGTTTCTGGGAGGACTTTCACCAGAGATCCAAATCTTTGCAAGGGAGAGGATGTAACTTCTCTTGACAAAGTACTCAAACATGTTGCTTGTTACAAGGCGGCCCACTCTCACTCTATCAACAACCAAAGAAATCGGGAGAAGAAAAGCAAGAAGCCCAGAAGGAGAGCTTTGTGCAGTACATCCTCTTCTTCAGAAGAATCCTTCATGCCTTCGAGTTCTTCTTTGGAATCCAAAGAAGAATCAAAGCCAAGATAAGTAAGAAGACGTGGGAGTAAGAAACCATTGACTCCAACAAAGAGTGTACATAAGGCAGATACCAAGCTGGATGCCCTCATCAAGGAGTTTTCAGATTTCAAGATCCAGATGATTGGGGCTTAAGACAGAAGGAAGGCCCCGGCATTTGGCAGATCAAATGTATGGTGCACCGTGTATGGCAAGTCGGGCCACGCAGACACAGAATGCAATACTCGTAATGCATTCTCGGTGTAGCAAATTGATTGGGTTATGGGATGGAACCAAGATGAGGAAGAAGAGGCAATATACCAAATGCAAGAGGTACGGCCTCAGGCTAGCACATTGTATCAAGGTCCGAGGTTTGGACCAAGGGAGTATAACCCCAATGCTCCACCATGAAGACCACCGATGAGCAACCAAAATTGACCTCAGAATGTTGCACTCGGAGCCTATTACAATTGTGGCTTGATGGGACATTGGTCTCCAAACTGTCCGGAGCCAAGAAGGCAAATTAGGTACGTTCCCCTGTGCAGAAATTGTAAAGGATCTGGTCATACGGGCAACCAATGCCCTCACCCATTGAACCCAAAGCTGCCTGTAAAATATGTACAGACCTCTACTGAGCGTGTAGCAATTCATGCGAAGGGAGATACAAATGTAAATTGCATCACGCTTGAGGAGGAGAGACCTCAGGAAGGGAGTCCGGCCTCGAAAAGGAAATGGCCGGACCTTGAAATTTTGAAGGTTGAGACACACACCAATAAGAAGAAGTGTGATCCCAAAGAACTGAGTACGACTTTGTCGTCTTCCAGAAAGGCAAAGAGACTGCGCCCAAAGGCAATTCTTTCTGCCAAGGAGGAAAAGATCCTTTTTAAAGCCAAAGCTAAAGCCTTGCAGAAAGAACTTAAGAAGGCACTACTCAGAACTCGGGAACTGAGTTTGGAGGAGAAGACAAAGACAAAGTCTCCAGTTTTTCCGGTGGACATCCAATCCAAAGTACGGGGTCTGATCCAAGCCGAGGTGCGCCAACCCAAGGAACCTCAGGTTAAGACCACTAGCAATCTCGTCACCATTTTGAAGCGTCCCAAATTCAAGATGGAACATGGAGAGACTTCGAACCCGAAGCCGAAGGCAAAGACGGTCAAATTGGGAAGAGTACCCCAATACAATATTGTAGCAGATTTGGCAGCCACAAGTGCCAACATTACATTCAAACAATTGTGCAAAGATAACAAGCTCTACAAGAAGCAGCTCAATTTGGCCCTCAAGAAGGTGAGGTCAATGCCAAAGAAGGACCTGCTCGTTATTTATTGTATTGAACAAGGAGATTTGGGATCTCCCGAGGTGGACGCAGAGATTGCAGGTGCATGATCACATCAATATCCATTGATTCAAGGTCCGGTGTGAATGTCATGACCAAAGATACTGCAAATCGACTCGAGTATCATATGTTTGAGCCAACACCCCGAGTTTTGAAATTTGCCGACCAAACCAGGAGACGGCCCTTGGGCATGCTGTCAAATATAACCATGATCATTGGCGGGGTGCCCTTCAATTTGAACTACATTGTGTTACGACCAGTGACAAAGACTGGTTACCCTCTGTTGATTGGAAGACCTTGGTTGTACAATGCCCAAGTTGTGGTGAATTGGCATCAGCAGAAGTTAAGATTCAAGGACATTTCATCCAAAGATCAGAAGCTGGTGACTGTGAGTTGGACGAGAGTTCCCCACCTCAGGGAAACAAGTTTGTTGGAAGAGGAGGACAAATCTCAAGACTTATCGTCTTTGTCCTCAGACGAATCCGAAGACAAAGTCCAAGTGAACTATTTGGATTGCTACGAGGTGGATGTCAAAGACAAAGATCCATATGACCTCGCCATGGGTGAACCTGACTTGGAGGAATGGGGTTTGATGGGAGCTCACCTCGGGTTAAGACGAGTAAACCACGTTGAAGGAGTCATCAACCCCGATGACTGTCAAGATGTTGTATTGACTGAAGGAAAAATTTAAAAAATTTCAAAGAAACTCACTTTGGAGGAGTTGGTAGGATACACTGCCCTATTCATAGAGTTCCAGGATGTATTTGCCTGGTCTATTGATCAAATCCTGGGTATTCTACAAGAATTCAGAGAACACCGGATTGATCTGGTTGAAGGTGCAGTTCCGGTTTGGCAGCAACAATACTGCTTGAACCCGAAGTACTCGCTTTTGGTGAAAGATGAAATCAACAAGTACTTAGAGGCCGGAATCATCTTCCTTGTCTTAAGCAGTGAATGGGTCTCTCCCATTGTCATTGTCCCAAAAAAGAAAACAAGGAAGATCCAAGTGTGCCAAGAATTTTGTAAGCTGAACGCAATCACATGGAAAGATCATTATCCTTTGCCTTTTACCGATACAATTTTAGATCAAGTAGCTGGTCATCCTTGTTATAGCTTTCTCGATGGATTTTTAGGGTACAATCAAGTATCTATTTGAGAAGAGGACAAGGATAAAACCACATTCATGACCGATTGGGGCTTTTTTGCTTACAATCAAATGCCCTTTGGGTTGTGTAATGCTCCCGCTACTTTCCAACGGATGATGAATTCAATCTTCAAAGATTCCCTATGCAAATTTGTGGAAATCTTTATTGATGATTTTTGAGTGTTTGGGCAAAGAGATGTACATTTAGATTACCTTTGCCAAACTTTTGAAAGGTGTCATTTTGCCGGCTTGTCATTACACCCGGAGAAATGCTTCTTCGCAATGAAGGAGGGAATTCTTCTGGGGCATCAGGTGTCAAGCCAAGGTATTAAAGTCGATGTCAAGAAGGTTAAAGTAATCACAGCTTTGGAATCCCCAAAGAACATTTGGGAGCTTAGAGCCTTCTTGGGACATGTCGGATACTATAGATGCTTTGTGTCAAATTATGCGGTGCTTGCTGCACCCCTCACAAAGCTTCTGAAGAAATCCGAAGACTATCTATGGGAAGCAAATCAAGAAGAAGCTTTCCAAGTGTTGAAGAAGAAGCTGGTTGAAGCACCAGTTATGGGGGCCCCAAATTGGGACGTCCCTTTTCATGTATATGTGGAAACTTTGTCCATGGCCATCGGAGTCATCTTAAGTCAAAAGGACGAGAAGAAGAAGGACAACCCGGTGTATTATGCCAGCCGACAACTTTCAGTTTCTGAAAAGAACTATTTGACAGCTGAAAGAGAAGCACTTGGAATGGTGTATGCCTGCAATAAATTTTGCCACTACTTGTTGGGATACAAGTTTCTCTTCTATGTTGACCATTACGCATTGCAACATTTGGTCAAGAAGGCAGATTTGTCTGGGCGAATTGCAAGATGGATCTTGTTGTTATAAGAATTCACATATACTATACAAGTAAGGAAGGGAGCTTTGAATTCAAATGCAAACTTCTTGTCCAGGTTAGAAACTCAAGACCAGGAGTGGGAAATTGATGATCAGTTCCCTGATGAAGAGTTATATCAATTATCAGCAATGCAAGGTACAAGGTATGCAGCAAAATATCATTATCTGCATACTCTCCATTGTCTTGGCGGGATGGACCCGGAGCAAAGGACAGTCTTTCTCAAGAAAATGGGGCCATATCAGCTCAAACACAACATTTTATTCAAGATGGGCGAAGATGAAGTACTTCGGCGATGCTTGGAGTCATACGAAGTAGGAGGAGTGATTGAATCCTTACACTCCGAGGAGCATCGGGAGCATCGGGAGGACACTATGCTCTGAAGAATACTGTAAAGAAGATTCTTTTGGTAGGGTATTGGTGGCCTACAATGTACAAAGACGTGCATGCTCATATTCAAAGTTGTGATGCTTGTCAAAGAACGGGGATACTTCTCAATGGCCTTTGAGACCAATTTTGCCTTTGGCCCCATTTGAGAAATGGGGATTGATTTTGTGGGTCCCATTCAACCAGTGACCCGAGTCACACGAAAGCAATACATTTTGGTTGGCACTGACTATGCTACCAAGATGGTCAAAGTTGAACCAACTCGCAAAGATGATGCTGAAACTGTGGTGGAATTTCCTTTCAAAACATCATCTCCCGATATGGGTATCCTCTAGAATTGGTCAATGACCGAGGAACACACTTTTTGAACTCTATAATAGAAGCATTAACCAAGTACTTTCAGATTAAACATCGGAAGACAACTCCTTATAACCCAAAAGAAAATGGCTTAACGGAAAAGGCAAATGGGTTACTTTGCAAAATTTTGAATAAGGTGATTGTCAATTATGCCTATGACTGGGATATGAAATTACCAGCCACATTGTGGGCATATCAAACGACAAGAAAGATTACAACCAAACAAACTCCATACTTCTTGACATATGGCTTGCATCCCATATTACCAATTGAATTTGAAGTACCGACATATTGGATTCTTTGCAAAGAACAACTGTCGGAAGAAGAAAGTCAAGATCTTTGGATTCATCAACTGATGTGCTTAAAAGAGAAAAGAGACAATGCAATGCAAACCACAAAGGAAGTACAAGCACAGAGGAAAGTCAGGCACAATAAGCATATCAAGCCTGTGGCTGTACGTGAAAGAGATTTGGTTTTGTTATATGACAATCGCCAAATATTTTTTCCAGGCAAGTTGCATTTAAGATGGATGGGTCCCTATCAAGTTCATCTTTATGAAAATGGGTCCATGCAACTTGTAGACCTAGAGAGCAATCCTTTTGCCACTCAAGTTAGTAGGTGGAGAGTTTGGAGATACTGGACCATAGACTCGGAAGTCTCTAAGACACCCAAGGTCTATGTTTGAGGGGACGCTCATATTTGAGGGAGGGGGTATGTGGTGCACACATTTTTTGTTTTTTTTCAAAATAGAGAAGAAGAAGTGTATAGAGAAGTCGAATTGCGCTTGTATGGCCGAAGAAGGCAAAGAAAAGAGTCTTTGGGATGAAACCCAAGGTAAAGTGACTTTGAGTCATAAGGCAAAGTAATCGGATATGCCCTATCAGCAAAAAATCCGAAGGAAGGAGTTTTCGTATTGGAGGGAGCTCAACTTGAGGCAAAGACAGTGTAACAACCTTTCGTTGGGGTGAGAAATTCAAGAAGGGACCATTCAAAACCGGCAGCCCATACGCATGAAGTACAATTGATAGTAACAAGCGCATGCAAGAGGTGTGATTTCTTGATAGAAACTCGAATTGAAGAGAGACAAAGAAAGCACAACTATATAAAAATCGGGCTAATGATGAAGCAATGTCAAGCAATTTTCCTTTGCCGTTGAGAAGTCGTCTTGTAGGTGATCGTGGGAAGGGAAGTAGAGTTGAAGATGCGCTAGTGTGTAGAGGAGAGTTTGAGAGAGTGAAACCAAGAGACAGTGAGAAAGCAGGAGAGATGGGAGGAGGAAAGAAGAACTCCAAATTTGCAATGAGAAATCACGCGATTCAAAGGTTAAATGTGATCACGAGGATTGAAGTCTTGAGCCGACTTTGGATCACCTTCTTGGCATGGAATTGGAATGTCAGTTTTCTAGGTTTCATGACGGAGATAATCAAGAGAAAGTGTCTTGATGGCCTTGAGGAAGAGGGGAAGAGAGGAAATCCGGCTTGCTGGACAGAGTCGGATTGGAGATTAGTGCTCGAGAGAGAGGCAGGTGCGGAGCAGGGTGCTACATTCTTGGGTAAGGGAGAAGTAGCAGAAGAGACTCAAGAAGTGAGGGATGCTTTCTCTTTGAAGAGAAAGAAGGATGGGTATAAGGTTGAGAGTAACAAGGATACAATAAAGAGAGGGATCATGAGTGCTCTCATGGCGATCCTAAAGCCAGAGAGAACAACTTATGTGATGAAACACCAAGCGGTGTTTTTCCATAAGTTGTTTGCAGGAGAACCAATTAATTGGGTGAGGTGCTTCCATACAAGGACGAGACAAATGGTGTGGAATTTGCGGGATAAGTCCCCTCTACACTACATCATGCGGTTTGCAACACATTTCTATCTTGGGTTGAATTTGCTCAATTCGGCAGAGCAAAACCAAATGGTGTCTCACTTCCATCCCGACTTGAGAAGGGAAGTCAATATGGAGGAGCAACAGTACATTCTTCAAATCCGGAGCACGGATGAGTACTACGCAAAGATAGGTAAGAGTGTGGAGATAGAAGTGAGTACTCCAAAGTCAAAGAAGCGAAGTCGGCAAGGAGAACCTGAAGACAAGACAAGACCTCGGAAATTCAGGAGAGGAAACTCAAGGAAAGGCATAGTGGTGATCGCAACGTTAGACAAAGACTTGGAAGGCAAAGCCGAGTGCAAGTCCAAAGACTCGGAATGTGAGGAAGAACCAAAGCTCATGCTGCAAAGTAGAGATACGAGTAGCGATATTGATGAAGGTGGAGAGATGACGTTGGTACCACCTATTGCTGCTGAAGAAGAAGAAGAATTTTGGGTGGAGCTCAAAGAAGAAATTACTGAAAAGTTGGAGGATGAGATACCCGAGCCCGAGGAGAAGAAGTTTACAATCTAGAGGGGAGTTTGTTCAAGATGCAAGGCAAAGTGTGAAGCGGGTCCAAGTAAGGCAAGAGAAGAAGCAAACACTAGCTCGGGAAGTGAGGCATCGATTCTGATACGAAGACTGCAAGGAAGAAGGCGAGTATCAGGTGAAGAAGAAGTAAGGAAGGAGATTGCTACGCAAGAGGAAGTAGTTGTCATTGATGGAGTGGAGTACCTATGGGAGATTGTGTGTCCATTGTTGGTGAAGTTGGAGCACAAGAAGAAGGAGATGCAGTCGACTTGTCCGGAGGTGAAGACTGTGTTGCAAGTTTTGGCGAGATTGGAAGAAGAGAACTCGGAGTTGAAGAAGAGTATAACCCAAGGTGAGGAGGAAAGGGAAGTATTGCGAGGGGAAGCAGTAGTACAAAATCAAGTGATTGAAGACTTGAAGAGAGAAGCAAGGTATCAAGAAGAACTTGTGAAGAAGAGTGACATAGCAAGGGAAAGACAAGTAGCAGAGTATGAGATCTTGAAGCAACAATTTGTTGATTCCAGATTAGAAATTATCCATGCTTTGGCAAGGGTAGCAGCGAAGGAACAAGAACTTGATAGAGTGATGGAGAGTGTATTAGAGAAGAAGCAACTATGGCAGCGGGAGTTGACAGTAAGATATAAGGAAGAAGAGAGATTACGAGAGTTACTTTGTAATCAAGAGGAGAAGATTGAGCAGAAGGAGAAGGAGAAAGAAATGGTGAAAGCCGAGTTCAAGGCGGAATTGGCGATGTACATAGAAGATTGGCTTGCAGATTGGGAATGGGAAAGCAAAATGCGATTGGAACTATTGAAGGAGATTGTCATCAGAATGAATGCAATGTTAAGTACAGAGGCCAGTATTTGGATTGAGGAGACGAGGTTGCATGAGTTGAAGTTGTTGGTGTAGGAGACCAGGAGGAGACAGGCAAGAGACATAGATTTGAACGTGTTGTTAATAAGTCTTAGGACTCGTGTAGATAGGAAGATATTAAAAGTAGAAGATAATATCACGATTAGACAAGACTTAGTGAAATTGGAGATAGATAAACTTTGGAAAGACGTTAGAGCCAAACTCAAAGTAGATGAAGTAGGAGTGCAAATGTCTTTGGAGCTACCATTGGAGACAATAGAGAAGAGTGGGTCGGGAGATAAGGAGTCAGAAAGATTACCCACTAGTGAAATGTCAGATCATGAAAGAGAATTGTTGGATCTGGTAGAAGATGTAGGAGATATGAAACCCAAGGACAAAGTAGTAAGAAGTATAGTTACTTCGGGATCGGGTTTGAAAGCCAAAGAAGAAGTAGACATCGGATTAGATTAGAAACCAATTTGGGATTTGAACAGGCCAATATGAAGAAGTGCATTGTCATTTCAAATTGGCACGTTTGTAGAGTCATTAGGAAGAGGTGCATTAGGAAGATAATTGTCGATTGCTTCACTACTTAAGAGTGGCATTTGCAATCAGATGTTGTTCAATGCTCATAATTCTAAGAATAGATAAAGCAAAGTGTTGTGAAGCAATGCTCGTTGCTTAAGCTTGATTCCGAGTATCAACTTTGTGCCTGTGTTTGTGAGTGTGTGAAGAAATTGAAAGTGCCAGTCAGACTGCTTGTTGGATGTTGGATTTTGCAGGCTTGATCTTCATTCTATGTGTTTGATCTTGAGTGAAGAGCAATTGAAGCAATGCCTTGACAGATCTGAGAGGAATTGTAGTGTTGGTAGTATTTTGCATTTGTAAGTGTAGTGCAAAGTTGATGTGAAGTAATTTTGATCAAGGAAATTATGCCTTCAGTGGAGGGGTGGAACACAATTCTGAGGCAAAGTCGTTTTGCAGTGAAGTGCCATTTTTGGGAGAGCCTGAATCATCACAATCAAGATTGTTTGGAAAGAATTGATGGAGTTATGATTTAGGAGTGTTAATTCATGACAAGACTACGAGTCAGTACTTGTTACTCTCTTCTTGGTGTGGTTTCTACTTGAGAGATTAAAGAAGAAATCAAGAAGAACTAAATTGTTACTTTGACTTTGTATTTGGACATTTCTGACTCGTATCTCTGCGGGAACAAACTTTACTTACCCAATTACCGCAAAAGTGATATTTTCCGGGTTGTCACACAAAGCAATATGAATGTCTGCATTGAGAGAACATCGGGAAGAGAGAGTTCAAAGACAAACATTGAAGATCCAATCTACGTTGGCCAAACCTGAGCCAAGAGCATTGGGCGATCAACTCATTCATGAAGTTCAAGAAGCTTCACAAGAACTTGAACAAAAGAGACGTGAAGGAGGGTGGTAAGGCTACTTTTCATCCTCGTCTTCCAAGAAGAAGAAAGACTCAAGCAGGAAGACATATGCATTATGACCTTGTACACCGACTTCCCCTAAAGTTGTAAAGGAAGTTGAATTCATTAAGAAGTTTGTTCACGAAAAGACAACATGAACACTTACGGAAGAAGAGTGTCAACATCTAGTACGAGCAATTCCCCGGTTATCTTGAAGAAAGTTTGAAGACCAAGTTGAAGTTGTGGAAGCTCTTACTTCTAATCGGGTTGAAGTCGACACAACCAAAGAAGAAGAAATTGTCAAAAAAAACCCCAATTTGAACTAGACAAATTGGAACCCGTGGGCAGACCACACGATGTCCATACCAAGTAGCTCTTTGGTTCCCATAAGTTCAAACTTACCACAGCCAAATCCGCCGCATTGAACAATGACTTTGTTACCTGTGACCTGACATGCTTATCAGAAGTATAAAGGTACAAAACAAGACATAGACCCTGACGAAGTCATCAAGGAGTTTGAAGTCATCTCCTTTGCCAACAAGGAACATGACTCCACGGATCGACTGCGGATTTTTTCCAAGTCTGCTCCAAAAGAAGGCTCAAAGCTAGTATACCCATGTAACGCAGAAAGGATTCACACCAGCAGACTAGGTAGACTTAGGAAATGGCTTCTTGGAACAATTTTAGGAAGTAGATTATGATACGAGTGTCTTTGCAGCACTTACTGATTTGGATCAAGGGAAGAAGGAAAAATTGAGAGATTACTCTGAGCGGTTCATGGCCTTATTGAACCAAGTTCCGAAACAATCCAGTGTTGTGGGTTATTTCAATGCCCAAGCCATTACCTGGTTTCTCGGAGGGCTTTCACTGGAGATTCAAATCTTTGCCAGGGAGAGGAATGTAACTTCCTTGGACAAAGTCCTCAAACATGTCACCCGATATGAGGTGGCTCATTCTCACTTGTCCAGCAACCAAAGAAATTGTGAGAAGAAGGGCAAGAAGCCAAGACAAAGAGCTTCTTGCAGCACCTCCCCTTCTTCGGAGGAATCCTCCACATCTTCTAGTTCTTCTTCGGAATCTGACAAAGAACCCAAGCTGCGGAGAATATGAAGATGCAGAGGAAAGAAGCCAGTAATGCCGCAAGTAAAGAATGTACCTAAGGCGGATCAAAAGTTGGAAACTCTTATTCAAGAGTTCGTGGATTTCAAGATCCAGATGATTGGGGCTAAGGAGCAAAGAAAGCCCCCATCATTTGGTCGACCAAATGTATGGTGCACTGCATGTGGTAAATCCGGCCATGCTAATACGCAATGTTCAACTCAGATGACATTTCCAGTGCAACAAATTGATTGGGTTCCCGGATGGGATTATGGTGAAGAAGAAGAGTCTGTATACCAAACCCAAGAAATACAGCCTCTAGCAAGCCCATCATATCAAGGTCCCAAGTATGGACCACGAGAGTATAATCCTACTGCTCCCCCACAAAGACCACCGATGGGTGGCCAAAATAGACCTCAAAATGTTGCACCGAGTGCTTGTTACAATTGTGTCTTGATGGGACATTGGTCTCCAAATTGTCCGGAGCCAAGACAACAAATTGGGTACGTGCCTCTTTGTGGGAATTGTAAAGGATCGGGGCACATAGGAAATCAGTGCCCGCAACCACCCAATCCAAAGCCCCCTACCAAGTATGTACAGACTCTCGTAGAGCGTGCTGCACTCTAGGCAAAGGGGGATACAAATGTGAATTGTATCACACTTGAGGAAGAGAGGCCTCAAGAAGGGAGTCCCGCTTCAAAAGGAGAGTGGCCGGACCTCGAAATTTTGAAGGTAGAAACTAATGCGGGGAGGAAGAATCGAGCTCCCAAAGAAGCAAGTACTACATCTTCTTCCTCACAAAAAATGAAGAGATTGCGACCAAAAGCTATCCTTTCTACAAAGAAAGAAAAGGTTCTAGCAAAAGCTAAAGCAAAAGCCTTGCAGAAAGAAATTAAGGAAGCAGTACTACGCACGCGGGAGATGAGTTTGGAGGAAAATACAAAGACACAACCTCCAAATTTTCCGGTGGATATCAGGTCTGAAGTAAAAGACTTGATCTAAGCCGAAGTTGGTCAACCCGATGATCATTGGATCAAGAACCTACGCACTCCGATTACCATCCTCAAGCACCCCGAAGTTTGTTTTGAACAGGTGCAAAATTTAGATCTGAAGACAAAGACAAAGCAAGTGAAATTGGGAGGAGTTCCATAGTACAATATTGTGGCAGATATGGCGTCTACAAGTGCAAACATCACATTTAAACAATTATGGGAGGACAACAAGCTATATAAAAAGCAGCTAAGTTAAGCCCTCAAGAAAGTAAGAGCAATGACCAAGAAAGACTTGCGTGCAATTTATTGTATTGAATAGGAAAATTTGGGATCTCCCGAGGTGGATGCGGAGATAGCAGGCTGTATAATCACATCCATACCCATTGATTTGGGGTCGGGTGTGAATGTCATGACAAAAGACACTGTACATTGACTAGGGTACACAACATTTGAACCAACACCCCAAATTCTGCAGTTTGCGGATCAAACCAGGAGACGGCCCTTGGACGTGTTGTCAAATATCACTACGATTATAGGAGGAGTGCCCTTCAAATTAAATTACATTGTGCTACAACCAGTTACCAAAATTGGCTATCCTCTCTTGATCGGAAGACCCTGGTTGTACAATGCCCAGGTCATGGTGGATTGGCACCAGCAAAAATTAAGATTTAAAGACATCTCGTCTAAAGAGCAAAAGCTGGTGACTGTGAGTTGGACGAAGGTTCCTCACCTTGGGGAAGCTACTTTGTAAGAAGATGGGGATGAATCTGACGATTCATTGTCTTTGTCTTCCGAGGACTCCGAAGACGATGTCCAAGTTAATTATTTGGAATGTTACAAGGTAGAAGTCAAAGGCGAAGACCCATACGACATCACCTCAGGTGAAGAAGACTTGGAGGAAGGGGTTTTGACAGCAGTACGTCTCAGATTAAGTCGAGTAAGCCACATAGAAGGTGTCATTAACCCCGATGACTGTCAAGATGTGGTCTTGACTGAAGAAAAGATTTTAACAATTTCAAAGATAGTCACCACAAAGGAGTTGGCAGGATACACTGCCCTATTTATAGAGTTCTAGGATGTATTTGCCTGGTCTATTGATCAAATGCCGGGAATTCTACGAGAATTTGGAGAGCACCGGATTGATCTGGTTGAAGGTGCAATTCCGGTTTGGCAAAGACAATACCGCCTGAACCTGAAGTATCCCATCTTGGTGAAAGATGAAATTGATAAGTACTTAGGGGCTGGAATAATTTTCCCTGTTCTAAGTAGTGAGTGGGTTTCCCCCATTGTCATCTTTCCAAAGAAGACGGGGAAAATTCAAGTGTGCCAAGATTTTTGCAAATTGAATGCAGTCACCTAAAAGGACCATCATCCTTTACCATTTACTGATACAATTCTGGACCAAGTAGCTGGTCATCCTTGCTATAGCTTTCTTGATGGATTTTCAGGGTACAATCAAGTTTCCATTCAAGAAGAGGACAAGGATAAAACTACATTCACCACCAATTGGGGCACTTTTGCTTACAATCAAATGCCCTTTGGTTTGTGTAATTCTCCCGCTACTTTCCAGCAGATGATGAATTCAATCTTCAAAGATTTCATGCACAAATTTGTGGAAGTCTTCATTGATGATTTTTGTGTGTTTGGGCGAAGAGATGTACATTTAGATTACCTTTGCCAAACTTTTGAAAGGTGTCATTTTGCCAGCTTGTCATTACATCCGTAGAAATGCTTCTTCATAATGAAGGAGGGAATTCTTTTGGGGCATTGGGTGTCAAGCCAAGGAATTGAAGTCAACATCGAGAAGGTTAAAGTAATTGCAGCTTTGGAATCCCCGAAGAACATCCGGGAGCTGAGAGCCTTCTTGGGACATGTTGGATACTACAAACGCTTCGTGTCAAATTATGCGATGCTTGCTGCACCCCTTACAAAGCTTTTGAAGAAATCCGAAGACTATCAGTGGGAAGCAAATCAAGAAGAAGCTTTCCAGGTGTTGAAGAAGAAACTGGTTGAAGCACCAATTATGAGGGCCCCAAATTGGGACATCCCTTTTCATGTGTATGTGGATACTTCGTCCATGGCCATTGGAGTTGTCTTAAGTCAGAAAGACAAGAAGAAGAAGGACTACCTGGTATATTACGCTAGCCGACAATTATCAGTCTCAAAAAAGAACTATTCGACGACTGAATGAGAAGCACTCAAAATGGTGTATGCTTGCAAGAATTTTGCCACTACTTGTTGGGATACAAATTCATCTTCTATGTGGACCATTACACACTGCAACACTTGGTCAAGAAGGCAGATTTGTCCAAGCAAATTGCACGATGGATCTTGTTGTTACAAGAGTTCACATACACTATTCAAGTAAGGAAGGGAGCTTTGCATTCAAATGTGGATTTCTTATCCAGGTTAGAAACTCAAGACCAAGATTTGAAAATTGATGATTGGTTTCATGATAAAGAGCTTTATCATTTAATGGCTGTTTGAAATACGTGGTATGCAACAGAATATCACTATTTTCATATGTGCCATTCTCCTGAGGGGCTGGACCCGAAACAAAGGGGAGTCTTCCTCCAGAAAATGGGACCGTACCAATTGAAACACAACATTTTGTTTAAAATGAGTGAAGATGAAGTACTTCGGAGATGTTTGGAAGCATACAAAGTTAGAGGAGTAATCAAATCCTAACACACGTAAGCATCAGGGAGACACTATGCCCTGAAAAATATGGTGAAGAAATTCTTTCGGTAGGGTATTGGTGGCCTATGATGTATAAAGATACTCATGCCCATATTCAAAGTTGTGATGCCTGTCAAAGAATAGGGAAACCGACGGTGACTTCCCAGTGGCCTTTGAAACCAATTTTGCCCCTGGCCCCATTTGAGAAATGGGATATTGATTTTGTGGGTCCTATTCAACCAGAAACCTGTGTCACAAGGAAGAAGTACATCCTGGTATGTACCGATTATGCCACCAAAATGGTGGAAGCAGAGGCAACACAAAGAGATGATGTAGAGACAATGGCAAAATTTTTCTTCCAAAACATCATCTCCCGTTATGGGTGTCCTTTGGAATTGGTCAGTGATTGAGGAACTCATTTTTTGAAGTCAATGGTGGAAGCATTAACCAAGTACTTCCAAATTACACATCGGAAGACCACGCCTTACAACCCAAAAGCGAATGGACTCACGGAGAAGGCCAATGGATTGTTGTGCAAAATTTTGAATAAGGTGATAGTCAATTATACCTATGACTGGGATACAAAGTTACCTACAGCATTGTAGGCATATCAAACAACTGCAAAGATAACTACCAAGCAAACTCCTTATTTCTTGACATACGGATTGCATCCCATATTACCAGTTGAATTTGAAGTACCGACATATAGAATACTTTGTGAAGAACGCTCGTTGGAGGAAGAAAGCCAAGATCTTTGGATCCATCAACTGATGTGGTTGGAAGAGAAAAGGGATGATGCAATGCAAACTACAAAGGAAATTCAAGAACAACGGAAGGTCAGGCACAAGAATCAAACCTATGGCTGTTTAGGAGGAAGACTTGGTCTTGTTATACGATAATTGCCGCATATTTTTTCCTAGAAAATTACATCTGAGGTGGATGGGGCCGTATTGCGTGATGCACATATATGTTAATAGTCCTATTCAACTAGTAGACCTGGACGGCAATCCTTTTGCAACTTGCGTCAACAGTTGGAGGGTTAGAAAATATTGGACCCCAAACCCGACTTTGTATAAAAACCCAATTGTTGGTGTTCATGGAGACGCTCACATTTGAGGGAGAGGGTATGTGGTACCCACATTTTTTTTTCTTTGTTTATTGGTGTTTAAGAGAAGAAGTAAGCACTGGAAACCAAATTGCAAACAAAGAATGGACGGAACTAACTTTGGAGGACATCTGAAGAAGACAACATCGGATCTAATGATAGAGGTACGCAGAAGAAGGGTATGACGGAAGAAGTCCAAAGAGCACTGTCTTTGGGTCGGAAGGTGCAAAAGATACAATGACCATTTAACAACCTTCATACGTGGCAAGCAAGTACACTTCAAGAAACGATGGAGGCAAAAGAAGCATGTCTTGATAGTGACCGGGATCAACACGCAGAAGAGAGAAGGTCAAATTTGAAATTGACTAAAGAATAACTGCAATTTAGGGTAATATTAGATTGCAATTACGCAAGGACAAGTTGAATATGCCAAGTAAATTTCCAATTCCTTTGAGTAGTCGTCTTGTAGTAATCCATGTCTAGAAGCTAGTTGAGAGTGAAATTTTCCAAAATCTCGAGGGAGTTAGAGTGTCTCATCCAGGAGAGGCCATCATCTTTCAGCATCATAGAATGAGAGAGCAGATTATGGCAAAGAAGGTGGCCAATGCACTAGTGGTGCAAAGTTTCACAATTCTTAGGTTAGATGTAGTAGCTAGAATTGAAGTCTTGACTAGGCTTTGTATTACCTTCTTAGCATAGAACTGGAATTTCAGTTTTCCGGGAGTGATGGCAAAAATAGCTGCCAGCAATTGTGAGGAGGGTCCCGAGGTGGAAGGGAAGAGAGGAAACCCGGCTCAATAGACTGAGTCGGATTGGAGGTTAGTATTGGGGAAGAGAAGCAGGAGAGCCAACAGGGATCACCTTCTATCGGAAGTGTGATGTTGCAAAAGAAACGGCAAAAATTCGCAACTCATTTTTCACTCCAAGAACTACGAATGGCTACAAGGTGGAGTCCTATCGAGACCCGATTAGGAGAAGTATCGTGGGGGCAATGATGCACATGTTCAAGCTAGAACAAACAATGTATGTGAACATGGAGCAAGCCATTTTCTTCCACCAAATGTTTGCAAGAGTTCTGGTGAATTGGGCAAAGTGCTTTCACCATCAAACGAAGCAAATGGTGATCAATTGGCAAACAGGTTTGCCACCACATTATTTTGCACTGTTCACAGCGCACTTTTACTTCAGGTTGAACCTGCTGAAAGTAGAGGAGCATCATCGCATGGTGTCTCATTTTCATCCTGACTTAAGACCGGAAGCGGACAAAGAAGAGCGATAGTATATGATACATCAGCAAGCCAACGATGATCATTTCTTGAAGACTGGACAGTGGAAGGTCAAAGAAGTCACCAGTCCAAAGACAAGGAACACTGTAAACCCAAAGAAGCAAAGTCGCCTCCCACTTAAAGGAAGACTCAAAGACTGGTTATGTAGAGTACAAAGATGGTGAGAGAAGCATCATTGGGATCAGAGTCTAAAGAAGAAACCGAGTTGCAAGAGGAGGAATCCAAAGAAGAAGAGCTCACCTTAAAAAGTGAGGAGTCTGGAAGTGATAGCAAGGGGAACCTGAAGTTCAGCAATCAGTGGTGGTCAGTGAAGCTTGTCAAGCGATGGTGGACAGAGAACCTAGAACAACAAGTCACTGCGTAGCTATGGTGGTGAACAAGCTGAGACCAGAGGAGAAGGAGGAGTATCCAGTGGGGCCGAGTTCAATAGGTAAAGAAGAAGAAAGTATAGATATGGTGTCTCTGAAGATACAAAGATCACGACTTCGAATGAAGGAGCCGATGAAGGAGGTGAAGACTCAAGACAAAGACGGCGACAAGGATGACAAAAGCTTTAATGGGATATCTTATCTGACAAAAGTGGTCACCCCGTTGCTAGAGTTACTAAGGAGCATCGGAAAGCAATTCCCCAAGATTGTAGGAAGGGGATGAATGAGTTGTAGGTGGTGATGCATTTGTTGAGTGAAGTGAAGGGATTGCAGGAGCAACAAGTCCAAAGAAATGAAGAAATGGAAGAACTTTGGAGGGAGGAAGTCTTGAAGAAGAAGACTTTCAAAATGTTACAAGAGAGCTACGAGTCAAAAGAGAAAGAACTGCAAAGGCAAGCCAGAGAATTACAAGAACAGGCAATGTGGCTGAGCAAAATGAAGGAGGAAGTGAGTGATGTGCACATCGAGAATGTTCATTTGAAGGCGATGACCATCGTAATGGAGCAAGAGTTGGACAGCTTGAAGAAGAGTGCAGTGGGGAAGGATCAAGCATGGCAGAGGGAGTTAGCAGCCAGGCAAGAAGAAGAGGAATGATTACGAGAGCTAGTCAGAAGTGCAGAGTTGCAGAGCATGCAGTATGAGGAAGAAAAGAAGATGCTCACTGCGGAGTACAAAGATGAGCTGAAGATGCTCACTGCGGAGTACAAAGATGAGCTGAAGATGTATCGTGAAGAGTTGAAGGTAGAGCGCTCTCAAGGATATGCATCGGAATCAGTGGGAGAAGTTGCGGGGAAGTTGAGAGCAATCTTAAGCACGGAGGCTGAAGGGAGATTAGAAGAAGCCCGCCTACATGAGTTGAAGTTGCTTGTGCAGGAAACTCGGAAGAGAAAAGCCAAGGATGTGGACATGAACACGTTGCTGATTCGATTGAGAGAGCGTGTAGATCAAAAGATGTTAAAAGTAGAAGACAATGTTAATCTTAGATTAGATTTAGTCAATTTGGAGTTAGAGAAAATTTGGAATGTGACAGCGGAGAAGAAACCCAATGTTGCAGAAGTAGGAATTCAAGTGTCATCAGACTTGTTATTTGACACATTAGAGAGGAGTGGGTTAGGAGATAATGAGTTAGATAAGTCACTCCTTAGTGCAATTGTAGTTCCTAGTGTAGAAGTAGTAGAATTAGTGCAGGAATTAGTAGAATTAGCTATACCCGAAGAAGGAGAAGTAATAGGAAGATCATCGGGTTTGGAAGCCGATGATGAGGTAGACATCGGATCGGGATAAGTATCAATTTTGAGATAGGAAGAGGTAGATATGAAGAGATGGATTGTCAGTTTGGATCTGCAGGTAGGAAGAGATGTTAGGAAGCGGTGCATTAGTTGGGAACTACTGTTTGCTTCAGTATTTAAGGGGAGCATTTGTAGTACTATGTTGTTCAGTATTCATATTTTTGAAGATAGATAAAGCAAACTGCTGTTTTTAGTGCTCGTCGCTTGAGCTTAATTCCGATTGTCAATTCCGTGTTTGTGTTTGTGAGTGTGTGGAGAATTCTGAAGAGCAAGTCAGTGTGTCTATGGATGTTGGATTCTGCAGCCTTGATCTTCATTCAGTGTGTTTGATCTTGAGTGAACTGCATCAGAGCAATGCCTTGACAAGTCTGAGAAGGATTGTAGTGTTGGTAGTATTCTGCATTTGTGAGTGCAGCATGAAGTTGATGTGAAGCAATTTCGATCAAGGAAGTTGTGCCTTCAGTGGAGGGGTGGAACACAATTGTGAGGTAAAATCGTTCTTTGCAATGAAGTGCCGTCTTTGGGAGAATCTAAATCATCACAATCAAGAGTTGTTTGGACAGAATTTGCTATGTTGTGATTATGTGTGTGTGTATTCGTGACAAGTTGTCAAGCTTGTGATCTTGTTACTCTCTTTTGGGTGTAGTTTCTACCTGAGAGATGAAAGAAGAAATCACAAAGAACTCCAAGTAACTATTGGACTTTGTATTTGACCAATTTTGAATCGTATCTCTGCAGGAACAAACTTTACTTACCCGATTACCACAAAAGTGATATTTGCCGGGTTGTCACATTCATAGACCTGGAGTGGTGAACCGTGATGCAGATGGGTTGAGTAGACACCCATGTCCCAACCAGCAGGATCAGACCGGAGTATGTTGGCATGGTGAGACAGATGAGGAGATGGTGCTAGGTTGGCATGCATTGGCCTTTCTGTGTATATTTTCAAAGGCTTTGGTGGTATCTCTCTCAACGGAGGATAGGAGGATTAATTGAGGTCACAGATCCAGAGATTGAAGATATTGGTATAGTTCAGCGAGACATTCATGATGATGTCTTAGTGATGGACTATCTTTGCACTGGTGTTGTGGGTGGCACAGTTGGGGCCAAGGAGAGCGACCGTGTTCTTCAGCAAGCTAGACGGTTTAGATTGGAAGGCAGACACCTTTTGCATGTATGGGAGGATGGTAGAGTGTGAGTAGTACCACTTCTAGCACAGAGACCACAGTTAGTTCGTCATGCTCATGAGGAGCTAGGACATTTTGGAGTAAAGCGTACATGTAGCTTACTCCAGAGTCATTATTGGTGGTACAGTATGCAGAACGAGGTACAGTAGTTTGTTGCCAGATGTGTGGTTTGTGACCGAGTTAGAGCATCATTCAATGCTCCTATGCCACAATTATACCCATTACCTATCATGGGATTGGGTTACCATTGGAGTTTGGACTTTGTTGGACCTTTATCGCTGACTGTGAGATATCATCAGTATGTTTTGGTGATGGTGGAGCACTTCTCCAAGTGGATTGAGTTGGTGGCACTTCCTGACAAGTCTAGTGAAGGGACAACTTACTCGTTCTTGGATCGAGTTCTTAGTCATTTTGGGGCACCAGCTGAGGTTTTGACTGATCAGGGTATAGAGTTCTTGGGAGAGTTTCAAGTCTTGTGTGACAAAGCTTTGATTGATCATCGTACTACATCCCAAGATCACCCTCGGGCTGATGGCTTAGCAGAAAGAGTGGTTCAGACGGTGAAGAGAGGATTGCAAAAGTATGGTTTGCAGAGAGGCCACTTGGGAGATTGGGATCTCTAGTTACCTTGGTTGGCCATGGGCTATCGGTTCACCTGCAAGCCTCCTTAGCATCCTTCTCTCCGTACTTTCTACTCTATGGACAAGATCCTGATTTACCTATAGCCATTTGTCGAGATGCTATTATAGTTTTGGACTTGGATGATCCCGATGTATAGATTAGTGCATGTTCTTAGCGGACAAAGATCTTTTGGAGAGTGATGCCGATGGCCTTTGAGAACTTGGTGATTGCTCAGCAGAGGATACTTTACGCTATGCTATCATTCGAGGAGGAGGTTAAAGACCCTTGATCCATCAATTTCATCTAGGCAATTATGTATATCTACAGCAGACAACACCAACAACACTTGATGTTTTGACATGCCACACTATCTTGAGAGTGCGTGAGGTTTTGCCATATGGAGTCCTTGTGTTAGAAGGACATGATGATGTTGTTTGGAAAGATCATGTGCACAATTGTGACCCATGCCACCTCCTAAAAATTGATGGTACTATGGACCCAAGCTTGGCATTGGTACATGCAAGCTTGAGGTGTATGTTATGTAGCTCTTCTGGTGGAGCTGCTACTATGTTAGTGTGTGATAGCTGTTCGAGAGGATGGCATATGGCATGTATGACTCCTCCTCTTACGGTGGTTCCTAAGGGATAGTGGTTATGTCCTAGATGTATTTGAGCTATAGCTAGTTCATTCTTTATATGGTATAGATTGCAGACAGATGACTTACGATGGGGCTCCATAGCACCTGGCCTCTTGATCTTTGCCCATTATAGGGTATACCATATACTTAGAGTAGATGGCTATTTGGAGTTAGAGGGACCTAACCGCCAGCTAGGGGGCAATTGTGGCACTTTAGAATCTATGTATGGCTTATGTGTGAGTTGTGCTTCTATAGTGTATGATGTTGACAGTGATGTATGTTTTGTAGCAATGTATATACGCATGACAACTGTCATGTCATTTGTAGTGTCGCATCTAGATTGCTCGGACACTGGAGTTCTAGTGATAGTAGTTAGAGTAATTTCAGCAGTTTCTCAAAGACTACTTTCCGACGGTCAAATTTTGTGTTTGGGGTACTGACTTCACGGTAGGGCCCACTGTCACTTTGCATCGTTTGCACCATTGAGTGTGCCATCAATGGGACCGTTAGGGTTCAATCCTAGCTTGAGTCTAGGGGGTATACTTTCAAAGTGCAGCTCTAGAGAGCTCACTTCTCTGATGTTGAGCCTTTGAGTTCCTGTCTATGGTGGACAGAGGCCGGTGAGCATCACTTGGATTCTCTATGCTTGAGTGGGTGTGGCTTGACTGTAATCAATGCCCAATTGTTGGTTGTTTATAGAGTGACAGATCAAGTACTGATCTGAGTTGAGTTGAGTTGAGAGCGATAAACAATCTGATTATTGTGGCACTTTAGAGTCTATGTATGACTTATGTGTGAGCTGTGCTCCTATAGTGTATGATGTTGACAGCGATGTATGTTGTGTAGCAATGTATATACGCACGACAAAGAACATTGAGTTTGGAAGCTAAAGTTGAGGTTGACATCTGATCGGACTAGTTATAGGTTTGAGATTTGAAGAGGCAGATATGAAGAGGTGAAGAGGCATTTTGGATCTGTAGGTTGGTAAAGTTTTTAGGGAATGGTCTAGTTGTTAGTAACTATCAATACTCTACTTATTTAAAGGAGGCATGCACAACAAAATTTTGTTCAATATTCATAAGTTTTGAAGATAGATAAAGCAAATTGTTGATCTCAGTGCTCATCGCTTGAGCTTAATTTTGAGTATCAAGTTTGTATGTATATTTGTGAGTGTGTAGAGAATTTTGAAGTTCAAGTCAGTGTGCTTGTTGGATGTTGGATTCCGTAGCCTTGATCTTCATTTTGTGTGTTTGATCCTAAGTGAAGTGCAATCAAAGCAATGCCTTGATAGATTAGTGAGGAATTGTAGTGTTGGTAGTATTCTACATTTGTGACTGAAGTGCAATCAAAGCAATACCTTGATAGATCTTAGAGGAATTGTAATGTTGGTAGTATTCTACATTTGTGATTGGAGTGCAATCAAAGCAATGCCTTGACAGATCTAAGAGGAATTGTAGTGTTGGTGGTACTCTGCATTTGTGACTACATCATGAGTTTGATGTGAAGCAATTTTGATCAAGGAAGTTGTGCCTTTAGTGGAGGAGTAAAACATATTTCTTAGGCAAAGTCATTTTCTAGTGAAGTAGCCATCTTTGGGAGAATTTGAATCATCACAATTGAAGTTGGTTTGAAAAGATTGGAGATTATTGTGATTATGAGTGTAATTTGTAACAAGACTATAATCAGTGCTTTTTACTCTCTTTTAGGTGTGGTTCCTACCTAAGAGATTAAAGATGAACTCAAGAAGAACTCCATTATTACTATTTGCTTCATGTTTAACTATTTCTGACTCATATCTTTGCATGAACAAGATTTTACTTACTGATTATCACAAAAGTGATACTTGCTGGGTTGTCACACCAATCCATAGATAAGGTAGTCTTACTCCTATCTTCCTATCTTCCTCCTTAATGGAGACTTGGTGGTACCTTGAGAACCCATTTTCAAGAAACTATAATAGGCATGTCCTACAACCTAATTTAAAATGACACTTGTGAATGGTAGCAAATGATGATCTTCATAGATGCATTCAAATTTGAAAAGTCTTGAGACACTTTTATCTTCCTAGTCTTCTTCTTTGGTAAAACTACAATCAGAGAAACACGTTGATTATTGAGTGTAGGAAAAATGATACCAACCCAAAGCTACTCATCTATGCCATCCTTCACTAATAGTGAGTATTTTGGATTGAGTCAATATTTCCTTTGATAAATTGGAACTATACGTTCCTACAAGTCAATCCAATACTCACCAAACTGCCCAGGAATTCCAAGTGAAAATATCAGGATACTCTTAAAATAATGTAACATATTTTTTGAACTCATTCAAAGAGATTTGCTTGGATATTTTTAGTATTTTTCCTTCAGCTATAATCACTTCTTGACAGTCATTTGGGTTGACAATTCCACTCTAAATGACTTACATCTTATTACCAACAAGACTAAATGCTCCTTTTGTTCTTTGGAGTTGTCATACCTTTCTTTTTCTTTTTGTTTGTAACACTCTAGGTAATTGACAATGTCTTCCTCCAAAGAATCTTCCATATCTTCTTCTTTTGAGGAAAGTATTTCTCCAAGATGAGGGATTTTCTTTCAACACACTATAACCATCATCAGGTCTATTGCTTCCAGTTCTTGGAATTTGAGCTTGTGATGATACCAATCCACATTCAGTCAAGCTCCGTACACCCAAGGTCTCCTTATCAAAAGAGGAAAACCAGTCTTTGTTACAAGATGAAGAACAATATAGTTAAGTTGAAAGTGTACTCCACCTATTGTAGTCAAGATGTTAGACATCAATCCCAAATGTCTTCTCCAAGTCTGACTTATGAATCTCAAGATCCAAGAGTGTGCTCAAACATGACATATCCAAGCTTATGAGTAGTCTACTCTATCATTATATTGCATCTGGACCTAGAGTCTATAGAATTGAATTGATTACACAACCTTCTATCTCTACTTTTACTTTTGGTGAACCCAAATATTTCAACTCTATTTCATAAAGAGTAGGGAAATTATCTTGCTTCTTTCTTGTACTTGCTTGAGAGCCATTGCTAATTGACACTTGTATAATTTTTTTTCCTCCCACAATTTCATAAATGTTACATCCATCTTTGTGGATGCCATATTTGCCACTATATCATATCATATTGTTACCCCTCGTAAGTGCTAGCTTGTCTTTGTTTCTTCTCAATCTTAGTCTCATCCTTTTGACAATGATCCTTTTGAATAGGAATATTTTGAGTAGAACACATTGGTGGTAATGTATTTGAAGCTATATTTGGCTCTTTTTTGAGTATGGTAATAATAGAGATGCAATGACACACTTCAATAAATTTTAGTATTTCAACAAGAAAAAATTTGTTCCCTTAAGGATACAATTAGAAATGTAAAGATACAAGTGAAAATACCACAAAATAGTTCTCTAGTTTTACTTCTTTCACTTCTTGGGCAAATTTTATTCCCCAAAAAAGTTAATGATAACACAAAGGCACATAATAGGAAAACAAAAAATAAAACTCACTCACACTCATATTGAATCCAGTGCAACCCTAAAAGTGATGATTCAGTTCAACAGCTATTTATTTCTTAGAATACACTTGGCTGAACAAGCTCCAAAAGTACTATCTTCCTTCTGAAACCACTTATTTAATTTCCAAACCTACTCCAAGACTGCAATTGGTTTCCAAATCACAAAAATATTCCAAAACTATAGAAAAAGCTTTTGAGTAATGATGTTTTTACAAATTTGCAAGTCAAGTCCCTGATTCTAACATATTGACAACAGTATAGTACTTTTCAGTCCTATCATGGTGTTTATTTTAGATGGTTTCTTGTTCTACTCAGGATCAAACACACATAATAGAAAGCAATACTTACTGCAAATGTTTTGTTGGAAACAAAAAGAACATAAGAAAAAGTTGAATCAGAAAAGTGTAAGAAAATGACAATGTAAGCTTTTTCATTTATTAACCTTCCATGAACTGAACAACAAGGCACATCAACTGCAAAGATTATGAAGAGGTTGCCACTCAAAACTCAAATTACTAAACCAATATGAATTTGAAACTCAAACAACACCACAACAAATAGACATACTCTTTTGAATTTTTTTCAATCACTCCTTTGAAATCTCTAGATTGCAAGGCTTCCAGACACTCATATGTCCATTCTTGATTGCTAGAATCTGATTTCACTTCTCTGCTTATTTCACTAGTTCCTACTTCAATTCTCTCTAAGCTCAACTATCTTCAACTACATTTGGTCAAACAACTCAACCGCAACCTCTTCCCACTTCTTTCCTCTAGTGTCTAAGTTAAATAACTTATTTCTAATCTTTCTAAGTGCTTGAGCTCTTCTATTGAATGTGTTTAACCAATGCATTGATCTATCAGTGTTTTCAAATGTTTACACAGTAGTTCCACCTCTCCCTCAAGGTAGGAAATTTCCCTTCAGTCCAATTCTCATTTGTGCTTTTCCTAGTCTTTGATCTCCCTGTGGTCTCAATAGCAACCGGATCCAAAATGCCAACTTCAATGGTCCTTGCTCTGAAGACATGTTCTGATAGTTCTCAGATCTGAATATTTGCTCCTCTTAATTGCTCCTACGTCACAGTTTCAAGTGCTACCATGATGGTCAACATTTCCTTCTTCACACCAACTTCATTTCCCCATAATGTTTGCTAGGGAACTCCAAATTGTAAATGTGTGGTCTTGTTAGAAAGCCCTTCTAGAGGAGCTTCCAACTTAATCTTTATTTTCTATTTCATTTTGACTTGTTAATACAAAGTTACAGCATTTGAAGTGTTCTCTGTACATTTCTCTATTACAACTTCCGAAATCTCCTTCATTGTGGTTATTTCTTTGGAGGTAAACTTCAAAATCCTCTTTTCTTTAAAAGCTTGTACAGAATAAATTCAGTCACAATTTTCTGTGCTGCTCTTAAATCTGCCTATTTAGTCTTGTTAAGAAGACCTTCTCAAGCCGGTACAATCAAGATAAAAATCACTTTGTTTGAGCATGGACTCCACACATTACACCCTCCAACGTTTTGTTGTTTGCCACATAATTGCCCAATACTTTGGATGTTCCTTTTTTCTTTGAAGGTCCAGGTCAGCATTCTACTATGCCATATCAGTATATACCACCTTCAAGTTCCATGTGACCTTCAAGTAGGCTTACCTCTGAGTTTAGGTGCCTCAAAGGATGTCTCCTATTAAATCTCAATGGTAGAATCCTCTCCTAATGACGGTAATTTCATTCCCCCTTTACTCTTGATACACAAATCCAAACCTTGTATGGTTGGTCTCATTTGAAAGCTCATTTCAAGGGGTTTTCTAATAAGGTATCACTCATCTCATTTAAATTTATACTATCATTTGAAAGATCATTGGATTGTCAAAGGACTAAGTTTGGAAGTAAAGGGTTTAACTTTAGAAGCTTGATTCAGCAGTCTTTGACCTATGAGGTCTAGCACTTGTCAAAAGGATAAGTCAAACATCCAGAATCCAGCTATGCACTAAAACTACACTAAAGCTATTTATTCTTCTCATTCACTCACAAAGTCTATCAAAAGGTATTAAAAATAAAAACAAAAGCTCAAGAAATTAGCAAAACCAAGTACCACAAGGGACTTCTTTTGCATTTGAACTATGTGACAACCCGAAAAATATCATTTTGCGGTAATCAGGTAAGTAAAGTTTGTTCCTGCAGTGATACGAGTCAGAAATGTCTAAATATGAAGCAAAGTAACAGTTTCATTTCTTCTTGGTTGCATCTTTAATCTCTCAAGTAGAAACCACACCCTAAAGAAAGTAACAAGCACTGATTCTCAGTCTTGTCACGAATTCATACTCCTTAATCACAACTCCTTCAACTCTTTCCAAACAATCTTGATTGTGATGATTCAAGCTCTCCTAAAAATGGCATTTCATTGTAAAACAACTTCTCCTCAGAATTGTGTTCTACCCTTCCACTGAAGGCACAACTTCCTCAATCAAAATTGCTTCATTTCAACTTCACACTGCACTCACAAATGCAAAATACTACCAACACTACAATTCCTCTTGATCTATCAAGGCATTGCTTTGATTGCACTTCACTCAGGATCAAACACACAGAATGAAGATCAAGGCTACGGAATCCAACATCCAACAAGCACTCTAACTTGCACTTCAAATTTCTCCACACACTCACAAACACAATTGCAAAGCTGACACTCAAAATCAAGCTCAAGCAATGAGCACTGCTTCACAACACTTTGCTTTATCTATTCTCAAAATTAATGAGCATTGAACAACATAAGACTGCAAATGCCACTCTTAAATAGTGAAGCAATCGACAGTTATCTTGTTAAGGTACCTCTTCCTTATGACTCTACAAACCTGCAGATCCGAAATGACAATGCACCTCTTCATATTTGTCTCTTCAAATCTCAAATCTGTTTTAACTCCAATCCAATGTCTACTTCTCGCTCGGTTTCCAATCTCGAAGTAACTTCACTCACTACTACTTTGTCCTTGGGTTTCACAACTTCTAACTCCTCTATCGATTCTACTAATTCTCCACTCTTATCTACAATTCCTATCACAGGTAATCCTTCTAAATCTCTATCTCCCGACCTACTCTTCTCTAAAGTGTCAAATGTCAAATCTGAAGACACCTGCCTTCCTATCTCTCTTACTTTGTGTCTAACTATTATCAATTCTTTTGCTAATTCTACTATATCCTCATCAAAAATTGTAATTAAAAGCATGGGTACACTATCTACACCTTCAATTTGCAACCCACTTTCTCCTAATCACTCATGTAATTGACACAAAGACACTTACTATTTGATCTTGTACTTCGGGTTTATTCATTACTGTTATTTCTTCTCTAATTTTATCTTATCTTCAATCAAAACTAAAATTGAAGTCATAGGTATCCTAAATATCTTCTTTCCTTACTCTAACTTCCTCTAATGCCTCCCACAAAATTCCCGAAGTCACCTTCACTGCACTCCAAAGTTTGGCTACCTTGGATTTAGTCATCTTCATCTTGAGGCAAAGTCTCATGACCCGAAGTCCAGAGTCCGAAGTCTTGTAGACCCAAAGATACTAACCCGAAGACACAAACCTACTCTCAAAACTTCAAACGCTTGTAACTTTTGCTATAGACCTTCAAACTCTGCGATTTTGGTGGCAATGGAAAGCCTTGAACAAAACGCTTCCAACGAGATATAGCACGTATGATTTGGACATGTGGTCACTGAGATATGGCCCCCGCAAGAATCCTGACCTGCAACTTCCCTTCCTCTTTCGGGTCTGCCCTACTTCAGAGTCTGATCTGAGTTTTTTCCTCTTCTGACACGAAGGAATTTGTCTTTGGGTTTGATCCAATCTGAGTCCTTCTTCCTCTAACACAAAGTCTTCTTTCTCAGGCCTGATCAAAACACAAGTTTCTCCTCATTTCTTCTCCATTTGGTTTCAATTTGGTTTCAGCAAGGCACTTCTTCTTCAAAACTCATCCAAAATGAAAAATGTGAGTACCACAAACTACTAGGTTGTGCCTTGCTAATTTCTTCCTATAATAGCTCTGGAACTTATGCTTGGATATCAATGGGGAACCATAGGGACAATCTTCTGAATGTTATGGTTATTCTAGTTCTTTTGCATTCAGGATTGTTGGACTTATCTCCTTGGTTTGCAACTTCTTTGCCTACGATTTCTCCAACATCTTTCTCTCTTTTAAAAATAACATCCTTTTGTGGATTCCATTTACTTCTCCAAAGGAGATGATTCCAAAGAAAAGGTTTTCTTTATATGTTTCTTTCTTGAGCAAGTATCCACTCCATTCACCTCCAAATCAAGCCATCTTTCTTCCTCAAATGGAAGGTTTTCTTCTTCACCTAACTATTTTGAAGTAACTCTGTGTACATCAGCATCTAACTTCATAGTTGGAAAGGTTGACACAAATTGTACAAGTGGCTGATGCATAGGGTAGTTACTATAGTAAATACCCTACGCATAAGTTACTACAGTAAGTACCCTACATGTTTGGGCAATTTGCTGTTTGAAACATAATGGAGTAAAAGAAATCTATTTCCAAGGCCTTGGAAATTTAAGAGACCAATGCCTTGGAGCTCTATAATTATAACATGTACTTGGGATCATATTTTTTCTAGGAGGTATGATTCTTTGTTCATTGCTTGCATATTCCTTGGACACATACCTAGGAATAGTGACTAGAGGGATTGGGGTAGTAGTAGGCATCTCCTAAAGTACAAAGACCTATTTTCTTCTTCTACGTAATATTCTTGGTCTTCCCATATAGGAATGCATTCTACGTGTTTCACTAAGTAAGTATAGTTAAACATTCTGTATATGCATGTCCTGGCTTACCACAAGTGGTGCACTAGATGCTAGATCTAGTTTTTGAGTGTGGAATTCACCTCTCTTTAGCTTTGACTAATTGCACTTTGAAGTTGGAAAACTTGTGGTACTTGGTTTTGCCTTTTTTTGAGCTTTTGTTTGTTTCTAATACATTTTGATAGACTTTTTGAATAAATGAGAGGAATAAGTAGCTTTAGTTTAATTCTAGTTCTTAACTCAACCAAGGATGTTGGACTTATACTTTTAAAGAAGTTCTTGACCTTCAAGGCCAGAAATAGGTGTGCTAGACTTTTCAAAGATAACTCGTAACCTCCAAAGTTGGCCATTAGATCTCCAAAGGACTGACTCTTGCAGTTGGTCACTTGGCAGTCTAGATGAAACTTGGGAGTCCAGCACATGATAATTATAATTTCAAATGAACTGAATCTAATCTTGTTGAAAGCCTCTTGAAAGAAGCTTTCTGATAAGACCAATCTTACAAAGTTTGAAGCTGCATAGCATAAGTTATGGGAGAATGAATTTATTGTCATAAGAAGATCTTGACAGAAGTTAACTTCAGAACTTAGCATCACCCTTGAGACACCTAACCTTAGAGGATAGCCAATTTAATGGAGAAGAAAAACTTAGAAGTATTCTTGACTAACATAAACCTGACATGGAAAATCAAGGGTCTAATGTGGACCTACGAGGATATAAAACTCTGAAGTTAGATTGATCTTTGAGGATAGCAAATTCTAAGGTTGGGACTTGACCATCCAAAGTTGTGCAAATATACAAAGGATACTTGGAAGGGTGCAACTTTGTGACTACATACTCAAATGAAATGGTTTTTATCTTGTTAGAAATGCCTTGAGAAGAGCTTTTTAATGAGACCAAAATGAAAACTTTGTAATACCACAGCAGATGTTATGATCAACTTTGTTTGCTGTTGATGAGAGCTATTTAACACAAAACTGGCCTCCAATGTTGTAAACCACCAACCACCAAACATACCAGGACCTTGGATGTTTATGAGGAACTCAACAAAGGCACTAGAAGATGAACGATTTGAGTCATTTAAAGTATTCCAAGAAAGTGCAAATAATCAAGAAAGTGTGAGATACTAAAGAGGTGTTGCACTTCTTGAGATGGCATACTGAAGGACTGCTAAGGGTTGTAGATCAAGGCAACCTTGGGAATATAAGAAGAGGCCTTCAGGTTTGCAATTTTATTTGCAAGTTGAACAAGATAGTGAGCAAGTTGGGACTTATTGGAGCACAATGTAGAGAGTGTAACTGATTGTAGAAGGGGAGTTTTGAGGCAGTTTTCTTGTGAGTGTGGGTGTTTGTGTGAAACCATGGCACTTGTATGAGTAGTGACGAAGGGTAGGAGTAGAGCCAAAAGCCTGAACTCTCAAATCACCAAGATCAACAAGTGGGATATGTTTGCAAGGAGAAAAAAGCTTGAGCAATGGCATGTTTCATTTCTCTTGGGGGACTAGACCTTCATCTCAATACAAATAGAATAGAAGATTAATTCAAGAAAGTTTTGAAAGCTAGTGTGGTGCCAAAGAAGGGGCCATTTCAAAACTGGCGGCTCATACGCACGAAGGTTGATTGACAGTGACAGGTGCATGCCGGAGGTGTGATTTCTTGGTAGAAACACGAAGTGACGGAAGACAAAGAAGTGCAACTCTATAAAAATCGAAACTGCAACGACGAAATGTTGAGCAATTTTCCTTTGCCGTTGAGGAGTCGTCTTGCAGGTGATTGGGGAAAGGGAAATAGAGTTGGACTTGTGTTAGTGCGCAAGGGAGAAGTCACGAGAGAGAAATCGAGAGACAGTAAGAAAGCAGAAGAGATGGGAGGAGGGAAGAAGAACTCCAAATTTGCAGTGAGAAATCATGCAATTCGGAGATTAGATATAGTGGCAAGGATCAAAGTCTTGAGCCGACTTTGGATCACTTTTTTGGCATGGAACTGGAACGTAAGTTTTCCAAGATTCATGACAGAAATCATCAAGAGTAAATATCTCGATGGTCCCGAGGAAGAAGGGAAGAGAGGAAATCCGGCTCACTGGACAGAGTCGGATTGGAGACTTGTACTCGGGAAGGAGGCGGGTTTGGAGCAGGGAGCCACGTTCTTGGGGAAAGGAGAGATAGCCCAAGAAATGCAGGAGGTGAGAGATGCCTTCTCGTCGAAGAGGACAAAGAATGGGTACAAAGTTGAGAGCTACAAAGACCCTGTGAGGAGAGGAATTGTGGGTGCACTAATGGCCATCCTAAAGCCGGAGAGAACTACCTATGTGATGAAACACCAAGCGGTGTTCTTTCACAAGTTATTTGTAGGAGAACCGATCAATTGGGCAAGGTGCTTTCACGAGAGAACAAGGCAGATGGTGTGGAATCTGCGGGATAAGCCGCCTCCACACTACATTGTACCATTTGCAACACATTTCTACCTCAGGTTGAATTTGCTCAATTTGGCGGAGCGCAATAAAATGGTGTCTCATTTCCATCCTGACTTGAGAAGAGAAGTCGACGCGGAGGAGCAGCAATACATTCTCCAAATCTGGAGCACGGACAATTACTACGCGAAGACAGGGAAAAACGTGGAGGTTGTTGTAAGTACCCCGACAAAGAAGAGAACTCGGCAAGCAAAAGCCGAAGAAAACAAGAAACCTCGGAAGATGCAGAAAAATAATCTGAGGCGAGGAATGGTGGTGATTGAGTCAAAAGATGAAGACTCAGAAGGCGAAGCCGAGCTCAAGATGGAGGACTCGGAACGTGAGGAGGAACCTGAGCTGTCACTATAGAGTGGAGATACTAGCAGTGACAGTAAAGAGGGTGGAGAAATGACCTTGGCACCAGCGGCTGAAGAATACAAAGAAGAAATGCAAGCCAAAGTAGAAGCCAAAGACAATGCGGTGCTGGAAGATGAAGTACCAGTGCTCAAGGAGAAGAAGATCACAGTACAGCAAGGAGTTCGCTTGAGACGTAAGGCAAAGTGTGAAGCGGGGCCGAGTAGAGTGAAGGAAAAGGTAGAAGAAAGCTCGGGCAGTGAGGCGTCAATTCTAATACAAAGACTCCAGAGAAGAAGGCGAGTATCGAGAGAACACGAAGAAAGAAGAGAGACCACTCCGTGGGAGGAAGAAGTTGCCAGTAATGGAGTAGATTACCTGCAGAAGGTAGTATGCCCGCTGTTGGTGAAGTTGGAGAAGAAGAAGAAGGAGATGCAGTCTACTTGTCCAGAGGTAAAGATTGTTGTGCAGGTCTTATCAAGATTAGAAGAAGAAAAATCGGAGTTGAAGAAGAGTATAACTCGAGGTGAGGAAGAGAGAGAAGTACTGCGAGTGGAAGCAGTAGAGAGAAGTCAGGTAATCGAAGACTTGAAGAGAGAAGTGAGTTATCGGGAGGATCTTGCGAGGAAGAGTGACATCGCAAGAGAGAGACAGGTACCGGAATTTGAAATCTTGAAGCAGCAGTTTGCTGATTCAAGAGTAGAGCTTATCCATGCTATGGCAAGGGTAGCATCGAAGGATCAAGAGCTCAATCGAGTGATGGAGAGTATGGAGGAGAAGAAGCAACTCTAGCAAAGAGAGTTGTATGTGCGGTATAGAGAAGAAGAGAGATTACGAGAATTACTTCATAATCAGGAAGAGAAAATCATACAGAAGGAGAAAGAGAAGGAAGCGGTGAAGGCCGAATTCGAAGAAGAGTTGGCAATGTACAGAGAGGAATGGCTTGCAGATCACGAACGAGAACGAAAGACAAGATTGGAGCCATTGAAGGAAATAGTCCTCAGAGTGAACGCAATGTTAAGTACAGAAGCCAGCGTTTGGATTGAAGAAACAAGACTGCACGAGTTGAAGTTGTTGGTGCAGGAGACGAGGCGAAGACAAGCAAAAGATACAGATTTGAATGCCTTGTTGATTAGTCTCAGAACTTGTGTAGACAAGAAGATCTTAGAAGTAGAAGGCAATATTGCAATTAGATTAGACTTAGTGAGAATAGAGTTAGAAAAGCTTCGGCAGGATGTTAAGGCAAAACCCGAAGTAGATAACATAGGAATCCAAATGTCTTTGGAGTTGCCCTCAGAGACATTAGAGAAGAGTGGGTCAAAAGATGAAAAGTTAGATAGACTACCCACTAGTGCAATTTCAGATCAGGAAAGAGAATTGCTGGATCTGGTAGAAGAAGTAGAAGATGTGAAACCCGAGGACAGAGTAGTAGGAAGTAAGATTACTTCGGGTTTGGGTTTGAAAGCTGAGGAAGAAGTAGACATTAGATCGGAGTAGTAACCGATTTGAGATTTGAAGGGGCAGATATGAAGAGGTGCATTGTCATTTCGGATCTGCAGGTTAGAACAGTTGTTGTAGAACGGTATAGTTGTTAGAACTGTCGATTGTTCACTATTTAAGAGTGGCATTTGCAGGAAATTGTTGTTCAGTGCTCATTATTTCTGAGAATAGATAAAGCAAAGTGCTGTGAAGCAGTGCTCGTCGCTTGAGCTTGATTCCGAGTATCAACTTTGTGTCTATGTTTGTGAGTGTGTGAAGAATTTTGAAGTGCAAGTCAGAGTGCTTGTTGGATGTTGGATTCCGCAACCTTGATCTTCATTTTGTGTGATTGATCTTGAGTGAAGTGCAATCAAAGCAATGCCTTGACAAATCTGAGAGGAATTGTAGTGTTGGTAGTATTCTGCATTTGTGAATGCAGTGCGAAGTTGATGTGAAGCAATTTTGATCGAGGAAGTTGTGCCTTTAGTGGAGGGGTAGAACACAATTTTGAGGCAAAGTTGTTTTGCAGTGAAGTACCCTTTTTGGGAGAGCCTGAATCATCACAATCAAGATTGTTTGGAAAGATTTGATGGAGTTGTGATTATGGAGTGTTAATTTGTGACAAGACTGTGAGTCAGTGCTTGTTACTCTCTTATGGGTGTGGTTTCTACCTGAGAGACTAAAGAAGAACTCAAGAAGAACTGAAATTGTTACTTTGCTTTGTATTTGGACATTTTTGACTCGTATCTCTATGGGAATGAACTTTAGTTACCCGGTTACCACAAAAGTGATATTTGTCGGGTTGTCACAGCTAGACACCATCAAAGGAAACCCGCACCAAGGGACATAGGACCATTAGTGCCATTTCTTGAGCAGTGATATTGGAGAAAAGTGAAACTATTGATTAGATGTATTGTATTAAATCACCAAGAAAGTAGAAAACCAAGTGAAGGTGCTCAGTTCAGCCAAGGCCAAGAATGGATTTTCCATCAAGGTCTATTATGATTTAGCAAAGAAGGAAGTAGTGTAGGCTTTTAGAAAATCTTTAAACCATAGAACATTACCTACATTATTCTAAACCAAGTAGTTTTTTTCTCTGAGAATCTAGGAGAGCCAAAAGATTGGGCTCACATGTTTCATCTTCAAGTCCAGCAAATGTATCACTCCTTCAGGGTAGGAGAGATAATAACTTAGTGCTCTTTGTAATTCCCTTCTATATAAGCATGAGGCTTTTGAAAAAATCTAAAGAAGCTCTTTCTGTCATTGTATCGATAAGTCATATTTCTTGAATCAACCAATGGGCAATGGAAGTTGAGACTCATAGAGTTAAATATTATGCAAGTGAGCAAAGACATTCAAGGTTGCATGGAAAAGAAAGGCAGATTAACATGTGTAGGAAAAGGGTACCCCACTTAGGAAGAGACATCAAAGAGTAGAATTTTCTCAAGAAATTTAGGAGTTATCATCTTCATTGGGAGCAGAAGATTTGGAGGAAGGCTCAAGGGCTTAAGGTCAAGCAAAGAACACACTAACATATGAAGTGCACCCAAAGTTAAGGAACCAATAGATGAGAGAGTGGTGAAGAGAGAGTGGACAGGTAGCTACTTGAAGTATTAGTTGAGGAGATAGAGAGAAATTGGGTGCCAAAGCTTGAGAGAGGGGGTTAGTGAAACTGAAAGAATCATGATGGAAATCTTGAGTGGAGTGGTAGTTAAAATAATGAAAAGTTTGAGTGAAATCTACAACTATTACAAAGAAACTATTATTCAAGAAGGAATCCACAAAAAGTCTCAAGAAGGTGTTAGAAGGTGTCAACAAGTACCCAAGGATGCCCAAACTTTCATTTCAGTGAGATAGGTGCTGGTTTGCACCCATTGGCACCCATTAGTGCTAGTTGTCACTGATTTTTCAGATGTACTCTTGCAAGTCTCATGGTAGTCCAATTTTTCATCCACATCACCTATTTGGTCTAACATTTGTTTCATTATAATACACCTACACTTACATAAGTGAAAATCTGATTTTTAGAAATGAATGTTAGTTACACTAATTTTCCCATAGGAGAAGTTACAATGGATTCAATTACTAACTAATTGGCAAGTTACAAAGTTCACTAAAAAATATTACGAAGTTTGTTATTTATCTCATAGAAATCCATCAAATCTATTTCTGATATTTTCCCCCAATATGATTGCAGGCCTGAAGAAGGAATTTGTGGAGTTAGAATCCAAGCGGAAAACTTGGGGGAGTTGAAGAGGAAGATAGAACCCAAATTCCATGAGGTAAAGAAAGCAAAGGATAAAGAGTTGGAGATTCTAAGAGAAGAATTGAGAGGGGTAATTATTAAGATCCAAGAACTATTGGGACATGTTTATGGTACCCACATTTTGGTTTTGACAAGTTTTAAGGAAGAAGTGTAATTTTTTAAGCCAAATAGAAGCTTAATGAAGAAGAAAAAAGAAGAATAGTGTGCTCGGCATAGACCCAAAGAAATCAACCTTGGTTAGAGTTAGAAGGACTTAGCTTGGACTTATGGAAGTATAAACCCAAAGTAAGGATAACTTGCATTAGGATGTGCAACCCAATCTAAAGAACTTATAACAACCTGTCCTTGGGTCTATCCAATCAAGAAAGTACATGTAAAAAACATGGCTACCTCAAGATCAAGATGACATTGAGAGTGACAAAAAATAGACACATAGAATTTGCATGTCAATTGAAGCTTGATTGAAGAATGACTACAGCAAAAAACTATAAAATTGAGACTTCATTCAAGGAATTCTGAAATGTCATGATGATATCCCATGCTTATCAATTATTGTCCCAAAGGAGTTAGGATCTCAAGTTTTGAGGAGGGATTTATCTTTTAGAGACCAAGAGTGGGAAAGCAGATGATGCCACCAAAGGGTAATAAGCAGAGTTTGGTGAGGGGTTTTGCAATTTCCTGATTAGACTTAGTGGTAAGGATCAAAGTCTTGAGCAAAGTTTGCATGACTTTTTTGGCATGGAAGTAGAATTTGAGCTTTCCAGGGTTCATGGCAAAAATTACTGCCAACAATTAAAAAGATGGTCCCAAGACAAAGGGAAAGAGAGGAAATTTGGCTCAATGGACTAAGTAAGATTGAAGATTAGTCTTGGGGAGAGAAGAAGGAGAAGTAGAAGGAGTCACCTTCTATCAGAAGTGTGATTCTTCAAGAGAAACATGTGAGGTGAGGAATTCTTTCAATGCACCTCATACTAAGAATAGGTACAAGGAGGATAATTATAGAGACCTGATACAAAAGGGTATAGTTAGCACAATGATGACCATGTTTAAGCTAAAGAGAACCACCTATGTGACAATGCAGCTGGCTATGTTTTCCCACTAGATGTTTGTAGGAGAGGTCGTGAATTGGGCAAAGTGTTTGCACCAACAAGTAGATCAAATGATTAACACTTGGAGAATGGACTACCATCCCATTATTTTGTACCTTTTGTGCCCATTTCTACTTCAAACTAAACCTACTCAGCTCAGAGGAGAGAGGAAGGATGGTGTCACACTTTCACCCCAATTTATGATGAGTAGTAGATACGGATGAGCAGTATTATAGAAGGTGAGTCCATGAGGCAATTACCACTACATCAAGACCAGGAAGGACAACATAGTGTTGGTGGAAATCCTTAGGCCAAGAAAGAGAAGTAGACCCAAAGGAAGAATATCACCACTACAGCCACAAACAACAGGGAGGCTGAATCCAAAGAACCAATCTTCAGAGGAAGAATTAGAAGGGGAATCCAAGTCAAATTGTGAAGACTTGGGAGAGGAAGAAGAGTTCACCTTGCAAAGTAAGGAGTCTAGCAATGAGACTAACGGAGAACCCAAAGTCTAGCAATCTCTAGACAAAGTAGCGGGAGAAGAAGATGAGGAGTTCCATGTGGTAATTGACCGTATGGAAGGAGGAGATGAGCCTTACCTAGAGTTACTTGCAGTAAAGTTGGAGGAAGGACAAGAAAAGAGCCTACCTTGGTGTTTCCAATGGCAACAACATCAAAGAGGAGTGTGCAGGTTGTAACTACAGGTCTGAGCAAAGCCAAAGCGGAGGGAGAAAGCTTGGAAGGAGTGACATTGAAAGTACAAGGATCACAATTTCAGGGTAAAGCACCAGCCAAAGAAGTATCAACCAAAGATGAAAACTAAGAAGATGATGAAGGAGGATACACCAGATTTGAATATATATCAAAGATCATTTGTCCTTTGTTGCTGCAATTGCAAAAGAGGAAGGAAGAGTTAAGGAGAGAGCATCCTGGAGTGAAGGATGAGATTGGCACATTAAAGTTCTTGTATGAAGACAACTTGGATGCTAAGCCAAGGAGCGGAAGAAGCTGAAGAACTTTGGGCTGATGTTGTTCTTTGCAGGAAGAACTTTGATAACTTGGAGGAGAGTTGAGTGAAGTGCGGTAAAGAATTTGAACAATGAGCTGCAGAATTGAAGGAGCAGAAGGCTTCACTCAAGAAATTGAAGGGAGAATTTGCTTATGCATGCTTGGAGGTGCTACATTTGAAGGCAATGGCAATAGTGATGGAGCAAGAACTAGAGAGCTTGAGGAAGAGCACACTATAGAAAGAGCAGGCATAGTAGTGCAAGTTGACAAGTAGATATCAGGAGGAAGGAAGATTTCAAGGTCTGGTAAGAAGTGCTGAAGGTCAGATTGCTCAATATGCAAAGGAGAAGAAGATGTTGGTGGTAGAGTACAAATTCAAATTGCAGATATATTGGGACAAATTGAAGGTGGAGCAAACCTCAAAGGTATATCTCAGAATCAATAAGAGAGATCATTGGGAGAATGAAGGTGATGTTGAGTACCAAAGTGGAAGTTAAGTTGGAGGAATCAACACTATACAAATTGAAGTTGCTCGTGCAAGAAACATGGAAGCAAAAAGTGAAGGACATGGATCTGAATAAATTGTTAATTTGCTTGAGAGATTTAGTAGATAGGAAGATGTTAAAATTAGGAGACAATGTGAGTCTTAGATTAGATTTAGTGTGATCTGAATTAGATAAACTTTGGAGTAGCATGAAAGAAGAAAGTAAGTGTGCAATAGTAGATGCAGGAGTACATGTGCCTTTGGTTGAGTTACCTGAGACCTTAGGAGTAGTCAGAGTAGAGAAGGAGAAGGTAGAGAGCATAACTATGACTTCAATTTGAGTTCAAGCTAAAGATAGGATAGAAGTAGAAGATGAAATTGTTGTTGTAGATAAATCTGAAGAAGGAAAAGTGATTGAAGCAACATCGTGTTTAGAAGCCAAAGTTGAAGTAGACATCCGATCGGATTAGTAATAGATTTAAAATTTGAAGAGGTAGATATGAAGAGATGTATTGTCATCTTATATCTATAGATTGGTAAAGCTGTTGTTAAGGAATGATATATAGTTAGATAACTCAAAGTGCTTTACTTGTTAAAGGAAGCATTTGCATTATGTTGTTAGTTAGTATTAATATTTTTGAAGTTGAGTAAAGTGAAGTGTTGTAACTCAATGCTCATTGTTTTAGCTTAATTTTGAGTATCAATCTTGTGTGTGTGTTTTTGATTGTGTGGAGAAATTTGAAGTGCAAATCTGAGTGTGTTGGATATTGGATTCTATAGCTTTAATTTTTATTTTGTGTGTTTGATCTTGAGTGGATAGCAATTGAAGCAATACCTTGATAAATCTATGAGGAATCATAGTGTTGGTAGTATTTTGCATGGGTGAGTGCAACACTTGATTGATGCAAAGCAATTTTGATTAAGGAAATGGTGCCTTTAGTGGCGGGGTAGAACATAATTCCAAGGAAAAGTCATTTTGTGGGAAGAATTGAATCATCACAATCAAGATTCTTTTGGAATGATTTGAAGTATTGTAATTTAAGGGTGACATTTTATTGTGAGAAGACTATAGTTTTGTGCTTGTTACTTTCTTTTGAGTGTGGTTTATACTCAAGAGATTAAAGATTTAATCAAGACAAATTGTTTGTGATGTTTTACTTCATATTTGACCATTTTTCAATTCCATCTGTATGAGAAGAAATTGTTACTTGCTAATTACCACAAAAGTGATACTTGTTGGGTTGTTACATGATTTTTAGCACCACTACCGGAGAAACAAATCTTAGGAGTGGACTAATATGGAGACAAATCTGAAATTAGGTGTCTAACAAATATGAATGTCTACATCAAAAGAAGAACGGGATGAAAGAACTCGTAAAAGAACTTTGCAACATGAAGAGGAAGAACACCAAAAGCATAAATTCACTAGTGAAGAATTTGAGAAAGAAGCATTGGATCTACAACTTCTTCATAAAGTTCAAGAAGCCTTGCATGAACTCAAACAAAAGAAAAGAAAAGTTGGGTGGCAATGTTACTTTGCACCCCTTAATCCCAAGAAGAAGAAAGACTCAAGCAGATAGACATATTTGTTGTGACCTAGTACACCAAATTCTTCCAAAGCTATCAAGGGAGCAGATTATCTAAAAGAATTTATTCATGACAAGACAACATGAGTTTTGATGGAAGAAGAGTGTCAAAGACAAAGATTTGAATGCTTTACTTATCAGTCCCAGAACTCGTGTAGATAGGAAGATATTAGAAGTGGAAGATAATATCAAGATTAGATTAGACGTGTGGAAATTAGAGATAGATAAACTTTGGAAGGATGTAAAAGAAAAACCCAAAGTAGATGACATAGAGTCCAGATATCTTTGGAGTTACCGATGGAGATATTAGAGAATAGTGGGTTGGTAGATAGAGGTTTAGAAGGATTACCCACTAGTAGAATTGCAGATCAAGAAAAAGAAATGTTAGAATTAGTAGAAGATTTAGGAGTTGTGAAACCCTATGACAGAGTAGTAGTGGGTGAAGTTACTTCTGGATTGAAAGCCAAGGAAGATGTAGACATTGGATTGGAGAAGTAACAGATTTGAGATTTGAAGAGGCAGATATGAAGAGGTGCATTGTCATTTTGGATCTGCAGGTTAGAAAACTTGTTGTAGAACGGTATAGTTGTTAGAATTGTTGTTTGCTTCACTATTTAAGAGTGGCATTCTTAGGAAAATGTTGTTTAGTGCTCATAATTTCTGAGGATAGATAAAGCAAAGTGCTGTGAAGTAGTGCTTGTTGTTTGAGCTTTATTTCGAGTATCAATTTTGTGCTTGTGATTGTAAGTGTTAGGAGAAATTTGAAGTGCAAATTAGTGTGTTTGTTGGATGTTGGATTCCGTAGACTTGATCTTCATTTGGTGTGTTTGATCTTGAGTGAAGTGCAATCAAAGCAATGCCTTGACAGATCTGAGAGGAATTGGAGTGTTGGTAGTATTTTGCATTTGTGAGTGTAGCACAAAGTTGATGTGAAGCAATTTCAATCAAGGAAGTTGTGCCTTCAGTAGAGGGGTAGAACACAATTTTGAGGCAAAGTTGTTTTGCAGTGAAGTGTTGTTTTTGGGAGAGCTTGAATCATCACAATAAAGATTGTTTGGAAAGATTTGATGGAGTTGTGATTAAGAAGTGTTAATTTGTGACAAGATTGCAAATCAAAGCTTGTTACTCTCTTTTGGGTGTGGTTTCTACCTAAGAGATTAAAGATGCAACCAAGAAGAATTGAAGATTGTTACTGTTTGACTTTGTATTTGACCAATTCTGACTAGTATCTTTGCGGGAATGAACTTTACTTACCTAATTACCACAAAAGTGATATTTGCCGGGTTGTCACATGATTTTTTGTGCCGTTGCCGGGGATCCAAATCTTGGAAGTGGAAGAATATGAAGCCAATTTTGAAATTAGGTGTCAAAGCAATATGAATGTCTGCATCAAGAGAACAACGGGAAGAGAGAGTTCAAAGAAATTTGTGACAAGATTGCAAATCAAAGCTTGTTACTCTCTTCTGGGTATGGTTTCTACCTAAGAGATTAAAGATGCAACCAAGAAGAATTGAAGATTGTTACTGTTTGACTTTGTATTTGACCAATTCTGACTAGTATCTTTGCGGGAATGAATTTTACTTACCTAATTACCACAAAAGTGATATTTGCCGGGTTGTCACATGATTTTTTGTGCCGTTGCCGGGGATCCAAATCTTGGAAGTGGAAGAATATGAAGCCAATTTTGAAATTAGGTGTCAAAGCAATATGAATGTCTGCATCAAGAGAACAACGGGAAGAGAGAGTTCAAAGAAAAATGTTTCATCGTGCAGAAGAATGCCTGAAGATCCAATCTACTTTTGACAAAACCGAACAAGAGGAGTTGGACTTCCAACTTCTTCACAAAGTGCAAGAAGCCCTACGAGAACTTGACCAAAAGAAACACGAAGGCGGTTGGCAAGGCTACTTCGCATCTCCATCTTCCAAGAAGAAGAAAGACTTGCGCGGCCAGACATATACATTACGGCCTAGTACACCGACTTCCCCTAGAGTTGTAAAGGAAGTCGCATCTCTAAAGAACTTTGTTCAAGAAAAAATAGCACGAACACTAACTAAAGAAGAGTGTCAACACCTTCTATGAATGATTCCTTGATTGTCTCAAAGGAATTTTGAAGAACACTCCACAGGTGTTGAGCCTGATTCTTCCACTTGGGTTTGAAGTGTACACCCCTAGAGAAGAAATTGTCAAAGAAGACCTGTAACACCCATTTGTGCATGTGTGTGGTATTGTGATATTTAGCTTGGTATTACAAGTACTTAAGAGATATTATTTATATAGAGATAAAGGATGGTTCTATATTAGTCATGGTTAGCTAAAGTTAGGCATAGCTAAGATAGAGTGGACCTTACTTAAGAGGAAGTAGAAAAGATGAGCACCACTATTTTGGATTTTAGTGTGTTGACTTGGTATTATTCCTAGGTGTTTGGCTTTGAGGAAAGAGTTGAGAACTCTTGGGCCCGCAAACCTTTTTGTTTTGGATTCTTCTTTAGTCCAAGGATAGCCCATGTGAAGGAATCCTTGACTTAGTGGTTGGGTCAAGATAAGATCATATGCTTAGGGGAATATGCCCATGTGAATGGATATTCCTTTCTTCTTTTTGACTTTACTTGACTTTTAGTCTAGTAACTTGAGTTACTACGGTAATTAGCAACTTTGGTACGTAACTATTTCATCACTATATAAACAAGGGGTGAGGAGGTACTCATCATCCTTTCATTTGCAACTATCTCTCTCTCATTGAGTTCTCTAGTGAGCAATGTCTTGAGTCTTGGAGTGTTAGCCTTGGAGGAGTATGATGGAGTTCGGGTTCCTTTCCTTCTTAGTCCATGGTGCGCTACCATAATAGCCATCAGAGGTTCATCCTGAGTGAGAGACAGGCCGGCTCACATTTTTGGTTCCGTTGCCGGGACCTCTCTAGAAGGCAAGATAATGTTCTGCGTCCAATTCTACATTAGGCAGAAGGAGGCTATGAGAGCTCACATGGAGAGAACATTAGGAGAGGAGAGGGCTGAACTTATGTTAGAGAACCAAGATCCATTTGTATACCCTGTAGTTCATTATGATGTCTTTGAGGTGATTTTGTACATCTTGTACACATGAGAGGAATTGGAGAGATTGTGTGAGGTGGATTGCAGATTTTGGGGATTAAGGTGATTTTGGGCAAAATCTCAAGTTTGAGATCTGGAATTGAGATTTCTACACATGATAGCTTGGGTTATCTTTCAGTTAGCACACTTAAAATTATTGTGAGAGCTTCTATGCGCACTGGGCTAGAATTTTTGAAAGTTGATAGGGTAAAGTGCATCCGCAACTGCATGCTCTCTGGAAAATTGTACAGAGTCTGCAATTTTTTCAATTTTCAGTGAATTGTTCTGAAAATTTCCAAGAAAATTTAGTGCATGGTATCCTACCTGCTGCCAAAAAAATTAGAGGGAGATCATTCTTGCGCAGAGAGTAATGAGTTTTTGAAGTGAGGGGGGTGGTTTTTAGACCAAATCTGAAATATGGGTGCTGAATAGAAAGGTGTCTAGGCCAAATGGCTTGATGAAAAGATCTGAAATTTTGCAAGGAGGGACGCCCTGGAGTTGTTATCAAGTGTAAAATATTTCAGAGGACTGTGACATATTGGTTGGGAGATTTGAGTGACATTGTGAGGAAGGGTCAATTCTGCAGAGTGGAGATCTCATGCATGAGAAGTTTGAGATTAACAAAAAGCATGTTTGAGTGTTTAGATTCATCTTGGGAACATGGAGGGCCATCAAGAGTGGAAATTGCAATGATGCAAGGTTCCCCAAGGGTTTGAGGTGATTGTAGGGGTGGATTTGAGGAAAAGAGAGTTTACAATAGAATTTGAAGAGAGTGTTGAGAGGATCCAAAAACCTACACCACTTGGAGGAAAGAGTGAGTCTAAGTGCTTTCTATGTGGAGAGAAGGGACATAAGGCAAGTTCATGTCCATTGACCTTTGAGAGCAAGAGATTGAGGGAAAGGAGAGGCTTACTTGACTTGGGTTTGCATGTTGGACCTTCTTCACCAAGATTGGGAGGGAGGAGATCTAAGACCAAGGAGTTGTGTGAGGTTTGTGGAGTTGAAGGACTTCCATAAGGACATGAGTGTAGTGGAGTAAAAGCACTTTTGGAAACTTTGGTGAAGGATCTTGGAGAGAGTCTAAGTACAGCTACAGAAATACTACCACCTTCATCAGCTAGTTCTCAAGATTAGTGATGGAGATAATTTTTCAACTTATGGATAAACTATCCATGAGAGTTAGATTAATATGCACTCTAGGATTTGATGTTGCTATAGAAATCTTGGAGCAACCAGAACCTTTTGTTTTCCCTAGAGTGGATTATTCTCAGATGGTGTTAGTCATGTATATACTCTATTAGTAATAGAGTGAGAGAAAAGAAAAGAGAAAAAAATAATTTTGAGAGAAAAGAAAGATAGTGAGGGGTTAAGATGGGAAAACTTCCAGTTTTCTTTGGCAAGGATGGAGAAGATGTGGAGGCCTTTGTGAGAGACTTCAAGAGAGCTTGCATAGGAAACAATGAGAGGAGGAAGAATGAGTGGGCCTCATTATTACCAGATTTCTTTGAGGATGCAGCACTTATATGGTATGAGTCAGAATACCAAAAGAGAGAGAGGAGAGAGGGGGAAGAGGAGTCTTGGGAGACTTTGACTTCAGCACTCATTGAGAACTTTCTTCCTGATGAGAGTTATGAGAGATTGATGAGTGAGGTTACATTTCTCAAGCAAGGGGATGGAGAGAAAGTGAGAGTCTATGTGGAAAGAGTGGAAAAGTTGGAGTCTAGATTTCGCATAGTGTTGAGGAAGGATGGGGATGATGTGGAGACTACAATGATTGGCATAGGGGCCATGCTCACCAAGAATTTTGTGGGAGGATTGAGACCACAAATTAGAAGCAAGGTGAGATATGAGAAACCTTCTTCCAAGGTTGAAGCTATCAAGATCGCAATTCGTATGGAGGAGAGTTTGGAAGGGGATGAGAGTGATTTGGTGGTGAAGGAGGTTGTGCATCCTCCTCAAGGCTACAAGTATGGTGAAACTTCTGATACTTTGGTGACAAGGGTTGCACCACAAGTAGTAGTTGCTCCAGTTCTTGCACCTCCACCAAAAGATCCACTCCAAACTATCACAAAACAACTTGCGGATCTCAAGATCAATGTGGTGCAACTATGGGAGAAGAGAGAGGTGGATCAGAATGTAGGGAGAGGGCCTAGGAGTTATGGAAACTATCCATATAGAGGAGGCCAACCAGCCAACAATTTCAATGATAGAAATTGTTTTGGTTGTGGAGTAAGAGGCCATATCCAAAGGAATTGCCCAAATTCCACTTACTATGGAGGAAGGGGTTATGAGGGAGCCAATAGAGGGAAAGAGGGAGGTAGTGAAACCCAAGTGGCTCCTAATCCCACCAAAGAATAAGGGGATAGCATCCATAGATGTGGTTGAGAGCAAGTATGAGAAGGGAGAGTGCTCAAACTCCAAGGGTCTTAATTTGGAGCTTTTGGCACAAGAGAAGAAGAGAGCTCGTTTTGCAGAGGATTTTCACTCTTCTCAAGGATTTACTTCAAGCAAGGATACTCCTATGTCTACTAGGAGCACTCGCACCTCAACACCATCAACAACAAAGACTCCAAGGAAGAAGTTGGGGATGGAGGACTTCTTGATCTCAAAGCAACAATGGAACTACAATGTGTTGGAGGATGTTGGTAGTCACAAGGCTAACATCACAGTGGGCCAATTAATTGCTTTGAACCCTACCTTGAGAAAGGAGCTTAGAGGTGGTTTGAGTTCTACAAGGAGCAAGAAGAAGAAGAAGGCAAAAGTTCCAATATCAATGGGGGTGGTGGATGCCAAGCCAGCACCATGGGAAGCTTGTGAATATGCCTCCAAGATTGATGTGAGAGTGCATGGTCACAACATCAAGGATGCTTGGTTGATGGAGGATCAGCAGTGAATGCCATGTCAGAAAGGTTGATGAAGAAGTTGGGTATGATACCCTCAAGAGCTTCAACATTTTTGGTGAGCATGGCAAACAAGCAACAAGTTCGACCAGTAGGAGTGATGGATAAAGTGGTAGTTTCAGTTATGGGAGTTCAAAATCTCATGACTTTCCAAGTCTTGAAGGATTCAAGCTATGACTTACTTCTTGGGAGGCCATGGTTGAGAGCAGCACGCACAACTGATCGATGGCACAAAGGGTACTTGAGGATTGGGCCATCAAACCATAGAGTCACAGTTCCTGTGACTAACACCACCAACACTTCACATTCAGATACACCATCTTCTGATTATTGGGAATCAGATTCTGAAGAAGGAGCTTCATGTGTGGAGACAAGCATGGAAGAGGAGACTTCCATGGAGGAGGATGAATTTGAATCTGATTCAGATGTGTATCCTTTGTGTGCTATGGATTTTGCACCTAAGCCAAAGGTTTTGAAGGACCCATACAAATCACCATTGACACTTGAGGAGGTAGAGAGAAGGTTAGCTACCCTCAAGTATGGTCCAAATGTTACCAAGGAGGAGAAGGTGAGATTTGAGGAGATTTTCCGCAAGTTCATCCATGTGTTTGCTTTTAGTTACAAGGATTTGAAGGAAGTCACCTTGGAGGAGCACAAGATAGAGGTGGAGTCACATGCAAGACCAGTTCGCCAAAAGCAACGTCGCATTAGCCCACCAATATCTTTGGTTGTGAAGGACAAGATTGATAAGCTCAAGGAGGCTGGATTTATCTTTGAGGTGGAGAATTCAGAATGGGTGTCTCCAATTTTCATTGTGAAGAAAAAGAATGGCAAGCTTCGGGTATGTGTGGATTACAAGAAGCTCAATGTTGTTACCAAGAAGGACTACTACCCATTGCCATTCATTGATGAGATCTTGGAGGAGGTTGCAGGTCATGAGAGGTACAGTTTTGGAGATGGTTATAGTGGATACAACCAAATCAAGATTGCACCAGAGCATAAACAACTCACCACGTTCACCACACCTTGGAGAAATGATGCATTAAATGAGAAAATCATTTAATGATGATGCATTAAATGAGAAAATGAGATCCAAACAGAGGAACAGTGGAGATCTAGAAAGATTTGTTGGAATGAGTTGATTGGACAGCTGATGAGTTAGGCGTGGTCATTGCATAGAAAAGGACTGTTTGCCTTCGTCCAACTTATCACTACATGATTTGTTAAAACAATGATTCATGAATGTGGTGCCCACATTTTTTGTTTTTTTCAAAATAAAGGAGAAGAAGTGTATAGAGAAGTCGGATTGCGCCTGTATGGCCGAAGAAGGCAAAGAAAATTGTCTTTGGGATGAAACCCAAAGTAAAGTGACTTTGGGTCATAAGGCGAAGTACCCGGAAATGCCCTGTCAGCATACAATACAAAGTAGATTGTCTTTGGATCGGGAGGAGCTCAACCGGAGGCAAAGACAGTCTAACAACCTTTCGTCGGGGCGAGAAATTAAAGAAGGGGCCGTTTCAAAACAAGCGGCTTATACGCACGAAGGTTGATTGATAGTGATAGGTGCATGCCGGAGGTGTGATTTCTCGGTAGAAACTCGAAGTGACAGAAGACGAAGAAGTGCAACTCTATAAAAATCAAAACTGCAACAACAAAATGTCAAGCAATTTTCCTTCGCCGTTGAGGAGTCGTCTTGCAGGTGATCGGGGAAAAGGAAATAAAGTTGGACTCGGGTTAGTGCGCAAGGGAGAAGTTGCGAGAGAGAAATCAAGAGACAATAAGAAAGTAGAAGAGATGGGAAGAGGGAAGAAAAACTCCAAATTTGCAGTGAGAAATCATGCAATTTGGAGATTAGATGTAGTAGCGAGGATTGAAGTCTTGAGCCGACTTCGGATCACCTTTCTGGCATGGAACTGGAACGTAAGTTTTCCAGGATTCATGATAGAAATCATCAAGAGTAAGTGTCTCAATGGTCCCGAGGAAGAAGGGAAGAGAGGAAATCCGGCTCGCTGGACAGAGTCAGATTGGAGACTCGTACTCGGGAAGGAGGCGGGTTTGGAGCAAGGAGCCACGTTCTTGGGGAAAGGAGAGATAGCGCAAGAGGTGAGAGATGCCTTCTCATCAAAGAGAACAAACAATGGGCACAAGGTAGAAAGTTACAAAGATCCTGTCAAGAGAGGAATTGTGAGTGCTTTGATGCCAATCCTGAAGCCGGAGAGAACAACTTATGTGATGAAACACCAAGCGGTGTTCTTTCACAAATTGTTTGCAAGAGAATCAATTAATTGGGCAAGATGTTTTCACGGGAGAACAAGGCAGATGGTGTGGAATCTGCAGGATAAGTCGCCTCCACATTATATTGTGCCATTTGCGGCGCACTTCTACCTTGGGCTCAATTTGCTGACCTCGGCGGAGCAAAATCGGATGGTGTTGCACTTCCATCCGGATGTGCCAAAGGAAGTCGATGTCAAGGAGCAGCAATACATTCTCCAAATCCGGAGCACAGATGACTACACGCAAAGAAAGGGAAAAATGTGGAGGTCATAGTAAGTACCCCGACAAAGAAGAGAACTCGGCAAGCAGAAGCCGAAGAAAACAAGAAACCTCGGAAGATGCAGAAAAATAACCCAAGGCGAGGAATGGTGGTGATTGAGTCAAAAGACAAAGACTTAGAAGGCAAGGCCGAGCTCAAGACGGAGGACTCGGAACGTGAGAAGGAACCTGAGCTGACACTGCAGAGCGGAGATACTAGCAGTGACAGTGAAGACGGTGGAGAAATGACCTCGGCACCAGCGGCTGAAGAATACGAAGAAGAAGTGCAAGCCGAAGTAGAAGCCAAAGACAATGCGGCGTTGGAAGATGAAGTACCGGTGCTCGAGGAGAAGAAGATTGCAATACAGCGAGGATTTTCCTCGAGATGTAAGGCAAAGTGTGAGGCGGGGCCGTGTAAAGTGAAGGAAGAGGCAGAAGACATCATGGGTAGTGAGGCATCAATCCCGATACAAAGACTTCAGAGAAGAAGGCGCGTATCAGGAGAACACGAGGAGAAACAAGAAATTACTCCGCGGGAGGAAGAAGTTGCCAGTGAGGGAGTAGAGTACCTGCGAGAGGTAGTGTGCCCGCTGTTGGTGAAGTTGGAGCAGAAGAAGAAGGAGATGCAGTCGACTTGTCCAGAAGTAAAGACTGTATTGCAGGTGGTAGCAAGATTAGAAGAGGAGAACTCGGAGTTGAAGAGGAGTATAACTCGAGGTGAGAAGGAGAGAGAAGTACTGCGAGCGGAAGCAGTAGAGAGAAGTCAGGTAATCGAAGACCTGAAGAGAGAAGTGAGCTATCAAGAGGATCTTGCGAGGAAGAGTGACATCACAAGGGAGAGACAGGTAGTGGAGAACGAAATCTTGAAGCAATAGTTTGTTGATTCAAGAGTAGAGCTTATCCATGCTATGGCGAGGGTAGCATCGAAGGAACAAGAGCTCGATCGAGTGATGGAGAGTATGGAGGAGAAGAAGCAACTCTGGCAAAGAGAGTTGTCTGTGCGGTATAGAGCAGAAGAGAGATTACGAGAGTTTCTTCGTAATCAGGAAGAGAAAGTTGCACAAAAGGAGAAAGAGAAGGATGCGGTGAAAACCGATTTCGAGGAAGAGTTGGTGATGTATAGAGAGGAATGGCTTGCAGATTGGGAACAAGAACGAAAGACAAGATTGGAGCCATTGAAGGAGATAGTCCTCAGAGTGAATGCAATGTTAAGTACAGAAGCCAGCGTTCAAATTGAAGAAGCGCGACCGCACGAGTTGAAGTTGTTGGTGCCGGAGACGAGGCGAAGACAAGCAAAGGACACGGAGATGAATGCCTTGTTAATCAAACTAAGAACTTGTGTAGATAGAGAGGTGTTAGAAGTAGAGGATAACATTTCAATCTGATTAGACTTAGTGAAAATAGAGTTAGAAAAGCTTTGGAAAGATGTTAAGGCAAAACCCAAAGTAGATAACATAGGAATCCAAATGTCTTCGGAGTTGCCCTCAGAGACATTAGAGAAGAGTGGGTCAAAAGATGAAGAGTTAGATAGATTACCCACTAGTGCAATTTCAGATCAAGAAAGAGAATTGCTGGATCTGGTCAAAGAAGTAGGAGATGTGAAACCCAAGGAAAATGTAGTAGGAAGTAAGATTACTTCGGGTTTGGGTTTGAAAGCCGAGGACGAAGTAGACATCGGATCGGAGTAGTTACAATTTTGAGATATGAAGAGGCAGATATGAAGAGGTGCATTGTCATTTTGGATCTGTAGGTTAGAACAGTTGTAGTAGAACGGAATAGTTACAACTGTCGATTGCTTCACTATTATTACAACTGTTGTTACAACTGTCGATTGCTTCACTATTTAAGAGTGGCATTTGTAGTCACATGTTGTTTAGTGCTCATTATTTCTGAGAATAGGTAAAGTGAAGTGCTGTGAAGCAGTGCTCGTTGCTTGAGCTTGATTTCGAGTATCAGCTTTTCAATTGTGTTTGTGACTGTTTAGAGAAATTCAAAGTGCAAGTCAGTGTGCTTGTTGGATGTTGGATTCCACAACCTTGATCTTCATTCTGTGTGTTTGATCCTGAGTGAAGTGCAATCGAAGCAATGCCTTGACAGATCTGAGAGGAATTGTAGTGTTGGTAGTATTCTGCATTTGTGAGTGTAGTGCAAAGTTGATGTGAAGCAATTTTGATCGAGGAAGTTGTGCCTTCAGTGGAGGGGTAGAAGCAAAGTCATTTTGCAGTGAAGTGCCATTTTTGAGAGAGCTTGAATCATCACAATCAAGATTGTTTGGAAACATTTGATGGAGTTGTGATTAAGAAGTGTTAATTTGTGACAAGACTGCAAATCAGTGCTTGTTACTCTCTTCTGGGTGTGGTTTCTACCCTCCTCACAATTACTGGCAGCTATTTTTGCCATCACTCTCGGGAAACTAAAATTCCAATTCCATGCTAAGAAAGTAATACAAAGTCTAGTTAAGACTTCAATTCTAGCTACTACATCTTATCTCCGAATTGCAAAACTTCGCACCGCCAACGCATTGGCCACCTTCTTTGCCATAATCTGTTCTCTTGTTCTACGATGCTAGAAGATGATACCCTCTCCTGGACGAGACACTCTAACTCCCTCGGGATTGCAGAAAATTTCACTAATGATGGCCTTCTGGATACGCATTACTGCAGGATGACTACTCAAGGGATTGGAAATTTACTTGGCACATTCAACTTATCCCTACGTAGTCGCAATCTTATATTACCCCAAATTGCAGTCATTCTTTAGTCAATTTCAAATTTGACCTTCTCTCTTCTACATGCAAATCCCAGTCACTGTCAAGACATGCTTCTTTTGCCTCTGCTGTTTCTTGAAATGTACTTTCTTGCCATGTACCAAGGTTGTTAAATGGTCTTTGTATCTTCTGCACCTTCTGACCCAAAGACGGTGCTCTTTGGACTATTTTTGTCGTACTCCTTTTCCGAGTACCTCCATCATTGGGTCCGATGTTGTCTTCTTTGGATGTCCTCCAAAGTTACTTCTGTCCATTCTTTGTCCGCAATTCGACTTCCAGTGCTTACTTCTTCTCTTAAACACTAATAAACATAGAAAAACAAAAAATGATGGTACCACAGATGGACCAATTTGGAGATGTACAAAGTTGATACTCAATTAATACCTATAAAAGGAAACATCTCTTTTGGAGTTGTCATTTTATTTGGCCTTGGAGTAAATTTTAGGAGTGAATCGCTGTAGAACAAGCATCTAAAATTTTTTCTTTGGAATTAGGAGTTGAGTTTAGTTGTAATTGTGTGAAAAATGAGAAGTAGGAAAGAGAGACAATCACAAGACCTTTAGGGAAATTGCAATGAGTGGATTGAGGAGCACTAGAAGAATGTGATGGGGTTAGATGTAGCCATCTCAAATTGCATGACCTTGGATACCATGTTTGGGGAAGTAATAGACCAGATAGATAAGAAGATGATTGTGTCCTTCAATGAGGAGTGCCTACCAACAATAGTTGGAAAAGTAGCCAATTATAAAGATCTAGCCCAAAGAGGAGTTGTAGAAGCCTTAATAAAGAATTTCAGCCCAAGAAAACAACTTATCTAACTATCAATCAGGCCATTTTATTTGAGAATGTATATTAGGAAGAGGCAGTGAATTGGGCCTACATGTTTCTATGGTGAGCATGGGTGACGATCAAGAAATTGGAAGAAGATGGAAGAGTAATCTTTCTAGTCCACTTTGCCATACATTGTTGCATGATGCTCAATCTACTAAGCAAAGAGGAGAGAAGAAAGTTTCTAAGTTATCTTTACTTGAAAGAATAATTTACATCCCAATTTGAAGGAAGAGCCATAGCCCAAACCTAGTGAGAAATGGATGAGGAGTTAAGAAATCAAGGAGGTTTGTGGAGGTAAAGGAGATTGGAGTAAAAAAAACAAAGAGATGGAGATTAATAGCCACAAGGCTTACAAAAGTTGCAAAGCAAGCAAGGGAAAATCCTCAAGTAATTGATATTTCTTTGGAGGAAGATAAAGCTAAAGATGAGAATAAGGAAGAAGAGCTTACTTTGCAAGACACATAACCAACTTGGGAGAAGGAGATGAGTATATTGATGCAAAATTAGTGCTTCAAGGCAAAAAACAAGTCGTAGGACAAGACATGATGGCCAAAGAAGAAGAAGTTAAGAAGATCTTTGGCCCAAAGGACTTGCAAGTTTGGTACAAGTAGAGCTAAATGTTGGGGACCAATAGAAGAAGAGACCTAAGTAGATATAACAAAGGAATGAGAAGAAGTTCTACAAGAGGTGTATGATTAGGGAGATTAGGAATACATAGATTAAGAGGTGGTCACCAAAGTTCAACAAGCCCTATTTCTAGATGGGATAGACTTTCTGATCAACACAATAAGCATAGTCCTATGCATCTTGTAGATGATACTTCCATAGTATTAAGAAGTCTAGTTGGATGTGAAGGAATTTCTTTCACTAGTAAGGAAATTGTACAAGAACAAGGACTTTGGTACCCACATTTTTGTTTTTTTCTTATTTATGAAGAAGTGTACAGACAAAGTCGCATTGTGCTGTATGGCATCAGAAGGCAAAGAATGGTGTCTTTGGGTTGTAACCCAAGGTAAAGTGACTTCATGTCAGAAGATGAAGTACTTGGATTGGTCCTATCAGCAATCAACATGAAGTAAGGAGACTTCATCTTGAGGGTGCTCAACCCAAAGTGATGACAGTGTAACAACTTTCCTTTGGGGTTGGACATTCAAGAAGGTATTGCACATAAAAATGGCTGGCCTATGAGCGGGAGAAAATTGACATTGACAAGAGCATGCAGAAGGTGTGAGTTCTCGGTAGAAGCTCAAAGTGAAGAAAGACTGAGGAGATGTGCGACTATAAAATTCAGGATAGAGACAAAGAGATGACAAGTAATTTCCCATCGCCTTTAAGTAGTCATCTTGAGGGAGATAGGGGAAAAGGGAGTGTAGTAAGAAATGTGATTGTGCATTGAGAGGAAGTCAGGAGAGTTAGTCCAAGAGTCAGGTAGAAGAATAGTCACCAGCCCAAAGTGGAGGAGAGTAAGATGGGAGGTGAAAAAAGAACTCGGAATTTGTGGTGAGAAATCATGTAATTTGGAGGTTGGATGTGATCACAAGAATTGAAGTCTTGAGTAGAGTTTGGATCACATGTTGGCATGGAACTAGAACCTTAGTTTTCCAAGTTTTATGACCAAGATTATTGAGAGTAAGTGTCTGGGTGGACCCAAAAGAGAGGATAAGAGACAAAATCCGGCTCAATGGACCAAGTTGGATTGGAGGTTTATACTTGGAAGAGAGGCGGGTGAGGAATAGGGAGTCACATTCTTGGAGAGAGGAGAGGTAGCTGAAGAAACCCAAGAGGTGCGAGATGCCTTTTCTTCAAAACAAACAAAGAATGGTTGTTATAAAGTCAAGAGTTACAAGGACCTTGTGAGGAGAGGCATCGTAGGAGCAATGATTGCTTTCTACAAGCCGGAGCAAACCACTTCTGGGATGAAACATCAAGCGGTGTTTTTCCATAAGATTTTTGTAAGGGAACCAATCAATTGGGCAAAGTGCTTCCATCAGTGCACAAGATAGATGGTGTGGAATTTGAGGGATAAGTCACCTCCACATTACATTGTGCCATTTGCAGCCCACTTTTATTTGGGATTGAATCTATTGAATGTGGCAGAATGACACAAGATGGTGTTGCATTTCCATCCCAACTTAAGGAGAGAAGCTGATGCAGAGGAGCAGCAATATATTCTTCAGATCAGAAGCAATGACAAGTACTATGCGCAGATGGGGCAGAGTGTGTGGTTGGCGGTGAAGGCTTTGAAGTCAAAGAAGAGGAGTCAATCAGAAGAAGAAGTAGTTTTGACGAGACTTTGGAAGACAAGGAAAGTAAACCCGACGAAGAACTTGGTGGTAATTGCATTGTTTGGAGAAGAATCAGAAGGGGAAGCTGAGTACAAGTCAGAAGACTCAGAGAGAGAGAGAAAGAACCCAAACTCACATTGCAGAGTGGTGAAGTGAGTAGCAAGAGTGAAGATGGAGTGGAGATGCAGCCGGTACCAACAGAAGAAGAGGGAAAGCTAGAGAAGGTAACCCAAAGTCAGAAGATGAAGTTCCAAAAAAAGAGGAGAAGAAGGTTATCATTCAGAGAGGTATTTGCTCCAGAAGAAAAGTGACATACAAGGTGGGGCCGAGTAGAAGAAGAGAAATGGAAAGTGGAAGTTTGGGGAGCAAGGAATCCATTCCAATAAGGCAACTTTGGATGAGGAGAAGAGTGTCAAGCAAAGAAGAAGCAAAGAAGGAGAAAAGCCCGCAAGTACAAGTGAATCAAAGTGGAGGAGTGGAGTATCTACAAGAGATTGTATGCTTGTTGTTGATAAAGTTGGAGGAGAGGAAGAAAGAGATGCAGTCAGAGTATCTAGAGGTAAAGATTGTGTTGTAGGTGTTGACGAGGTTAGAAGAAGAGAACTCGGAGTTGAAGGAGAGTATATTTTGAGGAGAGGAGCAAAAAGAGGTACTACAAGTAGATGCAATAGTACAAAATCAAGTAATTGAGAACTTAAAGAGAGAAGTGGGAAGTAAAGAGATAATAATAGAGTAGAATTTCATAGCCAGGGAAAGAAAAATAGCTGAGTATGAAATCTTGAAATAGCAATTTGTTGATTCACAATTAGAGATCATCCATGCTATGGCAAGAGTAGCAGAGAAGAAGCAAGAGCTAGATAGAGTGATGCAGTGTGTAGAAGAGAAGAAGCAGCTCTGGCAAAGAGAGTTAATAGTGAAGTATAGAGAAGAATAAATATTGAGGAAGTTACTTTGTAATTTGGAAGAGAAGGTAGTGCAAAAAGAGAAGGAGAAGGACTATGAAGGCCAAATTTGAGGCAAAGCTAGAAATGTACCAAGAAGATTGACATGCGGATTGGGAACGTGAGAGAAGAATGAGGCTTGAACTGTTGAAGGAGATAGTAGTGAAGATGAATGTGATGTTGAGTATAGAAGCCAATGTAAGGATTGAAGAAACAAGGTTGCACGAGTTAAGATTGTTGGTGCAAGAGATAAGGAGAAGACATGCAAAAGATAAGGACTTGAATGCTTTCTTGATTAGTCTTAGAACTAGTGTAGATATTGGAAGTGGAAGACAATATCACGACTATATTAGATTTAGTTTAGTTAGAGATAGATAAACTTCGGAAGGATGTAAGAGCAAAACCCAAAGTAGAAGAGATAGGAGTACATATATCTTCAGAGTTGCCATTGGAGATATTAGAGAAAGGTGGGTTGTAGGGAGAAGATGTGTGTAGATTGGCCATGATGGGGAATTGTGGATCGGAGTGAAGCGGTGTCAGAATTGGTAGTTGAGTTAGTAGTTGTGAAACTCAAGGATAGAGTAGTATGTGAGGTTACTTTGGGATTGGAAGCCAAAGAAGAAGTAGACATTGGATCAGAGTAGTAACAGTTTTGAGATTAGAAGAGGTAGATATGAACAAGTGCATTGTCATTTTGGATCTACAAGTTGTTAGAATTATTAGGAAGCAGTTTAGGAAGTTAGTTAACTGCTAAATTGCTTTGCTTATTTAAAGGAGGCATTCAAAGTGTTTTGTTATTTAGTATTCAATTTCTTGAGAATAGATAAAGTGAAGTGCTGTGAAGCAGTGCTTGTTGCTTGAGCTCGATTTTGAGCATCAACTTTGTGTTTGCGGTTGTGAGTGTTTGGAGAATTCTGAAGTGCAAGTCAATGTGTTTGTTGGATGTTGGATTCCATAGCCTTGATCTTCATTTTATGTGTTTGATCCTGAGTGAAGTGCAATCGGAGCAATGCCTTGACAAATCTGAGAGGAATTGTAGTGTTGGTAGTTTTTTGCAGTTGTGAATGTAGCGCAATGTTGATATGAAGCAATTTTGACCAAGGAAGTTGAGCGTTCAATGGAGGGGTGGAACACAATTCTGAGGTGAAGTCGTTTTGTAGTGAAGTGCGGTTTTTGGTAGAGACTGAATCATTACAATCAAGATTGTTTGGAAAGATTTGATGGAGTTGTGATTGAGTGTGACATTTTTGTGTGATGAGACTGCAATCCGGTGCTTGTTACTCTCTTATGGGTTTAGTTTCTACTTGAGAGATTAAAGAAGAACCCAACAAGAACTAACTTTTTTACTTTGCTTTGTATTTGACCAATTCTGAATTGTATCTGTGCGGGAACAAACTTTACTTACCTGATTACCGCAGAAGTGATATTTGCCGGGTTGTCACAAGTACACTATGAAGGAAAAGTAGGACAAATGGAAGGAAGACATCAAGAAGAGAAAAAATGTGTACAAGGAGGAGTGCAAGAAATTTAACACTTTGATGTAGGAGAATTATGAGCTTAAATGACAAAATACTTTGTTGGTTGCTGACCAAAAGAACTTTGAGGAAGACATCCAAAGATTGCAAGGAGACCTAAAGGAAGTCTGGCTCAAAAGTAAGTAAAAGCAATAGTTATACAAAAATAAGTTGAAGAAGAAGGAAGCACATGTAGGAAATTTTTGAGGTGAGTTGGAAGGAGAAAATGTAAAGGTCATTACCTTGGACTTATAGATGGCCAAGTATAGGAAAGAAACAGTAGTTCAGTTAGAAACCATGTAGGAAGAGCTCAAGAAAGAGAAAGAAGTGTAAGCTATAGATTGACCAAGGACAATAGAGGTGGTCACCACAAAGGTTTGGGGCTTGTACACTATGGCAATAGAAGCAAAGGTGAAGTTGTTGAAGAACTTGGAAGATCTTTGGGACTCATTGGTGTCCATAGCCAAAGCCGCAACATAAGGCTAAATGACATGAGCTTAACCTACAAGTACAAACCTTGGAGGGGAAAACATACAAAGATCCAAATATACATCACTTAGCAATAAGACTTAGGGAACAAGTAGATAGGAACTTTATTGAGTCTTATGACTCTTTAATTTTAGAAACTGTATATTACAAGGAGCAGAAAGAACTTCTTCTTAAATCAAATAGGAAAGAAGGTAGTTTTTTGTAGTTATGTTTTTAGCCAAAGAACCTTCATAGAAGAGCTCTTCTTAGTTGAAAGATCTTTGTAGTTGTAATCTTTAGAGTAGTCCAAAGATGAAAAAGTCCAAAGAAGCCCAAAGATAAAAGAGTATAAATTCTCTTTAGGAAAGACCTAGTAGCTCCCCTAACCACATGGAGTGCACCTAAGTAATATATAGAAGATTAGGATAGGGAAGATAAGGAATGTACAATTAGAATTAGACTAGATAGATCCTTGCATTTCTTCCACCAATGGATTCCTTTCATTCCAAGTACAAAGTGCTATTAATACTTCATTCCAATGTAAATAGGTATTCAATCCTTTGAACACAAATAAAGTAAAAGGGCCAAAAGCTCTTTGTTTTTTTTGCTTAATTTAGTGTATTGGTTGTTTGGTTTTGTTGAGTGACTATGAGGAATCTTTGTAGTAGGAACTTGAGTGAGTGAATGTGTGTGATAACTTGTATTTGTGGCTAGGATCTGGGATCCTTGGTAGTTTTAAAGGAGCAAAGCAATACCTTGAGGTCTAAACTGAGCTATAATGTTAAAAGTACCATAAAAGCAAAGACAAAAAACTATTGCCAATGAAAATTGCCTTTGGAGTTGTGCCTTTTAAGAGGAGTAAAACCTATTCTTTGGAGTTTAGGTCATTGGAATGGAAGTAGTAACTTTGAATCATCACTATTGAATCATCATCTTCAAGAAATAGTTACAACATATCATAAGTGAAAGAGAGTTTTTTAGGTCTTCTATCTTTCATAATGTGTTATAATTGCTAATACTATTCTCTTTTGGGAGTAGTTCCTGCCCAAGAGGTTAAACAAGGTATAGTAAAGAACAAGAAGTTGTGAACTTCTGTTCAAATCTAGCCCTTTGCAACTTGTATCTTTGTGAGAATGATATGTTCATTGTTATTAAGTTGTAAATTGGACAATATTTGGTTATCATAGTCATGAAGACACCATATCCTTAGGTTTCTTGAATGCTTGTTCTTGCTTAGTGGTCCACTCAAAGCTTGTTATCTTCCCTCAAAGATCTATTAATAATGAAATGACATGAACAAAATAATGAATGAACATTGGTAAAAAGTTGACAATCCATTAAATCACTAAACTTCCATGGAATCCTTAGGAGTAGATCAATTGGTAATAGCTTTAATGTTCTCCTATTCCATCTTGATTCCTTCCATTGAAACCTTATGTCCCGAGAAGATAATTTTCTTTTGCCGAAAGGCACATTTGGACTTTTTGCAATAGAACTTTCATTGTTATAGTTATCAAGACTTCTCCTACATGGTCCTTATGTTCTACCTCTATTGACTTATAAATTAAAATTTCATCCAAGAATACTATCACATATTGATTCAATAGCCCTTCTAGCATCCGATGCATTTGATCCATGAAATCCATCAGAGCATTAGTGGGCCCAAAAGGTAAAAATCTATGTACCTTTTATGAAAGGTAGTCCTTTGCACATCTTCCTCATCAATTAGAATTTGCTAATAACCGCTTCAAATATTTAACTTTGAGAAGTATTGTGCTCCACTTGTTGTGCATATGTACATCACTACACAACATACATCATTGTCAACATCACATACTATAGAAGCACAATTCACACATAAGTCATACATGGACTCTCAAGTGCCACAATGATGTAATCAATTTGTTCACACAACTCAAATCACACTCAATCAGCTCAGTACTTGATCTATCACTCAATAATCTGCCAATAATTAAGCACTGATAACATTCAAGCCATATCCACTCTAGCTAAGAGAATCCAAGTGATGCTAGCTTGCCTCTGTCCACCATAGCCAAGAACTCAAAGGCTCAACATCAAAGAAGTGAGCTCTTTGGAGCTGCACTTCAAAAGTATACCCCTTGGTCTCCAACCCTAATGGTCCTTTTGATTGCACATCTAGAGAAAATGGTGCAAATATAGTAGGCCCCACTATGTAGTCAGTAGTCTAAACATGAAATCTGACTATTATCAAGTAGTCTATGATTAAGTGTTGTGAAGAAGTGTTTGTTGCTTGAGTTTAATTCCAAGTATCAATATTGTGTTTGTGTTTGTGAGTGTTTGGAGAATTCAGAAGTGCAAGTCAAGGTATTTGTTGGATGTTTGATTCCACAGCCTTGATCTTCATTTTGTGTGTTTGATCTTGAGTGAAGTGCAATCAAAGCAATGCCTTGATAGATTTGAGAGGAATTGTAGTGTTGGTAGTATTATATAGTTGTGAGTGCAGCATAGTGTTGATGTGAATCAATTTCAATCAAGGAAGTTGTGCCTTCAGTGGAGGGGTGGAAGGCAATTCTGAGGTGAAGTTGTTTTGTAGTGAAGTGCGGTTATTGGGAGAGACTGAATCATCAAAATCAAGATTGTTTGGAAAGATTTGATGGAGTTGTGATTAAGTGTGATACATTGTTGTGATGAGACTGCGAGTTTGTGCTTGTTACTCTCTTTTTGGGTGTGGTTTTTACATGAGAGATTAAAGAAGAACCCAAGAAGAACTAATTCCGTTACTTTGCTTTGTATTTGTGACCAATATCTATGTGGGAACAAACTTTACTTACCTGATTACTACAAAAGTGATATTGATTGGGTTCCCATAGTGGGTTGGAAGATAAAGTAGATAGATTACCCATGCCTATAATTGTAGTTCAGAGTGAAGAATTTGTAGAAATAGAAGATGTAGAAGTAGTATTAGAAAGACCCAAAGAAGGAGAAATTCTTGGGAGATCATCAAGTTTGGAATCAAAAGTAGAGGTTGAATTGGATTGGATTAGAAACAAATTTGAGATTTGAGGAGGCAAATATGAAGAGGTGGTTTGTCATTTTGGATATGCATGTTGGAAAATTTGTTGTGGAATGATGTTTTTGTTAGATAACTATTGAAGTGATCAGTCTATTTAAAGGAGGCATTTGCAATGTTATATTGTTCAATATTCACATTTCTGAAGATAGATAAAGCAAAGTGCTGAATCTCAATACTGATTATTTGAGCTTAATTCCGAGTATCAAGTTTGTGTCTGTATTTGTGAGTGTTTGGAGAATTTCAAAGTGCAAGTCAATATGTTTGTTGGATGTTGGATTCCATTGTGCTAATCTTCATTCTATCTGTTTGATCATGAGTGAAGTGTAATCAAAGCAATGCCTTGACAAATCTGAGAGGAATTATAGTGCAAGTAGTATTCTACATTTGTGAGTGCAACATGAGTTTTATGTAAAGGAATTTTAGTCAAGGAAGTTATGCCTTCAGTGGAGAGTTGGAACACAATTCTGAGGTGAAATAATTTTTTAGTAAAGTAGTCATCTTTGTGAGAATCTGAATCATCACAATCAAGATTTGTTTGGACAGAATTTGATGGAGTTGTGCTTAAGAGAGTTATTAATTCATGATGAGACTATGATCAATACTTGTTACTCTACCTAAGAGATTAAAGATGCAACCAAGAAGAATTGCAATGTGATGTTTTACTTTGTATTTGACTATTTTTGACTCATATCTCTATGGGAACAAACTTTGCTTCTTGATTTCCCAAAAGTGATACTTGCCGGGTTGTCACACTATGTGTATGCTTCACTCCAAAATGTCCTAGCTCCTCATGAGCATGATGGACCAATTATCGTCTTTGAGATGGAAGTGGTACTACTCGCACTCTACCATCTTCTCATACATGTAAAAGGTGTTTGCCCTCCAATCTGAATTGTGAACCAGCCTGCTCTCACTCAGGATGAACCTCTGATGGCTACTATGGTAGCGCACTATGGACTAAAAAGGCAAGGAACCCCAACTCCATCATACTCCTCCAAGGATAACACTCCAACACTCAAGACATTGCTCACTAGAGAACTCAATGAGAGAGATAGTTACAAATGAAAGGATGATGAGTATCTCCTCACCCCTTGTTAACATACTTGTAAAATAGTTATACACCAAAGTTACTAATTATTGGAGTAACTCAAGGTACTAGGCTAAAAGTCAAGTTAAGTCAAAAATTATAAAGGAATATCCATCTACATGGGCATATTCTACTAAGCATGTGATCTTATCTTGACCCAACCACTAAGTCAAGGATTCCTTCACATGGGCTATCCTTGGACTATAGAAGAATCCAAAACAAAAAGGCTTGCGGGCCCAAGAGTTCTCAACGCTTTCCTCAAAGCCAAACACCTAGGGATAATACCAAGTCAACACACTAGAATCCAAAATAGTGGTGCTCATGTTTTTCACTTCCTCTAAAGTAAGGTCCCCTCTATCATAACTATGACTAAGTTTAGCTCATCATGACTAATATAGAACCACCTTTTATCTCTATATAAATAATATCTCACACGTACTTGTAACACCAAGCTAAATATCACAATACCACACACATGCACAAATGGGTGTTACATTTACCCCCGGACTAAGTTTTCACTTTGTCCTCAAAAGTGAAGGTCTCTCTACCTTCTATGATACATCTTCAACTTATCATGGTTAATCCTATCAAAGTGTCTTCCTCCCAACTCCTTGACATCATAGGTGTAATTGGCCCACACCTTCTATACTATGAAAGGTCCAAAGTACTTAGGCAAAAACTTCTTTTGCACTCGAATCAAATAGAATCAAACAACATTACCCAATCACCTTCTTTGAAAGGCTCCACCTTCTTCTTGCCTTGCCTCTTATCATAGCTCTCTTTTTGTTTCCTTTGGGCTTGCTCCACTCAAACCATAGCAACTGCTCTTTCCTCTCTAACTCCATGAGTTATTCCTTCCTTGACTTCTTTGCATCACCTCCTTGTGTTTTCTTCAATCTCCTATGAATGCTTTGGAAGGTAGGAAGATCAAAGTGAATAGGTAAGGTAGACTCAATACCCTATACCAATTGAAATGGAGAATACCTTGTGGAAGTCTTCATGGTTCTCCTATACTCCCACAAAATTGCATGAATCCTTTTGTCCCAAAGATGTTTAGCCCCCTCCATTTCTGCATCATTGCCAACATCATGCACAAGGTCTGATTGGTTCTCTTTGCCAAGCCATTGGAATTTGGCTTATAGTATGAAGTTACTCTATTTGTGATAGAGAAATGGCGTAGCATGGTTATAGTAATGCTTCCTATAAACTCTCCTCCTCTATCAAAAACCAACTCCAAAGGGCATCCAAACCTAGTGATAATGCATTCATAAAGAAATCTACCAACTTCATCTTCATTCTTGTGCCTCAATGGTCTAGCCTCAACCCACTTGGTAAGGTAATCAGTAACTACCACAATGTACCAATTGTTCCTTGGGGTTCTATTGAGAGGACTTACAAAATCAATTCCACACTTCTCAAAAGATCCTAGCAATAGAATTGATCTAAGTAGTGGAGTGGATGTAAACTTTCTAGCAAAAGCTTGACAAACATGACAAGTTTTGCAATAATCAAGACAATCCTTGAAAATCCCTCTCCAATGGTAATTTGCATCTAGAATCTTGAAAGCAGTCACCTTTCTTGAAAAGCGCACTCCACACACTAAACCTTCATGAAACTCCTTTATAAGTAGAATAGACTCTTCCTTACCCCTTGCCTTTTGTATTAGACCATCTGCTCCTTGGTGAAAAATAATATCCTCCACCATTGTGGAAGGTCTAGATCTTACTGTAAGGGCCTTCCCCTCCCTAGCATGCATCCCTTCTGGATAGTTACCTCTTGTCACAAAATCTACAATCTCCTTGTACTCCATTAGAATCTCTTGAGTGACTGAGATTGTCATGAGCTCCTCATTTGGGAAGGAATCATCCACTGGCTCATCTCCATCATGATCATAGGCTCTAGATAACAAATCAGCATGTGCATGTTTCTTTCCTGGCCTATCCTCAATGGTGTACTCATACTCAGACAAGAGTATCATCTACCTTGCTAGTCTCCCTTCAACATTAGGCTTGTTGAAGATGTACTTCAAAGCCTTGTGATCCGTGACAATGGTGGCTTTCCCTCCAATCAAGTAGTGTCTAAACTTCTTGAGACCAAAGATCATTGCCAACCCTTCTCTCTATGACAGAGTAGTTCTTCTTTGTTGAAACCATCTGCCTACTAGCATAAGCTATTGGATGATCATGTCCATCTTGGTCTAATGGACTAAGAGTGCATCCTATAGCTACATAAGAAGCATCAATGTAGAGGATGAAAGGCTTACTATAATTAGGTTTAGCAAGAATTAGAGCTACAACAAGGGATTGCTTGAGCTCCTCAAAAGCTTTGAGAGCCTCCTTGTCCTCCAAAATCACCATGTAATCTACACCCTTCTTCATGTAGATGGTCAATGCATAAGCCTTGTTGGAAAATCAGAAGATGAACCTCTTATAGTATCCAACCATCCCCAAGAATTGGCGTAACTTTGTCAAGCTTGAAGGGAATGGAAGGTTTGAGATTTTCATCACCTTCTTATGATCAACTACTATTCCATCCTTGGAGATGATGTGCCCCAAAAGAAGACCTTCTTCACATCCAAAAATGCACTTCTCTAGGTTGAGTGATGCATTTGCCTCATCCAAGCGTTGCAAGACCTTGATTAGGTGCTCAAAGTGCTCCTCCTTGCTCTCATATACACAAAAGTCATCAATAAAGTCTCTCACAAATTTCCCAATGAAAGGTTCAAATACCTTGTCCATGAACCATTGGAATGTAGCCAGAGCATTGAAAAACCCAAAAGGCATGACTTTGAAAGCATAAGTTCCCCAAGGTGTGGTGAATGTGGTGAATTGTTGATGCTCCGGTGCAATCTTGATTTGGTTATATCCACTATAACCATCTCCAAAACTATACCTCTCATGACTTGCAACCTCCTCCAAGATCTCATCAATGAATGGCAATGGGTAGTAGTCCTTCTTGGTAGCAACGTTGAGCTTCTTGTAATCTTGACATACCTAAAGCTTGTGTGACAACCCGGCAAATATCACTTTTGCGGTAATCAGGTAAGTAAAGTTCATTCCCGCAAAGATACTTATCAGAAATGTCCAAATATGAAGTCAATAGTCACCATGCAGTTCTTCTTGGTTCCATCTTTAGTCTCTTAGGTAGAAACAACACCTAGAAGAGAGTAACAAGCACCGATTTGCAGTCTCATCACGAATTAACACTCCTTAATCACAGCTCCATCAAATCTTTCCAAACAATCTTGATTGTGATGATTTGAATTCTCCCAAAGACAACACTTCACTGCAAAACAACTTTGCCTTAGAATGGTGTTCCACCCCTCCACTGAAGGCACAACTTCCTCAATCAAAATTGCTTCACATCAACTTCGTGCTGCACTCACAATCTAGAATACTACCAACACTACAATTCCTCTCAGATCTATCAAGGCATTGCTTTGATTGTACTTCACTCAAGATCAAACACACAGAATGAAGATCAAGGCTGCGGAATCCAACATCTAACACACTCTGACTTGCACTTCAAAATTCTCCACACACTCACAAACCCACACACAAAGTTGATACTTGGAATTAAGCTCAAACGACGAGCACTTAAATCAACACTTTGCTTTATTTATCTTCAGAAATATGAATACTAAACAAATTGTGGCATCAGTCTACGGCTTTAATCAACCGCACTACGGCACACAGAGCCAGGGTGACCTTCCCCTCCGGGACCTTTGGACTCGGTCTAGGACGCTCTGTTGATGGCTTGCATTTTAGGTCAGAGTTGTTTTTCATGAATTTGTTGTCCAATTAAAGAATTGAAATTTTCATAATCAAGAATCTATATGACTGCAAATGCCTCCTTTAAATAGTGAAGCAAACAATAGTTACCTAACAACTATACAATTTCCTAACAACTCTTCTAACCTGCAGATCCAAAATGACAATGCACTTCTTCATATCTGCCTCTTGAAATCTCAAAATTGTTACTACTTGGATCCAATGTCAACCTCAACTTTGGTTCCTAAACCCAATGATCCCTTGATAATTTCACCATCCTCGGGTCTATCTAATTCTACTCCTAAATCTTGTATTTCTACAATCTCTTCACTACAAACTCTCAAGTAATCTTTCTAAATCAATATCTCCTGACCCACTCTTCTCTAAATTTTCAGAGAACAACTCTAAAGACATCTGTACTCCTACTTCTACAACTTTGGGTCTTTGTACTTCTTGTACTTCACTATGAAGTTTATCTAACTCCGTTCAACAAGATCTAGTTTGAGACACACATTGTCTCCTACTTCTAACATCTTCCTATCTACATGTTCTCGCAAATAAATTAATAAATTATTCAATTCCATATCCTTCACCTTTCTCTTGCGCGTCTCCTAGACCAATAACTTCAGCTCATGCAATCTCGCCTCCTCAAGTTTACCTTCAACTTCTGTGTTCAGCATGGCCTTGATTTCATTGACTACTTCTTCTACTTCATTAGCTTCTCCTACAAGCGCAAGCTTCTCCTACAAGCGCAAGCTTCTCCTTCTTCCTTTCTTCTTCCTATTCACTATGATACATCTAGAGCTCGTCTTCAAATTTGGCCTTCAATGCCTCCTTCTCCCCCGATTCATAGAGATTTTCTCCTTTGCTACTCACACCAATCCGTGCAACCAATCTTCTTCTCTACCGCACTCCGTTAACTCTCACTGCCAAGCTTGATCTTTCTCTGCTGCCCGCTTTTTGAGACTCTCCAACTCCTGCTCTATCACCGCTATAATTGCTTTTGAGTGGATTAACTCAACTCGGGCATCTGCAATTTCTCCCTTCAACACTACAACCAACACGGTCATCTCCTTTGCCTCATTGCAAGTCTTTACTAGGTCCTCCCTCATCACCTTGAAGTGCTTACTCCAAAGAGCCTCCTCAATCCAAAGTTCTTTTGCTTCCATCTCCACCCTTGTCAACTTACTTTGCAACCACGAGGTTTCCACACTCCAGGTCTTCACTACAGCCAACTTATCCCGCACCTCAAGATTGGCACTTACCATCTCCATCTTCTTCTGCTGTAGAAACATCAACAATGGACTGTGAGCCGGCCTGTCTCTCACTCAAGATGAACCTCTGATGGCTATTATGGTAGCGCACCATGGACTAAGAAGGCAAGGAACCCCAACTCCATCATACTCCTCCAAGGCTAACACTCCAAGACTCAAGACATTGCTCACTAGAGAACTCAATGAGAGAGAGATAGTTGCAAATGAAAGGATGATGAGTACCTCCTCACCCCTTGTTTATATACTTGTGAAATAGTTACGTACCAAAGTTACTAATTACCGTAGTAACTCAAGTTACTAGACTAAAAGTCAAGTAAAGTCAAAAAGTAGAAAGGAATATCCATTCACATGGGCATATTCCCCTTATCTTGACCCAACCACTAAAGCAAGGATTCCTTCACATGGGCTATCCTTGGACTAAAGAAGAATCCAAAACAAAAAGGCTTGCGGGCCCAAGAGTTCTCAACTCTTTCCCCAAAGCCAAACACCTAGGAATAATACCAAGTCAACACACTAAAATCCAAAATAGTGGTGCTCATCTTTTCTACTTCCTCTAAAGTAAGGTCCCATCTATCTTAGCTATGACTAACTTTAGCTAACCATGACTAATATAGAACCATCCTTTATCTCTATATAAATAATATCTCTTAAGTACTTGTAATACCAAGCTAAATATCACAATACCACACACATGCAAAAATAGGTGTTACATTTACCCCCGGACTAAGTTTTCACTTTGTCCTCAAAGTGAAGGTCTCTCTACCTTCTATGGTACATCTTCAACTTATCATGGTTAATCCTATCAAAGTATCTTCCTCCCAACTCCTTGAGATCATAGGTGTAATTGCCCCACACCTTCTCCACTATGAAAGGTCCAAAGTACTTTGGCAAAAACTTCTTTTGCACTCTCTTGAATCGAATGGAATCAAACAACATTACCCAATCACCTTCTTTGAAAGGCTCCACCTTCTTCTTGTCTTGCCTCTTATCATAGCTCTCCTTTTGTTTCCTTTGGGCTTGCTCCACTCGAACCATAGCAACTGCTCTTGCCTCTTCCAACTCCATGAGTTGATCCTTCCTTGACTTCTCTGCATCACCTCCTTGTGCTTTCTTCAATCTCCTATGAATGCTTTGGAAGGTAGGAAGATCAAATTGAATAGGTAAGGTAGACTCAATACCATACACCAATTGAAATGGAGAATATCCAGTGGAAGTTTTCATGGTTGTCCTATACTCCCACAAAACTGCATGAATCCTCTTGTCCCAATGATGTTTAGCCCCCTCCATTTCTACATCTTTGGCCAACATCATGCACAAGGTCTGATTGGTTCTCTCTGCCAAGCCATTGGAATTTGGCTTATAGGATGTAGTTACTCTATGTGTGATAGAGAAATGTCGTAGCATGGCTGTAGTAATGCTTCCTGTAAACTCTCCTCCTCTATCAGAAACCAACTCCAAAGGGCATCCAAACCTAGTGATAATGCGTTCATAAAGAAATCTACCCACTTCATCTTCATTCTTGTCCCTCAATGGTCTAGCCTCAACCCACTTGGTAAGGTAATCAGTAACTACCACAATGTACCGATTGTTCCTTGAGGTTCTATTGAGAGGACCTACAAAATCAATTCCCCACTTCTCAAAAGGTCCTAGCAATGGAATTGATCTAAGTGGTGGAGTGGATGTAGACTTTCTAGCAAAAGCTTCACAAACATGACAAGTTTTGCAATAATCAAGACAATCCTTGAAAATCCCTCTCCAATGGTAACCTGCATCTAGAATCTTGAAAGCAGTCACCTTTCCTACAAAGTGTCCTCCACATACTAAACCTTCATGAAACTCCTTTATGAGTAGGATAGACTCTTCCTTACCCACTGCTCTTCGAAGTAGACCATCTGCTCCTTGGTGAAAAAGAATATCCTCCACCATTGTGTAAGGTCTAGATCTTGCTGCAAGGGCCTTCCTCTCCCTAGCATGCATCCCTTCTGGATAGTTACCTTTTGTCACAAAATCCACAATCTCCTTGTACTCCATTGGAACCTCTTGAGTGACTGAGATTGTCATGAGCTCCTCATCAGGGAAGGAATCATCCACTGGCTCATCTCCATCATGATCATAGGCTCTAGATAATAAATCAGCATTTGCATGTTTCTTTCCTGGCCTATCTTCAATGGTGTAGTCATACTCAGACAAGAGTATCATCCACCTTGCTAGTCTCCCTTCAACATTAGGCTTGTTGAAGATGTACTTCATAGCCTTGTGATCCGTGACAATGGTGGCTTTCCCTCCAATCAAGTAGTGTCTAAACTTCTTCAGACCAAAGATCACTGCCAACCCTTCTCTCTCCGTGATAGAGTAGTTCTTCTCTGCTGAAACCATCTGCCTACTAGCATAAGCTATTGGATGATCATGCCCATGTTGGTCTAATTGACTAAGAGTGCATCCTATAGCTACATTAGAAGCATCAGTGTAGAGGATGAAAGATTTACTCCAATCAGGTTTAGCAAGAATTGGAGCTACAACAAGGGATTGCTTGAGCTCCTCAAAAGCTTTGAGAGCCTCCTTCTCTTCCAAAGTCACCATGTAATCTACACCCTTCTTCATGTAGATGGTCAATGCATAAGCCTTGTTGGAAAATGAGAAGATGAACCTCCTATAGTACCCAACCATCCCCAAGAATTGGCGTAACTTTGTCAAGCTTGAAGGGAATGGAAGGTCTGAGATTTTCCTCACCTTCTTAGGATCAACTGCTATTCCATCCTTGGAGATGATATGCCCCAAAAGTGGACCTTCTTCACATCCAAAAATGCACTTCTCTGGGTTGAGTGATGCATTTTCCTCATCCAAGCGTTGCAAGACTTTGATTAGGTGCTCAAAGTGCTCCTCCTTGCTCCCATAGACACAAAAGTCATCAATGAAATCTCTCACAAATTTCCCAATGAAAGGTTCAAATACCTTGTTCATGAACCGTTGGAATGTGGCTGGAGCATTGCAAAGCCCAAAAGGCATGACCTTGAAAGCGTAAGTTCCCCAAGGTGTGGTGAATGTGGTGAGTTGTTGATGCTCTGGTGCAATCTTGATTTGGTTATATCCACTATAACCATCTCCAAAACTGTACCTCTCATGACCTGCAACCTCCTCCAAGATCTCATCAATGAATGGCAATGGGTAGTAGTCCTTCTTGGTAACAGCATTGAGCTTCTTGTAATCCACACATACCCGAAGCTTGCCATTCTTTTTCTTCACAATGACAATTGGAGACACCCTTTCTGAATTCTCCACCTCAAAGATAAATCCAGCCTCCTTGAGCTTATCAATCTCCTCTTTCACAACCAAAGATATTGGTGGGCTAATGCGACGTTGCTTTTGGCGGATTGGTCTTGCATGTGACTCCACCTCTATCTTGTGCTCCTCCAAGGTGACTTCCTTCAAATCCTTGTAACTAAAAGCAAACACATGGATGAACTTGCGGAAAATCTCCTCAAATCTCACCTTCTCCTCCTTGGTAACATTTGGGCCATACTTGAGGGTAGATAACCTTCTCTCTACCTCCTCAAGTGTCAATGGTGATTTATCTGGGTCCTTCAAAACCTCTGGCTTAGGTGCAAAATCCATAGCACACAAAGGATACACATCTGAATTAGATTCAGATTCATCCTCATTTGTGGAAGTCTCCTCTTCCATGCTTGTGTCCACACCTGAAGCTCCTTCTTCAGAATCTGATTCCCAATAATCAGAAGATGGTGTATCTGAATGTGAAGTGTTGGTGGTGTTAGTCACAGGAACAGTGACTCTATGGTTTGATGGCCCAATCCTCAAGTACCCTTTGTGCCATCGATCAGTTGTGCGTGCTGCTCTCAACCATGGCCTCCCAAGAAGTAAGTCATAGCTTGAATCCTTCAAGACTTGGAAAGTCATGAGATTTTGAACTCCCATAATTGAAACTACCACCTTATCCATCACCCCTACTGGTCAAACTTGTTGCTTGTTTGCCATGCTCACCACAAATGTTGAAGGTCTTGAGGGTATCATACCCAACTTCTTCATCAACCTTTCTGACATGGCATTCACTGCTGATCCTCCATCAACCAATGCATCCTTGATGTTGTGACCATTCACTCTCACATCAATCTTGGAGGCATATTCACAAGCTTCCCATGGTGTTGGCTTGGCATCCACCACCCCCATTGATACTGGAACTTTTGCCTTCTTCTTCTTCTTGCTCCTTGTAGAACTCAAACCACCTCTAAGCTCTTTTCTCAAGGTAGGGTTCAAAGCAATTAATTGGCCCACTGTGATGTTAGCCTTGTGACTACCAACATCCTCCAACACATTGTAGTTCCATTGTTGCTTTGAGATCAAGAAGTCCTCCATCCCCAACTTCTTCCTTGGAGTCTTTGTTGTTGATGGTGTTGAGGTGCAAGTGCTCCTAGTAGACATAGGAGTATCCTTGCTTGAAGTAAATCCTTGAGAAGAGTGAACATCCTCTGCAAAACGAGCTCTCTTCTTCTCTTGTGCCAAAAGCTCCAAATTAAGACCCTTGGAGTTTGAGCACTCTCCCTTCTCATACTTGCTCTCAACCACATCTATGGATGCTATCCCCTTACCTTTGTTGGGATTAGGAGCCACTTGGGTTTCACTACCTCCCTCTTTCCCTCTATTGGCTCCCTCATAATCCCTTCCTCCATGGTAAGTGGAATTTGGGCAATTCCTTTGGATATGGCCTCTTCCTCCACAACCAAAACAATTTCTATCATTGAAATTGTTGGCTGGTTGGCCTCATCTATATGGATAGTTTCCATAACTCCTAGGCCCTCTCCCTACATTCTGATCCACCTCTCTCTTCTCCCATAGTTGCACCACATTGATCTTGAGATCCGCAAGTTGTTCTGTGATGGTTTGGAGTGGATCTTTTGGTGGAGGTGCAAGAACTGGAGCAACTACTACTTGTGGTGCAACCCTTGTCACCAAAGTATCAGAAGTTCCACCATACTTGTAGCCTTGAGGAGGATGCACAACCTCCTTCACCACCAAATCACTCTCATCCCCTTCCAAACTCTCCTCCATACGAATTGCGATCTTGATAGCTTCAACCTTGGAAGAAGGTTTCTCATATCTCACCTTGCTTCTAATTTGTGGTCTCAATCCTCCCACAAAATTCTTGGTGAGCATGGCCCCTATGCCAATCATTGTAGTCTCCACATCATCCCCACCCTTCCTCAACACTATGCGAAATCTGGACTCCAACTTTTCCACTCTTTCCACATAGACCCTCACTTTCTCTCCATCTCCTTGCTTGAGAAATGTAACCTCACTCATCAATCTCTCATAACTCTCATCAAGAAGAAAGTTCTCAATGAGTGCTGAAGTCAAAGTCTCCCAAGACTCCTCTTCCCCCTCTCTCCTCTCTCTCTTTTGGTATTCTGACTCATACCATGTAAGTGCTGCATCCTCAAAGAAATCTGGTAATAATGAGGCCCACTCATTCTTCCTCCTCTCATTGTTTCCTATGCAAGCTCTCTTGAAGTCTCTCACAAAGGCCTCCACATCTTCTCCATCCTTGCCAAAGAAAACCGGAAGTTTCCCCATCTTAACCCCTCACTATCTTTCTTTTCTCTCAAAATTTTTTTTTTCTCTTTTCTTTTCTCTCACTCTATTACTAATAGAGTATATACATGACTAACACCATCTGAGAATAATCCACTCTAGGGAACACAAAAGGTTCAGGTTGCTCCAAGATCTCTATAGCAACATCAAATCCTAGAGTGCATATTAATCTAACTCTCATGGATAGTTTATCCATAAGTTGAAAGATTATCTCCATCACTAATCTTGAGAACTAGCTGATGAAGGTGGTAGTATTTCTGTAGCTGTACTAAGACTCTCTCCAAGATCCTTCACCAAAGTTTCCAAAAGTGCTTTTACTCCACTACACTCATGTCCTTTTGGAAGTCCTTCAACTCCACAAACCTCACACAACTCCTTGGTCTTAGATCTTCTCCCTCCCAATCTTGGTGAAGAAGGTCCAACATGCAAACCCAAGTCAAGTAAGCCTCTCCTTTCCCTCAATCTCTTGCGCTCAAAGGTCAATGGACATGAACTCGCCTTATGTCCCTTCTCTCCACATAGAAAGCACTTAGACTCACTCTTTCCTCCAAGTGGTGTAGGTTTTTGGATCCTCTCAACACTCTCTTCAAATTCTATTATAAACTCTCTTTTCCTCAAATCCACCCCTACAATCACCTCAAACCCTTGGGGAACCTTGCATAATCTCAATTTCCACTCTTGATGACCCTCCATGTTCCCCAAGATGAATCTAAACACTCAAACATGCTTTTTGTTGATCTCAAACTTCTCATGCATGAGATCTCCACTCTGCAGAATTGACCCTTCCTCACAATGTCACTCAAATCTCCCAACCAATATGTCACAGTCCTCTGAAATTTTCCACAGTTGATCACAACTCTAGGGCGTCCCTCCCTGCAAAATTTCAGATCTTTTAATCTAGCCATTTGGCCTAGACACATTTCTATTCAGCACCCATATTTCAGATTTGGTCTGAAAACCACCCCCCTCATTTCAAAAACTCATAATGCCTTGCGCAAAAACGATCTCTCTCTAATTTTTGTGGCAGCGGGTAGGATACAATGTACTGAATTTTCTTTAAAATTTTCAGGACAATTCACTGAAAATTGAAGAAATGGCAGACTCTGTACAATTTTCCAGAGAGCATGCAGTTGCGGGAGCACTTTACCCTATCAACTTTCAAAAATTCTAGCCCAGTGCGCATAGAAGCTCTCTCAAAACTTTCAAGTGTGCTAACTGAAAGATAACCCAAGCTATCATGTATAGAAATCTCAAGTCCAGATCTCAAACTTGAGATTTTGCCCAAAATCACCTTAATCCCCAAAATCTGCAATCCACCTCACACAATCTCTCCAATTCCTCTCATGTGTACAAGATGTACAAAATCACCTCAAAGACATCATAATGAACTACAGGGTATACAAATGGATCTTGGTTCTCTAACATAAGTTCAGCCCTCTCCTCTCCTAATGTTCTCTCCAAGTGAGCTCTCATAGCCTCCTTCTGCCTAATGTAGAATTGGACGCGGAACATTATCTTGCCTTCTAGACAGGTCATGGCAACGGAACCAAAAATGTGAGCCGGCCTGTCTCTCACTCAGGATGAACCTCTGATGGCTATTATGGTAGCGCACCATGGACTAAGAAGGCAAGGAACCCCAACTCCATCATACTCCTCCAAGGCTAACACTCCAAGACTCAAGACATTGCTCACTAGAGAACTCAATGAGAGAGAGATAGTTGCAAATGAAAGGATGATGAGTACCTCCTCACCCCTTGTTTATATACTTGTGAAATAGTTACGTACCAAAGTTACTAATTACCGTAGTAACTCAAGTTACTAGACTAAAAGTCAAGTAAAGTCAAAAAGTAGAAAGGAATATCCATTCACATGGGCATATTCCCCTTATCTTGACCCAACCACTAAAGCAAGGATTCCTTCACATGGGCTATCCTTGGACTAAAGAAGAATCCAAAACAAAAAGGCTTGCGGGCCCAAGAGTTCTCAACTCTTTCCCCAAAGCCAAACACCTAGGAATAATACCAAGTCAACACACTAAAATCCAAAATAGTGGTGCTCATCTTTTCTACTTCCTCTAAAGTAAGGTCCCATCTATCTTAGCTATGACTAACTTTAGCTAACCATGACTAATATAGAACCATCCTTTATCTCTATATAAATAATATCTCTTAAGTACTTGTAATACCAAGCTAAATATCATAATACCACGCACATGCACAAATGGGTTTTACAGGACATACTACCTTTGACAGATATTTCACTCCTTCACACTTCTCGCCATTGGCTTGGCCTTTGGGTTTTGACCACTCTACTTCTTGCACCTTGCCCCAAAGTCACAATCTTTGTACTTTCAAAGTTTCTTCCTCTGAGCTTTCCTCCTCTTCCGTGGTAACTATACTAGGTCCCACTTTGGCTGCAGTCATAACATTCTTCCCTTTGGCAGTTTGGGGTTGTGCCACGACTTCCTCTCCCTTCTTCTTCTCACTACCATGTTCAAGAGTAGAAACTTTAGGACTTGGCTTTCCTACTTCAAGCATCGGCCTTTGTGTTTGCTAGACCTCCGCTTCACCTTCATTGTCACTCCTCAAGTCTTCACTTTGTAGCGTGAACTCCTCTTCTCCTCTTGACATTTCTCCCTTTGATCCAATTTCTCCTTCCGACTCTCCATCCAATTTTGGCATGGCTTCCTTCATCTTCACCATCACCGCCGTTGGGTTAAGCTTTGGCACTTTTTGAGGCTAGATTGTTGCAACATGACTCTCGGGCTTGGCTCTCTTTCCAGCCCTTGGAAGGTCAATTGCTACAATTTTCTCCTTCCCACTCTTCTTGTAATACTTATCTTCATCTTGCACTCTCTTTATATAATATTGCTCATCTCCATCTACCTCCTTCCGCAAATCCGGATGAAAGTGCAAGCGCATTCAATTTTTCTCTTCCAAGGTCAGCAAGTTCAACCAAAAATAAAAATATTACTATGAAAGGCACAAAATAATGCGGTTGCATGTCCATTCTCCACCCCAAAATCATTTGCCCCACTCCCTGATGCATACATTTTGGCCAATGTACTACCTCTCTTACAAACATTTGGTGAAAAAACACCGCATGTTGCATAGTAACATAGGTGGTCTGCTCTAGCTTGAACATTTCCATCATTGTGCTTACTATCCCTCTCTGCTTGGGGTCTCTATAACTATCCACCTTACACCCATTCTTGGTGCAAGGGTGATTGAACAAATTCCTTACTTTGGTAGTTTCTTCTGAAGCATCACACTTCCGATAGAAGGTGGTATCTCCTATCTCTCCTACTTCTCTTCCCAAAACTACTCTCCAATCCGCCTCCATCTATCAAGCTGGATTTCCTCTCTTCCCCTTGTGCTTCAGTCCATCCTTGCAATTGCTCATTGCAATTTTTACCATGAAACTTGGAAAACTGAAGTTCCAGTTCTAGGCCAGAAATGTGATACAAACTCTCGTCAACTTTTCCTAAAACTATTCAAAACAAATTTTTTTTGGATACCAAAGATTGCCATTCATTTTCTTCACAATGAAAATTGGACACACTCATTCTGAATTCTCCACCTCAAAGATAAATACGGCCTCCTTGAGCTTATCAATCTCCTCCTTCACAACCAAAAATATTGGTGCGCTAATGCAACGTTGCTTTTGGCGGATTGGTCTTGCATGTGACTCCACCTCTATCTTGTGCTCTTCCAAGGTGACTTCCTTCAAATCCTTGTAGATGAAAGCAAACACATGGATGAACTTGCAGAAAATCTCCTCAAATCCCACCTTCTCCTCTTTGGTAACATTTGGGCCATACTTGAGGGTAGATAACCTTCTCTCTACCTCCTCAAGTGTCAATGGTGATTTATCTAGGTCCTCTAAAACCTCTGGCTTAGGTGCAAAATCCAAAGCACACAAGAGATACACATCTGAATCAGATTTTGATTCATCCTCCTCCGTGGAAGTCTCCTCCTCCATGCTTGTGTCCACACCTGAAGCTCTTTCTTCAGAATTTGATTTCCAATAATCAGAAGATGGTGCATCTAAATGTGAAGTGTTGGTGGTGTTAGTCATAGGAACTATGACTCTATGGTTTGATGGCCCAATCCTCAAGTACCCTTTGTGCCATTGATCAATTGTGTGTGTTGCTCTCAATCATGGCCTCCCTAGAAGTAAGTCATAGCTTGAATCCTTCAAGACTTGGAAAGTCATGAGATTTTGAACTCCCATAATTGAAACTACCACCTTATCTAGCACTCCTATTGGTCAAACTTGTTGTTTGTTTGCCATGCTCACCACAAATGTTGAAAGTCTTGAGGAGATCATACCAAACGTCTTCATCAACCTTTCTGACATGGCATTCACTACTCATTCTCCATCAACTAATGCATCCTTGATGTTATGACCATTCACTCTCACATCAATCTTGGAGGCATATTCATAAGCCTCCCATGGTGCTGGCTTGGCATCCACCACCCCCATTGATATTGGAGCTTTTGTTTTCTTCTTCCTCTTGCTCCTTGTAGAACTCAAATTACCTTTAAGCTCCCTTCTCAATGTAGGATTCAAAGCAATCAATTGGCCCATTGTGATGTTAACCTTGTGACTACCAACATCCTCCAAGACATTGTAGTTCCATTGTTGCTTTGAGATCAAGAAGTCTTCCATCCCCAACTTCTTCATTGGAATCTTTGTTGTTGATGGTGTTGAAGTGCTTGTGTGAGTGCTCCTAGTAGGCATAGGAGTATCTTGGCTAGGAGTAAATCCTTGAGAAGAGTGCACATCCTTTGCAAAACAAGCTCTCTTCTTCTCTTGTGCCAAAAGCTCCAAATTAAGACCCTTGGAGGTTGAGCTCTCTCCCTTCTCATACTTACTCTCAACTACATCTAAAGGTTTGGATTAGGAGCCACTTAGGTTTCACTATCTCCATCTTTCCCTCTATTGGCTCCCTCATAACCCCTTTGTCTATGGTAAGTGGAATTTGGGCAATTCCTTTAGATATTGCCTCTTCCTCCACAACCAAAACAATTTCTATCATTAAAATTGTTGGCTGGTTAGCCTCCTCTATATGGATAGTTTCCATATCTCCTAGGCCCTCTCCCTATATTCTGATCCATCTCTCTCTTCTCTCATAGTTGCACCACATTGATCTTGATATCTGCAAGTTGTTTTGTGATGGTTTGAAGTGGATCCTTTGGTAGAGGTGCAAGAATTGGAGCAACTACTACTTGTGGTGAAACCTTTACCACCAAAGTATCAGAAGTTCCACCATACTTGTAGCCTTGAGGAGGATGCACAATCTCCTTCACCACCAAATCACTCTCATCCCCTTCCAAACTCTCATCCATACGAATTGCAATCTTGATAGCTTCAACCTTGGTAGAAGGTTTCTCATATCTCACATTGCTTCTAATTTGAGGTCTCAACGCTCCCACAAAATTATGGGTCAGCATAGCTCCTATGCCAATCATAGTAGTCTCCACATCATCCTCACCTTTCCTCAACACTATGCAAAATCTAAAGATTAACTTTTCCACTCTTTCCACTTAGACTCTCACTTTCTCTCCATCTCCTCACTTGAGAAAGGTAACCTCTCTCATCAATCTCTCATAACTCTCATCTAGAAGAAAGTTCTCAATGAGTGTTAAAGTCAAAAATCTCCCAAGACTCTTCTTGCCCATCTCTCCTCTCTCTTTTTTGGTATTTTGACTCATACCATGTAAGTGCTGTATCCTCAAAGAAATCTGGTAATAATGAGGCCCACTCAGTCTTCCTCTTCTCATTGTTTCCTATGCAAGCTGTATTGAAGTCTCTCACAAAGGCCTCCATATCTTCTCCATCTTTGCCAAAGAAAACCATTATTTTGTCCATCTTAATCCCTCATTATCTTTCTTTTCTCTCAATTTTCTTTTTCTTTTTCTTTTTTCTCACTCTATAACTAATATAGTATGTGCATGACAAACACCATTTGAGATTAATCCACCCTAGGGAACACTAAAGGTTCAGGTTGTTCCAAGATTCCTATAGCAAACATAAAATCCTAGAGTGCATATTAATCAAACTCTCATGAATATTTTATCCATAAGTTGAAAGATTATCTCTATCACTAATCTTGAGAACTAGCTGATGAAAGTGGTAGTATTTCTATAGTTATACTAAGACTCTCTCCAAGATCCTTCACCAAAGTCTCCAAAAATGCTTTTACTCCACTACACTCATTTCCTTTTGGAAGTCCTTGAAGTCCACAAACTTCACACAACTCCTTGGTCTTAGATCTTCTACCTCCCAATCTTGGTGCAGAAGGTCCAACATGCACACCCAAGTCAATTAATCCTCTCCTTTCCCTCCATCTCTTGCTCTCAAAGATCAATGGACATGAACTTGCCTTATGTCTCTTCTCTCCACATAAAAGCACTTAGACTCACTCTTTCCTCCAAGTGATGTAGGTTTTTGGAACCTCTTAACACTCTCTTTAAATTCTATTCTAAACTTTCTTTTCATCAAATCTATCCCTACAATAACCTCAAACCCTTAAGGAAACTAACATAGTTTCAATTTCCACTCTTGATGACCCTCCATGTTCCCAAGATGAATGTAAATACTCAAACATGCTATTTGTTGCTCTCAAACTCCTCATGCTTGAGATCTCAACTTTACAAAATTGACCCTTCCTCACAATGTCACTCAAATTTCTTAACTCATATGTTGTAGTCCTTTGAAATTTTTCACACTTGATGAGAACTAAAGGGCATCCCTCTCTGCAAATTTCAGATCTTTTCATTGAGCCATTTGGCATAGAGACCTTTCTATTCAGCACATATATTTCAGATTTGGTCTGAAAACCACTCCTTACTTCAAAAACTCATAACTCTCTGTGCAAAAATGATCTCTCTCTAGTTTTCATGTTTGCAGGTAGGATACAATGCACTGAATTTTCTTGGAAAATTTTAGAATAATCAATTTAAAACTAAAGAAATAGCAGACTTTGGACAATTTTCAGAGAGCATGTAGTTGCGAGAGTTGTTTACACTATCAACTTTCAAAAATTCTAGCTCAATGCAGATATTAGCTCACAATAATTTTAAATATGAAAACTGAAGGATAACCCAAGCTATCATGTGTAGAAATTTCAAGTCTAGATCTTAAACTTGAGATTTTGCCCAAAATCACCTTAATCCCCAAGATCTGCAATCCACCTCACACAATCTCTCCAAATCTTCTCAAGTGTGCAAGATGTAAAAAATCACCTCAAAGACATCATAATGAACTACAGGGTATACAAATGGGTCCAAGCTCTCTAACATAAGTTCAGCCCTCTCATCCCCTAAAGTTCTCTCCACGTGAGCTCTCATAGCCTCCTTTTGTCTAACATAGACTTGTATGCGGAACATTATCTTGCCTTCTAGAGAGGTCTTAGCAATGGAACCAAAAATGTGAGCCAGCCTATCTCTCACTCAAGATGAACCTTTGGTGGCTATTATGGTAGCTCACCATGGACTAAGAAGTCAAGGAACCCCAACTCCATCATACTTCTCCAAGGCTTACACTTCAAGACTCAAGACATTGCTCACTAGAGAACTCAATGAGAGAGAAATAGTTGCAAGTGAAAGGATGATGAGTACCTCATCACTCCTTTTTTATATACTTGTGAAATAGTTACTCACCAAAGTTACTAATTATTGGAGTAACTCAAGTTATTAGGCTAAAAGTCAAGTAAAGTCAAAAAGCATAAAGGAATATCCATCAACATGGGCATATTCCACTAAGCATGTGATCTTATCTTGACCCAACCACTAAGTCAAGGATTCCTTCACATGGGCTAACCTTGGACTATAGAAGAATCCAAAACAAAAAGGCTTGCGAGCCCAAGAGTTCTCAACTCTTTCCTCAAATCCAAATACCTAGAATAATACTTAGTCAACACACTAGAATCCAAAATAGTGGTGCTCATCTTTTCCACCTCCTCTAAAGTAAGGTCCCCACTACCTTAGCTTTGACTAACTTGAGCTAATCATGACTAATGTAGAACCATCCTTTATCTTTATATAAATAATATCTCTCAAGTACTAGTAATACCAAACTAAATATCACAATACTACATACATGCACAAATGGGTATTATAGAATGACCTAGCTTGCTGAAGGACACCATCTCTCTCTCTCTTGGCCCCAACTATGTCACCCACAACACCAATGCAAAGATAGTCCATCACTTAGACATTATCATGAATATCTTGTTGAACTATACCATTAACTCTACTCTCTGGATCTGTGACCTCAATAACTTCTCCTGTATGCATTGAGAGAGATACCACCAAAGCTTCAAAAAATATACAAAGAAAGGGAGATGCATGCCAACCTAGCATCATCTCCTCATCTATCTCACCATGCCAACATGCTTTGGTCTGATCTTGCTGGCAAGGACATGGGTTTCTACTCATCCATTTGTATCATGATTCACCACTCCAGGTCCATGAATAAATGTGAAATCATACTCCTATAAGATTAGAGCCTATCATGCAAGCTTCCTTGAAAGCTTGTTGGACTCCATCAACCACTTCAATGGCTGATGAACAATGATGAGAGTGAGGGGGTTACCAAATAGGTAACATCAGAAATGTGCCTCTGCCCAAATTGCTGCCAAGCACTCTCCCTCATATGAACTATACTTCACATCTGCTAAATTGTTAGAGCAACTAGCATAGGCCACCCCAAACTCCTTCTCCTCATCATCATGTTGGATGAGCACTGCTCTAAGCTCCAACATACTCCAATTAGTATGAACCTAAAATGGTTGTCCTTTAATTGGTCTCCTCAAAATAGGAGCAGATGTCAACCTCTCCTTGAGCTCTACAAAAGCTCCCCCTTGCTCATCACCCCAACATCACGCCTATGTAAACTTGATCAACTTTGTCAAGGCCTTGGACATGGCACTAAATCCTCTAACATAATGGTGATAGAAGTTCACCAACCTAAGAATGCTTGCACTCTACTCACATCTGTAGGCCAAGGAATAATAGTGCAATAAACTCCACATTGGTCTACTTAACACCAAGTCTTCCAGGGTAGATAGTGTGATCCAAATACTCAATTTGCTCATGGAAGAACCTACACTTCTCAAGATGTAATTTGAGTCCATGAGATCTCAACATCTCAAACATCTCCAATAAATGTCTCTCATGCTCCTCCACAATAGTGCTATAAACCAAAATGTCATCAATGTAGCACCAAGCAGAATCCAATCAAGCTAGGTTCTTTTCCATGACCCTTTGGAACTTAGTAGGAGCATTCTTTAACCCAGATGGTAAGAACTTCCATTGATATAACAATTTGTCACACATAATTACAACTCCATCAAATCTTTCCAAACAATCTTGATTGTGATGATTTAGTCTCTCTCAAAAATGGCACTTCACTGCAAAAAAACTTTACCTCAGAATTGTGCTCCACCCTTCTATTGAAGACACAACTTCCTCAATCAAAATTGCTTCATATCAACTCTATGCTGCACTCACAAATGCAGAATACTACCAACACTACAATTCCTTTCAGATCTATCAAGACATTGCTCCAATTGCACTTCACTTAGGATCAAACACACAGAATGAAGATCAAGGCTGTGGAATCCAACATCCAACAAACACACTGACTTGCACTTTGAAATTCTCCACACACTCATAAACACAAGCACTGAATTGATACTTGGAATTAAGCTCAAGCAATGAGCACTGCTTCAAAACACTTTGCTTTAACTATTCTCAGAAATTATGAGCACTGAACAACATATGACCGCAAATGCCACCTTTAAATAGTGAAGCAATTGATAGTTACTAAGAACTATACCGTTCTACAACAACTTTATCTACTTGAAAATCTGAAATGAGAATGCACTTCTTCATATCTGCCTCTTCAAATCTCAAAACTATTACTACTCCGATCCAATGTCTACTTCTTCCTCAACTTCCACTCCCAAAGTAACTTCACATACTACTCTATCCTTGGGTCTATTTGATTCTACTAAATCCTTCACTATATCTACTACTTCTTCACTCATATCTGCAATTACAATAGTAAGTATTCTATTTAACTCGTTATCTTCCCACCCACTCTTCTCTAAAGTGTCAAATGTCAAATCCAAAGAACCTGCACTTCTATCTCTATTACTTTGGTTCTAACTACTATAAATTCATTTGTTAATTCTACTATGTTCTCATCAAGAATTGTAATTGAAAGCATGGATGCACTATCTATGCCTTCAATTTGTTACCCACTTTCCTCTAATCACTCATGTTACTGACCCAAAGACACTTATTGTCTGATCTTGCACTTCAGGTTCATTCACTTCTGCTATTTCTATTCTAATTCTATCATACCTTCAATCAAAACTGAAATTGAAGTCGTAGGTATCCTAAATATCTTCTTTGCCTACTCTAACTTCCTCTAATGCCTCTAGCAAGATTCCCAAAGTCACCTTCACTGCACTCCGAGGTCCGACTACCTCAGGTTGAATCATATTTGTCTTGAGGCAAAGTCTTTTGACCCAAAGTCATGTAAACCCAAAGTCCAAAGTCCAAAGTCCCAAATATACCAACCCAAAGAACCTCAACCTGAAATCCTTCAACTACTTAGTGCATCTACTCCCAAAACTTCAAATGCTTTTGACTCTTCTATAGACCTTCAAACTCTAAGATTTTGGTGACAATGGAAAGCCCTGAACGAGATGCTTCTAACAAGATATAGCACATATGATTTGGATTTTTCTTCAATGAGATACAACCCCCACATTAATCCTGACTTGTAACCTACATTCCGATGCAAAGAAACCAACCCTTCAATGTTTGATCCAAGTTTTTTCCTCCTCTGATACAAAGTAAGCTTTTTTGGGTCTGATCCAATCCAAGTCCTTCTTCCTACAATACAAAGTCTACTTCCTTAGGCCTGATCAAAACATAGGTTTCCCCTCATTTCTTCTCCATTTGATTTCAATTTGGTTTCAACAAGGCACTTCTTCTTCAAAACTTGTCCCAAATGAAAAATGTGGGTACCACAATGCTTGAAGACATTGTTGAAGTAGATCTAGGCCAATGTTGGAGCATTTACTATACAAAGGTTGGTGCTAAATGGATTTGCTTATTGAGCTTGTCAATAAACACCATAATTGTGTATGACCTTGCTTTGTCTTGGGCAAGGATGTGATGAGATCTAAGCTTACATGTTTCCATTGAGTAGATGGGATGGGAAGTAGTTGAAGGAGTCCATTTGGTTTTTGGTTGCTAGCTTTAGTGCTTTGCAGCTCTCACAAGATTGGACAAAATCTCAAACATCTTGTTGCATGCTGGGCCCCTACCATTGTTGTTATAGGGTACCTAAGGTCTTGTTCACACACATGTGACCAACAATTGGTAAATCATGGGCTTCTTGAAGATGCACAAGTTGTAGATCACCCTTGATTGGAACAAAGATCTGCTTCTCATAGTAAAGAAGGCCTTCTTTAGGGAGAAGGTATTGTATTCCTTATCATGTGCTACAAGACAACCTTATACCATCTAAAAGAAGAGTTCTTGTTGTAAAGTGGTCCTAACTTTGATTTGGACTTTGAGTTAGTTGACACTATCATAATTGCCACCTTGATGAGAAGAAGAGACTTCAAATCAGGTTGTCATAAAGGCATCAAGAAAGATATGACACCTATTGGGTTTGTACTCAAGTTGGAGGTCAAATAATTTTAATTATACCTCCTATCAATGACATCAACTCTTCATATGCTCCAAATGTAATGTTTGCAATAAGGGTTTGTGATTAGTTTGTATGATCACTTGTTTTCCCAAGAGATAATGCTTCCATACCTTGGTAGCATATACCATTGCTAGTTTTTCTTGATCTCAAGCAGAGTAATTATTTTCTATGGTCTTTAGTCAATAAGACACAAAGGTAATGGGATGTATTTGGAAATCCCTATTGCAATATAACTTTAGTGGCAAAGTTAGAAGCATTAAAATCAACCATACAAGGTAGTTGAGGATCATATGGTTGAAAAGTAGGTATTGAAGATACCACATGTTTTAGCTTCTAGAATGCTTCTTCATGCTTGGTGGTCTATTGAAAGCTTGAGGTCTTTTCCAAGACATTGGTTAATAGTGCAGCTACATGAGCATAGTAGTGGATGACCATTGGTAAAAACTTACCAATCTATTAAATAAATACACACTTGTATGGCATCCTTTAAAGTAGGCTAATCAATAATGGCATTGATTTTCTAAATTTCTATCTTGATCCCCTTTGATGATCTTATGATCCAAAAGGTAACTTCCTTTTGCCAAAAGGCACACTTTGACTTCTTGTAATAAAAATTCCATTGATGTAGTTGTCTAAGGACTTCTCACATGTGATTTGCATGTTTTACTTCTATCTTAGTATAAATTAAAATATCATCCAAGAACGCCACCACATACCAATCTAGTAGCCCATTTAACACCCAATGGATTTGATCTATTAAGACTATTGTAGCATTAGTGAGCCCAAAAGGTAGAACTCTCTATTCAAAATATCCATACCTTGTACAAAAGGCAATATTTTGCACATCCTCAATATCAATGGGAATCTACCAATAGCCTCTTCTAAGATTCACCTTAGAGAAGTATTGTGCTCTACTCAATTGATTTAGCAAGTCATCAATTCAAATCAAAGGGATATGCATCATTCACTATTTTATTATTGAGGCTTTGGTAATCAATATAGAATTGAAGCCTTCCATCCTTCTTTGGGACAAACAGTATTGGTGCTCCCCAACAAGATGTATTATGTCATATGAAATCCTTCTCCAACAATTTTGTCAATGTTGTTCAAAGCTTTTCCAGCTCCTTTGGTGAGAGCTAATAGATAGGTCTACTCACTAGAGTACTTCCTAGCAATAACTCAATCTTGACGTCTATGACAACCCGACAAATATCACTTTTGCGGTAATCGGGTAAGTAAAGTTTGTTCCCGCAGAGATACAATTCAGAATTGGTCAAATACAAAGTCATAAGTCACAATTGAAGTTCTTCTTGATTGCTTCTTTAATCTCTCAGGTAGAAACTACACCCAGAAGAGAGTATCAAGCTCACAATCTTGACAACTTGTCACGAATACACACACACATAATCACAACATAACAAATTCTGTCCAAACAACTCTTGATTGTGATGATTCAGATTCTCCCAAAGATGGCACTTCATTGCAAAGAACGATTTCACCTCAGAATTGTGTTCCACCCCTCCACTGAAGGCACAACTTCCTCGATCAAAATTGCTTCACATCAACTTTGTGTTGCATTCACAAATGCAGAATACTACCAACACTACGATTCCTCTCAGATCTGTCAAGGCATTGCTCCAATGCACTTCACTCAAGATCAAACCCACAGAATGAAGATCAAGGCTGCAAAATCCAACATTCACAGACACACTGACTTGCACTTTGGAATTCTCCACACACTCACAAACACAAACACAAAATTGACAATTAGAATTAAGCTCAAGCGATGAGCATTGAGAACAACACTTTGCTTTATTTATCTTCAGAAATATGAATATTGAACAATATTGCACTGTGAATGCTCCCCTTAAATAGTGAAGCAAACGGCAGTCCTTCCTACTTATGCACCGCTTCCTAACATCTCTTCCTACCTGCAGATCCCAAGTGACAATCTATCTCTTTATATCTCAAAATTGATACTTACACCGATCCAATGTCTACCTCATCATTGGCTTCCAAACCCAATGATCTTCCTACTATTTCTCCTTCTTCGGGTATAGCTAATTCTACCAAGTCCTTCACTAATTATACTACTACACTACAATCTACAATCAAGCTCATGGGTAATCCATCTACATCCTTATCTCTTGACCCACTCTTCTCTAATGTATCAAATAACAAGTCTGATGACACTTGTACTCCTACTTTTGCAACATCGGGTCTCTTCTCCGCTGTCACACTATTCCGAATCTTCTCTAACTCCAAATTAACTAAATCTAATCTAAGACTAACATTATTCTCTACTTCTAACATCTTCCGATCTACGCGCTCTCTCAATCTGATCAACAACGTGTTCATGTCCACATCCTTGGCTTTTCTCTTTTGAGTTTCTTGCACAAGCAACTTCAACTCATGTAGGCGGACTTCTTCCAATCTCCCTTCAACCTCCGTGCTTAGAAGTGCTCTCAACTTCCCCGCAACTTCTCCCACTGATTTTGATGCATATCCTTGAGAGCGTTCTACCTTCAATTCTTCACGAAACATCTTCAACTCATCTTTGTACTCTGCAGCGAGCATCTTCTTCTCTTCTGCATACTGCGTGCTCTACAATTCTGCGCTTCTGACGAGTTCTTGTAATCGTTCCTCTTCTTCTTGCATGGCTGCTACCTCCCTCTGCCATGCTTGATCCTTCCCCGCTGCACTCTTCTTCAAGCTATCCAACTCCTGCTCCATTACGATGGTCATCGCCTTCAAATGAACATTCTCGATGCGCACATCACTTACTTCCTCCTTCATCTTGCTCAACCACATTGCCTATTTCGTTAATTCTCTGGCTTGCCTCTGCAGTTCTTTTCTTTAACCTCGCAGCTTTCTTGTAACATTGTGAGAGTCTTCTTCTTCAAGCCTTCCTCCCTCCAAAGTTCTTCCATTTCTTCACTTCTTTGGACTTGCTGCTCCTGCAACCTCTTCACTTCACTCAGCAAATGCATCACCACCTGCAACTCATTCATCCCCTTCCTACAATCTTGGGGAATTTCCTTCCGATGCTCCTTCAGTAGCTCCAACAATGGTGTGACCACTTTTGTCAAATACAATATTCCACCGAAGTTCTCTTCCTCTTCATTGCCGTCTTTGTCTTGAATCTTCACCTCCTTCATCGGCTCCTTCATCAAAAGTCACAATCTTCGTATCTTCAGAGACATCATTTCAATACTTTCTTTGTCTTTGCCTCTTGAACTCGGCCCCGCTGGATACTCCTCCTCCTTTGGCCTCGGATTGTTCACCACCATTGCCTAACAATCTTCACTGACCGCCACCAATTGTTGAACTTCTGGCTCCCCCTTGCTATCGCTTCCGGACTCCTCACTTTTTAAGGTGAGCTCCTCTTCTTTAGATTCCTCCTCTTGCAACTTGGTTTCTTCCTTAGACTCTGATCCCAATGATTCTTCTCTCACCATCTTCATATTCTTCATAATCAGCCGTCAAGTCTTTCTTTGAGTGGGAGGTGACTTTGCTTCTTCGGGTTTGCTGCATTTCTTCATCTTTTGACTGGTGATTTCTTTGACCTTCCACTATCCGGTCTTCAAGAAATACTCATTATTGGCTCGCAGAAGTAGCATATACTGGCACTCTTCCTTGTCCGCTTCCCGTTATAAGTCAGGATGAATGTGAGACACCATACGATGACGCTCCTCTTCTGTCAGCAGGTTCAACCCAAAGTAGAAGTGTGCTGCAAACGGTGCAAAATAATGTGGTGGAGAACTTGTTTGCCAATTGATCACCATTTGCCTCGTTTGGTGGTGAAAGCACTTTGCCCAATTCACCGGAACTCCTGCTAACATTTGGTGGAAGAATATGGCTTGTTGCATGTTCACATATGTAGTTTGCTCTGGCTTTAACATGGCCATCATTGCTCCCATGATGCTTCTCCAAATTGGATCCCGATACGACTCCACCTTGTATCCATTCGTCGTTCTTGGAGCAAAAAATGAATTGTGAATTTCCACCGTCTCTTTTGCAACATCATACTTCCGATAGAAGGTGATCCCCATCGGCTCTTTGGCTTCTCTCCCTAATACTAACCTCCAATCCGACTTAGTCCATTGAGCCAGATTTCCTCTCTTCCCTTCCACCTCGAGACCCTCCTCACAATTACTGGTAGCTATCTTTGCCATCACTCTTGGGAAACTGAAATTCCAGTTCCATGCTAAGAAAGTAATACAAAGTCTAGTCAAGACTTCAATTCTAGCTTTTACATCTAATCTTTGAATTGCAAAACCTCGCACCACCAGCGCATTGGCCACCTTCTTTGCCATAATCTGTTCTCTTGTTCTATGATGCTGGAAGATGATACCCTCTCTTGGACGAGACACTCTTACTCCCTCGGGATTTTGGAAAATTTCACTCTTGATGGGCTTCTGGACACGCATTACTACAGGACAACTACTCAAAGGGATTGGAAATTTACTTGGCACATTCAACTTGTCCCTGCGCAGTCGCAATCTTATATTACCCCGAATTGCAATCATTCTTTAGTCAATTTCAAATTCAACCTTCTCTCTTCTGCGTGCAAATCCCGGTGACTATCAAGACATGCTTCTCCTGCCTCAGCTGTTTCTTGAAATGTACTTTCTTGCCACGTACCAAGGTTATTAAATGGTCTTTGTATCTTCTGCGCCTTTTGACTTTTTCCGTTGTACTCCTTTTCCAAGTACCTCCATTATCGGATCAATGTCGTCTTCTTCGGATGTCCTCCGAAGTTACTTCCGTCCATTCTTTGTCTGCAATTTGACTTCTAGTGCTTACTTCTTCTCTTAAACACTAATAAACGCAGAAAAACAAAAAAATGTGGGTACCACAACGTCTCTACCACAATTGAATTGCAATCCCTTTGGTAGATCATTTGGAACCACATATGCAAACTCTTGAACTATTTGATCAACCATTGTTTGATGAGGTGTTTGGCCCTCATCATATTCTCCATGCAAAATTGGCTTGATCCACATTGCAAAAATAGGAATATTTTCCTCCAAAGCTTGCCCTATGGCTACTTTGTTAAAACCTTCCCATCTTGGGATTGACTGTTCTTAGGTGTCTTAATCAAAGATGTCAAAGAATGTTATTGGTAATTCTTACCTTGGTATTATACTTGAATATGTAGTTGGGTCTGATCAAATTGAAGCTTATGTCATTCATGCCAAGGTAAACCTAGAATGACATCATAGCGTAGAGGTGCCACTACAAACCTCATGTACTCCAAATACTCCTTCTCAATCTTAAATGTATCAAGATGTAAGGTACAAAATGAAAAACCCTTACTACCATCTGCCATCATTAATCTACTTCCAATTATTAACTTCTTCCATCTGTAAAGCCATTCTAAGAATTATATAAAATAAACTAACTGCCAAAGAAGCAAACTTAAGTGGTTGTACTCTTTGTAAATCAAAGGTACGCTAGGAGTTGATAGGAACACCTAATTCCTTTACTAATTGCATGGACATGCAATTCTTTGAACTTCTAGAATCAACCAAAATTCTACAATGACAATCAAATATCATACCTTGCAAGTGAAGCAAACTTCCATGAGTTGAACCTTCAATCCCATTGGAACTAATAAGTTCCCAATGGGTAGCTCAAATTCTCCTATTGGGATTCCATATTTCCTTGATCATCATGCTCCACAAACTCCATTTGGACAATTTGTCAAGGTTGCACATTCTTGAGTGGACATTTAGCAATGAATGTCCAATTTGGTGACAATAAAAAAAACCAGTATTTTGTCATAATCTTTCTCTATCTACAATGCCAAGTGGTCTTTATTGAAAGGCATTAATCTCTATTGGTGTTGACTCCTCCACCCGTGTAGTGTGTTGGTAGGTTCTATGAAGGTTGAGGTTGAGACCAAGTTGTCACAAGCAAGGAATCAAAGCGCTCAACCAAATGCATGGCTTCATCCAAGTGTTTAGGCTCTATGACAACTCAACAAGTATCACTTTTCCGGTAAGTTATTGTTTGTTCCATTGAGATACTAGTCAAAGATGGTCAAATATGAAGTAAAATGTTACAAATAGCTCTTCTTGATTGTGTCTTTAGCCTCTTGGGTAGAAACCACACCTAGAAGAGAGTAACAAGTTCTCAACTTGCAAACTTGTCATAAATTAGCAACACTTGTAACTACAATTCTTCAAATCCTTTCCAAATTAATATTGCTTGTGATGATTCAGTTCTCCCAAAGAAGGCTAGTTCACCACAAAATAACTTTGCCTCAAAATTGTGTTCCATCCCTCCACTAAAGGCACAACTTCCTCAATCAAAATTGCTTTGCATCAACCCAACACTATGATCACAATTACAAAATATTGCCAACGCTACAATTCTTCATAAACTCATCAAGCCATTGCGTTTATTGTATTCTACTCAGGATCAAACACACAAAATGAACATTAGCATTATAGAATCCAACATCTATCCCTCATTGGGTGCAAATCAAACTTCTCCAAATACTCACAAACACACATATAGGATTGATACTTGGAAGTAAGCTGAAATGATGAGCATTATGTTACAACACTTTGCTTTACTCAACTTCAAAACTATGAACAATGAATATAATAGACTACAATGCATCCTTTAAATAGGCAATGCACTCAATAGTTATCTAAGCTACCTAAACTACTTCAATTGCTACTTATAATCTACACATCCAAAGTGTAAGTCCACTTCTTCATATCTACCTCTTATAGTTAATCAATTTGATGATTACTTCTACTTTAGCTCCTACACCCAAATTATCTACAATTTCCTGTTGCACTTTGGGTTATTATTGCTATTTCTTCTTCTATCAAATCTTTGGTTTGGATTGTGACTGAATTCTTTAGTATGCTAATTTCTTTCTTCTGCTCTACTCTAATTTCTTAAAATGACTCAGGTTACTCATCTAGAGTCACTTGTACTCCTACTTCAACTACTTTACATTGGGTTTCCTCCTTCACTCTATTACAAATTCCATCTAATTCTGATCTAATTAGGTCTAATCTGAGACACACATTTTCTCCTACTTCACTTATTTTCATATCTACTCTATTTCTCAAGCAAATCAAAAGATTATTCAATTTAATGTCCTTTGCCTTCCTCTTCCTCATCTCATGCACTAGCAACTTCAACTCATGCAACCTTGCTTCCTCCAACTTTACTTTTACTTCAATACTCAACATTGCCTTCATCATCCCAATGATCTCTTCTACTGATCTTCATGTCTTCCTCAGAATTAACTCCTCCCAAGCTCTCTTTGCTTCCAACTCATTCTAATACATCATCAACTCCTCCTCAAACTCCACCTTCAATTCTTCCTTCTCTTCTTTGTAGCAAAAAAGCAAGCATTTGCATTCCTGATCAATCTTTACTTGCCAACTCTTGTTGCCAAGCTCAATCATTCTCCACCGTAACCAATCTCAATCTCTCCAACTCTTGTTTACTTACCACCACAAGTGCCTTTGAGTGTATTCCCTCAATTTGCACTTCATTGAATTCTCCCTTTAGTTTCTTGAATGCCACCTTTTGGTCCTTCAACTTCTTCTTCTTGACATTTTAGATCACTCTCTTGCTTCTCAATTTGCTTGCAAATTCTTAAAACTCTGCTTCCAAAGTACCACATCAACTTGAAGTACTTTGGCTTTCTCTTCCCCTTGTGTTAACTTCTCTTTCAACTCCAAGATCCCCTCACTTAGATATTTCACTACTTGCAAATCATCCTTCACCTCCGGATGGTCTTTCTTCAAATCCTCCTTCTTCTTCTTCAACTACAATAAAGAAGAACTAATGATCTTGGATAAATACTCCACTCCTCTGTACTCTTCCACTTCAATTTTTTGTTCTTGGTCCTTGGCTTTGACATGTTCTTTGGTACCTTGCCCCAAAGTCTTGATTTTCTTACCTTCAAACTAGCCTCTTCTAAGCTTTCTTTGTCTTCTTTGGCTCTACTCGCTCTTGCAATTGCAAGCTACAAACTTCTCTTTCATCTCATTCCTTTCTGGAATTCCAACCTTGGCTTTTCTTCACCTTCCTCTGAGATATCCACCTTGGGCAACTCCAAGTACTTGTTATCTCCACTTTCCATACATTCAATTTGTTCATGCAACTCCCGATCATCTTCTCCAACCCCTTCTTCCCCTAACTGCTAAACCTTGGGCTCTCCTTTACTCTTGCTTGACTCCTTACTATGCATCATGGGTTCATCTTCTTCTTCCTTTAAAGTCTTGCTCTTAGACTCAACTTCTTCTTCAAACTCTACCCTTGACAACAAGTCCACTACCACCTCATACCTTGGGTTCAGTCTCCTCATTTTTCTTAATTGAATTGGGGATACTACTTTCTTAGGTTGACTCCTCTTCATTGACTTTGGCTTTGGAATGGATATTGATAGAAGTCTTTCTCATCCCATTCTAGCAAAGTCTTTGTTGCTTCCTTAGATCTACCTTATGTAAAATTGCTCATCTACATCTGCATCTCAACATAGATTTGGGTGGAAATACGACATCATCATCTTCTTCTCTTCCACAATAAAAAAGATTCAACCTAAGATAGAGATGCACTACAAACAAAACAAAGTAATGTGGAGGTGTATCATCCTTAAATTTTAGTGAAAACACCAGACCTAGTTCACCTTTTCTCCCACAAACATCTGATGGAAAAAGACAACTTGCTACTTCATCACATAAGTGGTTTGCTTGGGTTTAAACATCAACATTAGAGCCCCTATGATACAGTGACAACCCTCCAAGTATCACTTTTGAGGTAATCAGCAAGTAAAGTTTATTTCCACAAAGATACAAGTCAGAAATGGTCAAATATAGAGCAAATAGTAACACTTTAGTTCTTCTTGAGTTCATCTTTAGTCTCTCAGGTAGAAACTACACCCAAAAGAGAGTAACAAGTGCTCAATAGCAATTCTTGTCACAATTTACACACTCATAATCACAATACTATCCAATCTTCCAAACCAACTTCAATTGTGATGATTCAAATTCTCCCAAACATAGCTACTTCACTACAAAACAAGTGTGCCTCATAGTTGTGTTCCACCCCTCCACTAAAGGCACAACTTTTTTGATCAAAATTGCTTCACATCAAACTTATGTTGCACTCACAAATGAAAAATACTACCAACACTACAATTCCTCTCATATCTATCAAAGCATTGCTTCGATTGCACTTCACTCAAGATCAAGCACACAAAATGAAGATCAAGGCTACGGAATCTAGTATCCAACAAGCACACTAATTTGCACTTTGAAATTATCCACACTCACAAATACACACACAAACTTGATACTCAGAATTAAGCTCAAGTGACGAGCACTCAGAATTAGCACTTTGCTTTACCTATCTTCAGAAATTTGGAATACTGAACAATAGAACACTATGAATGCCTCCTTTAAATAGGTAGTGCACTTTGATAGTGATCTAACTAATATATAGTTCTACAACAACTTTACCAAACTTGCAGATCCAAAATGACAATGCACCTCTTGAAATCTCAAAATTGTTACTACTCCAATCCAATGTCAACCTCGACTTTGGCTTCCAAACCCAATGTTCCTTCACATATTTCCTCTTCATATCTGCCTCTTCAAATCTCAAAATTGTTATTACTCCAATCTGATGTCAACCTCAACTTTGGCTTCCAAACCCAATGTTCCTTCACGGATTTCCACTGCTTTAGGTCTCTCTAATTCTACTCCACCTTCTACCAATTCTACCACTTCTTTGCTACAATCTGTAATTAAGATCATGGGTAATCTATCTACGTCTTTATCTTCTAACCCATTCTTCTCTACAATCTCAGGTAACTGATCCAAAGACACTTGCACTCCTGCATCTATAACTTTGGACTTCTTATCTCCCTTCACACTACTCCAAAGTCTCTCTTACTCTGCATGTACTAAATCTAATCTAAGACACACATTATCTCCTACTTCTCACATCTTCCTATCTACTCAATGTCTTAATCAAATCACTTATTTATTCAACTTGATATCTTTTGCTTTCTTCTTCCTCGTCTCCTACACCAACAACTTCAACTTGTGCAGTCTCAATTCCTCCAATTGACACTCAGACATGGTTCCAAGCATCACCTTCACCATCACCACTACTTCTTCAACTGTTTCTTGCCTTGGCATCTGCAACTTCTCTCTCTTTGTTAACAACTCCTCATGATACAATCTTTACTTCATCTTCCAACTCGGCTTTCAAAGCTTCTTTCTCTGTCACACTCTGCCCAAGTCGCTCTTCTTCCCAAGTTTGTGTAGCTAACTCCCTCTGCCAAGATCTATCTTTCTTCAAGCTCTCTAACTCTTATCCCATTGTTGTTGCCATTACTTTCAAGTGAATGACCTCCACTCGCGTGTCATGCAGTTCCATCCTCAAGGTCTCAGTCTTCTCTATCTGCTTCCTTCTTTCTTCCTCTTGTTTCACCATGGCTTCACCTCTCTTCACAAAGTCCTTTGTCAGGCTCTCAATCTCCTTCCTCCATAAGCTCTACTTCAGTCCTGAGTTCTGCTAATTCCCACTCTCTATGAATTAACTTTCTTCTTAACTCCAAACTTTCCTCATTCATGTATTGCACTATTGCAAATTCATCTCTTCTCTCTTCTTCTTTAACTGCAACAACAAAGGACAAACTAGCTGCAACAAGTACTCTACCCTATCAAAGACCTTTGAACTCTCAGATTTTTCTCTCCTCACTTCTTCTACTAGAGCTTTACTCCAAAGTCTTAACCTTCTCACTCTCAAGGGCATATCATCCAAGGACTCCCTCTTCTCCACTATTAGGCTTATATTGCTTGCTTTTGCATCCGCGGTAGGAACACTCCTCCTTGATCTTCTACCCTTCTGAAACTTTGACTTTGGCTTGGCCTCCAAGGTCTCTTCCAACTCCATGCTCCATAATTTTGGGCACAGGATTCCTCCTCCTTCCCTATGATTGATCACCGCATGGAACTCTTGTTCTTCATTGTCAGCATCATCTTTGCCCCATTGTTGAACTTCCACCTCACCTTCACTTTTGCTGCTCAACCCTTTGCTCTATAGCATCAACTCTGGTTCTTCTTCTTCTCCTAAGTCTTCTGACTTATACTCGGCTTTGCCTTTTGACTCTTATGCTCCCAATGACTCATCAATCACCACAATGTCTTGCCTAGGGTTCACCTTTCTTTTTTTCTTTGGTTGGACCAGCGGCATGCTCTCCTTAGGATGACTTCTCTTTCTTGTCTTGGGGATGTTCATTGCTACCCTCATGTGTTGCCTTGTTCTTGCATAGTGCTCATCACTACTTTGGATGTGTCAAATATACTATTGTTCCTTCTCATCTGTAGCTTTTTGTAAGTCTGGATGAAAGTGAGACACCATCTTCCTTTGCTTGGTCTCCTTCATTAGGTTCAATCCAAAGTAGAAATGCATAGCAAATGGCACCAAATAGTGAGGAGCATCTTGATCTATCCAACACCAAACCATTTGTTGCATTCTTTGGTGAAAGCACTTTGCCCAATTCATCGGCGCTCTTGCAAAGAATACTGCTTGGTGCTTCATCACATACATCATGCAATTTAGCTTAAAGAGTGCTATCATTATCCCAATGATACTTTGCTTGACCGGTTCCCATTAGGTATCAACTTTATACCTGTTGTTTAGGCACGGTGTAGTGGAGGAATTCCAAATTTTGTATGTGTCTTTTGCATGCTCTCCCTTCCCAAGGAACGTAGCCCTAGTTTCCTCACCGGCCTCTCTTCCCAACACCAATCTCCAATCTGACTTTGTCCATTGAGCCGGATTTCCTCTCTTCCCCTCATTCTCATGCCCTTCATCACAATCACTTGTAGCTACTTCTTTGATGAACCTAAGAAAACTCAAGTTCTAGTTCTAGGCCAAAAGTTGATACAAAGCCTACTCAACACTTCAATCTAGCCTTCAAATAACCGGGTTTCTCATTGCAAGCAATGAACTCTTTGTCTCACCCTTCTTTGGCATGGTGTGATCTTTAATGCGGAGTAGCTGAAAGATAATTCTATCATCTCCTGGTCTCAAGATCCTAACTCCTTAAGAACTGTTAAATATCAAATTATTGATTGGATTTGCTATAGGCACTCCTTTGGGTCTACCACTCAATGGCTTAGGATACTTGCGTGACATTTCAAAATCCCCTTGTCAAAGTTAAATTTTATACTGCTTTGTTGATTGGTCATTCTTCCAATCTTCACCAAAGCTCACACCTTCTGCATGAGTTCATCTTGGCGCTATCAAGATTTGGTCATTTGCGCCTTAGCCATTTTCTTACTTGTCCTTTCTTGGTTGACAAATCCAATGGAAAGTTGTTACACTATTGTCGCATTGGGTTGATCATCTTGGGGTAAAGTGTGGTGCCCACATTTTTTGTTTTTTTCCAAAATAAAGGAGAAGAAGTGTATAGAGAAGTCGGATTGCGCCTGTATGGCCGAAGATGACAAAGAAAAAGTGTCTTCGGGGTGAAACCCAAAGTAAAGTGACTTCGGGTCATAAGGCAAAGTACTCTGAAATGCCGTGTCAGCATACAATACGAAGTAAATTGTCTTTGGCTCGGGGGGAGCTCAACCCGAGGCAAAGACAATCTAACAACCTCTCGTCGGCACAAGAAATTCAAGAAGGGGCCATTTCAAAATTAGCGGCTCACGAAGAAGTGCAACTCTATAAATATTGAAACTGCAACGATGAAATGTTGAGCAATTTTCCTTCGCCGTTGAGGAGTCATCTTGCAGGTGATCGGGGAAAGGGAAATAGAGTTGGACTTGTGTTAGTGCATAAGGGAGAAGTCAAGAGAGAGAAATCGAGAGACCGAAAGAAAGCAGAAGAGATGGGAGGAGGGAAGAAGAACTCCGAATTTGCAGTGAGAAATCATGCAATTCGGAGATTAGATATAGTAGCAAGGATCGAAGTCTTGAGCCAACTTCGGATCACTTTTTTGGCATGGAACTAGAACATAAGTTTTCCAAGATTCATGATAGAAATCATCGAGAGTAAATGTCTCGATGGTCCCGAGGAAGAAGGGAAGAGAGGAAATCCGGCTTGCTAGACAGAGTCGGATTGGAGACTCGTACTGGGGAAGGAGGCAGGCTCGGAGCAGGGAGCCATGTTCTTGGGGAAAGGAGAGATAGCCCAAGAAACGCAGGAGGTGAGAGATGCCTTCTCGTTGAAGAGGACAAAAATGGGTATAAAGTTGAGAGCTATAAGGACCCAGTGAGGAGAGGAATTGTGAGTGCACTAATGGCCCTCCTGAAGCCGGAGAGAACTACCTATGTGATGAAACATCAAGCGGTGTTCTTTCACAAGTTATTTGCAGGAGAACCGATAAATTGGCCAAGGTGCTTTCACGGAAGAACGAGGCAGATGGTGTGGAATCTGCGGGATAAGTCACCTCCACACTACATCGTACCATTTGCAGCCCATTTTTACCTCGGGTTAAATCTGCTCAATGAGGCAGAGCGTAATTGAATGGTGTCTCATTTCCATCCTGATTTGAGAAGAGAAGTCGACGCGGAGGAGCAGCAATACATTCTCCAAATCCGGAGCACAGACGATTACTACGTGAAGACTGGGAAGAACGTGGAGGTCGTTGAAAGTACCCCGACGAAGAAGAGAACTCGGCAAGCTGAAGCCAAAGAAAACAAGAAACCTCAGAAAATGCAGAAAAATAACCCGAGGCGAGGAATGGTGGTGATTGAGTCGGAAGATGAAGACTCAGAAGGCGAAGCTGAGCTCAAGACGGAGGACTTGGACCATGAGGAGAACCCTGAGCTGACATTGCAAAGTGGAGATACAAGCAGTGACAGTGAGGAAGGAGGAGAGATGACATCGGTACCAGTGGCTGAAGAATACAAAGAAGAAATGCAAGCCGAAGTAGAAACCGAAGACAATGCGGCGCTGGAAGACAAAGTACCAATGTGTGAGGAGAAGAAGAAGATCGCAGTACAGCAAGGAATTCGCTCGAGACCTAAGGCAAAGTGTGAAGCGGGACCGAGTAGAGTGAAGGAAGAGGTAAAAGGAAGCTCGGGCAGTGAGGCATCGATTCCAATACGAAGACTCCAGAGAAGAAGGCGAGTATCGAGAGAACACGAGGAAAGAGAAGAGACCACTCTGGGGGAGGACGAAGTTGTCAGTAATGGAGTAGATTACCTGCAAATGGTAGTATGCCCGCTGTTGGTGAAGATGGAGAAGAAGAAGAAGGAATGCAGTCTACTTGTCCAGAGGTAAAGACTGTGTCCAGAGGTAAAGACTGTTGTCTTATCAAGATTGGAAGAAGAAAACTCGGAGTTAAAGAAGAGTATAACCCGAGGAGAGGAAGAGAGAGAAGTACTGCGAGCAAAAGCAGTCGAGAGGAGTCAGGTAATCGAAGACCTGAAGAGAGAAGTGAGTTATCGAGAAGATCTTGCAAGGAAGAGTGACATCGCAAGGGAGAGACGGGTAGCGGAGCATGAAATTTTGAAGCAGCAGTTTGTTGATTCAAGAGTCAAACTCATCCATGCTATGGCGAGGGTAGCATCGAAGGATCAAGAGCTTGATCGAGTGATGGAGAGTATGGAGGAGAAGAAGCAACTCTGGCAGCGAGAGTTGGCTACGAGATATAGAGAAGAAGAGAGATTACGAGACTTACTTCGTAATCAAGAAGAGAAGGTTGCATAGAAGGAGAAAGAGAAGGAAGCGGTGAAGGCCGAATTCGAGGAAGAATTGGCGATGTACAGAGAGGAATGGCTCGCAAATCGGGAACACGAACGCAAGACAAGATTGGAGCCATTGAAGGAAATTGTCCTCAGAGTAAACGTGATGTTGAGTACGGAGGCCAGCGTTCAAATTGAGGAGATGAAATTGCACAAGTTAAAACTATTGGTGTAGGAAACGAGGCAAAGACAAGCAAAAGATACAGATTTGAATGCCTTGTTGATTAAATTGAGAACTCGTGTAGATAGGAAAATCTTAGAAGTAGAAGACAATATCGCGATTAGATTAGACTTAGTGAGAATAGAGTTAGAAAAGCATCGGCAGGATGTTAAGGCAAAACCCGAAGTAGATAACATCGGGATCCAAATGTCTTCGGAGTTGCCCTCAGAGACATTAGAGAAGAGTGGGTTGAAGGATGAGGAGTTAGATAGATTACCCACTAGTGCAATTTCAGATCAGGAAAGAGAATTGCTGGATCTGGTAGAAGATGTAGGAGATGTGAAACCCGAGGAAAATGTAGTAGGAAGTAAGATTACTTTGGGGTCGGGTTTGAAAGCCGAGGAAGAAGTAGACATCAAATCGGATTAGTAACCGATTTGAGATTTTAAGGGGCAGATATGAAGAGGTGCATTGTCATTTCGGATCTGCAGGTTAGAACACTTGTTGTAGAACGGTATAGTTGTTAGAACTATCGATTTGTTCACTATTTAAGAGTGGCATTTGCAGGAAGTTGTTGTTCAGTGCTCATTGTTTCTGAGAATAGATAAAGCGAAGTGCTGTGAAGCAGTGCTCGTCGCTTGAGCTTGATTTCAAGTATCAATTTCGCAATTGTGTTTGTGAGTGTTTGGAGAAATTCGAAGTGCAAGTCAGAGTGCTTGTTGGATGTTGGATTCCACAGCCTTGATCTTCATTCTGTGTGTTTGATCTTGAGTGAAGTGCAATCAAAGCAATGCCTTGACAGATCAAAGAGGAATTGTAGTGTTTGTAGTATTCTGCATTTGTGAGTGCAGTGCAAAGTTGATGTGAAGCAATTTCGATAGAGGAAGTTGTGCCTTCAGTGGAGGGGTGGAACACAATTCTGAGGCAAAGTCGTTTTGCAGTGAAGTGCCGTTTTTGGAAGAGCTTGAATCATCACAATCAAAATTGTTTGGAAAGATTTGATGGAGTTGTGATTATGGAGTGTTAATTTGTGACAAGACTGCGAGTCAGTGCTTGTTACTCTCTTTTGGGTGTGGTGTCTACCTAAGAGACTAAAGAAGAACTCAAGAAGAACTAAAATTGTTACTTTGCTTCGTATTTGGACATTTCTGACTCGTATCTCTGCGGGAACAAACTTTACTTACCCAATTACTGCAAAAGTGATATTTGCCAGGTTGTCACATGATTTTTGGCGCCGCTGCCGGGGATACAAATCTCGGAAGTGGAAGAATACGAAGCCAAATTGGAAACTGGGTATCAAGGCAATATGAATGTCTGGATTGAAAGAACAACGGGAAGAGAGAGCTCAAAGATGAGCACTTCAGCGTGAAGAAGACGAACGTCTGAACGTCCCATCCATTGTTGACGAAACTGAGCGAGAGGCGTTGGAGTTTCAACTCCTTCATGAAGTGCAAGAAGCCCTGCAAGAACTTGATCACAAGAAATGCAAAGGCGGTTGGCAAGGCTACTTTGCATCTCCCTCTTCTTCCAAGAAGAAGAAAGAATCCAGTGGGCAAACATATGCATTGCGGCCAAGTACACCAACTTCCCCTAGAGCTATAAAGGAAGTTGTTTCCTTGAAGACCTTTGTTCGAGAAAAGACAGCACGCACACTTACTGAAGACGAGTGTCAACACCTTCTACAAACGATTCCTCGGTTGTCCCGAAGGAATTTGGAAGAACCTATTGAAGGTGTTGATCCTGAATCTTCCACTCGGGTTGAAGTCGACCCTCTCAGAGTAGAAATTGTCGAAGAAGACCTTGCGTTGAATTTGACAAATTGGAATCCCTGGGTTGATAACACGGCATCAATTCTAGCCAATTCTTCCGTTCCGTCAAGTTCTACATTACCTCAGCTGATCCCAATGCATCGAACGATGACTTTGCTTCCTATCACTTGACACGCCTATCAAAAGTATAAGGGGACGGAACAAGATGAAGACCCCGATGAATTCATCGAAGAATTCAAAGTCATCTCCTTTGCTAACAAGGAGCATGACTTGGCGGATCGACTAAGAATTTTTCCAAGTCTGCTTCGCAAGAAAGCTCGGAGCTGGTACACTCATGTGACTCAGAAGGGGTTTGTACCATCGGACTGGGCAGACTTGAGAAACAACTTCCTAGAACGATTCCGGCAGGTTGACTATGATACAAGTGTCTTCGCGGCACTAAATGATTTGGACCGGGGCAAGAAGGAGAAGTTGAGAGACTACTCTGAGCGGTTCATGGCATTATTGAACTGAGTTCCCAAGCAATCGGGGGTGGTGGGATACTCCGATGCCCAAGCCATTACCTGGTTCCTTGGGGGCCTATCGCCAGAGATACAAATCTTTGCCAGGGAGAGGAACGTAACTTCCCTTGATAAAGTACTCAAACATGTCGCTCGTTATGAAGCGGCCCACTCTCACTCTACCGGTAACTGGAGAAATCAGGAGAAGAAGGGCAAGAAGCCCAGAAAGAGAGCTTCACGCAGCACCTCCTCTTCTTTGGACGAATCCTCTATGTCTTCAAGCTCTTCTTTGGAATCCGAAGAAGAATCAAAGCCAAGACGAGTCAGAAGACGTGGAGGCAAGAAACCAGTGACTCCACCAGCCAAGAGTGTACATAAGGTGGATACGAAGCTGGATGCCCTCATCAAGGATTTTTCGGATTTCAAGATCCAGATGATTGGGGCTAAGGACCAAAGAAAGGCCCCAGCATTTGGAGGATCTAATGTGTGGTGCACCGCATGTGGCAAATCCGGCCATGCCAACACAGAATGCAATACTCGTAATGCATTCCCAGTGCAGCAAATTGATTGGGTTCCGGGATGGAACCAAGACAATGATGAAGAAGCGGTGTATCAAACTCAGGAAGTACAGCCTCAACCGAGCACATCGTATCAAGGTCCGAGGTTTGGACCGAGGGAGTATAACCCCAATGCTCCTGCACAAAGACCACCGATGAGCAACCAAAATCGCCCTCAGAATGTTGCACCCGGAGCCTGTTATAATTGTGGCTCAATGGGACATTGGTCTCCAAATTGTCCCGAGCCAAGAAGGCAAATTGGGTACGTTCCCCTGTGTGGAAATTGTAAAGGATTGGGGCATACGAGCAACCAATGCCCTCACCTGCTGAACCCGAAGCCTCTTGTAAAATATGTACAAACCCCCGCTGAGCGTGCAGCACTTCAGCCGAAGAGGGATACGAATGTAAATTGTATAACTCTTGAGGAAGAAAGACCTCACGAAGGGAGTCCAGCCTCAGAAGGAGAATGGCCAGACCTTGAAATTTTGAAAGTTGAGACACGCTCCACCAAGAAGAAGCGTGATCTCGAAGAACTGAGTACGACCTCATCGTCTTCCCGAAAGGCGAAGAGACAGCGCCCAAAAGCAATTCTTTCGGCCAAGGAGGAAAAGATCCTTGCAAAAGCTAAAGCTAAAGCCTTGCAGAAAGAATTAACGGAGGCATTACTCAGGACTCGGGAACTGAGTTTGGAAGAAGAGATGAAGACGAAGTCTCCAATTTTTCCGGCGGACATCCGATCCGAAGTAAAGGGTCTGATTCAAGCCAAGGTAGGCCAACCCGAGGAAGCTCGGGTTAAGGCCATCAGCAAGCCCGTCACCATTTTGAAGCGTCCCGAAGTCAAGAGGGAGCATGGAGAGTCCTTGGACTCAAAGCCGAAGATGAAGACGGTCAAATTGGGAGGAGTTCCCCAATATGATATTGTAGCCGACTTGGCCACCACAAATGCCAATGTTACATTTAAGCAATTGTGGGAAGATAACAAGCTGTACAAGAGACAGCTTAATTCGGCCCTCAAGAAGATGAGGTTGATGTCAAAGAAGGACCTGCCTGCTATCTATCGTATTGAACAACAAGATTTGGGATCTCCCGAGGTAGACGCGGAGATTGCAGGTTGCATGATCACATCGATACCCATTGACTTTGGGTCCAGTGTGAATGTCATGACTGAAGATATTGCGAATCGACTCGGGTATCATACGTTTGAACCAACACCCCGAGTTTTGAAGTTTGCAGACCAAACCAGGAGACGGCCCTTAGGCATGCTGTCGAACATTACCACGATCATTGGAGGGGTACCCTTCAAGTTGAATTACATCGTATTGCGGCCAGTGACAAAAACTGGTTACCCTTTGTTGATCGGTAGACCCTGGTTGTATAGTGCCCAAGTTGTAGTGGATTGGCATCAGCAGAAGTTAAGATTCAAGGACATTTTGTCCGAGGATCAGAAGATGGTGACTGTGAGTTGGACAAAGGTTCCCCATCTCGGGGAAACAAGTTTGTCAGAAGAGGAGGACGAGTCCGAAGATTCATCGTCTTTGTCTTCAGATGAATCCGAAGAAGAAGTCCAAGTTAATTACTTGGAATGCTACGAGGTAGAGGTTGACGATGAAGATCCATATGACCTTGCCTTGGGTAAACCTGACTTGGAGGGAGGGGGTTTGATGGCCGCTCGCCTCGGGATAAGCCGAGTAAGCCACGTTGAAGGAGTCATCAACCCCAATGACTGTCAAGAGGTGTTACTCACTGAAGGAAAAATTTTAAAAATCTCGAAGACAATTACTTCGGAGGAGTTGGCAGGATACACTGCCTTGTTTATAGAATTCCAGGATGTATTTGCCTGGTTGATTGATCAAATGCTGGGTATTCCACGAGAATTTGGAGAACACCCAATTGATTTGATTGAAGGTGCAGTTCCGGTTCGGCAGCGACAATACCGCCTGAACCCGAAGTACTCGCTCTTGGTAAAAGATGAAATCAATAAGTACTTAGGGGCCGGAATCATCTTCCCTGTCTTAAGCAGTGAATGGGTCTCCCCCATTGTCATTGTCCCGAAGAAGAAAACAGGGAAGATCCGAGTGTGCCAAGACTTCCAAAAATTGAACGTAGTCACAAGGAAAGATCATCATCCCTTGCCTTTTACCAATACAATTTTAGATCAGGTAGTTGGGCATCCTTGTTATAGTTTTCTCGATGGATTTTCAAGGTACAATCAAGTATCCATTTGAGAAGAAGATAAGGATAAAATTACATTAACGACCAATTGGGGCACTTTTGCTTACAATCAAATGCCCTTTGGGTTGTGTAATGCTCCCGCTACTTTCCAGCGGATGATGAATTCGATCTTCAAAGATTTCCTGCGCAAATTTGTCAAATTTTTTATTGATGACTTTTGCGTGTTTGGACTACGGGATGTACATAGAGATTACCTTTGCCAAATGTTTGAAAGGTGTCGTTTTTCCGGCTTGTCATTACACCCGGAGAAATGCTTCTTTGCAATGAAGGAGGGAATTCTTCTGGGGCATCGGGTGTCAAGCCGAGGTATTGAAGTCAATGTTGAGAAGGTTAAAATAATCGCAGCTTTGGAATCCAGAAGAACATCCGGGAGCTGGGAGCCTTCTTGGGACATGTCGGATACTACAGACGCTTCGTGTCAAACTATGCAGTGCTTGCTGCACCACTTACAAAGCTTCTGAAGAAATCCAAAGACTATCTGTGGGAAGCACATCAAGAAGAAGCCTTCCAGGTCTTGAAGAAGAAACTGGTTGAAGCACCACTCATGAGGGCCCCGAATTGGGACGTCCCTTTTCATGTGTATGTGGACACTTTGTCCATGGCCATCGGGGTTGTCTTAAGTCAGAAGGACGAGAAGAAGAAGGACTACCCGGTGTATTATGCCAGCCGACAACTTTCAGTTTCTGAAAAGAATTATTCGACGACTGAAAGAGAAGCACTCAAAATGGTGTATGCTTGCAAGAAATTTTGGCATTATTTCTTGGGGTATGAGTTTGTCTTCTATGTTGACCATTATGCATTGCAACATCTGGTCAAGAAGGCAGATTTATCGGGACGAATTGCAAGATGGATCTTGTTATTACAAGAGTTCACGTATACTGTACAAGTGAGGAAGGGAGCTTTGCATTTGAATGCGGACTTCCTGTCCAGGTTGGACACTCAAGACCAGGAGTGGGAAATTGACGATCGGTTCCCTGACAAAGAGTTGTATCACTTATCAACAATGAGAAGTACGAGGTATGCAGATGAATATAATTATCTGAATACTCTCCATTGTCTTGAGGGAATGGATCCGGAACAGCAGGCAGTCTTTCTCCGGAAAATGGGGCCATACCAGCTTAAACACAGCATTTTATTTATGATGGGCAAAGACGAAGTACTTCGGCGATGCTTGGAGTCATACGAAGTAGGAGGAGTAATTGAATCTTTACACTCCAAGGCATCGGGAGGACACTATGCTTTGAAGAATACTGTAAAGAAAATTCTTTCGGCAGGGTATTGGTGGCCTACAATGTACAAAGATGTACATGCTCATATCCGAAGCTGTGATGCATGTCAAAGAACGGGGAAGCCGACGGCCACTTCTCAATGGCCTTTGAAACCAATTTTGCCTTTGGCTCCCTTTGAGAAATGGGGGATTGATTTTGTGGGTCCCATTCAACCAGTGACTTGAGTCACAAGAAAGCGCTATATTTTGGTTTGCACTGATTACGCTACCAAGATGGTTGAAGCGGAAGCAACTCGCAGAGATGTTGCTGAAACTGTGGTGGAATTTTTCTTTCGAAACATCATCTCCCGATATGGGTGTCCTCTGGAATTGGTTAGTGACCGAGGAACACATTTTTTGAACTCTATAATGGAGGAGTTAACCAAGTATTTTCAGATTAAACATCGGAAGACGACTCCTTATAACCCAAAAGCAAATGGCTTAACGGAAAAAGCGAATGGGTTACTTTGTAAAATTTTGAATAAGGTGACTGTCAATTATGCCTATGACAGGGATACAAAATTACTAGCCGCGTTATGGGCCTATCGGATGACAGAGAAGATTACAACCAAACAAACCCCATACTTCTTGACATATGGCTTGCATTCCATACTGCCAGTTAAATTTGAAGTTCCGACTTATCGAGTCCTGTGCGAAGAACAAATGTTGGAAGAGGAAAGTCAGGATCTTTGGATTCATCAACTGATGTGGTTAGAAGAGAAAAGAGACGATGCAATGCAAAACACGAAAGAAGTACAAGCACAGAGGAAAGTTAGGCACGATCAGAGAATCAAGCCTATGACTGTACGAGAAGGGGATTTGGTTTTGTTATATGACAATCGCCAAATATTTTTTCCAGGCAAGTTGCATTTGAGATGGATGGGTCCCTACCGAGTTCGTCATCTTTACGAAAATGGATCCATGCAACTCGTCGATTTGGAAGGTAATCCTTTTGCCACTCGAGTAAACGGGTGGAGAGTTCGGAGATATTGGACCATAGACTCGGAAGTTTCTAAGACACCCGAGGTCTATGTTCGCGGGGACGCTCACATTTGAGGGAGGGGGTATGTGGTGCCCATATTTTTTGTTTTTTTCCAAAATAAAGGAGAAGAAGTGTATAGGAAGTCGGATTGCGCCTGTATGGCCAAAGAAGACGAAGAAAAAGTGTCTTCGGGGTGAAACCCAAAGTAAAGTGACTTCGGGTCATAAGGCGAAGTACTCTGAAATGCCGAGTCAGCATACAATATGAAGTAAATTGTCTTCGGCTCGGGGGGAGCTCAACCCGAGGCAAAGACAGTCTAACAACCTCTTGTCGGGGCAAGAAATTCAAGAAGGGGCCGTTTCAAAATTGGCGGCTCATACACGCGAAGGTGGGGTGACAGAGACAGGTGCATGCCGGAGGTGTGATTTCTTGGTAGAAACTCGAAGCGATGGAAGACGAAGAAGTGCAACTCTATAAAAATTGAAACTGCAACGACAAAATGTTGAGCAATTTTCCTTTGCCATTGTGGAGTCGTCTTGCAGGTGATTGGGGAAAGGGAAATAGAGTTGGACTCGTGTTAGTATGTAAGGGAGAAGTTGAGAGAGAGAAATCGAGAGACCAAAAGAAAGCAGAAGAGATGGGAGGAGGGAAGAAGAACTCCGAATTTGCAGTGAGAAATCATGCAATTCGGAGATTAGATATAGTAGCGAGGATCAAAGTCTTGAGCCGACTTCGGATCACTTTTTTGGCATGGAACTGGAACGTAAGTTTTCCAAGATTCATGACAGAAATCATCGAGAGTAAATCTCTCGATGGTCCCGAGGAAGAAGGGAAGAGAGGAAATCTAGCTCTTTGGACAGAGTCGGATTGGAGACTCATACTGGGGAAGGAGGCAGGCTCGGAGCAGGGAGCCACGTTCTAGGGGAAAGTAGAGATAGCCCAAGAAATGCAGGAGGTGAGAGATGCCTTCTCATCAAAGAGGACGAAGAATGGGTATAAAGTTGAGAGCTATAAGGACCCAGTGAGGAGAGGAATTGTGAGTGCACTAATGGCCCTCCTGAAGTCGGAGAGAACTACCTATGTGATGAAACATCAAGCGGTGTTCTTTCACAAGTTATTTGCAAGAGAACCGATAAATTGGGCAAGGTGCTTTCACAAAAGAACGAGGCAGATGGTGTGGAATCTGCGGGATAAGTCGCCTCCACACTACATCGTACCATTTGCAGCCCATTTTTACCTCGGGTTAAATCTGCTCAATGTGGCGGAGCGTAATCGAATGGTGTCTCATTTCCATCCTGATTTGAGAAGAGAAGTCGACGCGGAGGAGCAGCAATACATTCTCCAAATCCGGAGCACAGACGATTACTACGTGAAGACAAGAAAGAACGTGGAGGTCGTTGAAAGTACCCCGACAAAGAAGAGAACTTGGCAAGCTGAAGCCGAAGAAAACAAGAAACCTCGGAAAATGCAGAAAAATAACCCAAGGCGAGGAATGGTGGTGATTGAGTCGGAAGATGAAGACTCAGAAGGCGAAGCCGAGCTCAAGACGGAGGACTCGGACCATGAGGAGGAACCTGAGCTGACATTGCAAAGTGGAGATACGAGCAGTGACAGTGAGGAAGGAGGAGAGATGACATCGGTACCAGTGGCTGAAGAATACGAAGAAGAAATGCAAGCCAAAGTAGAAACCGAAGACAATGCGGTGCTGGAAGATGAAGTACCAGTGTGTGAGGAGAAGAAGATCGCAGTACAGCAAGGAATTTGCTCGAGACGTAAAGCGAAGTGTGAAGCAGGACCGAGTAGAGTGAAGGAAGAGGTAAAAGGAAGCTCGGGCAGTGAGGCATCGATTCCGATACGAAGACTCCAGAGAAGAAGGCGAGTATCGAGAGAACACAAGGAAAGAGAAGAGACCACTCCGCGGGAGGACGAAGTTGTTAGTAATGGAGTAGATTACCTGCAGATGGTAATATGCCCGCTATTGGTGAAGATGGAGAAGAAGAAGAAGGAGATGCAATCTACTTGTCCACAGGTAAAGACTGTGTTGCAAGTCTTATCAAGATTGGAAGAAGAAAACTCGGAGTTAAAGAAGAGTATAACCCGAGGAGAGGAAGAGAGAGAAGTATTGCGAGCAGAAGCAGTCAAGAGGAGTCAGGTAATCAAAGACCTGAAGAGAGAAGTGAGTTATCGAGAAGATCTTGCGAGGAAGAGTGACATCGCAAGGGAGAGACAGGTAGCGGAGCATGAAATCTTGAAGCAACAGTTTGTTGATTCAAGAGTCGAACTCATCCATGCTATGGCGAGGGTAGCATCGAAGGATCAAGAGCTCGATCGAGTGATGGAGAGTATGGAGGAGAAGAAGCAACTCTGGCAGCGAGAGTTGGCTGCGAGATATAGAGAAGAAGAGAGATTACGAGACTTACTTCGTAATCAGGAAGAGAAGGTTGCATAGAAGGAGAAAGAGAAGGAAGCGGTGAAGGCCAAATTCAAGGAAGAATTTGCAATGTACAGAGAGGAATGGCTCGCAGATCGGGAACGTGAACGCAAGACAAGATTGGAGCCATTGAAGGAAATTGTCCTCAGAGTAAACGTGATGTTGAGTACAGAGGCCAGCGTTCAAATTGAGGAGACGAGATTGCACGAGTTAAAACTGTTGGTGCAGGAAATGGGGCAAAGACAAGCGAAAGATACAGATTTGAATGCCTTGTTGATTAAATTGAGAACTCGTGTAGATAGGAAAATCTTAGAAGTAGAAGACAATATCACGATTAGATTAGACTTAGTGAGAATAGAGTTAGAAAAGCATCGGCAGGATGTTAAGGCAAAACCTGAAGTAGATAACAGCGGGATCCAAATGTCTTCAGAGTTGCCCTCAGAGACATTAGAGAAGAGTGGGTCGAAGGATGAGGAGTTAGATAGATTACCCACTAGTGCAATTTCAGATCAGGAAAGAGAATTGCTGGATCTGGTAGAAGATGTAGGAGATGTGAAACCCGAGGAAAATGTATTAGGAAGTAAGATTACTTTGGGGTCGGGTTTGAAAGTCAAGGAAGAAGTAGACATCAAATCGGATTAGTAACCAATTTGAGATTTTAAGGGGCAGATATGAAGAGGTGCATTGTCATTTCGGATCCGCAGGTTAGAACAGTTGTTGTAGAATGGTATAGTTGTTAGAATTGTTGATTTGTTCACTATTTAAGAGTGGCATTTGTAGGAAGTTGTTGTTCAGTGCTCATTATTTCTGAGAATAGATAAAGCGAAGTGCTGTGAAGCAGTGCTCGTCGCTTGAGCTTGATTCCGAGTATCAATTTTGCAATTGTGTTTGTGAGTGTTTGGAGAAATTTGAAATGCAAGTCAGAGTGCTTGTTGGATGTTGGATTCCACAGCCTTGATCTTCATTCTGTGTGTTTGATCTTGAGTGAAGTGCAATCAAAGCAATGCCTTGACAGATCTGAGAGGAATTGTAGTGTTGGTAGTATTCTGCATTTGTGAGTGCAGTGCAAAGTTGATGTGAAGCAATTTTGATCTAGGAAGTTGTGCCTTCAGTGGAGGGGTGGAACACAATTCTGAGGCGAAGTCGTTTTGCAGTGAAGTGCCGTTTTTGGGAGAGCCTGAATCATCACAATCAAGATTTTTTGGAAAGATTTGATGTAGTTGTGATTATGGAATGTTAATTTGTGACAAGACTGCGAGTCAGTGCTTGTTACTCTCTTTTGGGTGTGGTGTCTACCTAAGAGACTAAAGAAGAACTCAAGAAGAACTAAAATTGTTACTTTGCTTCGTATTTGGACATTTCTGACTCGTATCTCTGCGGGAATGAACTTTACTTACCCGATTACCGCAAAAGTGATATTTTTCGGGTTGTCACACAAAGTTTCCTTATTTTGGGTTGCTCTAGCAACGTCTGATCTAAGTACTTTGGTTTTGACACAAAGTCATTTTACTTTGGGTTGCAAACCAAAGATACAATTCTTCTTCTTTCAATGCCATTTGGGTTCAACACAACTTTGTCTGTACACTTCTGCTTCAAAGTAGAACAAAAATAAAGTGGGTACCACATATACCTCACCTCATTGGATTCTTATAACTATCTACCTTATATGTATTCTTTGCGTAAGAAGTATTGAAGGAATCTCTAACCTTGGTAGTCTCTTTTGACAAATGACGCTTTTGATAGAAGATGACCTCAGATGCATCTCCAGCTTCTTTCCCTAGAACCAATCTCCAATTTGACTCAGTCCAATGAGTTCGATTTCCTCTCTTTCCCTCCACTTCAGGACCATCCTCACAATTGCTAGTGGCTATTTCTGCAATGAAACATGGATAGCTTAAATTCCAATTCTAGGCCAAAAAGGTGATCCAAATTCTACTTCAGACCTCAATCCTCACCACTACATCCAATCTCCAGATTGTAGGATTCCTCGCTGCAAATGGAGGAATCTGACTACTACCCTTCATTGGCATTGTGTGTTTTCTAAAACTCAGTCTTTGAAAAATCAAACCCTTGCCTAGTCCCAAGATTCTTACTCCTTTAGGACAACTATTGAGGGGGCATACAATATTGTCTTGACATTTTAGAACTTCCTTGATGAGTCTTAATCTTATAGTGTTTTGTTTCATAGTCATTCTTTAGTCAATCTTTTATTGACACTCATAGATTTTTTGTGTCTTATTCGTGTCACTCTCAATCTTATCTTCATCCTAAAGTAGCCATTTTCTTTGAACATACCTTCTTGATTTGTTTGGCCTAAAAGAAAGTGGCTACAATATCTTTGGATTGGGCTGATCTCTTTGATATGAAGTATCTTTACTTTGGGTCTACCACCCTTTAAGTCTGATCTGAGTGCATCTTCCTCTAACACAAAGTCAACTTCCTTGGATCAGAACAACCCATTCTCTTTTCTTTTCCATTAGGCTTCAATTAGGCTTTAACAATACACTTCTTCTTTAAAACTCACAAAAAACAAAAAATGTTAGTACCACTAGCTTTTGCATAATCACTTCTATTTTGGTACATAACTTCAAGCTCCTCACAAATTGATCTAGAGCTTCACCTTCCAATATATCAAGAATTTTCATAATAGTATTTTGGAATTGAGAGATGTAGCTTCTCATAAAACCAATTTGGTTCAATTCTACAAATTATCTGGTGTAGCATATCTAACATTTATAGCTTGGAATCTCCCAATTATTTACACTCTTGAATTCTTTGTAGGGTAAGATTGGCATAAAAAAATGTTGTTCAGCTTGTTCTACTTGGAATTGCCACCATAGTTTTACCACTCCATCCAATTGGCTTGAAGCCAAGAAAATCTATCTCTTTTCATCTTGAAGATTTTAAGCTTCAAAATAATATTCACAATCAAATAGAAATTCTCCATAAGACTCAAGATATTCTTGCCTTCAAACACCTTGGGCTTTGTGTGACAACCCGATATCACTTTTGCAATAATCAGGTAAGTAAAGTTTGTTCCCACAGAGATACAATTCAAAATTGATCAAATACAAAGCAATTGTCACAAATTGGTTCTTCCTAAGTTCTTCTTTAGTCTCTCGGGTAGAAACTAAACCAAAAAGAGCTTAATAAGCATTGACTCATAGTCTCATCACAAATTAACACTCACTAATCACAAATTCCTCAAATCCTTTGAAACAATCTTGATTGTGATGATTCAAATTCTCCCAAAGACGGCTACTTCACTACAAAACGACTTTGCCTCATAATTGTGTTCCACCCCTCCACTAAAGGCACAACTTCCTCGATCAAAATTTCTTCACATCAACACTGTGTTGCACTCACAAAAATAGGATTACTACTAACACTACAATTCTTCTCAGATCTGTCAAAGCATTGCTCCAATTGCACTTCACTCAAGATCAAACACACAAAATGAAGATCAGGCTGCGGAATCCAACATCCAACAAACACACTAACTTGCACTTCAGAATTCTCCAAACACTCACAACTACAAACACATAATTGACACTTGGAATTAAGCTTAAGTGATGAGCACTTCTTCATAACACTTTGCTTTATCTATCTTTAGAAATTATGAATACTGAACAACATTACACTTTAAATGCCTCCTTAAATAGTGAGGCAACCAACAATTGCTAACAACTATACCGTTCTACAATAACTCTACCAACCTGTAGATCCAAAATGACAATACACCTCTTCATATTTGCCTCTTCATATTTCAAAATTATTACTAGTTTGATCTAATGTCAACTTTGACTTTAGCTTCCAAACCCAATGTTCCTTTGAGAATTTCCTTACCTTCAGGTCTACTCAATTCTACTCCTAACTCTTCTATTTCCACAATTTCTTCACTACAAACTACAAATTTGCACTAGTGGGTACCTTATCTAATTTTTTATCTTCCACTCCACTCTCCTCTAATATCTCAAAGAACAACTCTGAAGACGTTTGTACTCCTACCTTTGCTACTTTGGGCCTTCTAACATCTTGTACTTCACTATGAAGTTTATCTAACTCAGTCCTAACAAGATCCAATTTGAGACACACATTGTCTACTACTTCTAACATTTTTCTATCTACTTCTTCTCACAGACAAATTAATAAATTGTTCAACTCCGTGTCCTTTGCCTTCCTCTTTCATGTCTCCTGCACCAACAATCTCAACTCATGCAATCTAGCTTCTTTGAATTTACCTTCAACCTCTGTGCTCAACATCACCTGATCTCATTTACCACCCCGGCTACATCATTGGCTTCCCCCATGATCTTGAGCTTTGCCTTCTTCCTTTCTTCCTCCAATTCATTGCAATACATCTGGAGCTTGTCCTCAAATTGAGCCTTCATTGCCTCCTTCTCCTGTCAATTTATAGCAATTTGCTCTTCTACCACCCTCAACAATCCTTGCAATCGATCTTCTTTGTTACCATGCTCTGCTTACTCTTGCTGCTAGGCTTGATCTTTCTAAGTGGCCTTCTTCTTGAAATTCTCTAACTCATGCTCCATTATTGCTACACTCTCCTTTGTGTGTATTAACTTTACTTGCACATCAGCAATTTCTCCCTTCAGCATTGCAACCAATGTTATCATCTCCTTAGCTTCCTCATGACACTTCACCAAATCCTCCCTCATTGCTTTAGAGTGCTTACTCCAAAGAATCTCCTTCAACCAAAGTTCTTAGGCTTTCATCTCTACTCTTGTTAGCTTGCTTCTTGACAACAAGGTTTTTGCACTCCACTTCTCTACTACTTCCAACTCATCTTGCACATCAAGGTTAGCACTCACCATCTCTACTTTCTTTTGCTGCAAGAACACCAACAACGGACACATGATCTTTGATAGATACTCCACTCCCTTGCACTTCTTGTCATTGGCTCAAACTTCATCTTCCTCTATAGGCAACACTCCTACTTGTGCCTTACCCCAAAGTTGTGATCTTTGTACTTTCAAGGTTTCTCCATCCGAGCTCTGCTCCTCTTCCATGGTGACTCTATTGGGTCCCACCTCGGCTGCATGCATACTATTCTTACCCCTAGCAGTTTGTGGATGTGCCAAGACTCCTTCTTCCTCCTTTCTGTCACACACTCACTTGATAGTAGAGACCTATGACAACTTGGAAAATATCACTTTTGCGGTAATTGGGTAAGTAAAGTTTGTTCCCGTAGAGATACGATTCAGAATTGGTCAAATACAAAGCAAAGTAACAATTGCAGTTCTTCTTGAGTTCTTCTTTAGTCTCTTAGGTAGAACCGACACCCAAAAGAGAGTAACAAGCACTGACTTGCAATCTTGTCACATATTAACACTCCTTAATCACAACACCTTCAATTCTTTCCAAACAATCTTGATTGTGATGACTCAAGCTCTTCTAAAAATGGCACTTCATTGCAAAATGACTTTGCTTCAAAATTGTGTTCCACCCCTCCACTAAAGGCACAACTTCATTGATCAAAATTGCTTCACATCAAATTTGTGTTGCACTCACAAATGCAAAATATTGCCAACACTACAATTCCTCTCAGATTTGTCAAGGCATTGCTTCAATTGCAGTTCACTCAGGATCAAACACATAGAATGAAGATCAAGGATGCAGAATCCAACATCCAATAAGCACACTGACTTGCACTTCAAATTTCTCCACACACTCACAAACACAAGCACAATGTTGATACTTGGAATCAAGCTCAAGCAACAAGCATTGCTTCACAACACTTCGCTTTATCTATTCTTAGAAATAATGAGCAGTGAACAACATAAGACTGCAAATGCCACTCTTAAATAGTGAAGCAATTGACAATTATATTCCTAATGTACCTCTTCCTAACAACTCTTCAAACCTGCAGATCCAAAATGACAATGCACCTCTTCATATATGCCTCTTCAAATCTCAAAACTGTTACCAATCCGATCCGATGTCTACTTCTTCTGCTTTCAAACCCAATCCTGAAGTAACTTTACTTCTTATTGCTCTATCTTTGGGTTTCACAACTCCTAATTCCTCTACCAAATCTAACAATTCTCCACTCTGATCTACAATTCCTATCACAAGTAATCCTTCTAAATCTGTATCTCCCAACCCACTCTTCTCTAAAATGTCAAATGTCAAATCCAAAGACACCTGTACTCTTACTTCTGCAACTTTGGGTCTAGCTACTATCAATTCCTTTACTAATTCTATTGTGTCCTCATCAAAAATTGTAATTGAAAGCAGAGGTATACTATTTACGCCTTTAATTTGCAACCTTGTTTCTCCTAATCACTCATGTAACTGACCAGAAGACATTTACAGTCTGATCTTGCACTTTAGGTTTATTCACTACTACTATTTCTCTTCTAATTCTCTCATATCTTCAATCAGAACTAAAATTGAAATCATGGGTATCCTAACTATCTTCTTTCCTTACTCTAACTTCCTCTAATACCTCTAGCAAGATCCCCAAAGTCACCTTCCTGGCATTGTGAGGTCCGACTTCCTCAGGTTGAATCATATTTGTCTTGAGGTAAAGTCTTTAGACCCAAAGTCCAAAGTCCAAAGTCCAAAGTCACATTGACCCAAAGACACCAACCCGAAGACATTAAACTACTTTATACATCTACTCTTGAAAGTTCAAATGCTTGTAACTTCTTCTGAAGACCTCACTCTGAGGTTTTGATGGCAATGGAAAGCCCTAAACGAGAAGCTTCCAACGAGATATAGCACGCATGATTTGGACTTTTCATCATTGAGATATGGCCCTTGCAAGAATCTTGACCTGCAACTTCCCTTCCTCCTTCGGGTCTGCCCTCCTTCAGCATCTGATCCGAGTTTTTCCCTCCCTTGACACAAAGTAAGCTTCTTTGCGTCTAATCTAGTCCCAGCCCTTCTTCCTCTTACATGAAGTTGACTTCCTCGGGCTTGATCAAAACACAAGTTTCCACTCATTTCTTCTCCATTTGGTTTCAATTTGGTTTCAACAAGGCACTTCTTCTTCTAAACTCATCCAAAATGAAAAATGTAGGTACCACAAGACCTCTGGACTTGGGTTCCTTATATCTACCCTGTCTTCAGGTTGGTTGAACCTCCACCTCGCCTTCACTACCACTACTTGATTCTTCACTTTGCAAGGTGAACTCTTTTTTACCTCCCGATGCTTCTCCCTTTGACTTGGTTTCTCCTTTGGAGTCCTCTTCTTCTTCCAAAGTCAATTTCTTCACTTTCACCTCCATTGCCTTTGGGTGAAGCTTCCACATCTTCTGTGGCTATACTATCGTAAGGCAACTTTCAGGCTTAGTTCTCTTTCGTGCCCTCATGATGTCAATCGCTACAATTCTCTCCTTCCCACTTTTCTTGTAGTACTCATCCCCTTCTCACACTCTCTCCATATAGTATCATTCATCCGCATCCACTTCTATGTGCAGATCTGGATGAAAGTGCAATCACATTTGGTTTCTCTCTTCCAAAGTCAGTAAATTCAGCTTAAAATAAAAATGAGCTGCAAAGGGCACAAACTAGTGTGGTGGCATATCCATTCTCCAACCCAAAATCATCTGCCCTACTTGCTGATGCAAAAATTTTGCCCAATCTACATACAAACAAGACTCTTGAGAAGCTTCCTAAAAGCCGTCTTCTTAGAGTGCAAGCCAAGCTAATTGGGAAACTTCCCAAGAAGCTTCCTTCTAAAAGCCACCTACTTGCATGTTAGCTAAGCTAGCCAAGAAGTTCCCCAAGAAGCTTCTTACTGGAAGTCACTAGTTGATATCCACATTATTTGATACTTGGAATGTACCAAGTAGCTTCCTAGATGCTTCTATAGTATTCTTATAATTCTTGGCTAATTTCGCCTATTTGCTGCTTTGTTAGTCTCAACCAACTTGTTTGTAAACTCCATATTGTTACAACAAAGGTATTTTAGGTCCAAGAGATCATTGGTATCTCTATATGATTTTCATGGGTTTAATGGTTTAGTCACTTGGGTCAAACTATCTTTTTCCTTACAAAAGTGAAGTGATCCCTTCACGGCATAAAACCACAAGCTAGCTTTCAACAACTACCAAGATAATGTCCTCTTACATTCTACCAATTCCCCCCCCTCTCTCCTTCTTTTTCTTTTATTGAAAGACATCTCATATAATGATACCAAAAGTAAGCATTTCCTCTAGTTTTATGTTGCACTCATCATCATATCTACAAGATACACATACCACTTGGAGACCTTGACCCAAATTATAGACCATATTACTAGCTACTCTCTCTGTTTTGGGATAACAATACTAGGTTGACTTTTGGTTGGGGATTGGATTTGGTCCTTAAACCTAGAAGATATCATCCTTTCCATGGACCTATAGCACCTCCTTGAACCAAGTTTCAAATGCTAGCTAATGGAATGCAAAGGACTTTGTTCTTTGATTGTTTGCTTCATCTTTCTCTATTTATCTCTCTTAATAGTGAAGAATCGGGGTTACTTTTGACTTTCTCCATTTCCCACATCCTTTCTACTACCTTGCCTTAGCACTTTCATCCAAACCCTAGATTGCTGCAAAGGAGTCCTGGTCCTTGCCCAAACAATCTCCCATGGTTATGAGACATTGCACATTGGATGATATGTGGAAGAGCAAGTGGTGGTAGCAAGCAAGATGGTAGACATTTGGATAGCCAACTCTTCAGCATATGATTTCTTTGTGTTGGATTTTTCATATAGTGGGTCTAAGTGTTTTGGAGGAGTTTCTCTTTCTTACCTAAAATTGAATCGATCCATTAGACGATGAAGTACCAAAGGTGAATAAAATCTACTCCATGAATTTGGGCTTAAAACTTTGAGCGATTGCTTATTCAAAAGGCAACTACAACAAGATATCCACAAGGTACTAGATCCAATACAACCAAACTCCCTCTGATTAGGAAGGTACTCAATCAGGGTAACCTTCAATTATAGAATGAAATAAAACTTTGGTGAAGCAACACTTCATAAAGATGATCATCCAAAGGACTCAATAACAACTTACAAGGGAGAACCAATGATAGCAAATACACTCTTGTGGTACCCAAAAAATACCAAACAAATATCACTTTGTTGGTAATCAGGTAAATAAAGTTAGTTTATAGAGAGATATGAGTCAAAAATGGTCAAATGCAAAGCAAACAATAACAATTTAGTTCTTCTTGAGTTTGTCTTTAGTCTCTTAGGTAGAAACCACACCTTGAAGAGAGTAACAAGCATTGATCACAATCTTGTCACAAATTACACACTCATAATCCCAATACTATCCTATCTTTCCAAACCAACTTTGATTGTGATGATTCAGATTCTCCTGAAGATAGCTACTTCATTGCAAAACAACTTTGTCTCAAAATTGCATCCAACCCCTCCATTGAAGGCACAATTCTCTTGAACAACACTGCTTCATATCAAACTCACAATGCACTCACAATGCAGAGTACTACCAACACTACAATTCTTCTCAGATCTATCAAGGCATTGCTTTGATTGCACCTCACTTAGGATCAAACACATAGAATGAAGATCAAGGCTATGGAATCCAACATCCAACAAGCACATTGACCTGCACTTCAAAATTCTCCATACACTCACAAACAAAAACACAAACTTGATACTCAGAATTAAGCTTAAGCAACAAGCATTGAGATACAACACTTTGCTTTATCTATCTTTAGAAATTATGAATACTAAATAACATAAGTCTACAAACTAGTCCTCTAAATAGATAGGGCACTTCAATAGTTCACTAACTAAAATACCATTGTTTAACAACTCTACCAGCTTGTAGATCCAAAATGACAATGCATCTTTTCATATGTGCCTCTTCAAATCTCAAAACTATTGCTACTCTGATTTGATCTCAACCTCAACTTTGGCTTCCAAACCCTATTCTACTTCAATTATTTCCCCTTCTTTGGGTCTACCTAATACTACTACATCCCCTAGTAATTCCATCACTTCTTTACTACACTCTGCAATTGAGATCATGGATAATCTCTTTATATTGCTGTCTTTTGACCCACTCTTCTCTAATGTCTTAGGTAACTGATCAAAAGACACTTGCACTCCTACTTCTACTACCTCACATCAGATTTTCCTTTCCAGATTCTGAATCTCATCTAACTCCTTTCTTGCTATATCTAATCTGAGACAAACATTCACTTCTACTTCTAACATATTCCTATCTACTTTGATCTCTCAAACTTATTAATAATTTATTCAACTATACATTCTTTGCTTTCTTCTTCCAACTAGACCTTAGATATTGTGTTGAGCATCACCTTCACTCTCATGACTACTTCCTCAATTGTCTCATGCATAGGTATTTGCATCTTCTCTCTCTTTCCTAACAAAATCTCCCAATACATCTTCACCTGATCTTCCAACTTGGCTTTTAATGCTTCCTTCTCCTTCACACTCTGCCTGAGTTGCTCTTCCATTCCCCTGATCAACCCATGCAATCTCTCCTCCTCAAAATTTCACATAGTTAACTCTCTTTGCCAAGCTCAATTGTTCTCAATACACGTGTCTTCAAGCTCTCTAACTCTTGTCCCGTTACTTCTGCCATAGTCTTCAGATGGATGACTTCCACTTGTGTGTCATGCACTTTGCCATCTACTCCTTCTGATCTTATTCTTGCTTTGTCATTGCTTTGCCTCTCTTTATGAAGTCTTCAGTCAGGCTTTCAATCTCTTCCTTCTAAGCTCTATTCAGTCTAAAGTTCTTCTAATTTCCTCTCTCCACAAATTAACTTCCTTCTCAACTCCAAACTTTCTTCACTCATGTACTTCACTATTGCAAATTCATCTTTCAGTTTTGAGTGATTTCCTCTCAACTCTTCTCTCTTCTTCTTCAACTGTAATACCAAGGGACAAACTATCTATGACAAGTACTCTACCCGATCAAAGCCTCCTACAATATTTGGTTCTTCAAGTTTTGCGCTCCTTGCTTCTTCTACTAGAGCTTTACTCCAAAGTCATAATCTCCTCACTCTTAGGGGCATGTCATCTGAAACTCATGGACTATAACACTACTCCACCAACTGGTACATCATATGACTTGGTTATTGTCTCAAAGGCCTAAGCTCTCACCTCAAAGCTATCAATTGGATGACCAAGCTGAATCTCAACAATGAGCTCCCCACATGTGAAATACTTTGTAGAACCATACCTTAGAGATATTTGCATATGAAATGGATACCTCTCCAACCTAATACATAACCTAATAACCAACACTTGTTGCCTTTTCTAACATAAAGGGTTGGACACCATAGTCTAATAAGACCTTTGTGATGTATAGCATTTCCCTAAAAGTCCCACCAAATAGAAAATCTCACTCTTGTTGTCCAATAGGAGAACTAAAGATGTGAACCAAGCTTACTCAAATGTAGGTCTCGTTGGTCACTCCTCCAACCTAGCAGCTAATGCTTACCACAAGCCATTGGTAGTTGAATGGATCCCATGTTCCTCAACCAAGTCAATTTCACCATCATACACCTTTGCTCTAGAATTAGGAACCACAGCTCACAAAGTGTGAGAGTCAACCAAAACTCTAGAGTTGGGCCAAGTCCCAATGTAAACATATCATTGGTTGAGAACAAAAGGGAGTGCATAATTAATTGAGTTGCCTCCAACATTTTGCTAGACTCAATTTGTGTAGTAGCAAGTGATTTACTAGTATCTAGTCCATCATGCACTCCATCACTACCTACCACACTTGCAATAGGATGTTTACAAGCCATAAATGTTATTTGTAGTGCCTTAGAGAGTGCAAATGACTAGGGAAGTCTGACTTATAACACCCATTTGTGCATGTGTGTGGTATTGTGATATTTAGCTAGCTTGGTATTACAAGTACTTGAAAGATATTATTTATATAGAGATAAAGGATGGTTCTACATTAGTCATGATTAGCTAGAGTTAGTCATAGCTAAGATAGAGAGGACCTTACTTTAGAGGAGGTGGAAAAGATGAGCACCACTATTTTGGATTTTAGTGTGTTGACTTGGATTATTCCTAGGTGTTTGGCTTTGAGGAAAGAGTTGAGAACTCTTGGGCTCGCAAGCCTTTTTTTTGGATTCTTCTATAGTCCAAGGATAGCCCATGTGAAGGAATCCTTGATTTAGTGGTTGGGTCAAGATAAGATCACATGCTAGTGGAATATGCCTATGTGAATAGATATTCCTTTCTATTTTTTGACTTTACTTGACTTTTAGCCTAGTAACTTGAGTTATTCCAGTAATAAGTAACTTTGGTGCGTAACTATTTCACAAGTATATAAACAAGGGGTGAGGAAGTACTGATGATCCTTTCATTTGCAACTTTCTCTCTCTCATATAGTTCTCTAGTGAGCAATGTCTTGAGTCTTGGAGTGTTAGCCTTGGAGAAGTATGATGGAGTTGGGGTTCCTATCCTTCTTAATCCATGGTGCGCTACCATAATAGCCATCAGAGGTTCATCCTGAGCAAGAGACAGGCCGGCTCACATTTTTGGTTCCGTTGTCGGGACCTCTCTAGAAGGCAAGATAATGTTCCGCATTCAATTCTACATTAGGCAGAAGGAGGCTATGAGATGTCACTTGGAGAGAACATTAGGAGAGGAGAGGGCTGAACTTATGTTAGAGAACCAAGATCTATTTGTATACCCTGTAGTTCATTATGATGTCTTTGAAATGATTTTGTACATCTTGTACACATGAGATGATTTGGAGAGATTATGTGAGGTGGATTGCAGATTTTGGGGATTAAAGTGATTTTGGCCAAAATCTTAAGTTTGAGATCTGGACTTGGAATTTCTACACATAATAGCTTGGGTTATCTTTCAATTATCACACTTGAAATTATTGTGAGAGCTACAATGCTCACTAAATTAGAATTTTTGAAAGTTGATAGGGTAAACAACTCCCGCAACTGCATGCTCTCTAGAAAATTGTACAAAGTCTGCCATTTCTTCAAGTTTTGGTGAATTTTCCTGAAAATTAGCAAGAAAATTAAGTGCATTTTATCCTACTTGCTGGCTCAAAAATTAGAGAGAGATTATTCTTGCACAGGGAGTTATGAGTTTTTGAAGTGAAGGGGGTGGTTTTCAGACCAAATCTAAAATATGTGTGCTTAATAGAAAGGTGTCTAGGCCAAATGGCTCAATGAAAAGATCTAAAATTTTTTAGGGAGGGACACCCTTGAGTTGTGATCACGTGTGAAAAATTTCAGAGGACTGTCACATACTAGTTGAGAGATCCAAGTGAACTTGTGAGGAAGGGTCAATTCTGCAGAGTGGAGATCTCATGCATGAGGAGTTTGAGAGCAATAAAAAGCATGTTTGAGTGTTTAGGTTCATCTTGGGAACATGGAGGGTCACCAAGAGTGGAAATTGAGACTATGCAAGGTTTCCCAAGGGTTTGAGGTGATTTTAGGGGTGGATTTGAGGAAAAGAGAGTTTACAATAGAATTTGAAGAGAGTGTTGAGAGGACCCAAAAACCTACACCACTTGGAGGAAAGAGTGAGTCTAAGTGCTTTCTATGTGGAGAGAAGGGACATAAGGCAAGTTCATTTCCATTGACCTTTGAGAGCAAGAGATTGAGGGAAAGGAGAGGCTTACTTGACTTGGATTTGCATGTTGGACCTTCTTCACCAAGATTAGGAGGGAGAAGATCTAAGACCAAGGAGTTGTGTGAGGTTTGTGGAGTGGAAGGACTTCCAAAAAGACACGAGTGTAGTGGAGTAAAAGCACTTTTGGAGACTTTGGTGAAGGATCTTGGAGAGAGTCTTAGAACAGCTACAAAAATACTACCACCTTCATCAGCAAGTTCTCAAGATTAGTGATAGAGATAATCTTTCAACTTATGGATAAACTATCCATGAGAGTTAGATTAATATGCACTCTAGGATTTGATGTTGCTATAGAAATCTTGGAGCAACTTGAACCTTTTGGGTTCCCTAGAGTGGATTATTCTAAGATTGTGTTAGTCATGTATATACTCTATTAGTAATAGAGTGAGAAAAAAGAAAAAAGAAAAAGAAAAAAAAATTGAGAGAAAAGAAAGATAGTGAGGGGTTAAGATGTGGAAACTTCCGGTTTTCTTTGGCAAGGATGGAGAAGATGTGGAGGCCTTTGTGAGAGACATCAAGAGAGCTTGCATAGGAAACAATGAGGGGAGGAAGAATGAGTGGGCCTCATTATTACCAGATTTCTTTGAAGATGCAGCACTTACATGGTATGAGTCAGAATACCAAAAGAGAGAGGAGAGATGGGGAAGAGGAGTCTTGGGAGACTTTGACTTCATCACTCATTGAAAACTTTCTTCCTGATGAGATTTATGAGAGATTGATGAGTGAGGTTACATTTCTCAAGCAAGGAGATGGAGATAAAGTGAGAGTCTATGTGGAAAGAGTGGAAAAGTTAGAGTCCAGATTTTGCATAGTGTTGAGGAAGGGTGGGGGGGGGGATGATGTGGAGACTACAATGATTGGCATAGGGGCCATGCTCACCAAGAATTTTTTGGGAGGGTTGAGACCACAAATTAGAAGCAAGGTGAAGTATGAGAAACCTTCTTCCAAGGTTGAAGCTATCAAGATCACAATTCATATAGAGGAGAGTTTGGAAGAAGATGAGAGTGATTTGGTGGTGAAGGAGGTTGTGCATCCTCCTCAAGGCTACAAGTATGGTGGAACTTCTGATACTTTGGTGGCAAGGATTGCACCACAAGTAGTAGTTGCTCCAATTCTTGCACCTCCACCAAAGGATCCACTTCAAACCATCACAGAACAACTTGCGGATCTCAAGATCAATGTGGTGCAACTATGGGAGAAGAGAGGGGTGGATCAGAATCTAGGGAGAAGGCCTAGGAGTTATGGAAACTATCCATATAGAGGAGGCCAACCAGCCAACAATTTCAATGATAGAAATTGTTTTGGTTGTGGATGAAGAGGCCATATCCAAAGGAATTGCCCAAATTCCACTTACCATGGAGGAAGGGGTTATGAGGGAGCCAATGTGGTACCCACATTTTTTGTTTTTTTTCAGAATAAAGGAGAAGAAGTGTATAGAGAAGTCAGATTGCGCCTATATGGCCAAAGAAGGCAAAGAAAAGAGTCTTCAGGTTGAAACCGAAGTAAAGTGACTTTGGGTCATAAGGCAAAGTACTCGGAAATGCCCTGTCAGCATACAATACAAAGTAAATTGTCTTCGGATCGGGGGAGCTCAACCCGAGGCAAAGATAGTCTAACAACCTTTCATCGGGGCAAGAAATTCAAGAAGGGGCCATTTCAAAACTGGCGGCTCATATGCGCAAAGGTTGATTGATAGTGACAGGTGCATGCCGGAGGTGTGATTTCTCGGTAGAAACTTGAAGTGATGGAAGACAAAGAAGTGAAACTCTATAAAAATTGAAACTGCAACAACAAAATGTCAAGCAATTTTCCTTCGCCGTTGAGGAGTCGTCTTGCAGGTGATCAGGGAAAGGGAAATAAAGTTGGTCTTGTGTTAGTGCGCAAGGGAGAAGTCATGAGAGTGAAATCAAGAGAAAGTGAGAAAGCAGAAGAGATGGGAGGAGGGAAGAAGAACTCCAAATTTGCAGTGAGAAATCATGCAATTCGGAGATTAGATGTAGTAGCGAGGATCAAAGTCTTGAGCCAACTTTGGATCACATTTCTGGCATGGAATTGGAATGTAAGTTTTCAAGGATTCATGACAGAAATCATCCAGAGTAAGTGTCTTGATGGACCCGAGGAAGAAGGGAAGAGAGGAAATCCGGCTCGCTGGACAGAGTCGGATTGGAGATTGGTACTCGAGAAGGAGCCAGGCTTGGAGCGGGGAGCCACGTTCTTGGAGAAAGGAGAGATAGCCCAAGAAACTCAGGAGGTGAGAGATGCCTTCTCGTTGAAGAGAACAAAGAATGGGTACAAGGTAAAAAGTTACAAAGACCTTGTCAAGAGAGGAATTTTGAGTGCTTTGATGGCAATCTTGAAGCCGGAGAGAACAACATATGTGATGAAACACCAAGCGGTGTTCTTTCACAAATTGTTTTCAAGAGAACCAATTAATTGGGCGAGGTGTTTTCACGGGAGAACAAGGCAGATGGTGTGGAATCTGCGGGATAAGTCGCCTCCACATTACATTGTGCCATTTGCAACGCATTTCTACCTCGGGCTCAATTTGCTAAACTCGGCGGAGCAAAATTGGATGATGTCGCACTTCCATCCAGATGTGCAAAAGGAGGTCGATGTCAAGGAGCAGCAATACATTTTGCAAATCCGGAGCACGGATGATTACTATGCAAAGACAGGGAAAAACGTGGAGGTCGTAGTAAGTACCCCAACAAAGAAGAGGACTTGGCAAGCAGAAGCTGAAGAAAACAAGAAACCTCGGAAGATGCAAAGCAGTAACCCAAGGCGAGGAATGGTGGTAATTGAGTCAGAAGATGAAGACTCAGAAGGCAAGGCCAAGCTCAAGACAGAGGACTTGGAGCATGAGGAGGAACCTGAGCTGACACTACAGAGCGGAGATACGAGCAGTGATAGTGAGGATGGTGGAAAGATGACCTAGGCGCCCGTGGCTGAAGAATACGAAGAAGAAGTGCAAGCCGAGGTAGAAGCCGAAGACAATACATCACTGGAAGACAAAGTACCGGTGCTAGAGGAGAAGAAGATCGTAGTGCAGCGAGGAGTTTGCTCGCGACGTAAGGTGAAGTGTGAGGCGGGACCAAGTCGATTGAAGACAGAGGTAGAAGAAAGCTCGGGCAATGAGGCATCAATCCCGATACGACGACTCCAGAGAAGAAGGCGAGTATTGGGAGAACACGAGGAGAGAAGAGAGACCACTCCGTGGGAGGAAGAAATTGCCAGTGATGGAGTGGAGTACCTGTGAGAGGTAGTGTGCCCGCTGTTGGTGAAGTTGGAGCAGAAGAAGAAGGAGATGCAATCAATTTGTCCAGAGGTAAAGACTGTATTGCAGGATTAGCAAGATTAGAAGAAGAGAACTCAAAGTTGAAGAGGAGTGTAACCCAAGGTGAGGAGGAGAGAGAAGTACTGCAAGCAGAGGCAATAGAGAGAAGTCAGGTAATCAAAGACCTGAAGAGAGAAATGATCTATTGAGAGGATCTTGCGAGGAAGAGTGATATCGCAAGAGAAAAGCAGGTAGCTGAATACAAAATCTTGAAGCAGCAGTTTGCTGATTCAAGAGTAGAGCTTATCCATGCTATGGCGCGGATAGCATCAAAGGATCAAGAGCTCAATAGAGTGATGGAGAGTATGGAGGAGAAGAAGCAACTCTGGCAACGAGAGTTGGCTGCGAGATATAGAGAAGAAGAGAGATTACAAGAGTTACTTTGTAATCAAGAAGAGAAGGTTGAACAGAAGGAGAAAGAGAAGGAAGTGGTGAAAGCCAAGTTTGAGGAAGAGTTGGCGATGTACAGAGAGGAATGGCTTGCGGATCGAGAACGAGAAAGGAAGACAAGATTGGAGCCATTGAAGGAGATAGTCCTCAGGGTGAATACGATGTTAAGTATAGAAGCCAACGTTTGAATTGAAGAAGCGCAACTGCACGAGTTGAAGTTGTTGGTGCAGGAGACGAGGCAAAGATAAGCAAAGGACACGGAGATGAATGCCTTGTTGATCAAATTAAGAACTTGTGTAGACAGAAAGGTTTCAGAAGTAGAGGAGAACATTTCCATTAGATTAGACTTAGTGAAAGTAGAGCTAGAAAAACTTTGGAAAGATGTTAAAGCAAAACCCGAAGTAGATAACATAGGAGTCCAAATGTCTTCGGAGTTGCCATCAGAGACATTAGAGAAGAGTGGGTCAGGAGATAAGGAGTTAGATAGATTACCCACTAGTGAAATTTCAGATCAGGAAAGAGAATTGCTGGATCTGGTAGAAGAAGTAGAAGATCTGAGACCCGAGGAAAAGATAGTAGGAAGTAAGATTACTTTGGGTTTGGGTTTGAAAGCCGATGACGATGTAGAAATTGGATCATAGTGGTAACAGATTTGAGATTTGAAGGGGCAGATATGAAGAGGTGCATTGTCATTTTGGATCTGCAGGTTAGAACAATTGTTGTAGAAACGGTATAGTTGTTAGAACTGTCAATTGTTTCACTATTTAAGAGTGGCATTCGTAGGAAATTGTTGTTCAGTGCTCATTATTTATGAGAATAGATAAAGCAAAGTGTTGTGAAGCAATGCTCGTTGCTTGAGCTTGATTCCGAGTATCAACTTTGCAATTGTGTTTGTGAGTGTGTGGAGAAATTTGAAATGCAAGTCAGAGTGCTTGTTGGATGTTGGATTCCGCAGCCTTGATCTTCATTCTGTGTGTTTGATCCTGAGTGAAGTGCAATCGGAGCAATGCCTTGACAGATCTGAGAGGAATTGTAGTGTTGGTAGTATTCTGCATTTGTGAGTGCAGTGCAAAGTTGATGTGAAGCAATTTTGATCGAGGAAGTTGTGCCTTCAGTGGAGGGGTGGAACACAATTCTAAGGCAAAGTCGTTTTGTAGTGAAGTGCCGTTTTTAGGAGAGCCTGAATCATCACAATCAAGATTGTTTGGAAAGATTTGATGGAGTTGTGATTAAGGAGTGTTAATTTGTGACAAGACTGCAAATTAGTGCTTGTTACTCTCTTCCGGGTGTGGTTTCTACCTGAGAGACTAAAGAAGAACTCCAGTGGAACTGAAATTGTTACTTTGCTTTGTATTTGGACATTTCTGACTCATATCTACGGGAACGAACTTTACTTACCCAATTACCGCAAAAGTGATATTTGCCGGGTTGTCATAGCCAATAGAGGGAAAGAGGGAGGTAGTGACACCCAAGTGGATCCTAATCCCAACAAAGGTAAGAGGATAGCATTCATAGATGTGGTTGAGAGCAAGTATGAGAAGGGCGAGTGCTCAAACTCCAAGGGTCTTAATTTGGAGCTTTGGCGCAAGAGAAGAAGCGAGCTCATTTTGCAAAGGATGTTCATTCTTCTCAAGGATTTACTCCAAGCAAGGATACTCCTATGTCTACTAGGAGCACTCGCACCTCAACACCATCAACAACAAGACTCCAAGGAAGAAGTTGGGGATGGAGGATTTCTTGATTTCAAAGCAACAGTGAAACTACAATGTGTTGGAGGATGTTGGTAGCCACAAGGCTAACATCACAGTGAGCCAATTGATTGCTTTGAACCCTACCTTGAGAAAGGAGCTTAGAGGTAGTTTGAGTTGTACAAGGAGCAAGAGGAAGAAGAAGGCAAGAGCTCCCATATCAATGGGGGTGGTGGATGCCAAGCTAGCACCATGGGAGGCTTGTGAATATACCTCCAAGATTGATGTGAGAGTGAATGGTCACAACATCAAGGATGCACTTGTTAATGGAGGATCAGCACTGAATGCCATGTCAGAAAGGTTGATGAAGAAGTTGGGTATGATACCCTCAAGACCTTCAACATTTGTGGTGAGCATGGCAAACAAGCAACAAGTTTGACCAATCGGGGTGATGGATAAAGTGGTAGTTTCAGTTATGGGAGTTCAAAATCTCATGACTTTCCAAGTCTTGAAGGATTCAAGTTATGACTTACTTCTTGGGAGGCCATGGTTGAGAGCAACACGCACAACTAATTGATGGCACAAAGGGTACTTGAGGATTGGGCCATCAAACCATAGAATCACAGTTCCTGTGACTAACACCACCAACACTTCATATTCAAATACACCATCTTCTTATTATTGGGAATCAGATTCTGAAGGAGGAGCTTTAGGTGTGGACACAATCATGGAAGAGGAGACTTCTACGGAGGAGGATGAATCTGAATCTGATTCAGATGTGTATCCTTTGTGTGCTATGGATTTTGCACCTAAGCCAGAGGTTTTGAAGGACCGAGAGAAATCACCATTGACACTTGAGGAGGTAGAGAGAAGGTTATCTACCCTCAAGTATGGCCCAAATGTTACCAAGGAGGAGAAAGTGAGATTTGAGGGGATTTTTCACAAGTTCATCCATGTTTTTGCTTTTAGTTACAAGGATTTGAAGGAAGTCACCTTGGAGGAGCACAAGATAGAGGTGGAGTCACATGCAAGACCAATCCGCCAAAAGCAATGTCGCATTAGCCCACCAATATCTTTGGTTGTGAAGGAGGAGATTGATAAGCTCAAGGAGGCTGGATTTATCTTTGAGGTAGAGAATTCAGAATGGGTGTCTCAAATTGTCATTGTGAAGAAAAAGAATTGCAAGCTTTGGGTATGTGTGGATTACAAGAAGCTCAATGTTGTTACCAAGAAGGACTACTACCCATTGCCATTCATTGATGAGATCTTGAAGGAGGTTGCAGGTCATGAGAGGTACAATTCTGGAGATGGTTATAGTGGATATAACCAAATCAAGATTACACCAAAGCATCAACAACTCACCACATTTACCACACCTTGGGGAACTTATGCTTTCAAGGTCATGCCTTTTAGGCTTTGCAATGATCCAGCCACATTCCAATGGTTCATGAACAAGGTATTTGAACCTTTCATTGGGAAATTTGTGAGAGACTTCATTGATGACTTTTGTGTCTATCGGAGCAAGGAGGAGCACTTTGAGCACCTAATCAAGGTCTAGCAACGCTTGGATGAGCCAAATGCATCACTCAACCCAAAGAAGTGCATTTTTTGATATGAAGAAGGTCTACTTTTGGGGCATGTCATCTCCAAGGATGGAATAGTAGTTGATCTTGAGAAGGTGAGGAAAATCTCAGACCTTCCATTCCCTTCAAGCTTGACAAAGTTATGCCAATTCTTGGGGATGGTTAGATATTATAGGAGGCTCATCTTCTCATTTTCCAACAAGGCTTATGCATTGACCATCTACATGAAGAAGGGTGTAGATTACATGCTGATTTTGGAGGACAAGGAGGCTCTCAAAGCTTTTGAGGAGCTCAAGCAATCCCTTGTTGTAGCTCTAATTCTTGCTAAACCTGATTGGAGTAAGCCTTTCATCCTCTACATTGATGCTTCCAATGTAGCTATAGGATGCACTCTTAGTCAATTAGACCAAAATAGGCATGATCATCCAATAGCTTATGCTAGTAGGCAGATGGTTCCAATAGAGAAGAACTTCTCTGTCACGGAGAGAGAAGGGTTGGTAGTGCTCTTTGGTCTCCAGAAGTTTAGACACTACTTGATTGGAGGGAAAGCCACCATTGTCATGGATCACAAGGCTTTGGAGTACATCTTAAACAAGCCTAATGTTGAACGGAGACTAGCAAGGTGGATGATACTCTTGTCTAAGTATGACTACACCATTGAGGATAGGCCAAGAAAGAAACATGCAAATGCTGATTTGTTATCTAGAGCCTATGATCATGATGGAGATGAGCCAGTAGATGATTCCTTCCCGGATCAGGAGCTCATGACAATCTCAGTCACTCAAGAGGTTCCAATGGAGTACAAGGAGATTGTGGATTTTGTGACAAGAGGTAACTATCTAGAAGGGATGCATGCTAGGGAGAGGAAGGCCCTTGCAGCAAGATATAGACTTTACACAATGGTGGAGGATATTCTTTTTCACCAAGGAGCAGATGGTCTACTTTGAAGAGCAGTGGGTAAGGAAGAATCTATCCTACTTATAAATGAGTTTCATGAAGGTTTAGTGTGTGGAGGACACTTTGCAAGAAAGGTGTCTGTTGTCAAGATTCTAAATGCAGGTTACCATTGGAGAGGGATTTTCAAGGATTGTCTTGATTATTGAAAAACTTGTCATGTTTGTCAAGCTTTTGCTAGAAAGTCTACATCCACTCCACCACTTAGATCAATTCCATTGCTAGGACCTTTTGAGAAGTGGGTAATTGATTTTGTAGGTCCTCTCAATAGAACCCCGAGGAACAATTGGTACATTGTGGTAGTTACTGATTACCTTACCAAGTGGGTTGAGGCTAGACCATTGAGGGACAAGAATGAAGATGAAGTTGGTAGATTTCCTTATGAATGCATTATCACTAGATTTGGATGCCCTTTGGAGTTGGTTGTTGATAGAGGAGGAGAGTTTACAGTAAGCATTACTACAGCCATGCTATGACATTTCTCTATCACATATAGAGTAACTACATCCTATGAGCCAAATTCCAATGGCTTGGCAGAGAGAACCAATCAGACCTTGTGCATGATGTTGGCCAAAGATGCAGAAATGGAGGGGCTAAACATCATTGGGACAAGAGGATTCATGTAGTTATGTGGGAGTATAGGACAACCATGAAGACTTCCACCGGATATTCTCCATTTCAATTGGTATATGGTTTTGATTCTACCCTACCTATTCACTTTGATATTCCTACCTTCCAAAGCATTCATAGGAGATTGAAGAAAGCACAAGGAGGTGATGGAGAGAAGTCAAGGAAGGAACAACTCATGGAGTTGGAAGAGGCAAGAGGAGTTGCTATGGTTTGAGTAGAGCAAGCCCAAAGGAAACAAAAGGAGAGCTATGACAAGAGGCAAGGCAAGAAGAAGGTGGAGCCTTTCAAAGAAGGTGATTGGGTAATGTTGTTTGATTCTATTCAATTCAAGAGAGTGCAAAAGAAGTTTTTGCCTATATACTTTGGACCTTTCATAGTGGAGAAGGTGTGGGGCAATTACACCATTGATCTCAAGGAGTTGGGAGGAAGATACTTTGATAGGATTAACCATGATAAGTTGAAGATATATCATAGAATGTAGAGAGACCTTCACTTTGAGGACAAAGTGAAAACATAGTCCGGGGGTAAATGTAACACCCATTTGTGCATGTGTGTGGTATTGTGATATTTAGCTTGGTATTACAAGTACTTGAGAGATATTATTTATATAGAGATAAAGGATGGTTCTACATTAGTCATGATTAGCTAGAGTAAGTCATAGCTAAGATAGAGAGGACCTTACTTTAGAGGAGGTGGAAAAGATGAGCACCACTATTTTGGATTCTAGTGTGTTGACTTGGTATTATTCCTAGGTGTTTGGCTTTGAGGAAAGAGTTGAGAACTCTTGGGCCCGCAAGCCTTTTTGTTTTGGATTCTTCTATAGTCCAAGGATAGCCCATGTGAAGGATCCTTGACTTAGTGGTTGGGTCAAGATAAGATCACATGCTAGTGGAATATGACCATGTGAATGGATATTCCTTTCTACTTTTTGACTTTACTTGACTTTTAGCCTAGTAACTTGAGTTACACCAGTAATAAGTAACTTTGGTGCGTAGCTATTTCACAAGTATATAAACAAGGGGTGAGGAAGTACTGATCATCCTTTCATTTGCAACTATCTCTCTCTCATTGAGTTCTCTAGTGAGCAATGTCTTGAGTCTTGGAGTGTTAGCCTTGGAGGAGTATGATGGAGTTGGGTTTCCTTGCCTTCTTAGTCCATGGTGCGCTACTATAATAGCCATCAGAGGTTCATCCTGAGTGAGAGACAGGCTGGCTCACAGACCTATCTATCAACTTCTCATCTTTGTGGATCCAACTCCATTGACGCTCCTCTAGGCTATGGAGCACTTATTGTATTCCTAGTCACTACATCAAATGCATTCATTTGTGCTACTCCACACATAAAGTCCAAGATATCTCTATCATTAACATAAGAGATAGAGAAGCCTTAATGCTTGAATTTGATCTCTTTTGAGCTATAGCCATGCTAGCCAATCTCTAGTCCAACTACTCAATCCAAGTAAACATGGTTGTATCAAAAACAAGGGTAGGTACTAGCCTTCTATAAGGTGTAGGGCTTTTACCACCACCTTTACCACCTTGTCTTCCATGACATGGAGTTCCTCTACGATCTACCATAGTAGCCCTACTTCTTTGAAACTTTGGATGGAGGTCATAGCATTGATCATTAGCATAATCTGTGGCAATGGTCACACTATCTTTGAGCTAGTTGTGGCAATCTAGAGGTATCATGCCCACTACCCTAGTAGCACTCTCTCTTGTGGTGCAGTCCACCATAAGTTCAACAAGCAACACCATCACCCATTGGCTATTGCTGACCAGAAAACAAGTGTAAAGGCCTAGGTGCACCCTTGCTCTCCACTTGCTCCATAAGATTAGGGCTGTCCACTTTGTCATATAGTACATGCTGGTGCACGTATGCTATATAGAGATATTACATTTGGTATTGCAAGTAGTGGAGAAATAGTATTTATATGGAGTTTAGCTAATCTTCTACATAAGTCATGATTAGCTAGAGTTAGTCTTAGCTAAGAAAAAGGTGACCCTATTCTAGAGGAGGGAAAAAGAGTGAGCACCATTATTTAGTCTTCTAGGGTATTGACTTGGTATTATTCCTAATTATTTGACTTTGAGGAAAGAATTGAGAACTCTTGGGCCTAAAAGCCTTGTTAGTATGCATTTTTCTATATCCTAGGGTATTCCATGTGAAGGAATCCTTGACTTAGTTGGTAGGTGAAGATAAGACCACCAACTCATAGGATTATTCCCATGTGCTTGGATATTCTTTTAGACTTTTAGACTTTATTTGACTTTTAGCATAGTAACTTAAATTACTCCAATAATTAGTAACTTTGGTGTGTAACTTTTTCACAAGTATATAAGCTAGGGTTGAGGAAGTACTCCTCATCCTTTCATTTGCAACTATCTCTCTCTCATTGAGTTCTCTAGTGAGCAATGTCTTGAGTCTTGGAGTCTTGAAGTTTTAACCTTTGGAGGGGTATGATGGAATTGGAGTTTCTTGCCTTCTTAGTCCACGGTACACTAACTTAATAACCATTAAAGGTTCATCTTGAAAGAGATAAGATAGCTCATATTTTTGGTTCTATTGCCAAGATCTCTAAAAGGTAAGATAATGTTCCATTTTCAATTATATATTAGATAAAAGGAGGATGTGAGAGCTCATTTAGAAAGAACATTAAGGGAAGAGAGCACTAAACTTATGTTAGAGAACTTGGACTTTGTATACCTTTTAGTTCATTTTGATGTCTTTGTGGTGATATACATCCTATACATGTGAGAGGATTTGGAGAGATTGTGTGAAGTGGATTGTAGATTTTGGAGATTATTGTGATTTTGGGTAAAACTTCAGGTTTGAGATGAGGATCTGAAATTTTCATAGAGTATAACTTGGATTATCTTTCATTTGGTATATCTGATGTAAGTTCTAGTACACATATTGAGATAGAAGTTTTGGAGGAATAGATTACCTTAAAATTGCATGCTCTTTGGAATTTTTTATAGAGTTTGCAATTTCTTTATTTTGCATTCTATTGTTCCAAAACTTGTTAAGACTCAATGCAAAACATTGTATCTTTTGGCCCAAGAATTGTGGAGAGATCATTCTTGCACAAGAAGTTATGAAATTTTGGAGTGAAAGGGCCAATTTTAGACTAAATCTAGGATGATGTGTGATAAAGAGAGAAATTATTTGGTCAAATGGCTCAATGTAAAGGGCTGAAATTTTGTAGGGGATGAATCCCTAGAGTGGAGCTTGTGTGTAAAAAATGGCAAAGAATCTCAAGTGATCAATTGGGAGCATTAATTGAGATTGTAAAGAAGGGTCATTTCTAGGGAATTGAGTTCTCATGACAAGTGTGAGAATAACCAAAAGTATGTTTGACTGTTTAGACTCATCTTGGGAGCATGGAAGCCCATAAGAGAGGAATTTGAGGTTATTCAAGGTTCTTTGAGGTAATTTTGAAGGTTGTCTTGAAAAAGAGAGAATTTAGAATAGAATTTGAAGAGAGTGTTGAGATGATCCAAAAACCTACACCATTTTGAGGAAAGAGTGATCCTAATTGCTTTTTATGTGGAGAGAAAGGATACAAGGCAAGTTCATATCCATTGATCTTTTAGAGCAAGAGATTGAGGGAAATGAAAAGAGTTACTTGACTTGGGATTACATGTTGGACCTTCTTCACCAAGATTGAGAGGGAGGAGATCTAAAACCAAAGAGTTGTGTGGGGTTTGTGGAGTAAGGCTTCCAAGAAGACATCAGTGTAGTGGAGTAAGAACAAATTTGGAGATTTTATTGAAACATCTTGTGGAGAGTCTTAGTACTACTATGGAGAAAAAACCTTCATCATGCAATTCTATGACAACCTGGCAAATATCAATTTTGCAGTAATCAGGTAAGTAAAGTTTGTTCTCGTTAAGATACGATTCAGAAATGTCAAAATATGAAGTCAAACAATAACATGTAGTTCTTCTTGAGTTCTTCTAATCTCTCAGGTAGAAACTACACCCAGAAGAGAGTAACAAGCACTGACTTGCAGTCTTGTCACAACAATTGGTCACACTTAATCACAACTCCATCAAATCTTTCCAAACAATCTTGATTGTGATGATTCAGGCTCTCCCAAAAATGGCACTACACTGCAAAACAACTTCACCTCAGAATTGTGTTCTACCCCTCCATTGAAGGCACAACTTCCTTGATCAAAATTGCTTCACATAAACTTTGTGCTGCACTCACAAATGCAAAATACTACCAACACTACAATTCCTCTCAGATCTGTCAAGGCATTGCTCCGATTGCACTTCACTCAGGATCAAACACACAAAATGAAGATCAAGGCTATGGAATCCAACATCCAACAAACACACTGATTTGCACTTCAAAATTCTCCACACACTCACAAACACAAACACAAAATTGATACTCCGAATTAAGCTCAAACAACGAGCACTGCTTCACAACACTTCACTTTATCTATTCTAAAAAATTATGAGCACTAAACAACATAGGACTGAAAATGCCACTCTTAAATAGTGAAGCAAATGATAGTTCTAACAACTATACTGTTCTACAACAACTCTACTAACCTGTAGATCTGAAATGACAATGCAATTCTTCATATCTACCTCTTCAAATCTCAAATCGGTTACTAATCCAATTTGATGTCTACTTCTTCCTTTGCTTTCAATCCCAAAGTAACTTCACTCACTAATATTTTGTCATCAGGTTTCATAACTCCTAAATCTTCTACTAATTCTAACATTTCTCTTTCTTGATCTGCAATTCCACTAGTGGGTAATGCTTCTAACTCCTTATCTCCTGACCCACTCTTCTCTAACATCTCCGATGGTAATTCCAAAGTCATCTACACTCCTATGTCATCTACTTTGGGTTTTGCTCTTACATCCTTCCAAAGTTTATCTATCTCTAATTGCACTAAGTCTAATCTAATTTTGATATTGTCTTCTACTTCCAATATCTTTCTATCTACACGAGTTTTGAGACTGATCAACAACAAGTTCAAATCTTTTATCCTTTGCATTTCTCCTCCTCATCTCTTGCACCAACAACTTCAACTCAAGCAGTCTTGTTTCTTCAATCCCCACACTGGCTTTTCTACTCAGCATTGCATTCATCTTGTGACAACCCGGCAAATATTACTTTTGCGGTAATTGGGTAAGTAAAGTTTGTTCCCGCAAAGATACAAGTCAGAATGGGTCAAATACAAAGTCAAAGTAACAATTGCAGTTCTTCTTGGTTGCATCAACAAGCATTCTAACTTGCACTTTGAATTTCTCTACACACTCACAAACACAAACACAAAGTTGATACTCGGAATCAATCTTAAGCGATAGGCACTTCTTCACAACACTTTGCTTTATCTATTCTTAGAAATAATGAGCACTGAACAACATGATACTACGAATGCCACTCTTAAATAGTGAAGCAATCGTCAGTTATCTTCCTAATGTACCTCTTCCTAATGACTCTACAAACCTGCAGATCCAAAATGACAATGCACCTCTTCATATCTACCTATTCAAATCTCAAATCGGTTACTAATCCAATCTGATGTCTACTTCTTCTTCAACTTTCAAACCCGGTCCCGAAGTAACTTTACTTCCTACTACTCTGTCCTCGGGTTTCATAATTCTTACCTCTTCTAACAGATCTAACAATTCTCTTTCCTGATCTGACATTTCACTAGTGGGTAATCTATCTAACTCCTTATCTGCTGACCCACTCTTCTCTATTGTCTCCAATGGTAACTCCAAAGAATCTACACTCCCACTTCATCTACTTTGAGTTTTGTTCTAACATCTTTCCGAAGTTTATCTATCTCTATCTTCACTAGATCCAATCTAATTGTGATATTGTTTTTGACTTCCAATATCTTCCTACCTACCCGAGTTTTGAGACTAATTAACAGAGCATTCAAGTCTGTATCCTTTGCATGTCTCCTCCTTGTCTCTTGCACTAACAACTTCAACTTGTGCAGCCTCATCTCTTCAATACAAACATTGGCCTCTGTACTCAGCATCGCATTCATCCTGATTACGATCTCCTTCAATGGCTCCAATCTCATCTTCCTTTCACGCTCCTGATCTGCAAGCCAATCTTCCCTATACATTGCCAACTCTGCCTTGAACTCGGCTTTCACGGTTTCTTTCTCCTTCTCCTTCTGCACAATCTTCTCCTCCTGATTACGAAGTAACTCTCATAATCGCTCTTCCTCCCTATATCTCACCGTCAACTCCTGCTGCCACAGTTGCTTCCTCTCTTCTACACTCTCCATCACCCTATCAAGCTCTTGTTCCTTCTCTGCTACCCTCGCCATAGCATGGATAATTTCTAGTCTTGAATCAGCAAACTGCTGCTTCAAGATTTCATACGTTGCTACTTGTCTCTCCCTTGCTATGTCATTCTTCTTCACAAGTTCTTCTTGATACCTCGCTTCTCTCTTCAAGTCCTCAATAACTTGACACTACACTACTGCATCCCATTGTAGTACTTCCCTTTCCTCCTCGCCTTGGATTATACTCCTCTTCAACTCCGAGTTCTCTTCTTCTAATCTTGCCAAAACCTGCAACACAGTCTTTACCTCCGGACATGTCAACTGCATCTCCTTCTTCTTGTGCTCTAACTTCACTAACAATGGGCACACAATTTCTTGCAGGTACTCCACTCCATCACTTGCACCTACTTCCACCTACGGAGTGATCATCTTCTTTACTTCTTCTTCACCTGATACTCGCCTTCTTCTCTACAGTCATTGTATCGGAATAGACGCTTCACTCCCCGAGCTAGTAGTCTCCTCTTCCCTTGCCTTGCTTGGACCCACTACACACTTTGCCTTGCGTCTTGACCAAACTCCCCTCTGGATTGTAATCTTCTTCTCCTCTGGCTCGGGTACCTCGTCTTCCAACTTTGCATTATTTTCTTCCTTGAGCTCCACCCAAACTTCTTCTTCTTTGGCAGCAAGTACCGCCATCATCTCCCCACCTTCATGACTATAGCTACTCGTATCCCCACTTTGTAGCATGAGCTCCAATTCCTCCTTGTGTTCCAAGTTTTGACTTGCACTTGGCTTTGCCTTCCGAGTCTTCCTTTGATGACGCGATCACCACTATGCCTTTCCTTGGGTTTCCTCTCCTTGTCTTCCAAGGTCTTATCTTCTCTACATCTTCCCCTTCTCCTTGTCGACTTCTCTTCTTTGACTTTGGAGTACTTACTTCTACCTCCGTGCTCTTGCCCGTCTGCGCGTAGTATTCATCAGTGCTTCGGATTTGAAGAATGTATTGTTGCTCCTTCGCATCGAGTTCTCTTCTCAAGTCGGGATGAAAGTGAGACACCATTCTATTGCGCTCTGCCAAAATGTGCTGCAAACGACACGATGTAGTGTGGAGGCAACTTTTCCCACAAATTCCACACCATCTGTCTTGTCCTCCCATGGAAGCACCTTGCTCAGTTGATAGGTTCTCCTGTAAACATCTTATGGAAGAACACCGCTTGGTGTTTCATCACATAAGTTTTCCTCTTCGGCTTCAGGATTGCCATGAGAGCACTTATGATCCCTCTCTTCACCGGATCTTTGTAACTCTTGACCTTATACCCATTCTTTGTTCTCTTTGAAGAGAAGGCATCCCTCACTTCTTGGGTTTCTTTGGCTACCTCTCCCTTCCCCAAGAATGTGGCACCCTGCTCCGCACCTACCTCGCTTCCGAGCACCAATCTCCAATCCGCCTCTATCCAGCGAGCCGGATTTCCTCCCTTCCCCTCTTCCTTGGGGCCATCAAGACACTTACTCTTGATTATCTTGGTCATGGAACCTAGAAAACTTACGTTCCAGTTCCATGCCAAGAAGGTGATCCAAAGTGGGCTCAAGACTTCAACTCTTGCGATCACATCTAACCTCCGAATCACATGATTTCTCACTACAAATTTGGAGTTCTTCTTTCCTCCTCCCATCTTTCTTGCTTCCTCACTATCTCTTGGTTTAACTCTCTTGAATTCTCCTCTACACACTAACACGTCTTCAACTCTACTTCCCTTCCCACGATCTCTTGCAGGACGATTCCTCAATGGCTAAGGAAAATTGCTCAACATTGCTTCATTGTTAGCCCAATTTTTATAGAGTTGCACCTTCTTTGTCTCTCCTCAATTTGAGTTTCTACCAAGAAATCACACCTCTTGCATGCACCTGTCATTGTCAATTGTACTTCATGCGTATGACCGTCGGTTTTGAACGGTCCCTTCTTGAATTTCTTGCCCCAAAGAAAGGTTGTTACACTATCTTCACCTTGGGTTGAGCTCCCTCCAATACAAAGACTCCTTACTTTGGGTTGTATGCTGACAGGGCAAGTTTGAGTACTTTGCCTTATGACCCAAAGCCACGTTACCTCGAGTTTCATCCTGAAGATGCTTTTCTTTGCCTTCTTTGGCCATACAAGCACAATCCGACTTCTCTATACACTTCTTCTTCTCCATTTAAAAAAAAAACAAAAAATGTGAGTACCACACATCTTGATCACAATCTCCTTCAATAGCTCCAATCTCATTCTTCTTTCATGTTCTTGATCTGCAAGCCAATCTTCTCTGTACATTGTCAATTTTGCTTTGAACTCGGCTTTCACAATTTCCTTCTCCTTCTCCTTCTGCACAATCTTCTCCTCCTGATTGCAAAGTAACTCTCTCAACCTTTCCTCCTCTCTGTATCTTGTTGTCAATTGTCTTTACCAGAGCTGCTTTTTCTCTTCTACACTCTCTATCACTCTATCAAGCTCTTGCTCCTTCTTTACTACTCTTGCCATAGCATGGATAATTTCTTATCAGCAAACTGCTACTTCATGATTTCATACTCAGCTACTTGCCTTTCCCTTGCTATGTCACTCTGCTCTATGAGCCCCTCTCTATTCCTTGCTTCTCTCTTCAATTTCTCTATCACTTGATTCTGTACTAATGCATCTACTCGTAGTACTTCCCTTTCCTCCTCACCTCGGATTATACTCTTCTTTAACTCCAAGTTCTTTTCTTCTAATCAAGCTAACACCTACAATACAGTCTTCACCTCCGGACACTTTGACTGCATATCCTTCTTTTTGTGCTCTAACTTCACCAACAACGAGCACACAACCTCCCATAGATACTCTACTCCTTCACTTGTATTTATTTTGACTCACGGACTTGTCTCCTTCTTCACCTGTTCCTCACTTGACACTTGCCTTCTAAGCCGTAGTCGCCTTATAGGAATGGATTCTTCACTCCCCAAACTTCCATCATCCTCCTTTCTTACCTTACTTGGCTTTGCTCCACACTTTGCCTTCCATCTGGAACAAACTCTCCTTTGAATTGTAACTCTTTTCTCCTCTTGTTCTGGAACTTTGTCTTCCAATTTCAAGTTATCTTTCTCCTCTATCTCCATCTTGGCTTCCTCCTCTTTGGGTACCAATTTCACCTCCACTCTATCATTATTGTCCCTACTTGTGTCTCCACTTTGCAATGTGAACTCTAGTTCTTCCTCCCTCTCCAAATCTTTGGACTTGCACTCTGCTTCTCCTTCCGACTCTTCTTCCGACAATGCAATTACCACTAGCTCTTTCCTTGGGTTTACCCTTCTAGCCTTTTGAGGTCTCGCTTTCTCTCCTTCTTCTTCTCCTTGTTGACTCCTCTTCTTTGACTTTGGAGTACTCACTTCCAATTGCACACTCTACCCCGTCTACACGTAGTACTCATCACTGCTCCTGATCTGAAGAATGTATTGCTGCTCCTCCGCATTGACATCTCTTCTTAAATTGGGATGGAAATGGGACACCAATCTTATTTTGCTCTGCCACATTGAGCAAGTTCAGCCCCGGATATAAATGGGCTGCAAACAGCACAATGTAGTGTGGAGGTGACTTGTCCCGTGAATTCCACACCATCTGTCTCGTCTTCCTATGAAGACACTTTGCCCAATTAATTGTTTCTCTTGCAAACATCTTATGGAAGAACACCGCTTGGTACTTCATCACATAAGTCATTCTCTTCAGCTTCAAGATTGCCATTAGAGCACTGACAATCCCTCTCTTGATATGATCCCTATAGCTCTCCACTTTGTAGCCATTCTTCGTGCACTTTGCAGAGAAGGCATCTCTCACTTCTTGGGTTTCTTCGGCTACTTCTCCCTTCCCCAAGAACGTAGCACCATGCTCTGTGCCTTTTTCTCTCCCGAGTACTAACCTCCAATCCGACTCTATCCATCAAGGCGGATTTCCTCTCTTCCCTTCTTTCTCAAGTCCATTGAGACACTTACTTTCAATGATTTCAGTCACGAAACTTGGAAAGCTAACATTCCAGTTCCATGCCAAGAATGTGATCCAAAGCCTGCTCAAGACCTCAATTCTTGTGATCACATCTAACCTCCAAATTGCATGATTTCTCACTATGAATTCGGAGTTCTTCTTCCCTCCTTCTATCTTTCTCTCTTCCACTCTTGGCTGGGGACTATTCTTCCTACTGATTCCCAGATTAACTCTTGCAACTTCCTCTCAACACACCAGCACATCTTTGACTATACTTCCCTTCCCATGATCTCCTACAGGACAACTTCTTAGCGGCAATGGGAAATTGCTCGTCATCACTTTGTGATTAGCCCAATTTTTATAGAGTCGCACCTTCTCCGTCACCTTTTCTTCAATTCGAGTTTCTACTGAGAAATCACACCTCTTGCATGCTATTGTCACTATCAAGTGTCCTTCACACGTATGACTGCTGTTTTTGAATGGTACCTTCTTGAATGTCTTGCTCCAAAGGAAAGTTGTTACACTGTCCTCGCCTTGGGTTGAGCACCCCCTATACAAAGACTCCTTACTTTGGGTTGTATGCTGACAAGGCAATTCTAAGTACCTTGCCTTATGACCCAAAGTCATGTTACCTTGGGTTACATCCGAGGACACTTTTCTTTGCCTTCTTCGGCCATATAGGCGCAATTCTGCTTCTTTGTACACTTCTTCTTCAAAATTGAGAAAAAAAAACAAAAATGTGGGTACCACAAGTTCTTAGATTAGTGATGAAGATAACCTTTCAGATGATGGATAAACTACCTATGAGGGTTCAACTAATATGCAAATTGGGATTTGATAGTAGGGTGGAAATCCTAGAGAAACCTTAATTTTTTGTTTTGCTTATGGTTGACTACTTTAAAATGGTGTTATTCATGTTTGTACTTTATTAATTACAGGGTGAGAGACAATAAGAAAACAGATATATAAAGGAAGGAAAGGTAGTGAAGAGGTAAGGTGAGGAACTTCTAGTTTTCTTTGGCAAGAATGGAAAGGATGTGGAGTCTTTTGTGGAGACTTCAATAGGGCTTCCATAGGAAATAATGAAAGGAGAATGAATGAGTAAACCTCATTACTATCGGATTTCTTTGAAGATACAACTGTTAAATGGCATGAGTCAAAATAGCAAATGAGAGAGACAAGAGAGATAGGCAAGAGGAGTCTTGGGAGAGTTTAACTATAACACCTATTGAGAAATTTCTTCTAGATGAGAGTTATGAGAGATTGATGAGTGAGGTTACTTCCCTCAAGCAAGGAGATGGAGAGAAAGTGAGTCTATGAAAAAAGAGTGGAGAAATTAGAGTCTATGTTTTGCATGGTATTGAGGAAGAGTGAGGATGATGTGGAGACCCCCATGATTGGGATAGGAGCCATGCTCACTAAGAGTTTTGTGGGAAGGTTGAAACCATAAATTCAAAGCAAGGAGAGATATGAGAAACCTTCTTCCAAGGTACCCTCTATCAAGATTGTAGTTTGTATGGAGGAGAGTTTGGAGGGGGATGAGAATAATTTGGTGGTGAAATAGGTTGTGCATCCTCCACAAGTCTAGAATTATGGTGGAGTGTCTGATCCTTTGGTGGAAAAGGTTGCACCACAAGTAGTATTTGCTCCTATTCTTGCCCCTCTACCAAAAGATTCTCTTCAAATTATCATGGAGAAACTTGCATATCTCAAGATCAACATATTGCAACTATGGGATAAGAGCTAGATGGACTAGAATATTGGTAGAGAGTCTAGGGATTATGGAAACTATCCATATAGAGGATTCCAACCAATAGCAATTTCAATGATAGAAATTGTCTTCATTGTGGAGGTAGAGATCACATCCAAAGGAATTGCCCAAATTCTGCATACTATGGATGAAGGAGTTATGAGTGAGAAAATAGAGAGAAGGAAGGAGTTGGTGAAGACCAAATACCTCATGTGCAAAATAGAGGTAAGGAGATAGCTTTTATAGATGTGGTGGAGAGCAAATATGAGAAGGGAGAATGCTCAAACTCCAAAGGTCGTAACTTGGAACTTTGGCACAAGAGAAGATGAGAGCATGTTTTGCAGATGATATATATTCTTCTCAAGAATTCACTCCTAGCAAGGATAGTCCAATGCCCACAAGGAGTGTTTGCACTACTTGTTCAATGCCACCAACAAAGACTCCAAGGAAGAAGTTGAGGATGGATGATTTCTTGATTGCAAAGTAACAATGGAGCTAGAATGTGTTGGAGGATGTGAGTAGTCTCAAGGCCAACAATAAGGTAGGTCAACTGATTGCTTTAAATCCTACTTTGAGGAAGGAAGTTAAAGGTGGTTTAAGTTCTACAAGGAGCTAGAGAAAGGAAAAAGCAAAAGCTCCGATATCAATGGAGGGTGGTAGATGCAAGACCATCACCAAGGGAAGCTTGTGAGTATGCCTCCAAGATTGATGTGAAGGTGAATTGTCACAACATCAAGGATTCACTTGTTGATGGAGGATCTATGGTGAATGTCATGTTAGAGAAGTTGACAAAGAAGTTGGGCATGATACCCTCTAGACCTTCAAAATTTGTAGTGAGCATGGCAAACAAGCAACAAGCTAGACTAGTGGGTGGGATAGACAAGGTGGTGGTATTAGTTATGGGAATTCAAAATCTCATGACTTTCCAAGTCTTGAAGGATGCAAGTTATGATTTGCTACTTGGGAGGCCATGGTTGAGAGTAGCTTAAACAATTGATCATTGGTACAAAGGGTAATTGAGAATTAGGCCATCAAACCATCAGGTTATAATTCCAATAACCAATAACCACATCCCTCATTCAAATACACCATCCTCTGATTATTGAGAATCAGATTCAAAAGAAGGAGCTTAGGTATGGATGCAAGCATGGAGGAAGAGACATCTTTAGATGAGGATGTATCTTAATCTAATTTAGATGCATATCTCTTGTGTGCTATGGATGTTGTGCCTAGGCCAAATATTTTGAAGGATCTTGATAAATCAACATTAACCCTTGAGGAGGTGAGAAAAGACTATCTACCCTTTAAGTATGGTCCCAATGTTAGCAAGGAGGAGAAGGTAAGATTTGAAGAGATTTTTTGCAAGTACATCTATATGTTTGTTGATTTTCAATTACAAGGATCTCAAAGAAGTCACCTTCTTTGAGATCCAAATAAGAAGTCAACATAAAGAAATCCACTTGGAGGAGCTCCAAATAGAGGTAGAGCTACATGCAAGACCAGTCCGCCAAAAGTAATGTTGCATTAAACCACCAAAAACTTTGGTTGTGAAGGAGGAGATTGATAAGCTCAAGGAGACAAAGTTCATTTTTTAAGGTGGAGATTTCAAAATGAATGTCTGCAAATATGATTGTGAAGAAGAAGAATGGCAAACTTTGGGTATGTATGAATTACAAGAAACTCAATACTATCAACAAGAAGAACTACTACTCCTTGCCATTCATTGATGAAATCTTAGAGGAGGTTGTAGGTCATGAGAGATATAGGTTTGGGAATGGTTTTAGTGGCTATAAGCAAATCAAGATTGCACCAAAGCATCAACAACTCATTATATTCACCATGCCTTGGGGTACTTATATTTTAAAGGTCATGCCTTGGGCTTTGTAATGCTACAGCCACATTCCAACAATTTATGAAAAAGATTTTTGAACCTTTCATTCAAAAATGTGTGAGAGATTTTATTGATGACTTTTGTGTTTATGGGAGCAAGAAGGAGCACTTTAGCACTTGATCAAGGTTTTGGAATGCTTGGATGAAGCAAATGCATCACTCAACCTAGAGAAGTGCATCTTTGGTTGTGAAGAAGGTCAAAATTCAAGGTCTATAATTTCAAAGGATGGAAATAGTAGTGGATCTTGAAAAGGTAAGGAAGATGTCAAACCTTCTATTCCCTTCAAGCTTGAAAAAGTAGCACCAATTCTTGGAGATGGTTGGGTGCTATAGGAGGTTCATCTTTTCATTTTTAAAGAGGATTATGCATTGACAATCTACATGAAGAAGTGTGTAAAATACATAGTGATTTTGGAGGACAAGGAGGCTCTTAAGCCTTTTGAGGAGCTCAAGAATTCCCTTGTTATGACTCCAATTCTTGCTAGACCTGATTGGAGTAAGCCTTTCATCCTTTTTATTGATACTTCCAATGTCACTATAGGATGCACACTTAGTCAACTAGACCAAGATGAGCATGATCATCCAATAGCTTATGCTAGTAGATAAATAGTCTCAATAAAGAAGAACTACTAAGTCATGGAAAGAGAAGTGTTGGTTGTGATTTTTGGTCTCAAAAAGTTTCAACACCACTTGATTGGAGGGAAGGCTACCATTTTCATGGATCATTGTGGTGCCCTCATTTTTTTTAACAAGTTTTAAAGAAGAAGTGCATTGGTAAAGCCAAAGGAAGACTAAACGGGGAAGAAACACAAAGAATTGTATGTTTGGCATACACCTAAAGTTGACCTTGGGTCAAAGTTAGAAGGACTAGGGTCAGACAAAGTAGGAAGCTAAAGATAGAGGACTTTGTATTGAGATATGCAACCCAATCCAAAGAACTTGTAAGATGTGGTACCCACATTTTTCATTTTGGACGAGATTTAAAGAAGAAGTGCATTATTGAAGCCAAATTGAACCCAAATGGAAAAGAGACAAGGAGAAGCATGTGTTTTGATCTGACCCAAGGAGGTTGACTTTGTGTTAGAAGGAAGAAGGACTTGCATTGGATTGGAATGATAGTAAGGATACTTCATTGAGGAATGGAAGTTGGAGTGTAGGATTATTGCGGGGCCTGTATCTCAATGACTACATGTCCAAATTGTGCGGGCTATGTCTCATTGAAAGCATCTTCTTCACACCTTTCCATTGCCACCACAATTGCAAAGTTTGGAAGTTTGTATCAGAAGTTACAAGCATTTGAAATTTCTGTAGTAGATGTGTGGAGTAGTTGAGTGACTTTGGGTTGGGTCTATACGACTTTGGATTTATATGACTTCAGGTTTACACAACTTTGGGTCAAGAGACTTTGCATCAGGACAAAGGTGACCCAATCCTAGTCAGACATCAAACGTAGGAGTCTTTAGGTCAGATATCTGAAGTGTCTGAAATAGTTAGGACAGAGAAAGAATAGATAGTTAGGATACCCGTGACTTTAATTTCAAATTAAATTAAAGATAGTATTGAAATTGAAGGAGAAGTAGTAGTAATGGATGAACCTGAAATGTAGGTCAGACAGTGAGAGTCTTCAAGTCAATTATTGGAGACATTAGGAGGGAGGGGTTGTAGGATAAAGATGTAGATAGATTACCCATGTCTTTAATTGCATATCAGAGTGAAGACATGTTAGAAGTGGTAGAGGAATTAGTGATTGTAGGATCCAAAGTACATGAGGTGAAGGGACTTTCCTTGGGGTTAGAAGCCGAAGTAGAAGTAAAAATTGGATCGGGGTAGTAATAGTTTTTAGATAGGATTGGGCAAATATGAAAAGGTGCATTGTCATTTTGGATCTATAGATTGGTAGAGTTGTTAGAAATTGGTTGGGAAGTTAGATAATTGCTAAATGGCTTTGCCTATTTAAAGGATGCACTTGCATTGTGTTGTTGTTCAGTATTCATATTCTTGAGAATAGATAAAGCAAAGTGCTGATATTAGTACTTGTCTCTTGAGCTTAATTCCAAGTATCAATTGTGTGTGTTTGTGAGTGTTGGGAGAAATTTGAAGTGCAATTCTGAGTGTTAGATGTTGGATTCTACATCTTTGATTCTATTTTGTGTGTTTGATTTTAAGTGGATAGCAATTGAAGCAACACCTTGACAGATCCAAGAGGAATTGTAGTATTGGTAGTATTTTGCATTGTGAGTACAGCGTGGTGGTGATGTGAAGCAATTTTGATTGAGGAAGTTGTGCTTTTAATGGAGGGATAGAACAAAATTCCAGGGTGAAATCATTTTATAATGAAGTAGCTAGTTTTGGGAGGGATTGAATCATCACAATCAAGTTTGTGTTGGACAAAATTGAAAGATTTGTGATTATAGGTGACAAATTGTTGTGACAAGACTGCATTCCAATGCTTGTTACTCGAGTCTAGGTGTGGTTTCTACCTGAGAGATTAAAGAACTCAAGAAGAATTGATGTGGTTACTTTGCTTTGTATTTGAACATTTTTGACTCGTATCTGTATGGGACCAAACTTTACTTCCTTGATTACGGAAAAAGTGATATTTGTTGGGGTGTCACATAAGAAATTTTCCTTGAGTTCAGCCAATCAAGAAAGTGTGTGGGAAGAAAGTGCATACCTTGAGATCAAGATGACGTTGAGAGAGATAAGAAACCAACTTATAGAATTGGGGAGGGGGAGAGAGGGAGGGAGGAATGGGGAATCAACTAAAGAATGACCAATCAGCAAAGGACTATAAATTAAGATTTCAATGAGGAAGAGCTGCAATGTCTAGACAATATCATGTTTCTATTTGGAGTTGGATGCTCCCAATAATTCTTTCAGTAGATCTTGCACCAAGTATGGGTATAAGGTGGATATTTATAAGGACCCAATACAAAGAGGGATCATCAATGCAAATATGGCTATGTTTAAGCTAGAGCCAACCACCTATATAATGATGCAATAGGCAATATTCTTCCATCAAATGTTTGTTGGAGAGGTGGTAGATTGAGTGAAGTGTCTGCACTAACGAACCGGGCAGATGATTACCAATTGTGCAGATGGATATACCATCCCACTATTTTGTACTCTTTGCAGCCCACTTCTACTTTGGATTGAACCTACTTAGCTTGGAGGAGAGAGAAATAGATGGTGTCCCACTTTCACCCCAACTTACAAAGAAAAGCGGATGGAGATGAACAATATTACATCGAGCGGGTGCGTGAAGGCAATTACTACTACTTGAACAGTGGTAAGGAGAAAATAGTGGCAATGGATATCCCCATGCCAAGGAAAAGCACTAGACCCAAAGTACAAATAACACTAGTGCAGCCCCACAAGATATGAAGACTAAATCCAAAACCTGCACCGGTAGAAGTGAAGGAATCATCTTTAGAGGAAGAATTGAAGGAGAAATAGAGTCAAAGGATGAAGCCTTGGGAGCAAAAGAAGAATTCATGTTGCAGAGTGGAGAGTCTTATAGTGGTAGTGAAGGAGAGCCCAAAGTTCAGCCATCAAGAGAAGGGACTATTGGAGAAGTAGAGCAATAGTTTCACGAGGTGATTGATTGCATAGAAGGAGGAGACAAGCCGTATATGGAGTTGCCTGTAGTTGAGTTGGAAGACAAACAAGCAAGAGAGGTTGCCTTGATAATTTGCAAGAGCAGCAAGATCAAAGAGAAGCACTCAAGTTGTAGTTGCAAGACCGAGCAAAGTCTAAGACAAAGAGGAGAGCTTGAAAGGTGAGACATTGAAGATACAAAAATTGCATCTATGGAGTAAAGCACCAGCCAAAGAAGTGCCTACCAAAGACAAAGACATAAGAGATAATGAGTGAAGATACGGCGGAGTTGAGTACTTGTCTAAGATAATGTATCTTTTGTGGGTTGTGGTACCTATATTTTTGGTTTTGTTATATTTTGAAAAAGAAGTGTACAGTCAAAGTTGGATTGAACCCAAATGGCAACAAAAGTAGAAGAATTGTATCTTCAGGTCAAATTCAAAGTACTTTGCTTTGTGTCAAGAAATGAAGAAATCAGATTGAACTTGTCACTAGAGAAACCCAAAGTAAGAAGGCATGAGCGGGATAAAATTGATAGTTGTGACAATCTGGCTAATATCACTTTTGTGGTAATCAGGTAAGTAAAGTTGGTTCTCGTAGAAATATGATTCAAAATGGGTCAAATATGAAGTCAAAAAATAACAATCTAAGTTCTTCTTGGTTGCATCTTTAATCTCTTGGGTAGCAACTACACCAGAAGAGAATAACAAGCACTGACTCGCAATCTCATAACAACAATTTATCACTCTTAATCACAAGTCCATCAAATCTTTCCAAACAATTGTGATCATGATGATTCAGTCTCTCTTGAAAACGGCACTTCATTGCAAAACAACTTTGCCTCAAAATTGTGTTCCACCCCTCCACTGAAGGCACAACTTCCTTGATCAAAATTGCTTCACATCAACACTGTGCTGCACTCACAATTGTAGAATACTACCAACACTACAATTCCTCTTGGATATGTTAAGGCATTACTTTGATTGCACTTCACTCAAGATCAAACACACAGAATGAAGATCAAGATGAAAATCTAACATCCAACACACACTAATTTGCATGTCAAAATTCTCCACAAACTCACAAACACACACACAACATTGATGCTTTGAATCAAGCTCAAGCAACGAGCACTGAAATCAGCACTTCACTTTATCTATTCTCAAGAAAATGAATATTGAACAACATATGACTACAAATGCTCCCTTTAAATAGTCAAGCAATTGTCAGTTACTAACATTTATACCGTGTCCTAACAACTCTTCCTACTTGCAGATCCAAACTGACAATGCATCTCTTCATATCTATCTCTTCAAATCTCAAAACTATTACTTCTCAGATTTGATGTCTACTTCTTCCTTGGCTTCCAATCCCAAAGTAATCTCACATACTACTCTATCCTCGGGTTTCACAACTACTAATTCTTCTACCAATTCTAACACTTCTTCTTCCTGATCTACAATTCCTGTCATAAGCAACCTTCCTAACTCTTGATCTCCTGACCCGCTCTTCTCTATATCTCCAATGGCAACTCCAAAGATATCTGTACTCCTATCTCATCTACTTTGGGCTTCTTTCTTACATCCTTCCAAAAGTTTATCTATCTCTAACTTAACTAAATTTAATCTAATTGTGATATTGTCTTCCACTTCCAATATCTTCCGTTCTACACGAGTTCTGAGACTAATTAGCAAAGCATTCAAATCCTTATCCTTTGCATTTCTTCTCCTCATCTCCTGCACCAACACTCTTAAATTGTGCAATCTCATTTCTTCAATCCTCACACTGGCTTCTATACTCAACATTACATTCATCTTTACTACAATCTCCTTCAAAGGCTTGAACCTCATCCTTCTCTCCCGTTCTTAATCCGCCTGCCAATCTTCCCTATACATTGCCAATTATGCCTCAAATTTGGCTTTCACCATCTCCTTCTCCTTCTCTTTCTCCTTTTGAACCATCTCCTCTTCCAGATTACAAAGTAACTCCCTTTATCTTTCTTCCTCTCTATATCTCAGTGTCAACTCTCTTTGCCAAAGCTGCTTATTCTCTTCTACACTCTCCATCACTCTATCAAGCTCTTGCTCCTTCTCTGCTACTCTTACCATAACATGGATGATTTCTAATTGTGAATCAACAAGTTGTTTTTCAAGATTTCATACTTAGCTATTTGTCATTCTCTTGCTATGACATTCTGCTCTATTATCCTCTCTTTACTTCCCACTTCCTTCTTAAAATTTTCAATAACTTGGTTCTGTACTACTGCATCTACTTGTAGTTCTTCCTTCTGTTCCTCTCCTTGGGTTATAATCTTCTTCAACTCTGAGTTTTCTTCTTCTAACTTCACCAACACATGCAACACAGTCTTTACCTTTGGACACTCCAACTACATTTCTCTCTTCTTCTTCTCCAAATTCATTAACAACATGCATACAACCTCCCATAGATACTCTACTCCTTTGCTCTGATTTACCTTGGCTTGCGGACTATAACAACCCGGAAAATATCACTTTTGCGGTAATTGGGTAAGTAAAGTTTGTTCCCGCATACATACTGGTCAGAATTGGTCAAACACTAAGTCAAATGTCACAATGTATTTCTTCTTGGTTGCATCTCTAATCTCTCAAGTAGAAACCACACCCAGAAGAGAGTAACAAGCTCACAATCTTGACAACTTGTCATAAATACACACACACCATAATCACAACAAAACAAATTCTGTCCAAACAAATCTTGATTGTGATGATTCAGATTCTCCCAAAGATGGCACTTCACTGCAAACTACTTTGCCTCAAAATTATGTTCCACCCTTCCACTGAAGGCACAAATTCCTCAAGCTCTCTAACTCCTGCTCCATTATTGATGCCATCACCTTCACATGAATACTCTTGATGTGCACATCACTGACCTCCTCTTTCATCTTGGTCAGCAACATTGCTTGCTCCTTCAACTCTTTGGCTTGCTTCTGCATTTCCTAACCTCTTGACTCAAAACTCTCTTGCAACTTCTTTAAATTCTTCTTCTTCAAGACTGCATCCACCCGAAGTTCTTCAATTTCCTTGTCTCTTTGGGTTACACGCTCTTGCAAACCCTTCACTTCAACAAGCAGATACTTCACCACCTGCAACTCATTTGTCACCTTCATACAATCTTGGGGAATTATCTTCTGGTGCTCCTTCAATAGTTCCAACAATGGAATGACAACCTTTGATAGATATTGTATCTCTCCAAAGTTCTCTTTGTCCTCTTCTCCCCCATCTTTGTATTTTGCCTCTTCCATTGGCTCCTTCTGCCAAGGTCATGATCTTTGTATCTTCAGCAACATTGCTTCCAAGCTTCCTTCTTCCTTACCTATTGAACTCGGCCCTGCAAGGTACTCCTTCTGTCTCTCAGCCCCCTTCTCTTCCACAACTAGGGCTACGTAATGATTTGTCTTTCCTGGTACACTGTCAATCATTGCATGACAAGCTTCATTCACTTCTTCTCCAACCAATTGCTAAACCTCATATTCACCCTCACTCTTGCTTCTGGATTCCTTACTTTGTAAAGCGAGTTGGGCTTCTTCTAAGTCCTCTCCTTTAGACTCTGTCCCCCTTTCAGACTCAGTTGCCGATGGTGCTTCTTTCACCATCTTCTTACTCTGTAGAACCAATCGTCGGGTCTTCCTTTGTGTTGGAGGCAACTTTGCTTCTTTGAGTTTATTATTGTGCTTCTTCTTCTTTGGGCTTGAGACTTCTTCCATCTTCTGTTATCCCATCCTCAAAAAGTGATCATCATTGGCTCGCAGGTGTGCCATGTATTGTTGCTCTTCTTCATCCACTTCCCATCTCAAATCAAGATGGAAATGCAACACCATGTGATGCCTCTCCTCCGCTGTCAGCAAGTTCAACCCAAAGTAGAAGTGTGCTACAAACGGTGCAAAATAATGTGGAGGCAAACTTGTCCTCCAATTGACCACCATCTGCCTCATTTGTTGGTGAAAACACTTGTTGTTCAATACAATAAATTGCAAGCAAGTCTTTCTTGGTCATCGCCCTTACTTTCTTGAGGGTTGAACTCAACTGCTTCTTGTACAGCTTGTTGTCCTCCCACAATTGCTTAAATGTGACATTAGCACTTGTAGACTTGTGACAACCCGGCAAATATCACTTTTGCGGTAATCGGGTAAGTAAAGTTTGTTCCCGCAGAGATACAAGTCAGAATTAGTCAAATACAAAGCAAAGTAACAATGTAGTTCTTCTTGGTTGCGTCTTTAATCTCTCAGGTAGAAACCACACCCAGAAGAGAATAACAAGCACTGATTTGCAGTCTTGTCACAAATTCACACTCCTTGATCACAAATCCATCAAATCTTTCCAAACAATCTTGATTGTGATGATTCAGGCTCTCCCAAAAACGGCACTTCACTGCAAAACAACTTCGCCTCAGAATTGTGTTCCACCCCTCCACTGAAGGCACAACTTCCTCGATCGAAATTGCTTCACATCAACTTCACACTGCACTCACAAATGCAGAATACTACCAACACTACAATTCCTCTCAGATCTGTCAAGGCATTGCTTCGATTGCACTTCACTTAGGATCAAACACACCAAATGAAGATCAAGGCTGTGGAATCCAACATCCAACAAGCACTCTGACTTGCACTTCAAATTTCTCCAAACACTCACAAACACAATTGCAAAATTGATACTCAAAATCAAGCTCAAGCAACGAGCACTGCTTCACAACACTTCGCTTTATCTATTCTCAGAAATAATGAGCACTGAACAACATTTTCTTGCAAATGCCACTCTTAAATAGTGAAGCAATTGACAGTTCTAACAACTATACCATTCTACAACAACTGTTCTAACCTGCAGATCCGAAATGACAATGCACCTCTTCATATCTGCCCCTTCAAATCTCAAATCGGTTACTAATCCGAACCCAAAGTAATCTTTGGCTTTGGCTTTCAAACCCGAACCCAAAGTAATCTTACTTCCTACTACTCTATCCTCGGGTTTCAGATCTCCTACATCTTCTACCAGATCCAGCAATTCTCTTTCCTGATCTGAAATTGCACTAGTGGGTAGTCTATCTAACTCTTTATCTTTCGACCCACTCTTCTCTAATGTCTCTGAGGGCAACTCCGAAGACATTTGGACTCCTATGTTATCTACTTCGGGTTTTGCCTTAACATCCTGCCGAAGCTTTTCTAACTCTATTCTCACTAAGTCTAATCTAATCGCAATATTGTCTTCTACTTCTAAGATCTTCCTGTCTACACGAGTTCTGAGACTAATCAACAAGGCATTCAAATCTGTATCTTTTGCTTGTCTTCGCCTCGTCTCCTGCACCAACAACTTCAACTCGTGCAGTCTTGTTTCTTCAATCCAAACGCTGGCTTCTGTACTTAACATCGCGTTCACTCTGAGGACTATTTCCTTCAATGGCTCCAATCTTGTCTGGCGTTCTCGTTCCCGATCTGCAAGCCATTCCTCTTGATACATCATTGCCAATTCTTCTTCAAGTTTGGCCTTCACCGCTTCCTTCTCTTTCTCCTTCTGTTCAACCTTCTCTTCCTGATTACGAAGTAATTCTCGTAATCTCTCTTCTTCTTCTTCTCCAACTTCACCAACAGCGGGCATACTACCATCTGCAGGAAATCTACTCCATTATTGGCAACTTCTTCCTCCCGTGGAGTAGTCTCTCTTCTTTCCTCGTGTTCTCCCGATACTCGCCTTCTTCTCTAGAGTCTTTGTATTGGAATTGACGCCTCACTGCCTGAGCTTTCTTCTACCTCTTCCTTCACTCTACTCGGCCCCGCTTCACACTTCACCTTACGTCTTGAGCAAATTCCTTGTTGTACTGCGATCTTCTTCTCCTCGAGCACTGGTACTTTGTCTTCCAGTGCCGCATTGTCTTCGGTTTCTACTTCGGCTTGCATTTCTTCTTCGTATTCTTCAGCCGCTGGTGCCGAGGTCATTTCTCCACCATCTTCACTGTCACTGCTAGTATCTCCACTCTGTAGTGTCAGCTCAGGTTCCTTCTCACGTTCCGAGTCCTCCATCTTGAGCTCGGCTTTGCCTTCTGAGTCTTTATCTTCGGACTCAATCACCACCATTCCTTGCCTCGGGTTATTTTTCTGCATCTTCCAAGGTTTCTTGTTTTCTTTGGCTTCTGCTTGCCGAGTTCTCTTCTTCGTCAGGGTACTTACAACGACCTCCACGTTCTTCCCTGTCTTCGCATAGTAATCATTTGTGCTCTGGATTTGGAGAATGTATTGCTACTCCTCCGCGTCGACTTCTCTTCTCAAGTCAAGATGGAAATGAGACACCATTCTATTGCGCTCCGCCAAATTGAGCAAATTTAACCCGAGGTAAAAATGTGCTGCAAATGGTACGATGTAGTGTGGAGGCAACTTATCCCATAGATTCCACACCATCTGCCTCGTTCTCCCGTGAAAGCACCTTGCCCAATTGATCGGTTCTCTTGCAAATAACTTATGAAAGAACACCGCTTGGTGTTTCATCACATAGGTAGTTCTCTCCGGCTTCAGGATGGCCATTAGTGCACTCACAATTCCTCTCCTTACAAGGTCTTTGTAGCTCTCAACTTTGTACCCATTCTTTGTCCTCTTCAACGAGAAGGCATCTCTCACCTCCTGTGTTTCTTGGGCTATCTCTCCTTTTCCCAAGAACATGGCTCCGTGCTCTGAGCCTGCCTCCTTCCCAAGTACAAGTCTCCAATCCGACTCTGTCCAGCGAGCCGGATTTCCTCTCTTCCCTTCTTCCTTGGGACCATCAAGACATTTACTCTCGATGATTTCTGTCATGAATCCTGGAAAACTTACGTTCCAGTTCCATGCCAGAAAAGTGATCCGAAGTCGGCTCAAGACTTCGATCCTCGCTACTATATCTAATCTCCGAATTGCATGATTTCTCACTGCAAATTTGGAGTTCTTCTTCTCTCCTCCCATCTCTTCTGCTTTCTTACTGTCTCTTGATTTCTCTCTTGCGACTTCTCCCTTGCGCACTAACACAAGTCCAACTCTATTTCCCTTTCCCCGGTCACCTGCAAGACGACTCCTCAACGGCGAAGGAAAATTGCTTGACATTTTGTCGTTGCAGTTTTGATTTTTATAGAGTTGCACTTCTTCGTCTTCCATCACTTTGAGTTTCTACCGAGAAATCACACCTCCGGCATGCACCTGTCACTGTCAATCAACCTTCCCGCGTATGAGCCGCCAATTTTGAAACGGCTCCTTCTTGAATTTCTCACCCCGACGAAAGGTTGTTAGACTATCTTTGCCTCGGGTTGAGCTTCCTCCAATCTGAAGACAATTTACTTCATATTGTATGCTGACACGGCATTTCCGAGTACTTCACCTTATGACCCAAAGTCACTTTACTTCGGGTTTCATCCCAAAGACAATTTTCTTTGCCTTCTTCGGCCATACAGGTGCAATCCGACTTTTGTATACACTTCTTCTCCTTTATTTTGAAAAAAACAAAAAATGTGGGCACCACAAGACTCCATATCAGCCACAATATCATACTATGGGACTCCTCCCGATTTCACCTTCTTCACCTTTGTCTTTGGGTCCAAAGTCCATCCTTGTTCAAATTGGACTTCGGGGTGCTTCAAGATGGTAATCAAAGTACGGATGGCCTTGACCCAATGATCTTTGGGTTGACCAACTTTGGCTTGGATCAAGTCTTTTACTTTGGACCTGATATCCACCAGAAAAACTAGAGGTTATGTCTTCGTGTTCTCCTCCAAACTCATCTCTTGCGTGTGGAGTATTGCTTCCTTGATTTGTTTCTGCAAGGCTTTTGCTTTAGCTTTTGCTAGAATCTTATCCTCCTTAGCAGAAAGGATAGCTTTTGGGCATAGCCTCTTTGCCTTTCGTGAAGACAAAGAAGTAGTACTCACTTCTTTGAGATCGTGCTTCTTCTTACCCACACGTGTCTCTACCTTCAAAATTTTGAGGTCCAGCCATTCTCCTTCTAAAGCATGACTGCCTTCTTGAGGTCTCTCTTCCTCAAGTGTTATACAATTTACATTTGTATCCCCTTTTGCTTGGAGTGCAACATGCTCAATGGGGTCTGTACATACTTTATAGGCGGCTTTGGGTTAAGTGGTTGTGAGCACTGATTTCCCATAATCCTTTACAATTTCTGCAAAGGGGAACATACCCAATTTGACGTCTTGGCTCCAAACAATTTGGAGACCAATGTCCTATCAAGCCAAAATTGTAGTAAGCACCTGATGCAACATTTTGAGGTCTATTTTGGCCACCCATTGGTGGTCTTCGTGGGGGAGCATTATTGTTGTATTCCCTTGGGTCCATACCTTGGACCTTGATATGATATGCTCGCTTGAGGCTGTACCTCTTGGTTTGGTACACAACCTCGTCTTCCTCACTTTGGTTCCAACCGGGAACCCAATCAATTTGTTGGACTGGAAATGCATTGCGGGTCAAACACTCCGTATTAGTGTGGCCAGATTTACCACACGCAGTGCACCATACATTTGGTTGGCCAAATGATGGAGGCTTTCTTCGGTCCTTAGCCCCAATCATCTGGATCTTGAAATCTGAAAACTCTTTAATGAGAGTCTCCAGCTTCTCTGGTCCGCCTTAGGTACGTTCTTTGCTGGCGGTGTTACAGGTTTCTTTTCTCTGCGTCTTCATATTCTTTGCGGCTTTGCTTCTTCTTTGGATTTCAAAGAAGAACTCAAATATGTGGAGGATTCTTCCAAAGAAGGGGATGTGCTACAAGAAGCTCTCCTTCTAGGCTTCTTGCCTTTCTTCTCCCAATTTCTTTGGTTGCTGGATGAGTGGGAGTGAGCCGCCTCATATCAGGCAGCATGTTTGAGGACTTTGTCCAAGGAAGTTACATTCCTCTCCTTGGCAAAGATACAAATCTCCGGTGAAAGTCTGCCAAGGAACCAGGTAATGGCTTGGGCATTAGAATAACCCACCACTCCGGATTGTTTTGGAACTCCGTTCAATAGGTCCATGAACCACTCGGAGTAATCTCTCAACTTTTCCTTCTTCCCTTGGTCCAAATCATTGAGTGCCGCAAAGACACTCGAATCATAATCCACTTCCCAGAATTGTTCCAAGAAGCCATTTTGCAAGTCTACCCCCTCTATTAGTGTGAACCCCTTCTAGGTTACATGGGTATACCAACTCCGAGCTTTCTTTTGGAGCAGACTTGGGAAAATCTAGAGACGATCCACAAAGTCATGTTCCTTGTTGGCAAAGAAAATGACTTCAAATTCCTTGATAAATTCATCACGATCTTCATCTTGTTTTGTCTCCTTATACTTCTGATAGGCATGTCGGGTCACAAGTAACAAAGTCATTTTTTGGTTTAGCGGAATCAGCTGTGGTAAGTTTGAACTTGAGAGAACCGAGGAGCTACTTGGTATGGACACCGTGTTGTCGGCTCATGGGTTCCAATTAGTCAAGTTCAAAGTGGAGTCTTCTTCAACAATTTCTTCTTCTCTGTTTGTGTTGACTTCAACCCAAATAGAAGTAAGAGGTTCAACACCTTCCAAGTGTTCTTCAAAAATCCTTTGAGATAACCAAGGAATCAGCGTAAAAGATGTTGACACTCTTCTTCCGTAAGTGTTCGTGTTGTCTTTTCGCAAACAAACTTCTTAATGAATTTGACTTCCTTTACAACTTTAGGGGAAGTTGGTGTACTGGGTCATAATGAATATGTCTACTACCCACTTGAGTCTTTCTTCTTCTTGGAAGAGGGGGACAAGAAGTAACCTTGCCTCTTGCCTTTGTGTTTCTTTTGTTTGAGTTCTCGCAATGCTTCTTGAACTTTGTGAAGAAGTTGGAAGTCCAACGCCTCTTGTTTGGCTTTGTCAAAAGTGGACTGGTTCTTCAGATGTTCTTCTTCTTCATGATGCAATGTTCATCTTCAAACTCTCTCTTCACATTGTTCTCTTAATGCAGATATTCATATTGGTTTAAAAGCCCAGTTGGAAATTGTCTTCATATTCTTCCACTTCCGAGTTTTGTATCCCCGGCAGTGGTGCCAAAAATCATGTGACAACCTAAAAAATATCACTTTTGCAATAATCGGGTAAATAAGGTTTGTTCCCGTAGAGATACTAGTCAAAGTTGGTCAGATACAAAGTCAAATGTCACAATGTAGTTCTTCTTGGTTGCATCTTTAATCTCTTGGGTAGAAACCACACTTAGAAGAGAGTAACAAGCTCACAATCTTGACAACTTGTCACAAATACACACACACCATAATCACAACAAAAAATAATTCTTTCGAAACAAATCTTGATTGTGATGATGCAGATTCTCCCAAAGATGGCACTTCACTGCAAAATGACTTTGCCTCAGAATTGTGTTCCACCCTTCCACTGAAGGCACAACTTCCTCAAGCTCTCTAACTCCTGCTCCATTATTGCTGCAATCATCTTCACATGCGCACATCACTGACCTCCTCTTTCATCTTGGTCAGCAACATTGCTTGCTCCTTCAACTCTTTGGCTTGCTTCTGCATTTCGGACGGTGCTTCTTTCACCATCTTCTTACTTTGCAGAACCAGTCTTTGGGTCTTCCTTAGTGCTGGAGGCAACTTTGCTTCTTTGGGTTTATTGTGCTTCTTCTTCTTTGGGCTTGTGACTTCTTCCATCTTCCATTGTCCCGTCCTCAAAAAGTGATCATCATTGGCTCTCAATGTGCCATGTATTATTGTTCTTCTTCATCCGCTTCCCATCTCAAATCAGGATGGAAATCCGACACCATGCGACGCCTCTCCTCCGCTATCAGCAAGTTCAACCCAAAGTAGAAGTGTGCTACAAATGGTGCAAAATAATCTGGAGGCAAACGTGTCCTCCAATTGACCACCATCTGCCTTATTTGTTGGTGAAAACACTTTGCCCAGTTCACCTTCACTCCTGCAAACATCTGGTGGAAAAAGACCACATGTTGCATGTTCACGTAGGTCATTCATTTTAGTTTGAACATGGCCATTATTATCCCCACGGTACTTTGTTTAATCTGGTCTTGATGGGACTCCACCTTGTGACCATTTGCTGTGCACGGAGCAAAGAAAAAATTTTGTATGTCCGCCATCTCCTCTGCAACATCACACTTCCGATAGAAGGTTATCCCTGTTGGTTCTCTTGCTTCCTTCCCCAACACTAACCTCCAATCTGACTTAGTCTATTGAGTCAGATTTCCTCTCTCCCCTCAACTTTGGAGCCTTCCTTGCAATTACTGGCAGCTATCTCCACCATGGCTCTTGGGAAATTGAAATTCCAGTTCCATGCTAAGAAAGTAATACAAAGTCCATTCAAGACTTTGATCCTTGCTACAACATCCAACCTACAAATTGTGAAACTTTGCACTGCTTGAGCATTTGTGATCTTCTTTGCCATGATATGCTCTATTGCTCTTCGGCACAAGAAGACTATTTCTTCTTGTGGACGAGACACTCTAACCCCTTCTGGATTTTGTAAAATTTCACTCTCCACTCTTTACACTCGGAAAATTTCACTCTCAATTGGCTTCTTGACACACATTTCTGCAAGACGACTACTTAGAGGGATAGGAAATCTACTTGACATATTCAACTTGCCCTTATGCAATTGCAATTTTATATTACCCTAAATTGTAGTCATTCTTCAGTCAATTTCAAAACTGACTTCCCCTTCTTTTGCATGTTACTGTCCTGTCCTTGTCAAGACATGCTTCTTTTGCCGCCGCCATTTCTTGAAGTGTACTTTCTTGCCATGTACCAAGGTTGTTAGACGGTCTTCATATTGGCCTTTGCTTCTTGATCCAAAGATGATACTCTTCAGACTTGTTTCTTTGTACTCCTCTCTTGAGTACATCCATCATCAAATCGAAAGTCGACTTCTTTGGATTTCCTCCAAAGACAGTCCCGTCCATTCCTTCTTTCACAATTCAGCTCTCTTGCTTACTTTTTCTCCAAATGCTAATAAAACAGAAAAAAATGTGGGCACCACACGGGCTTTTCTCTTTCTCTTTCTCTTTCACCTCCTCTTTGCTCGACACTCTTCTTCTGAGCCCAAGTTGCCTTATTGGGATGGATTCTTTGCTCCCCAAAATTCCACTCTCCACTTCTCTTCTTCTACTCAGCCCCGCCTCACACGTTGCCTTCCTTTTGGAATGGACACCTCTCTTAATGATCACCCTCTTCTCCTCCTTCTTCGGAACTTTGTTTCTTGTGTCAGGTATCTTTCATTTGCCATCTCTAGCTTTCCTTCTTCCTCCTTTGGTATTGGCTGCATCTCCACTCCATCTTCCCTCTCACTACTCACTTCACCACTCAGCAATTTGAGTTCAGGTTCTTCCTCTCTCTCTGAGTCTTTTGACTTGTACTTGGCTTTCCTTTATGATTTTATGCCAAATGACACAATCACCCAGGTCTTTCCTCAAGTTTATTTTTCTAGTCCTTTGAGGTCTCATTGTTGCTACTTCTTTGTCTTCTTCTTGTCAACTCCTCTTCTTCAACTTTGGAGCATTCACCCCCAAATGCACGCTCTGCCCTGTCTATGCATAGTACTCATCACTGCTTTTGTTATGCAGAATGAATTGCTGCTCCTCCGCATCAGCATCTCTTCTCAAGTCGAGATAGAAGTGCAACACCATCTTCTGTCTTTCCACCACGTTTAGCAAATTTAATCCCAAATAGAAGTGGGTTGCAAACAGCACAATGTAATGTGGAGGTGACTTGTCTTGTGAATTCTACACCATTTATCTCGTGTGCTGATCAAAGCACTTTGCCCAATTGATTGGTTCTCCGGTAAACATCTTATGGAAAAACACTGCTTGATGTTTCATCACATAAGTGGTTTTCTCCGACTTGAAGATAACCATCATTGCTCTTATAATACCTCTCCTCACAGTGTCCTTGTAACTCTCAACGTTATAACCATTCTTCCTACGTTTGGAAGAAAAGGCATCTTGCACTTCTTGGATTTCTTCAACTACTTCTCCTTTCCCCAAGAATGTGGCTCCCTGCTCTTCACCCACCTCTCTTCCGAGTACAAACCTCCAATCCGACTTTGTCCATCAAGCCAGATTTCCTCTCTTACCCTTTGCCTTTGGTCCATCAAGACATTTACTCTTGATGATCTCGGTCATGAAACTTGGAAAACTAAGGTTCCAATTCCATGCTAGAAATGTGATCCAAAGTCTGCTCAAGACTGCAATTCTTGCAATCACATCTAATTTCCAAATCACATGATTTCTCACTATGAATTTTGAGTTCTTCCTTCTTCCTCCCATCTTACTCTCCTTCACTCTAGGTAGGTGACTACTCTTCCGACCGACTCCCATACTATCTCTCCTGACTTCCTCTAGATGCACTAGTGCGTCTCTTACTACACTCACTTTTCCATGATCTCCCTCAAGATGATTCCTTAATGGCAATGGGAAAATACTTGTCATCTCTTTGTCTCCTTCCCAAATCTTATAGTGGCATGCCTCCTCCATCTTTCTTCACTTTGGGTTTCTACCAAGAAATCACACCTCCTGCATGCTCCTGCACTATCAATTCTCCCCCACCCCACTCATAGGCCAACTGTTTTTATATGTGGTTCCTTCTTGAATGTCCAACCCCAAAGGAAAGTTGTTGCACTATCCTCGCCTTGGGTTGAGCACCCCGGAGCCAAAGTTTCTTTACTTTGGGTTGAATGTTGACAAGACCAATCCAAGTCACTTTATTTTGGATTACAACCCAAATACACCATTCTTTGCCTTTTGATGCTATATAGGTGTAATACAACTTCATCTGTACACTTCTTCTTCAACAATAAGAAAAAAAACAAAAATGTGGGTACCACAATAGTGATAAGAAGAACACATGTGGAATGGGTGATTATCAAGTGAGGAGTGACTGAAGAATGGTCATTCTTCAAACACAGCAAAGAACTATAAAATCATGATGTCCTTGAAGGGCTTTCAAAATGTCACACAAGTATCCTAAGCCACTAAGTAGTCGACCCGTAGTTGTGCTTGCTACAAAGCCAGCCAAGATATTGATGTTCAAGAATCCCAAGGAAGTTAGAATTTCACATCTTGAAGATGTAAGAATTATCTTCTAGCTTCCATGAGTGAGAGATCACATGATGCCAATGAGTGGAGGAAAAAAGACTCCCTCACTCATAGTGAGAAATCATGCAATTTGGAGGTTGGATGTTGTAGCACGGATCAAAGTGTCGAGTAAAGTTTGGATCACTATTTTGGCCTAAAACTAGAACTTGAGTTTTCTAGGTTTCATGGCTGAAGTAGCAACAAGTGATTGTGAGGAGGATCTAAAGGTAGAAGAGAAGAGAGTCAATTTGGTGCAATGGAAAGAGTTGGATTGTAGATTGGCCGTGAGGAAATTGGAGTGACATTCCTCGGGAAGGAAGAGTCTATAGAAGAGACCGCCAAAATCCAAAATTCTTTTAGTGCTCTATATATGAAGAATGTGTATAAAGTGGATACCTATTAAGACCCAATAAGGCAAAGTATTGTTGGAGTGATGATGGAAATTTTCAAGCCGGAGCAAACCACTTGTGTAATGAAGCACCAGGCTGTGTTCTTTCACCCAAGGTTTGTAGGAGAATTGGTGAATTAGGCAAAGTGTTTTCACTAGCAAACAAGACAGATGGTCTAGAATTGGAGAGATTGATTTTTGCCTGACTACCTAGTGCCATTTTCAGCACACTTTTACCTCAAGCTGAATCTGTTGAGTGTAGAAGATAGGCAGAAGATGGTCTGGATGACCCATTTCTATCCAGACCTGAGAAGAGAAGCAAATGTAGATAAGTAGCAGTACATTCACCAAATCCAAAGTAGCAATGAGCATTTTGCCAAAACCGGCTAGCACAAGAGAGTGGAGGTGCAGATCCTAAAGATGAATAAGTGAAATTGACTCAAGGAGATGGTGTCCCCAATATAGCCTAGAAAGACGAGAAGGTTGGTGCCAAGGCACAAGGTTGTTGTAAGAGATCAATTTTTGGAAGAAGAATCAGAAGGTGAAGCAGAGGCCAAGTCAAAGGACTCAATGGGAGAAGAAGAGGTTGAACTCACACTACAAAGGTAAGTAGGGATCAAGTAGTGGGAGTGATGGGGAACCCAAGGTGCAGTAGCTGATAGAGGAAGTGGTTGAGGAGGAAGATCGAGAGTTCTATGAGGCAATTGATTGCATGAAAGGAGGCAACATGCCATGTTTAGAGTTGCCTATGATGGAGATAGAAGAGAAAAAAGAAGAAGAGATGAAGTTTGCAATCCAAAGGGGAGCAAGATCAAAGAAGGCTGTGCAGATTGAAGTTGCATGACTGAGCAATGTGGCCAAGGAAGACCCCAGCTTGGAGGAGGTTACTTTGAAGGTAAGAAGATGGAGACTTCCGATTAAGGCGCTGATTGAAGACACACCAATGCAAGTCATGAGCGGAGGCAAAGACAATGCAGAAGAAGAAGGAATTTACATTGGGTTTGGTAGATGAGGAAGAGGTAGACATCAGATCTGATTCATAACCGATTTGAGATTTGAATTAACAGATATGAAGAGTGGGTTGCCAATTTGGATCTGGAGATTGCTAGAGAATGGTATCTTAGTTAGATAACTATCAAAGTGCTCAGCCTATCTAAAGGAAGCATTCATAATGTGTTTTTCTTTAGTATTTGTATTTTCAAAGTTGAGTAAAGCAAAGTGTTATATCTTAATGCTTGTCAGTTTAGCTTAATTCCAAGTATCAATCTTGTGTGTGTGTTTGTGAGTGTTAGGAAAAATTAAAAGTGCAAGTTAGATTTTTGGATGTTGGATTCCACATTGCTGATTTCATTTTATGTGTTTGATCCTAAGTGGATAGCAATCAAAGCAATGACTTGATAGATCCGTGAGGTATTGTAGTGTTGGTAGTATTTTGCATTTGTGAGCATAGTATAGGGTTGATGCAAAGCAGTTTTGATTGAGGAAGTTGTGCCTTCAATGGAGGGGTGGAACACAAAGTTGTTTTGTAGTGAAATAGTATGCTTTGGAAGAATCTAAATCATCACAATAAAAGTTGGTTTGGGAAGATTTGATGGTATTGTGATTATGGAGTGTTAATTTGGTACGAGACTGCAAGTCAATGCTTGTTATTCTCTTTTGGGTGTGGTTTCTACCTGAGAGATTAAAGATGAAACCAAGAAGAATTGCACTATGAAATTTTATTTTGTATTTGACCATTTCTGACTTGTATCTCTGTGAGAACAACTTTACTTACTGATTACTGCAAAAGTGATACTTGTCGGGTTATCATATGGTTTTTGGTGCTACTAGTGGAGCTACAAATATTGGGAGTGGAAGAATACAAAGCCAAATTTGATACTGGATGTCCAACAAATATGAATGTCTACATCAAGAACAATGGGAAGAGAGGGTTTTTAAACAACCTTTTCACCGTGGAGAAGAAGAATGCCAAAAGAGCCATATCACCTTTGACAAACTTGAGAAGGAGGTGTTGGACTTGCAACTTCTTCACAAAGTTCAAGAAGCCTTGAAAGACCTCAAGCAAAAGAAATGAGATACTATGTGGTTAGGTTACTTTGTGTTGCCTAATCTCAAGAAGAAGAAAAAAGCCAATAGACAAACATATTTGCTATGACCTAATACACTAACTCCCTCACAAGCTGTCAAGGGAGCCAATTTCATAAAAGAATTCATTCATGAAAAGACAACATGAATTTTGACAAAAGAAGAGTGTCAATATCTTCTTCATACAATTCCTCGACTTGTTTGAAGGGATCTAAAAGAGCCAACTGAAGATATTGAACATGTGTCTCCAACTTGAGTTAAAGTTGATGTACCACCAAAAGATCTATCTGTTGATGAAGGCCCCATCTTGAACTTGGTGAACCCTTGGGCTGAATTTGATGCACAATCACTAGCCCGTACCTTGGGTCCATCAAGCCCAACTTTACCTCAGCCTATTTCCTAAAGTTTTAGAATGACTTTGTTACCCATAACCCGACATGCATATCAAAAGTACAAGGGGATGGAGCAAGATGAAGACTTGGATGAATTCATCAAAGAATTCAAAGCCATCTCTTTGCCAATAAGGAGCACAACACTACTGACAAATTGTGAATTTTCCCAAGTTTGCTCCAAAAGAAAGCTCGGAGTTGGTACACACATAACCCAAAAGGGTTTTAGACCAGCGGACTAGCTGGACTTGCAAAGCAACTTCTTGGAATGATTCTGGGAAGTGGATTATGATACATGTGTCTCTACAGCACTCAAAAATTTAGACAGAGGGAAGAAGCAGAAGTTGAAAGACTACTCTGAGCGGTCCATAGCCTTATTGAACCAAGTCCCAAAGCAATCCGGTGTGGTGGGTTACTCTGATGCCCAAGCTGTCACTTGGTTCCTTGGGGGATTGTCACCAGAGATTCAAATCTTTATCAAGGAGAAGAATGTAACTTCCTTGGACAAGGTACTTAAACATGTTGCCCAATATGGGGTGGCTCACTCTCATTTGTTTGGTAACCAAAGAAATCAGGAGAAGAAAAGCAAGCCAAGATGAAGAGCTTCTTGCAATACATCCCCTTCTTTGGAGGAATCCTCCACATCTTCTAGTTCTTCTTTGGAATCCAAAGAAGACTCAAAGCCAAGAAAAATATGAACATGAGGAGGAAAGAAACCAGTAACACCCCCAACAAGAAATGTAAATAAGACTGACAATAAGTTGGAGACTCTTATAAAAGAGTTTACGGATTTTAAGATCCAAATGATTGGAGCAAAGGACCAAAGAAAGCCTCCTTCATTGGGCCAAGAAAATGTATGGTGCACTATGTGTGGCAAATCAGGCCATGCCAACATGCAATGTTTGACTCATAGTGCATTTCTAATGCAACAATTGATTGGGTTCCAATATAGTTCCAAGGTGAGGAAGAGGTGGCAATGTACCAGACCCAAGAGGTATAGCCTCAAGGAAGCACACTATAAGGTCCAAGGTATGAACCAAGGGAGTACAAAAATAATTCTCCCCAATAAAGACCACTGATAGGTGGCCAAAATAGGCCTCATAATGTTGCATAGGGAGCATGCTATAATTGTGGCTCTATGTACCATTGGTCTCTAAATTGTCCTAAGCCGAGGTGTCAAGTTGGGTATGTTCCACTTTGTGGAAATTGTAAAGGATTGGGCAACACTAGAAATAAGTTCCCATACCTACCTAACCCAAAGCCACCGGTAAAGTATGTACAAACCCCAACTAAGCGTGAAAGTATTGTCAGGGTGATGATGGCAATTTTCAAGCTAGAGCGAACCACTTATGTAATGAAGCACCAGGTTTTGTTCTTTCACTAGATGTTTGCAAGAGAACAAGTGAATTGGGCAAAGTGGTTTTACCAACAAACAACACAGATGGCATGGAATTGGAGAGATCAATTGCCACCTCACTACCTAGTGCCATTCGCAACACACTTTTACCTTGTGCTGAATTGTAATACCAAGAGCTAGCCATATGATCTAGATGTGAAATTTGGTTTGGTAACATCTAGAATGATGTTATACATGATGGGAAAAATAGATCAAATAGAAGTATCACCAAAAGAGTACTTCTACTAATAGAGCAATGACTAAAATAGACTTGAAAACCTTAGAACCAATAGCTAGACATATGATTTAAAGGTGAGAATTGGTTTGGTAACATTTGGAAGGATGTTACACATGATGAAATAAACAGATTAGAAAGAGGTATCACCAAAAGGGTACTTCTAATAATAGAGTAGGAATTGAAATATGCCTGAAATTTTTGAAGTCAATTTTGGATGCCTAAACAGATGAATTATGCCTAAAAAATGTGCAGATTCCCCTCTTCTAATAGAGGAAAGGATGGCCTTCACTCCCTTGGTTTGTCTCATTTAGATCTTTCCAATAGTACCTCACCCATGTGATTCTAAGATTCCTACAAGAAGATTCCCTAAAAGATTCCCTCATGTCAAAGCTTATTTGACCAACCAGATAGGACCAAGACCAACATGTCACCCATACAAGTAAGTAATCCAAAGGTGGAGCTTGCTGACATGTCACCTATCTATGTGCCTAATCCTATGCTGGAGCTTCCTTGGATGAGATCCTCTTTGTTTATATAATAAAGAGAAGGTGCTCCTTTGGGGCATCGGAGTTTGATTGTGAAACTTGTGTTTGTGCATTTGAGTTTCCTTGTTATCCTTGCAATATTACAATGGTATCAGAGAAGGTGTTTCAATCCAAGAGAGTTGATCACCCCTCTTGGAAGAACATGGGCTATTGAGACTGAGGAATTTTGGAGTGAAAACCCGTAGAGAAATTGAAGGATAGGAGTGTTTTAGAAAGAGGATGGGATGGAAGCTCCTAGAGGATAATTTCCTGCACCCAATTTTCCATTTCTAAATCTGTTTCATATCAAGGTCATATACATTTAGCGAGAGCAAGTGAGAGTATTTTGCATTTACAATCTTGGAGTAGAGTTTATGGACATAGTGATGAATTCACCAAACCATTGTCTGAGAGGAATTGTAGTGTTGGTAGTATTCTGTAGTTGTGAGTGCAATGTAGTGTTGATGTGAAGCAATTTTGATTGAGGAAGTTGTGCCTTCAGTGGAGAGGTGAAACACAATTCTAAGGCAAAGTTGTTTTGCAGTGAAGTGCCATTTTTGGGAGAATCTGAATCATCACAATCAAGATTTGTTTGGACAGAATTTGCTATGTTGTGATTATGAGTGTGTGAATTAGTGACGAGTTGTGGGGATTGAGTGCTTTTTACTCTCTTCTAGGTGTGGTTTCTACCAAAGAGACTAAAGGAGGAATCAAGAAGAACCACATTTGTGATATTTGACTTTGTATTTGACCAATTCTGAATTATATCTCTACGAGAATGAACTTCACTTACAATTGTGGGAGGATAACAAGCTAAACAAGTAGCAACTGAGTTCAGCCCTCAAGAAAGTAAGGCTGATGACCAAGAAAGACTTGCCCGCAATTTATTGTATTGAACAAGAAGATTTGGGATCTCCCGAAGTGGACGTGGAGGTCATAGGCTGCATGATCACATCCATACCCATAGATTTGGGGTCGGGTGTGAATGTCATGATAGAAGATATTGCACATCAATTGGGTTATAAGACATTTGAACCAACATCCCAAATTCTAAAATTTGCAGATCAAACCAAGAGACGGCCTTTGGGCATGCTATTGAATATTACCACAATCATTGGAGGATGCACTTCAAGTTAAACTACATTGTGTTGTGACTAGTAACCAAAACTGGTTACCCGCTCTTGATCGGAAGACCGTGGTTGTACAGTGCTTAAATTATTGTGGATTGGCACCAGCAAAAGCTAAGGTTCAAGGACGGCTCATCCGAAGATCAGAAGCTGGTGACGGTGAGTTAGATGAAGGTTTCCCACCATAGGGAGACATCATCAGAAGACAAAGATGAATCTGAAGATTCATCATCTTTGTCTTTATGAGACTCCAAAGACAAAGTCCAAGTCAACTACTTGGAATACTACAAGGTAGAGGTCAAAGATAAAGACCCATATGACACCGCCTTGGGTGCAAATGACTTTGAGGAAGGGAGTTTGACTGCAATTCAACTTGGATTAAGCCAAGTAAGCCAAGATGTTGAAGGAGTCAACAACCCCGATGACTATCAAGATGTTGTATTGACTAAAGGAAGAATCCTTAAATTTTTGAAGACAGTTACTTTGGAGGAGTTGGCAGGATACACTACCTTGTTTATAGAATTCTATGATGTATTTGCCTAGTCTATTGATCAAATGCCGGGTATTCCACAAGAATTTGGAGAACACCGGATTGATCTGGTTGAAGGTGCAATTCCGGTTTGGCAACAACAATACCGCCTTGACCCAAAGTACTCACTCTTGGTCAAAGATGAAATAGATAAGTACCTAGAAGCGGGAATGATCTTCCTTGTCTTGAGTAGTGAGTGGGTTTCTCCCATAGTCATTGTTCCAAATAAGAAGATTGGGAAGATTCAAGTACGCCAAGATTTTTGCAAGTTGAATGCAGTCACAAGGAAGGATCATCATCCCTTGCCTTTTACTGATACAATTTTGGACCAAGTAGTTGGTCATCCTTGCTACAGTTTTCTTGATGGATTTCCAAGGTATAATCAAGTATCCGTCCGAGAAGAAGACAAGGATAAAACTAAATTCATTATTGATTTAGGCACTTTTGCTAACAATCAAATGCCCTTCGGGTTGTGTAATGCTCCCGCTACGTTCCAACAAATGATGAATGCAATCTTCAAGGATTTTCTATGAAAATTTGTGGAGGTCTTCATTGATGATTTTTGTGTGTTTGGGCAAAGAGAAGTACATTAAGATTACCTTTGCCAAATTTTTTAAAGGTGTCGTTTTGCCGGTTTGTCATTACACTCGGAGAAATGCTTCTCCACAATGAAGGAGGGAATTCTTTTGGGGCATTGGGTATCAAGCTGAGGTATTGAAGTCAATGTTGAGAAGGTAAAAGTTATCTTAGCTTTGGAATCCCTAAAAAACATCCTAGAGCTAAGAGCCTTCTTAGGACATGTCAGATACTATAGACGCTTTGTTTCAAACTATGCATTGCTTGCGGCACTCCTTACAAAGCTTCTTAAGAAGTTTGAAGACTACTTGTGGGAATCAGAACAAGAGAAAGCTTTCCAAGTATTGAAGAAGAAACTGGTTGAAGCACCAATCATGAGGGCCCCAATTGGGATGCACCTTTTCATGTGTATGTGGACACTTCATCCATGGCAATCAGAGTCATCTTAAGTTAGAAGAACAAGAAGAAGAAGGACTACCCAATTTATTATGCCAACCAACAATTATCAGTTTTAGAGAAGAATTATTTGACAATTGAAAGACAAGCACTCAAAATGGTATATGCTATGACAACCCAGCAAATATCACATTTGCGGTAATTAGGTAAGTAAAGTTTGTTCCCGTAGAGATACAATTCAGAATTGGTCAAATATGAAGCAAAGTAAAAATTTAGTTCTTCTTGGTTGCGTCTTTAATCTCTCAGGTAGAAACCACACCTAGAAGAGAGTAACAAGCACTTACTCACAATCTTGTCACAAATTAACACTCCTTAATCAAAACTCCGACAAATCTTTCCAAACAATCTTGATTGTGATGATTCAAGCTCTCCTAAAAATTGCACTTTATTACAAAATGACTTTGCCTCATAATTGTGTTCCACCCCTCCACTAAAGGCACAACTTCCTCAATCAAAATTGCTTCACATCAACTTTGCGCTGCACTCACAAATGCAGAATACTACCAACACTACAATTCCTCTCAAATCTGTCAAGGCATTCCTTTGATTGCACTTCACTCAAGATCAAACACACAAAATGAAGATCAAGGCTGCAGAATCCAACATCCAACAAACACATTGATTTGCACTTTGAAATTCTCCACACACTCACAAACACAAGCACAAAAATTGATACTCGGAATGAAGCTCAAGCAACAAGCACTACTTCACAACACTTTGCTTTATCTATTCTCAAATATTATGAGCACTGAACAACTATGAATGCAAATGCCACTCTTAAATAGTGAAGCAAACAACAGCTCTAACAACTATACCATTTCCTAACAACTCTTTTAACTTGCCGATCCAAAATGACAATGCACCTCTTCATATCTGCTTGTTTAGATCTCAAAATTGTTACTACTCCAATCTGATGTCAACCTCATCATTGGCTTTCAACCCCGATGATCCCTTGATAATTTCACCAACCTTGGGTCTATCTAATTCTACTCCTAACTCTTCTATTTCTATAATTTCTTCACTACCCACTACAATTGAGGTCTCAGGTAATCGTTCCAACTCTTTATCTTCTGACCCACTCTCCTCTAAAGTTTCAGATAACAACTCTAAAGACACCTGTACTCCTACTTCTCTTACATTGGGTCTTTGTACTTCTTGTACCTCACCAAGAATTTTAGCTAACTTTGTTCTAACAAGATCTAGTCTGACACACACCTTGTCTCCCACCTCTAACATCTTCCTATCTACACGATCTTGTAGGCAAATTAATAGATTATTCAATTCCGTGTCCTTTGCCTTCCTCTTGCGCGTCTTCTGCACTTACAACCTGAGCTCATGCAATGTTGCCTCTTTAAGTTTACATTCAACTTCCGTGCTCAACATGGCCTGGATTTCATTGACAACTCCTTCTACTTCATCAGCTTCTCCTATAATTGTAAGCTTCTCCTTCTTCCTTTCTTCCTCTAATTCACTATGATAGATCTGAAGCTTATCTTCAAATTCAGCCTTCAGTGCATCCTTCTCCCTCCGATTCACAGATATTTGCTCTTCTGCTACTCACACTAATCCTCACAACCAATCTTCTTCTCTACTGCACTCCACTAACTCTCATTGCCAGGCTTGATCTTTCTTCATGTCTTCTTCTTGAGACTCTCCAACTCTTGCTCCATCACCGCGGTAATTGCTTTTGAGTGAATAAACTCTACACGTGCATCTACAATTTCCCCTTTCAACTCTGCAACCAACAAGGTCATCTCCTTTGCCTCCTTGCGACTCTTTTCTACTTCCTCCCTTGTCACCTCAAAGTGCTTACTCCAAAGAACACCCTCAACCCAAAGTTCTTTGGCTTCCATCTCCACCCTTGTCAACTTACTTCGCAACAATAATGTTTCCGCACTCCAAGTCTTGACTATTGCCAATTCATCTGGCACCTCAAGATTGGCACTTACCATCTCTTGCTTCTTCTTCTCTAACATCATCAACAACGGACATACTACCTTAGACAAATAGTCCACTCCTTTGCACTTCGCTTCATTGGCTCGGCCTTTGGGTTCTGACCACTCTACTTCTTGCACCTTGCCCCAAAGTTGTGATCTTTGCACCTTCAAAGTTTCTTCTTCTAAACTTTCTCCTCCTTCCAAAGTAAATTTCTTGGGCCCCACTTTAGATGCAGTCATCACATTCTTACCGTTGGCAGTTCGGGGTTGTGCCACAACTTCCTCTCCCTTCTTCTTCTCACTTCCTCATTCAAGCATGGAAATTTTGGGACTTGGCTTTCTTGCCCCAATCATCGGCTGTCGCATTTGCTGAACCTCCACTTAGCCTTTGCTGTCACTGCTCAATTCTTCACTCCATAGTGGGAACTCCTCTTCCTCTCCCGACATTCCTTCCTTTGATCCAGTTTCTCCTTCTGACTCTTCTTCTACTTCCGGCATGTCTCCCTTTGTCTTTACTACCACCGCTGTTGGGTTAAGCTTTAGAACCTTCTGGGGCTAGACTGTCGCAACATGACTCTCAGGCTTGGCTCTCTTTCTTGCCCTTGGAAGGTCAATTGCTATGATTTTCTCCTTCCCACTTTCCTTGTAGTACTCATCCCTATCTCGCACTCTCTCCATATAATATCACTCATCTACATCTACCTCCTTTTGTAAATCCGGATGAAAGAGCAAATGCATTCAATTTTGTTCTTCCAAAGTCAGCAAGTTAAACCCAAAATAAAAGTGCGCTGCAAATGGCACAAAGTAATGTGGTTGCATATCCATTCTCCATCTTGAAATCATTTGCCCCACTCTTTGATGCAGACATTTTGCCCAATCTATTGCCTCTCCCGCAAACATTTGGTGAAAGAACACCGCCTGTTGCATTGTAACATAGGTGATTCACTCTAGCTTGAACATTGCCACATTGCGCTTACTATCCCTCTCTGCACGGGGTCTCTATAATTGTCCACCTTATACCCATTCTTAGTGTGAGGTCAATTGAACAAATTCCTCACTTTGGTAGTCTCTTTTGAAGCAACACACTTCCGATAGAAGGTGGTACCTCCTACCACTCATGCTTCTCTTCCCAAAACTACTCTCCAATCCACCTCCGTCAATCAAGAGGGATTCCCTCTCTTTCCCTTGTGCTTTGGTCCATCCTTGCAATTGCTTGCTGCAATTTCTACCATGAAACTTGGAAAATTGAAGTTCCAATTCCAAGCCAGGAACATGATACAGAGTCTCATCAAGACTTTGATCCACGCTATTACTTCTAATCTACAAATTGCAAGCCCCCTCACCGCACTTTGCTTACTCATTTTTGGGGTCATTGTGTGCTTCCTCACCTTCTTCCTATGGAAAATTGTTCCTGAAATCCTAACCCGCTCCTCTTCCAACGGATTTGCAATTTGCATTACTTTTGGTGGAATCTGAATGGGAACCGGGTAGCAACTAGACATTGCTCTACTTCCTTGCATGACTCAGAATTTTATAGTCTGCGTTGATCAGTCATTCTTTAGTTGCTTCTCCTCTCTTGTCTCCGATTTGGTGAAAATGTTTCCTATCACTATCAAGAAGTTCTTGATCCCAAGGTAATTACTTTCTTCCTGCATACTTTCTTGATTGCACTGACACCAAAGAAGTTTGTTACAGGTTCTTTGGATCTGCTCACACAGCCCAATACGAAGTCTCTCCTTCATCTTCATCTTTGTGTCTTTAGGTCTTGACCCGAGGTTGACTTCGGGTTTTACTTCAAACTTCCGCTTCTTCTTATTTCTTCCTAGGCTAGCCCTCTTTAGGCTCTATCCACATACTTCTTCTTCAAATGCTAACAAAACAGAAAAAAACAAAAAATGTGGGCACCACATATGCCTGCAAGAAGTTTTGCCATTATCTGTTGGTATACAAGGTTGTCTTGATGTTGACTCTTACGCGTTGCAACATTTGGTCAAGAAGGCAGATTTGTCCAGGCAAATTGCAAGATGGATCTTGTTGTTACAAGAATTCACATACACTATACAAGTAAGGAAAGAAGCCTTGCATTAGAATGCGGACTTTGTATCTAGGTTAGAAACTTAAGATCAAGACTTGGAAGTCGATGATCTGTTTCTTGATGGAGAGCTATATCATTTAATGGCTGTGCAAAGTACAAGATATGCGGTCAAATATCACTATCTGCATACTCTTCATTGTCCTGAAAGGTTGGACCCGGAGCAGAGTGCAGTCTTCCTCAGGAAAATGGGACCGTTCCAACTAAAGCACAACATTTTACTTAAGATGGGCAAAGACAAAGTACTTCAAAGATGTTTGGAGGCATACAAAGTTGGAGGAGTCATTGAGTCCTTAGACTTTAAAGCATTGATAGGACACTATGCCTTGAAGGATACTATGAAGAAAATCCTTTTGGTAGGGTATTGGTGGCCTACAATGTATAAAGATACTTACACCCATATTCAAAGTTGTGATGCCTGTCAGAGAACAAGAAAACCGACGGCTACTTCCTTGTGGCCTTTGAGACCAATTTTGCCATTGGCCTCATTTGAGAAATGGGGTATTGATTTTGTGGGTCCAATTCAACCAGTGACTTGAGTCATGAGGAAGAGATACATCTTGGTATGCACTGATTATGCTACCAAGATGGTAGAAGCCAAAGCAACGTGGATAGATGACGCAGAAATAGTCATAGAATTTTTTGTCTGAAACATCATTTCACATTACGGTTGTCCTCTAGAATTGGACAGTGATCAAGGAACTCATTTTTTGAACTCCATGGTAGAAGCGTTAACCAAGTACTTCCAGATTAAACATATGAAGATGACTTCCTATAATCCAAAGCAAATGGACTAATAGAGAAGGCCAATGGATTGTTGTGTAAAATTTTGAATAACATGATGGTCAATTATGCCTATGATTGGGACACAAAGTTACCTACAGCTTTGTGGGCATGTAGAATAACTGAAAAGATTACCACCAAGCAAAATCCATATTTCTTGGCATACGGATTGCATCTCATACTACTAGTTGAATTTGAAGTACCATCATATTGGATTCTTTGTGAAGAACGATTGTCAAAAGAAGAAAGCCAGGATCTTCGGATCCATCAATTGATATGGTTAGAAGAGAAAGGAGATGATGCAATGAAAACCATGAAGGAAGTGAAAGAACAAAGGAAGGTCAGGCACAATAAGAAAACCAAGCCTGTGGCTGTTCAAGATGCTGATTTGGTGTTGTTATATGACAATCACCAAATATTTTTTCCAGGCAAATTGCATTTAAGGTGGATGGGGCCATACTGTGTTGTGCACATATATGCCAATGGCTCTATTCAACTTGCAAACCTAAAAGACAATCCTTTTGCCACTCAAGTAAATGGGTGGAGAGTTAGAAAATATTGGACCATGGACCTGACTTTGTATAAAGAACTAGTTGTTGGTGTTCACGAGGACGCTCACATTTGAGGGAGGAGATAAGTGGTACCTAAATTTTTTGTTTTCTTCTGTTTTGTTAGAGTTTTGAAGAAGAAGTTAGTAAGAAAGCTAAATTACAAAGGAATAAATGGACGGGTGTGTCTTGGGAATAGACCAAAAGAAGTCAACTTTGGGTTGGAAAGTGGAAGTACTTGGATGGGGTTACAAATAGACAAGTCTGAAGAAGGTCATCTTTGGACCGGGAAGCAAAGGCCGATACAATGGCATAACAACCTTTCTATGTGGCAAGAAAGTACACTTCAAGAAATGGCAAAGGCAAGAGAAGAATGCCTTGATAGTGATAGGAAACCAACATGCAGCAGAAGTGGGAGTCAATTTTGAAATTGATTGAAGAATGACTGCACTTTGGGGTAATATAGAATTGCAATTGCACAAGAGGAATCAAATACGTCAAGTAGATATCCCGTTCCTCTGAGTAGTCATCCTGCAATAATGCGTGTCAAGAAGCCAATTGAGAGTGAAATTTTCCAAAGTCTAGAAGGGGTTAGAGTGTTGTGTCCAAGAGAAGGAATAGTTTTTTAGTGCCGAAGAACTAGAGAGCAGATCATGGCAAAGAAGGCCAAGAACACACTTGTGAGGATTTTTTCAATTTGTAGGTTAGATGTCAAAGCAAGGATGAAAGTCTTGAATAGAATTTGGATTACATTTTTAGCATGGAACTTGAATTTTAGTTTCCCAGGAGTCATGGCAAAGATAGCTGGCAATAATTATGATCAAGGCCCTGAAGTCAAGGGGAAGAGAGAAAATCCGGCTTGATGGATTGAGTCGGATTGGAGGTTGGTATTGGGGAAAGAAGTAGGAGAGGAAATGGGGATCACCTTCTATTGGAAGTATGATGCTACAGAGAAGATGGAAATCCAAAATTCATTCTTTGCTCTATGTACTACTAATGGTTACAAAGTGGAGTCATATTGGAACCCAATTAAATGAAGCATCATAGGAGCAATAATGGCCATGCTCAAACCCAAACAAATGACATACGTGAACATGCAGTAGGCAGTCTTCTTCCACCAGATGTTTGTAAGAGTGAAAGTGAACTGGGCAAAGTGCTTCCACCAGCAAACGAGGCAGATGATCATCAATTGGAGAACTGATTCACCTCCACAATATTTCACACCATCCGTAGCACACTTCTACTTTGGATTGAATTTGTTGACAGTGGAGGAGAGGTGCCACATGGTGTCACATTTCTATCTTGATCTATGATGAGAAGAAAATGAGGAAGAACAACACTACATGTCACACCTACAAGCCAGTGATGATCACTTTACCAAAACAAGATAGAGAGCGCGGGAAGAAGTCCAAAGACAAAGAAGCGGACTAAACCAAAAGGAGTGTTGCTTCCAACACAACGGAAGACCCAAAGACTTACTCTATAAGGTAAGAAGGCAATGAAGTAGGAGACATTGGAAACTAAGTCTGAAGGGGAGAAAGAGTCTAGAGGAGGAGACTTATAGAAGAAGAGCTTACACTACAAAGTTGGGAATCCGGAAGTGAGAGTGATGGTGAAGAAGAAATGTAGCAATTGGTGGAAGTGGAAGAAGATGAAGCCTTTCATGTAGCGATTGACCATATGGAGGGATAAGATAATTCTTGTTTGGAATTGGTTATGGAGGAGATGGATGCCAAGCCAAAGAAGGAAGATTGCAAGGGAGGCAGAGACAAGAAAGCAACAATGGAAGACCTTGCATGACCAAGTTCAGCCGGCAAGGAAGAAGGAAGCTTGGATGCAATATTGCTCAAAGTACAAAGATCAAGACTTTGGGACAAGGAGCCGGTAGAAGAGACAAAGTACAAAGACAGAGCTGAAGACAAAGAGAATTTTAGAGGAGTACAATATTTAACACAAATTGTGACTCCATTGTTGGAGCTATTGAAGGTACAGCAGAAGGTAATCCTACAAGATTGTATGAAGGTGAAAAATGAGTTACAAGTGGTGAAGTATCTGCTAGACAAAGTGAAAAGACTGCAGGAAAGTGTAGCCCGAAGAGAAGAAGAAGTTGAGGAGCTTTGGGTGGATACAATCTTGAAGAAGAAGGATGTAGAGAATTTGCAAGAGTTTTGAGAAGAGAGGAAGAGAGATGCAGTGTCAGGCCCAAGAGTTGAAGGAGCAGATGATGTTGCTGACAAAGGAAAGAGGAAGTCAGTGAAGCTCGCATAGAAAGTAGTCATGTGAAAGTGATGGCAGCAGTGATGGAGCAGGAGTTAGAGGGCCTAAAGAAGAGTGCAGTAGGGAAAGATCAAGCATGGCAAAGAGAGTTGTCAATCCAGCATCAAGAGGAAGAAAGATTGCAAGACTTGGTAAGAAGTGCTGAGCTATAGTGTTCTTCGTATGCAGAGGAGAAGAAGATGCTTACTGCTGAGTGCAAAGACAAGTTGAAGATGTCCCGGGAAGAATTGAAGGTAGAGCAATCTCAAGGGTATGCATCAAAATCAGTGGGAGAAGTTGTTGGGAGACTAAGGGCCATGCTGAGCACGGAGGCTGACGGAAGGTTGGAGGAAGCAAGACTGCACAAATTGAAATTGCTTGTGTAGGATGTAGATATGAACACTCTTCTGATTTGTTTAAAAGAGAGAGAGTAGATAGAAAGATGTTGGAAGTAGGAGACAATGTAAGTCTTAGATTAGATTTAGTGAATTTAGAGTAAGAGAGAATTAGGAGTAGTGTGAAGGAGGAGAAGAAGTCCAAAGTAAGAGAAGTAGGCATGCAAGCATCTTTGGATTTGACACTTGACACTTTAGAGGAGAGTGAGTCAAGAGATAAAGAGTTAGAAAGGTTACCCATGACCTTAATTGTAGTTCATAGTGAAGAAGCATTAGAAATAGTGAGGGATTTAGTACAATAAGATAGATCCAAAGAAGGAGAAGTGATAGGAAGATCATCGGGTTTGGAAGCTGAAGAAGTAGCCATTGAATCGGAGTAGTAACAAATTGAGATTTGAAGAGGCAGATATGAAGAGGTGCATTGTTATTTTAGATCTACAAGTAGGAATAGTTGTTATAGAACAGAATATTAGTTAGATAACTATCGATTGTCCTGCTATTTAAAGGAGGAATTCGCAATGTTATGTTGTTTAGTATTCACAATTTCTAAAGATAGATAAAGCAAAGTGTTGATTTCAATGCTTGTTGCTTGAGCTTAATTTTGGGTATCAACTTTGTGTGTGTAGTTATGAGTGTTTGGAGAATTCTTAAGTGCAAGTCAATGAAGATCAAGGCTTGATCTTCATTTTGTGGTTTTGATCATGAGTAAAGTACAATCAGAGCAATGCTTTGACAGATCTCAGAGGAATTGTAGTGTTGGTAGTATTCTGTAGTTGTGAGTGCAACGCAGTGTTGATAAGAAGCAATCTTGATTGAGGAAGTTGTGCCTTTAGTGGAAGGGTGAAACACAATTCTGAGGCAAAGTCATTTTGCAATGTGTGACAACTCGACAAATATCACTTTTGCGGTAATCGGGTAAGTAAAGTTTGTTCCCGCAGAGATACGATTCAGAATTGGTCAAATACAAAGCAAAGTAACAATTTAGTTCTTCTTGAGTTCGTCTTTAGTCTCTCAGGTAGAAACCACACCCAGAAGAGAGTAACAAGCACTGATTCGCAATCTTGTCACAAATTAACACTTCTTAATCACAAATCCTTCAATTCTTTCCAAACAATCTTGATTGTGATGATTCAGGCTCTCCTGAAAACGAAGAGAGTAACAAGCACTGATTTGCAGTCTTGTCACAAATTAACACTTCTTAATCACAAATCCTTCAATTCTTTCCAAACAATCTTGATTGTGATGATTCAGGCTCTCCTGAAAACGGCACTTCACGGCAAAACGACTTCGCCTCAGAATTGTGTTCCATCCCTCCACTGAAGGCACAACTTCCTCGATCAAAATTGCTTCACATCAACTTTGCACTGCACTCCCAAATGCAGAATACTACCAACACTACAATTGCTCTCAGAGCTGTCAAGGTATTGCTTCGATTGCACTTCACTCAAGATCAAACACACAGAATGAAGATCAAGGCTGTGGAATCCAACATCCAACAAACACTCTAACTTGCACTTTGAATTTCTCCAAACACTCACAAACAAAATTGCAAAATTGATACTCGGAATCAAGCTCAAGCGACAAGCACTGCTTCACAGCACTTCACTTTATCTATTCTCAGAAATAATGAGCACTGAACAACATTTTTCTACGAATGCCACTCTTAAATAGTGAAGCAATTGACAGTTCTAACAACTATACCGTTTCTACAACAACTGTTCTAACGTGCAGATCCGAAATGACAATGCACCTCTTCATATCTGCCCCTTCAAATCTCAAATCGGTTTCTATTCCGATCCCATGTCTACTTCTTCCTCGGCTTTCAAACCCAAACCTGAAGTAATCTTACTTCCTACTACTCTGTCCTCGGGTTTCACATCTCCTACATCTTCTACTACTAATTCTAACATTTCTCTTTCTTGATATGAAATTCCTACCATAGTTAAGCCTTCTAAATCTCTATCTCCCAACCCACTCTTCTCTAAAGTGTCAAATAATAGATCCGATGACACCTGCACTCATATCTCTCTTACTTCAGGTCTAACAACTATCAATTCTTTTACTAATTCTACTGTGCCATCATCAAGAATTGTAATTGAAAGTATGAATACACTATCTACACCTTCAATTTGTAACCCACTTTCCCCTAATCACTCATATAACCGACCCAAAAACACTTATTGTCTGATCTTGCACTTCGGGTTTATTCACTACTGCTACTTCTCCTTCAATTTCTATCATATCTTCAATCAGAATTGAAATTGAAGTCATAGGTATCCTAACTATCTTCTTTCCCTACTCTAACTTCCTCTGATCCCTTTGGCAAAACTCCCCAAGTCACCTTCACTGCATTCCGAGGTCCGCATACCTTGGATTTAGTCATCTTCATCTTGAGGCAAAGTCTCATGATCGAAGTCATGTAAACCCGAAGTCCGAAGTACGAAATCCGAAGTCACATTGACCCAAAGACACTTTGACACGAAGTACATCTACTCCAGAAACTTCAAATGCTTATAACTTCTCCTACAGACCTCCAAACTTTGCAATTTTGGTGGCAATGGAAAGCCCTAGACGAGACGCTTCCAACGACATATAGCACGCTTGATTTGAACTTGTGTGCATTGAGATATGGTCCCCGCAAGAATCTTGATCTGCAACTTCTATTTCTCCTTCGGTTTGCACTCTTTAACGTCTGATCCGAGTTTTTCCCTCCTCTGACACGAAGTAAACTTCTTCGGGTCTGATCCAAACCGAGCCTTTCTTCCTCTTACATGAAGTCGACTTCCTAGGGTCTGATCAAATCACAAGTTTACACTCATTTCTTCTCCATTTACTTTCAATTTGGCTTCAGCAGTGCATTTCTTCTTCTAAACTCGTCCAAAATGAAAAATGTGGGTACCACACAATGAAGTGCCATTTCCGGGAGAATCTGAATTATCACAATCAAGATTTGTTTGGACAGAATTTACTATGTTATAATTATGAGTGTGTGAATTAGTAACAAGTTGTGGGGATTGAGTACTTTTTACTCTCATTTGGGTGTGGTTTCTATCGGAGAGACTAAAGAAGGAATCAATAAGAATCACATTTGTGACATTTGACTTTGTATTTGACCAATTCTGAATTGTATCTTTACGGGAACAAACTTTACTTACTTGATTATTGAAAAGTGATATTTGTTGGGTTGTCACAATGGTTCCTTAGGGACAGTGGTTATGTCCTAGATGTACTTGACCTATAGCTAGTTCATCCTTTATATGATATAGATTGCAGGCATGCAACTTATGATGGAGCTTGATAGCGCCCAGCCTCCTGATCTTTGTCCATCATAGGGTATACCATATACTTGGAGTAGATGACTATCCAGAGTTAGAGGGACCTAACCTCCAGCTAGGGGGGCAATTGTGGCACTTTAGAGTCTATGTATGACTTCTATGTGAGTTAAGTGTCCAAAGTGTATGATAGTGACAATGATGTATATATGCACAATAGCTATACACCATTTGCAATGTCGCATCTTGATTGCTCAGACACTAGAGTTGCAGTGATAGTAGTTAGAGGTATTTTAGCAATCACTCATAGACTACTTTTTGAAGGTCAGATTTTGTGTTTGGGGTACTGACTTCATGGGGGGTCCCATCATCATTTTGCACCGTTTGGACTATTGGGTGTGCCATCAATGGGACGATTAGGGTTTCAAACCTAGCTCAAGTCCAAGGGTATACTTTTGAAGTATAGCTCTAGAGAGCTCACTTCTCTAATGTTGAGCCTTTGAGTTCTTGGCTATGGTGGACAAAGGCTGGCAAGCGTCACTTGGATTCTCTTAGCTAGAGTGGGTGGGGCTTGACTGTAATTAGTGCCCAATTTTTGGTAGTTTATAGAGTGATAAACCCGAATTACTACAAAAGTGATATCACTTTTGCGGTAATTGGGTAAGTAAAGTTTGTTCCCGCAAAGATACAAGTCAAAATTTGTCAAATACGAAGCAAAGTAACAATTTCAGTTCTTCTTGAGTTCTTCTTTAGTCTCTCAGGTAGAAACCACACCTAGAAGAGAGTAACAAGCACAGATTTGTAGTCTTGTCACAAATTAACACTCCATAATGACAACTCTATAAAAGCTTTCCAAACAATCTTGATTGTGATGATTCAGGCTCTCTTGAAAAACAAAACAACTTTGCTTTAGAATTGTGTTCCACCCCTCCACTGAAGGCACAACTTCCTTGATCGAAATGCTCCACATCAACCTTGCACTGCACTCACAAATGTAGAATACTACCAACACTACAATTCCTCTTAGATCTATCGAGGCATTGCTTTGATTGCACTTCACTAAGGATCAAACACATAGAATGAAGATCAAGGCTGCGGAATCCAACAACCAACAAGCCCACTGACTTGCACTTCAAATTTCTCCAAACACTCACAAACACAATTGCAAAGCTGATACTCGGAATCAAGCTCAAGCGACAAGCACTGCTTCATAGCACTTTGCTTTATCTATTCTCAGAATTATGAGCACTGAACAACATTTCTCTACGAATGCCACTCTTAAGTAGTGAACAAATCAACAGTTCTAATAACTATACCGTTCTACAACAACTCTTCTAAACTGCAGATCCAAAATGACAATGCACTTCTTCATATCTACCTCTTCAAATCTCAAAACTATTACTAGTCCGATCCGATGTCTACTTCGTCATCGGCTTTCAAACCCGAACCCAAAGTAACTTTACTTCCTACTATTCTATCCTCGGGTTTCATAACTCTTACATCTTCTACCAAATCTAATAGTTCTTTTTCCTAATCCAAAGTTTCACTAGTGGGCAATCTTTCTAACTCCTTATCTCCCTGCCCACTCTTCTCTAATGTCTCCAATGGTAACTCCAAAGACATTTGCACTCCTACTTCATCTACTTCGGGTTTGGCTCTAACACCCTTCCAAAGTTTGTCTATCTCCAACTTTACTAAGTCTTATCTAATTGTAATATTATCTTCTACCTCTAGTATTTTCCTATCTACACAAGTCCTGAGACTTATCAATAGCACGTTCAAATCAATGTCTTTTGCTTGTCTTTGCCTCGTCTCCTGCACCAACAATTTCAACTTGTGTAGCCTCGTTTCTTCAATCCGAATGCTGGCCTTTGTACTTAACATTGCGTTCATCCTGAGGACAGTCTCCTTCAATGGCTCTAATCGCATCTTTCTTTCTTGCTCCCAATCTGCAAGCCAATCCTCTCTGTACATTGCCAACTCTGCTTTGAACTTGGCTTTCACCGTTTCTTTCTCCTTCTCCTTCTGCACAATCTTCTCCTCCTGATTACGAAGTAACTCTCGTAATCTCTCTTCTTCCCTATATCTTACAGCCAACTCCCTTTGCCAAAGTTGCTTTTTCTCTTCTACACTCTCCATGACTCTATCGAGCTCTTGTTCCTTTGTTGCTACCCTCGCCATAGCATGGATAAGTTCTACTCTTGAATCAGCAAACTGTTGCTTCAAAATCTCATACTATGCTACCTGTCTCTCCCTTGCTATGTCACTCTTCTTCACAAGCTCCTCTTGATACATCACTTCTCTCTTCAAGTCTTCAATTACTTGAGTCTTCACTATTGCCTTTGCTTGCAGTACTTCCCTTTCCTCCTCACCTTGGGTTGTAAACTTCTTCAACTCCGAGTTCTCTACTTCCAATCTCAATAACAACTACAAAACAATCTTCACTTCTGGACAAGTCGATTGCATTTCCTTCTTCCTATGCTCCAACTTCACCAATAGAGGACACACAATCTCCCACAGGTACTCCACTCTATCACTCACAACTATCTCCTCTTGCGTTGCAATCTCCCTTCTTACTTCTTGTTCACTTGATACTTGCCTTTGTCTCTCTAGTCTTTGTATTGGAATCGACGCCTTGCTTCCCAAGCTTTCATTCACTTCTTCTTTCACCTTATTTGGCCCCGCTTCACACTTCACCTTACATCTTGAACGGACTCCCCTCTAAAGTGCAATCTTCTTCTCTTCGGGCTCAAGTATTTCATCCTCCAACTTCGTGCTATCTTTGGCCTCGATCTCCGCTTGCACTTCTTCTTCCTCCTCTACAGCAGCTGGTACCGATGTCATTTCTTCACCTTCATCGCTGTTGCTACTCGTATCTCCACTTTATAGCGTTAGCTCTAGTTCTTCCTCACATTTTGAGTCTTTGGACTTGCACTTGGCTTCACCTTTTGAGTCTTTGTCTTCTGACTTGACCACCACCATGCCTCACCTTGGGTTTCCTCTCCTGGTCTTCCGAGGTTTTGTCTTGTCTTTGGCTTTGGCCTGCCGACTTTGCTTCTTCAGTTTGGAGTACTTGCTTCTATCTCTATGGTCTTCCCCGTCTTCTTGTAGTACTCGTCGGTGCTTTGGATTTGAAAGATATACCAATGCTCCTCTACGTCAACTTCTCTTCTCAAGTTGGGATGGAAATGCGACACTATTTGATTTTGCTCCACCGAGTTGAGCAAATTCAACTTGAGGTAAAAGTGTGCTACAAATGGTACAATGTAATGTGGAGGTAAGTTATCCCGCAGATTCCACACCATTTGTCGTGTCCTTCCATAGAAGCACCTCGTCTAATTGATTGGTTCTCCTGCAAATAGTTTGTGAAAGAACACCGCTTGGTGTTTCATCACATATGTTGTTCTCTTCGGCTTCAGGATGGCCATGAGAGCACTCACAATCCCTCTGTTCACCGGATCCTTGTAACTCTCAACCTTGTATCCATTCTTTGTCCGCTTTGAAGAGAATGCATCCTTCATTTCTTGGGTTTCTTTGGCTACCTCACCCTTCCCCAAAAACATGGCACCCTGCTCCGTGCTTGCCTCTCTTCCAAGTACTAATCTTCAATCCGACTCTGTCCAGCGAGCCGGATTTCCTCTCTTGCCCTCTTCCTTGGGTCCATCGAGACACTTGCTCTCGATGATCTTAGTCATGAAACCTAGAAAACTGACATTCTAGTTCTAGGCCAAGAATGTAAGCCGAAGTCGGCTCAAGACTTCGACTCTTGCGATTACGTCTAACCTCCAAATTGCATGATTCATGTGACAATCCAGCAAATATCACTTTTGCGGTAATTGGGTAAGTAAAGTTTGTTCCCGTAGAGATACGATTCAGAAATGTCCAAATACAAAGTCAAACAGTAACAATGTAGTTCTTCTTGGTTGCATCTTTAATCTCTCAGGTAGAAACCACACCCAGAAGAGAGTAACAAACACTGACTTGCAGTCTTGTCACAAATTAACACTCCATAATCACAACTCCATCAAATCTTTCCAAACAATCTTGATTGTGATGATTTAGGCTCTCCCGAAAACGACACTTCATTGCAAAACAACTTCGCCTCAAAATTGTGTTCCACCCCTCCACTGAAGGCACACCTTCCTCAATCAAAATTGCTTCACATCAACCTCGCACTACACTCACAAATGCAGAATACTACCAACACTACAATTCCTCTCAGATCTGTCAAGGCGTTGCTTTGATTGCACCTCACTCAGGATCAAACACACAAAATGAAGATCAAGGCTATGGAATCCAACATCCAACAAACACACTGTCTTGCACTTTGAATTTCTCCAAACATTCACAAACACAATCACAAAGCTGATACTCGAAATCAAGCTCAAGCGACGAGCATTGCTTCACAACACTTTGCTTTATCTATTCTCAGAAATAATGAGCACTAAACAACATCTGACTGCAAATGCCACTCTTAAATAGTGAAGCAAATCGACAATTCTAACAACTATACCGTTCTACAACAACTCTTCTAACCTGTAGATCCGAAATGACAATGCACCGCTTCATATCTGCCTCTTCAAATCTCATATCTGTTACTACTCCGATCCGATGTCTACTTCTTCCTCGGCTTTCAAACCTGAACCCGAAGTAATCTTACTTCCTATCATTTTTTCCTTGGGTTTCATATCTCCTACTTCTTCTACCAATTCCAGCAACTCTCTTTCCTGATCTGAAATTCCACTAGTGGGTAATCTATCTAACTTCTTATCTCCCGACCCACTATTCTCTAATGTCTCCATTGGTAACTCCGAAGACATTTGCACTCCTATGTTATCTACTTCGGGTTTTGCTTCAACATCTTTTTGAAGCTTTTCTATCTCTATTTTCACTAAGTCTAGTCTAATCGCAATATTATCTTCTACCTCTAATATCTTCCTATCTAAATGAGTTCTCAATTTAATCAACAAGGCATTCATCTCGGTGTCTTTTGCCTGTCTTCAGCTCGTCTCCTGCACCAACAATTTCAACTCGTGCAGTCTTGTCTCTTCAATTTAAACGCTGGCCTTTGTACTCAACATTGCATTCATCTGGAGGAAAATCTCCTTTATCGGCTCTAATCTTGTCTTCCTTTCTCGTTCCCGATCTGCAAGCCAGTCCTCTCTGTACATTGCCAACTCCTCCTCGAATTTGGCTTTCACCGTCTCCTTCTCCTTCTCCTTCTGTACTACCTTCTCCTCCTGATTACAAAGTAACTCTTGTAATTGGTCTTCTTCTCTGTATTGCGCCGCCAACTCTTGTTGCCAGAGTTGTTTCTTCTCCTCCATACTCTCCATCACTCTATCGAGCTCTTGATCCTTCACTGCTACTCGCCATAGCATGGATAACTTCTACTCTTGAATCAGCAAATTGCTACTTCAAGATCTTGTATTCAGCTACTTGTCTCTCCCTTGCTATGTCACTCTTCTTCACAAGCTCCTCTTGATAGCTCACTTCTCTCTTTAGGTCTTCAATTACCTGACTTCTCTCTACTGCCTCTGCTCGTAGTACTTCCTTTTCCTCTTCACCTCTGGACACGTCGACTGCATCTCCCTCTTCTTGTGCTCCAACCTCACCAACAATGGATACACAATTTCTTGCAGGTACTCCACTCCATTTCTCGCAACTACTTCTTCCTGCATAGAAATCTCCTTCCTTACCTCTTCTTTACCCGATACTCGCCTTCTCCTTTGCAGTCTTTGTATCGGAATTGACACCTCACTGCCCAAGCTTTCTTCAACCTCTTCCTTCACTTTACTCGGCCACGCTTTACACTTCGCCTTATGTCTTGAGCAAACTCCTTGCTGTACTGCAATCTTCCTTTCCTCGGGCATAGTTTCTTCGTCCTCCAACTGTGTGTTGTCTTTGGACTCCATCTCAACGTGCACTTCTTCCTCCTTGTATTTGTCACCTGCTGGCGCTGATGTCATCTCTCCCACTTCATCACTATCATTGCTTGTATCTCTACTCTACAACGTTAGCTCAAGCTCCTCCTCGTGTTCCGCATCTTCTGTTTTGAGCTTGGCAGCTCCTTCTGAGTCCTCATCCTCCGACTCAATCACCATCATACTTCGCCTCGGGTTACTTCTCTGCATCTTCTAAGGTTTCTTGCTATCTTTGGCTTCTCCTTGCCGACTCCTTTTCTTCGTCGGGGTACTCACTACGACCTCCACGTTCTTCCTTGTCTTTGCGTAGTAGTTGTCGGTGCTCCTGATTTGGAGAATGTACTGCTATTCCTTGATATCGACCTCCTTTTGCACATCCGGATGGAAGTGCGACACCATCCTAGTCCGCTCTGCCAAATTCAGCAAGTTGAGCCCAAGGTAGAAGTGTGTTGCAAACGGCACGATGAATTGTGGAGGCAACTTATCCCGCAAATTCCACACCATCTACCTCGTTCTCCCGTGAAAACGCCTTGCCCAATTGATTGGTTCTCCTGCAAACAACTTATGGAAGAACACCGCTTGGTGTTTCATCACATAAGTGGTTCTCTTTGGCTTTAGGATAGCCATCAGAGCACTCACAATCCCTCTCTTCACAGGGTCTTTGTAGCTCTCAACCTTGTACCTATTCTTTGTCCGTTTTGACGAGAAGGCATCTCTCACCTCCTGAGTTTCCTGGGCTATCTCTCCCTTTCCCAAGAACATGGCTCCCTGCTCCGAGCCTACTTCCTTCCCGAGTACAAGTCTCCAATCCAACTCTATCCAGCGAGCCGGATTTCCTCTCTTCCCTTCTTCCTTGGGTCCATTGAGACACTTACTCTCGATGATTTTTGTCATGAGTCCTAGAAAACTTATGTTCCAGCTCCATGCCAAAAAGGTGATCCAAAGTCGGCTCAAGACTTTGATCCTTGCTATCACATCTAACCTCCAAATTGCATGATTTCTCACTGTGAATTCGGATTTCTTCTTCCCTCCTCCCATCTCTTCTACTTTCTCACTTTCTCTTGATTTCACTCTTGCGACTTTGCCCTTGCACACTAACATGATCCCAACTTTATTTCCCTTTCCCCGATCACCTGCAAGATGACTTCTCAACGGCAAAGGAAAATTACTCGACATTTTGTTGTTGCAGTTTTGATTTTTATAGAGTTGCGCTTCTTTGTCTTTTGTTGCTTCGAGTTTCTATTGAGAAATCACACCTCCTGCATGCACCTGTCACTATCAATAAACCTTTGTGCGTATGGGCCGCCAGTTTTTAAACTGCCCCTTCTTGAATTTCTCGCCCCAATGAAAGGTTGTTAGACTGTCTTCGCCTCAGGTTGAGCTCTCCCCGATACAAAGACAATTTACTTTGGGTTGTATGCTGACAAGGCATTTCTGAGTACTTCACCTTATGACCCAAAGTCACTTTACTTCGGGTTTCATCCTGAAGACTCTTTCCTTTGCCTTCTTCGGCCATACAGGCGCAATTCGACTTCTTGGTACACTTCTTCTCCTTTATTTTGAGAAAAACAAAAATGTGGGCACCACAATTCCTCACTATGAATTCGTAGTTCTTCTTTCCTCCTCCCATCTCTCCTACTTTCTTACTATCTCTTGGTTCACTCTCTTGACTTCTCCCTTGCGTCTTCAACTCCATTTCCATTCCCACGATCACCTGCAAGACAACTTCTCAACGGAGAAGGAAAATTTCTCGACATTGCTTTGTCGTGAGCCCAATTTTTATGGAGTCGTGCTTTCTTCATCTCTCTTCAATTTGAGTAGAAATCACACTTCCTGCATGCTCTGATCATTGTCAATCATACTTCATCATACTTCACTCGTATGGGCCGCCGGTTTTAAACGGTCCCTTCTTGAATTTCTTGCCCCAACAAAAGGTTGTTAGACTGACTTCGCCTCGGGTTGAGCTCCCCATGATACAAAGACTCCTTACTTTGGGTTGTATGCTAGTAGGGCATTTCCAAGTACTTTGCCTTATGACCCAAAGTCACTTTACTTCAGGTTCCATCTTGAAGACTCTTTTCTTTGCCTTCTTTGGCCATACAGGCGCAATCCAACTTCTCTATACACTTCTTCTTTCCTATTTTGAAAAAAACAAAAAATGTGGGCACCACATAGATCAAGTACTGATTTGAGTTGAGTTGCTTGAGTGGTGTAAACAAACTGATTATTGTGGCACTTTAAAGTCTATGTATGACTTATGTGTGAGTTGTGTGTCTATAGTGTATGATGTTGACAATGATGTATGTTGTGTAGCAATGTATATACTCACAACAATTGGGAAGTAGCCGTCAACTTTCTTGTACTTTGATAGCCATCACAAATTTGGATATGGGTGTGAGTGTCCTTATACATCATAGGCCATCAATACACTAATGAAGGAATCTTCTTTACAAAATTCTTTAGGGCATAATGTCCTCTTGATGCTTTTGAGTGTAAGGACTATGATACTCCTCCAACTTTGTATGCCTCCAAGCATCTCCAAAGTACTTTGTCTTTGCACATTTTAAATAAAATGTTATATTTTAGTTGGTACAATCCCATCTTTTTGAGGAAGACTACCCTCTGCTCCGAGTCCAATCCCTCAAGACAATGGCAAGTATGCAAATAGTGATATTTAGCCATATACCTCATACTTTGGATTGCCATTAAATGATATAGCTCTTCATGAAGAAACCAATCATTGACTTCCAAGTCTTGGTCTTGAGTTTCCAACCTGGATAGGAAGTCCGCATTCAAATGCAAAGCTCCCTTCCTTATGTGTATAGTGTAGGTGAATTCTTGTAACAACAAGATCCATCTTGCAATTTTCCCAGACAAATCCGCCTTCTTGACCAAATGTTGTAGAGCATAATGATCCACATAGAAGACAAACTTGTATCCCAAAAAATAGTGGTGAAACTTCTTGCAAGCATACACCATTCTAAGTGCTTCTCTTTCAATCATTGAATAGTTCTTTTTTGCAACTAAATGTTATTGGTTGGCGTAGTAAATTGGATAGTCTTTCTTCTTCTCATCCTTTTGACTTCAGACACATTCCAATTGCCATGGACAAAGTTTCCACATACACATGAAAAGAGGCATCCTAATTTGGGGCCCTTATAACAAGTGCTTCAACCAATTTCTTCTTCAACACTTGGAAAGCTTCTTCTTGTTCTGCTTCCCACAAGTAGTCTTCAGACTTCTTCAGAAGCTTTGTTAGGGGTGCAGCTAGCACCATATAGTTTGATACAAGGTGTCTGTAGTATCCAACATGTCCCAAGAAGGCCCTCAACTCTTGATTGTTTTTAGGGATTCCAAAGCTGAGATGACTTTCACTTTCTTGACATCAACTTCAATACCTCAACTTGAGACCTGATGCCCCAAAAGAATACCATCCTTCATTGCAAAGAAGCATTTCTTTGGGTGTAATGAAAAGCCGGCAAATCAACACCTTTCAAAATTTTGACAAAAGTAATCCAAATGTACTTATCTTTGCCCAAACACACAAAAATTATCAATGAAGATTCCACAAATTTGCACAAAAAATCTTTGAAGATTGCATTCATCATTTGCTGGAAATTAGTGGAAGCATTACACAACCAAAAGGGAATTTGATTGTAAGCAAACATGCCCCAATTGGTGGTGAATTTGGTTTTGTCCTTGTCTTCTTCTTGGATGGATACTTGATTATAGCCTAAAAAGCCATCAAGAAACTATAGCAAGGATGACCAACTACTTGGTCCAAAATTGTATTGGTAAAAGGTAAGGGATGACGGTCCTTCTTTGTGACTACATTCAAGTTGCAAAAGTCTTGGCACACTCCAATCTTCCCAGTCTTCTTCTTCAAAATCATGACAATGGGGAAAACCCACTCATTGCTCAAATGGTTAGAACATCCTATTATTATATAAACAAGGCAATGTATCTTGCCAACTCCTCTAAAGTGATTGTATTCAAAAATTTTAAAACTTTGCCTTTGGATAAGACAAGATCTTGACAATCATTAGGGTTGATGACTTCTTCAATATGACAGACTCAGCTTAACCCAAGTTGAATTGCAATCAAACATCCTTCCTCCAAATTGTTTTCACCTAAGGTGATGTCATCTAGATCTTTGTCTTTGACCTCAACCGCGTAGCATTCCAAGTAATTGACTTAGACTTTGTCTTCAAAGTCCTCAAAAGACAAAGACAAAGAATCTTTAGATTCATCTTCATCTTTTGACAAAGTTGTGTCCTCGAGGTGGGGAACCTTCATCCAACTCATAGTCACCAGCTTTTGGTCTTCAAATGCAATGTCCTTAAACCTCAACTTTTGTTGTGCCAATCAACAACAACTTGGGAACTATACAACCAAGGTTGTCCGATCAACAATGGGTAACCAATTTTGGTCACATGCCTCAACACAATGTAATTTAATTAAAGGGCACCTCTTTGATGATTGTGGTAATATTTGACAGCATACTCAAAGGACGTCCCTTGGTCTGGTCTACATTGTTCAAAATTTGGGGTGTTGGCTTAAACGTATGGTACCCCAACCAATCTGTAGTATCCTCAATCATGAAGTTTACACCAAATCAATGGGTATCAATCTTATCATGCAACCCGCAATCTTTGCATCTACTTTGGGAGATCCCAAATCCTCTTGCTCAATACAATATATTGTGGGCAAGTCTTTCTTGGTCATTGCCCTTACTTTCTTGAGAGCCAAACTTAGTTGTTTCTTGTACAACTACTTGTCCTCCCACAATTGCTTGAATGTTACATTAGCATTTGTGGACACCAAATCTGCCACAATATTGTATTGGGGTACCTCCACCAACTTCATCTTCTTTACCTTTATCTTTGGGTGCAAAGTCTTTCCTCATTCAAACTGGACTTTGGGATGCGTCAAGATGGTGACCGGAGTACCAACGGTCTTGACCTAAGGTTCTTTGGGTTTACCCACCTTGGCTTGGATCATATCCCTTTCTTTGGATCTGATGTCTGCCAGAAACACTAAAGGATTTGTCTTTGCACTTTCTTCCAAACTCATCTCCCAAGTTCTTTGTATTGCCTCTTAGATTTCTTTCTACAAGGCCTTGGCTTTAGCTTTTGCTAGGATCTTCTCTTCCTTTGCAAAAAGAATTGCTTTTGAATGCAGCCTCTTTGCCTTTTGTGAAGATGAAGAAGTAGTACTTCTTTGGGGTCATGCTTCTTCTTACCCAAGCATGTCTCAACCTTCAAAATTTTGAGGTCCGGCCATTCTCCTTTCAAAGCTAGACTCCCCTCTTGAGATTGCTCTTCCTCAAGTGTTATACAATTTACATTAGTATCCCCTTTCAATTGAAGCACAACATGCTCAGTTGGGGTTTGTACATACTTCACCGGTGGCTTCGGGTTGGATGGTTGCAGGCACTAATTTCCAATGTGGCCCCATCATATACAATTTCTACACAATGGAACATACCCAACCTAACACCTTGGCTCAAGGCAATTTGGAGACCAATGGCCTATAGAGCCACAATTATAGCAGGCAGCCGGTGCAACATTTTGAGGCCTATTTTGGCTGCCCATCAATGGTCTTTGTTAAGGAGCATTGTTGTTATACTCCTTGGGTCCATACCTTGGACTTTGGTATGATGTGCTAGCATGAGGCTATACTTCTTGTGTTAGGTACATTGCCTCTTCCTTCTCATTTTGGTCCCATCCTGGAACCCAATCAATTTGATGCACTAGAAATGCAATTACGGTCAAACAGTCCATGCTGGCATGGCTTGACTTGCCACATGCAGTGCACCATACATTTGGTCTGCCAAACAAAGGAGGCTTTCTTTGGTCACCCCAATCATCTGGATCTTGAAATCCACAAACTTTTTAATAAGAGTCTCCAACTTAGGGTCAATTTTATTTAGAACTTTTTTTGAGAGTGTTAGTGGCTTCTTTCCTCCTCATCTTTGTATTCTTCTTTGGCTCTTTCTTCAAAGTTCTTTCTTCAAAATGAATCTTGAAGAAGAACTTGAAGACGTGGAAGATTCTTCTGAAGAAGGGAAGGTATTGCAAGAAGCTCTTTCTCTAGGCTTCTTGCTTTTCTTCTCCTAATTTCTTTGGTTATCGGTAGAGTGAGAATGGGCCACCTCATATCTAACATGTTTGAGCACTTTGTCCAAGGAAGTTATATTCTTCCTTGGCAAAGATACAAATCTTTGGTGACAATCCACCAAGGAGTCAAGTAATGGCTTGGGCATTAGAGTAACCCACCACACCAAATTGCTTTGAAACTTGGTTCAATAAGGCCATGAACTGCTCAAAGTAGTCTCTCAACTTCTCCTTCTTTCCTTGATCCAAATTGTTGAGTGCCACAAAGACATTTGTATCATAATCAACTTCCTAGAATCATTCCACAAAATTGTTTCTCAAGTCCATCTAATCTGTTGGTCTGAACCCCTTCTGGCTTACATGGGTGTACCAACTCCAAGCCTTCTTTCAAAGGAAACTTAAGAAAATTGCAATTGGTTGGCAGAGTATGCTCCTTATTTGCAAAAGAGATGACTTCAAATTCTTTGATGAATTTATCAGGGTTTTCATCTTGTTCCGTAACATTGTACTTATGATAGACATGTTAGATAATGGGTAGCAAAGTTATTTTGTAACTTTGGGAAATAAGCCATGATAATGTAGGGCTTGATGGACTTGAGGTATTGGCTGGTGTTTGGGCATCAAATTCAGCCCATGGGTTCACCAAGTTCAAGATGGGGTCTTTGTTGACAAATGGATCTTTTGTTGGTATATCAACTTCAACTTGAGTCAAAGATAGGTTCAATTTCTTTAGTTGGCTCTTTTAGATCCCTTTGAACCTTCATCAAGGAATCCTATGGAAAAGATATTGACAATCTTCTTCCATCAAGATTTGTGATGTCTTCTCACAAATGAATTCTTTTATGAAATTGGCTCCCTTGATAGCTCTTGAAGGAGTTGGTGTACTAGATCGTAGCTAATATGTTTGTTTGCTCACATCTTTCTTCATCTTGGGATTCAAAGACGCAAAGTAGCCTCACCAGCTGGTCTCTCATTTCTTTTACTTGAAGTCTTTCAAGGTTTCTTGAACTTTGTAAAGAAGTTGTAAATCCAACACCTCCTTCTTAGCTTTGTGAAAGGTGATATTGCTCTTTTGGTGTTCTTCTTCTTCACGATGCAAAGTTTTCTTACAAACTCTCTCTTCCCATTGTTCTCTTGATGCAGACATTCATATTTGTTGGACACCCAATTTCAGATTTGGCTTTGTATTCTTCCACTTCCAAAATTTGTGTCCCTAGCAGTGGTGCCAAAATTTATATGACAACCTAGTTAGTATCACTTTTGTGGTAATCAATAAGTAAAGTTTGTTCTCACAGAGATACAAGTAAAAAATGGTCAAATATGAAGTAAACAGTAACACTTTAGTTCTTCTTGAGTTCTTCTTTAGTCTCTTATGTAGAAACCACACCCAAACAAGAGTAATAAGCACTGATCATAGTCTTGTCACAAAATATCACTCCATAATCACAATACCATCAAATCTTTCCAAACCAATTTGATATTGATGATTCAGATTCTCCCAAAGATGGCTACTTCATTGAAAAATAACTTTGCCTTAGAATTGCATTCCACCCTTCCACTAAAGGCACAACTTCCTTGATTGAAATTGCTTCACATCACACTCACTTTACACTCATAAATGTAGAATACTACCAGCATTAAAATTCCTCTCAGATCTATCAAGGCACTGCTTTGATTACACTTCAAAATTCTCCAAACACTCACAAACACAAACATAAACTTGATACTTGAATTAAGGTTAAACAATGAGTACTTACACTCAGCACTTTGCTTTATCTATCTTCAAAAATATGAATAATGAACAAGATTGTACTATGAATGCCTCCATTAAATAGCAAATATATGGGTTCTACAACAACTTTTCCAACCTACAGATCCAAAATGACAAACCACCTCTTCATATTTGCCTCTTCAAATCTCAAATCTAGTACTAATCCAATCCAATGTTAACCTCAACTCTGGCTTCTAAACCTAATGTTTCTTCAAGAATTTCCCCTTCTTTGGGTCTCTCTAATTTTACTTCTACGTCTTCTTTTTCTACTACTTCTTCACTCTGAACTACAATTGCACTTTTGGGTAAGCTATTTACTTCTTCATCTATTGACCCACTCTTCTTTAATGTCTTAGGTAACTCACACAAAGTCACTTGCACTTCTACTTCTACGACTTCAAACTTCATAATTAACTTCATCTCACTACAAAGTCAATCTAAATCTGATGTAACAAAATCTAATTTGAGATAGACATTGTCTCTTACCTCTAACATCTTCATATCTACTCTATCTATATGGCAAATCATTAAATTTTTCATATCAACATCCTTCGCCTTCCTCTTCCAAGTTTCCTTCACAATCAACTTCAACTCATGCAATCTTGCTTCTTCCAGCCTCCCTTCAGATTTTGTACTCAACATCACTTTCAACTCCTTCACAAGTGTTGTTGTTCCATCCAATTCCACCCTTGGAACTACCTTCTCCTTACTTCTCTCCGCTTCTAACTTGTTCTAATACATCATCAATTTATCTTCAAATTCAGCCCTTAGCACCTCCTTCTCTTGCACATATTGGACCTTCAACTCCCTATAGCAACCCCTAAAATTTTTCTTCCTCCAAAGTACGTTCTGCTAGTTTCTTGTTGCCAAGCTTGGTCCTTCTCTATCGTGCTTTTCCTCAAACTCTCCAATTCTTGTTCCATCATGACAGTAATCACCCTTGAGTGTATGACCTCAACTTGTACATCAGCGACTTCCCAAATCATGGTCTTGACCAACGCCTTCTGCTCCTTCAATTCTTTGCTACAATCTTCAAAACTCTCCTACAAGGCATTTGAGCTTTTCTTCCAAAGAATTGATTCAGGCTGAAGTTCTTTGGCTTCATTCTCTCCTCGAGTTAGCTTTCTTCTCAACACCAAGGTCTCCTCACTCCACTTTTTCACAATATCCAAATCATCCTTCACTTCTGGATGTTGGCTCTTAAATCAACTCCCTTTTGCTGCCAAAGCTCCAACAAAGGACATACAATCTTTTATAGGTACTTGACCCCATCAGCTTTTCCTTCCTTATTCAATCTGCCTTTGTCATTGGCAGGCATCTCTTCTGCTGGTGCCTTACTCTGAAGATGCAATCTTTGTATCTTGAAGGTCTCATCCTCGGAGCTCTCTTCTTCATTCTTAACTTTACTTGGTCCGGAAACCACCACGTGAGCACTTCTCTTTCTTCTTGCCACCTTTGGAAAGACCAAGGCTCCCTTTCCTACACTACCATCTCCTAGGTCATCTATTGCCAATTCTAGACACAACTTCTCTTCCCCTTCCCACTCTTCAAGTAGTAGTGTGACAACCCGGCAAATATCACTTTTGTGGTAATTAGGTGAGTAAAGTTTGTTGCAGAGATACCATTTAGAATTGGTCAAATATAAAGTCAAACAGTAACTTGTAGTTCTTCTTGATTTCTTCTTTCATCTCTCAGGTAGAAACTACACCCAGAAGAGAGTAACAAGCTCACAAGCTTGACTACTTGTCACAAATATACACACACATAATCACAACATAGCAAATTCTGTCCAGACAACTCTTGATTGTGAGGATTCAGATTCTCTCGAAGATGGCACTTCACTGCAAAGAACAATTTCACCTCAGAATTGTGTTCCACCTCTCCACTGAAGGCACAACTTCCTCGATCAAAATTGCTTCACATCAACTTCATGCTGCACTCACAAATGCAGAATACTACCAACACTACAATTCTTCTCAGACATGGTGTGACAACCCGGCAAATATCACTTTTGCGGTAATCGGGTAAGTAAAGTTTATTCCCGCAGAGATACAAGTCAGAAATGTCCACATACGAAGCAAAGTAACAATTTCAGTTCTTCTTGAGTTCTTCTTTAGTCTCTTAGGTAGAAACCACACCCAAAAGAGAGTAACAAGCACTGACTCGCAGTCTTGTCACAAATTAACACTCCATAATCACAACTCCATCAAATATTTCCAAACAATCTTGATTGTGATGATTCAGGCTCTCCCAAAAATGGCACTTCACTGCAAAACGACTTTGCCTCAAAATTGTGTTCCACCCCTCCACTGAAGGCACAACTTCCTCGATTGAAATTGCTTCACATCAACCTCGCACTGCACTCACAAATGCAGAATACTACCAACACTACAATTCCTCTCAGATCTGTCAAGGCATTGCTTCGATTGCACTTCACTCAGGATCAAACACACAAAATGAAGATCAAGGCTGTGGAATCCAACATCCAACAAACACTCTGACTTGCACTTTGAATTTCTCCACACATTCACAAACACAATTGTGAAATTGATACTTGGAATCAAGCTCAAGCGACGAGCACTACTTCACAACACTTTGCTTTATCTATTCTCAGAAATAATGAGCACTGAACAACATGATACTACGAATGCCACTCTTAAATAGTGAACAATCGACAATTCTAACAACTATACCGTTTTACAACAACTGTTCTAACGTGTAGATCCAAAATGACAATGCATCTCTTTGTATCTGTCTATTCAAATCTCAAATCGGTTACTTAATCCGATCTGATGTCTACTTCTTCCTCAGCTTTCAAACCCAAACCTAAAGTAATCTTACTTCCTACTATCTTTTCCTCGGGTTTTAGATCTCCTACATCTTCTACCAGATCCAGCAATTCTCTTTCTTGATCTGAAATTGCACTAGTGGGTAGTTTATCTAACTGTTCATCGTTCGACCCACTCTTCCCTAATGTCTCTGAGGGCAATTGTCGTGCGTATATACATCGCTACACAACATACATCGCTGTCAACATCATACACTATAAAAGCACAACTCACACATAAGTCATACATAGACTCTAAAGTGCCACAATAATCAGATTGCTTAACATTCTCAACTCAACTCAACTCAGATCAGTACTTGATCTGTCACTCTATAAACTGCCAACAATTGGGCACTGATTACAGTCAAGCCACACCCACTCAAGCATAGAGAATCCAGGTGACGCTCGCCGGCCTCTGTCCACCATAGCCAGGAACTCGAAGGCTCAACATCAGAGAAGTGAGCTCTTTGGAGCTCACTTCGAAACTATACCCCCTGGACTTGAGCTAGCCCTGAAACCCTAACGGTCCCGCTGACGGCACACTCGACGGTGCAAACGGTGCAAAGTGACGGTGGGCCCCACCGTGAAGTCAGTACCCCGAACACAAAATCTAACCGTCGGAAAGTAGTCCTTGAGAAACTGCTAGAATAACTCTAACTATTATCACTGGAACTCCAGTGTCCGAGCATCTAGATGCGGAACTACAAATGGCGTGATAGCTGTCGTGCGTATATACATCGCTACACAACATACATCGCTGTCAACATCATACACTATAAAAGCACAACTCACACATAAGTCATACATAGACTCTAAAGTGCCACAATCGCCCTCCTAGCTGGCGGTTAGGTCCCTCTAACTCCAGATAGCCATCTACTCTAAGTATATGGTATACCCTCTAATGGGCAAAGATCAGGAGGCCGGGTGCTATGGAGCCCCATCGTTAGTCGCCTGTCTGCAATCTATACCATATAAAGAATGAACTAGCTATAGGTCAAGTACATCTAGGACATAACCACTGTCCCTGAGGAACCACCATGAGGGGAGGAGTCATACATGCCATATGCCATCCTCTCAAACAGCTATCACACACTAACATAGTAGCAGCTCCACCAGAAGAGCCACATAACATACACCTCAAGCTTGCACGTACAAGTGCCAAGCTTGGGTCCATAGTACCATCAATGTTTGGAAGGTGGCATGGCGCACAATTGCGCACATGATCCTTCCAAACAACACCATCATGTCCTTCTAACACAAGGACTCCAGATGGCAAAACCTCGTGCACTCTCAAGATAGTGCGGCCTGTAGAAACATCAAGTGTCGTCGGTGCTGTCTGCTATAGATATACATAGTCGCCTGGATGAAATCGACGGATCGAGGGTCTATAACCTCCTCCTCGAATGGTAGCATAGCGTAAAGTATCTCTATGCTGAGCAATCGCCAAGTTCTCAAAGGCCATTGGCATCACTCTCCGAAAGATCTCTGCCCGTTGAGAACATGCGCTCATCCATACATTGGGGTCATCCAAGTCCAAAACTACAGTAACATCTCGATGAGTGGCTGCAGGTAAATCTAGATCTCGTCCATAGAGTAGAAAGTATGGAGAGAAGGATGCTAAGGAGGCTTGCCGGCTGAAACGATAGCCCATGGCCAACCAAGGTAACTGGAGATCCCAATCTCCCAAGTGGCCTCTCTGCAAACCATACTTTCGCAATCCTCTCTTCATCGTCTGAACCACTCTCTCTGCTAAGCCATCTGCCTCAGGGTGATCTCGGGATGTAGTATGATGATCAATCAAAGCCTTGTCACACAAGACCTGAAACTCTCCCAAGAACTCTGTACCCTGATCAGTCAAAACCTCAGCTGGTGCACCAAAATGACTAAGAACTCGATCCAGGAACGAGTAAGCTGTCCCTTCACTAGACTTGTCAGGAAGTGCCACCAACTCAATCCACTTGGAGAAGTGCTCCACCATCACCAAAACATACCGATGATGTCTCACAGTCAGCGGTAAAGGTCCGGCGAAGTCCAAACTCCAATGGTAACCCAATCCCATGATAGGTAATGGGTGTAACTGTGGCGTAGGAGCATTGAATGATGCTCTAACTCGGTCACAAACCACATCTGGCAACAAACTGCTGTACCTCGGTCTGCATACCGCGCCACCAATAATGACTCTGGAGTAAGCTATATGTACGCTTTACTCCAAAATGTCCTAGCTCCTCATGAGCATGACGGACCAACTGTGGTCTCTGTGATGGAAGTGGTACTACTCGCACTCTACCATCCTCCCATACACGCAAAAGGTGTCTACCCTCCAATCTGAACCGTCTGGCTCGCTGAAGAACACGGTCTCTCTCCTTGGCCCCAACTGTGCCACCCACAACACCAGTGCGAAGATAGTCCATCACTAAGACATCATCATCAATGTCTCGCTGAACTGTACCAATATCTTCACTCTCTGGATCTGTGACCTCAATAACTCCTCCTGTATGCGCTGAGAGAGATACCACCAATGTCTCTGCAAATATACACAGAAAGGCTGATGCATGCCAACCTGGCACCATCTCCTCATATGTCTCACCATGCTAACGTGCTCCGGTCTGATCCTGCTGGCTGGGACATGGGTTTCTACTCAACCCATCTGCATCACGGTTCACCACTCCAGGTCTGTGAACAACCATGAAATCATACTCTTGTAAAATCAGAGCCCATCGTGCAAGCTTCCCTGAAAGCTTGTCGGACTCCATCAACCACTTCAGCGGCTGATGATCAGTGATGAGAGTGAAGGGGTTACCAAATAGGTAACATCGGAAATGTGCTACTGCCCAAACTGCTGTCAAGCACTCTCCCTCATATGAACTATACTTCGCCTCCGCTGAATTGTTGGAGCGACTAGCATAGGCCACCACAAACTCCTTCTCCTCATCATCATGCTGGGTGAGCACCGCTCCAAGCCCCAACATACTCCAATCAGTGTGAACCTAAAATGGTCGTCCCCTGATCGGTCTCCTCAAAATAGGAGCAGATGTCAACCTCTCCTTGAGCTCTACAAAAGCTCTCTCCTGCTCATCTCCCCAACACCACTCCTGTGTAAGCTTGGTCAGCTTCGTCAAGGCCTTGGCAATGGCACTAAATCCTCTAACATAGCGGCGATAGAAGTTTGCCAACCCAAGGAATGCTTGCACTCTGCTCACATCCGTAGGCCGAGGAATACATGCAATAGCCTCCACCTTGGTCTGCTGAACACCAAGTCCTCCGGGGTAGATAGTGTGACCCAAATACTCAACCTGCTCATGGAAGAACCTACACTTCCCAGGATGTAATTTGAGTCCATGAGATCTCAACCTCTCAAACACCTCCAACAACTGTCTCTCATGCTCCTCCCCAGTAGTGCTATAAACCAAAATGTCATCAATATAGCACCGAGCAAAATCCAATCCAGCTAGGATCCTATTCATGACCCTCTGGAACTCAGCGGGAGCGTTCTTTAACCCAAATGGTAAGAACCTCCACTAATATAACACATCCTTGCCGTGAGGATCAATAGCCCAAAATGTTGTCTTGGACTTCTCCTCCTCCCTGATCAGCAACTGATGATATCCCGCTCGAAGATCCAAAGTATTGAAGACCTTTGCATGCCCAATCGCATCAAAAATCTCCTCCGGTGTAGGCATGGCATACCAATCAGCCCTGGTTTGTCGGTTGATAGGACGGTAATCTCCACACATCCGCCTATCTGTATAGTTGCCATGCATATCCTTCTTGGCTGGCATCACTGTCGCTGATGCATACTCTCCATGTGAAATCTCCACCAAACCAGCCTCAAAAAGGTCACTACTCCGGCTCTGAATCAATGTCCTCTCCATCTCACTATATTGATAAGGACGTTGGAAAACAGTTGTGTCGCTAGTCAGCTCAATCCGTATACCAGGTCCCTTCAAAGCACCCAAATCCTTCATACTGAAGGCAAAACAACTCGTGTGACTCCTCAAGAACCTCCAAACCCTCCGTCTTTCCTCTCCAGTAAGCTTGGGTCCAAGATCTGGCTCCCAAGTATCCTCTGTAACTGTAGTAGGAGTGGAAGACGTACCGACTGGCTGCTACACTGGGCCCTTGGGAGCAATGGTGTCATGCTCCCAACCACTAGAGGTCCCAACCTCTGTGTGAAAAACTCCCTCCACTCTGGCTGCAAGCTCCACACGTCCTCTGGCTGCATCCCATGTGGACCAAGGGTGTAATCCAAGTAGTCCAAGCTCACCTGGATGGACTCCAAGTAGACCACTCTCCCTAGTAGCTACTGGATGTGTCCCAAGAATACCATGTCCACTTGGTCCATCGCCCCCAGCATGTGCCTGAATCGTCTTGATAGGCACAGGGCTCACAAGTGTCCGAGTGGTGATGCCTATCAAGCACATCCTACGCTGCTCTGCCAAACCAAGGCTCACAATCCAGGTCAAACAGTTCAAGTCCATAGCTTGACCTAACACCTGACGCCTGGATGCCTCTGACATTGCTGGAACAGCGGTAATACCAGTGCGAAAACCCATCGCCCGCTCTCTCTCATCAGCATTGGGCTCCACCAACTGCTGTAACTGTGAGTCCCAAACAAGTCCAGGTCCTCCCTCTCAAAAAGCATGAGAGCCTGGGAAACTCATGAGTGTGGGAAATGCAGCTCTAGGCTGTCCAACTAGGTTTACCACTGCCATAGGTGACCTATCAGCCACTACCACTGTCTGAGACTGACGCCCAACATCCAAGATATCATCAACAAGGATGTGGTCAAGTTGCTGAATCCCATCATAACTACGCTGTAGAACCTCTCTGGGTAAAAGGTTTGTCCACCAAAGACGAAGACGATGAGCCCGTGATCCCACTCTGGCTGCATCTAACAATACAGCAGGTCCCATCCAAGAATGGACCTGATGTGTACTCGCCACCACTCTAGTGCGAGAATCACCCATCAGTGGAACGTTCTCCAAAAGGTAAGCTGGAGAAACAGACTGATGAACCTGGAGATGTCATAGTATCCGTAACATCTCCCAAAACCCACCAGAACAAGGATCCTGAGACCCAACCCACGGCCCGCACGTGTATGTCCCTGACATGGCCATCCAGAAATCACCAAGTGAATAGGCCCATGTCTCTCTAGGTCATGCGCCCCCAATAAGGAAATGTCTCCTGGTAAGGCCTTCTGGTAACCTCTGACTGCTGACATCGGTAATAACTCCGGATACCGATAGGCCAAGTGTGCCACATGATGTAGAGAGACTCGCCTAGCAGTCTCATCTCTCTCTACATACAAGTACCTCTGTACTCGGATACCCGCCTGTAACACCGCAGCTAGTCCGGTGCTGATCCCACCAAACAACTCCAATAGGCATATCCCCTCTACTGGGTACTGCCAAGCAATGAGTGTGGTATCCAGAGGTGTCAAAGCAATCGCCTCTGGAAGCTCATCCTCACACTCATCCCCTGATGGTACGAAGGCTCCACTCCAAGCCTACTGCACCAACTGATCTGCATGTTGCTGCAATGCCTCCTCTGAACTCCACAATGGAACATCCAAGGTGGATGGAACAATCCCACTCGTACTCCATAGCCGAGTGATCTCCTCTGGTACTGGAGTATCCTCTGCATGGACGTTCCCCTCCAACAAGTCACCAGGCCAAGTAACTGCACCGCTGAAAGCCAAAACTGATGCTGCCATGGTCCCGGACTGTAGTGAGCCAAGACTGCCACTACTGAAGCGTACTAGTAGGCGACATACCCGTCCCTCACCAGACTGCCAACCAGGTCTATAAGAGGCTGTCTCCTCCCAATAGTCAATGCTGAAACCCATAGGGTATAACACTGCTCCCCCAACTAGCACATCATATGACTCAACTATTGTCGCAATAGCCTGAGCTCTCACCACCGAGCTATCAGTCGGATGACCAGGCTGAACCTGGACAACAAGCTCTCCACGTGTGATGTACTGTGTTGAACCACCACCAAGAGATGTCTGGATCTGAAATGGACACCTCTCCACATCGGTCTTCCGTAACTCCAGACCAACAACTGCAGCCTTCCCCAACATAAGGGGCTGCGCACCAGAGTCTAACAAGACTCTCTGTGGTGTATAGACCTTCCCTGAAGGTCCCACTAAACGAAAGATCCCCCTCTGGTTATCCAATAGGACAACACCAGGTGTAAACCGTGCTCTCTCAAAGGCCGGTCTAGCTGGCAACTCCTCCAATCTAGCCGCTGCTGCCTGCCATAAACCACTGGTCGCTGAACGGATCCCATGCTCCTCAACCAAGTCAGCTCCACTACCAACCACCTATGCTCTAGTAGTAGGAATTGCACCATCCCTACTCTCACACAACGTGGCAGCCAACCGGAACACTGGGGCTGGGTCAACTCCCAATGTAAACATGTCACTGGCTGAAAATAAAGGATGCCGCATAATCAGCTGAGCCGCCCCCAACATCATGCTAGACTCAGTCTGTGTAGTAGTAGGTGGCTGACTAGCAGGTACTCCATCAGGTACTCCATCACCACCTACCACACCTGCACTGGGACGTCTAGGAACCATGGATGTCGTCTGCAATGCCTCAGATAGCGTGAAAGACTGGGGAAGTCTGACCTGTCTCCCAACCTCTCCTCTCTGTAGGTCCAACTCCACTGATGCTCCTCTAGGCTCTGGAGCACGTACTGCACTCCTAGTCACTGCTGCAGATGCATCCACCTGTGCTGCTCCGCACATGAAGTCCAAAGCATCTCTATCACCAGCATATGAGGTGGAAGCCTCAGCACCTGAATCTGATCTCCTATGAGCAATAGCCATACTAGCCAATCTCTGCTCCAACTGCTCAATCCGAGTAGCCATAGCTGTGTCAGAAGTAAGGGCAGGTACTGCACCCCTACTAGGTGTAGATCCTCTACCACCACCTCTACCACCTCGTCCTCCATGAATTGGAGCTCCTCTACTACCTGCCATAGCAGCTCTACCACTCCGTAACTCCGGGTGTAGGTCAAAACACCGGTCACTAGTGTGACCAAATCTGTGGCAATGCTCACACTGCCTCTGTGCTGGCTGTGATGCACAAGAGGTATCAGGTCCGCTGCCCTGAGTACACTCTCTCCTATGGTGAGGTCCACCACAAGTCCAACAAGCAACACCACCACTCATTGGCTGCTGCTGACCCGAAAATGAGGGTAAGGGTCTAACTCCACTAGGCCCTCCACTCGCTCCATAGGATCTGGGTTGTCCACCCTGTCCTCGAAAACCAACTGGGCGTGGTGCACTCTGCTGCACTCTAGAAGAAGTCACAACCGTGGATGAGGTCTCCCTACCAAATCCAGATGTCACCACTCTCTCCTCCACCATGTTGAGCTCAATACGCTCAGCCAAACCAAAGACTACTGCCAAAGTGGGCGAAGTAGCCTGCAACAACATAGCATCACGAACTCTACGTCGCAACTCCCTGTCCAGTATCCCATACCAAAACTGGACTGCCTGGGCCTGAGTGAAACTGATCAGCCACCTCATGCGAGTGTATGCCTCGCGTAGGCTCTCTCCAGCCTTCCGCTGGAACTCCTACAAGCTCCTCAGCTTGTCAGTCCGCACTCCCTGGTAGTTCTGCCTCAAATATAGGAAGAACTCAACCATGGGGTTAAACCCCGGTACCACACCACCTCCTGCAGCGGTACCTCCACTCGTAGTAGCACTATCTCCAGCTAGTGCACCTCCACTAGCTCCACCCACACTACTCGAGCTAGAACTTGTAGGTACAGCCAATCTACTCCTGGCCACCGAGCCTGAAGTGATGGAGACATAGTGAGGAGACCAATACTGTCTCCATAACTCAATCTCCTCCAAATGAGCTCTCCTGAACTCATGGTAGTCGTCCATCGGTGGACCCTCCAAGTGCTGAAACAACCCCTTCCATGCCATGAAGGGTGTGAACAAAGTCGGGTTCCGCATCTGCTGCAGATCACACCAACTATCAAACTCCTGGATGAAGTCATCCAACTCAATGGTACCCACTGTACCAGAGTAACGCCTAGGGCCTTTGGAGGCCCCATAAATCTCGTCCATGTCCCACAACAACAGTGCGGACACACCAAGTGCACTCTCAACTAAATCAGCTCCTGTGTCGAACTCCAACTCAGAGTCAATCTCCTCCCTCACTGGGACCTGAGATACAGGCTAATACCGAGCACCACTCCGAGTAAACCCACTACGTACTGCAGGGCTAACTCCTTTGGAATCTCCAAAGAACTCCGTCGTGACCACGTAACTGCAACAGCAAACTCGAACCACCAACTGCAACCGCAAGTCGCAACTGCAAGTGCCCCACCAAGTGCCAACACCGCCACGTGCCAACACCAACTAAACACCACCCACTAATGTAACTCTAACCAAGATAACTACACTAGGGGAAGGGCAACCTGTAACCTGCCATCATAACACGCACTCTCACGGTCTGCAGGTCATCACTTCCTGCCTCACCGGAGAGAAACAAAGGTAGTCTGACTGGTCATCACTCCAGCCTCACCACCGAGAGCACACCAGAGCACCAACGCTCAAAAGTCAAGGCACCTCACACAAACGTGGTGCACAAACAGGAAGCAGAGAATGGAGGGGATCCAATCACAAGAAATCTAAACGAAAACCCTCCATCTCATAACACAACACGGGACTGAGTCTGTCACCATTTGGCATTTGACATAAGAGTAGTTCGTATCTAAGTCCTAAGCTACCAGGATCACCAAGAATGGGATCAAACTGCCTCTCCTAGCCAAAGCTACATGTGTATAGATAACAGTGGCACAGTCACTATGACAACAAGTGAGTGTGGACCAGTTGGCTAGGGCACCAGTCTAGGAACAAGAGATCTAGAAGTCAAACCCTGTTGCGCACAATCTAGCAAGAAAGGCAGATTTTGCCAACCAATGACCAAGATCTACACTAAACTAGCTAGCCTCACGCCAGCAAGTTGGCTTGCTGGCCCTTCTAGGCCTTCGTAGCCTCTCATAGCCCACAGCCCTATGCCTCGAAGCCTCTAAACGCCAAAATTCAGACAAATGAGGCCTTTCTTGTTGCCACTTCGAACCTCCTCCAAAATTGGCGAAACTTCTCCAAATCTGCGAAACTCCTCCAAACTAGCGAAACTTCTCCAAATCTGGCCAAACAGCGAAACTCCTCCAATTCTGGCCCTAAATCTAACGTAAATCTGACGTAAAATCTGACGTAAACCCTAAAGATGGATGTCCGCCAAATCCCCCGCTAACTTTCCACTCGAACCAAATTGACAAAATGGGTTTTTCCAAATCACAATTTCATGAGAAGAGCTTTCCAACTCCACCTTCAATTTCACTTTCTGAGCCCAACTCGCATCAAATTGGTCCTATCTTCACCTCCTGAGCTCAAAATCACAACACTACTCGAAAATTGCTCCTTCTTTGCTCGAAATTTGGCCAGCACTTCCGCACACCGTCCGCCTAACTGCCAAATTTGCATCAACTACACAAGCTTCTGCACACTAGGGAAACACAGAACCTGAATCGAGCTACCACGATCCACCGAGCTTGGAGATACCACCAACACTCAACGTTCCTGCACCCAATTTCCCCCTGACTTCACTTCTCTGATGTAATCAGATTGCTTAACATTCTCAACTCAACTCAACTCAGATCAGTACTTGATCTGTCACTCTATAAACTGCCAACAATTGGGCACTGATTACAGTCAAGCCACACCCACTCAAGCATAGAGAATCCAGGTGACGCTCGCCGGCCTCTGTCCACCATAGCCAGGAACTCGAAGGCTCAACATCAGAGAAGTGAGCTCTCTGGAGCTCACTTTGAAACTATACCCCCTGGACTCGAGCTAGCCCTGAAACCCTAACGGTCCCGCTGACGGCACACTCGACGGTGCAAACGGTGCAAAGTGACGGTGGGCCCCACCGTGAAGTCAGTACCCCGAACACAAAATCTAACCGTCGGAAAGTAGTCCCTGAGAAACTGCTAGAATAACTCTAACTACCATCACTGGAACTCCAGTGTCCGAGCATTTAGATGCGGAACTACAAATGGCGTGACACAACTCCAAAGACATTTGGATTCCTATGTTATCTACTTTGGGTTTTGCCTTAACAATCCTGCCGAAGCTTTTCTAACTCTATTCTCACTAAGTCTAATCTAATCGCAATATTGTCTTCTACCTCTAATATCTTCCTATCTACACGAGTTCTCAATTTAATCAACAAGGCGTTCATCTCGGTGTCTTTCGCTTGTCTTTGCCTCGTCTCCTGCACCAACAATTTCAACTCGTGCAGTCTCGTCTCTTCAATTCGAACGCTGGCCTTTGTACTTAACATCGTGTTCACTCTGAGGACTATTTCCTTCAATGGCTCCAATCTTGTCTTGCGTTCTTGTTCCCGATCTGCAAGCCATTCCTCTCTGTACATTGCCAATTCTTCTTTGAATTTGGCCTTGACCGCTTCCTTCTCTTTCTCCTTCTGTTCAACCTTCTCTTCCTGATTACGAAGTAATTCTCGTAATCTCTCTTCTTCTCTATATCTCGCAGCCAACTCTCGTTGCCAGAGTTGCTTCTTCTCCTCCATACTCTCCATCACTTGATCGAGCTCTTGATCCTTCGATGTTACCCTTGCCATAGCATGGATAAGTTCGACTCTTGAATCAGCAAACTACTGCTTCAAGATTTCATGCTCCGCTACCTGACTCTCCCTTGCAATGTCACCCTTCCTTGCAAGATCTTCTCGATAACTCACTTCTCTCTTCAGGTCTTCGATTACCTGACTCCTCTCGACTGCTTCCGCTCGCAGTACTTCTCTCTCTTCCTCACCTCGGGTTATACTCTTCCTCACCTCGGGTTATACTCTTCTTCAACTCCGAGTTTTCTTCTTCTAATCTTGATAAGACCTGCAACACAGTCTTTACCTCTGGACAAGTAGACTGCATCTCCTTCTTCTTCTTCTCCATCCTCACCAACAGCGGGCATACTACCGTCTATAGGTAATCTAAATCCATTACTGGCAACTTCGTCCTCCCGCGGAGTGGTCTCTCTTCTTTCCTCGTGTTCTCCTGATACTCGCCTTCTTCTCTGGAGTCTTCGTATTGGGATCGATGCCTCACTGCCCGAGCTTTCTTCTACCTCTTCCTTCACTCTACTTGGTCCCGCTTCACACTTCACCTTACATCTTGAGCAAATTCCTTGTTGTACTACGATCTTCTTCTCCTCGCGCACTGGTACTTCGTCTTCCAGCGCCGCATTGTCTTCAATTTCTACTTTAGCTTGCATTTCTTCTTCGTATTCTTCAGCCGTTGGTACCGATGTCATCTCTCCTCCTTCCTCACTGTCACTGCTCATATCTCCACTTTGCAATGTCAGCTCAGGTTCCTCCTCACGTTCTGAGTCCTCCGTCTTGAGCTCGGCTTCGCCTTCTGAGTCTTCATCTTCCGACTCAATCACTACCATTCCTTGCCTCGGGTTATTTTTCTGCATCTTCTGAGGTTTCTTGTTTTCTTCGGCTTTTGCTTGCCAAGTTCTCTTCTTTGTCGGGGTACTTTCAATGACCTCCACGTTCTTCCCTGTCTTTGCGTAGTAATCGTCCGTGCTCCAGATTTGGAGAATGTATTGCTGCTCCTCCGTGTCGACTTCTCTTCTCAAATCAGGATGGAAATGAGACACCATTCTATTGCGCTCCACCAAATTGAGCAAATTTAACCCGAGGTAAAAATGTGCTGCAAATGGTACGATGTAGTGTGGAGGCAACTTATCCCGCAGATTCCACACCATCTGCCTTGTTCTTCCATGAAAGCACCTTGCCCAATTGATCGGTTCTCCTGCAAATAACTTGTGAAAGAACACCGCTTGGTGTTTCATCACATAGGTAGTTCTCTCCGGCTTCAGGATGGCCATTAGTGCACTCACAATTCCTCTCCTCACAGGGTCTTTGTACCTCTCAACTTTATACCCATTCTTCGTCCTCTTCGACGAGAAGGCATCTCTCACCTCTTGCATTTCTTGGGCTATCTCTCCTTTCCCCCAGAACGTGGCTCCCTACTCTGAGCTTGCCTCCTTCCCGAGTACGAGTCTCCAATCTGACTCTGTCCAGCAAGCCGGATTTCCTCTCTTCCCTTCTTCCTTGGGACCATCGAGACATTTACTCTCGATGATTTCTGTCATGAATCCTGGAAAACTTACCTTCGAGTTCCATGCCAGAAAAGTGATCCGAAGTCGGCTCAAGACTTCAATCCTCGCTACTATATCTAATCTCCGAATTGCATGATTTTTCACTGCAAATTTGGAGTTCTTCTTCCCTCCTCCCATCTCTTCTACTTTCTTACTGTCTCTCGATTTCTCTCTCGCGACTTCTCCCTTGCGCACTAACACGAGTCCAACTCTATTTCCCTTTCCCCGATCACATACAAGACGACTCCTCAATGGCAAAGGAAAATTGCTCGACATTTCGTTGTTGCAGTTTCAATTTTTATAGAGTTGCACTTCTTTGTCTTCTGTCACTTTGAGTTTCTACCGAGAAATCACACCTCCGGCATGCACCTGTCACTGTCATTCAACCTTTGCACATATGAGCCGCCAGTTTTGAAACGGCCTCTTCTTGAATTTCTCGCCCCGACGAAAGGTTGTTAGACTGTCTTTGCCTCGGGTTGAGCTCCCCCCGAGCCGAAGACAATTTACTTTGTATTGTATGCTGACACTGCATTTCCGAGTACTTCGCCTTATGACCCGAAGTCACTTTACTTTGGGTTTCATCCCGAAGACAATTTTCTTCGCCTTCTTCGGCCATACAGGCGCAATCCAACTTCTCTATACACTTCTTCTCCTTTATTTTGAAAAAAAACAAAAAATGTGGGCACCACACATGGCAAGGCATTACTCTGATGCACTTCACTCAAGATCAAACACATTGAATGAAGATCAAGGCTGCAAAATCCAACATCCATAGACACACTGACTTGCTCTTCAGAATTCTTCACACACTCACAAACACAAACACAGAATTAACAATCGGAATTAAGCTCAAGTGACGAGCAATGAAAACAGCACTTCGCTTTATCTATCTTCAAAAGTATGAATACTGAACAACATAGTACTGCAAATGCTCCCCTTAAATACTGAAGCAAACGGCAGTTCCCTACTAATGCACCACTTCCTAACATCTCTTCCTACCTGCAGATCCAAACTGACAATCCATCTCTTCATATCTGCCTCTTCCAATCTCAAAATTGATACTTATCCCAATCCGATGTCTACCTCATCATTGGCTTCTAAACCCGATGATCTTCCTCTTACTTCTCCTTCTTCGGGTATAGCTTATTCTACTAATTCCTGCACTAATTCTACTACTTCTGCACTAGGAACTACAATTGCACTAAGGAATGACTTATCTAACTCCTTATCTCCTAACCCACTCCTCTCTAATGTGTCAAATAACAAGTCCGATGACACCTAAATTCCTACTTTTGCAACATCGGATCAATTCTTCTCCACTATCACGTTATTCCAAATTTTCTCTAACTCCGAATTGATGAAATCTTATCCAAGACTAACATTGTCTTCTACTTCTAACATCTTTTGATCTACACGCTCTCTTAATTGAATCAACAACGTGTTCATGTCCACATCCTTGGCTTTTCTCTTCCGAGTTTCTTGCACAAGCAACTTCAACTCATGTAGGCGAGCTTCTTCCAATCTCCCTCCAGCCTCCGTGCTTAAGATTGCTCTCAACTTCCCCACAACTTCTCCCACTGATTCCAATGCATATCCTCAAGAGCGCTCTACCTTCAACTCTTCACGATACATCTTCAGCTCGTCTTTGTACTCTGTAGCAAGCATCTTCTTTTCTTCCTCATATTGCGTGCTCTGCAACTCTGCACTTCTAACTAGCTCTCATAATTGTTCCTCTTCTTCCTGCCTGGCTGCTAACTCCCTCAGCCATGCTTGATCCTTCCCTGCTGCACTCTTCTTCAAGCTGTCCAACTCCTGCTCCATTATGATGGTCATCGCCTTCAAATGAACATTCTCGATGCGCACATCACTCACTTCTCCCTTCATTTTGCTCAGCCACATCACTTGTTCCTATAGTTCTCCGGCTTGCCTTTGCAATTCTTTCTCTTTTGACTCGCAGCTCTCTTGTAACATTTTGAAAGTCTTCTTCTTCAAGACTTCCTCCCTCCAAAGTTCTTCCATTTCTTCATTTCTTTGGACTTGTTGCTCCTGCAACCCCTTCACTTCACTCAACAAATGCATCACCACCTGCAACTCATTCATCCCCTTCCTACGATTTTGGGGAATTGCTTTCTGATGCTCCTTCAATAACTCCAGCAACAAGGTGACCACTTTTGTCAGATAAGATATCCCACTGAAGCTTTTGTCATCTTTGTCGCCGTCTTTGTCTTGAGTCTTCACCTCCTTCATCGGCTCCTTCATCCAAAGTCGTGATCTTTGTATCTTCAAAGACACTATATCTGTACTTTCTTCTTCTTTACCTATTGAACTCGGCCCCACTGGATACTCCTCCTTCTCCTTTGGTCTCGGCTTGTTCACCACCATAGCTACACAATGACTCGTTGTTCCAGGTTCTCTGTCCACCATCACCTAACAAGCTTCACTGACCGCCACCGATTGCTGAACTTTAGATTCCCCCTCGCTATCACTTCTGGACTCCTCACTTTTTAAGGTGAGCTCCTCTTCTTCAGATTCCTCCTCTTGCGACTCGGTTTCTTCTTCAGACTCTGATCCCAATGATGCTTCTCTCACCATCTCCGTATTCTACATAACCAGTCTTTGAGCCTTCCTTTGAGTGGGAGGTGACTTTGCTTCTTTGGGTTTACCATGTTTCTTTGTCTTTGGACTGGTGACTTCTTCGACCTTCCACTGTCCGGTCTTCAAGAAATGATCATCGTTGGCTTGCAGATGTATCATATACTGTCGCTCTTCTTTGTCCGCTTCCCGTCTTAAGTCAAGATGAACATGAGACACCATGCGATGACACTCCTCTACTGTCAGCAAGTTCAACCTGAAGTGAAAGTGCGTTGCAAACGGTGCAAAATAATGCGGCGGAGAACCTATTTGCCAATTGATCACCATTTGCCTCGTTTGGTGGTGAAAGCACTTTGCCCAATTCACCGGAACTCATGCAAACATTTGGTGGAAGAAAACGGCTTGCTGCATATTCACATATGTTGTTTGTTTTGGCTTGAACATGGCCATCATTGCCCCCACAATACTTCTCCTAGTTGGGTCCCGATAGGACTCCACCTTGTAGCCATTTGTGGTTCTTGGAGTGAAAAACAAGTTGCAAATTTCTGCCATTTCTTCTACAGCATCACACTTCCAATAGAAGGTGATCCCCATCGGCTCTCCTGCTTCTCTCTCCAATACTAACCTCCAATCCGACTCTGTCCATCGAGTCGGATTTCCTTTCTTCCCTTCTACCTTGGGACCCTCCTCACAATTACTAGCAGTTATTTCTGCCATCACTCTTGGGAAACTGAAATTCTAGTTCCATGCTAAGAAGGCAATACAAAGTCTAGTCAAGACTTCAATTCTAGCTACTACATCTAACCTACAAATTGCAAAACTTTGCACCGCCAGCGCATTGGCCACCTTCTTTGCCATAATCTGCTCTCTCGTTCTACGACGCTAAAAGATGATGCCATCTCTTAGACAAGACACTCTAACTCCCTCGGGATTTCAGAAAATGTCACTCTCAATTGGCTTCCGGACACGCATTATTGCAAGACAACTACTCAAAGGAATTGGAAATTTAACTTGGCATATTCAACTTGTCCTTGCGCAATTGCAATCTTATATTACCCCGAATTGCAGTCATTCTTCAGTCAATTTCAAATTTGACCTTCTCTCTTCTACGTGTTGATCCCGGTCACTGTCAAGACATGCTTCTTCTGCCTCCACCATTTCTTGATGTGTACTTTCTTGTCATGTACCAAGGTTGTTAAATGGTCTTTGTATCTTTTGCGCCTTCTAACCCAAAGATGGTGCTCTTCGGACTTTTTCTGTTGTACCCTTCTTCTAAGTACCTCCATCATTGGATCCGATATCATCTTCTTTGGATGTCCTCCAAAGTTACTTTCGTCCATTCTTTGTTCGCAATTTGGTTTTGAGTGCTTACTTCTTCTCTTAAACACCAATAAACAAAGAAAAACAAAAAATGTGGGTACCACAAGTAGTCATCACCTTCACAAACCCACTCAATGTAATATCGTTTATCCCCATCTGTATCTCTTTGCAAATCAAGGTGAAAGTGGGACACCATCCGTCCTCTCTCCTTTGAGGTCAACAAGTTCAACCCAAAGTAGAAGTGGGCTGCAAAGGGTATGAAGTAGTGGAGCAGTGTATTCATTCTCCAATTGGTGATCATTTGTCCCATTCGTTGGTGCAAACACTTTGCCCAATCCACAACTACTTTTACAAACATCTGATGGAAGAACACTGCTTGTTGCATTGTTACATAGGTGGTTGTTCTAGTTTGAACATAGCTATCATCATGCTCATGATCCCTCTTTGCATCGGATCCTTGTAACTATCCACCTTGTACCCATTCTTGGTGCAAGGCTTACTAAAGAGTTCCTCACCTCAGTAGTTTCTTCTAAAGCATCACACTTCCAATAGAAGGTGACACCACCTACTTCTCTTTCTTCTCTTCCTAAGACTAATCTCTAATCCAACTTAGTCAAATCAAGCCAGATTTCCTCTCTTCCCGTTGTGCTTGGGCCCATCCTTACATTTATTGGAAGTGATCTTTGCCATGAACCTTGGAAAGTTCAAATTCCAATTCTAGGCCATAAATGTGATGCAAAGTTGGGACAAGACTTCAATCCATGCCACTACATCTAATTGGCATATTGCAAGACTCCTTACTACACTCTGCCTAGTTCCCTTTGGGGCCATTGTGTGCTTCCTCACTCTTTGCTTATGAAAGATCAAACTTGAGACTCTAACCCACTCTTCTTACGTATTCACACTTTGCATTCCTTTGGGTCAACTTTGAATGGGCACAGGATGCCTTCGAGACATTGCAGTGCTTCTTCAATGCAATCTCAATTTTATAGTCCTTTGATGATTGATCATTCTTCAATCATTTCTTCATTTACCCACCAATTTTGTGGGTTGGTTTCTTGTCACTTTCAAGATCATCTTCGTTCCAAGGTAGTCACTTTCTTCCCATGTACTTTCTTGATTGGCAAAACCCAAGGAAAATTTGTTATAGGTTCTTCAGATTGGGTTGCGCATCCTAGTGCAAACTCCCTTATCCTCAACTTCAAACATCTTTTTGTCTGACCTGAGTCCTTCTAACATTGACCCAAGGTCAACTTCTAGTTTACACCAAAACACACGCTTCTTTGTGTTTCTTCCCCATTTAACCTTTCTTTGGTTTTACTAATGCACTTCTTCCTTAAAACTCAAAAAAATATAGGAATTACAAATTCATTTGCAATTTATTTGATGAATCATACATTGTGACAACCCAACAAATATCACTTTTGCGGTAATCAGGTAAGTAAAGTTTGTTCCCGTAGAGATACAAATCAGAAATGATCATATACAAAGACAAATGGTAACAAGTAGTTCTTCTTGGTTATGTCTTTAGTCTCTTAGGTAGAAACCACACCCAAAAGAGAGTTACAAGCACTAAATCATAGGCTTGTCACGAAGTAACACTCATTGATCACAGCTCATGCAAATCTTTCCAAACAAACTTGATTGTGATGATTAGATCCTTCTAAAGACAGCTTCTTCACTATAGAGCATCTTTGCCTCAGAATTGTGTTCCACCCCTCCACTAAGGCACAACTTCCTTGACTGATCAACTTTGTGCTACACTCACAAACAAAAAATACTACCAACACTACAATTCCTCTCAGATCTGTCAAGGCATTGCGCTGATTGCACTTCACTCAAGATCAAATAGACAGAATGAAGATCAAGGCTACGGAATCCAACATGCAAAAAACACATTGACTTGCACTTTGAAATTCTTCACACACTCACAAACACAGACATAGAATTGATACTCGGAATTAAGCTCAAGTGAACTCAACACTTTGCTTTATCTATCTTCAGAAATTATGAATACTAAATAGCATAAGACTATGAATGTCTCCTTTTAATAGTAGAGAAATTGAAAATTGCTAACAACTATACCATTCTACAACAACTCTACAAATCTATAGATCCAAAATGACAATGCACCTCTTCATATCTACCTCTTCAAATCTCCCATATGTTACTACTCCAATCCGATGTCTATTTCTTCTTTGACTTCCAAACCCAATGATCCTCCTATCACTTCTCCTTCTTTGGGTCTATATGATTCTACTTATTCCTTTGCTATCTCTACCACTTCTTCACTCTAAACTATAATTGCACTGGTGGGTAACTTATCTAACTCTTTATCTCCCAACCCACTCTTCTCTAAAGCCTCATAACAAATCTGAAGACACTTGACTTTTGAAGTTTTGGACTTCTTATCTTCCTTCACACTACTCCAGAGTCTCTCTTCTAACTCTGAATTCACAAAGTCTAACCTGAGACTTACATTGTGTCCTACTTCAATTATCTTCCTATCTATTTGTTCTCTCAAACAAATCAACAAAGTATTCATATCTACATCTTTTGCTCTTCTCTTCCAAGCAATTTTAATTTGTGTAGTCTTGCTTCCTCCAATCTTCCTTTAGACTCCATGCTCAGCATTGCTTGTAGTCTTCCAACAACTTCCCCTACCAACTTTGAGGCATACCATCAAAATCATTCTACCTTCAACTCCTCTCTATACATCTTCAACTTTTTTTCATACTCAACGGCAAGCATCTTCTTCTCCTTTACATATTGAGCACTCTGCACCTCAGCACTTCTTACCAAGCTTCTTAATCTTTCCTCTTCTTGGTGTTGGATTGCCAACTTCCTCTTCCATGCTTGATCTTTTCCTGCCACACTTTTCTTCAAGCTCTCTGACTCCTGCTCCATCATAGCCGCCATGGCCTTCATATGAATACTTTCAATGCAAACTTTGCTGAACTCCTCTTGACCCAAAACTGAAAGCTATTGGTTGGCATTATAAATTGGGTAGTCCTTCTTCCTCTCATCCTTATGATTTAATACAACTTTGATTGCCATGGACAAAGTGTTCACATACACATGAAAAGGGGCATCCCAATCTGGGGCCCTCATAATTGGTGCTTCAACATGTTTCTTCTTCAATACTTGGAAAGCTTCTTCTTGTTTTGCTTCCCACAAGTAGTCTTTGAACTTCTTCAAAAGCTTTGTGAGGAGTGTAACAAACACTATGTAATTTGATACAAAGTGTCTATAGTATCTGACATGTCCCAAGAAGGCTCTCAGCTCCAAATGTTTTAGGAGATTCCAAAGCTAAGATGACTTTCACTTTCTTGACATCTACTTCAATACCTTGGCTTGACACCCAATTGCCTAGAAGAATTCCCTCCTTTGTTGTGAAGAAGCCTTTCTCCAAGTGGAATGACAAACCAGCAAAATGACATGGCCCAGAGGTCAGTAATAACTACAAATGAAAGGCACCTTTCAAAATTTTGACAAAGGTAATCCAAAATTACTTATCTTTGCCCAACCATGCAAAAATCATCAATGAAGACTTCCACAAATTTGCACAAAAAATCTTTGAATATTGCATTCATCATTAGCTAGAAAGTAGCGGGAGCATTACACAACCCAAAGGGCATTTGTTTGTTAGCAAAAGTGCCCCAATTGGTAGTGAATGTAGTTTTGTCCTTGTCTTCTTCTTGGATGGATACTTGATATTACCCTGAAAATCTATCAAGAAAGCTATAACAAGGATGACCAACTACTTGGTCCAAAATTGTATTGGTGAAAGGCAAGGGATGATTATCCTTCCTTGTGATTGCATTCAACTTGCAAAAATCTTGGCACACTCAAATCTTCCCAGTCTTCTTCTTTGGGACAATGACAATGGGTGAGACCCATTCATTGCTTAAGATAGGAAAGATTATTCTGGCCCCCAAGTACTTGTCAATTTCATCTTTCACTAATAACAAGTATTTGGGTTCAAGCGGTATTGTCTTTGCCTAACCGGAATTGCACCTTCAACCAAATCAATCCGGTGTTCTCCAAATTCTTGTGGAATACTTGTCATTTGATCAATAGACCAGGAAAATACATCCTAGTACTCTATAATCAGTGCAGTGTATCCTGCCAACTCTTCCAAGGTGATTGTGTTCAAAATCTTCAAAAAAATTCCTTTAGTCAAGATGACATCTTGACCGTCATCGGGGTTAATGACTCCTTCTACGTGACTGACTTGGCTTAACCCAAGTTGAACTGCAGTCAAATCCCCTTCCTCCAAGTTTCTTTTACCCAAGATGATGTTGTATGGGTCTTTGTCTTTGACCTCTACCTTGTAGCATTCCAAGTAATTGACTTGGACTTCATCTTTGGAGTTGTCTAAAGATGATGATTCCTTGGATTCATCTTCATCTTTTGACAAAGTGGTCTCTCTAAGATGAGGAACCTTTGTCCAACTCACTATCACCAACTTCTGATCTTTGGACAAGATGTCCTTGAACCTTAGCTTTTGTTGGTGCCAATCCACAATAACCTAAGCATTAAACAACCAAGGTCTTCCAATCAAGAGCAAGTAACCAATTTTGGTTACATGTTGCAACACAATGTATTTTAACTTGAAGGGCACCTCTCTAGTGATCATAGTAATATTTGGCAGCATGCCCAAAGGCCATTTCCTTGTGTGATCCACAAATTTCAGAATTTGAGGTGTTGGTTCAAACGTAGTATACCCCTATCAATGTGTAGTGTCTTCTATCATGACATTCACACCCGACCCCAGATCAATGAGTATGGATGTGATCATGCAGCTTGTGATCTCCGTATCCACTTTGGGAGATCCAAAATCTTCTTGTTCAATACAATAAATTGCAAGCAAGTCTTTCTTGGTCATTGCCCTTACTTTCTTGAGGGCTGAACTCAACTGCTCCTTGTACAGCTTATTGTCCTCCCACAATTGCTTAAATGTGGCATTAGTACTCATAGATGCCAAATCTGCCACAATATTGTATTGTGAGACTCCTCCTAACTTCACCTTCTTCACCTTTGTCTTTGGGTCTGAAGTCTCTCCTGTTCAAATTGGACTTTGGGGTGCTTCAAGATGGTGATAGGAGTACTGGTGGTCTTGATCCAAAGTTCTTCGGGTTTGCCCACCTTGGCTTGGATTAGATCCTTCACTTTGGATCTGATATCTGCCCAAAAGATGGGAGGCTTTGTCTTCTTACCCTCCTCCAAACTCATTTCTTGAGTTCTTTGTACGGCTTTGTTGATTCTTTCTGCAAAGCTTTAGCTTTAGCTTTTGCTAGAATCTTTTCCTCCTTGGCCGAAAAAATAGCTTTTGGGCATAGCCTCTTTGCCTTTCATGAAGACAAAGAAGTAGTACTTGCTTCTTTAGGATCACACTTCTTCTTACCCAAGTGTGTCTCAACCTTCAAATTTTGAGGTCTGGCCATTCACCTTCAAAAGCCGGACTCTCTTCAAGTGTTATACAATTGACATTTGTATCCTTGTTTGACTATAACACAACATGCTCAGCTGAGGTCTGTACATATTTCACAAATTGCTTTGGATTTGGTGGTTGCGGGCACTAATTTCCAATATGATCCTTTACAATTTCCGCACAATGGAACATACCCAATTTGTTGTCTTGGCTCCAGATAGTTTAGAGACCAATGTCCCATCGAGCCACAATTATAACAAGCTCTCAATGCAACATTTTGAGGCCTATTTTGGCTGCCCATTGGTGGTCTTTGTGGAGGAGCATTGTTGTTGTAGTCCCTTGTTCCATACCTCGGACCTTGATATGATGTGCTTGCTTGAGGCTGTACGTCTTGAGTGTGGTACACTTTCTTATCTTCCTCACTTTGATCCCAACCTAGAACCCAATCAATTTGTTGCATTGGAAAGGAAGTGCAAGTCAAACACTCTATATTAGTATGACATGATTTGCCACACACAATGCACCATACATTTGGTATGCCAAATGAAGGAGAATTTCTTTGATCCTTAGCCCCAATCATTTGGATCTTGATATCCGCAAACTCTTTAATAAGAATTTCTAGCTTTTGATCCACCTTATTTAAAATCTTTGTTGGAAGTATTACTAGCTTCTTTCATCCAAATCTTTGTATTCTCCTTGGCTTGGAATCTTCTTTGGATTCCAAAGAAGAACTTGATGACATGGGGGGATTCCCGTAAAGAAGGAGTTGTATTGCGAGAAGCTCTTCTTATGAGATTCTTGCCTTTCTTCTCCCAATTTCTTTGGTTACTCAACAAGTTAGAGTGAGCTTCTCATATCAGGCAACATGTTTGAGGACCTTGTCCAGGGAAGTTACATTCCTCCCCCTAGCAAAGATACAAATCTTTGGTGAGAGTCCTCTAAGAAACCATGTAATGGCTTTGGCATCGGAGTAACCCACCACACCGGATTGCTTTGGGACACAATTCAAAAGGGTCATGAACTACTCAGAGTAGTCTCTCAACTTCTCCTTCTTCCCTTTGTCCAAATCATTGAGTGATTCAAAGACACTCATATCGTAATCAACTTCTCAAAATCATTCTAGGAAGCCATTTTGCAAGTCTGCCTAGTTGGCTGGTGTGAACCCCTTCTAGATTACATGTGTATACCAGCTCCGGGCTTTCTTTTCAAGCAGACTTGGAAAAATGCAATGATGATTTGTAGAGCCTTGCTAGCAAAGGAAATGACTTTGAATTCTTCAATGAATTTGTTAGGGTCTTTGTCTTGTTCTGTCCCCTTATACTTCTGGTAGCTGTGTTGGGTGACAAGTAATAAAGTCATGGTTTGACTCTAAGGAATCAGCAGTCATAAGGTTGAAGTTGATGGAACCAAGGAATTGGCTAGTATTGGTGTTGTGTTGATAGCCTATGGGTTCCAATTAGTCAAGTTCAAAGTGGGGTCATTGTTGATAGATTCTTCTTCTCTGATGGTGTTGGCTTTGACTGGAAATGGAGTAAGAGGTTCAACACTTTCAGAGTGGTCTCGGAAATTCCCTCAGGCCAGCTAATGAATTTTTCATAAGAGATATTGGCACTCTTCTTCCATTAAGATTTGTATTTTCTTTTCACAAATGAATTTCTTTATAAAGACGTTTAGGGGAAGTTAATGTACTGGTCGAAACAAGTTTGTTTGCCCGCTAGAATCTTTCTTCTTCTTAGAAGCTAGCAATATGAAGTATCCTTGCCACCCACCTTTGCATTTCTTTTGTTTGAGTTCTTGCAAGGCTTTTGGAACTTCTTGAAGAAGTTGAAAATCCAACGCCTCCCATTTAGTTTTATCAAAAGTAGATTGGATCTTCTGCCATTCTTCTTCACGGTGCAAAGTTTGTCTTCAAACTCTCTCTTCTTGTTGTTCTCTCAATGCAGACATTCATATTGGTTCAAACCCAGTTTAAATTTTGACTTTGTATTTGTCCAATCCTAGGGTTGTTCCCCGGCAACGGTGCCAAAAATCATGTGGTGATCCGACAAATATCACTTTTGCAGCAATCAGGTAAGTAAAGTTTGTTCCCATAGAGATACATATCAGAAATGATCAAATACAAAGACAAATAGTAACAAGTAGTTCTTCTTGGTTATGGCTTTAGTCTCTCAGGTAGAAACCACACCCAGAAGAGAGTAATTAGCACTAGATTGCAAGAGTACCACAAAGTAATATTTGTCCACTCCTAGGGTTGTTCCCCGGCAATGGTGCCAAAAATCATGTGGCAACCCGACAAATATCACTTTTGTGGTAGTCAGGTAAGTAAAGTTTGTTCCCACGCAATAGAATTCCTGGCTGTAGAATCCAACATGCAACAAACACACTGACTTGTACTTTGAAATTCTCAACACACTCTCAAACACAAAAACATAAAGTTGATAGTCAGAATTAATCTCAAGTGACAAGCACTAAAATCAGCACTTTGCTTTATCTTTCTTCAGAAATTATGATACTTAATAACATAAGGCTGCAAATACCTCCTTTAAATAGTAGAGCAACAAACAATTGCTAACAACTATACCATTGTACAACAACTCTACAAACCTGCAGATCCAAAATGACAATGCACCTCTTCATATCTGCCTCTTCAAATCTCCAATCTATTACTACTCCAATCCAATGTCTACTTCTTCTTTGACTTCCCAACCCGATGATCCTTCTGTCACTTCTCCTTCTTTGGGTTTATCTGATTCTACTAATTCTTTGCTAACTCTACCACTTCTTCACTTTGAACTCCAATTGCACTAGTGGGTAACTTATCTAACTCTTTATCTCCCAACCCACTCTTCTGTAAAGTCTCAAATAACAAATTTGACGACACTTGCACTTTTACTTCTGCAACTTTGGACTTCTTATCTTCCTTCACACTACTCTGAAGTCTCTCTTACTCTAAATCCACTAAGTCTAACCTGAGACTTTCATTGTTTCCTACTTCAATTATCTACTTATCTACTTGTTCTCTCAAATGAATCATTAGAGTATTCATATCTACATCTTTCACTCTTCTCTTCCAAGCTTCTTGCACAAGCAATTTAAATTCGTGTAGTCTCAATTCCTCCAATCTTCCTTTAGACTATGTGCTCAACATTGCTTGTAGTCTTCCAACAACTTCTCCTTCCAACTCTCAGGCATACCTTGAGATCGTTTTGCCTTCAACTCTTCTTTGTACATCTTCAACTCGTCTTCATAGTCAGCAATAAGCATCTTCTTCTCTGCACTCAACACCTCAACACTTCTTACCAAGCTTCTTAATCTTTCCTCTTCTTGGTGTTGGATTGCCCACTCCCTTAGTGTCACACCATTTGTAGTGTCACATCTAGATTGCTTGGACATTGGAGTTCCAATGATAGTAGTTAGAGGCATTTTGGCAATTACTCATAGACTACTTTTTGACGGTCAGATTTTGTGTTTAGGGTACTGACTTCATGGTGGAGCCCACCGTCACTTGCACCATCTACACCGTTGGTGTGCCATCAGCGGGACCATTGGGATCAGACCTAGGTCAAAATCAGGAGTATACCATAGAAGTGTACCTCTAGAGAGCTCACTTCTCTGATGTTGAGCCTTCGAGTTCCTGGCTAGAGTGGACAGAAAGCCAACAAGCATCACTTGGAGTCTCTTAGTTAGAGTGGGTGTGGCTTGAATGTAATCAGTGCCCTTTTGTTGGAAAGTTGTTGAGGATCAGATCAAGTATTGATCTGAGTTTGAGTGATTTGAGTTGTAAATCATTTGATTACATCAAAGAGTGAGTTAGGGGGAAATTGGGTGTAGGAACTACAAGTGTTGGTGGTATTTCCAAGCTTGGTGGATCGTGGTGTCTTGATCAAGTTGTTCAGATTTCTCTAAGAGAGTGTGTGTGTGGAAGCATTGGCAAATTTGGAGCCATGGAAGAAGCAATTTTCAAGTGGTAGTTGTGATTTAGAGCTTAGGACCAATTTGTTGCTAGTTGAGCTCATAAACTAAAATTGAAGGTAGAGTTAGGAGCAAATCGTCGCATATTAAAGATTGGAAAAAACACATTTTTCCAATTTGGCTTGAGTGAAGAGTTACTGGAGGGTTTAGCTATCAGCAAGATTTATGTCTAATTTACATCAAATTTCATGTAGATTTTGTGAAGGAGTTACGTTAGATTTTGGCAAGAAGAACTTTGATCCAATCCTTGGTGATCCTTGTAGCTCACAAAGTAGATAGGTACTCCAATTATGTCAAATGCCAAATGGTGACAGAGTGAGTCCCGTGCTGTTTAGTATTCTTGTGATTGGACCCCCTCCATTCTCTTCTTCCTGTTTGTGCATCATGTTTGTATGAGGTGCCCTAAATTTTGAGTATTGGTGCTTTGGTGTGCTCTTGGTAGTGAGGTTGGAGTGATGACCAGTCAGACTATCTTTGTTTCTCTCTGATGAGGCAAGAAGTGATGACTTGCAAACCGTGAGAATGCGTGTTGTGATGGCAGGTTATAGGTCACCCTTGCCCCTAGTGTAGTTGTCTCAGTTAGAGTTACATAAGTGGGTAGTGTTCCATTAGTTTTGGCACTTGGTGGTGCTTGGTTGGTGTTGGCACTTGGTGGTACTCAGTTGGTGTCAGTACTTGGTGGTGTTTGGTTGGTGTTGGCACTTGGTGGGGTACTTGCGGTTGCAGTTTGCGGTTACATTTTGTGGTTCGATTGGCAGTTGTAATTGTGGTTACTTTGTCACAATAGAGTTCTTTGGAGATTCTAGAGGAGTTAGCCTTGCAGTACGCAATTGGTTACTTGGAGTGGCACTCAATATCAGCCTGTATTTCAGGTCCTAGTGAGGGAGGAGATTGACTTTGAGTTGGAGTTCGACACAAGAGCTGATTAAGTTGAGAGTGCACTTGGCATGTCCGCACCATTTTTGTGGGACATGGACAGGATTTATGGGGCCTCCAAAGGCCCTAGGCATTACTCTAGTACAATGGGCACCATTGAGTTGGATGACTTTATCTAGGAGTTTGATAGTTGGTGTGATCTGCAGCCGATGCGGAACCCAACTTTGTTTACGCCTTTCATGGTATGGAAGTGGTTGTTTCAGCACTTGGAGGGTCCGCCAATGGATGACTACCATGGGTTCAAGAGAGCTCATTTGGAGGAGATTGAGTTATGGAGATAATATTGGTCTCCAAACTATGTCTCTATCACTTCAAGTTTGGTTGCCAAGAGTGGATGGGTTGTACTCACAAGTTGTAGCTCGAGTAGTGTTGATGGAGCTAGTGGAGGTGCACTAGCTGGAGATAGTGCTACCATGGGTGGAGGTTCCATTGTAGGAGGTGGTGTGGTACCGGGGTTTAACCTTATGGTGGAGTTCTTCCAGTGTTTGAGGAAGAACTACCAAGGAGTGTGGACTGACAAGTTGAGGAGCTTGTAGGAGTTCCAATGGAAGGCTGGAGAGAGCCTACGCAAGGCATACACTCACATGAGGTGGCTGATCAGTTTCACTCAGGACTTATTGAGGCCCAGGCAGTCTAGTTTTGGTATGGGATATTGAATAGGGAGTTGCAATATAGAGTTCGTGATGCTACATTGTTACATGCTACTTTGCCCATTGGTCTTTGGTTTGGCTGATTGTATTGAGCTCAACATGGTGGAGGAGAGGGTGGTGACATCTGGATTTGGTAGGGAGACCTCATCCACGGCTATGACTTCTTCTAGAATGCAATAGAGTGCACCACACCTAGTTGGTTTTCAAGGACAAGGTGGACAGCCTAGATCCTATGGAGCGAGTAGAGGGCCTGTTGGAGTTAGACCTTACCTTCATTTTTGGGTCAGCAGCAACCAATGAGTAGTGGTGTTGCTTGTTGGACTTGTGGTGGACCTTACCATCGGAGAGAGTGTACTAAGGGCAGTAGACCTGATACCTCGGGTGCATCACAGCCAGTACTGGGGCAGTGTGAGCATTGCCACAGATTTAGTCACACTATTGATTGGTGTGACAACCTGGAAAATAACACTTTTGCAATAATCAGGTAAGTAAAGTTTGTTCCCGTAGAGATACTAGTCAGAATTGGTCAAATACAAAGCAAAGTAACAATGTAGTTCTTCTTGAGTTCCTCTTTAGTCTCTCAAGTAGAAACCATACCCAAAAGAGAGTAACAAGCACTAATCTGCAATCTTATCACAAATTAACACTTCTTAATCACAACTCCATCAAATCTTTCCAAACAATCTTGATTGTGATGATTCAGGCTCTCCCAAAAATGGCACTTCACTGCAAAATGACTTTGTCTCAGAATTGTGTTCTACCTCTCCATTGAAGGCACAACTTCCTTGATCAAAATTGCTTCACATCAACACTACGCTGCACTCACAATGCAGAATACTACCAACACTACAATTCCTCTCAGATTTATCAAAGGCATTGCTTTGATTGCCCTTTACTCAAGATCAAACACATAGAATGAAGATCAAGGCTATGGAATCCAACATCCAACAAACACACTGAGTTGCACTTTGAATTTCTCTACACACTCACAAACACAAGCACACTGTTGACACTTGGAATCAAGCTCAAGCGACGAGCATTGTTTCACAACACTTTGCTTTATCTATTCTCAGAAATAATGAGCACTGAACAACATAAGATTGCAAATGCAACTCTTAAATAATGAAGCAAACGATAGTTCTAACAAAAATACCATTTCCTAACAACTCTACAAACGTGCAGATCCAAAACGACAATACACCTCTTCATATCTGCCTCTTCAGATCTCAAATCGGTTACTAATCCAATCTGATGTCTACTTCTTCCTTGGCTTTCAATCCCAATGATCTGTCTATAATTTCCCCATCCTTGGGTCTATCCAATTCTACTCCTAACTCTTCTATTTCTACAATTTCTTCACTACAATCTACAATTGGGGTCATGGGTAATCCATCCACTTCCTTATCTTTGACCCACTCTTCTCTAAAGTTTCAGAGAACAACTTCAAAGACACTTGAACTCCTACTTCTACAACTTTGGGTCTTCATACTTTTGCTACCTCACTACAAAGTTTAGCTAACTCCGTCCTCATACAATCTAGTCTGAGACACACATTGTCTCCCACCTCTAACATCTTCCTATCTACACAATCTCATAGAAAAATTAAGAGGTTATTCAACTCCATGTCCTTCATCTTCCTCTTGCGCGTCTCTTGCACTAATAACTTCAGCTCATGCAATCTCACCTCTTCAAGTTTACATTCAACTTCCGTGCTTAGCATGGCCTTGATTTCATTGACAACGCCTTCTACTTCATTAGCTTCTTCTACAACTGTAAGTTTCTCCCTCTTCCTTTCTTCCTCCAATTCACTATGATACATCTGGAGCTCATCTTCAAATTCAGCCTTCAATGCCTCCTTCTCCGCAGATTCACATAAAGTTGCTCCTCTAATACTCACACCAATCCTTGCAACCAATCTTCTTCTCTAGTGCGCTCCATTAACTTGCATTGCGAGGCCTGATCTTTCTCCGCTGCTTTCTTCTTGAGACACTCTAACTCTTGCTCCATTGCCATAGCAATTGCTTTGGAATGTATCAACTCTACATGCACATCTGCAAGTTCTCCTTTCAACCCTGCAACCAATGGGGTCATCTCCTTTGCTTCCTTGCGACTCTTTACTAATTCTTCCCTTGTCACCTCAAAATGCTTACTCCAAAGAACTTCCTCAACCTGAAGTTCTTTGACTTCTATCTCCACCCTCGTCAACTTACTTCGCAGCAATGATGTTTCTGGACTCTAGATCTTTAGTACTACCAATTCATCTGGCACCTTGAGATTGGCACTTACCATCTCCATCTTCTTTTGCTGCAACATCATCAACAATGGACATACGACTCTGGACAAATAGTCCACTCCTTTGCACCTTATGTCATCGGATCGGACTTTGGGTTCCGACCATTCTACGTCTTGTACCTTACTCCAAAGTTGTGATCTTTGCAAGTTTCTTCTTCTGAACTTTCTCCCTCTTCCTGAGTAACTTTACTAGGCCCCACTGCAGATACATTCAGAGCATTCTTACCATTGGCAGTTCAGGGTTGTGCCATGACTTCCTCTTCCTTCTTCTTCTCACTTCCTCGTTCAAGCATGGAAACTTTGGGACTTGGCTTTTAGGCCTCCTTCATTGGCTGTCACGTTTGCTGAACCTCCGCTTTGCCTTTGCTATCACTGCTTGATTCTTCCTTCCGTAGCATGAACTCCTCTTCTTCTCCCAACATTCCTTCCTTTGATCCGGTTTCTCCTTTTGATTCTTCTTCTTCTTCTTCCTACATGGCTTCCATTTTCTTCACTACCACCGCCATTGGTTAAGCTTTGGAACTTTTTGGGTTTGGACTGTTGCAACACGACTCTCAAGCTTGGCTCTCTTTCTCACCCTTGGAAGGTCAATTGCTACAATCTTCTCCTTCCCACTTTCCTTGTAGTACGCATCTCCATCTTGCACTCTCTCCATATAATATTGCTCATCTACATCGGCCTCCTTTCGTAAATCTGGATGAAAGTGCAAACGTATTCAACTTCCTTCTTCTGAAGTTAGCAAGTTCAACCCAAAATAAAAGTGCACTGCAAATGGCACAAAGTAATGTGGTGGCATATCGATTCTCCATCCTGAAATCATCTTCCCCACTCTCTGATGCAGACATTTCGTCCAATCTACTGCCTCTCCCACAAACATTTGGTGAAAGAACACCGCTTGTTGCGTAGTAACATAGGTAGTGTGCTCAGGCTTGAACATAGCCATCATCGCACTTACTATCCCTCTCCGCTCGAGGTCTCTATAACTGTCCACCTAATACCCATTCTTAGTGCAGGGTCAATTGAACGAATCCTCACTTTGGCAGTCTCTTCTAAAGCACCACAATTCTGATAGAAGGTGGTACCTCCTACTTCTCCTTCTTCTCTTCCCAACACTACTCTTGAATCCGCCTCTGTCCATCAAGCGGGATTCCCTCTCTTCCCCTCATGCTTCAGGCCATCCTTGCAATTGATTGCTGCAATTTCTACCATGAAACATGGAAAACTGAAGTTCCATACCAAAAACGTGATACAAAGTCTCGTCAAGACTTTGATCCGCGCTATAACTTCTAATCTACAAATTGCTAGCCCTCTCACCACACTCTACTTACTCATTTTTGGAGTCATTGTGTGCTTCCTCACCTTCCTCTTGTGGAAGATCGTCCCCAAAATCCTAACCCACTCCTCTTCTTGCGGATTTGCAATTTGCATTACTTCGGGTCAACTCTGAATAGGAACTAGGTAGCAACTGGACATTGCTCTTCTTCCTTGTGCAACTTGTAATTTTATTGTCCTATGGCAATCAGTCACTCTTCAGTTGCTCCTCCTCTCCAATCTCCAATTTGGTGAAGTTGTTGCCTGTCACTATCAAGAAGTTCTTGATCCCGAGGTCATTACTTTCTTCTCGCATACTTTCTTGATTGCACTGACTCCAAAGAAGTTTGTTACAAGTTCTTTGGATCCGCTCATGCCGGCCGATACAAAGTCTATCCTTCTTCTTCTTTGTCTTTGTGTCTTTGGGTTTTACTTCACATCTTGACCTGAAGTTGACTTTGGGTTTTACTTCACACCCCCGCTTCTTCCGAAGTTAGCCCTCTTTAGGTTCTAACCATCTACTTCTTCTTCAAATGCTAAAAAAACAGAAAAAAACAGAAAAAAACAAAAAATATAGGTTTCACAACCGGTGCTTTGACCTACACCCGGAGTTACAGAGTGGCAGGGCTGTTATGGCATGTAGTAGAGGAGGTCCAGTTTATGGAGGACAACGTGGTAGAGGTGGTGATAGAGGATCTACACCTAATAGAGGTGCAATATTGTAACACCCATTTGTGCATGTGTGTGGTATTGTGATATTTAGCTTGGTATTACAAGTACTTGAGAGATATTATTTATATAGAGATAAAGGATGGTTCTACATTAGTCATGATTAACTAAAGTTAGTCATATCTAAGATAGAGAGGACCTTACTTTAGAGGAAGTGGAAAAGATGAGCACCACTATTTTGGATTCTAGTGTGTTGACTTGGTATTATTCCTAGGTGTTTGGCTTCGAGGAAAGAGTTGAGAACTCTTGGGCCCACAAGCCTTTTATTTTGGATTCTTCTATAGTCCAAGGATAGCCCATGTGAAGGAATCCTTGACTTAGTGGTTGGGTCAAGATAAGATCACATGCTTAGGGGAATATGCCCATGTGAATGGATATGCCTTTCTACTTTTTGACTTTACTTGACTTTTAGCCTAGTAACTTGAGTTACTCAAATAATTAGTAACTTTGGTATGTAACTATTTCACAAGTATATAAACAAGGGGTGAGGAGGTACTCATCATCCTTTCATTTGCAACTATCTCTCTCTCATTGAGTTCTCTAATGAGCAATGGCTTGAGTCTTGGAGTGTTAGCCTTGGAGGAGTATGATGGAGTTGGGGTTCGTTGCCTTCTTAGTCCATGGTGCGCTACCATAATAGCCATCAAAGGTTCATCCTGAGTGAGAGACAAGCCGACTCATAGTATCTACCCTTACTTTTGATACAACTATGGCTACTCGGATTGAGCAATTGGAGCAGAGATTGGCTAGTATGGCTATTGCTCAAAGAAGATCAGATTTGGGTGCTAAGGCTTCCACCTCATATGTTGGTGATAAAGATGCTTTGAGCTTCATGTGTAGAGCAACTCTGGTAGATGCATCTATAGTAGTGACTAGGAGTGCAAAACGTGCTCTAGAGCCTAGAGGAGCATCAGTGGAGTTGGACCCACGGAGTGGAGAGGTTGGGAGACAAGTCAGACTTCCCTAGTCTTTCATGCTATCTGAGACATTGGAGATGATATTCATGGCTCCTACACGTCCTAGTGTAAGTGTGATAGGTGGTGATGGAGTGCATGATGGACTACCTACTAGTTAGCCACTTGCTACTACAGGGACTGAGTCTAGTATGATGTCAGGAGTGGCTCGGCTGATAATGTTGTGCCCTTTGTTCTCAGCGAGTGACATGTTTACATTGGGAGTTGACCCAACCCTAGTATTCTGGTTTGGTGCCATGCTTTGTGAGAGTAGGGATGATGCGGTTCCTACTATTAGAGCAGAGGTGGTTGATTGTGGAGTTGACTTGATTGAGGAGCATGGGATCCGTTCAACAACCAATGGTTTATGGCAGGCAACAATGGCTAGACTAGAGGAGTTGCCAACTAGACCGGCCGTTGAGAGAGTGCATTTCACACTTGTTGTCCTATTGGATAACCAAAAGGGAATTTTTAGTTTGGTGGGACCTTCAAGAAAGGTCTATACACCACAGAGAGTCTTGTTAGACTTTGGTGCACAATCCTTTATGTTGGGGAAGGCTGCAATAGTCAGTCTAGAGTAACAAAAGACCAATGTGGAGAGGTCCCTATTTCAGATCCAGAAATCTCTAGGTGGTGGTTTGACACAATACATCACATGTGGGGAGCTTGTTGTCTAGGTTCAGCCTGGTCATCAGACTGATAGCTTGGTGGTGAGAGCTCAGGCTATTGCGACAATAGCTGAGTCTTATGATGTGCTAGTTGGGGGAGTAGTGTTATACCCCATGCATGGGTTTCAATATTGATAATTGGGAGGAGCTAGCCTCCTATAGACCAGGTTGGCAGTCTAGTGAGCAGCGGGTATGTCACCTACTAGTACACTTCAGTGGTGGCAGTCTTGGCTCACTACAGTCCGTGATCATGGCAACATGAGTTTTAGCTTTCAGTGGTGCAATTACTTGGCCTGGTGACTTGTTGGAGGGGAACGCTATCAAGGAAGTTGTTTAGCCTTGAGAGTGCACTGGGCACATGGCTGCTTGTGCTTAGTTTGTCTTATTGTAGTTGATTTAGAGTCTCCCATAGACTAACATTCTCTTCCTATTCCTGGTGTGTTGGAAATATCTGTTGTGTAAGAATTTGGGGTTCTTTGTTTACTGAGGTTGGGTTTCTCGAGTGTTTATCCTCGGCCCTCACAGAACTGGCTAGCTCACGCGGTTTCAGCTATGGTTTTGGACCCAATGGTTCCTAAAAATGGCTTGGAATTTTACAAACAACAAATAGTATTCTATTTGGCTCAACCCGGCACCCAGAGTATTGAATCGGACCATTCATATAGATGGATTGAGAGCTCCTAAAATGGAGCTTCCTCAATGCTAGTCACGGATCAAACACACCATCATCTCAGGATTTTTCATTCATAAAAAATTCAGTTGCAAAGTTCATAGGTTTGGACAAGCCAAACAACTCCAATTCATACAGTGGTTGCACTAAATTATGACAAGAAATCATATCAGCTGGTGCTTTTCACACACATTCTGTCAAATAATGGTAAAGACAACTCACCCTCCGCACCTCTTCCTTCACCTCCCAGCAGCACTCCCATCAATGCTTCCTTGCAAAGGTTTTTGTTCTCAACCCAAAGATCCTTTTGTGAAAACGTCCTCAGCACTCCTACTTCATCTACTTCGGGTTTTGCTCTGACATCCTTTCAAAGTTTATCTATCTCTAATTTGACTAAGTCTTATCTAATTGTGATGTTGTCTTCTACTTCCAATATCTTCCTATCTACACAAGTTCTTAGACTAATCAACAAAGCATTCAAGTCTTTGTCCTTTGCATTTCTCTGCCTCGTCTCCTACACCAACAACTTCAATTTGTGCAGCCTCATCTCTTCAATGCGCACACTGGCCTCTATACTCCACATCGCATTCATCTTGATCAAGATCTCTTTTAATGGCTCCAATCTCATTTTACTTTCTTGTTCCCGATCTGCAAGCCAATCTTCTTGGTACATTTCCAGCTTTCCTTTGAACCCGGCTTTCACAGCCTCCTTCTCCTTCTCCTTTTGCACAATCTTTTCCTCCTGATTGCAAAGTAACTCTCTCAACCTTTCTTCTTCTCTATACCGCACTGTCAACTCTTGTTGCCATAGCTGCTTCTTCTCCTCTACACTCTCCATCACCCTATCAAGCTCTTGTTCTTTCTTTGCTACTCTTGCCATAGCATGGATAATTTCTAGTCTTGAATCAGCAAACTGATGCTTTAAGATTTCATATTCAGCAATTTGTCTTTCCCTTGCTATAACACTTTGTGCTATCAACTCCTCCCGATTCCTTGCTTCTCTCCTCAAATTCTCAATCATTTGATTCTATACTACTGCATCTACTTGTAGTACTTCCCTTTCCTCCTCACCTCGGATTATACTCTTCTTCAACTTTGAGTTCTCTTCTTCTTATTGTGCTAACACCTGCAATACAGTCTTCACCTCCGGACACATCTCCTTCTTCTTGTGTTCTAACTTCACCAATAAGGTGCGCATGTGACAACCTGGCAAATATCACTTTTGTGGTAATCGGGTAAGTAAAGTTTGTTCCCGTAGAGATACGAGTCAGAAATGTCCAAATACAAAGTCAAACAGTAACATGTAGTTCTTCTTGGTTGTGTCTTTAATCTCTCAGGTAGAAACCACACCCGGAAGAGAGTAACAAGCACTGATTTGCAGTCTTGTCACAAATTAACACTCCATAATCACAACTCCATCAAATCTTTCCAAACAATCTTGATTGTGATGATTCAGGCTCTCCTAAAAATGGCACTTCAATGCAAAATGACTTTGCCTCTGAATTGTGTTCAACCCCTCCACTGAAGGCACAACTTCCTCGATCAAAATTGCTTCACATCAGCTTTGCACTGCACTCACAAATGTAGAATACTACCAACACTACAATTCCTCTCAGATTTGTCAAGGCATTGCTTCGATTGCACTTCACTCAAGATCAAACACACAAAATGAAGATCAAGGCTGTGGAATCCAACATCCAACAAACACACTGACTTGCACTTTGAATTTCTCCACACACTCACAAACACAATCACAAAGTTGATACTCGGAATCAAGCTCAAGCAACGAGCACTTCTTCACAGCACTTCGCTTTGTCTATTCTCAAAAATTATGAGTACTGAACAACATTATACTGCAAATGCCACTCTTAAGTGGTGAATCAATCAACAATTTAAACAACTATACCATTCTACAACAACTCTTCTAACTTGCAGATACGAAATGACAATGCAACCTTTCATATTTGTCTATTCAAATCTCAAATCGGTTACTAATCCGATCCGATGTCTACTTCTTCCTTGACTTTCAAACCCAAACCCAAAGTAATTTTACTTCCTACTACTCTAACCTCGGGTTTCGTATCTTCTACTTCTTCTACTAGATCTAGCAATTCTCTTTCTTGATCTATCTTACTCCTTATCTCCCGACCCACTCTTCTCTAAGGTCTCTATTGGTAACTCCGAAGACATTTGGACTCCTATGTCTCTTTCTTCGGGTCTAACTATTATCAATTCAATACCTAATTCTATTATGTCATCATTGAGAATTGTAATTGAAAGCATGCGTACACTATCTACACCTTCAATTTGTAACCCACTTTCCCCTAATCACTCATGTTACTGACCCGAAGACACTTACTTTCGGATCCTGCACTTTGGGTTTATTCACTACTGCTATTTCTCTTTCAATTTCTATTCCATCTTCAATCAGAACTGAAATTGAAGTCATGGGTATCCTAACTATCTTTTTTCCTTATTCTAACTTCCTCTTATCCCTCTGGCATGTAACACCCATTTGTGCATGTGTGTGGTATTGTGATATTTAGCTTGGTATTACAAGTACTTAAGAGATATTATTTATATAGAGATAAAGGATGGTTCTATATTAGTCATGGTTAGCTAAAGTTAGTCATAGCTAAGATAGAGGGGACCTTACTTTAGAGGAAGTAGAAAAGATGAGCACTACTATTTTGGATTTTAGTGTGTTGACTTGGTATTATTCCTAGGTGTTTGGCTTTGAGGAAAGAGTTGAGAACTCTTGGGCCCGCAAACCTTTTTGTTTTGGATTCTTCTTTAGTCCAAGGATAGCCCATGTGAAGGAATCCTTGACTTAGTGGTTGGGTCAAGATAAGATCACATGCTTAGGGGAATATGCCCATGTGAATGGATATTCCTTTCTGCTTTTTGACTTTACTTGACTTTTAGTCTAGTAACTTGAGTTACTACGGTAATGAGTAACTACGTTTACTATTTGGTACGTAACTATTTCACAAGTATATAAACAAGGGGTGAGGAGGTACTCATCATCCTTTCATTTGCAACTATCTATCTCTCATTGAGTTCTCTAGTGAGCAATGTCTTGAGTCTTGGAGTGTTAGCCTTGGAGGAGTATGATGGAGTTGGGGTTCCTTGCCTTCTTAGTCCATGGTGCGCTACCATAATAGCCATCAGAGGTTCATCTTGAGTGAGAGACAGGCCGGCTCACAGGCAAAACTCCCAAAGTCACCTTCACTGCACTCTGAGGTCGGGCTACCTCAGATTTAGTCATCTTCATCTTGAGGCGAAGTCTCATGACCCGAAGTCATGTGAACCCGAAGTCCGAAGTACAAAGTACGAAGTCACATTGACCCGAAGACACTCTGACCCAAAGTACATCTACTCCAGAAACTTCAAATGCTTGTAACTTCTTCAATATACCTCTAAACTTTGCGATTTTGGTAGCAATGGAAAGCTCTGAACGAAACGCTTCCAACGAAATATAACACGCTTGATTTAGAGTTGTGGTTACTGGGATATGCCCCCCGCAAGAATCCTGACTTGCAACTTCTATTTCTCCTTTGGGTTTGCCCTCCTTAACATCTGATCCGAGTTTTTCCCTCCTCTGACATGAAGTAAGCTTCTTTGGGTCTGATCCAAACTGAGCCCTTCTTCCTCTTACATGAAGTCGACTTCCTTGGGTCTGATCAAAACACAAGTTTGCACTAATTTTTTCTCCATTTGCTTTCAATTTGGTTTCAGCAATGCATTTCTTCTTCTAAACTCATCCAAAATGAAAAATTTGGGTACGATAGCACACAACCTCCTACATGTACTCCACTCCTTCACTCGGAGTTACCTCGACTTGCGGAGTGATCTCCTTCTTCACCTCTTCTTCACTCAACACTAGCCTTCTAAGCCGCAGTTGCCGTATAGGAATGGATGCTTCACTCCCAAACTTTCATTCTCCTCTTCTCTTACCTTACTAGGTCCCACTTCACACTTCGCCTTTTGCCTAGAACAAACTCCTTGTTGAATGGTAACTTTCCTTTCTTCTTGCTCTGGCACTTCGTCTTCCAACTTCAAGTTACCTTTCTCTTCCATCTCCATCATGGCTTTCTCTTCCTTGGGTATCGATGTCATCTCCTCTCCATCATCGCTGTCACTACTTTGCAGTGTGAGCTCAGGTTCTTCATCTCTTTCTGAGTCTTTGGACTTGCACTCGGCTTTGCCATCTGATTCTTCCTCCGATGATGTGATTACCACCATACCTTTCCTTGGGTTTACTCTTCTAGTCTTTCGAGGTCTTACTTTCTTGACATCTTCTCCTTCTCCTTGTCAACTCCTCTTCTTTGACTTTGGAGTACTCACGTCCAACTCCATACTCTTCCCCGTCTGTGCATAGTACTCATTGTTGCTCTTGATCTGAAGAATGTATTGTTGTTCCTCCGTGTCAACATCCTTTCTTAAGTCGGGATGAAAATAGGACACCATCCTATTGTGCTCCGCCACATTGACCAAGTTCAGCCCCTGATAGAAATGAATTGCAAATGGCACAATGTAATGCGGAGGCGATTTATCCCACAAATTCCATACCATCTATCTTGTTTGCCCATGGAAACACTTAGCCCAGTTAATCGGCTCTCCTACAAGCATCTTATGGAAGAACACCACTTGGTGCTTCATCACATAAGTCATTCTCTCCGGCTTCAAGATTGCCTTTAGAGCACTCACTATCCCTCGCTTGATAGGATCCTTGTAACTCTCTACTTTGTACCCATTCTTTGTGCACTTCAAAGAGAAAGCATCTCTCACCTCTTGGGTTTCTTTTGCTACTTCTCCCTTCTCTAAGAACGTGGCACTATGCTCCGCACTTGCTTCTCTTCCAAGTACTAACCTCCAATCCGACTTTGTCCAACGAGCCGGATAACCTCTCTTCCCTTCTTCCTCGGGGCCATTGAGACATCTACTCTTGCTTATCTCAATCATGAACCCTGGAAAGCTTACATTCCAATTCCACACCAAGAATGTGATCTGAAGTCTGCTCAGGACTTCAATTCTTGCAATCACATCTAACCTCCAAATTGCATGATTTCTCACTGCAAATTCAGAGTTCTTCTTTCCCCCTCCCATCTTTCTCTCTTCCTCTCTGGACTGGGGACTATTCTTCCTACTGATTCCCGGATTAGCTCTCTCAAATTCTCCATTACACACCAATGCATCTTCGACTCTACTTCCCTTCCCATGATCTTGTGCAAGATGACTTCTTAACGGCAAGGGAAAATTGCTTGTCATCACTTCATCTTTAGCTCAATTTTTATAGAGTTGTGCCTTCTTTGTCTCTCTTCAATTCGATTTTCTACCAAGAAATCACACCTCCTACATGCTCCTATCACTGTCAAGTGTCCTTCACGCATACGCCTGCCGTTTTTGAATGGTCCCTTCTTGAATCTCTCGCCTCAAAGGAAAGTTGTTACATTGTCCTTGCCTTGGGTTGAGCAATCCCCAATACAAAGACTCCTTACTTTGGGTTGTATGCTGACAGGGCAATTCCAAGTACTTTGCCTTATGACCCAAAGCCACATTACCTTGGGTTTCATCCCAAAGACTCTTTTCTTTGCCTTCTTTGGCCATAAAGGCTTAATCCGACTTCTCTATATACTTCTTCTTCCATATTTAAAAAGAAAACAAAAAATGTGGGTACCACACCTTGGCAAGCCTTCACCAAGGCATTCACTATTGGTGGATGACCTTGTTCACTCTTACCATTGGCTTCCGGATTGTAGGCAATAGTCAAGTTCAGTTTGATGTTGAACTTAGCAAAGAAGTGAGCTGCTTCCCTTGCATCCAACTCTCCTCGATCTGCCTTCATCCGGTAGAAACATCCATGCTTGGCAATGATATCCTCTAAGAAAAACCAACACACCTGTTGGGTATGTGCAGATGGCAACACTCTTCCTTCCACATAATTAGACAGATCTTCCCTAGCTAGTACTAGATATTTAGCTCCTGGGACTCCTAGAGGCATATGAACCAAGTCCAAAACCCACTAAAAATGGAGATTCAGCAGATAATTAGGTTTCAAACCATCTATGTGCCTTACCTTGGAGTAGATCTGACAGATTTCATAGGTTTCCACATACCGTCATACCTCTATATAAATACCTGGCCACCATTACAAACCCCGGATGCACTTGTATGTACCCTAAACCCCATGATACCTGGCAGCATCCGCATCATGCGACTCTCGTTGCACTCTCTGTTTTGTCTCCTCATCTCCCAACACTCTCACTGGAACTCCAAAGCTGCCCTTGAGCCTTTGCCGGAGATACCCGTCCCTCAACAAGAATTTCACGGATCTCCTTCTAATCTTCTCAAACTCTTCCCTATTCCATTTGGAGTTCTTCTGTAGAGAATTAAGATACTTTCCAACAACCAAAAGATCATCCTTGTACAATTCTTCTCTAAAGGATAAGTTCAAGTCCAGCTCATGCACATCCACCATACAGTCATTTTACGCTCCTTCATAACTTGCTCTAGACAGCATATCAGCTACTGGATTGTCCTTCCCAGCTATGTACCTTAGCTCTGGATTAAACATCCAAATGAACGCTATCCAATGCAACATGGCAATGTCTGGAGTATCACAATTGGCAACCATTCTAAGCAGCGGCAAGCAATCTATCTCTAGGATGACATAGGTCCCTATTAGGTAGTTTTTATCCCATTGTAGCGCTATCTTGGCACCCCACACTTCCCGTATGATCTGAGGGTACTTCTGCTGCTGTTCCATAAAGATCCTTGCTCCAAACCTTGCTGCAAATCTGTTGCAATTCTCGTCATCTTGGCCCACAGCCCAACCAGCAGCATAGGGACTTGAGTCAACTGTAACTATAATCGGTCTCCCACAATGGTAGTCAAGCAGGTGGAGCACACGTGGAGCACAGGTGGGTTCCGCAGCACTTTCTTCAATTTTACCATAGCAACCAAATGTTCCGGTCTCCAAACAAACCTGAGCCTTTTCCTCAAAAGCTAGTAGAGCGGCTCTGCAACATGACCAAAGTGTAGAATCCAGATATGGTAGAAAACACATGCCCCAAAGAACCTTCTTACCTCCTGAACCAAGGAACAGTCCTTGATCTTGCTGAAAATGTCCACCTTCTCCAGATTTGGCTTCCTACCATACAAGCCACACAAGTGTCCCACTACAAGGATTTCTCCAAGTCCAAATGCCAACTTCTCTCCAAAGAGAGTCACCCCCGCTTCCATCAACCTTCTCATTATTGCTTCCACATCCTGAATATGATCTATGACAAACCTCCTAATACCTCTATCCATCAAAGTTTTATCCTTTTTGCTCTCTGTGCAGCCCTTGACAGGTATATCATCCAGGAATGGACGGGTCTTCTCCGGGATAAAAGACTGCAGAATTCAATTCATAGTGCTTTGCATATGCACCATAGAGTTAGTAGCCCTCATTGGGAGATTGCACATACACATCAGTCCTAACGGTGTTCACATCGTGGTTATGTCTCGGCTCCCTTCAGCAAGCTGAAACTGATCATAACCTGAATACAAATCTCCTATAGAGTAGATTGCCCTCCCTGCAAACTCCTCAACAAACTCATCCACGGCTGGTCCTACACCAGAATTTTGGATTGTTACCTTATTTGGCGGTTGCATATCCTATATGAACCGCAACTTACTGTTCTTTCGGACTGTGAACCAGCAATTTGAGTATGGCGCTTCTGATGGTTCTAAAATCTTCACCTGAACTTTCTCCTTCAATAGTTCTATCAGCTGGGGCAGAAGCGCCTTTGGCATTGGTATTGGTCTTAGATCCCATGGTACATGTGGAACCATGAAAGTTATCATCGGTGTGATTCCTGGCGGTTGCATATCCTATATGAACCGCAACTTACCGTTCTTCTGGACTGTGAACCAGCAATTTGAGTATGGCGCTTCTGATGGTTCTAAAATCTTTACCTGAACTTTCTCCTTCAATATTTCTATCAGCTGGGGCAGAAGCGCCTTTGGCATTGGTATTGGTCTCAGATCCCACGGTACATGTAGAACCGTGAAAATTATCATTGGTTTGATTTCCTATGGGTTCACACACCCAATCTCCTTGATCTTGAAAGCAAAAGCTTTCCCGTACTTACCAATCATTTCCTTAAATGCATGGCGCTCAACCTCTGTGAGCAAACCATTCCCTCTGACTGTAAGCTCATCCAAGGTCTCTTTTGTAAATGAATGACCAATATCATTTTCCTATCTCAGTCTTGGTTCCTCTCTAGTCCTACGCAGCAATTCAGAAGCATCCAATGGCAATGGGAAAGCAATAGAACAAACCTTTTTGTCCATTGTTTTGTACTTAGTGTTACATCTCACTTCATGAACCAACTCTGAAAGTGTTTCATGAAGCTCCCTTCCTATTTCAATCACGGGTTCTCCTTTCTCCATTGCCCCAATCACCTTTTGGACTGCCTTGCCTTCTCCCCAATCCTCCAACACTCCAATGATAGTCTCATTGTCATCCATTTCCTTTACTGTCTTCAAAACTCTTTATTTCCCTTTCATTCTTTTCTGGAAAATTCCCAAGGTGCTCCCTACGTGTGCAAAGCAAACAGTTCTACCACTTTGGATTCCCACTTAAGTCCTATCAAAATAGTCTTCCTTGCTGATCTCTCACAATGGGATGTAGCATATGGCGCCTTGTCCTCCCACTTTCTATGACAAGACGCCTAGTGGAAACCCCACCTTCCAGTAGATCTCTTAACTCTCTCTTGTTCCTATTGCTGCCTGGAAACACAGTAGGGAATTGCACTATTTTGGTCCCATTCGGACTTCTAACCTTTGCCACGTGAGTCCCATTGTTCAGTTCTTTGCTCTCCATTCTAAACTGAGTAATGAAGGGCTGTCCTAGGATCATTGGGTAGGGCAAGGTATCATGCATGAACACATTAATAGGCTCTACCACATTTCCTAACTTGATTCTGACATCTGGACAAGCTCCTTACAATGCATTTCTGGTTCTATTCATTGAGTTTACCTTCCAGTCAATGTCATGGCCCACCTTCCAATGCCCTTCATCGTAGACCTCCTTTGACATGAGGTTGACCTCAGATCCTGATTCAATCAGCGCTTTCACCGGGTTTTTCACTCCTTGCATCTTGATCTTGCACTTGCTGCAACTCCTTGCCCAAAAAGAGTCTTGCACCTCTTCCAACAAGGGCACAAAAGGTTTCTCATCCTCAAGAGTAGCATCATAAACACGTGCTTCTCGGGTCTCACTCCCTAGCTTTTCCTGCTCAAGCTCTAGGCAAAAAGTCCCCACCTCTCCTTCAGCTTCACTCCCGTCCTCGTACATCAAAGACGTGTGTGGTCCTTCCTTGTGGATTTGTTTCTTCTTTGCCTTGACAAGGATAAAGTCATGTACATCCTTCCTCAAGCTACCAAAGAACTCTTTGTTTGTGAAACCCCTCACCTCTTGTTTCCAGAACTTTTTGGTGATCTCTTGAGGATCTAGTTCCATTTCTATGTCCCGACTTAGCAGCCAACCCGGTCCCGTCCTAGGAGATCTCTCTCCCAGCTTTTGGTTTGCTGCCCCATCTACATCCATTCGGCACTCCTCTCCAATGCCCAAATTCTGATCCATACTCTTCTGTGCATTGCTGAATTGCACCTCTTTCCTTCTGACTTGCCTCCTCTCCGTTCCACTTGCTGTTGCTTTTCCCTTGCCTGCCCTTCACTCTCTGTCTGCTGATCAGATTTTTGTTTCTCTTCCACCATAGCATCCCAAGTAGCACCAACTTTTGCAGTGACGGCTGTGACAACCCGACAAATATCACTTTTGCGGTAATTGGGTAAGTAAAGTTTGTTCCCGTAGAGATACGAGTCAGATTTGGTCAAATACAAAGCAAAGTAACAATTTAGTTCTTCTTGGTTGCGTTTTTAATCTCTCAGGTAGAAACCACACCCAGAAGAGAGTAACAAGCATTGATTCACAGTCTTGTCACAAATTCACACTCCATAATCACAACTCCATCAAATCTTTCCAAACAATCTTGATTGTGATGATTCAGGCTCTCCCGAAAATGGCACTTCACTGCAAAACAACTTCACCTCAGAATTGTGTTCCACCCCTCCATTGAAGGCACAACTTCCTCAATCAAAATTGCTTCACATCAACCTCGCACTACACTCAAAAATGCAGAATACTACCAACACTACAATTAGATCTGTCAAGGCATTGCTTCGATTGCACTTCACTCAGGATCAAACACACAGAATGAAGATCACGGCTGTGGAATCCAACATCCAACAAGCACACTGACTTGCACTTCAAATTTCTCCAAACACTCACAAACACAAGTACAACATTGATACTTGGAATCAAGCTCAAGCGACGTGCACTGCTTCATAGCACTTTGCTTTATCTATTCTCAGAAATAATGAGCATTGAACAACATTTGATTGCGAATGCCACTCTTAAGTAGTGAAGCAATCGACAGTTATCTTCCTAATGTACCTCTTCCTAACAACTCTACAAACCTGCAGATCTGAAATGACAATGCACCTCTTCATATCTGCTTATTCAAATCTCAAAACTTTTACAACTCTGATCCAATGTCTACTTCTTCCTCGGCTTTCAAACCCAAACCCAAAGTAAATTTACTACTTACTACTCTATCCTCGGGTTTCATATCTTCTACTTCTACCAGATCCAGCAATTCTTTTTCCTGATCTGGAATTCCACTAGTGGGTAATCTATCTCACTCCTTATCTCCCAACCCACTCTTCTCTAATGTCTCCACTGGTAATTCCAAAGACATTTGTACTCCTATGTTGTCTACTTTGGGTTTTGCTCTAACATCCTTCCGAAGCTTTTCTATCTCTATTTTCACTAAGTCTAATCTAATTGAAATGTTGTCTTCTACTTCTAATATCTTCTTGTCTACACGAGTTCTTAACTTAATCAACAAGGCATTCAAATCAGTGTCTTTTGCTTGTCTTTGCCTCGTCTCCTGCACTAACAACTTCAACTCGTGCAGTCTCGTCTCTTCAATTCGAACGTTGGCCTCTGTACTCAACATTGCATTCATCTTGAGGACTATCTCCTCCATTGGCTCCAATCTCATTTTTCTCTCTCGCTCTCAATCTGCAGGCTAGGCCTCCATGTACATTGCAAACTCCTCTTCAAACTCGGCTTTCACCGTCTCCTTCTCCTTTTCCTTGTGAACAACCTTCTCTTCCTAACTACGAAGTAACTCTTGTAATCGATCTTCTTCTCTGTATCGTGCCGCCAACTCTCTTTGCCAAAGTTGCTTCTTCTCCTCGACACTCTCCATCACTCTATTGAGCTCTTGATCCTTTGCGGCTACTCTCGCCATAGCATGGATTACTTCTACTCTTGAATCAACAAACTGCTGCTTCAAGATTTCATACTCCGCTACTTGTCTCTCCCTTGCTATGTCACTTTTCTTCACAAGATCCTCTTGATAACTTACTTCTCTCTTCAGGTCTTCGATTATCTGACTTCTCTCTACTGCCTCCGCTTGCAGTACTTCTCTTTCCTCCTCACCTCGGGTTATACTCTTCTTCAACTCCCAGTTCTCTTCTTCTAATTGCACTAATACCTGCAATACAATCTTTACCTCTGGACAAGTTGACTGCATCTCCTTCTTCCTGCACTCCAATTTCACCAACAATGGGCACACCACCTCCCTCAGATACTCCACTCCATCTCTTGCAACTACTTCTTTCTGCATAGAAATCTCCTTCCTTACCTCTTCTTCACCCAATACTCGCCTTCTCCTTTGCAGTCTTTGTATCGGAATCAAAGCCTCACTTCCCAAGCTTTCTCCTACCTCTTCCTTTGCTTTACTTGGCCCCGCTTCACACTTCGCCTTATGTCTTGAGCCAACTCCTTGTTGTACTGCGATCTTCTTTTCTTCAAGCACAGTTACTTTGTCTTCCAACTCTGTGTTGTCTTCGGCTTCCATCTCGGCTGGAACTGCTTCTTTGTAGTCATCAGCTGCTGGTGCCGAGGTCATGTCTCCCCCTTCATCACTATTGCTACTCGTATCTCCAATCTGCAGCGTTAGCTCAGGCTCCTCCTCATGTTCCGAGTCTTTAGTTTTTAGCTCGGCATCTTCTTCTAAGTCTTTGTCCTCCGACTTGATTACCACCATCCTCGCCTCGAGTTGCCTCTTTGCGTCTTTTGAGGTTCCTTTTTGTCTTTGGCTTCACCTTGCCGACGCCTCTTCTTCTACTTTGGAGTACTTGCTTCTATCTCCACGCTTTTACCCATCTTCATGTAGTACTCATCTGTGCTCCGGATTTGAAGAATGTACTACTGTTCCTCCACGTCGACTTCTCTTCTCAAGTCGGGATGGAAGTAAGCCACCATTTTGTTTCACTCCGCCGAATTGAGCAAATTCAACCCGAGGTAGAAATGTGCTCCAAATGGCACTATGTAGTGTGGAGGCGACTTCTCCCACAAATTCCACACCATCTGTCACGTCCTCCCATGGAAGCACCTTGCCCAATTAATAGGTTCCCCTACAAACAACTTATGGAAAAACACCGCTTGGTGTTTCATCACATAAGTTGTTCTTTTTGGCTTCAAGATTGCCATGAGAGCACTCATGATCCCTCTCTTCACTGGATCCTTGTAACTCTCAACCTTATACCCATTTTTTGTTCTCTTCGAAGAGAAAGCATCTCTTACCTCTTGAGTCTCTTGAGCTATCTCTCCCTTCCCCAAGAACATGGCTCTTTGCTTTGAGCCTACCTCCTTCCCAAGTACAAGTCTCCAATCCGACTCTGTTCAACGAGCCGGATTTCCTCTCTTCCCTTCTTCCTCGGGTCCATCAAGACACTTACTCTTGATGATTTCTATCATGAACCCTGGAAAGCTTACATTCCAGTTCCATGCCAGAAATGTGATCCAAAGTCGGCTCAAGACTTCGATCCTTGCTATTACATCTAACCTCCAAATCGCATGATTTCTCACTACAAATTTGGAGTTCTTCTTTCCTCCTCCCATCTCTTCTACTTTCTCACTCTCTCTCGATTTCACTCTTGTGACTTCTCCCTTGTGCACTAACACAATTCCAACTCTATTTCCCTTCCCACGATCACCTACAAGACGACTTCGCAACAGCAAAGGAAAATTACTCATCATTTTGTCTTTGCAAGTTTGATTTTTATAGAGTTGCACTTCTTTGCCTTCCGTCACTTTGAGTTTCTACCGAGAAATCACACCTCCTGCATGCACCTGTCACTGTCAATCACCTTTGCGCGTATGGGCCGCCGGTTTTGAAGGGTCCCTTCTTGAATTTCTCACCCCAACAAAAGGTGGTTAGACTACCTTCGTCTTTGCTTGAGCTCCCCCGATACGAAGACAATTTACTTTGGGTTGTATGCTTACAGGGCATTTCCGAGTACTTTGCCTTATGACCCGAAGTCACGTTACCTTGGGTTTCATCCCAAAGACTCTTTTCTTTGCCTTCTTTGACCATACAGGCGCAATCCAAATTTTCTATACACTTCTTCTCCTAAATTTTGAAAAAAACAAAAAATGTGGGCACCACATACCCCCTCCCTCAAATGTGAGTGTCCCCGCAAACATAAACCTCAGGTGTCTTAGAAACTTCCGAGTCTATGGTCCAATATCTCCAAACTCTCCCTCCGTTTACTCGAGTGGCAAAAGGATTACCTTCCAAGTCTATGAGCAGCATGAACCCATTGTCGTAAAGATGAAGAACTTGATAGGGACCCATCCATCTCAAATGCAACTTGCCTGGAAAAAATATTCGGCGATTGTCTTATAACAAAACCAAATCCCCTTCTTGTACATCTACAGGCTTGATTCTCTTATTGTGCCTGACTTTCCTCTATGCTTGTACTTCTTTCGTGGTTTTCATTGCATCGTCTCTTTTCTCTTCTAACCACATCAGTTGATGAATCCGAAGATCCTGACTGTCCTCTGCCGACATTTGTTCTTTGCAAAGAATCCAATATGTCGGAACTTCAAATTCAACTGGCGGTATGGGATGCAAGCCATATGTCAAGAAGTATGGAGTTTGTTTGGTTGTAATCTTCTCTGTCGTTCAATATGCCCACAACGCGGCTGGTAATTTTGTATCCCAGTCATAAGCATAATTGACAGTCACCTCATTCAAAATTTTGCAAAGTAACCCATTTTCTTTTTCCGTTAAGCCATTTGCTTTTGGGTTATAAGGAGTCGTCTTCCAATGTTTAATCCGAAAGTATTTGGTTAACGCCTCCATTACAGAGTTCAAAAAATGTGTTCCTTGGTCACTGACCAATTCCAAAGGACACCCATATTGGGAGATGATGTTTCTAAAGAAGAATTCCGCCATAGTTTCAGCATCATCTCTGCGAGTTGCTTCAGCTTTGACCATCTTGGTAGCATAGTCAATGCAAACCAAAATGTATCGCTTTCTTGTGACTTGGGTCACTAGTTGAATGGGACCCACAAAATCAATCCCCCATTTCTCAAATGGGGCCAAAGGCAAAATTGGTCTCAAAGGCCATTGAGGGGTAGCCGTCGGCTTCCCCATTCTCTGACAAGCATCACAGCTTCGGATATGAGCATGTACATCTTTGTACATTGTAGGCCACCAATACCCTACCGAAAGAATTTTCTTTACCGTATTCTTGAGAGCATAGTGTTCTCCCGATGCTTTGGAGTGTAAAGATTCAATCACTCCTCCTACTTTGTATGTCTCCAAGCATCGCCGAAGTACTTCATCTTTGCCCATCTTAAATAAAGTATTGTGTTTGAGTTGGTACGGCCCCATCTTCCTAAGAAAGACTGCCCGCTGATCCGGTTCCATCCCTTCAAGACAATGGAGAGTATGCAGATAATGATATTCAGCTGCAAACCTCGTACTTCGCATTGCTGATAAGTGATACAAATCTTCGTCAAGGAACCGATCGTCAATTTCCCACTCCTGGTCTTGAGTTTCTAACCTGGAAAGGAAGTCCGCATTCGAATGCGAAGCTCTCTTCCTTCCTTGTACAATGTACGTGAACTCTTGTAGCAACAAGATCTATCTTGCAATTTGCCCCGATAAATCTGCCTTCTTGACCAAATGTTGTAATGCGTAATGGTCAACATAGAAGACAAACTCATACCCCAACAAATAATGACAAAATTTCTTGCAGGCATACACCATTCCGAGTGCTTCTCTTTCAGTTGTCAAATAGTTCTTTTCAAAAACTGAAAGTTGTCGACTGGCATAATACACCGGGTAGTCCTTCTTCTGACTTAAGACGACTCCGATAGCCATGGACGAAGTGTCCACATATACATGGAAAGGGACGTCTCAATTCGGGGCCCTCGTAACTGGTGCTTCAACCAGCTTCTTCTTCAACACCTAGAAAGCTTCTTCTTGATTTGCTTCCCACAAATAGTCTTTGGATTTCTTCAGAAGCTTTGTAAGTGGTGCAGCAAGCACTGCGTAGTTTGACACAAAGCGTCTGTAATATCCGACATGTCCTAAGAAGGCTCTCAGCTCCCGGATGATCTTTGGGGATTCCAAAGCTGCAATTATCTTGCCCTTCTCAACATCGACTTCAATACCTCAACTTGACATCCGATGCCCCAGAAGAATTCCCTCCTTCATTGTGAAGAAGCATTTCTCCGGGTGTAATGACAAGCCGGAAAAATGACACCTTTCAAACGTTTTGCGAAGGTAATCTAAATGTACATCTCTTTGCCCAAACACACAAAAGTCATCAATAAAAACTTCGACAAATTTGCGGAGGAAATCTTTGAAGATTGAATTCATCATCCGCTGGAAAGTAGCAGGAGCATTACACAACCCAAAGGGCATTTGATTGTAAGCAAAAGTGCCCCAATTGGTTGTGAATGTAGTTTTATCTTTGTCTTCTTCTCAAATGGATACTTGATTGTACCTTGAAAATCCATTGAGAAAACTATAACAAGGATGCCCAGCGACCTGATCTAAAATTGTATCGGTAAAAGGCAAGGGATGATGATCTTTTCTTGTGACTGCGTTCAACTTCCAGAAGTCTTGGCACACTTGGATCTTCCCCGTTTTCTTCTTTGGGACAATGACAATGGGGGAGACCCATTCAATGCTTAAGACAGGGAAGATGATTCTGGCCCCTAAGTACTTATCAATTTCATCTTTCACCAATAGCAAGTACTTCGGGTTCAAGCGGTATTGCCGCTGCCAAACCGGAACTGCACCTCCAACCAGATCAATCCGGTGTTCTCCAAATTCTTGTGGAATACTCGGCATTTGATCAATTGACCAGGCAAATACATCTTGGAATTCTATAAATAGGGCAGTGTATCCTGCCAACTCCTCCGCAGTGACTGTCTTTCAGATTTTCAAAATTTTTCCTTCAGTTAATGAAACATCTTGACAGTCATTGGGGTTGATGACTCCTTCAACGTGGCTTAGCCCGAGGTGAGCTGCCATCAAACCCCCTTCCTCCAAGTTAGGTTCACCCGAGGCGAGGTCATATGGATCTTCGTCTTTGACATCCACCTCGTAGCATTCCAAATAATTAACTTGGACTTCGTCTTTGGATTTGTCTTAGGACGAAGACGATGAGTCTTCGGATTTGTCCTCCTCTTCCGACAAACTTGTTTCCCCGAGGTAGGGAACTTTTGTCCAACTCATAGTCACCAGCTTCTGATCTTCGGACAAAATGTTCTTGAATCTTAACTTCTGCTGGTGCCAATCCACCACAACTTGAGCGCTATACAACCAGGGTTTGCCGATCAATAGAGGGTAACCAATCTTTGTCACTGGTCGCAACACGATGTAGTTCAACTTGAAGTGCACCCCTCCAATGATCGTAGTAATGTTTGACAGCATGCCCAAAGGCCGTCTCCTAGTTTGGTCTGCAAACTTCAACACTCAGGGTGTTCGTTCAAACATGTGATAGCCAAGTCGATTCGCAGTATCTTCGATCATGACATTCACACTGGACCCAGAGTCTATGGGTATCGATGTGATCATGCATCCTGCAATCTCCGTGCCTACCTTGGGAGATCCCAAATCTTCTTGCTCAATATGATAGATAGCAGGTAGGTCCTTCTTTGACATTGACCTTACCTTCTTGAGGGCCAAATTCAGCTGTCTCTTGTACAGCTTGTTATCTTCCCACAATTGCTTGAATATAACATTGGCATTTGTGGCTGCCAGATCTGCTACAATATCATATTGGGGAACTTCTCCCAATTTAACCATCTTTGCCTTTAGCTTTGGGTCCAAAGTCTCTCCATGTTCCCTCTTGACTTTGGGACGCTTCAAAATGGTGACGGGCTTGCTGATGGCCTTAACTCGAGGTTCCTCGGGTTGACCCACCTTGGCTTGGATCAGACCCTTTACTTCGGATTGGATGTCCACCGGGAAAACTGGAGACTTCGTCTTCGTCTTTGTCTTCTCTTCCAAACTCAGTTCCCGAGTCCTGAGTAGTGCCTCCTCTAGTTCTTTCTGCAAGGCTTTAGCTTTGGCTTTTGCAAGGATCTTTTCCTCCTTGGCAGAAAGATTTGCCTCTTGGCGCAGTCTCTTTGCCTTTCTGGAAGACGATGAGGTCATACTCAATTCTTTGGGATCACGCTTCTTCTTACTGGAGCGTGTCTCAACTTTCAAAATTTCAAGATCCGGCCATTCTCCTTCTGAGGCCGGGCTCCCTTCTTGAGGTCTTTCTTCCTCAAGAGTGATGCAATTTACATTCATATCCCCCTTTGGCTGCAATGCTGCACGCTGAGCGGGGGTCTATACATACTTTACATGCGGCTTTGGGTTCGGTGGGTGAGGACATTGGTTGCCCGTATACCTTGATCGTTTACAGTTTCCGCACAGGAGAACGTACCCAATTTGCCTTCTTGGCTCAGGATAGTTTGGAGACCAATGTCCCATCAAGCCACAATTATAACAAGCTCCGGGTGCAACATTCTGAGGCCAATTTTGGTTGCTCATCGGTGGCCTTCGTGGAAGAGCATTGGGGTTATACTCCCTGGGTCCAAACCTCGGACCTTGATACGATGTGCTTGCTTGAGGCTGTACTTCTTGCGTTTGGTACACAGCCTCTTCGTCCTCGTCTTGGTTCCATCCCGGAACCCAATCAATTTGTTGCACCAAGAATGCATTATGAGTGTTGCATTATGTGTTGGCGTGGCCTGATTTGCCACATATGGTGCACCATATATTAGATCTTCCAAACGATGGGGCCTTCCTTTGGTCTTTGGCCCCAATCATCTGGATCTTGAAATCTGAAAACTCCTTGATGAGGGCATCCAGCTTGGTATCCGCCTTATTTACACTCTTTGCTAGAGGAGTCACTGGTTTCTTGCCTCCACGTCTCCTGACTCATCTTGGCTTTGATTCTTCTTTGGATTCCAAAGAAGAGCTAGGAGACGTGGAGGATTCATCCAAAGAAGTGGATGTACTGCGTGAAGCTCTCCTTTTGGGCTTCTCGCCTTTCTTCTCCCAATTTCTCCGATTACCGGCAGAGTGAGAGTGGACCGCCTCGTAACGAGCAACATGTTTGAGGACCTTGTTAAGGTAAGTTACATTCCTCTCCCTTGCAAGGATTTGTATCTCTAGTGACAGTCCCCCGAGGAACCAGGTAATGGCTTGGGCATCGGAGTAACCCACCACCCTCAATTGCTTGGGAACTCGGTTCAATAGTGCAATGAACCGCTCAGAGTAGTCTCTCAACTTCTCCTTCTTGCCGCGGTCTAAATTGTTGAGTGCCGCAAAGACACTTGTGTCGTAATCAACCTCCCAGAATCATTCTAGGAAGTTGTTTCTCAAGTCTGCCCAGTCCGCTGGTACGAACCCCTTCTGGATCACATGGGTGTACCAGCTCCAAGCTTTCTTTTGGAGCAAACTTGGGAAAATTCTCAGTCAATCCGCCGAGTCATGCTCCTTGTTAGCAAAGGAGATGACTTCAAATTCTTTGATGAATTCATCAGGATCTTCATCTTGTTCTGTCCTCTTGTACTTCTGATAGGCGTGTCGGGTGACATGCAACAAAGTCATCATTCGATGCACTGGGATTGGCTGCGGTAGTGTTGAACTTGACGGAACTGAAGGATTGGCTGGTATTGACATCGTGGTGTCAGCCCAGGGATTCCAATTTGTCAAATTCAAGGTGGGTTCTTCTTTGACAATTTTTGCTATGAGGGTGTCAACTTCAACCCAAATGGAAGATTCAGGCTCAACACCTTCGATTGGTTCTTCAAAATTCCTTCGGGATAACCAAGGAATTGTGCATAGAAGATGTTGACACTCGTCTTCACTAAGTGTACGTGTTGTCTTTTCATGAACAAAGTTCTTCAAGGATGCAACTTCCTTTCCAGCTCTATGCAAAGTCGGTGTACTAGGCCGCAATGCATATGTTTGGCCACTCGATTCTTTCTTCTTCTTGGACAAAGAGGGAGATGCGAAGTAGCCTTGTCAACCGTCTTCACGTTTCTTGTGGTCAAGTTCTCGCAGAGCTTCTTGCACTTTGTGAAGGAGTTGAAAGTCCAATGCCTCTCATTTGGTTTCATCCACAATGGATGGAACGTTCAGACGTTTGTCTTCTTCACGCTGTAGTGCTCGTCTTTGAGCTCTCTCTTCTTGTTGTTCTTTCAATGCAGACATTCATATTGCGTTGATACCCAGTTTTGAATTTGGCTTTGTATTCTTCCACTTCCAAGATTTGTATTCCCGGCAGCGGTGCCAAAAATTATGTGACAACCCGGCAAATATCACTTTTGCGGTAATCAGGTAAGTAAAGTTTGTTCCCGCAGAGATACAAGCCAGAATTGGTCAAAGCAAAGTAAAGCAATTTAGTTCTTCTTGGTTGCGTCTTTAATCTCTTAGGTAGAAACCACACCGAAAAGAGAGTAACAAGCATTGATTCACAATCTTGTCACAAATTCACACTCCATAATCACAACTCCATCAAATCTTTCCAAACAATCTTGATTGTGATGATTCAGGCTCTCCCAAAAACGGCACTTCACTGCAAAATGACTTTGCCTCATAACTATGTTCCACTCCTCCACTAAAGGCACAACTTCCTTGATCAAAATTGCTTCACATCAACCTCACACTGCACTCACAAATGCAGAATACTACCAACACTACAATTCCTCTCAGATCTGTCAAGGCATTGCTTTGATTGCACTTCACTCAGGATCAAACACACAGAATGAAGATCACGGCTGTGGAATCCAACATCCAACAAGCACACTGACTTGCACTTCAAATTTCTCCAAACACTCACAAACACAAGTACAACGTTGATACTCAGAATCAAGCTCAAGCAACGAGCACTGCTTCACAGCACTTTGCTTTATCTATTCTCAAAAATAATAAGCACTGAACAACATTTGATTGTGAATGCCACTCTTAAGTAGTGAAGCAATCGACAGTTATCTTTCTAATAAACCTCTTCCTAACAACTCTACCAACCTATAGATCTGAAATGACAATGCACCTCTTCATATCTGCCTCTTCAAATCTCAAAACTATTACTACTCCGATCCGATGTCTACTTCTTCCTTGGCTTTCAAACCCAAACCCAAAGTAAATTTACTTCTTACTACTCTATCCTGGAGTTTCATATCTTCTAGTTCTTCTACCAGATCAAGCAATTCTTTTTCTTGATCTGAAATTCCACTAGTGGGTAATCTATCTAACTCCTTGTCTCCCGACCCACTCTTCTCTAATGTCTCCACTGGTAATTCCAAAGACATTTGTACTCCTATGTTATCTACTTCGGGTTTTGCTCTAACATCCTTCCGAAGCTTTTCTATCTTTATTTTCACTAAGTCTAATCTAATTGAAATGTTGTCTTCTACTTCTAATATCTTCTTGTCTACACAAATTCTTAACTTAATCAACAAGGCATTCAAATTAGTGTCATTTCCCTATCTTCGCCTCGTCTCTTGCACTAACAACTTCAACTTGTGCAGTCTTGTCTCTTCAATTCGAACGCTGGCCTCTGTACTCAACATTGCGTTCATCTTGAGGACTATCTCCTCCACTGGCTCCAATCTCATTTTTCTCTCTCGCTGTTGATCTGCAAGCCAGTCCTCCTTGTACATTGCCAACTCCTCTTTAAACTCGGCTTTCACCGTCTCCTTCTCCTTTTCCTTCTGAACAACCTTCTCCTCCTAACTACGAAGTAACTCTCGTAATCGATCTTCTTCTTTGTATTGTGCCACCAACTCTCTTTGCCAAAGTTGCTTCTTCTCCTCAACACTCTCCATCACTCTATCGAGCTCTTGATCCTTCACGGCTACTCTCGCCATAGCATGGATTACTTCTACTCTTGAATCAACAAATTGCTGCTTCAAGATTTCATACTCCGCTACTTGTCTCTCCCTTGCTATGTCACTCTTCTTCACAAGATCCTCTAGATCACTTACTTCTCTCTTCAGGTTTTTGATTATCTGACTTCTCTCTACTGCCTTGTGACAACCCGGCAAATATCACTTTTGCGGTAATCGGGTAAGTGAAGTTCGTTCCCGCACAGATACGAGTCAGAATTGGTCAAATACAAAGCAAAGTAACAATTTCAGTTCTTCTTGAGTTCTTCTTTAGTCTCTCAGGTAGAAACCACACCCAGAAGAGAGTAACAAGCACTGACTCGCAGTCTTGTCACAAATTAACACTCCATAATCACAAATCCATCAAATCTTTCCAAAAAATCTTGATTGTGATGATTCAGGCTCTCCCGAAAACGGCACTTCACTACAAAACAACTTTGCCTCAGAATTGTGTTCCACCCCTCCACTGAAGGCACAACTTCTTTGATCTAAATTGCTTCACATCAACCTCGCACTGCACTCACAAATGCATAATACTACCAACACTACAATTCCTCTCAGATCTGTCAAGGCATTGCTTCGATTGCACTTCACTCAGGATCAAACACACAGAATGAAGATCAAGGCTGTGGAATCCAACATCCAACAAACACTCTGACTTGCACTTTGAATTTCTCCAAACACTCACAAACACACTGTGAAATTGATACTCAGAATCAAGCTCAAGCGACAAGCACTACTTCACAGCACTTTGCTTTATCTATTCTCAGAAATAATGAGCACTGAACAACATTTTCTTGCGAATGCCACTCTTAAGTAGTGAAGCAATTGACAGTTCTAACAACTATACCGTTTCTACAACAACTGTTCTAACCTGCAGATCCGAAATGACAATGCACCTCTTCATATCTGACTCTTCAAATCTCCAATCGGTTACTAATCCGATCCAATGTCTACTTCTTCCTTGGCTTTCAAACCCGACCCCGAAGTAATCTTACTTCCTACTACATTTCCCTTGGGTTTCAGATCTCCTACATCTTCTACCAGATCCAGCAATTCTCTTTCCTGATCTGAAATTGCACTAGTGGGTAGTTTATCTAACTCTTCATTGTTTGACCCACTCTTCCCTAATGTCTCTGAGGGCAACTCCGAAGACATTTGGATCCCTATGTTATCTACTTTGGGTTTTGCCTTAACATCCTGCCGAAGCTTTTCTAACTCTATTCTCACTAAGTCTCATCTAATTGCAACATTGTCTTCTACCTCTAATATCTTCCTATCCACACGAGTTCTCAATTTAATCAACAAAGCGTTCATCTTGGTGTCTTTCGCTTGTCTTCGCCTTGTCTCCTGCACCAACAATTTCAACTCGTGCAATCTCGTCTCTTCAATTTGAACGCTGGCCTCTGTACTTAACATCGCATTCACTCTGAGGACTATTTCCTTCAATGGCTCCAATCTTGTCTTGCGTTCTCGTTCCCGATATGCAAGCCATTCCTCTCTGTACATCGCCAATTCTTCTTCAAATTTGGCCTTCACCGCTTCCTTCTCTTTCTCCTTCTGTTCAACCTTCTCTTCCTAATTACGAAGTAATTCTTGTAATCTCTCTTCTTCTTTGTCGTCCGATAGGCCCATAACACGGCTGGTAATTTCGTATCCCAGTCATAGGCATAATTGACAGTCACCCTATTCAAAATTTTACAAAGTAACCCATTCGCTTTTTTTGTTAAGCCATTTGCTTTTGGGTTATAAGGAGTCGTCTTCCGATGTTTAATCTGAAAATACTTGGTTAATGCCTCCATTACAGAGTTCAAAAAATGTGTTCCTCAGTCACTGACCAATTCCAGAGGACACCCATATCGGGAGATGATGTTTCGAAAGAAAAATTCCGCCACAATTTCAGAATCATCTCTGCGAGTTGCTTCCGCTTCAACCATCTTGGTAGCATAGTCAGTGCAAACCAAAATGTAGCGCTTTCTTGTGACTTGTGTCACTGGTTGAATGGGACCCACAAAATCAATCCCCCATTTCTCAAAGGCAACAAAGGCAAAATTGGTCTCAAAGGCCATTGAGAAGTAGCCATCGGCTTCCCCATTCTTTGACACGCATCACAGCTTTGGATATGAGCATGTACATCTTTGTACATTGTAGGCCACCAATACCCTGCCAAAAGAATTTTCTTTATAGTATTCTTCAGAGCATAGTGTCCTCCCGATGCCTTGGAGTGTAAAGATTCAATCACTCCTCCTACTTTGTATGACTCCAAGCATCACCGAAGTACTTCGTCTTTGCCCATCTTAAATAAAATGTTGTGTTTAAGCTGGTACGGCCGCATTTTTTGGAGAAAAACTGCCCGCTGTTCCGGATCCATCCCCTCAGGACAATGGAGAGTATTGATAATTATATTCATCTGCATACCTTGTACTTCTCATTGCTGATAAGTGATACAACTCTTCGTCAGGGAACCGATCGTCAATTTCCCACTCCTGGTCTTGAGTGTCTAACCTGGACAGGAAGTCCGCATTCAAATGCAAAGCTCCCTTCCTCACTTGTACATTATACGTGAACTCTTGTAATAACAAGATCCATCTTGCAATTTGTCCTGATAAATCTGCCTTCTTGACCAGATGTTGCAATTCATAATGGTCAACATAGAAGACAAACTCATACCCCAACAAATAATGACAAAATTTCTTGCAGGCATACACCATTCCGAGTGCTTCTCTTTCAGTCGTTGAATAATTATTTTCAGAAACTGAAAGTTGTCGGCTGGCATAATATACCAAGTAGTCCTTCTTCTTCTCATCCTTCTGACTTAAGACAACCCCGATGGCCATGGACAAAGTGTCCACATACACATGAAAAGGGACGTCCCAATTCGGGGCCCTCATGAGTGGTGCTTCAACCAGTTTCTTCTTCAACACCTGGAAGGCTTCTTCTTGATGTGCTTCTCACAGATAGTCTTTGGATTTCTTTAGAAGCTTTGTAAGTGGCGCAGCAAGCACTGCATAGTTTGACACGAAGCGTCTGTAATATCCGACATGTCCCAAGAAGGCTCTCAGCCCCCGGATGTTCTTCAAGGATTCCAAAGTTGTGATTATCTTAACCTTCTCAACATCGACTTCAATACCTCGGCTTGACACCCGATGCCCCAAAAGAATTCCCTCCTTCATTGGGAAGAAGCATTTCTCCGGGTGTAATGACAAGCCGGCAAAACGACACCTTTCAAAGATTTGGCGAAGGTAATCTATATGTACATCCCTTCACCCAAACACACAAAAGTCATCAATAAAAACTTCCACAAATTTGCGCAGGAAATCTTTGAAGATCAAATTCATCATCCGCTGGAAAGTAGCAGGAGCATTACACAACCCAAAGGGCATTTGATTGTAAGCGAAAGTTCCTCAATCAGTCATGAATGTAGTTTTATCCTTGTCTTCTTCTCGAATGGATACTTGATTGTACCCTAAAAATCCATCGAGAAAGCTATAACAAGGATGCCCAGCTACCTGATCTAAAATTGTATCGGTAAAAGGCAAGGGATGATGATCTTTCCTTGTGACTGCGTTCAATTTTCAGAAGTCTTGGCACACTCGGATCTTCCCTGTTTTCTTCTTTGGGACAATGACAATGGGGGAGACCCATTCACTGCTTAAGACAGGGAAGATGATTCCGGCCCCTAAGTACTTATCGATTTCATCTTTTACCAAAAGCAAGTACTTCGGGTTCAAGCGGTATTGTTGCTGCCAAACCGGAACTGCACCTTCAATCAAATCAATCCGGTGTTCTCCAAATTCTCGTGGAATACCCGGCATTTGATCAATCGACAAGGCGAATACATCCTGGAACTCTATAAACAGGGTAGTGTATCTTGCCAACTCCTCCGAAGTAACTGTCTTCAAGATTTTTAAAATTTTTCCTTCAGTGAGTAACACCTCTTGACAGTCATCGGGGTTGATGACTCCTTCAACATAGCTTACTTGGCTTATCCTGAGGCGAGCGGCCATCAAACCCCCTTCCTCCAAGTCAGGTTCACCCGAGGCGAGGTCATATGTCTTTGTCGTCAGCCTCTACATCGTAGCATTCCAAGTAATTAACTTGGACTTCTTCTTTGGATTCGTCTGAAGACGAAGAGGATGAGTCTTTGGACTCGTCCTCCTTTTCTGATGAACTTGTTTCCCCGAGATGGGGAACCTTCGTCCAACTCACAGTCACCAGCTTCTGATCTTCGGACAAAATGTCCTTGAATCTTAACTTCTGCTGATGCCAATCCACTACAACTTGGGCACTATACAACCAGGGTCTGCCGATCAACAAGGGGTAACCAGTTTTTGTCATTGGCCGCAACACGATGTAATTCAACTTGAAGGGTACCCCTCCAATGATTGAGGTAATGTTTGACAGCATGCCCAAGGGCCGTCTCCTGGTTTGGTCTGCAAACTTCAAAACTCGGGATGTTGGTTCAAACGTATGATACCCGAGTCGATTTGCAGTATCTTCTGTCATGACATTCACACCGGACCCAGAGTCAATGGGTATTGATGTGATCATGCATCCTGCAATCTCCGCGTCTACCTCGGGAGATCCCAAATCTTCTTGTTCAATACAATAGATAGCAGGCATGTCTTTCTTTGACATCGACCTCACCTTCTTGAGGGCCGAATTAAGCTGTCTCTTGTACAGCTTGTTATCTTCCCACAATTGCTTAAATGTAACATTGGCATTTGTGGCGGCCAAGTTGGCTACAATATCATATTGGGGAACTCCTCCCAATTTGACCGTCTTCGTCTTCGGATTTGAGTCCGAGGACTCTCCATGCTCCCTCTTGACTTCGGGACGCTTCAAAATAGTGACGGGCTTGCTGATGGCCTTAACCCGAGCTTCGTTGGGTTGGCCTACCTCGGCTTGGATCAGACCCTTTACTTCGGATCGGATGTCCGCCAGAAAAATTGGAGACTTTGTCTTTGCCTCTTCTTCCAAACTCAGTTCCCGAGTCCTGAGTAATGCCTCCGTTAATTCTTTCTGCAAGGCTTTAGCTTTAGCTTTTGAGAGGATCTTTTCCTCCTGGGCCAAAAGAATGGCTTTTGGGCGCTGTCTCTTCGCCTTTCGGGAAGACGACGAGGTCGTACTCAGTTCTTCGGGATCACGCTTCTTCTTGGTGGAGCGTGTCTCAACTTTCAAAATTTCAAGGTCTGGCCATTCTCCTTCTGAGGTCGGACTCCCTTCTTGAGGTCTTTCTTCCTCAAGAGTAATGCAATTTACATTCATATCCCCCTTCGGCTGAAGTGCTGTATGCTCAGCGGGGGTCTGTACATATTTTACAGGAGGCTTCGGGTTCGGTGGGTGAGGTCATTGGTTGCCCGTATGCCCCGATCCTTTACAATTTCCACACAGGGGAATGTACCCAATTTGCCTTCTTGGCTCGGGACAATTTGGAGACCAATGTCCCATCGAGCCACAATTATAACAGGCTCCAGGCGCAACATTCTGAGGGCAATTTTGGTTGCTCATCGGTGGTCTTCGTGAAGGAGCATTGGGGTTATACTCCTTGGGTCCAAACCTCGGACCTTGATACGATGTTCTTGGTTGAGGGTGTACCTCCTAAGTTTGGTACACCGCCTCTTCGTCCTCGTCTTGGTTCCATCCCGGAACCCAATCAATTTGCTGCACCGAGAATGCATTACGAGTATTGCATTCTGTGTTGGCGTGGCCGGATTTGCCACATGCAGTGCACCACACATTAGATCGTCCAAATGCTAGGGCCTTTCTTTGGTCCTTAGCCCCAATCATCTGGATCTTGAAATCCAAAAACTCCTTGATGAGGGCATCCAGCTTCGTATCCGCCTTATGTACACTCTTGGCTGGTGGAGTCACTGGTTTCTTGCCTCCACGTCTTCTGACTCGTCTTGGCTTTGATTCTTCTTCGGATTCTGAAGAAGAGCTCGAAGACGTAGAGGATTCGTCTGAAGAAGGGGAGGTGCTGCGCAAAGCTCTCCTTTTGGGCTTCTTGCCCTTCTTCTCCCGATTTCTCCGGTTATTGGAAGAGTGAGAGTGGGCCGCTTCATAACAAGCGACATTTTTGAGTACTTTGTCCAAGGAAGTTACGTTCCTCTCCATGGAAAAGATTCGTATCTCTGGTGAAAGGCCCCCAAGGAACCAAGTAATGGCTTGGGCATCGGAGTATCCCACTACCCCCGATTGCTTGGGAACTCAGTTCAGTAATGCCATGAACCGCTCAGAGTAGTCTCTCAACTTCTCTTTCTTGCCCCGGTCCAAATCGTTGAGTGCCGCGAAGACACTCGTATCATAGTCAACCTCCCGGAATCGTTCCAAGAAGTTGTTTCTCAAGTCTGCCCAGTCCGATGGTAGAAACCCCTTCTGAGTCACATGGGTGTACCAGCTCCGAGCTTTCTTGTGAAGCAGACTTGGAAAAATTCTTAGTCGATCCGCCGAGTCATGCTCCTTGTTAGCAAAGGAGATGACTTCAAATTCTTCGATGAATTCATTGGGGTCTTTGTCTTGTTTTGTCCCCTTATACTTCTGATAGGCGTGTCAGGTGACAGGAAGCGAAGTCATTGTTTGATGCACTGGGATCGGTTGAGGTAATGTGGAACTTGACGGAACGGAAGAATTGGCTGGAATTGACGCCGTGTTGTCAGCCCTGGGATTCCAATTTGTCAAATTCAACATAGGGTCTTCTTCGACAATTTCTACTCTAAGGGGGTCAACTTCAACCCGAGTGGAAGATTCAGGATCAACACCTTTGATGGGTTCTTCAAAATTCCTTCGGGACAACCAAGGAATCATTTGTAGAAGATTTTGACACTTGTCTTCAGTAAGTGTGCATGCTGTCTTTTCTTGAACAAAGGTCTTCAAGGAAACAACTTCCTTTATAGCTCTAGGTGAAGTTGGTGTACTGGGCCTCAATGCATCTGTTTGCCCACTTGATTCTTTCTTCTTCTTGGAAGAAGAGGGAGATATGAAGTAGCCTTGCCAACCGCCTTCGCATTTCTTGTGGTCAAGTTCTTGCAGGGCTTCTTGCACATCGTGAAGGAGTTGAAACTCCAACACCTCTCGCTCAGTTTCGTCAATGATGGATGGGACGTTCAGACGTTCGTCTTCTTCACGCTGAAGTGCTCGTCTTTGAGCTCTCTCTTCTCGTTGTTCTTTCAATCCAGACATTCATATTGCCTTGATACCCAGTTTCCAATTTTGGCTTTGTATTCTTCCACTTTCGAGATTTGTATCCCCGGCAGCGGCGCCAAAAATCATGTGACAACCCGGCAAATATCACTTTTGCGGTAATCGGGTAAGTAAAGTTTGTTCCCGCAGAGATACGAGTCAGAATTGGTCAAATACGAAGCAAAGTAACAATTTCAGTTCTTCTTGAGTTCTTCTTTATATCTCGCAACCAACTCTCGTTGCCAGAGTTGCTTCTTCTCCTCCATACTCTCCATTATTTGATTGAGCTCTTGATCCTTTGATGCTACCCTCACCATAGCATGGATAAGTTTGACTCTTGAATCAGCAAATTGCTGCTTCAAGATTTCATGCTCCGCTACCTGTCTCTCCCTTGTGATGTCACTCTTCCTCGCAAGATCTTCTCGATAACTCACTTCTCTCTTCAGGTCTTTGATTACCTGACTCCTCTCGATTGCTTCCACTCGCAGTACTTCTCTCTCTTCCTCACCTCGGGTTATACTCTTCTTCAACTCCGAGTTTTCTTCTTCTAATCTTGATAAGACCTGCAACACAGTCTTTACCTCTGGACAAGTAGACTGCATCTCCTTCTTCTTCTTCTCCATCTTCACCAACAGCGGGCATACTACCATCTGCAGGTAATCTACTCCATTACTGGCAACTTTGTCCTCCCACGGAGTGGTCTCTCTTCTTTCCTTGTGTTCTCCCGATACTCGCCTTCTTCTCTGGAGTCTTCGTATCGGGATCGATGCCTCACTGCCCGAGCTTCCTTCTACCTCTTCCTTCACTCTACTTGGTCTCGCTTCACACTTTGCCTTACGTCTCGAGCAAATTCCTTGCTGTACTGCAATATTCTTCTCCTCGCGCACTGGTACTTTGTCTTCCAGTGCCGCATTGTCTTCGGTTTCTACTTCGGCTTGCATTTCTTCTCTGTATTCTTCAGCCGTTGGTACCAATGTCATCTCTCCTCCTTCCTCATTGTCACAACTCGTATCTCCACTTTGCAATGTCAGCTCAGGTTCCTCCTCACGTTCCAAGTCCTCTGTCTTGAGCTCGGCTTCGCCTTCTGAGTCTTCATCTTCCGACTCAATCACCACCATTCCTTGCCTCGGGTTATTTTTCTGCATCTTCCAAGGTTTCTTGTTTTCTTTGGCTTCTGCTTGCCAAATTCTCTTCTTTGTCGGGGTACTTTCAACGACCTCCATGTTCTTCCCTGTCTTCGCATAGTAATCGTCCATGCTCCGGATTTGGAGAATGTATTGCTGCTCCTCTGCGTCGACTTCTCTTCTCAAATCAGGATGGAAATGAGACACCATTCTATTGCGCTCGGCCAAATTGAGCAGATTTAACCCGAGGTAAAAATGTGCTGCAAATGGTACGATGTAGTGTGGAGGCGACTTATCCCGTAGATTCCACACCATCTGCCTCGTTCTTCCGTGAAAGCATCTTGCCCAATTGATCGGTTCTCCTGCAAATAACTTGTGAAAGAACACCGCTTGGTGTTTCATCACATAGGTAGTTCTCTCCGGCTTCAAGATGGCCATTAGTGCACTCACAATTCCTCTCCTCACAGGGTCTTTGTAGCTCTCAACTTTATCCCCATTCTTTGTCCTCTTCGATGAGAAGGCATCTCTCACCTCCTGCGTTTCTTGGGCTATCTCTCCTTGCCCCAAGAACGTGGCTCCCTGCTCCGAGCCCGCCTCCTTCCCAAGTACTAGTCTCCAATCCGACTCTGTCCAGCGAGCCGGATTTCCTCTCTTCCCTTCTTCCTCGGGACCATCGAGACATTTACTCTCGATGATTTCTGTCATGAATCTTGGAAAACTTACGTTCCAGTTCCATGCCAGAAAAGTGATCCAAAGTCGGCTCAAGACTTCGATCCTCGCTACTATATCTAATCTCCGAATTGCATGATTTCTCATTGCAAATTCGGAGTTCTTCTTCCCTCCTCCCATCTCTTCTGCTTTCTTACTGTCTCTCAATTTCTCTCTCGCGACTTCTCCCTTGCGCACTAACATGAGTCCAACTCTATTCCCCTTTCCTCGATCACCTGCAAGACAACTGCTCAACGGCAAAGGAAAATTGCTCGACATTTTGTCATTGCAATTTCGATTTTTATAGAGTTGCACTTCTTCATCTTCTATCGCTTTGAGTTTCTACTGAGAAATCCCACCTCCGGCATGCACTTGTCACTGTCACTCAACCTTTGTGCGTATGAGCCGCTAGTTTTGAAACGGCCCCTTCTTGAATTTCACGCCCCGACGAAAGGTTGTTAGACTATCTTTGCCTCGGGTTGAGCTCCCCCCGAGCCGAAGACAATTTACTTTGTATTGTATGCTGACACAGCATTTCCGAGTACTTTGCCTTATGACCCAAAGTCACTTTACTTTGGGTTTCATCCCGAAGACAATTTTCTTCGTCTTCTTCGGCCATACAGGCACAATCTGACTTCTCTATACACTTCTTCCCCTTTATTTTGAAAAAAACAAAAAATGTGGGCACCACATGCCTCCGCTTGCAATACTTCTCTTTCCTCCTCACCTCGGGTTATACTCTTCTTCAACTCCGAGTTCTCTTCTTCTAATTGCACTAATACCTGCAATATAGTCTTTACCTCTGGACAAGTTGACTGCATCTCCTTCTTCCTGTGCTCCAATTTCACCAACAATGGGCACACCACCTCCCTCAGATACTCCACTCCGTCTCTCGCAACTACTTCTTCCTGCATAGAAATCTCCTTCCTTACCTCTTCTTCACCCGATACTCGCCTTCTCCTCTGCAGTCTTTGTATCGGAATCGAAGCCTCACTACCCGAGCTTTCTCCCACCTCTTCCTTTGCTTTACTCGGCCCCGCTTTACACTTTGCCTTAACGTCTTGAGCAAACTCCTTGCTGTACTGCGATCTTCTTTTCTTTGGGCACAGTTACTTCGTCTTCCAACTATGTGTTGTCTTTGGCTTCCATCTCAGCTGGAACTGCTTCTTTGTAGTTGTCACCGGCTGGTGCCAAGGTCATGTCTCCCCCTTCATCACTATCGCTACTCGTATCTCTAGTCTGCAGCGTTAGCTCAGGCTCCTCCTCATGTTCCGAGTGTTCAGTTTTTAGCTTGGCATCTTCTTCTGAGTCTTTGTCCTTTGACTTGATTACCACCATACCTCACCTTGGGTTGCCTCTTCACGTCTTCCGAGGTTCCTTTGTATCTTTGGCTTCACCTTGCCAACCCCTCTTCTTTGACTTTGGAGTACTTGCTTCTATCTTCACGCTTTTACCCGTCTTCATGTAGTACTCATCCGTGCTCCAGATTTGAAGAATGTACTGTTGTTCCTCCATGTCAACTTCTCTTCTCAAGTTGGGATGGAAGTGAGACACCATTCTGTTTCACTCCGCCAAATTGAGAAAATTCAACCTGAGGTAGAAATATGCTGCAAACGGCACGATGTAGTGTAGAGGCGACTTATCCCGCAAATTCCACACCATCTGTCTCGTCCTCCCATGGAAGCACCTCGCCCAATTAATAGGTTCTCCTGCAAACAACTTATGGAAGAACACCGCTTGGTGTTTCATCACATAAGTTGTTCTCTCCGGCTTCAAGATTGCCATGAGAGCACTCACAATCCCTCTCTTCATTGGATCCTTGTAACTCTCAACCTTATACCCATTTTCTTTCTCTTCAAACAAAAAGCATCTCTCACCTCCTGAGTCTCTTGAGCTATCTCTCCCTTCCCCAAGAACGTGGCTCCCTGCTCCAAGCTTGCCTCCTTCCCAAGTACGAGTCTCCAATCCGACTCTGTTCAACAAGCCGGATTTCCTCTCTTCCCTTCTTCCTCAGGTCCATCGAGACACTTACTCTTGATTATTTCTGTCATGAACCCTGGAAAGCTTACATTCAAGTTCCATGCCAGAAATGTGATCCAAAGTCGGCTCAAGACTTTGATCCTCGCTATTACATCTAACCTCTAAATCGCATGATTTCTCATTACGAATTTGGAGTTCTTCTTTCCTCCTCCCATCTCTTCTACTTTCTCACTCTCTCTTGATTTCACTCTCGCGACTTCTCCCTTGTGCACTTACACGATTCCAACTCTATTTCCCTTCTCACAATCACCTGCAAGATGACTTCGCAACGGCAAAGGAAAATTACTCGACATTTTGTCTTTGCAAGTTTGATTTTTATAGAGTTGTGCTTCTTCGCCTTCCGTCACTTCAAGTTTCTACCAAGAAATCACACCTCATGCATGCACTTGTCATTGTCAATCACCTTTGCGCATATGGGCCGCCGGTTTTGAACGGTCCCTTCTTGAATTTCTTGCCCCAACAAAAGGTGGTTAGACTGCCTTCACCTTGGGTTGAGCTCCCCCCAATACGACGACAATTTACTTTGGGTTGTATGCTGACAGGGCATTTCCGAGTACTTTGCCTTATGACCCAAAGGCACGTTACCTCGGGTTTCATCCCAAAGACTCTTTTCGTTGCCTTCTTTGACCATACAGGCACAATCCGACTTCTCTATACACTTCTTCTCCTTAATTTTGAAAAAAAACAAAAAATGTGGGCACCACAATTACAGTTATTGCCACCAACACATCCCACCCCGACTTCCTTTGGACCTGCTCTGCAAGTCTCCTCTTCTCCACTTCTCCTAAATCTACACATTATTTCACTTCACTCATTGCACTATACATATTGGGCTCAAAAGCAGCGGTTGCCATACCTACTTCATGTTTGCCCAAGTGTCTCTCCAGCAGCACCTTCATGCCTCCTCTGTTCCAGTTCAGCGGTATTGGCTCTCCAATGTCAAAGAAGGCAACCTTCTTCATTCCGAGCTCTCCTACAAATTTCACCAGCTGCTTATGCAATGCTTCTGACAGCTCTTGGCAATCTCTCTTGGCATGACTCTCACTATCACACCACATGCACCCATAGAGCTGCCTCTTCTCTCCGACTGTTCTCGTAGTGCTACTCCCACTTTGCAGCTGGTTGACCTTGGTGGTCAAAATTTTCAGCCCCTCCATAGTCATGATATCTCGTCAACGGCTCCTTCTTTAGCCACCTCGCTCCCTTGCTGTTCTGCCTTCTCTCTCCTAGACCCAACTACGTTACTCCGAATAGGCGCTTTGGCTATTGCTTCTTCATCCAACTCTCTCTGCCTCCACTTGCGGCTCACCCAAAAAATTGCCTCTTCTATCTTTCCCCACTCTACCGCTGCCCACCGATCAGGCTGGAGCAGATCGAGTGCATATTCCAACTCATCCCGCAAGTGACTATCTACAGCTCGCAAAAAATAGTTAGACCTCTGGAGCTTAATGGCCTTAGCTTCACAAGCTGACAGATGTCCTAGCCTCTCATTAAACTCCCTTAGGAGATCTTGAGGCCCCAGGCCTTTACCCCTATCATTCACCTAGTCCAAGAACATGGACTAGGTGACCCTATCCGCATCTTGCAGCAAAAATTCCTCCTTCATCATCTGGGAGAACTCCTTCCATGTCTCTGCCCCTCTCACCAAGCCTTCAACCACCCTCCTGATTTTGAGCTCCTCCAACGTAGGAAACCTAGCAATGGCAATGTTGTCATCCAGATCATGGAGTTTTACCTCTCCAGTAGACCTTCAGGTACTTGGTCACGTCCTTACCGTCAAACTCCCCTTGCTGGTCTACCACAACACGCAAGCACTTTGTGATTTGTGAAGACTGCGCCTTCATCCTATCTCTTTCCTTGTCCTAATCCTTCATGGCTCTCATGGTTGCCATGAAAATCAGCAAGATTTCCTATTCCCTTGTCATAGCTGCAGATGAGGTCTCTGGCCCCATCTCTACCTTAGCACAACCAACTACTATCCACTTAGATCAGTTCAATTTGTCCTTGTTCCCTTCCCCAACTCCAACTGGTCCTAACGTCTAAGCACAAGCCTCGAGATTCCCCAGCATGGTCACCACTTACATTAGGGAATTTGTTTGGCCTCAAGAGTGCACCAAGTACATGGTTGCTTGCGCTCAGTTTGTCTTTATTGTAGTTGATTTAGAGTTTCTTGTAGACTAACATTCTCTTCCTATTCCTGGCGTGTTGGAAATCTCCGCTCTATAAGAATTTAAGGTTTCTTTGTTTATTGAGGTTGGGTTTCTTAAGGGTTTGTGTTTGTCCTTGGCCCTCACAGAACTGGCTAGCTCATGCAGTTTCAGCTATGGTTTTGGACCTGATGGTTCCTAGAAATGGCTGGGAATTTTACAAACAACAAATAGTATTCTATTCGGGCTCAACCCGGCACCCAGACTACTGAATTGGACCATTCATATAGACGGACGGAGAGCTCCTAAAATGGAGCTTCCTTGACGCTAGTCACTGATCAAACACACCATCATCTTAAGATTTGTCATTCATAAAAAATTCAGCTGCGAAGTTCACAGGTTTGGACAAGCCAAACAACTCCAGTTCATACAGTGGTTGCACTAAATTATGACAAGAAATCATCTCAGCTGGTGCTTTTCACACACATTCTGTCAAATAACGGTAGAGACAAATCACCCTTCGGACCTCTTCCTTCACCTCCCACCAGCACTGCCATCAATGCTTCCTTGCAAAGGGTTCTGTTCTCAGCCCAAAGATCCTTTGGTGAAAATGTCCTCATCTCTCCTTTCAAAAAACTTCTATCAACATTTCAGTGCACAACTATCCTTGACTCTCTGTTTTCAAAGTCTTGTGCCACCATTTGCTCAGTAATTCATGGCACATGTCTGCTTTTCCCTTAGGAATTCTCCCTCTTGTGTTTCTCCCCAAAATCCTCACTATTCTCCTATAAACACTTCTCCCCAAACCCATGTCAATTTCCAAAAACTCCTGCTAGCCTCCTGACCTTCCCGAAACTCCTCAATCTCTAAACTCCTGCAAGCATTTCTCCTCTGCTATTTCTTGAAACTCATGTCAATTCTCAAAACTTTTTGCGAGCCTACTGATCTTCCAAAACTCCTCATTGTCTAAGCTCCTGCAAACATTTCTCCTCTGCTATTTCCCAAAACTCATGTCAATTCCCAACACTTCCTGCCAGCCTACTGATCCTCCAAAACTCCTCATTGTCTAAGCTCGTACAAACATTTCTCTTCTTCTATTTTTCAAAACTCATGTCTATTCCCAAAGCTTCCCGCCAACCTACTGATCTTCCAAAAATCCTTATTGACTAAGCTCCTGCAAACATTCTCCTCTGCTATTTCCCAAAAATCATGTCAATTCTCAAAGCTTCCTGCCAACCTACTAATCTTCCAAAACTCCTCACTGTCTAAGCTCCTGCAAACATTCTCCTCTGCTATTTTCCAAAATTCATGTCAATTCTTGAAACTTCCTGCCAGCCACGGATCTTTCAAAACTCCTCACTGTCTAAACTCCTGCAATCATTTCTCCTCTTTGTTTCTCTCCTGGCTTCTATCTCCTTTGATGGTGCTTTTTTTGTTTCTTGAACTCTCTATAGAAGATCTCTCAAAACTCTGCTTTTGTTCCTGATTCCTTAGCTCTCTGTCTTCAATTCCCGATTCCTCAAATCCTTTGCTTTTGTTTGATTTCCCCTTCACTTTTTTGTCCGTGTGATTTCCTTCCCTTCTTGATCCCTTCTCAAAAATCCCTTTTGATACTTCTCTTTCTCCCTTCACTGTCCCTACCACATTCCTTGATTAATGTCCTTTCTTTTCTCTTTAATTCCCTTCAATCCTTCCATGTCATCTTGAGTTCTTTCAATCCTTCCCTATCACTTTGATTTCCTCTGCAAATCCTTTGATCTCTTGAAAAACATCTCTTTCCTCCAGAAATTTCACTTCCTATCTCTCTCAAAACCTTGCTCTTCCTTTCAAGCCTTCTTTCTCCCTCCCCCCCAAAATTCTTGTTTCTTCATCAAAGTCCTTTCCTTGTCTTCTCCTGAAGACACATTTCTTTCTTAGTCGCTCAAAACTCCTCTGAAGACCCTCTAATCTCCTCAAAACATCTCCTTCTTCCAGGAATTTCACTTCCTATCTCTCTCTCAAAACCTTGCTCTTCTTTTCCAGCCTTCTTTCTTCACCAAAAACTCTCATTTCTTCATCAAAGTCCCTTCCTTGTCTTCTCCCAAAGACACATTTATTCCTTAGTCACTCAAAACTCCTTTGAAAACTCTCTAATCTCCTGAAAACATCTCCTTTGTCCAGGAATTTCACTTCCTATCTCTCTCTCGAAACCCTGCTCTTCCTTTCTAGCTTTCTTTCTTCATCAAAAACTCTTGTTTCTTCATCAACGTCCCTTCCCTGTCTTCTCTTGAAGACACATTTCTTCCTCAGTCACTTGAAACTCCTTTGAAGACCTTGTAATCTCCCAAAAACATCTCCTTTGTCCAGGAATTTCAATTCCTATCTCTCTCTCAAAACCCTGCTCTTCCTTTCTAGCCCTCTTTTTTCACCAAAAACTCTTGTATCTTCATCAACGTCCCTTCCTTATCTTCTCCTGAAGACACATTTCTTCCTCAGTCACTTGAAACTCCTCTGAAGATCCTCTAATCTCCTGAAAACATCTCCTTCCTCCAGGAATTTCACTTCCTATCTCTCTCTAAACCATGCTCTTCTTTCAGCCCTCTTTCTTCACCAAAACTCTTGTTTCTTCATCAGAGTCCCTTCCCTATCTTCTCCCAAAGACACATTTGTTCCTTAGTCACTTGAAACTCCTTTGAAAACCCTCTAATCTCCCAAAAAATCTTCTCTTTTTTTAGGCCTCTCCACTCCAAAAAAAGTCCCCTTCCCAGAACTCCTTTCGATACTCTTTGTCTTCCTCTTTTTTTTCGTTTTTTTTCTTTCAGCAGACTAGTTCAGGTGTTTCTCTCCAAGCCTTAAACCCCTTTGCTACTGCAGCTAACTAAAATACTCTTGAGACCCCAATAACATAAACAAACTCCAATGCTTAAGAGACATGCAAATAAACCCCCAGCTTATGTAACATTATAGAAAATCCACCACTCAATTTTCCCCCTCCCTTAACACAAGAGAAAATCCTTGAGCTTATAGGAACACAAAACAAATACCGGTTTCACCATAACATAAACCCTTGAGTTCACTAACATGAAAAACTCACACCAAATGGCACTAATACTATGTAGACTATTTTCTCGATGACAACGCCCATGTAGAAGATACTCTAATACCAGAGGAGATCACTCAGATTTGGAGTACAAGTGAGATTGTTCCATCCACCTTGGATGGTCCATTATGGAGTTTAGAGGAGGCATTATAGCAACATGCAGATCAATTGGTGCAATAGGCTTGGAGTGGAGCCTTTGTACCATCGGCAGATGAGTATAAGGATGAGCCTCCAAAGTTAATTACTTTGACACCTTTGGATACCACACTCATTGCTTGGCAGTATCTAGTAGAGAGGATATGTCTATTAGAGTTGTTTGGTAGGATTAGCACCGGACTAGCTATGGTATTACAGGCGGGTAAACAAGTACATAGGTATTTGTATGTGGAGAGAGATGAGACTGCTAGGCAAGTCTCCCTACATCATGTAACACACTTGGCCTATCTATATCCGGAGTTATTACCAATGTCAGCAATCTGAGGTTACCAAAGGGCCCTACTAGTAGACATTTCCTTATTGGGGGCGCATGATCTAGAGAGACATGGGCCTGTTCACTTGGTGATTTTGGATGGCCATGTCAAGGACATACACGTGTTGGCCGAGGTTTGGGTCTTTAGGATCCTTGTTTTGGTGTGTTTTGGTAGATATTATGGATACTACAACATCTCTAGGTTCATCAGTCCATTTCTCCAACTTACTTGTTGGAGAACTTTCCTTTGATGGGTGATTCTTGCACTAGAGTGATGGTGAGTACACATCAGGTCCATTCTTGAATGGGACCTGCTGTATTGTTAGATGCAGCCAAAGTAGGATCATGCACTAATTGTCTTTGTCTTTGGTGGACAAACCTCTTACCCAAGGAGGTTTTACAACATGCATATGATGGGATTCAGCAACTTGACCACATCCTTGTTGATGACATCTTGGATGTTAAGCGTAAGTCTCAAAAAGTGGTAGTGGCTAATAGGTCACCTATGGTAGTGGTGAACCCAATTGGACAACCTAGAGCCGCATCTCTCATGCTCATGAGTTTCCCAAGCTCTCATGCTTTTTGAGAGGGAGGAGCTGGACTTTTTTGGGACTCACAATTATAGCGGTTAGTGGAGCCCAACACAGATGAGAGAGAGTGGGAAATGGGTTTTCACACTGGTATTACTACTATTCTAGCAATATTAAAGGTATTCAGGCGTCAAGTGTTAGGTCAGGCTATGGATCTGAATTATTTGACCTAGATTGTGAGCCTTGGTTTGGCAGAGCCCAACATCGATGAGAGAGAGTAGGCAATGGGTTTTCACACTGGTATTACTACTATTCTAGCAATATTAGAGGCATTCAAGTGTCAGGTGTTAGGTCAGGCTATGGATCTGAACTGTTTGACCTAGATTGTGAGCCTTGGTTAGGCAAAGCAACATAGGATGCACTTGATAGGCATCACCACTCAGACACTTGTGAGCCCTATGCCTATCAAGATGATTCAAGCACATGTTGGGGGTGATGGACTAAGTGGACATGGTATTCTTGGGACACAACCAAAAGCTACTAGGGAGAGTGGTCTACTTGGAGTCCATCTAGGTGAGCTGGACTACTTGGATTACACCCTTGGTCCACTTGGGATGCAGCTAGAGGATGTGTGGAGCTTGTAGCCAAAGTGGAGGGAGTTTTTCACATAGAGGTTGGAACCTCTAGTAGTCAGAAGCATGACACTATTGCTCCCAAGGGCCCAATGTAGTAACTAGTCTGTATATCTTCCACTCCTACGATAGTTACAAGGATACTTGGAAGCCAAATCTTAGACCCAAGCTTACAAGAGAGGAAAGACGGAGTGTTTGGAGGTTCTTGAGGAGTTACACGAGTTGTTTTGCCTTTAGTATGAAGGATTTAGGTGCTCTGAAAGGATTTGGTATATGGATTGAGTTGACAAGCGATACACCAGTTTTCCGATGTCCTTATTGCTATAGTGACATGGAAATGACATTGATTCAGAGTCGGAGTAGAGACCTTTTTGAGGCTGGTTTGGTGGAGATCTCACATGGAGAGTATGCATCAGCTACAATAATGCCAGCCAAGAAGGATATGCATGGCAACTACACAAATAGGCAGATGTGTGGAGATTACCATCCTATCAACCAATAGACTAGGGCTGATCGGTATGCCATGCTTACACCGGAGGAGATTTTTGATGCAATTGAGCATGCAAAGGTCTTTAGTACTTTGGATTTTTGAGTGAGATATCATCAATTGCCAATCAAGGAGGAGGATAAGTCCAAAACAACATTTTGGGCTATTGATCCTCACGGAAAGGATGTGTTATATTAGTGGAGGTTCTTACCATTTGAGTTAAAGAATGCTCTTGTTGAGTTCTAGAGGGTCATAGATAGGATCCTAGCTGGACTAGATTGGATCCACAATAGTGCTATATTGATGACATTTTAGTCTATAGCACTATTGTGGAGGAGCATGAGAGACCTTTGTTGGAGGTGTTTTAGAGGTTGAGATCTAATGGACTCAAATAACATCATGGGAAGTGTAGGTTCTTTCACAAGTAGGTTGAGTATTTGGGTCACACTATCTACCCTGGAGGACTTGGTGTTCAGCAGACCAAGGTGGAGGCTATTGCATGTATTCCTCAGCCTACGGATATGAGCAGAGTGCGAGTATTCCTTAGGTTGGCAAACTTCTATCACCATTATGTTAGACAATTTAGTGCCATTGTGGTACCCACATTTTTCATTTTGGACAAGTTTTAAAGAAGAAATGCATTACTGAAACCGAATTGAACCCAAATGGAGAATAAACGATGAGAAGTTTGATTTGACCCAAAAAAGTCAACTTCATGTTGGAGTAAGAAGGACTCGGACTAGATCAAACCCAAAGAAGCTTACTTTGTGTCAGAGGAGGAAAAACTTGGATTAGAGGCTGGAGGAGGGAAGACCCAAAGGAGGAATGGAAATTGTAGGTCAGGATTGTTGCGGGTGTTGTATCTCAATGACAACATGTTCAAATCGTGCATGCTATATCTCGTTGAAAGCGCCTCATTGAAGCAATTTTGATTGAGGAAGTTGTGCCTTCTATGGAGAGGTGGAACACAATTCTGAGGTGAAGTCATTATGCAGTGAAGTGCCATTTTTGGGAGAGCCTGAATGTGACAACTCGGCAAATCTCACTTTTGCGGTAATCGGGTAAGTAAAGTTTGTTCCCGTAGAGATATGAGTCAAAAATGTCCAAATACAAAGTCAAACAATAACAATGTAGTTCTTCTTGGTTGTGTCTTTAATCTCTCAGGTAGAAACCACACCCAGAAGAGAGTAACAAGCACTGACTCGCAGTTTTGTCACAAATTCACACTCCTTAATCACAACTCCATCAAATCTTTCCAAACAATCTTGATTGTGATGATTCAGGCTCTCTTGAAAATGACACTTCATTGCAAAATGACTTCACCTTAGAATTGTGTTCTACCCCTCCACTGAAGGCACAACTTCCTTGATCTAAATTGCTTCACATCAACTTCGCACTGCACTCACAAATGTAGAATACTACCAACACTACAATTCCTCTCAGATCTATCAAGGCATTGCTTTGATTGCACTTCACTCAGGATCAAACACACAAAATGAAGATCAAGGTTGTGGAATCCAACAAGCACACTGACTTGCACTTCAAAATTCTTCACACACTCACATACACAATCACAAAGTTGGTACTCGAAATCAAGCTCAAGCAATGAGCACTACTTCACAACACTTATGCTTTATCTATTCTCATAAATAATGAGCACTGAACAACATAATACTACGAATGCCACTCTTAAATAGTGAACAAATCGACAGTTCTAACAACTATACCGTTCTACAACAATTGTTCTAACTTGCAGATCCGAAATGACAATGCACTTCTTCATATTTGCCTCTTCAAATCTCAAATCTGTTACTACTCCAATCCGATGTCTAGTTCTTCCTCAGCTTCCAAACCCGATCCCAAAGTAATTTTACTTCCTACTACTCTATCCTCGGGTTTGACACAATTCCTCCACTAATTCTAACATTTCTCCTTCCTGATATGAAATTCCTATCATAGTTAAGCCTTCTAAATCTCTATCTCTTGACCCACTCTTCTTTAAGGTGTCAAATGTCAAATCCAAAGACACCTGCACTCCTATCTCTCTTACTTTGGGTCTAACTATTATCAATTCTTTTGCTAATTCTATTATATCCTCATCAAGAATTGTAATTGAAAGCATGAAAACACTATCTACACCTTTGATTTGTAACCCACTTTCCCCTAATCACTCATGTAACTCACCCAAAGACACTTATTGTCTGATCTTGCACTTCGGGTTTATTCACTACTGCTACTTCTCCTTCAATTCATGTTCCATCTTTAATCAAGACTGAAATTGAAGTCATGGGTATCCTAACTATCTTCTTTGACTACTCGAACTTCCTCTGATCCCTCTAGTAAGACTCCCCAAGTCACCTTCACTGCACTCTGAGGTCCAACTACCTCGGATTTAGTCATCTTCATCTTGAAGCAAAGTCTTTAGACCCAAAGTCATGTAAACCCGAAGTACGAAGTATGAAATCCAAAGTCACATTGACCCGAAGACACTTTGACATCTACTCTAGAAACTTCAAATGCTTGTAACTTCTTCTACATACCTCCAAACTTAGCGATTTTGGTGGCAATGGAAAGCCCTGAGCGAGACGCTTCTAACGAGATATAATATGCTTTATTTAGAGTTGTGGTCACTGAGATATGGCCCCGCAAAAATCCTAACCTGCAACTTTTATTTCTCCTTCGGGTTTACACTCCTTAACGTCTTATCCGAGTTTTTCCCTCCTCTGACACAAAGTAAGCTTCTTCGGGTCTGATCCAAACCAAGCCCTTCTTCCTCTTACATGAAGTCAACTTCCTCGGGTCTGATCAAATCACAAGTTTGCACGCATTTCTTCTCCATTTGCTTTCAATTTGGTTTCAGCAGTGCATTTCTTCTTCTAAACTCGTCCAAAATGAAAAATGTGGGTACCACACTGAATCATCACAATCAAGATTGTCTAGAAAGATTTGCTAGAGTTGTGATTAAGGAGTGTTGATTTGTAATGAGAATGTGAGTTGGTGCTTGTTACTCTCTTCTAGGTATAGTTGCTACCTAAGAGATTCAAGACAAAATCAAGAAAAATTACATTGTTACTTTGCTCTGTATTTGACCAATTTTGACCAAGATTTCTACGGGAACAAACTTTACTTACCTTATTACCACAAAAGTGATATTGTTAGGTTGTCACAACCATTGCCAAGGCCTTGACGAAGCTGACAAAGCTTACACATGAGTGGTGTTGGGGAGATGAGCAGGAGAGAGCTTTTGTAGAGCTCAAGGAGAGGTTGACATCTACTCCTTTTTTGAGGAGACCGATTAGAAGACGACCATTTTAGGTTCATACTGATTGGAGTATGTTGGGGCTTGGAGCACTGCTCATCCAACATGATGATGAGGAGAAGGAGTTTGTGGTGGCACATGCTAGTTGCTCCAACAATTCAGCAGAGGCAAAGTATAGTTCATATGAGGGAGCGTGCTTGGCAGCAATTTGGGCAGTAGCACATTTCCAATGTTACCTATTTGGTAACCCCTTCACTCTTATCACTGATCATCAGCCGCTGAAGTGGTTGATGGAGTTTGACAAGCTTTCAGGGAAGCTTGCATGATGGGCTCTGATTTTATAGGAGTATGATTTCATGGTTGTTTAGAGACCTGGAGTGGTGAACCGTGATGCAGATAGGTTGAGTAGAAACCTATATCCCATCCTGTAGGATCAGATTGGAGCATGTTGGCATGGTGAGATAGATAAGGAGATGATGCCAAGTTGGCATGCATTTGCCTTTCTTTGTATATTTTTTGAGGCTTTGGTGGTTTCTCTCTCAACGCATACAAGAGAATTTATTGAGATCATAGATCCATAGAGTGAAGATATTGGTACAGTTCAATGAGACATTCATGGTGACATTTTAGTGATAGACTATCTTTGCATTGGTGTTGTGGGTGGCACAATTGGGGCCAAGGAGTGAGATTGTGTTGTTTGGCAAGCCAGACAGTTCAGATTGGAGGGCAGACACCTTTTGTGTGTATGGGAGGATGGTAGAGTGAGAGTAGTACCACTTCCATCTTAGAGACTATAGTTGGTCCGTCATGCTCATGAAGAGCTAGGACATTTTGGAGTAAAGCGTACATATAGCTTACTCTAGAGTCACTATTGGTGGCATTGTATGCAGACCAAGGTACAATAGTTTGTTGCTAGATGTGTGGTTTGTGACTGAGTTAGAGCATCATTCAATGCTCTTACACCACAGTTACACCCATTACCTATCATGGGATTGGGTTACCGCTGGAGTTTGGACTTTGCCGGACTTTTACTATTGACTATGAGACATCATTGGTATATTTTGGTGATGGTGGAGCACTTCTCTAAGTTGATTGAGTTGGTAGCACTTCTTGACAAGTCTAGTGAAGGGATGGCTTACTCGTTCTTGGATCGAGTTCTTAGTCATTTTGGTGCACCAAATGAGGTATTGACTGATCAAGGCATAGAGTTCTTAGGAGAGTTTTAGGTCTTGTGTGACAAGGCTTTGATTGATCATTGTACTACATCTCAAGATCACCCTGAGGCAGATGGCTTAGCAGAGAGAGTGGTTCAGACAATGAAGAGAGGATTGCAAATGTATGGTTTGCAGAGAGGCCACTTGGAAGATTGGGATCTCCAATTACCTTAGTTTGCCATGGGCTATCGAAGCTGGAAACCCTCCTTAGCATCCTTCTCTCCTTTCTTTCTACTCTATGGACAAGATCCAGATTTACTTACAGCCATTTGTCAAGATGCTACTATAGTCTTGGATTTGGATGATCCAAATGTATGGGTGAGCGCATGTTCTCAAGAGGCAAAGATCTTTCAAAGAGTGATGCCGATGGCCTTTGAGAACTTGGTAATTGCTCAGCATAGGGATACCTTACTTTATGGTACCATTCAAGGAGGAGGTTTATAGACCCTTGATCTGTCAATTTCATCCAGGTGACTATGTGTATCTACAAAAGACAACACCAACAACACTTGATGTTTCAACAAGCCGCACTATCTTGAGAGTGTATGAGGTTTTGCCATCTGGAGTCCTTGTGTTAGAAGGATGTGATGTTGTTGTTTGGAAGAATCATGTGCGCAATTGTGAACCATGCCACCTCCCAAACATTGATGGTACTATGGACCCAAGCTTGGCACTTGTACGTGCAGGCTTGAGGTGTATGTTATGTGGCTCTTCCAATAGAGCTGCTACTTTGTTAGTATGTGATATCTATTCAAGAGGATGGCATATGGCATGTATGACTTCTCCTCTCACGGTGGTTCCTCAAAGATAGTGGTTATGTCCTAGATGTACTTGACCTATAGCTAGTTCATTCTTTATATGGTATAGATTGCAGACATGCAACTAACAATGGGGCTCCATAGCACCCGGCCTTCTGATCTTTGCCCATCATATGGTATACCATATACTTGGAGTAGATGGCTATCAGGAGCAAGAGGGACCTAACCGCTAGCTAGAGGGTGATTGTGGCACTTTAGACTTTATGTATGACTTATGTGTGAGTTGTGCTTCTATAGTGTATGATGTTGACAACAATGTATGTTGTGTAGAGATGTATATATGCACAATAGTTGTCATGCCATTTGTAGTGTCACATCTAGATTACTTGGACAATAGAGTTCCAGTGATAATAGTTAGAGGCATTTTGGTAGCTACTCATAGACTGCTTTCTAAGGGTCAGATTTTGTGTTTAGGGTACTCACTTGATAGGGAGGCCCACCGTCATTTGCACCGTTTGCACTGTTGGTTGTGCCATCAGCGGGACCATTGGGATGAGACCTAGGTCAAAATCAGGAGTTTACCCTGGAAGTGCAGCTCCAAAGAGCTCACTTCTTTGATGTTGAGCCTTCAAGTTCTTGGCTAGTGTGACAACCCGGCAAATATCACTTTTGCGGTAATCGGGTAAGTAAAGTTTGTTCCCGTAGAGATACAAGTCATAAATTTCCAAATACAAAGCAAAGTAACAATCTTAGTTCTTCTTGGTTGCGTCTTTAATCTCTCAGGTAGAAACCACACCCAAAAGAGAGTAACAAGCACTGACTCGCAATCTTGTCACAAATTCACACTTCTTAATCACAACTCCTTCAATTCTTTCCAAACAATCTTGATTGTGATGATTCAGGCTCTTCCAAAAATGGCACTTCACTGCAAAACGACTTTGCCTCAGAATTGTGTTCCACCGCTCCACTAAAGGCATAACTTCCTCAATCAAAATTGCTTCACATCAACTTTGCACTGCACTCACAAATGCAAAATACTACCAACACTACAATTCCTCTCAGATTTGTCAAGGCATTGTTTCAATTGCACTTCACTCAGGATCTAACACACAGAGTAAAAATCAAGGCTATGGAATCCAACATCCAACAAGCACACTGACTTGCACTTCAAATTTCTCCAAACACTCACAACTACAAGTACAACGTTGATACTTAGAATCAAGCTCAAGCGACAAGCACTACTTCACAACACTTTGCTTTATCTATTCTCAGAAATTATGAGCACTAAACAACATGATACTACAAATGCCACTCTTAAATAGTGAACAACTCAACAATTCTAACAACTATACCGTTCTACAACAACTTTTCTAACCTGCAGATCCAAAATTACAATGCACCTCTTCATATCTGCCTCTTCATATCTCAAAACTGTTACTAATCCGATCCGATGTCTACTTCATCATCGGCTTTCAAACCCAAACCCGAAGTAAATTTACTTCCTACTACTCTATCCTCGGGTTTCACATCTTCTACTTCTTCTACCAAATCCAGCAATTCTCTTTCCTAATCTGAATTGCACTAGTGGGTAATCTTTTTAACTCTTCATCTCTCAACCCACTCTTCTCTAATGTCTCCATCTCTAACTCCAAAGACATCTGCATTCCTATGTTATCTACTTTGGGGTTGGCTCTAACATCTTTCCGAAGTTTTTTGATCTCTATTTTCACTAAGTCTAATCTAATTGCAATATTGTCTTCTACTTTTAAGATCTTCCTGTCTACACAAGTTCTTAAACTAATCAACAAGGCATTCAAATCAGTGTTGTTCCCTTGTCTTTGCCTCGTCTCTTGCACCAACAACTTCAACTTACGCAACCTCGTTTCTTCAATTCGAACACTGGCCTCTATACTCAACATCGCGTTCATCCTGAGGACTATCTCCTTCAATAGCTCCAATCTCATCTTCCTTTCTTGCTCTTGATCTGCAAGCCAGTCCTCTTTGTACATTGCCAATTCTGCTTTGAACTTGGCTTTCACCGTCTCCTTCTCCTTCTCCTTTTGTACAACCTTCTCCTCTAGATTACAAAGTAACTCTTGTAATCTCTCTTCTTCCCTATACCATGCTGCCAACTCTCTTTGCAAAGTTGCTTCTTCTCCTCTACACTCTCCTTCACCCTATCGAGCTCTTGATCCTTTGCTGCGACTCTTGCCATAGCATGGATAACTTCTACTCTTGAATCAGCAAACTACTGCTTCAAGATCTCGTATTCAGCTACTTGTCTTTCCCTTGTTATGTCACTCTTCTTAACAAGATCTTCTTGATATCTCACTTATCTCTTCAGGTCTTCAATTACCTGAGTCCTCACTACTGCCTCCGCTTGCAGTACTTCCCTTTCCTCCTCACCTCGGGTTATACTCCTCTTCAACTCCGAGTTCTCTTCTTCTAATCTTAATAACACCTGCAAGACAGTCTTTACCTTTGGACAAGTCGACTGCATCTCTCTCTTCTTGTACTCTAACTTCACCAGCAATGGACACACCACCTCCCGCAGGTACTCGACTCCATTGCTTGGGGTTACTTCTTCTTGCATAGCTACTTCTCTTTGCACTTCTTGTTCATCCAATACTCGTCTTCTTCTTTGCAGTCTTTGAATCAGAACGGACACCTTGCTTCCCAAGCTTTCATTCGCTTCTTCTTTCACATTACTTGGACCTGCATTGTACTTTGCCTTACGTCTCGAGCGGACTCCTCTCTGAACTGTGATCTTCTCTTTTGCCTCGGGTACTTCATCTTCCAACTTTGTGTTGTCCTCAGCCTTGATCTCTGCCTGCACTTCTTCTTCCTCCTCTGCAGTAGCTGGTGCCGATGTCATTTCTCCTCCTTCATCACTGTCGCTTCTTGTATCTCCACTCTATAGCGTTAGCTCGGGCTCCTTCTCATGTTCCAAGTCTCTGGTCTTGCACTCAGCATCACCTTCCGAGTCGTCATCTTCCGACTTGATCACCACCATGCATCACCTCGAGTTTCCTCTCTTGGTCTTCCGAGGTTTCGTCGTGTCTTTTGCTTTGCCCTGCCGACTTCTCTTCTTTGAGTTTGGAGTACTCACTTTGATCTCCACATTCTTCCTTGTCTTCTTGTAGTACTCATCGGTGCTTCTGATTTGCAAGATGTACTATTGCTCCTCTACATCGACCTCCTTTCTCAAATCGGGATGGAAATGTGACACCATCCAAGTTTGCTCCGCCAAGTTCAGCAAATTCAACCCAAGGTAGAAATGAGCTGCAAACGGCACGATGTAGTGTGGAGGCAATTTATCCCTCAGATTCCACACCATTTGTTGTGTTCTCCCATGGAAACACCTCGCCCAATTGATCGGTTCTCTTGTGAAAGAACACCGCTTGGTGTTTCATCACATAGGTTGTTCTCTTCGGCTTCAGGCTTGCCATTAGAGCACTCACAATTCCTCTCTTGACAGGGTCTTTGTAACTCTCCACTTTGTACCCATTCTTTGTCCGCTTTGATGAGAATGCATCTCTCACCTCTTGGGTTTCTTGGGCTATCTCTCCCTTCCCCAAGAATGTGGCCCCCTACTCCAAGCCTGATTCCTTCCCAAGTAGTAATCTCCAATCCGACTCTATCCAGCGAGCTGGATTTCCTCTCTTCCCTTCTTGCTCGGGTCCATTGAGACACTTGCTCTCAATGATCTCTGTCATGAAACTTGGAAAACTCACATTCCTTCGACTTCGATCCTTGCAATCACATCTAACCTCCGAGTTGCATGATTTCTCACTGCAAATTTGGAGGTCTTCTTTCCTCCTCCCATCTCTCTTGTTTTCTCATTGTCTCTCGGTTTCACTCTTGCAACTTCTCCCTTACACACTAGTGCATTTCCAACTCTATTTTCCTTCCCAAGATCACCTCAAGGACAACTTCTCAACGGCAAAGGAAAATTACTTGACATTGTGTTGTTGCGAGTTTGATTCTTATAGAGTTGCACTTTCTTTGTCTTTCTTCACTTTGAGTTTCTACCGAGAAATCACACCTCTTGCATGCACCTGTCACTATCAATCATACTTCGCATGTATGGGCCACTGGTTTTTGAACGGTCCCTTCTTGAATTTCTCGCCCCGACAAAAGGTTGTTAGATTGACTTCACCTCGGGTTGAGCTCCCTTCGATACAAAGACTCCTAACTTTGGGTTGTGTGCTGACAAGACATTTCCAAGTACTTCGCCTTATGACCCAAAGTCACTTTACTTTGGGTTTCATCCGGAAGACTCTTTTCTTTGCCTTCTTTGGCCATACAGGCGCAATCCGACTTCTCTATACACTTCTTCTTCTTTATTTTGAAAAAAAACAAAAAATGTGGGCACCACAGCTAGAGTGGACAGAAAGACGGCAAGCGTCACTTGGAGTCAAGAAGCTAGAGTGGGTGTGGCTTGATTGTAATTAGTGCCCTATTGTTGGAAAGTTGTTGAGGATCGGATCAAGTATTGATCTGAGTTTGATTGATTTGAGTTGTAAACAATCTGATTAATTGTGGCACTTTAGAGTTTATGTATGACTTATGTGAGAGTTTTGCTTCTATAATGTATGATGTTGACAGCAATGAATGTTGTGTAGAAATGTATATACATACAACATCTGCCATGCTTGATCTTTTCCTACCGCACTCTTCTTCAAGCTCTCTAACTCTTGCTCCATCATAGCCACCATTGCCTTCACATGAATACTTTCAATGCAAACTTTGTTGAACTCTTCTTTCATCTTTGCCAGCAACACCATTTGCTCTTTTAACTCTTCAGCTTGATTGTGCATCTCTCTTCCACGCTTCTCAAAACTCTCTTGCAAGTTCTCAAAATCTTCTTCTTCAAGATTGCATCCATTCAAAGTTCCTCAACTTCTCCTTCTCTTTGAGTTACAATCTCCTTCAAGTCCTTTATTTTATCTACCAAATACTTCACCTCCTGCAACTCATTCTTCACCTCCATGCGATCTTGCTAGATGACCTTCTTTTGCTTCTTTAGTAGCTCCAACAATGGATTCACAATTTGCATTAGGTACTTCACTCCATTAAAGCCTACTTTGTCTTTGGCTTCATCTTTGTACTTTGCTTCTTCTGTAAGAGCCTTCCCCCAAAGTCTTGATCTTCATACTTTCAATGACATCTCTTGCAAGCTTACTTCTTCTTAACACACTGAGCTTGGACCTATAGGTTCAGCTATCATTGACTTCTTGGCTCTTCCTCCCTTATGTTCTCCTTCTTTGGTGCTTCTTCCATCTCTTCCATGGTGACTCTTAGCAAGGGTTATCTCCTCTCTCCATACAATCAATTGCCGCATAGAACACCTCATCTTCTTTTGCCTCAATTGATTGTTAGACTTCCTCTACGCCGTCATTCTCACTCTTGGATTCCTCATTTTATAGTGTGAGCTCAACTCCTTTGGAGTCCCCTCCTCTAGCGTGTGGTCTTATCTTGACCCAACCACTAAGTCAAGGATTCCTTCACATGGGCTATCCTTGGACTATAGAAGAATCCAAAACAAAAAGGCTTGTGGGCCCAAGAGTTCTCAATTCTTTCCTCAAAGCCAAACACCTAGGAATAATACCAAGTCAACACACTAGAATCCAAAATAGTGGTGCTCATCTTTTCCACTTCCTCTAAAGTAAGGTCCCTTCTATCTTAGCTATGACTAACTTTAGCTAATCATGACTAATGTAGAACCATCCTTTATCTCTATATAAATAATATCTCTCAAGTACTTGTAATACCAAGCTAAATATCACAATACCACACACATGCACAAATAGGTGTTATGGTCCGTGGAGCAAAGAACAAGTTCCTGATTTCCTTGGTCTCCTCTATAGCACCACACTTCTTATAGAAGGTGACTCTAGTTGCCTCCCTTTCTTCCTTCCCCAATACTAACCTCCAATCCGACTCAATCCATTGAGCTTGATTTCCTCTCTTCCCTATAACTTTGAGGCCTTCCTTGCAATTATTGATAGTTATCTCTGCCATGACGCCCAGAAAATTGAAATTCCAATTCCATGCTAGGAATGTTATTCAGAGTCTATTCAAGACTTCAAACCTTGCTATGACATCTAATTGAAAAATTGCAAAACTCCTCACTACAAGTGTGTTCTTAGTCTTCTTCCCCGTGATTTGCTCTCTAGTTCTTTGGCATTGGAAGACTATCTCCTCTCTTGGACATGACACTCTAACCCCTTTTGGACTTTGGAAAATTTCATTCTCAATCGGCTTCTTGACATGCATTACTGTAGGTTGACTACTTAGAAGAACAGGATATGTACTTGATATGTTTGATTTCCTCCTGCACAATTGCAATTTAATAGTACCCCAAAGTGCAGTCATTCTTCAGTCAATTTCAAAATCAACTCCCACTTCTTCTGAGTGTTGGTTTCTTATCAATATCAAGGTATTCTTCTCTTGCCTCTGCCATTTCTTGAAGTGTACTTTCTTGCCGGGCGTGACATGGAGAGGAGTTGTTACACCATCTTTGTATCGGCCTTCACTTCCCATTCCAAAGATGCCCTTCTTCGGATTTGTCTCTTTGTAACCCCATTCAAGTACTTCCGGTTCTTGATCCAAGGTCAACTTCTTTGGGTTTACTATGAAGATACATAAGTCCATTCTTTCCTTTGTAATTTGGCTTCCTCAATACACTTCTTCTTCAAAAATTTAACAAAACAAAACAAAACAATACAAAAAATGTGGGTACCACATACACCAACAATTGTAGTTTACTCATGCACATCTTTGGAGGTATTTACAAGCAATAGGCTTGACTATTCCTTCTCAATATATTTAGATGTATCTTTTGTGTACACATTCATGATAAGAAGCATAAGAAATTAGATGCAAAGGTTGAGGAATTCATTTTCCTTGGACATGCTCTAGATTTCAAAGGGTATAGATGTTATAGTCTTACAATATATAAGTTTTATGTTAGTGGGATGTTGTCGCCGGGAACATTTGGTCTTGAGAGTGCACCGGGCACAAGGCTGCTTGTGCTCAGTTTGTCCTTAATGTCTTTCTTTTGGATTTTTCCCGTAGACGGACATTCCTTCCCTACTCCTGGATTGTTGAGAATTTGTCTCTATATGAACTTGTTGTTTCAGTTTCCTTGAGGTTGGCTCTCCTTGAAGATTTTGTTTTATCCTTGACTTTTGTAAAACTGGTCTTGTCATGCGAGTTTGGTGTTATGGTTTCTACCTCTGCCTGGTCTCATATTCTATTTTCACATCAGGTTCAAGCTATGGTTTGGGATCTTGCAGTTCATAGACCTAGGTCAGGTGGCCCTTTAATAAAATAAAATAAATGACAGCAAGTGATCTAACCAAACATAAACCCAGGCACCCAGATCATTCAATTATGCCATTCACAAGGACTGGGATTGAGAGCTCCTAGAATGTAGTTTTCCTCAACGCTAGTCACAATTCATAACACACATCCGCTTCCAAGACTCATCATTCATAGGAATTTCAACTACAGAATTCACAAGGTTGGATAGGTCAAATAGTTCTAGTCAAGATAATGCCTACTCTAAGGTTGCAACTAATCATCAACTCATGCACTCTGTCCGACAGCATTCAAGGCAACTCACCCTCCAAACTTCTTTGTTTCCTATGGCCTTGTTCTAGTAGTTCAGATTCACTCCATTCAGTTATGGCCGCCAATTTTGACTCTTTTCTCCTTCCTAGCTTCAGATGAACTGACCCACTTTGAAATTTCTCCAATCCAGTCTTCACACTTTCATGAAACAACCTCCTTCTCTTCTGTCTCACACTCAGCAACCAGCCTTACTAATCCAAGCGAGATGCAATATGTTGAAAATGGCTTACGCAGTTCAAACAGGTTCTAGGGTGCGCTTCCTATGAAGTATCTCCTTTTTTATAGTCAACACATTTCAAGCAACTTTCAAAGCCATTCTTGGACCAAGTTCCTTCACTGCTGATCAGGGCAACTCCCAAAAATCTCTTGCTTTCTTCCTTCATTGTCCAGGCCAAACTCTTGAAAATTTCTTTGCTCTCCTTGTCCCAATTCCTCTCTCAACAGCAAACCCTCATTCTTTTTGAAAACTCACTTCCCTCTGTCCAGCTCTCTCTCAACAGAAAAACCCTCATCCTTTCAAAATTTCACTTCCTTGTCCTCTCACAGCAACAACCCTTATTCAAAATTTTGCTTCCTTCTGTCTAGCTCTCTCAACTTCTAAAATTCAAAATCCATTCTCTCTGTATAAGTTTTCAGCCTGTGCACATGGCTTCACACTTCCTTCAAGAAACCTCTCAAGCCCTTACCACAATTAATCACATTTGAAAATTCACTCATTCTCTTCCTTTCACTTCATGAAATTCTCCCTTGGCAATAATTCAGCAAATGTGACAACCCAGCAAATATCACTTTTGCGGTAATCAGATAAGTAAAGTTTGTTCCCGCAGAGATACAAGTGAGAATTGGTCAAATATGAAGTCAAACAGTAACAATTTAGTTCTTCTTGGTTGCATCTTTAATCTCTCAAGTAGAAACCACACCCAGAAGAGAGTAACAAGCACTGACTCGCAGTCTTGTCACGAATTAACACTTCTTAATCACAACTCCATCAAATCTTTCCAAACAATCTTAATTGTGATGATTCAAGCTCTCCCATAAACGGCACTTCACTCCAAAACAACTTTGCCTCAGAATTGTGTTCTACCCCTCCACTGAAGGCACAACTTCCTTGATCAAAATTGCTTCACATCAACTTTGTGCTGCACTCACAAATGCAGAATACTACCAACACTACAATTCCTCTCAGATCTATCAAGGCATTGCTCCAATGGCACTTTACTCAGGATCAAACACACGAAATGAAGATCAAGGCTGCGGAATCCAACATCCAACAAGCACACTGACTTGCACTTTGAAATTCTTCACACACTCACAAACACAATCACAACGTTGATACTCAAAATCAAGCTCAAGCAATGAGCATTGCTTCACAGCACTTTGCTTTATCTATTCTCAGAAATAATGAGCACTGGACAACATAATACTACAAATGCCACTCTTAAATAGTGAAGCAATCGGCATTTCTAACAAAAATACCATTTCCTAACAACTCTACAAACCTGCAGATCCGAAATGACAATGCACCTCTTCATATCTGCCTCTTCACATCTTAATTCTGTTAGTAATCCAATCCAATGTCTTTTTCTTCCTCAGCTTTCAAACCCAATCCAGAAGTACCTTTACTTCCTACTACTCTATCCTTGGGTTTCATAACTCTTACATCCTCTACCAAATCTAACAATTCTCTTTCCTGATCTGAAATTCCACTAGTAGGTAATCTTTCTAACTCCTTATCCCCCGACCCACTCTTCTCTAAGGTCTCTAATGGTAACTCCAAAGACATTTGTACTCCTACTTCATCTACCTTGGGTTTTGCTCTAACATCCTTCCAAAGTTAATCTATCTCTAATTTCATTAAGTCTAATCTAATCGTGATATTGTCTTCTACTTCCAATATCTTCCTATCTACACGAGTTCTTAGACTGATCAACAAAGCATTCAAGTCTTTGTCCTTTGCATGTCTCCTCCTCATCTCTTGCACCAACAACTTCAACTTGTGCAGCCTTGTCTCTTCAATATGCACATTGGCCTCAGTACTCAGCATCCCATTCATCCTGATTACAATCTCCTTCAATGGCTCCAATCTCATTTTCCTCTCCCATTCTCGATCTGCAAGCCAATCTTCTTGGTACATTGCCAATTCTGCTTCAAACTCGGCTTTCACAACCTCCTTCTCCTTTTGTACAATCTTCTCCTCCTGATTGCAAAGTAACTCTCTCAACCTCTCTTCTTCTCTATACCGCACTGTCAACTCTTGTTGCCACAACTGCCTCTTCTCTTCTACACTCTCCATCACCCAATCGAGCTCTTGTTCCTTCTCGGCTACTCTTGCCATAGCATGGATAATCTTGAATCTCAAATCAGCAAACTACTACTTCAAGATTTCATACTCAACTACTTGTCTTTCCCTTGCTATGTCACTCTACTCTATGAGTTCCTCCAATTCCTTGCTTCTCTCTTCAAGTTCTCAATCACTTGATTCTGTACTACTACATCTACTCGTAGTACTTCCATTTCCTCCTCACCTCGGATTATACTCTTCTTTAATTCCGAGTTCTCTTCTACCAATTGGCCCAACACCTACAACACAGTCTTCACCTCCGGACATTTTGACTGCATCTCCTTCTTCCTATGTTCTAACTTCACCAATAAGGGACACACAACTTCCCATAGGTACTCCACTCCTTTACTCATGGCTACTTCAACTTGCGGAGTGATCTCCTTCTTCTCCTCTTCTTCTCTCAATACTTGCCTTCTTAGCTGCAGTCGTCTTATCAAAATAGATGCTTCACTTCCCGAACATGCATTCTCCTCTTCTCTTCTCTTACCTTGCTTGGCCCCGCCTCACACTTTGCCTTTTGCCTAGAACGAACTCCTCTTTGAATGGTAACTTTTCTCTCTTCTGGCTTTGGCACTTCATCTTCTAACTTCACATTACCTTCCTCCTCTATCTCCATCCTTGCTTCTTATTCTTCAGTGGGTACCAATGTCATCTCTCCTCCATTATTGCTATCACTACTTGTGTCTCCACTTTGCAGTGTGAGCTCGGGTTCTTCTTCTCTTTCCGAGTCTTTGGACTTGCACTCGGCTTTGCCCTCTGATTCTTCCTCCGACAATGCGATAACCACCATACCTTTCCTTGGGTTTACCCTTCTGGTCTTCCGAGGTCTTATTTTCTCGATGTCTTCTCCTTCTCCTTGTCAACTCCTCTTCTTTGACTTTGGAGTACTTACGTCCACCTGCATACTCTTCCCTGTTTGCGCGTAATACTCATCGCTACTCCTGATCTAAAGAATGTATTGTTGTTCCTTTGTGTCAACCTCCTTTCTTAAGTCGGGATGGAAATGCGACACCATTTTGTTGCGCTCTGCCGCATTGAGCAAGTGCAGCCCCAGATAAAAATGCACTAAAAATGGCACAATGTAATACGGAGGTGATTTATCCCGCTAATTCCATACCATCTGTTGAGTTTGCCCATGAAAGCACTTTGCCTAGTTAATCGGCTCTCCTGCAAACATCTTATGGAAGAACACCGCTTGGTGCTTGATCACATAAGTCGTTCTCTCTGGCTTCAAGATCACCATTAGAGCACTCACTATCCTTTGCTTGACAAGATCCTTGTAACTCTCTACTTTGTACCCAATCTTCATGCGCTTCAAAGAAAAAGCATCTCTCACCTCTTGGGTTTCTTCTGCTACCTCTTCCTTCCCCAAGAATGTGGCACCCTGCTCCGTGCCTACTTCTCTTCCGAGTACTAATCTCCAATCCGACTCCGTCCAGCAAGCCGGATTACCTCTCTTCCCCTCTTTTTTAGGGCCATCAAGACATTTACTCTTGATTATCTTAGTCATGAACCCTGGAAAGCTCACATTCCAGTTCCACGCCAGGAATGTGATCCAAAGTTTGCTCAAGACTTCAATTCTTGCGATCACATCTAACCTCCAAATTGCATGATTTCTCACTAAAAAATTGGAGTTCTTCCCTCCTCCCATCTTTCTTTCTTCCTCATTGGGTTGGGAACTATTCTTCTTACTGACTCCCAGATTAGCTCTCTCAAATTCTCCTCTACACACCAACGTGTTTTTGACTCTACTTCCCTTCCCACGATCTCCTACAAGACTACTCATTAACGGCAAAGGAAAATTGCTTGTCATCACTTTGTCTTTAGCCCGATTTTTATAGAGTTGCACCTTCTTTGTCTCTCTTCAATTTGAGTTTCTACCGAGAAATCACACCTCTCACATGCTCCTGTCACTGTCAAGTGTCCTTCATGCGTATGACCGCCATTTTTGAACGGTCTCTTCTTGAATCTCTCACCCCGAAGGAAAGTTGTTACATTGTCCTTGCCTTGGGTTGAGCACCCCCGATACAAAGACTCCTTACTTCAGATTGTATGCTAACATGGCAATTCCGAGTACTTCACCTTATGACCCGAAGCCATGTTACCTTGGGTTTCATCCCAAAGACTCTTTTCTTTGCCTTCTTTGGCCATACAAGCACAATCCGACTTCTTTATACACTTCTTCTTCTCCATTTCAAAAAAAAAACCAAAAAAATGTGGGTACCACAACAAACCCTACAAACTCCTTCCATTCTCCTCTGTCACTTTCCTTTGTGAAGGCTTCTGCATTTCACCCCCTTCAGCACATCCTGCAAAAATTCCAGTCTTCCTTCTGTCACTAAGCCTTTAAAGTTTTCCCTCTCCCATCAACAAGCCTCTCAAAGCCCTATCTCTTCTTGCAAAAATTCCTTCTTGTCCCTGAGCCTTTGAAGTTTCCCCCTCCCATCAGCAAGCCTCTCAAAGCCTTCTCCCTTCCTACAAAAATTCCTTTTTGTCCTTAAGCCTTTGAAGTTCCTCTCCTCCACTAGCTCTATCACCACCAAACCCTTTCAAGGCATTTTTCTTCAGCCTGTGTCCACTCGAAAAACCTTCTTAGGCCACTTTGTCACTACTCAACATGGAAAATCCCAAAACAGCTCTTTTGCTCAAAATTACTAAATGAAACACTCCCGCATGACTTATTTGCTCAAATGGCACTAAACTAAAATACTCCCAAAATCCAGTAACATAAAAAAATTCCTGAGCTCGTGTAATATAAATTTAAGCCTTGAGTTGGTGAAGCATAAAGAAACTCCCAAGCTCATGCATCATTTTTCAAACCCTCTGAGCTCTTGAAACATAAAAAGACTTCTGAGTTTACTCAACCCTTGAAACTTCCCCATGCTTATGGCAACACACAATAAGTTCCAACTTTACAATGGCATGAAAGATATTCCCAAGATACAATAACATAACAAAATGCCAAAGTCACTATAACATAAAGTCAACAAAACTCTCCCACCAAATGCACCAATTGTTCATGTAGATTATTTTCCCTACAACAATGTTATCTTTGATGAGCTAGTGTCTTGGTTTTTGATAGCTCCCACTATTTGGTTTTCTATACTACCTATTGAGAGCCCAAGGATTACTACTTCCATTTTTTTCTCATTTGTATCTATTGGGGCACTTGGAGAGGTTGTTCAATCTACACCTCAATTAGATACTTCAAGAGGTTGTGCATGTACAATTGTATCCCCTTTTGATGGAGTTGGTACTAGTGAGGATGATAGATCCATCCTCTAGTGCATGCTTGGACCTACACACAATACATGAATGCAAGAGGTCATCTTGGTGAAGATTCCTACTACATCAGAATCAGTGCAAGGGAGGTGACTAATCAAGTATTTGGTCAAGGAAGTCTCAATGGGTGAACCACCTTGTTAGGTGTTTTTGCATGAAGGTTTTCTTGTTATACATCATGCATATAAGACTATTATTTTGCAAGAGCACAAACCATCCATCTTGGGAGAAGCTCTACAACATAAATAGTGGGTTACTTCCATGCAAATAGAACTTGCTACTCTCTACCACCAACACACATGGAAGCTGGTGGATCTACGTTCTAATCACAAAGGTATTGCTTGTATATGGATCTTCTATATCAAGCATAATTCTGATGGCTCTATGAGCAAGTACAAGTCATTTTTGGTGACAAAAGGTTATGCTCAGCAGTTTGGTATGGACTAAGATGAGACATTTAGTCCTATTGCCAAGATGGCAACCATTTGTTTAATGGTTGCAATTGCAGTTCAACAAGAATGGTAGTTACACCAGAATGCATTTCTCAATGAAAATCTTAGGGAGGAGGTTTACATGGTGCAATCACCTGGTTTTGAGGACCCACAATTTTCATCTTGAGTTTGGAAGCTGCAAAAAGTGCACTATGGCTTGAAGCAAGCACCTAGAGCCTAGTGTGCAAAGGTTACTTCCTTCTTGGTAGCTCATGGGTTTGCTAATTGTCCTTCTATTCCTATCTTGTATGTTTTAAGGGAAGTGCATCAGGATTTGATAGTCACCATTTGTGTAGATGATGTCAGTATCAACTGTAGTTGTGAGAAGTTAGTATCTCACCTTAAGGAGTACTTAAAGGTCTAGTTTTAGATGCAAGATCTAATTTGCCTTAGATATTTCTAGGAATGAAGTTTATTAGGGATAAATAAGATATGTGGTTTGTGTAGCATAAGTATGCCATGACATGCTAGAGATATTTGGCCTACTAGAGTGTAAGCATATGAATTTGGAGTAGAACCATCACTTGGGTATTGATGATAGTGAGTTGCTTATTAATCCTTGTAGATGTAAGTAGATGGTTGATAGTCTCATCTATTTGACTAACACTAGACCTGACCTTAGTTATGCAGTTGTAATTGTCAACCAATTCATGCAATCACTGTGCAAACATCACTTTGAGGCTATCAAGCGCATTTTCCAATATGTGAAGTTCACTTTGTAGTTTGGACTTCAATACATTTTGGTGGATCATTTGTGCTTTATGGTTACACTAATGCAGATTGGGCAAGGAGTGTCCTTGGAAAGAGATCTATTGGAGGAAAATTTGCAATTAGGAATTTAAGAGAGCCACATGAATCCAATTCTGGCTATGTGATGAAGCAAAATCATTCATCAATCTAGTCAAGAAATGCATGCATAAAAATTACACCAAATTTCATGTGGATTGGCCAATGTCTTCTTACATTCACAATTGCAAAAGAATTTATTTTTTTACTCTTGAACTATTGATCAAGAACTACAAAACAAGAATTGTCAAAGTCCCTTTGACTGCCAACTCTACACATATTTATACTCTTGCACTTGTAGATCCTTAACTATTTTTGGAATGGTGGTATAGATTCAAGAATTGTGAAACAAGAACTATCAAAGTCCCTTCTAACTACCAACTCCACACATAGTTATACTCTTGCACTTGTACATCCTTATTTAGTTTTGGAATGTGTGGTGCAGATTGATCCCATATTTAAACCCTATATTGTCTAGTACCAGTTGATACATGCCACCTCACTTAGTTCTACAAGTGAGGGCCATGAAAGTAGCCATGAAAGTAGCCTTTTCACAAGTCCTATGGTCCAAGAGCCTTCCTATATGTCTTAGAGCCAATACCATTGCATGTAGCTCCCACATTGGAAACTCATTACTCTTGTAAGACACATTTGTCTTTTAAGTTCAAATGAGCATAACTTCTTTTTTAAAGCTTTTTTTCCAAGATCTTGGTGTTTATAGAAAGATCTTGAGAAGACACTTCCAATGAGATAAGGCACTATTCATTTGCATTTGTATTCACAAAGATATGGGTCCCAATGTGAATTGTCTTTTTATTCACTCCCATAAATAGAATCTTGTGATTTGAAGATCCACCACATACTTATACTTCTACACTTCTATATAAGATCTACCCTTATTGACTCTTCAATGTTCCCATAGAATATTTATCCCATGCTAGCTCTTCTACATCCTGTAGGATATTTGTCTTGTAGGGTATTCCCATAATTAATTGGACTCCACACCTAACAAGATATACTTTAGAGTACATGTTTGGACTTGGGAATGCCATTGTGAGTTGGGCTCCTAAGAAGCAGGCAATTATAGCTTTGTCTTTTATTGACGTAGAGTATTTTGGAGCCACCAATGTGACTTGTGAAGTTGTTTGGCTTTGGAGTTTGCTTTTTGATATTGTTGTGGATTTTTTATTTCACATTGTGTTATACACCATTAACATGAGTAGCATCAAGTTAGCAAGTAACATAACTATAACTTTGTTAGGGAGAAAGTTTTGGCAGGGCAGATTGAGCTTAAGTTTATTGAAATAGGTGAGAAGATTGCAAATATTTTCACCAAGGCTTTATCTAGAGATAAGTTTGAGGCTTTCAGACTTTGCCTTGGTGTACAAGATATTGAGTTGAGCTTGAAGGGGAGTGTTGATATTAACCTAAGCTCATAGTGACTAAGTTCTCACTATATAGTTGTATTAGGGTTTAGGATACACACGTATATTATATATACATGAGAGGAGTATTCTCTCTCCATTCTTTCTTGCTTATCTTCCTTGTGTGCTCTCTCACTCTCTCTTAAGATCTACTATGAATGGTCTTGGAGTGTTTGTCTATTCCTTGTAATCTTTGACACTCCTCAATTTCCAACCTACAAAGTTACTCAACTACAAAATCATTGATATTTGAATTCAATTAATTGCAAAGTGTTTCCTACAAAGTCTTGGAAACTTCATTCCTTATCATGTGGTGTGTTTTCTAGAATCGTATCTAATTTATTTCAAACTTTAACTAAGTTATACTTAAAGTTCTTTCAAACTTCTATTGTCTTCCTTTGCATCATATCCAGCAATTCTACAATTGCTTCTTCCTATTCTTTTCATGTAGTATCTATGTCTACTAACTTAGCCATGATCTTTGTAAACGTCTTGAGCTCTTCTACCAAAAGTGTTCAACTTACATACTAATTGATCAATGTCAATAGCTCTACCTAAGACATGTCTCTTCTATCTTGTTATCATTGTGCACTTCTTGGTCTTTGACCTCTCCACAATCACATAGCCACGGGATCTAAAAGCCCCTTGCCCTAGAAACATTGTGACAACCTAGCAAGTATCACTTTTGCAATAATAGCAAGTATCAACGCATAATAGTTTGTTCCCATAGAGATATTATTTAGAAAAAGTCAAATACAAAGTAAAAAATCACAAATAGTTTGTCTTGATTTCATCTTTAATATCTTGAGTAGAAACTGCGCTCAAAAGAGAGTAATAAGCACTAAATTGCAATCTCATCATAATAAATGTCACTCATAAATCACAATACTTCAAGATCTTTCCAAAACAATCTTGATTGTCATGATTCAGTTCCTCCTCAAGAAGGCTCCTTAACCATGAAATGACTTCATCTTGAAATTTTATTTGACCCCTCCATTGAAAGCACAACTTCCTCAATCAAAATTGCTCTGCATCAATCCAATGTAGAATACTACGAACACTACAATTCCTCACAAATTTGTCAAGGCATTGCTTTAATTGCTATCTATTGAAGATAAAACACATAGAATAAAAACCAGAGCTATAGAATCCAACATCTAACACACTCAGATTGGCACTTCAAATTTCTCCACACAATCATAAACACACACATACAAGATTGATACTCATAATTAAGCTGAAATGACGAGCACTCAGTTAAAATACTTTGCTTTACTCAACTTTTGAAAATATGTATATTGAGTAACAACATACTACAAATGCTTCCTTTAAGTAGGTAGAGCACTAGATAGTTATCCAACAATATACAGTTCCTTAACAACAACTTTACTAACCTACTGATCCAAAATCACAATCCATCTCTTCATATATGCCTCTTCAAATCTCAAATTTGTTACTAAATTCAATTCAATGCCTACTTTGACTTTGAATTCTAAACCCAATGTTCCTTCAAGCACTTCTACTTCTTTAGGTTTATCTATAACTATGATTTCATCTTCTACTTCTATCCTATCTTCAGCTTGAACTCAAATTGAAGTTATAGTTATGCTCCCTACCTTCTCCTTCTCTAGTTTGACTACTCCTAAAGTCTTAAGTAACTCACCCAAAGACATGTGTCCTCCTACTTCTACTATTGCACACTTAATTTCTTCTCTCATGAAGTTTATCTTATTTGGATTGCACTAAATATGATCTAAGGCTCACACTATCTTCCACTTCTAACATCTTCTTATCTACTCAATTTCTCAAGTAGATTAACAACTTATTTAGATCCATGTCTTCACTTTGTGCTTCCTTTTTTCCTACACAAGCAACTTCAATTCATGTATTCTTGATTCCTCCAACTTAACTTCCAATTTGGTTTCAACATTACCTTCATTCTCTTGATGATCTCTCCAAGGTATACCCTCAAGTTTGCTCCACCTTCAATTTTTCCCAATACATTTTCAATTTGACTTTGTACTTGATTGTTAGCATCTTCTTCTCCTTTGCATGTTGAGCAATTTGGCCTTCAATACTTCTTACTAGGCCTTGCAATCTTTCTTCCTCCAAATATCTGCTCATCAACTCGCATTGCCATGCCTGATCTTTCTTTGTAGCACTCTTCCTCAAGCTCTCCAATTCATACTCTATCACTATTGCCATTGCCTCAAATGTGCCATCTCCAAGTATGCATTGCCAAATTCCTCCTTCAATTTCTCAAAAATTGCCTTTTTCTCCTTCAATTTTGCAGCTCATTGTTTGAGTTCTTTGCCATGCTTCACATGACTGTCCTTCAAGTTATCAAAGTTCTTCCTCCAAAGAACAATATCAACCCAAAGTTCTTTGGCTTCTTTCTCTCCTCGGCTTAGCATCCTCCTCATCCTTCACTTCAAGATCTCTCTACTTATGTGACAACCCAACAAATATCACTTTTGTAGTAATCAGGTAAGTAAAGTTTGTTTCCTTAGAGATATTGGTCAAAATTTCCAAATACAAAGTCAAATGTCATAAATGTGGTTCTTCTTAATTTTTTCTTTAGTCTCTCAAGTAGAAACCACACCTTGAAGAGAGTAACAAGTGCTGACATGAAGTCTTGTTATAAATTAACACTCCTAATCACAAATCCATCTAATCTTTCTAAACAATCTTGATTGTGATGATTCAGTTTCTCTCAAAAATAGTTACTTCATTGTAAAATGACTTTGCCTCAGAATTGTGTTCCACCCTTCCACTGCAAGCACAACTTCCTTAATCAAAATTGCTTCACATCAACTCAACATTGTACGGATCTGTCAAGGCATTGCTTCGGTTGCACTTCATTCAAGATCAAATACACAGAATGAAAGGTCAAGGCTGTAGAATCCAACATCCAACAAGCACACTAACTTGCACTTCAAAATTCTCTCAACATTCATAAATGCAACAATAGAGTTGATACTTAGAATTAAGCTCAAGCAACAAGCATTGCTTCACAGCACTTGTAGTACACACATTTTTCATTTTGGATGAGTTTTAAAGAAGAAGTGCATTATTGAAACCAAATTGAACCCAAATAGATAAGAAACAATGAGAAGCCTGTATTTTGATTTGACTCAAAGAAGTCTACTTTATGTTAGAGGAAGAAGGACTCGGAGTGTAGACCCGAAGGAGGGTAGACCTAAAGGAGGACAGACCCAAAGGAGGAATGGAAGTTGCAGGTCAGGATTCTTGTGTGTGTTGTATCTCATTGTAGATATGTCAAAATCGTGCGTGCTATGTCTTGTTGGAAGTGTCTCATTCAAGGCTTTCCATTGCCACCAAAGTCATAAAGTTTGAAGGTATGTAGCAGAAGTAACAAGCATTTGAAGTTTTGGGAGTAGATGTATAAAGTAGTTGAGTATCTTCAGGTTAGTGTCTTTGGGTTCACAATACTTCGGGTCTATGTTCTTTGGGTTTCTACGACTTTGGGTTAGAAGCTTGTTTGCCTTAGGATGAAAGTGACCAGATCTGATTGAGTCGGACTTTGGAGTGCAGTGAAGGTGACTTCAAGGGTCTTGCCAAAGGCAACAAAGGAAGTTAGAGTAGAGAAAGAAGATATTTAGGATACCCATGACTTCAATTTCAGTTCTGATTGAAGATAGAATAGAATTAGAAGAAAAATAGTAGTAGTGAATGAATCCAAAGTGTAAGATTAGACTGTAAGTGTCTTTAGTAACATGACAATTAAGGGAAAGTGGGTTACAAATTGAAGGCATAAATAGAGTACCCATGCTTTCAATTACAATTCTTGATGAGTATATAGTAGAATTAGCAAAGAAATTGATAGTAGTTAGACCCAAAGTAAGAGAAGTAGGAGTGCAAGTGTCTTTGGATTTGACACTTTACACTTTAGAGAAGAGAGAGTCAAAAGATAAAGAGTTAGAAAGGTTACCCCTAACCTTAATTGTAGTTCATAGAGAAGAAGTAGTAGAAAAAGTGAAGGATGTGGTAGTTGAAGATAGACCCAAAGAAGGAGAAGTAATAGGAATATCATTGGGTTTGGAAGCCAAAGAAGAAGTAGACATTGGATCAAAGTAGAAACAGATTGAGATATGAAGAGACGGATATGAAGAGGTGCATTGTCATTTTGGATTTGTAGGTTTATAGAGTTGTTGTAGAATGGTATAGTTGTTAGTAATTGTCAATTACTCTACTATTTAAAGCATGCATTTGTAGTGTTATGTTGTTTAGTATTCATAATTTTTGAGAAAAGGTAAAGTGAAGTGCTGATTTTAGTGCTTGTTGCTTGAGCTTGATTCAGAGTATCAACTTTGTGTTTTTGCAATTGTGAGTGTGTGGAGAATTTTGAAGTGCAAGTCAGTGTGTTTGTTGGATAATGGATTTTGTAACCTTGATCTTCATTCTATGTGTTTGATCCTAAGTGAAGTGCAATCGGAGCAATGCCTTGACAGATCTGAAAGGAATTGTAGTGTTGGTAGTATTTTGCTTTTGCAATTTTGAAGTGAAGCAATTTCTGATCAAGGAAGTTGTGCATTCAATGGAGGGGTGGAACACAATTTTGAGGCAAAGTCATTTTGTAGTGAAATGCCATTTTTGGAAGAGATTGAATCATCACAATCAAGATTGTTTGGAATGATTTGATGAAGCTGTGATTAAGTGTGACAATTTTGTGTGACGAGACTACAAGTTTGTGTTTGTTACTCTCTTTTGGATGTAGTTTCTACTTGAGAGACTATAGACACAACCAAGAAGAATTGCTTGTTACCATTTGTCTTTGTATTTGACCAATTCTGAATTGTATCTCTACAAGAATGAACTTTCCTTACCCAATTACCACAAAAGTGATATTTGCCAGGTTATCACAACAGTTCACTTTATCTATCCTCAAAATTATAAGCATTGAACAACAACATATATGGCAACCCAGCAAATATCACTTTTGCGGTAATTGGGTAAGTAAAGTTTGTTCTTGTAGAGATACTGGTCAAAAATGTCCAAATACAAAGTCAAATAGTAACATGTAGTTCTTCTTGGTTGTGTCTTTAGTCTCTCAAGTAGCAACTACACCCAAAAGAGAGTAACAAGCTCACAATCTTGACAACTTGTCACAAATTCAGACACCCATAATCACAACATAGTAAATTATGTCCAAACAAATCTTGATTGTGATGATTCAGATTCTCCTGAAGATGGCACTTCACTGCAAAATGACTTTGCCTCAAAAATGTGTTCTACCCCTCTAGTGAAGGCACAACTTCCTCGATCAAAATTGCTTCACATCAACTTTGCGTTGCACTCACAAATACATAATACTATCAACACTACAATTCCTCTTAGATTTGTCAAGGCATTGCTCCGATTGCACTTCACTTAGGATCAAACACACAAAATGAAGATCAAGGCTACGGAATCCAACATCCAACAAGCACATTGACTTGCACTTTGAAATTCTTCACACTTTTACAAACACAAATACAAAATTGATACTTGGAATTAAGCTCAAACAACGAGCATTTAAATCAACACTTTGCTTTATCTATCTTCAAAAATATGAATATTGAACGACATATGACTTGAATGCCACCTTTTAATAGTGAAGCAAACAATAATACTAACAACTATACTGTTCTATAACAACTCTTCTAACCTACAGATCCAAAATGACAAACCACCTCTTCATATCTATTTCTACTCCAATCTAATGTCAACCTCTTCATTGGCATTCAATCCCAATGATATTCCCACCACTTCTCCTTCTTCGGGTATATTTGATTCTACTAAGTCCTTCACTGTTTCTACTACTTCTTCACTAGGAACTATAATCGAGGTCATGGGTAATCCATCTACTTCTTTATCTCCCAACCCACTCTTCTCTAATGTCTCTAATGATAAGTCCAATGACACCTGAATTCCTACTTCCACAACATTGGACTTTGCTACTATCAATTCTTTTACTAATTCTATTAGATCCTCATCAAGAATTGTAATTGAAAGCATGGGTATACTATCTACGCCTTCAATTTGTAACCCACTTTCCCATAATCTCTCATGTAATTGACCCAAAGACACTTATTGTATGAACTTGCACTTTGGGTTTATTCACTACTACTATTTCTCTCCAATTCTATCATATCTTCAATCATAATTGAAATTGAAGTCATGGGTATCTTAAATATCCTCTTTCCCTATCCTAACTATTTTAGACGCTTCAAATATCTGACCTGAAGACTCCTATATCCAATGTCTGACTACTTTGGATTGAATCACATTTGTCTTGAGGCAAAGCCTTTAGACCCAAAGTCCTATAAACCCAAAGTCCGAAGTCTGAAGTTGTATAGACCCAAAGACATCAACCCAAAACGTAAAATGCTTGTAACTTTTGCTACAAATCTCCAAACTATACAATTTTTGTGGCAACAAAAAGCCCTAAACAAGACGCTTCCAACTAGATATAGCACGCTTGATCTGGACTTGTAGTCATTGAGATATGGCCCCTGCAGTATTCTTGACTTGTAACCTTCATTTTGATGCAAAGAAACCCTCCTTCAGCGTTTGACCTCCTTCTTCCTTTTCCTCTAACACAAAGTAAACTTCTTTGGGTCTTGATCCAATTCAATTCCTTCTTTTTCCAATCAAAGTTGATTTCTTCAAGCCTGATCAAAACACAAGTTTCTTTTCATTTCTTCTCCATTTGGTTTCAATTTGGTTTCAGCAAGACACTTCTTCCTCAAAACTCGTCCAAAATGAAAAATGTGGGTATGACAACATATTTCAAATGCCCCCTTTAAATAGATAGAGCTCTTATGCAGTTATCTATCTTCCTAAACTACTTCCTAACAACTTTACCAACCTGCAGATCTAAAATGACAATGCACCTCTTCATATCTGCCCTTCAAAATCTTGAATTTATTACTACTCCAATCCAATGTCTACTTCTACTGAACCCGAGGTTCCTTCACAAACTTCTTTGTCTGTGGGTCTACCAAATATCACTAAATCCTTCTCCATTTCTACTACTTCTTCACTCTGATCTGCAATTGAATTCATAGATAATCTATCTACTTCCTTATCTTGCAACACACTACTCTCTAATGTCTCAAATAACTGACTTGAAGACACTTACTATCTGATCCTGCACTTTGTGTTTATTCACTACTACTACTTCTCCTTCAATTTCTATCCTATTTTCAATCTAAACCAAAATTAAAGTCATGGGTATCCTAACTATCTCTTCTTTCCCTATCCTAACTATTTTAGATGCTTCTGATGTTTGACCCCAAGACTTCTACATCTGATGTTTGACTACCTTGGATTGGGTCACCTTTGTCCTAAGGTGAAGTCTCTTGGCCCAAAGTCGTGTAAACCCGAAGTCATATAAGTCCAAAGTCCTATAGACCCTAAATACTATGGCCCAAAGAACCTCAACCCAAAGTCACTCGACTACTCTATACGTCTACTACAAAAACTTCAAATGCTTTTTACTTTTGCTACATACCTCCAAACTCAACACTTTGATGGCAATGGAAAGCCTTGAAAGAGATGCTTCCAACAAAATACATCACGTATGATTTGGACATGTGGTCATTGAGATATGACCCCCATAGTAATCCTGACCTGCAACCTTCATTCCGATACAAAGTACCCTCTTTCGGCATCTGACCTCCTTCATCCTCTTCCTCTAACACAAATTAAGCTTCTTTGGGTTTGATCCAATCCAAGTCCTTTTTCCTCTGACATGAAGTAAGCTTCTTTAGGTTTGACCCAAAGACTCAATTCTTCTTCTTTTGTCTCCATTCGAGTTCAATTCCACCTTGATTGTACATTTCTTCTTCAAAACACATCAAAACCAAAAAATGTTGGTACCACAACTTAACTCTTCCTTCCTCTTCTATAGTTGCAACAAAAAAGAACAAATGATATTTGACTCTCATGTATCATCCTCCATCATCTTCTTGGTTTTTGTGTTTGGTCGACACTTCTTTTGCTGGTGCTTTACCCCAAAGTTGTGATCTTTATACTTTCAATGTCACTCCTTCCAAGCTTTTTCCCTCCTCTTTGGCTTTGCTTGGACCTACACTTACAACTTGCACACTCCTTTTTGATCTTGATGCCCTTGGAAACACCAAGGTAGGCTCTTTTGCTCATTCTTCCTTCAACTCTACTATAGGTAACTCTAGACAAGGCTGATCTCCTCCTTCCATGTAGTCAATCATCTCCTCATGGACCTCCTCATCTTCTCTCACTACTTTGTCCACCAATTGCTAAACTTTGGGTTCTCTATTAGTCTCACTGCTGGACTTCTTATTCTATAGGATGAACTCTTATTTGTCTCCCAAGTCTTCACACTTTAACCTGGCTTCTACTTTCAATTCTTCCTCTAAGATTGATTCTTCACTACTTCCATCTTTGGCTTTAGATTCAGCCTCCTCATCTTCTATGGTTGCATTGGCAATATTATTTGTTTGGGTCTACTTCTCTTTCTTGGCCTTGGGATTTCCACCAACACTATCTTCTCCTTCTCAATCTTGATGTAGTGGTCAATGCCTTCACGGACTCACCTTATGTAATATTGCTCATCCACATTTGCTATTTGTCATAAATTAGAGTGAAAGTGTGATACTATCCTTCCTCTCTCCTCCAAGCTAAATAGGTTTAGGCCAAAGTAGAAATGTGCTCCAAAAGGTATGAAATAATGGGATGGCAGGTCCATTCTCCAAATGTTAATCATATGACCTACTTGTTGGTGCAAACACTTTGCCCAATTCATAGCCTCTCCAACAAACATCTAGTGGAAAAACATAGCATGATGCATTGTCACATAGGTGGTTTACTCTATTTTAAACATGGCTATCATTGTGCTAACTATAATCCTTTGTATTGGATCTCTAGAGTGTGAAACCCACTTTTTTGTTTTTTCAAGTTTTAAAGAAGAAGTGCATTGGTAAAGCCAAAGGAGGGCTAAACGGGGAAGAAATAGAGTAATCACATGTTTTTGGGTAAACCCAAAGTTGACCTTGGGTCAAAGTCATAAGGACTCAAGTTGAATGAAAGGAAGTACAAAGATAATGATAGAGGACTTTGTATAGGGAGGCGCCTCTTGATCTAAAGAACATGTAACAACCTGTCCTTGGGTTCCACCAATCAAGAAAGTATGTGAGAAGAAAGTGACTACCTCATGACCAAGATGTTCTTGAATGTGATAGGAAACAAACTCACAAAATTGGTGAGTAACATGGAGAAGGGATTGAAGAATGACCAATCAGCAAAGGACTATAAAATTGAGATTTCAAAGAGGAAGCCTTCTCTTCCTTGGTAATATTTGGACCATACTTGAGGGTAGATAACCTCCTCTCTATCTACTCAAGTGTCAATGGTGATTTATCTAGGTCCTTCAAAACCTCTGGCTTAGGTGAAAAATCCATAGCACACAAGGGAAACACATCCAAATCAGATTCATATTCATCCTCTTCCATGGAAGTCTCCTCTTCTATGCTTGTGTCCACACCTGAAGCTCCTTTTTTAGGATCTGATTCCCAATAATCAAAAAATGGTGTATCTAAAAATGAAGTGTTGGTGGTGTAAGTCATAGAAATTGGGACTCTATGGTTTGATGCCCAATCCTTAAGTACACTTCGTGCCATCAATCAGTTTTGCTTGCTGCTCTCAACTATGGCTTCCCATGAAGTAAGTCATAGCTTGAATTCTTCAAGACTTGGAAAGTCATGAGATTTTGAACTCTAATAACTGAAACTACCAAATACAGTCAAATTAAGTCAAAAAGCTAAAGGAATATCCATACTCATGGGAATATTCTCCTAAGCATGTGGTCTTATCTTGACCTAACCACTAAGTCAAAAATTCCTTCACATGGGCTATCCTTGGACTATAGAAGAATCCAAAACAAAAAGGCTTGTGGGTTCAAGAGTTCTCAACTCTTTCCTCAAAGCCAAACACCTAGGAATAATACCAAGTCAACAAACTAGAATCTAAAATAGTGATACTCATTTTTTCCTTTTCCCATCTATCTTAGCTATGACTAACTTTAGCTGATCATGAGTAAGCTATAACTATCCTTCATCTTTACATAAATAATATCTCTCAAGTACTTGTAATACCAAACTAAATATTGCAATACCACGCACATCCACAAATGGATGTTATGTGGTACCCACATTTTTCATTTTGGACGAGTTTAGAAGAAAAAATGCCTTGCTGAAACCAAATTGAAACCAAATGGAGAAGAAATGAGTGCAAACTTGTGTTTTGATCAGGCCCAAGGAAGTCAATTTTGTGTAAGAGAAAGAAGGGTTTGGTTTGGATCAGACCTGAAGAAGCTTACTTTGTGTCAGAGGAGTGAAAAACTCGGATCAGACATTAAGGAGGGCAAACGCAAAGAAGAAATAGAAGTGGCAGGTCAGGATTCTTGCGGGGGCCATATCTCAATGACCACAAGTCCAAATCAAGCGTGCTATACTTCGTTACAAGCGTCTTGTTCAGGGCTTTCCGTTGCCACCAAAATTTGGAGGTCTGTAGAAGAAGTTACAAGCATTTAAAGTTTTGGGAGTAGATGTACTTCGGGTCAGAGTGTCTTCGGGTCAATGTAACTTTGTACTTCGTACTTCGGACTTCGGGTTTACATGACTTTGGGTCACGAGACTTTGCCTCAAGATGAAGATGACTAAATCAGAGGTAGCCGGACCTTGGAGTGTAGTGAAGGTGACTTGGGGAGTTTTGCCAGAGGGATCAGAGGAAGTTAGAGTAGGGAAAGAAGATAGTTAGGATACACATGACTTCAATTTCAGTTCTGATTGAAGATGAAACATGAAGTGAAGGAGAAGTAGCAGTAGTGAATAAACCCAAAGTGCAGGATCAGACAGTAAGTGTCTTCGAGTCGATTACATGAATGATTAGGGGAAAGTGGGTTATAAATTGGATGTGTAGATAGTGTATTCATGCTTTCAATTACAATTCTTGATGATGACATAACAAAATTAGTAAAGGAATTGATAGTAGTTAAACCCGAGATAAGAGAGATAAGAGTGCAAGTGTCTTCGGATTTGACATTTAACACTTTAGAGAATAGTGGGTCGAGAGATAAGAAGTTAGATAGATTACTCACTAGTGGAATTTCATATCAAGAAAGAGAATTGCTAGATTTGGTAGAAGAAGTAGATGATCTAAAACCCGAGGACAGAGTAGTAGGACGTAAGATTACTTTGGAGTTGGGTTTGAAAGCCGAAGAAGAAGTAGACATCGGATCGGATTAGTAACAGTTTTGAGATTTGAAGAGGTGCATTGTCATTTTGGATCTGCAGGTTACAACAGTTGTTGTAGAACGGTATAGTTGTTAGAACTGCCAATTTGTTCACTATTTAAGAGTGGCATTTGCAGTATCATGTTGTTCAATGCTCATTATTTCTGAGAATAGATAAAGCAAAGTGCTGTGAAGTAGTGCTCGTCGCTTGAGCTTGATTCTGAGTATCAACTTTGTGTCTATGTTTGTGAGTGTGTGAAGAATTTCAAAGTGCAAGTCAGTGTACTTGTTGGATGTTGGATTCCACAGCCTTGATCTTCATTTTGTGTGTTTGATCTTGAGTGAAGTGCAATCGAAGCAATGCCTTGACAGATCTGAGAGGAATTGTAGTGTTGGTAGTATTCTACATTTATGAGTGCAGTGCAAAGTTGATGTGAAGCAATTTTGATCGAGGAAGTTGTGCCTTTAGTGGAGGGATGGAACACAATTCTGAGGCAAAGTCATTTTGCAGTGAAGTGCCGTTTTTGGGAGAGCCTAAATCATCACAATCAAGATTGTTTGGAAAGAATTGAAGGATTTATGATTAAGGAGTGTGAATTTGTGACAAGACTGTGAGTCAGTGCTTGTTACTCTCTTTTAGGTGTGGTTTCTACCTGAAAGATTAAAGATGCAACCAAGAAGAACTAAATTGTTACTTTGACTTTGTATTTGACCATTTCTGACTCATATCTTTGTGGGAACAAACTTTACTTACCCGATTACCGCAAAAGTGATATTTTCCGGGTTGTCACATGTTACAAAACCACCTATGTAACAATGCAACAAGTAGTGGTCTTCCATCAAATGTTTGCAAGAGAGCGGTGGATAGGGTGAAATGTTTGCACAAATACACTAGGTAGATGATCACTGGTTGGAGAATGGATATGCAGCCCCACTACTTTGTACCCTTTGCGGCTCACTTCTACTTTGGATTGAATCTACTAAGCTTGAAGGAGAGAGGACAAATGTAGTCCCACTTTCACCCTTATCTATGAAAGGATGCCAATGAGGATGAACAATATTATATCAAGTAGGTTTGTGAAGGTGATGATTACTATCTAAAGCATGGAAAGGAGAAGATAGTGGCAGTAGATATCCCCATGCCCAAGAAGAGAAGTAGACCCAAAGGATAAATTATGTTGGTGCAGCCTCAAAAGTGACAAAAACCCAATCTGAAGCCCACACCGATAGAAGTGAAGGAATTGACTTTGGAAGAGGAATCAGAGGGAGAAACCAAGTCAAAGGGAGAAGCCTTGGGAGAAGAAGAAGAATTTACACTATAGACCAAAGAGTCAAGTTGTGGTAGTAAAGAGAGCCTGAAGTTCAACAATCAAGAGAAAGGATTGTTGAAGGAGATAAGTCATGTCTGGAATGCTAATAGACAAGCTTGAGTATGAGAAAGAAGAACAAGGTGCCTTGGTATATCCAAGGGTAGCTAGGGGGAAGAGAAGTACTTAAGTAGCCATTTTTGGACTAAGCAAGCTGCAGCCAAGGAGGAGAGTTTGGATAGAGAAACATTGAAGATACAAAGATTGCGTCTTTGGGGTAAGACACCTATCAAACAACTACCTATCAAGGATGAAGACATAACAGACAGCAAGGGAAAATATGAGGGGGTCAAGTATCTATCAAAGATCGTTTGTCAGTTGTTGGTGCTTTTGCAGCAAAAGAAAGTAGAGATGAAGAGTTCTCATTTGGAAGTGCAGGATGAGTTAGCAGTCATAGCAAAATGAAGGGAAGAAACTATGGAGTTGAGAAGTAAGATAACTCAAGGAGAGAAGGAAGCAAAAGAAATTTGCACGGAAGCAATTCTTTTGGAGTAAAAGTTTGGATGCCTTGAAGGAGAACTTGGTGAAGTGTAGTGATGAATTGAAGGAGAAGATTGCATTGGTCAAGATAATGAAAAGAGAAATTGCTGATGCATGAGTGGAGGCTATACATTCACAGGCAAGTGCAGCAGTAATGGAGCAAGAGTTGGAGAGTATGAGCAAGAGCATGGTAGAGAAGGACCAAGCTTGACAACAAGAATTAGTTGAGCATAGTCGGGAGGAGGAATGATTGCAAGGATTGCTGAGAAGAGCTGAGGATCACTAGTCCTATATAAACATGAGAAGGAAGCATTGAAGGTTGCATTTGGGGATGAGTTGATGATATATCAAAATGAATTGGAGGTGGAGAGAAGTAAGGAGAAGGCAGTTCCGAGTGTGGAGTTGGATGCAATAGGAGCAATGGTGAAGAAGTTAAAGGCAATGCTCAGCAATAAAGCTCAAAATTTTGAAGGTTGAGATTGTGAGCTGGCATGTCTCTCACTCAGGATGAACCTCTGATGATTATTATTATACTGCACCATGGACTAAGAAGGCAAAGAACCCCAACTCCATCATACTCCTCCAAGGCTAGCACTCCAAGATTCAAAACATTGCTCACTAGAGAACTCAATGGGAAAGATAGTTACAAATGAAAGGATGATGAGAACCTCCTCACTACTAGTTTATATAATTGTAAAATTGTTTTTTTTTGGCACCAAAGTTACTAATTATTGGTTAAACTCAAGTTACTAAGCTAAAAGTCAAGTAAAGTCAAAAAGTATTAAGGAATACCCATCCACATGGCCATATTCCACTAAGCATGTGATCTTATCTTGACCCAACCACTAAGTCAAGGATTCCTTCACATGGGCTATCCTTGGACTATAGAAGAATCCAAAACAAAAAGGCTTGCAGGCCCAAGAGTTCTCAACTCTTTCCTTAGAGTCAAACACCTAGGAATAATACCAAGTCAACACACTAGAATCAAAAATAGTGGTGCTCATCTTTTCTACTTCCTCTAAAGTAAGGTCCTCACTATCTTAGCTATGACTAACTTTAGCTAATCATGACTATTGTAGAACCATCATTTATCTCTATATAAATAATATCTCTCAGGTACTTGTAATACCAAGCTAAATATCACAATACCACACAATATGCACAAATGGGTGTTATAGTCAGTGGAGCAAAGAACAAGTTCCTAATTTCCCCGGTCTCCTCTACAGCATCACACTTCCTACAGAGGGTGACCCTAGTTGCCTCCCTTGCTTCCTTCCCCAATACTAACCTCCAATCCGACTCAATCCATCCGATTTGCGGTAATCAAGTAAGTAAAGATTGTTCCTAGAGATATACAATTCAGAATTGGTCAAATATGAAGTCAAATAGTAACAAACAGTTCTTCTCGGTTGTGTCTTTAATCTCTCAAGTAGAAACTACACCCAAAAGAGAGTAAGAAGCACCAATTTGCAATCTTGTCACAAATCAACACTCTTTAATCACAACTCGTTTGATTCTGTCCAAAAAAATTGTGATTGTGACAATTCATATTCTCCTAAAGATGACTATCTCACTACAAAATGACTTCACCTCAGAATTGTGTTCCACCCCTCTACTGAAGGCACAACTTCCTTGATAAAAATTTCTTCACATCAAACTTAAATTGCACTCACAAATGCAGAATACTACCAGCACTACAATTCTTCTCAGATTTGTCAAAGCATTGCTTTGATTGCACTTCACTCACAATCAAACACACTGAATGAAGATCAAAGCTACGGAATCCAACATCCAATAAGCACTAACTTGCACTTGAAAATTCTCCAAACACTCACAAACACAATCACAAGATTGATACTTGAAATTAAGCTCAAGCGACGAGCACTAAGAATCAACACTTTGCTTTATCTATCTTCAAAATTACAAATATTGAACAACATAATTGTGTGAATGCCTCCTTTAAATAGGCAAAGCACTCGACAATTACTAACAAAAATATTGTTCTACAACACTCTTCAAACCTACAGATCCAAAATGACAATGCACCTCTTCATATCTACCTCTTCATATTTCAAATCTATTTCTAATCTACTTTTACTTTGGCTTCCAAACCTAATGATCCTCCTATCACTTCTCCTTCTTTGGGTCTATCTAATTCTACTACATCTTCCATTGTTTCTACTACTTCTTCACCCTGAACTACAATTTCACTAATGGTTAACTTCTCTTTCTCTTTTTCTCCCCGACCCACTCTTCTTTAATGTCTCAAGTAATTGATCCAAAGACACATGTACTCCTACTTCTACTACTTTGGACTTCATACTACTCCAAAATCTCTCTAACTCTGAATTTACTAAGTCTAATCTAAGACTTGCATTGTCTCCTACCCCAATTATCTTCCTATCTACTTGTTCCCTCAGATGAATCAAAAGAGTGTTCATATCTACATCTTTTGCTCTCCTCTTCCTCATCTCTTGCATTAGCAACTTCAATTCATGCTGTCTCACTTCCTCCAACTTTTCTTCAGACTTTGTGCTCAGCATTGCTCTCAATCTCCCAACAACTTCTCTTATTGACTCTAATGCATATCCTCAAGATCATTTTGCCTTCAATTCTTCTTTGTACATCTTCAACTCATCCTTGTACTTGGCTGCAAGCATCTTCCTTTTGCTCCACATACTGAGCACTTTGCATCTGAGCACTTCTTACCAAACTTTGCAACCTTTCCTCTTCTTGGTGCCGGACAGTTAACTCCCTCTGCCATGCTTGATCCTTCCGGACTGCACTCTTCTTTAGGCTCTCTAACTCCTGCTCTATCACAATTGCCATTGCCTTCATATGTATGATTTCAATGCAAACTTTGCTGACTTCACCTTTCATCTTCTTCACCAACGCTTTTTTCTCTTTCAACTCTTTGGCTTGACTATGCATCTCTCTTCCACACTTCTCAAAACTCACTTGCAAGTTCTCTAAAGTCTTCTTCTTCAAGACAACATCCACTTGAAGTTCTTCAACTTCTTTTTCCCTTTGAGTTACAACTTCCTTCAATTCCCTTGTTTTGTCCAACAAATACTTCATCACTTGCAACTCATTCTTCACCTCTTTCTAGAGGTGAAGAGGTGATCTTTCTAGATCACCTTCTTCTACTTCTTCAATAGTGCCAACAATTCACTCACAATTTGCAATAAATAATCCACCCCATCAAAGTCTTCTTTGTCTTCTACTCTATCTTTGTACTTTGCCTGTGTTGATGCTCCTTCCGCTAGAGTCTTCCTCAAAGTCTTGAACTTTGTACCTTCAATGACCTTCCTTCCAAGCTTTCTTCTTCCTTATACACCGAGCTCGGACTTGCAAGTTCAATTGTCATTGACCTCTTGGATCTTACTCTCTTTTGGTCTTCTTTCTTTGGGTCTTGATCCATCTCCTCCATGGGCAACTCTAAGCAAGGGCCATCTCCTCCCTCCATACAATCAATCACTGCATAAAATGCCTCAACTGATTGTTGGACTTCATCTTCACCCTCACTCTCACTCCCAAACTCCACACTTTGTAATGTGAGTTCAGCCTCTTTGGAACCTCCTCTCTTGGACTCTATCTCTCCTTTGGACTTTGTCTCCAAAGTCTTATCCTTCACCACCTTCTTACCTCATGGATTGAGTCTTTGGGTCTTTTGTTGTGACTGGAGTAAGGCTACTTCCTTAGGTTTAGTCTGCTTCTTCATCTTTGGACTTCTTCCTTCTACCATGTCCCTTTGTCTTGTTCTGATGAAATGATTGTCACTAGCTTGTAGTTGAAAAATGTATCATTGCTCCTCTTCATCTGCTTCTCATCAAGGATCAGGATTGGATCAAATGCAAAACCATACATTGTCTCTTCTACGTTGTTAGCAAATTTAATCCCAAGTAGAAATGTGTTGGAAACGGTGCAATGTAGTGTGGTGGCAAATTGGTCCTCTAATTGATAATCATCTACCTTGTTCTCTAATGGAAGCACTTTGCCCAGTTCACCTTCTCTCCTACAAACATCTAGTGGAAGACGACTGCTTGCTGCATGTTCATGTATGTTATTTGCTTGGGCTTGAACATTGCCATGATTTGCTCCCACAATGCTTTGCTTAATTGGATCTTGATAGGACTCCTCTTTGTAGCCATTGTTGGTTTGTTGAGCAAAGAAAAAAATTTCTAATTTCAGCAGTTTCTTTTGCAGCATCACACTTCCTATTGAAGGTGACCCCAATTGCATCTTCTACTTCCTTCCCCAATACCAACTTCCAATCCGCATCTATCCATCAAGCCGGATTTCCTCTCTTCCCCACAACTTTGGGGCTTGTAAGCCGGCCTGTCTTGCACTTAGAATGAACCTTTGATGGCTATTATGGTAGTGCACCTGGACTAAGAAGGGAAAGAACCCAACTCCATCATATTCTGCCAAGGCTAACACTCCAAGACTCAAGACATTGCTCACTAGAGAACTCAATGAGAGAGAGAAAGTTGCAAATGAAAGGATGATGAGTACCTCCTCATCCCTTGTTTATATGCTTGTGAAATAGTAATGCACTAAAGTTATTATTTATCAAAGTAACTCAAGTTACTAGGCTAAAAGTCAAGTTAAGTCAAAAAGTATAAAGAAATATCCATCTACATGGGCATATTCCACTAAGCATGTGATCTTATCTTGACCCAACCACTAAGTCAAGGATTCCTTCACATGGGATATCCTTCGACTATAAAAGAATCTAAAACAAAAAGGATGCGGGCCTAAGAGTTCTCAACTCTTTCCTCAAAGCCAAACACCTAGGAATAATACCAAGTCAACACACAAGAATCCAAAATAGTGGTGCTCATCTTTTCCACTTCCTCTGAATTAAGGTCCTCTTCATCTTAGCTATGACTAACTTAGCTAATCATGACTAATGTAGAACCATCCTTTATCTCTATATAAATAATATCTCTCAAGTATTTGTAATACTAAGCTTAATATCATAATACCACACACATACACAAATGGGTGTTACATTTACATCCGGACTAAGTTTTCACTTTGTCCTTGAAGTGAAGGTCTTTTTACCTTCTATGAAACATCTTCAACTTACCATGGTTAATATTATCAAAGTGTCTTCCTCCCAACTCCTTGAGATCATAGGTGTAATTTTCCCATACCTTCTCCACTATGAAAGGTCAACAATACTTAGGCAAAGTCTTCTTTTGCACTCTCTTGAATTGAATAGAATCAAACATCATTGCCCAATCATCTTCTTTGAAAGGCTCCACATTTTTCTTGCCTTGCCTCTTGTCATAGTTCTCCTTTTGTTTCCTTTGGGCTTGCTCCACTTGAACCATAGCAACTGCTCTTGCCTCTTCCAATTACATGAGTTGATCCTTCCTTGACTTCTTTGCATCATCTCCTTGTGCTTTCTTCAATCTCCTTTGAATGCTTTGGAAGGTAGAAAGATCAAAGTGAATAGGTAAGGTAGAGACAATACCATATACCAATTGAAATGGAGAATATCCGGTAGAAGTCTTCATGGTTGTCCTATACTCCCACAAAATTCCATGAATCCTCTTGTCCCAATGATGTTTAGCCCTCTCCATTTTTGCATCTTTGGTCAGCATCATGCACAAGGTCTGATTGGTTCTCTCTGCCAAGCCATTGGAATTACTTATTGGATTTGGCTTATAGGATGTAGTTACTCTATGTGTGATAGAGAAATGTTGTAGCATGGCTATAGTGATGTTTCATGTAAACTCTCTTCCTCTATCAAACCAACTCCAAAGGGCATCCAAACCTTGTGATAATGAGTTCATAAAGAAATCTACTAACTTCATCTTCATTCTTGTCCGCCAATGGTCTAGCCTCAACCTACTTAGTAACATAATCAGTAACTACCACAATGTACCAATTGTTCTTTATGGTTCTATTGAGAGGACCTACAAAATCAATTCCCCACTTCTCAAAAGGTCCTAGCAATTCAATTCATCTAAGTGGTGGAGAGGAAGTAGATTTTCTAGCAAAAGCTTTGACAAACATGACAAGTTTTGCAATAATCAAGACAATCCTTAAAAATTCCTCTTTGATGGTTACTTGCATCTAAAACCTTGAAAGCAGTCACCTTTCTTGCAAAGTGTCTTCCACACACTAAACCTTCATGAAACTTCTTTATGAGTAGGATAGACTCTTCCTTACCCACTACTCTTCAAAGAAGACCATCTGCTCCTTGGTGAAAAAGAATAACCTCCACCATTGTGTAAGGTCTAGATCTTGCTACAAGGGCCTTCCTCTCCCTAGAATGCATCCCTTGTGGATAGTTACCTCTTATCACAAAATCCACAATCTCCTTGTACTCCATTGTAACCTCTTGAGATTGTCATGAGCTCCTCATCTGGGAAGGAATCATCCACTGGCTCATCTCCATCATGATCATAGGCCCTAGATAACAAACAACATTTGCATGTTTCTTTCCTGACCTGTCCTCAATGGTGTAGTCATACTCAGACAAGAGTATCATCCACCTTGCTAACCTCCCTTCCACATTAGGCTTGTTGAAGATGTACTTCAAAGCCTTGTGATCTATGACAATGGTGGCTTTTCCTCCAATCAAGTAGCGTCTAAACCTCTTGAGACCAAAGATTACTGCCAACCCTTCTCTCTTCGTGATTGAAAAGTTCCTTTCTACTGAAACCATCTGCCTACTAGCATAAGCTATTGGATGATCATGCCCATCTTGATCTAATTGACTAAGACTACATCTTATAGTTACATTAGAAGCATCAATGTAGAGGATGAAAGGTTTACTCCAATTAGGTTTAGCAAGAATTGGAGCTACAACAAGGGATTGCTTGAGCTCCTCAAAAGCTTTGAGAGCCTCCTTGTCCTCCAAAATCACCATGTAATCTACACCCTTCTTCATGTAGATAGTCAATGCATACGCCTTGTTGGAAAAAATGAGAAGATGAACCACTTATAATACCCAACCATCCCCAAGAATTGGCATAACTTCATCAAGCTTGAAGAGAATGGAAGGTCTAAGATTTTCCTCACCTTCTCAAGATCAACTGATATTCCATCATTGAAGATGATGTGCCCCAAAGGTAGACCTTCTTCACATCCAAAAATGCACTTCTCTAGGTTGAGTGATGCATTTGCCTCATCCAAGCATTGCAAGACCTTGATTAGGAGACCAAAGTTCTCCTCCTTGCTCCAATAGACACAAAATTCATCAATGAAGTCTCTCACAAATTCCAAATGAAAGGTTCAAATACCTTGTTCATGAATTGTTGGAATGTAGGTGGAGTATTGCAAAGCCCAAAAGGCATGACCTTGAAAGCATAAGTTCTCCAAGGTATGGTGAATATGGTGAGTTGTTGATGCTCTGATGCAATCTTGATTTGGTTATATCCATTATAACCATCTCCAAAATTTTACCTCTCATGACCTACAACCTCCTCCAAGAGTAGTTTCTCATCAATCAATGGCAATAGGTAGTAGTCCTTCTTGGTAACAATGTTGAGCTTCTTGTAATCCACACATAACCAAAGCTTCCATTCTTTTTCTTCCCAATGACAATTGGAGACACCCATTCTGAATTCTCCACCTCAAAGATAAATCCAGCCTCTTTGAGCTTATCAATCTCCTCCTTCAAAACCAAAGATATTGGTGGGCTAATGTGATGTTGTTTTGGTGGATTAGTCTTGCATGTGACTCCACCTCTATCTTGTGCTCCTCCAAGGTGACTTCCTTCAAATCCTCATAACTAAAAGCAAACACATGGATGAACTTGCGGAAACTCTCCTCAAATCTTACTTTCTCCTCCTTGGTAACATTTGGGCCATACTTGAGGGTAGATAACCTCCTCTCTATCTCCTCAAGTGTCAATGGTGATTTATCTAGGTCCTTCAAAACCTCTAGCTTAGATGCAAAATCCATAGCACACAAGGGATACACATTTGAATCAGATTCAGATTCACATTCATCCTCCTCCATGGAAGTCTACTCTTCCATGCTTGTGTCCACACTTGAAGCTCCTTCTGCAGAATCTGATTCTCAATAATCAAAAGGTGGTGTATTTGAATGTGAAGTGTTGGTGGTATTAGTCATAGGAATTGTGACTCTATGGTTTGATAGCCCAATCCGCAAGTACCCTTTGTGCCATATATCAGTTGTGCGTACTGCTCTCAACCATGGCCTCCCAAGAAGTAAGTCATAACTTGAATCCTTCAAGACTTGGAAAGTCATGAGATTTTGAACTCCCATAACTGAAACTACCACCTTATCCATCACCCCTACTGGTCAAACTTGTTGTTTTTTTGCCATGCTCACCACAAATGTTGAAGGTCTAGAGTGTATGATACCCAACTTCTTCATCAACCTTTTTGACATGGCATTCACTACTGATCCTCCATCAACCAATGCATCCTTGATGTTGTGACCATTCACTCTCACATCAATCTTGGAGGTATATTCACAAGCCTCTCATGGTGTTTGCTTGGAATCCACCACCCCAATTGATACTGGAGCTTTTGCCTTCTTCTTCCTCTTGCTTGTTGTAGAACTCAAACCACCTCTAAGCTCTTTTCTCAAGGTAGGGTTCAAAACAATCAATTGGTCCACTGTGATGTTAGCCTTGTGACTGCCAACATCTTCCAACACATTGTAGTTCCATTGTTGCTTTGAAATCAAGAAATCCTCCATCTCCAACTTCTTCCTTTGAATCTTTGTTGTTGATGGTGTTGAGGTGTGAGTGCTCCTAGTAGACACAGGAGTGTCCTTGCTTGGAGTAAATCCTTGAGAAGAGTGAACATCCTTTGCAAAACAAGCACTCTTCTTCTCTTGTGCCAAGAGCTCTAAATTAAGACCCTTGGAGTTTGAGCACTCTCCCTTCTCAAACTTGCTCTCCACCACATCTATGGATGCTATCTCCTTACCTTTTTTGGATTAGGAGCCACTGCATGGTAAGTGCAATTTTGGCAATTCCTTTGGATATGGTCTCTTCCTCCATAACCAAAACAATTTCTACCATTGAAATGGTTGGCTGGCTAGCTTCCTTTATATGGATAGTTTCCATAACTTGAAAGATTATCTCCATCACTAATCTTGAGAACTAGTTGATGAAGGTGGTAATATTTCTATAGTTGTACTAAGACTCTTTACAAGATCCTTCACCAAAGTCTCCAAAAGCGCTTTTAATCCACTACACTCATGTCCTTTTGGAAGTCCTTCAACTCCACAAACCTCACACAACTCCTTGGTCTTAGATCTTCTACCTCCCAATCTTGGTGAAGAAGGTCCAACATGCAAACCCAAGTCATGTTATCCTCTCCTTTCCCTCAATCTCTTGCTCTCAAAGGTCAATGGACATCAACTTGCCTTATGTCCCTTCTCTTCACATAGAAAGCACTTAGACTCACTCTTTCCTCCAAGTGGTGTAGGTTTTGGATCCTCTTAACACTCTCTTCAAATTCTATTCTAGACTCTCTTTTCCTCAAATCCATCCCTACAATAACCTCAAACCCTTGGGGAACCTTGCATAGTCTCAATTTCCGCTCTTGATGACCCTTTATGTTCCCAAGATGAATCAAATACTCAAACATACTTTTTGTTGCCATCAAACTCCTCATGCATGAGATCTCAACTCTGCAAAATTAACCCTTCCTCACAATGTCACTCAAATATCTCAAATAGTGCATCATAGTCCTTTTGAAATTTTTTACACTTGATCACAACTTGAGGTTGTCCCTCCGTGCAAAATTTCAGATCTTTTCATTAAGCCATTTGGCTTAGACACCTTTCTATTCAGCACACATATTTCAGATTTGGTCTGAAAACCACTCCCCTCATTTCAAAAACTCATTACTCTTTGTGCAAGATTGATCTCTCTTTAATTTTTATGTCAGCAGGTAGGATACAATCGTGGTGCCCACATTTTTTGTTTTTCTCTGTTTATAAGTGTTTGAGGGAAGAAGTAAGCACAGAAAGCCGAATTGCAAAAGAAGAATGGACGGAAGTGACTTCAGAAGAAATCCAAAGAAGGCGAGATGATGATGGAGGTACTTTGAAGAAGAGTACGATGAAAAAAAGTCCAAAGAGCACCGTCTTTGGGTTGGAAGGTGCAAGTGATACAAAAACCATCAAAAAACCTTGGTACGTGGCAAGAAAGTACACTTCAAGAAATGGCGGAGGCAGAAGAAGCATGTCTTGATAGTGACCAAACATCAACACGCAAAAGAGGGGAGGTCAAATTTGAAATCGATTGAAGAATGACTGCAATTTGGGGTAATATAAGATTGCAATTGCGCAGGGACAAGTTGAATATGCCAAGTAAATTTCCAATTCCTTTGAGTAGTCATCTTGTAGTAATATGTGTTTGTGGAAGCCGATTGAGAGTGAAATTTTCTGAAATCCAGAAGAGGTTAGAGTGTCTCATCCAAGAGAGTGCATCGTCTTTCAGTGTCAAAGAACGAGAGAGCAGATCATGGCAAAGAAGGTCACAAATGCTCTGGCGGTGCAAAGTTTCACAATTTGTAGGTTAGATGTGGTAGCCAAAATTGAAGTCTTGAATTGACTTTGTATTATGTTTATAGCATGGAACTAGAATTTCAGTTTCCCAAGAGTGATGGCAGAGATAGCTGCCAGTAATTGTGAAGAGGGTCCCGAAGTTGAAGGGAAGAGAGAAAATCCGGCTTGATGGACTGAGTTGGATTGGAGGTTAGTATTGGGGAAGGAAGCAGGAGAGCCTACAGGGATCACCTTCTATCGGAAGTGTGATGCTGCAGAAGAGACCGCGGAAATTTGAAACTCTTTCTTTGCTTCAAGAACCACGAATGGCTACAAGGTGGAGTCCTATCGGGATCCGATTAGGAGACGTATTGTGGGGGCAATGGTGGCCATGTTCAAGCCAGAACAAACAACCTACATGATCATGTAGCAAGCGGTCTTCTTCTACCAGATGTTTGTAGAGGTAAAGGTGAATTGGGCAAAGTGTTTTCACCACCAAACAAATCAGATGGTGATCAATTGGCAAGCAGGTTCTCCTCCCCATTATTTTCCACCATTTGCAGCACACTTCTACTTCAGGTTGAACTTGCTAACAATAGAGGAGCGGCATTGCATGGTGTCCCATTTCCATCCTGACTTAAGATGGGAAGCGGATGAAGAAGAGCGACAATATATGATACACTTGCAAGCCAATGATGAGCACTTCTTGAAGACAGGACAATGGAAGATGGAAGAAGTCACAAGTCCAAAGACAAAGAAGCACAATAAACCCAAAGAAGCAAAGTCACCTCCAGCTCAAAGGAAGACTCAAAGACTGGTTGTGCAGAATAAGAAGATGGTGAGAGAAGCATCATCAAAATCAGAGTCTGAAGAAGAAACCAAGTCGCAAGGAGAGGAATCAGAAGAGGATGAAATCACCTTAAAAAGTGAGGAGTCTGGAAGTGATAGTGAGGGAGAACCTGAGGTTCAGCAATTGGTGGCGGTCAATGAAGCTTGTCATATGATGATTGACAAAGTGCCCAAAACAACGAGTCATTGCGTAGCCATGGTGGTGAATAAGCAAAGACTAGAGAATAAGGAGGAGTATCCTGCGGGGCCGAGTTCAATCGATAAAGGAGACAAAGTTCAAATGCGGCATCTCTGAAGATACAAGATTGCAACTTTGGATGAAGGAGCCGATGAAGGAACCAAAGTTTGAAGACAAAGACGAAGACAATGACAAAGATAAAGATACCTTTGGTGGGATACTATATCTAACAAAGGTTGTCACACCGTTGTTGGAGCTAGTGAAGGAGCATCTGAACATAATTCCCCAAGATCATAGAAAGGGGATGACTGAATTGCAGGTGGTGAAGCATCTGTTGAGTGAAGTGAAGGGGTTGTGGGAGCAATAAGTCCAAAGAAATGAAGAAATTGGTGAACTTCAAAGAGAGGAAGTCTTGAAGAAGAAGGTTTTTGAGATGTTACAAGAGAGCTGCGAGTCAAGAGGGCAAGAACTGCAAAAGCAAGCAAGAGAATTGAAGGAGTAGGCAATGAGGTTGAGCAAACTGAAGGAGGAAGTGAGTGATGTGCGCATTGAGAATATTCATTTGAAGGCGACGGCAGCAATAATGGAGCCGGAGTTAGACAGCTTGAAGAAGAGTGCAGCTGGGAAGGATCAAGCATGGCAGAGGAAGTTAGCAGTTGTGGTACCCACATTTTTTGTTTTTCTATGGTTAGTGGTGTTTAAGAGACGAAGTAAGCACTAAAAGTTGAATTGCATACAAAGAATGGACGGAAGAAACTTTGGAGGAAATCCAAAGAAGATAACATCGGATCCGATGATGGAGGTACTCGGAAGAAGAGTATGCCGGAAAAAGTCTTAAGATCACCATCTTCGGGTTGGAAGACATAAGAAAGACAAAGACCGTTTAACAACCTCTGTACGTGGCAAGAAAGTACATTTCAAGAAACAGTGGGGCAGAAGAAGCATGTCTTGATAGTGACCGGGAGTGCACACAGACGAGAGAAATTCATAGACAAAATCAATTGAAGAATGATTGCAATTTGGGGCAATATAAAATTGCAACTGTGCATGGGGAAGTTGAATACTCTAAGTAAATTTCCAATTCCTTTGAGTAGTCGTCTTGCAGTAATACGTGTTTGGAAGCCCATCGAGAGTGAGATTTTCCGAAACCCTAAGGAAGTTAGAGTGTCTCGTCCAGGAGAGGGTCTTATTTTCCAACATCGTAGAACAAGACAACAGATAATGGCAAAGAAGGTGGCCAACGCGCTGGCGGTGAGAGGTTTTGCAATTCAAAGAGTAGATGTAGTGGCTAAAATTGAAGTCTTGATTAGACTTTGTATTACATTTTTAGCATGGAATTGGAATTTCAGTTTCCCGGGAGTGATGGCAGAGATTGCTGCTAGTAATTGTGAGGAAGGTCCCAAGGTGGAAGGGAAGAGAGGCAATCCGGCTCGATGGACTGAGTTGGATTGGAAGTTGGTATTGGGAAGAAAAGCAGGAGAACCAACAGGGATCACCTTCTATTGGAAGTGTGATGTTGCAAAAGAGACGGCGGAAATCCAAAATTTGTTCTTTGCTCCAAGAACCATGAATGGCTATAAGGTGGATTCCTATTGGGACCCAATCCAAAGGAGTATTGTGGGGGTGATGATGGCCATGTTCAAGCAAGAACAAACTACCTACGTGAACATGCAGCAGGCCGTCTTCTTCCATCAAATGTTTGCATGAGTTCCAGTGAATTGGGCGAAGTGCTTTCACCACCAAACAAGGCAGATGGTGGTGAATTGGAGAACGGGCTTGCCACTACATTATTTTGCACCGTTCATAGCTCACTTCTACTTTGGGCTGAATTTACTATCCAAAGATGAGCATCATCGTATGGTGTCTCACATGCATCCCAATTTGCGACGAGAAGCAAACGAGGAGGAGTGCCAATATATGCTACATCTTCAAGCAAATGACGAATACTTTGCAAAGATGGGATAGTGGAAAGTGGAAGAAATTACCAGTCCAAAGACAAAGAAGCACAACAAACCCAAAGAAGCAAGGTCGCCTCCCATGCAAAGGAAGACCCGACGGCTGATGTTGAAAACGGCAAAGATCATAAAAGAGGCATCATCGGGATCGGAGTCTGAGGAGGAGACTAAGTCACAAGGAGAGGACTTGGAAGAAGAGGAGCTCACCTTGAAAAGTGAGGAGTCTGGGAGCGAAAGCGATGGAGAGCCAGAGATCCAAAAATCAGCAATAGTAAGTGAGGCTTGTCAAACAATGGTAGTAAACAAGTCAAGAGCAGAAGAAGAAGCAGAGAATCCCACGGGGCCAAGCTCAAGAGGCCAGGACAAAGAAAGTGCTGACACGATGAAGATACAAAGATCGCGACTTCGGATGAAGGAGCCAATGATGGAAAAGAAGACTCCAGACAAAGATGGCAATGACAAGGAAGAGCACTTCAGCGGGATATCCTATTTGACAAAGGTGGTAAAACCATTGCTGGAACTATTGAAGGAGCATCAAAGAGTAATTCCTCAAGATCGCAAGAAGGGAATGAACGAATTGCAGATGGTGAAGTTTTTGGTGAGTGAAGTGAAGGAGCTGCAGGAACAACAAGTCCAAAGAAGCACGGAAGTGGAAGAACTTTGGAGGGAGGAAAGCTTGATGAAGAAAACATTGATCATGCTACAAGGGAGCTGCGCCGGGAAGGAGAAGGAATTGCAAAGGCGAGCAGGAGAATTCAAGGAACAAACAACGTGGCTCAATAAGATGAAGGAAGAAGTGAGTGATGTGCGCATCGAGAATGTTCATTTGAAGGTGATGAACATCGTAATGGATCAAGAGTTGGACAGCTTGAAGAAGAGTGCAATGGGGAAGGATCAAGCATGGCAGAGGGAGTTAGCAGCCAGGCAAGAGGAAGAAGAACGATTAAGAGAGCTAGTCAGGAGTGCTGAGTTACAGAGTACATAGTATGCAAAGGAGAAGAAAATGCTTGCTGCGGAGTACGAAGATGAGCTGAAGATGCGTTGTGAAGAACTGAAGGTAGAGCGCTCTCGAGGATATGAGTTGGAATCAGTAGGAGAAGTTGCGGGGAACTTGAGAGCAATCTTAAGCACGGAGGCTGAAGGGAGATTGAAGGAAGCTTGCCTAAATGAGTTGAAGTTGCTTGTGCAGGAAACTCGGAAGAGAAGAGCCAAAGATGTGGATATGAACACGTTGCTGATTTGCTTGAGAGAGCGTGTACATAGAAAAATGTTAGAGGTAGAGAACAATGTTAGTCTTAGACTGGATTTAGTCAATTTGGAATTAGAGAAGATTCGGAATAGTGTGATAGTGGAGAAGAGACCCAATATTGCAGAAGTAGGAGTACAAGTGTCATCGGACTTGATGATTGACACATTACAGAAGAGTGGGTCAGGAGATAAGGATGTAGATGGATTACCTATGAGCTCAATTGTAGATTGTAGTGTAAAAGTGGTAGAAATAGTGAAGGAATTGGTAGATATAGCCATACCCAAAGAAGGTGAAGTAATAGGAAGATCATTGGGGTTGGAAGCCGATGATGAGGTAGACATCGGATCGGGCTAAGTATAAATTTTGAGATAGGAAGATGCAAATATGAAGAGATAGATTGTGAATTAGAATCTGTAGGTAGGAAGAGATGTTAGGAAATGGTGCCTAGGTAGGCGAGTCTGTTGTTTGCTTCAGTATTTAAGTGGAGCATTTGCAGTATGATGTAATTTAGTATTCAAATTTCTGAAGATAGATAAAGTGAAGTACTGTTCCCAGTACTCGTCGCTTAAGCTTAATTCCGATTGTCAATTTTGTGTTTGTAGTTGTGAGTGTGTGGAGAATTCTGAAGAGCAAGTCAATGTGTTTGTGGATGTTGGAATCTGCAGCCTTGATCTTCATTTTGTGTGTTTGATCCTAAGTGAAGTGTATCGGAGCAATACCTTGACAGGTCTGAGAGGAATTGTAGTGTTGTTAGTATTCTACATTTCTGAGTGCAACACAAAGTTGATGTGAAGCAATTTTGATAGAGGAAGTTGTGCCTTCAGTGGAGGGGTGGAACACAATTCTGAGGCAAAATCATTCTTTGCAGTGAAGTGCCATCTTCAAGAGAATCTAAATCATCACAATCAAGAGTTGTTTGGACAGAATTTGCTATGTTTTGATTATGTGTGTGTGTATTCGTGACAAGTTGTCAAGATTGTGAGCTTGTTACTCTCTTTTGGGTGTAGTTTCTACCTGAAAGATTAAAGAAGAAACCAAGAAGAACTACAATTGTGACTTTTGTCTTCGTATTTGACCAATTCTGGATAGTATCTCTGCAAGAACAAACTCTACTGACCCGATTACCGCAAAAGTGATATTTTCCGGGTTGTCACATGATTTTTGGCACCGCTGCCAGGATACAAATCTTGGAAGTGGAAGAATACAAAGCCAAATTTGAAATTGGGTGTCCATGCAATATGAATGTCTGCATCGAGAGAACAATGGGAAGAGAGATCTTGAAGACAAGAAGTGCAGCGTGAAGAAGATGAACGTTTGAAAGCCCCATCCACTTTGGAAGAAATCAAACGAGAAGAGTTGGACTTTCAACTCCTTCACAAAGTGCAAGCAGTCCTGCGCAAACTTGACCAAAAGAGACATGAAGGAGGTTGGCAAGGCTACTTTTCATCCCCGTCTTCCAAGAAAAAGAAAGACTCAAGCGGGGAGACATACGCGCTATGACCCTGTACACCGACTTCCCCTGAAGTTGTAAAGGAAGCCAATTTTATTAAGAAGTTTGTTCAAGAAAAGATAGCACAAACACTAACGGAAGAAGAGTGTCAGCATCTGGTACGAACAATTCCCCGGTTATCCCGAAGAAGGTTTGAAGACCAGATTGAAGTTGTGGAACCTCTTACTTTTGAGCGGGTTGAAGTCAACACAACCAAAGAAGAAGAAATTGTCAAAGAATACCCCAATTTGAACTTGACAAATTGGAACTCGTGGGCAGACAACACAGCGTCCATACCAAGTAGCTCTTTGGTTCCCATAAGTTCAAACTTACCATAACCAAATCCACCGCACCAAACAATGTCTTTGTTACCCGTAACCCGACATGCTTATCAGAAGTATAAAGGTACAGAGCAAGACAAAGATCTTGATGAATTCATTGAGGAATTCGAAGTCATTTCCTTTGCCAACAAGGAACATGACTCTGCGGATTGACTGTGGATTTTTCCAAGTCTGCTCCGAAAGAAGGCTCGGAGTTGGTATACTCATGTAACGCTGAAGGGATTCACACTAGCAGACTGGGCAGACTTACGGAATGGCTTCTTGGAACAATTTCTAGAAGTGGATTATGATACAAGTGTCTTTGCGGCACTTAATGATTTGGATCGAGGAAAGAAGGAAAAATTGAGAGATTACTCTGAGCGGTTCATGGCCTTATTGAACCGAGTCCCGAAGCAATCTGGGGTGGTGGGTTATTTTGATGCCCAAGCCATTACCTGGTTTCTTGGCGGGCTTTCACCGGAGATTTGAATCTTTGCCAGGGAGAGGAATGTAACCTCTTTGGACAAAGTCCTCAAACATGTTGCTTGATATGAGACGGCTCATTCTAACTCATCCAGTAACCAAAGAAATCATGAGAAGAAAGGCAAAAAGCCAAGACGAAGAGCTTCACGTAGTACTTCTCCTTCTTTGGAGGAATCCTCCACATCTTCTTGTTCTTCTTCGGAATCCGATGAAGAACCCAAGGCGAGAAAAATACAAAGACGTGGAGGAAAGAAGCCAGTAACACCGCCAGCAAAGAATGTATCTAAGGCGGATCAAAAGTTGGAAACTCTTATTAAAGAGTTCGTGGATTTTAAGATCCAGATGATTGGGGCGAAGGACCAAAGAAAACCCCCGTCATTTGGAAGACCAAATGTATGGTGCACTGCGTGTGGTAAATCCGGCCATGCTAATACGAAGTGTTTAACTTGCATGGCATTTCTAGTGCAACAAATAGATTGGGTTCTTGGATGGGATCAAGGCGAAGAAGAAGAGATAGTATACCAAACCCAAGACACACATCCTCCATCAAGCCCGTCATATCAAGGTCCCAAGTTTGGACCATGGGAGTACAATCTACTGCTCCTCCACAAAGACCCCCGATGGGTGTCAAAATAGACCTCAAAATGTTGCACCAGGTGCTTGTTACAATTGTGGCTCGATGGGACATTGGTCTCCAAATTGTCTGGAGCCAAGATGAAAAATTGGGTACGTACCCCTTTGTGGGAATTGTAAAGGATCGGGGCACACAAGAAACCAGTGCCCGCAACCACCCAATCCAAAGCCCCCTGTCAAGTATGTCCAGACTCCCACCGAGCGTGCTGCGCTCCAAGCAAAGGGGGACACTAATGTCAATTGTATTACACTTGAGGAAGAGAGGCCTCAAGAGAGGAGTCCAGCTTCAGAAGGAGAGTGGCCGGACCTCAAAATTTTGAAGGTAGAAACTCGTGTGGAGAGGAAGAATCGAGCTTCCGAAGAAGCAAGTATTGCGTCTTCTTCCTAACGGAAAATTAAAAGACTGCAACCAAATGCTATCCTTTCTGCAAAGGAGGAAAAGGTCCTAGCAAAAGCTAAAGCAAAAGCTTTGCTGAAAGAAATTAAGGAAGTAGTATTATGCACATGGGAAATGAGTGTGGAGGCAAATGCAAAGACGCAAACCCCCATATTTCTGGTGGATATCAGGTCTGAAGTAAAAGACCTGATTCACGCCGAAGTTGGTCAACCCAATCATCGGGTCAAGCACCTACGCACTCCGGTTACTATCCTTAAGCATCCCAAAGTTTGCTTTGAACAGGCAAACAATTTGGAACCAACGCCAAAGACGAAACAAGTGAAATTGGGGGGAGTTCCATAGTACAATATTGTGGCAGATATGGCATCTACAAGCGCAAATATCACATTTAAACAATTATGGGAGGACAATAAGCTTTATAAAAAGTAGCTAAGTTCAGCCCTTAAGAAAGTAAGGGCGATAACCAAGAAAGACTTGCCTGCAATTTATCGTATTGAACAAGAAGATTTGGGATCTCCTGAGGTGGATGCGGAGATAGCAGGCTGTATGATTACATCCATACCCATTGATTTGGGGTCGGGTGTAAATGACATGACAGAAGACAGTGCACATCGACTGGGGTACACAACATTTGAACCAACAACCTGAATACTTAAGTTTGCAGATCAAACCAGGAGACGGCCCTTGGGCATGCTATCAAATATCACCACAATTATAGGAGGGGTGCCCTTCAAATTGAACTACATTGTGTTATGACCAGTAACCAAAACTAGCTACCCTCTCTTGATTGGGAAACCCTGGTTGTATAGCGCCCAGGTTATGGTGGATTGGGACCAGCAAAAGTTACGATTTAAAGATATTTCTTCTAAAGAACAAAAGCTGGTAACGGTAAGTTGGACAAAGATTCCTCATCTTGGGGAAACTACTTCATCAGAAGACGAGGATGAATCCGAAGATTCATCGTCTTCATCTTCCGAGGACTCCGAAGCCAATGTCCAAGTAAATTATTTGGAATGCTACGAGGTAGAGGTCGACAAAGAAGACCCATACGACATCGCCTCGAGTGAACAAGACTTGGAGGAAGGGGGTTTGATGGCAGTACGTCTTGGATTGAGTTGAGTAAGTCACATAGAAGGTGTCATTAACCCCGATAACTGTCAAGATGTGGTCTTGACTGAAGAAAAGATTTTAAAGATTTCAAAGACAGTCACCGCCGAGGAGTTGGCAAAATACACTGCCCTGTTTATAGAGTTCCATGATGTATTTGCCTGGTCTATTGACCAAATGCCGGGAATTCCACGAGAATTTGGCGAGCACCGGATTGATCTGGTCAAAGGTGAAGTTCTGGTTTGGCAAAGACAATACCGCCTGAACCCAAAGTACTCCTTCTTGGTAAAAGATGAAATTGATAAGTACTTAGGGGCCGGAATAATTTTTCTTGTTCTAAGCAGTGAGTGGGTTTCACCCATTGTCATAGTTCCAAAGAAGAAGACCGGGAAAATTCAAGTGTGCCAAGATTTTTGCAAATTAAATGCAGTCACCAGAAAGGACCATCATCTTTTACCATTTGCAGATACAATTTTGGACCAAGTAGCTGGTCATCCGTACTATAGTTTTCTCGATGGATTTTCAGGGTACAATCAAGTATCCATTCAAGAACAAGACAAGGACAAAACCACATTCACGACTGATTGGGGCACTTTTTCTTACAATCAAATGCCCTTTGGGTTGTGTAATGCTCTTGCTACTTTCCAACGGATGATGAACTCAATATTCAAAGATTTCTTGCGTAAATTTGTGGAAGTCTTCATTGATGATTTTTGTGTGTTTGGGCAAAGAGATGTACATATAGATTACCTTTGCCAAACTTTTGAAAGGTGTCGTTTTGCCGGCTTGTCATTACACCCAGAGAAATGCTTCTTTGCAATGAAGGAAGGAATTCTTTTGGGGCATCAGGTGTCAAGCCAAGGTATTGAAGTGGATGTCGAGAAGGTTAAAGTAATTGCAGCTTTGGAATCCTTGAAGAACCTCCGGGAGCTGAGAGCCTTCTTAGGACACATTGGATACTACAGACACTTTGTGTTAAATTATGCGGTGCTTGCTGCACCGCAACCCTTACCAAGCTTTTGAAGAAATCCAAAGATTATTTGTGGGAAGCAAATCAAGAAGAAGCTTTCCAAGTGTTGAAGAAGAAACTGGTTGAAGCACCAGTCATGAGGGCCCCAAATTGGGACGTCCCTTTTCATGTATATGTGGACACTTTGTCCATGGCCATTGGAGTTGTCTTAAGTCAAAAGGACAAGAAGAAAAAGGACTACCCGGTGTATTATGCCAGCCAACAACTTTCAGTATCTGAACAGAACTATTCAACTACTGAAAGAGAAGCACTCGGGATGGTGTATACTTGCAAGAAATTTTGCCACTACCTGTTTGGACACAAATTCATCTTCTATGTGGACCATTATGCACTGCAACACTTAGTTAAGAAGGCAGATTTGTCCGGGCAAATTGCACAATGGATCTTGTTGTTACAAGAATTCACATACACTGTACAAGTAAGGAAGGGAGCTTCGCATTCAAATGCGGACTTCTTATCCAGGTTAGAAACTCAAGACCAAGATTTGGAAATTGATGATCAGTTTCCTGATGAAGAGCTATATCATGTAATGGTTGTTCAAAGTACGCAGTATGCGGAAGAATATCATTATTTGCATATGTGCCATTGTCCTGAGAGGCTGGACCCGGAACAAAGAGCAGTCTTTCTTCAGAAAATGGGACCGTACAAATTGAAACACAACATTTTGTTTAAAATGGGCAAAGATGAAGTACTTTGGAGATGCCTGGAAGCTTATGAAGTAGGAGGAGTCATCAAATCCTTGCACTCAGAAGCATCGGGGGGACACTATGCCCTGAAAAATACGGTAAAGAAAATTCTTTTGGTAGGGTATTGGTGGCCTACAATGCATAAAGATACTCATGCCCATATCCGGAGTTGTGATGCCTGTCAAAGAACAGGGAAATTGACGGCGACTTCACAGTGGCCTTTGAAACCAATTTTGCCTTTGGCCCCATTTGAGAAATGGGGTATTGATTTTGTGGGACCTATTCAACCAGTAACCTGTGTCACAAGGAAGAGGTTCATCTTAGTATGTACCGATTATTCCACCAAGATGGTGGAAGTAGAGGCAACACGAAGAGATGATGCAGAGACAATAGCAGAATTTTTCTTCCAAAACATCATTTCCCGTTATGGGTGTCCTTTGGAATTGGTCAGTGATCGGGGAACTCATTTTTTGAACTTGATGGTGGAGGCGTTAACCAAATACTTCCAAATTAAGCATCGGAAGACCACGCCGTACAACCCAAAAGTGAATGGATTCATGGAGAAAGCCAACGGATTGCTGTGTAAAATTTTGAATAAGGTGACAGTCAACTATGCCTATGATTGGGATACGAAGTTACCTGCAGCATTGTGGGCATATCGAACAACTGAAAAGATTACTACCAAGCAAACTCCTTATTTCCTAACATACGGATTGCATCCCATTTTACCAGTGGAGTTTGAAGTCCCGACATATAGAATACTTTGTGAAGAACGTTTATCGTAGGAAGAAAGTCAAGATCTTCGGATCTATCAACTGATGTGGTTAGAAGAGAAAAGGGACAATGTAATGCAAACTACAAAGGAAATTCAAGAACAATAGAAGGTTTGGCACAATAAAAGAATCAAACATGTGACTGTATAGGAAGGCAACTTGGTATTATTATATGATAATTGCCACCTATTTTTTCCTGGAAAATTGCATCTAAGGTGGATGGGACCGTATCGTGTGATGCACATCTATGATAATGGTTCCATTCAACTCATAGACTAGATGGCAATCCTTTTGCAACTTGTGTCAATGGTTGGTGGGTTAGAAAGTGTTGGACCCCAAACCCAACTTTGTATAAAAATCCGGTTGTTGGTGTTCATGAGGACACTCACATTTGAGGGAGGGGGTATGTGGTACCCACATTTTTTGTTTTTCTAGGGTTATTAGTGTTTAAGAGATGAAGTAAGCACTAAAAGTTGAATTGTAGACAAAGAATGGACGGAAGTAACTTTAGAGGAAATCCAAAGAAGATAACATCAGATTGATGATGGAGGTACTCAAAAGAAGAGTACACAGGAAAAAGTCCAAAGATCACCGTCTTTGGGTTGGAAGACGCAAGAAAGACAAAGACCGTTTAACAACCTCTGTACGTGGCAAGAAAGTACATTTCAAGAAATGGCGGGGGCAGAAGAAGCATGTCTTGACAATGACCGGGAGTGCACGCAAAAGAGAGAAATTCACAGACAAAATCTACTGAAGAATGATTGTGATTTGGAGCAATATAAAATTGCGACTGCACAGGGAGAAGTTGAATACTCTGAGTAAATTTCCAATTCCTCTCAATAGTAGTCTTGCAATAATGCATGTCCAGAAGCCCATCGAGAGTGAGATTTTCCGAAACCTTGAGGGAGTTAGAGTGTCTCGTCCAGGAGAGGGTCGTATTTTCCAACATCATGGAACGAGAGAACAGATCATGGCAAAGAAGGTGGCCAACGCGTTGGCGGTGAGAGGATTTGCAATTTGAAGAGTAGATGTAGTGGCTAGAATCAAAGTCTTGATTAGACTTTGCATTACATTTTTAGCATGGAATTGGAATTTTAGTTTCCCGAGAGTGATGGCAAAGATTGCTGCTAGTAATTGTGAGGAGGGTCCCAAGGTGGAAGGGAAAAGAGGCAATCCGGCTCGATGGACTGTGAGCCGGCCTGTCTCTCACTCAGGATGAACCTCTGATGGCTATTATGGTAGCGCACCATGGACTAAGAAGGCAAGGAACCCCAACTCTATCATACTCCTCCAAGGCTAACACTCCAAGACTCAAGACATTGCTCACTAGAGAACTCAATGAGAGAGAGATAGTTGCAAATGAAGGATGATGAGTACCTCCTCACCCCTTGTTTATATACTTGTGAAATAGTTACGTACCAAAGTTACTAATTTCCATAGTAACTCAAGTTACTAAACTAAAAGTCAAGTAAAGTCAAAAAGTAGAAAGGAATATCCATTCACATGGGCATATTCCCCTAAGCATGTGGTCTTATCTTGACCCAACCACTAAGTCAAGGATTCCTTCACATGCACTATCCTTGGACTAAAGAAGAATCCAAAACAAAAAGGCTTGCGGGCCCAAGAGTTCTCAACTCTTTCCTCAAAGCCAAACACCTATGAATAATACCAAGTCAACACACTAAAATCCAAAATAGTGGTGCTCATCTTTTCTACTTCCTCTAAAGTAAGGTCCCCTCTATCTTAGCTATGACTAACTTTAGCTAACCATGACTAATATAGAACCATCCTTTATCTCTATATAAATAATATCTCTTAAGTACTTGTAATACCAAGCCAAATATCACAATACCATACACATGCACAAATGAGTGTTACATTTACCCCCGGACTAAGTTTTCACTTTGTCCTCAAAGTGAAGGTCTCTCTACCTTTTATGGTACATCTTCAACTTATCATGGTTAATCCTATCAAAGTGTCTTCTTCCCAACTCCTTGAGATCATAGGTGTAATTGCCCCACACCTTCTCCACTATGAAAGGTCCAAAGTACTTAGGCAAAAACTTCTTTTGCACTCTTTTGAATCCAATGGAATCAAAAAACATTACCCAATCACCTTATTTGAAAGTCTCCACCTTCTTCTTGTCTTGCCTCTTGTCATAGCTCTCCTTTTGTTTCCTTTGGGCTTGCTCCACTTGAACCATAGCAACTGCTCTTGCCTCTTCCAACTCCATGAGTTGATCCTTCCTTGACTTCTCTGCATCACCTCCTTGTGCTTTCTTCAATCTCCTATGAATGCTTTGGAAGGTAGGAAGATCAAAGTGAATAGGTAAGGTAGACTCAATACCATACACCAATTGGAATGGAGAATATCCGGTGGAAGTTTTCATAGTTGTCTTATACTCCCACAAAACTGCATGAATCCTCTTGTCCCAATGATGTTTAGCCCCTTCCATTTCTGCATCTTTGGCCAACATCATGCACAAGGTCTGATTGGTTCTCTCTGCCAAGCTATTGGAATTTGGCTTATAGGATGTAGTTACTCTTATGGGTGATAGAGAAATGTCGTAGCATGGCTGTAGTAATGCTTCTTGTAAACTCTCCTCCTCTATCAGAAACCAACTCCAAAGGGCATCCAAACCTAGTGATAATGCGTTCATAAAGAAATCTACCCACTTCATCTTCATTCTTGTCCCTCAATGGTCTAGCCTCAACCCACTTGGTAAGGTAATCAGTAACTACCACAATGTACCGATTGTTCCTTGGGGTTCTATTGAGAGGACCTACAAAATCAATTCCCCACTTCTCAAAAGGTCCTAGCAATGGAATTGATCTAAGTGGTGGAGTGGATGTAGACTTTCTAGCAAAAGCTTGACAAACATGACAAGTTTTGCAATAATCAAGACAATCCTTGAAAATCCATCTCCAATGGTAACCTGCATCTAGAATCTTGAAAGCAGTCACCTTTCCTACAAAGTGTCATCCACATACTAAACCTTGATGAAACTCCTTTCTGAGTAGGATAGACTCTTCCTTACCCATTGCTCTTCGAAGTAGACCATCTGCTCCTTGGTGAAAAAGAATATCCTTCACCATTATGTAAGGTCTAGATCTTGCTGCAAGGGCCTTCCTCTCCCTAGCATGCATCCCTTCTGGATAGTTACCTCTTGTCACAAAATCCACAATCTCCTTGTACTCCATTGGAACCTCTTGAGTGACTGAGATTGTCATGAGCTCCTCATCCGGGAAGGAATCATCCACTAGCTCATCTCCATCATCATCATAGGCTCTTGATAACAAATCAGCATTTGCATGTTTCTTTCCTGGCCTATCCTCAATGGTGTAGTCATACTCAGATAAGAGTATCATCCACCTTGCTAGTCTCCCTTCAACATTAGGATTGTTGAAGATGTACTTCAAAGCCTTGTGATCCATGACAACGGTGGCTTTCCCTCCAATCAAGTAGTGTCTAAACTTCTTGAGACCAAAGATCACTGCCAACCCTTCTCTCTCCGTGACAGAGTAGTTCTTCTCTGCTGAAACCATCTGCCTACTAGCATAAGCTATTGGATGATCATGCCCATCTTGGTCTAATTGACTAAGACTGCATCCTATAGCTACATTAGAAGTATCAATGTAGAGGAAGGCTTACTCCAATCAGGTTTAGCAAGATTGGAGCTACAACAAGGGATTGCTTGAGCTCCTCAAAAGCTTTGAGAGCCTCCTTGTCTTCCAAAATCTCCATGTAATCTACACCCTTCTTCATGTAGATGGTCAATGCATAAGCCTTGTTGGAAAATGAGAAGATGAATCTCCTATAGTACCCAACCATCCCCAAGAATTGGTGTAACTTTGTCAAGCTTGAAGGGAATGGAAGGTCTGAGATTTTCCTCACCTTCTCAGGATCAACTGCTATTCCATCCTTGGAGATGATGTGCCCCAAAAGTAGACCTTCTTCACATCCAAAAATGCACTTCTCTGGGTTGAGTGATGCATTTGCCTCACCAAGCGTTGCAAGACTTTGATTAGGTGCTCAAAGTGCTCCTCCTTGCTCCCATAGACACAAAAGTCATCAATGAAGTCTCTCACAAATTTCCCAATGAAAGGTTCAAATACCTTGTTCATGAATCGTTAGAATGTGGTTGGAGCATTGCAAAGCCCAAAAGGCATGACCTTGAAAGCGTAAGTTCCCCAAGGTGTGGTGAATGTGGTGAGTTGTTGATGCTTTGGTGCAATCTTGATTTGGTTATATCCACTATAACCATCTCCAAAACTGTACCTCTCATGACCTGCAACCTCTTCCAAGATCTCATCAATGAATGGCAATGGGTAGTAGTCCTTCTTGGTTACAGCATTGAGCTTCTTGTAATCCACACATACCCGAAGCTTGCCATTCTTTTTCTTCACAATGACAATTGGAGACACCCATTCCGAATTCTCCACCTCAAAGATAAATCCTGCCTCCTTGAGCTTATCAATCTCCTCCTTCACAACCAAAGATATTGGTGGGCTAATGCAACGTTGCTTTTGGTGGATTGGTCTTGCATGTGACTCCACCTCTATCTTGTGCTCCTCCAAGGTGACTTCCTTCAAATCCTTGTAACTAAAAGCAAACACATGGATGAACTTGCGGAAAATCTTCTCAAATCTCACCTTCTCCTCCTTGGTAACATTTGGGCCATACTTGAGGGTAGCTAACCTTCTCTCTACCTCCTCAAGTGTCAATGGTGATTAGTCTGGGTCCTTCAAAACCTCTGGCTTAGGTGCAAAATCCATAGCACACAAGGGATACACATTTGAATCAGATTCAGATTCATCCTCCTCCGTGGAAGTCTCTTCCTCCATGCTTGTGTCCACACCTAAAGCTCCTTCTTCAGAATCTAATTCCCAATAATCAGAAGATGGTGTATCTGAGTGTGAAGTGTTGGTGGTGTTAGTCACACGAACTGTGACTCTATGGTTTGATGGCCCAATCCTCAAGTACCCTTTGTGCCATCGATCAGTTGTGTGTGCTGCTCTCAACCATGGCCTCCCAAGAAGTAAGTCATAGCTTGAATCCTTCAAGACTTGGAAAGTCATGAGATTTTGAACTCCCATAATTGAAACTACCACTTTATCCATCACCCCTACTGGTCAAACTTGTTGCTTGTTTGCCATGCTTACCACAAATTTTGAAGGTCTTGAGGGTATCATACCCAACTTCTTCATCAACCTTTTTGACATGGCATTCACTGCTGATCCTCCATCAACCAATGCATCCTTGATGTTATGACCATTCACTCTCACATCAATCTTGGAGGCATATTCACAAGCCTCCCATGGTGCTGGCTTGGCATCCACCATCCCCATTGATACTAGAGCTTTTTCCTTCTTCTTCTTCTTGCTCCTTGTAGAACTCAAACCACCTCTAAGCTCCTTTCTCAAGGTAGGGTTCAAAGCAATTAATTGGTCCACTATGATGTTAGCCTTGTGACTACCAACATCCTCCAACACATTGTAGTTCCATTGTTGCTTTGAGATCAAGAAGTCCTCCATCCCCAACTTCTTCCTTGGAGTCTTTGTTGTTGATGGTGTTGAGGTGCAAGTGCTCCTAGTAGACATAGGAGTATCCTTGCTTGAAGTAAATCCTTGAGAAGAGTAAACATCCTCTGCAAAACGAGCTCTCTTCTTCTCTTGTGCCAAAAGCTCCAAATTAAGACCCTTGGAGTTTGAGCACTCTCCCTTCTCATACTTGCTCTCAACCACATCTGTGGATGCTATCCCCTTACCTTTGTTGGGATTAGGAGCCACTTGGATTTCACTACCTCCCTCTTTCCCTCTATTGGCTCCCTCATAACCCCTTCCTCCATGGTAAGTGGAATTTGGGCAATTCCTTTGGATATGGCCTCTTCCTCCACAACCAAAACAATTTCTATCATTGAAATTGTTGGTTGGTTTACCTCCTCTATATGGATAGTTTCCATAACTCCTAGGCCCTCTCCCTACATTCTGATCCACCTCTCTCTTCTCCCATAGTTGCACCACATTGATCTTGAGATCCGCAAGTTGTTCTGTGATGGTTTGAAGTGGATCCTTTGGTGGAGGTGCAAGAATTGGAGCAACTACTACTTGTGGTGCAACCCTTGTCACCAAAGTATCAGAAGTTCCACCATACTTGTAGCCTTGAGGAGGATGCACAACCTCCTTCACTACCAAATCACTCTCATCCTCTTCCAAACTCTCCTCCATACAAATTGCGATCTTGATAGCTTCAACCTTGGAAGAAGGTTTCTCATATCTCACCTTGCTTCTAATTTGTGGTCTCAACCTTCCCACAAAATTCTTGGTGAGCATGGCCTCTATGCCAATCATTGTAGTCTTCACATCATCCCCACCCTTCCTCAACACTATGTGTGACAACCCGGCAAATATCACTTTTGCGGTAATCGGGTAAGTAAAGTTCGTTCCCGCAGAGATACAAGTCACAAATGTCCAAATACAAAGCAAACAGTAACAAAGTAGTTCTTCTTGGTTGCATCTTTAATCTCTCAGGTAGAAACCACACCCAGAAGAGAGTAACAAACACTGACTCGTAGTCTTGTCACAAATTAACACTCCATAATCACAACTCCATCAAATCTTTCCAAACAATCTTGATTGTGATGATTCAGGCTCTCCCGAAAATGGCACTTCATTGCAAAACGACTTCGCCTCAGAATTGTGTTCTACCCTTCCCCTGAAGGCACAACTTCCTCGATTGAAATTGCTTCACATCAACTTCGCACTGCACTCACAAATGCAAAATACTACCAACACTACAATTCCTCTCAGATCTGTCAAGGCATTGCTTTGATTGCACTTCACTCAGGATCAAACACACAGAATGAAGATCAAGGTTGTAGAATCTAGTATCCAACAATCACTCTGACTTGCACTTTGAATTTCTCCAAACATTCACAAACACAATTGCAAAGTTGATACTCGGAATCAAGCTTAAGCGACGAGCACTACTTCACAGCACTTCGCTTTATCTATTCTCAAAAATAATGAGCACTGAACAACAATTTCTTGCAAATGCCACTCTTAAGTAGTGAGCAATCGACAGTTCTAACAACTATACCGTTCTACAACAACTGTTCTAACCTGCAGATCCAAAATGACAATGCAACCTTTCATATCTGCCCCTTCAAATCTCAAATCGGTTACTAATCCGATCCGATGTCTACTTCTTCCTTGGCTTTCAAACCCAAACCCGCAATAATCTTACTTCTTACTACACTGTCCTCGGGTTTTCACATCTCCTCTTCTTTGACCAGATCTAGCAATTCTCTTTCCTGATCTGAAATTGCACTAATGGGTAATCTATCTAACTCTTCATCTTTCGACCCACTCTTCTCTAAAGTGTCAAATGTCAAATCCAAAGACACCTGCACTCCTATCTCTCTTACCTCGAGTAACTACTATCAATTCCTTTACTAATTCTTTTGTGTTATCATCAAGAATTTGTAATTGAAAGCATGGGTACACTATCTACACCTTCAATTTGTAATCCATTTTCCCCTAATCACTCATGTTACTAACCCGAAGACACTTACTGTCTGATCTTGCACTTCGGGTTTATTCACTACTATTATTTCTCCTTCAATTTCTATCATATCTTTAATCAGAACTGAAATTGAAGTCATAGGTATCCTAACTATCTTCTTTCCCTACTCTAACTTCCTCTGATCCCTCTGGCAAAACTCCCAAAAACACCTTCACTGCACTCCGAGGTCCGGCTACCTTTGATTTAGTCATCTTCATCTTGAGGCAAAGTCTTTAGACCCGAAGTCATGTAAGCCCGAAGTACGAAGTATGAAGTCCAAAGTACGAAGTCACGTTGACCCGAAGACACTTTGACCCGAAATACATCTACTCTTGAAACTTCAAATGCTTGTAACTTCTTTTACACACCTGCAAACTTTGCGATTTTGGTGGCAATGGAAAGCCCTGAACAAGACGTTTCCAACGAAATATAACATGCTTGATTTGGAGTTGTGGTCATTGAGATATAGCCTCCGCAAGAATCCTGACCTACAACTTCTATTTCTCCTTTGGGTTTGCCCTCCTTAACGTCTGCTCCGAGTTTTTCCCTCCTCTGACACGAAGTAAGCTTCTTCGGGTTTGATCTAATCCAAGTCCTTCTTCCTCTAACATGAAGTCGACTTCTTCGGGTCTGATCAAATCACAGGTTTGCACTCATTTCTTCTCCATTTGGTTTCAATTTGGTTTCAGCAAGGCATTTCTTCTTCTAAACTCATCCAAAATGAAAAATGTGGGTACCACACTATGCAAAATCTGGACTCCAACTTTTCCACTCTTTCCACATAGACTCTCACTTTCTCTCCTTCTCCTTGCTTAAGAAATGTAACCTCACTCATCAATCTCTCATAACTCTCATCAGGAAGAAAGTTCTCAATGAGTGCTGAAGTCAAAGTCTCCCAAGACTCCTCTTCCCCATCTCTCCTCTCTCTCTTTTGGTATTCTGACTCATACCATGTAAGTGCTGCATCCTCAAAGAAATCTGGTAATAATGAGACCCACTCATTCTTCCTCCTCTCATTGTTCCCTATGCAAGCTCTCTTGAAGTCTCTCACAAAGGCCTCCACATCTTCTCCATCCTTGCCAAAGAAAACCGAAAGTTTTCCCATCTCAACACCTCACTATCTTTCTTTTCTCTCAAAATTTTTTTTTCTTTTTTTTCTCTCTCTCTATTACCAATAGAGTATATAAATGACTAACGCCATCTGAGAATAATCCACTCTAGTGAACACAAAAGGTTCAGGTTGCTCCAAGATTTCTATAGCAACATCAAATCCTAGAGTGCATATTAATCTAACTCTCATGGATAGTTTATCCATGAGTTGAAAGATTATCTCCATCACTAATCTTGAGAACTAGCTGATGAAGGTGGTAGTATTTCTGTAGTTGTACTAAGACTCTCTCCAAGATCCTTCACCAAAGTTTCCAAAAGTGCTTTTATGCCACTACACTCATGTCCTTTTGGAAGTCCTTCCTCTCCACAAACCTCACACAACTCCTTGGTCTTAGATCTTCTCCCTCCCAATCTTGGTGAAGAAGGTCCAACATGCAAACCCAAGTCAAGTAAGCCTCTCCTTTCCCTCAATCTCTTGCTCTCAAAGGTCAATGGACATGAACTTACCTTATGTCTTTTCTCTCCACACGGAAAGCACTTAGACTCACTCTTTCCTCCAAGTGGTGTAGGTTTCTGGATCCTCTCAACACTCTCTTCAAATTCTATTTTAAACTCTCTTTTCCTCAAATCCACCCCTACAATCACCTCAATCCCTTGGAGAACCTTGCATAATCTCAATTTCCACTCTTGATGACCCTCCATGTTCCCAAGATGAATCTAAACACTAAAACATGCTTTTTGTTGATCTCAAACTCCTCATGCATGAGATCTCCACTCTGTAGAATTGACCCTTCCTCACAATGTCACTCAAATATCTCAACCACTATGTCATAGTCCTTTGAAATTTTTCACACTTGATCACAACTCTAGGGCGTCCCTCCTTGCAAAATTTCAGATCTTTTCATCAAGCCATTTGGCCTAGACACCTTTCTATTCAGTACCCATATTTCAGATTTGGTCTGAAAACAACCCCCTTCACTTCAAAAACTCATTACTCCCTGTGCAAGAACGATCTCTCTCTAATTTTTGTGGCAGCAGGTAGGATACAATACACTAAAAATTTCTTGGAAATTTTCAGGACAATTCACTGAAAATTGAAGAAATGGCAGACTCTGTACAATTTTCCAAAGAGCATGTAGTTGCGGGAGCACTTTACCCTATCAACTTTCAAAAATTCTAGCCCAGTGCACATAGAAGCTCTCACAATAATTTTAAGTGTGATAACTGAAAGATAACCCAAGCTATCATGTGTAAAAATCTCAAGTCCAGATCTTAAACATGAGATTTTGCCCAAAATCACCTTAATCCCCAAAATCTGCAATCCACCTCACACAATCTCTCCAATTCCTCTCATGTATACAAGATGTACAAAATCACCACAAAGACATCATAATGAACTACATGGTATACAAATGGATCTTGGTTCTCTAACATAAGTTCAGCCCTCTCCTCTCCTAATGTTCTCTCCAAGTGAGCTCTCATAGCCTCCTCCTGCCTAATGTAGAATTGAACGCGGAACATTATCTTGCCTTCTAGAGAGGTCCCGACAATGGAACCAAAAATGTGAGCCGGCCTGTCTCTCACTCAAGATGAACCTCTGATGGCTATTTTGGTAGCGCACCATGGACTAAGAAGGCAAGGAACCCGAACTCCATCATACTCCTCCAAGGCTAACACTCCAAGACTCAAGACATTGCTCACTAGAGAACTCAATGAGAGAGAGATAGTTGCAAATGAGAGGATGATGAGTACCTCCTCACCCCTTATTTATATACTTGTGAAATAGTTACGTACCAAAGTTACTAATTTCCGTAGTAACTCAAGTTACTAAACTAAAAGTCAAGTAAAGTCAAAAAGTAGAAAGGAATATCCATTCACATGGGCATATTCCCCTAAGCATGTGGTCTTATCTTGACCCAACCACTAAGTCAAGGATTCCTTCACATGGGCTATCCTTGGACTAAAGAAGAATCCAAAACAAAAAGGCTTGAGGGCCCAAGAGTTCTCAACTCTTTCCTCAAAGCCAAACACCTACGAATAATACCAAGTCAACACACTAAAATCCAAAATAGTGGTGCTCATCTTTTCTACTTCCTCTAAAGTAAGGTCTTCTCTATCTTAGCTATGACTAACTTTAGCTAACCATGCCTAATATAGAACCATCCTTTATCTCTATATAAATAATATCTCTTAAGTACTTGTAATACCAAGCTAAATATCACAATACCTTACACATGCACAAATGAGTGTTATAGGATTGAGTCGGATTGGAAGTTAGTATTGGGAAGAGAAGCAAGAGAACCAACGGGGATCACCTTCTATCGGAAGTGTGATGCTGCAGAACAGACGGCGGAAATCCAAAATTCATTCTTTGCTCCAAGAACCACAAATGGCTACAAGGTGGAGTCCTATCGGGACCCAATCCAAAGGAGTATTGTGGGGGGGATGATGGCCATGTTCAAGCCAGAACAAACTACCTACGTGAATATGCAGCAGGCCATCTTCTTCCATTAGATGTTTGCATGAGTTCTAGTGAATTGGGCAAAGTGCTTTCACCACCGAACAAGGCAGATGGTGGTGAATTGGAGAACGGGCTCACCGCCACATTATTTTGCATAGTCTGCACCTCACTTCAACTTTAGGCTGAATTTACTATCCAAAGACAAGCGTCATTGTATGGTGTCTCATATGCATCCCGATTTGTGACGGGAAGCAGACGAGGAGGAGCACCAATATATGCTACATCTTTGAGCAAATGACAAATACTTTGCAAAGACGAGATAGTGGAAAGTCGAAGAAATTACCAGTCCAAAGACAAAGAAGCGCAGCAAACCCGAAGAAGCAAGGTCGCCTCCCATGCAAAGGAAGACTCGACGGCTGATGTTGAAAATGGCAAAGATTGTAAAAGAGGCATCATCAGGATCGGAGTAAGAGGAGGAGAGTGAGTTGCAAGGAGAGGACTTGGAAGAAGAGGAGCTCACCTTGAAAAGTGAGGAGTCTGGGAGCGAAAGCAATGGAGAGCCAAAGGTCCAGCAATCAGCAGCAGTAAGTGAGGCTTGTCAAACAATGGTAGTAAACAAGTCAAGAGCAGAAGAGGAAGTAGAGAATCCCGCGGGGCCAAGCTCAAGAGGCAAGGACAAAGAAAGTGCTGACATGATGAAGATACAAAGATCGTGACTTTGGATGAAGGAGCCAATGACGGAAAAGAAGACTCCAGACAAAGATGGCAATGACAAGGAAGAGCACTTCAGCGGGATATCCTATTTGACAAAGGTGGTAACACAATTGCTGGAACTATTGAAGGAGCATCAAAGAGTAATTCCTCAAGATCATTGGAAGGGGATGAATGAATTGCAAATGGTGAAGTATCTAGTGAGTGAAGTGAAGAAGTTGTAGGAACAACAAGTCCAAAGAAGCGCGGAAGTGGAAGAACTTTGGAGGGAGGAAAGCTTGATGAAGAAAATGTTGATCATGCTACAAGGGAGCTGCGCCAAGAAGGAGAAGGAATTGCAAAGGCGAGCAAGAGAATTCAAGGAACAAACGACGTGGCTCAATAAGATGAAGGAAGAAGTGAGGGATGTGCGCATCAAGAATGTTCATTTGAAGGCGATGAACATCGTAATGGAGCAAGAGTTGAACAGCTTGAAGAAGAGTGCAGCGGGGAAGGATCAAGCATGGTAGAGGGAGTTAGCAGCCAGGAAAGAGGAAGAAGAACGATTACAAGAGCTAGTCAGAAGTACTGAGTTACAGAGTACATAGTATGCAGAGGAGAAGAAAATGCTTGCTGCGGAGTACAAAGACGAGCTCAAGATGTATTGTGAAGAACTGAAGGTAGAGCGCTTTCAAGGATATGAGTCTGAATCAGTAGGAGAAGTTGTGGGGAAGTTGAGAGCAATCTTAAGCACGGAAGCTAAAAGAAGATTGGAGGAAGCTTGCCTACATGAGTTGAAGTTGCTTGTGCAGGAAACTCGGAAGAGAAAAGCCAAAGATGTGGATATGAACACATTGCTGATTTGCTTGAGAGAGCATGTAGATAGAAAAATGTTAGAGGTAGAGAACAATGTCAGTCTTAGACTGGATTTAGTCAATTTGGAATTAGAGAAGATTCGGAATAGTGTGACAATGGAGAAGAGACCCGATGTTGCAGAAGTAGGAGTACAAGTGTCATCGGACTTGATGATTGACACACTAGAGAAGAGTGGGTCAGGAGATAAGGATGTAGATGGATACCCATGAGCTCAATTGTAGATTGTAGTGTAGAAGTGGTAGAAATAGTGAAGGAATTGGTAGATATAGCCATACCCGAAGAAGGTGAAGTAATAGGAAGATCATCGGGGTTGGAAGCTAATGATGAGGTAGACATCGGATTGGGCTAAGTATCAATTTTGAGATAGGAAGAGGCAGATATGAAGAGATAGATTGTCAATTAGAATCTGCAATTAGGAAGAGATGTTAGGAAATGGTGCCTAGGTAGGCAAGTCTATCGTTTGCTTCAGTATTTAAGTGGAGCATTTGTAGTACAATGTTATTCAGTATTCAAATTTCTGAAGATAGATAAAGTGAAGAATTGTTCCTAGTACTCATCGCTTAAGCTTAATTCCGATTGCCAATTTCATGTTTGTAGTTGTGAGTGTGTGGAGAATTTTGAAGAGCAAGTCAATGTGTTTGTTGACGTTGGAATCTACAGCCTTGATCTTCATTCTGTGTGTTTGATCTTGAGTGAAGTGCATCGGAGCAATGCCTTGACTGGTCTAGAGGAATTGTAGTGTTGTTAGTATTCTGCATTTGTGAGTGCAACACGAAGTTGATGTGAAGCAATTTTGATCAAGGAAGTTGTGCCTTCAGTGGAGGGGTGGAACACAATTCTGAGGTGAAATTGTTCCTTGTAGTGAAGTGCCATCTTTGGGAGAATCTGAGTCATCACAATCAAGAGTTGTTTGGACCGAATTTGCTATGTTGTGATTATGTGTGTGTGTATTCGTGACAAGTTGTCAAGATTGTGAGCTTGTTACTCTCTTCTGGGTGTAGTTTCTACTTGAGAGATTAAAGAAGAAACCAAGAAGAACTGCAATTGTGACTTTTTTCTTTGTATTTGACCAATTGTGGATAGTATCTTTGCGGGAATGAACTCTACTGACCCAATTACCGCAAAAGTGATATTTTCCGGGTTGTCACAGCAGTCAAGCATGAAGACGAAGGATGATTACAAGAGCTGGTCCAAAGTGCTAAGTTACAGAATGCACAATATGCGGAGGAGAAGAAGATGCTCTCTCTTGAGTACAAAGATGAGTTGAAGATGTACCGCAAAGAGTTGAAGGTAAAGCGCTCTTGAGGATATGAGTCGGAATCAGTAGGAGAAGTTGTTGGGAAGTTGAGAGCAATCTTGAGCACGGAGGCTGCAAGAAGATTGGAAGAAGCACGTCTACATGAGTTGAAGTTGCTTGTACTGGAAACTTGGAAGAGAAAAGCCAAAGATGTGGATATGAACACGTTGCTGATCCAATTAAGGGAGCGGGTAGACCGGAAGATGTTAGAAGTAGAAGACAATGTTAGTCTCAGATTAGATTTAGTCAATTCAGAGTTAGAGAAAATTAAGAATAGTTTGACAGTGGAGAGGAAGTCCGATGTTGCAGAAGTAGGAATTCAAGTATCATCGGACTTATCATTAGAAACATTAGAGAGGAGTGGGCTATGAGATAAAGAGTTAGATAAGTCACTCCTTAGTGCAATTGTAGTTCCTAGTGTAGAAATAGTAGAAATAGTGCATGAATTGGTAGAATTAGCTATACCTGAAGAAGGAGAAGTAGTAGGAAGATCATTAGGTTTGGAAGCTGATGATGAGGTAGACATTGGATCGGGGGAAGTATTAATTTTGAGATATGAAGAGGCAGATATGAAGAGATGGATTGTCAGTTTGGATCTACAGGTAGGAAAAGATGTTAGGAAGTGGTGCATAGGTAGGAAGAACTACCATTTGCTTCAGTATTTAAGGGGATCATTTGCAGTACTTTGTTGTTCAATATTCAAATTTCTAAAGATAGATAAAGCAAAGTGCTATTTTTAGTGCTCATCGCTTAAGCTTAATTCCAATTGTCAATTCCATGTTTGTGTTTGTGAGTGTGTGGAGAATTCCAAAGTGCAAGAAAATGTGTCTGTGGATGTTGGATTTTGAAGCCTTGATCTTCATTCTGTGTGTTTGATCTTGAGTGAAGTGCATCAGAGCAATGCCTTGACAGATCTGAGAGGAATTGTAGTGTTGGTAGTATTCTGCATTGTGAGTGCAGCATGAAGTTGATGTGAAGCAATTTTGATTGAGGAAGTTGTGCCTTCAATGGAGGGGTGGAACACAATTCTGAGGCAAAATTGGTCTTTGCAATGAAGTGCCGTCTTCGAGAGAATCTGAATCATCATAATCAAGAGATGTTTGGACAGAATTTGCTATGTTGTGATTATGTGTGTGTGTATTCGTGACAAGTTGTCATGATTGTGAGCTTGTTACTCTCTTCTGGGTGTAGTTTCTACCTGAGAGATTAAAGAAGAAATCAAGAAGAACTACATGTTACTGTTTGACTTTGTATTTGACCAATTCTGAATTGTACCTCTATGGGAACAAAATTTACTTACCCAATTACTGCAAAAGTGATATTTGCCGGGTTGTCACAATAATGCACTGAATTTTCTTGAAATTTTTTAGAACAATCCAATGAAAATTGTGAAATGGCAGACTTTGTACAATTTTCCAAAGAGCATGTAGTTGCGGGATAAGTTTACCCTATCAACTTTCAAACATTCTAGCCCAATGTGCATAGTAGCTCTCACAATAATTTTAAGTGTGGTAACTGAAGAATAACCAAAGCTATTATGTGTAGAACTTTCAAGTCTAGATCTCAAACTTGAGATTTTGCCCAAAATCACCTTAATCTCCAAAATCTGCAATCCACCTCACACAATCTCTCCAAATCCTCTCAAGTGTACAAGATGTCCAAAATCACCTCAAAGACATCATAATGAACTATAGGGTATACAAATGGGTCCAAGTTTCTAACTTAAGTTCAGCTCTCTCATCCCCTAAATTTCTCTTCAAGTGAGCTCTCATAGCCCTTTTGTCTAATATAGAATTGTACGCAAAACTTTATCTTACCTTCTAGAGAGGTCTTGATAATAGAACTAAAAGTGTGAGCCGGCCTCTCTCACTTAAGATGAACCCCTGATGACTATTAATGTAATGCACCATGGACTAAGAAGGCAAGGAACCCCAACTCCATCATACTCCTGTAAGGCTAGCACTCCAAGACTCAAGGTATTGCTCACTAGAGAACTCAATGAGAGAGAGATAGTGCAAATGAAGGATGATGAGTACCTCCTCACCCCTAGTTTATATACTTGTGAAATAGTAATGCACCAAAGTTACTAATTATTGGAGTAACTCAAGTTACTAGGCTAAAAGTAAAGCAAAGTCAAAAAGTATAAAGGAATACCCATCCACATGGGCATATTCCACTAAGCATGTGATCTTATCTTGACCCAACCACTAAGTCAAGGATTCCTTCACATGGGCTATCCTTGGACTATAGAAGAATCCAAAACAAAAAGGCTTGCAGGCCCAAGAGTTCTCAACTCTTTCCTCAAAGCCAAACACCTAGGAATAATACCAAGTCAACACACTAGAATCCAAAATAGTGGTGCTCATCTTTTCCACTTCCTCTTAAGTAAGGTCCCCACTATCTTAGCTATGACTAACTTTAGCTAATCATGACTAATGTAGAACCATCCTTTATCTCTCTATAAATAGATCTCTCAAGTATTTGTAATACTAAGCTAAATATCATAATACCACACACATGCACAAATAGGTGTTACAAGACATGCTCGAGTAAGAAGAATTGTGATCCCAAAGAAGCAAGTACTTCTTCATTTTTACAAAAGACAAAGAGATTGCACCCAAAAGCTATTCTTTGTGCAGATTAGGAAAAGATTCTAGCAAAATCTAAAGCTAAAGCTTTGCAAAAAGAAATTCAAGAAGCAATACATAAAACTCAAGAAATGAGTTTGAAGGAGGACACAAAGTCAAAGCCTCCCATGTTTCTGGCGAACATGAAATCCAAAGTTAAGGATCTGATCCAACCCAAGAACCTCAGGTTCTTGGCTCAGGTTCTTGGTTCTTTGGGTAAAGCCAAAGATCTTTAGGTTAGGACCATTGGTACTTTGGTCACCATTATGAAGTGCCTCAAAGTCCAACTTGAACAAGGAGAGACTTTGAACCCAAAGATGAAAGTGAAGCAGGTGAAGTTAGAGGGAGTACCCCAATATGACATTTTGGCAGATTTGGCATCCGCAAATGCAAACATAACATTTAAGCAATTGTGGGAAGACAACAAGCTGTACAAGAAACAACTAAGTGCAGCCTTCAAGAAAGTAAGGGCAATGTCCAAAAAGGACTTGTCAGCCATTGAGCAAGAGGATATGGGATCTCCCAAAGTTGATGCGGAGATCACAGTCTACATGATCGAATCCATACCCATTGATTTAAGGTGGGTGTGAATGTCATGACAAAAGATACTGCACATTGGTTGAGGAATACTACATTTGAGCCAACATCCCAAATTTTGAAATTTGTAGATCAGACCAAGAGACGGCCTTTGGTCATGCTGTCAAATAGAACTACGATCATTAGAGGGTTGACCTTCAAATTGAATTACATTGTGTTGCAACCAATAACCAAGATGGGTTACCCTTTGTTGATCGGAAGACCCTTGTTGTATAGGGCCCAAGTTGTTATGGATTGGCATCAGCAGAAGTTGCAGTTCAAGGACATCTTGTTCAAAGACCAGAAGTTGGTGATGGTGAGTTGGACAAAGGTTCCCCATCGTGGGGAGATACTTTCATTAGAAGATGAAGACAAATCCAAAGATTCATTGTCTTTGTCTTCAGATGACTCCAAAGATGAAGTCCAAGTCAATTACTTGGAGTGCTACAAGGTGGATGTAGAAGACAAGATCCATATGACATCACCTTGGGTGAAAATGACTCGGAGGAAGGGAGTTTGACTGCAGTTTGACTTGGTTAAGCCGAGTCAGTCATGTTGAGGAGTCATTAACCTTAATGACTGTTAAGACATTGTCTTGGCCAAAGGAAAAATCTTGAAGATTTCAAAGACAGTCACTTTGGAGGAGTTTGCAAGGTACACTACCTTAATTATAGAGTACCAGAATGTATTTGCCTGGTCGATTGATCAAATGCCGGGTATTCCATGCAAATTTAGAGAACATTGGATTGATCTGGTTGAAGGTGCAATTCTGGTTTGGCAAAGATAATATTACATGAACCCAAAGTACTCACTCTTGGTGAAAGATGAAATTGATAAGTACTTAAGGGCCAGAATAATCTTTCCCATCTTGAGCAGTGAGTGGGTTTCCCCATTGTCTTTGTCTCAAAGAAGAAGACAGGGAAGATTTGAGTGTGATAAGATTTTTGCAAATTAAATGAAATTACTTGGAAGGATCATCATCCTTTGCCTTTCAATGATACAATTTTGGACCAAGTAGTTGGTCATCCTTGTTAAAGTTTTCTTGATGGATTTTTATGCTATAATCAAGTATCCATCTGAGAAGAGGACAAGGATAAAACCACTTCACTATCAATTGGGGCACTTTTGCTTAAAATCAAATGCCCTTTGGGTTGTGTAATGCTCCCTCTACTTTCTAGAGGGTGATGAATGCAATCTTCAAAGATTTTCTGCACAAATTTGTGGAAGTCTTCATTGATGATTTTTGTGTGTTTGGGCGGGAAGAAGTACATGTGAGTTACCTTTGCTAGACTTTTAAAAGGTGTCATTTTGCCGACTTGTCATTACACCCGGAGAAATTTTTCTTTGCAATAAAGGAGAGTATTCTTTTGGGGCATCAAATGTCAAGTCTAGGTATTGAAGTCAATGTCAAGAAGGTGAAAGTCATCTCACTTTGGAATCCCCTAAAAACATTTGAGAGTTGAGAGCCTTCTTGGGACATGTTAGATACTATAAATGCTTTGTGTCAAACTACATGGTGTTGGTTGCACCCTTAACAAAGCTTTTGAAGAAGTCCAAAGACTACTTGTGGGAAGCAAAACAAGAAAAAGCTTTCAAAGAATTGACGAAGAAATTGGTTGAAGCACCAATTATGAGGGCCCCAAATTGGAATGCCCTTTCTCATGTTTTTGTATACACTTCATCCATAGCAATCAGAGTCATCTTAAGTCAAAAGGGCAAGAAGAAGAAAAATTACCCAATTTACTATGCCAATCGATAGTTTTAGTTTCCAAAAAGATTTATTTGATGACTGAAAGAGAAGCACTCTGAATGGTATATGCATGCAAGAAGTTTTGCGACTATTTGTTGGGAAACAAGTTTGTCTTCTATGTGGACCATTATACTCTACAACATTTGGTCAAGAAAGCAGATTTTTCTAGGCAAATTGCAAGATGGATCTTGTTGCTACAAGAATTCACATACATTGTACAAGTAAGGAAGGGAGTTTTGCATTCAAATGCATAATTTCTATCCAGGTTGGAAACTCAAGACCAAGACTTGGAAGTCAATGATTGATCCCTTGACAAAGAGTGATACCATTTAATTGAAATGCAAAGTACAAGGTATGTGGCGGAATATCATTATCTGCATACTTGCCATTGTTTTAAGGGGCTAGACCCAGAGCAAAGTGCACTCTTTGTCAAGAAGATGGGACCATACCAGCTAAAACACAATATTTTATTAAGATGGGTGAAGACAAAGTACTTTGGAGATGCTTAGAGGCATACAAAGTCGGAGGAGTAATTGAGTCATTACATTGAGAAGCATTGGAGGCACTATACCTTGAAGACTACTATAAAGAAGATTCTTTTATTAGGGTATTGGTGGCCTACAATGTATAAGGATACTCACACCTACTTATGAAGTTATGATGCCTTTCAACAAATAGGAAAGCCGATGGCTACTTCTCAGTGGCCTTTGAGACCAACTTTGCCATTGGCTCCATTTGAGAAATGGGGTATTGATTTTGTGGGTCCAATTCAACAAGTGACTCAATCCACAAGGAAGAGATACATCTTGGTGTGCACGGATTATGCTACTAAAATGGTTAAATTTGAGGCAACTTAGAGAGATGATGCGGAAACTTTTGTGGAATTTTTCTTCCAAAACATCACATTACGGATGTCCTCTAGAATTGGTCAATGATCAAGGGACTCATTTTTTGAACTCCATGGTGGAAGCATTAACCAAGTACTTCTAGATAAAACATCAGAAGACGACTCCTTATAGCCCAAAAGCAAATGGACTAACGGAGAAGGCCAATGGATTGTTATGTATAATTTTGAATAAAGTGATAGTCAATTATGCCTACATTTTGGGACATAGAGTTACTTGCAACTTTGTGGGCATAAAAAACAACAAAAGATTACAATAGATTACAACATAAGATTACAACCAAAAAAACTCCAGATTTCTTGACATATGGATTGCATCCCATACTACAAGTTTAATTTGAAGATCAGACATATCAAATTCTTTGTGAGGAACAATTGTCAGAAGAAGAAAGCCAAGATCTCTAGATTCATCAACTGATGTGGTTAGAGGAGAAAGGGATGATGTAATGCAAACAACAAAGGAAGTGCAAGAACAAAGGAAACTAAAGCACAATAAGCAAATCAAGCATATCGTTGTTCAAGAGAGTGATTTGGTGTTGTTATACGACAATCACCAAATATTTATTCCAAGCAAGTTGCATTTAAGGTGGATGAGGCAATACCGTTCCATGCACATATATGACGATGGCTCTATTCAACCTGCAGAACTGGAAGGCAATCCCTTTGCCACTCAAGTGAACAGGTGGAGAGTTAGAAAATATTGGACCACAGACTTGGCCTTGTATGAAGAACCTACTATTGGTGTTTGTGAGGATGTTCACATTTGGTACCCACATTTTTTTGTTTTGACAAGTTTTGAAGAAGTGGTGTATTGAGGAAACCAAATTACAAAGAAAATAATGGACTTATGTGTCTTTGGAGTAAAACCAAAGAAGACAATCTTGGGTCGGGAAGTGGAAGTACTCGGATGTGGTTGCAAAGAGACAAATCCAAAGAAGGGCATCTTTGGAATAGGAAGCAAAGGCCGATACAAAGAAGATGTAACAACCTTTCTATGTGTCAGGCCAGCCAAGAACGTACACTTAAAGAAACAAAGAAGGTAAGAGAGAAATATCTTGATAGTAACAAGAAACAAACATGCAGAAGAAGTGGGAGTTGATTTTGAAATTGATTAAAGAATGACTGCACTTCAAAGTACTATAAAATTACAATTGCATTGGGGGAAATCAACATGCCAAGTAGATACCTTGTCCTTCTAAGTAGTTTTCCTACAATAATGCACCTCAAGAAGCCAATTGAGAGTGAAATTTTCCAAAGTCCAGAAGCGGTTAGAGTGTTGCATCCAAAAGCGGGGATAATCTTCCAATGCCAAAGAACTAGTGAGCATGTCATGGCAAAGAAGACTAAGAATGCACTCATTGTAAGGAGTTTTGCAATTTTTCAATTAGATGTCATAGGTAGGATTGAAGTCTTGAACAAAGTTTAGATCATGTTCTTGGCATGGAGCCGAAATGTTAGTTTTCCATGCGTCATGGTAGAGATAGCTGCCAATAATTGTGAGGACGGCTTGTAACACCCATTTGTACATGTGTGTGGTATTGTGATATTTAGCTTATTATAACAAGTACTTGAGAGATACTATTTATATAGATAAAGGATGGTTCTACATTAGTCATGATTAGCTAAATTTAGTCATAGCTAAGATAGAGGGGACCTTAATTTAGAGAAGTAGAGAAGATGAGCACCAATATTTTGGATTCTAGTGTGTTAACCTAGTATTATTCCTAGGTGTTTGGCTTTGAGGAAAGAGTTGAAAACTCATGGGCCCGCAAGCCTTTTTGTTTTGGAATCTTCTATAGTCCAAGGAAAGTCCATGTGAAGGAATCCTTGCCTTGATTGCTGGGTCAAGATAAGATCACAAGCTTAGTGGAATATGCCCATGTAGATGGATATTCCTTTATACTTTTTGACTTTATTTGACTTTTAGCCTAGTAACTTGAGCTATTTTGGTAAATAGTAAGTTTAGTGGATAACCATTTCACAAGTATATAAACAAGGGATGAGGAGGTACTCATCATCCTTTCATTTGCAACTATCTCTCTCTCATTGAGTTCTCTAGTGAGCAATGTCTTCTTGAGTCTTGGAGTGTTAGCCTTGCAGGAGTATGATGGAGTTGGGGTTCTTTGCCCTCTTAGTCCATGGTATGCTACCATAATAGCCATCAGAGGTTCATCTTGAGTGAGAGATAGACCGGCTCACATTTTTGGTTCCGTTGCTAGGACCTCTCTAGAAGGCAAGATAATGTTCCACGTAAAATTCTATAATTCTACAATTCTAATAAGATAGAAGAGGTTATGAGAGCTCACTTGGAGAGAATATTAGGGGAAGAGAGAGCTGAACTTATGGTAGAAAAATTGGACCCATTTGTATACACTCTAATTCTATTCTAATTCTAATTCTAATTGTATGATGTCTTTGAGGTGATTTTGTATATCTTATACATATGAGAGAATTTAGAGAGATTGTGTGAGGTGGATTGCAGATTTTGGGGATTAAGGTGATTTTTGGCAAAATCTCATGTTTGAGATCTAGACTTGAAATTTTTACACATGATAGCTTGGGTTATCCTTCAGTTAGTACACTTAAAATTATTGTGAGAGCTACTATGCACACTTGGCTAGAATTTTTGAAAGTGGATAGGGTTAATTGTTCCCGCAATTGCATGCTCTTTGGAAAATTGTACAAAGTTTATCATTTCTTCAATTTTAAGTAGATTTTTCTAAAACTTTCCAAGAAAATTCAGTGCATTATCTCCTACCTTTTGACAAAAAAGTTAGAGAAAGATCATTCTTGTGAGTGGAGTTATGTGGCTCCTAATCCAAACAAAGGTAAGGAGATAGCATCTATAGATGTGGTTGAGAGCAAGTATGAGAATGGAGAGTGCTCAAAGTCCAAGGATCTTAATTTGGATCTTTTGGCACAAGAGAAGAAGAGAGCTCATTTTGTAGAGGATATTCACTCTTCTCAAGGATTTACTCCTAGCCAAGATACTCCTATGCCTACTAGGAGCACTCGCACAAGCACAAGCACTTCAACACCATCAACAACAAAGACTCCAAGGAAGAAGTTGGGGATGGAAGACTTCTTGATTTCAAAGCAACAATGGAACTACAATATCTTGAGGATGTTTGTTGTCACAAGGTTTACATCACTATGGGCTAATTGATTGCTTTGAATCCTACTTTGAGAAAGGAGCATAGAGGTGGTTTGAGTTCTACAAGGAGCAAGAGGAAGAAGAAGGCAAAAGGTCCAGTATCAATGGGGGTGGTGGATGCCAATCCAACACCATGGAAGGCTTGTGAATATGCCTCCAAAATTGATGTGAGAGTGACTGGTCACAACATCAAGGATGCATTGGTTGATGGAGGATCAATAGTGAATGCCATGTCAGAAAGGTTGATGAAGAATTTGGGTATGATACCCTCTAGACCTTCACCATTTGTGGTGAGCATGGCAAACAAACAACAAGTTTGACCAGTAGGGGTGATGGATAAGGTAGTAGTTTCAATTATGGGAGTTCAAAATCTCATGACTTTCCAAGTCTTGAAGGATTCAAACTATGACTTACTTCTTGGGAGGCCATGGTTGAGAGCAACATGCACAACAGATCAATGGCACAAAGGGTACTTGAGGATTGGGCCATCAAACCATAGAGTCATAGTTCATATGACTAACACCACCAACACTTGACATTCAGATACACCATCTTTTGATTATTGGGAATCAGATTCTGAAGAAGGAGCTTCAAGTGTGGACACAAGCATGGAAGAGGAGACTTCCACGGAGGAAGATGAATTTGAATCTGATTCAGATGTGTATCCCTTGTGTGCTATGGATTTTTCATCTAAACTAGAGGTTTTGAAGGACCCAGATAAATCACCATTGACACTTGAGGAGATAGAAAGGAGGTTATCTACTCTCAAGTATGGTCCAAATGTTACCAAGGAGGAGAAGATGAGATTTGAGGAGATTTTCTGCAAGTTCATCTATGTGTTTGTTTTTAGTTACAAAGATGTAAAGGAAGTCACCTGGAGGAGCACAAGATTGAGGTGGAGTCACATGCAAAACCAGTCCGCCAAAATAAACATTGCATTAGCCCATCAATATCTTTGGTGGTGAAGAAGAGATTAATAAGCTCAAGGAGGCCAAATTTATCTATGAGGTGGAGAATTTAGAACGGGTGTCTCCCATTTTGATTGTGAAGAAAAATAATGGCAAGCTTAGGGTATGTGTGGACTACAAGAAGCTTAATGTTGTTACTAAGAAGGAAAATTATCCTTTGCCATTCATTGATGAGATCTTGGAGGAGGTTGCAGGTCATGAGAGGTACAATTTTGGAGATGGTTATAGTGAGTATAACCAAATCAAGATTGCACTAGAGCATCAAAACTCACCACATTCACCATACCTTGGGGAACTTACAATTTCAAGGTCATGCCTTTTGGGCTTTGTAATGCTCTAGCCACATTCCAATGGTTCATGAACAAGGTATTTGAACCTTTCATTGGGAAATTTGTGAGAGACTTCATTGATGACTTTTGTGTCTATGGGAGCAAGGAGGAGCACTTTGAGCATCTAATCAAGGTCTTGCAATGCTTAGATGAGGCAAATGCATCACTCAACCCAAAGAAGTCCATTTTTGGATGTGAAGAAGGTCTACTTTTGAGGCATATCATCTCTAAGGATGGAATAGCAATTTATTTTTAGAAGGTGAGGAAAATCTCAGACCTTCCATTCCCTTCAAGCTTGACAATGTTATGCCAATTCTTGGAGACGGTTGGGAGCTATAGGAGGTTCACCTTCTCATTTTCCCACAAGGCTTACGCATTGACCATCTACATGAAGAAGGGTGTAGATTACATGGTGATTTTGGAGGACAAAGAGGCTCTCAAAGCTTTTGAGGAGCTCAAGCAATCCCTTGTTGTAGCTCCAATTCTTGCTAAACCTAATTGGAGTAAGCTTTTCATCCTCTACATTGATGCTTCTTATGTAGCTATAGGATGCACTCTAAGTCAATTAGACCAAGATAGGCATGATCATCCAATAGCTTATGCTAGTAGGCAAGTGGTTTTAGTAGAAAAGAACTACTCTGTCATAGAGAGAGAAGCGTTGGTAGTGATCTTTGGTCTCGAGAAGTTTAGATACTACTTGATTGGAGGGAGAGCCATTATTGTCATGGATCACAAGGCTTTGAAGGACATCTTCAACAAGCCTAATGTGGAAGGAAGGCTAGCAAGGTGGATGATACTCTTGCCTGAGTATGACTACACCATTGAGGATAGGCCAAGAAAGAAATATGCAAATGTTGTTTGTTATCTAAGGCCAATGATCATGATGGAGATGAGCCAGTGGATGATTCCTTCCTGGATGAGGAGCTCATACAATCTCAATCACTCAAGAGGTTCCAATGGAGTACAAGGAGATTGTGGATTTTGTGACAAGAGGTAACTATCCAAAAGGGATGCATGCTAGGGAGAAGAAGGCCCTTGCAGCAAGACCTAGACCTTACACAATGGTGGAGGATATTCTTTTTCACCAAGGAGCATATAGTCTACTTCAAATAGCAGTGGGTAAGGATGAGTCTATCCTACTCATAAAGGAGTTTCATGAAGGTTTAGTATGTGGAGTACACTTTGTAGGAAAGGCGATTGCTTTCAAGATTCTAGATGCAAGTTACCATTGGAGAGGGATTTTCAAGGATTGTCTTGATTATTGCAAAACTTGTCATGTTTGTCAAGCTTTTGCTACAAAATCTACTTCCACTCCACCACTTAGATCAATTCCATTGCTAAGACATTTTGAGAAGTGGGGAATTGATTTTGTAGGTCCTCTCAATAGAATCCCAAGGAACAATCAGTACATTGTAGTAGTTACTGATTACCTTACCAAGTAGGTTGAGGCTATACCATTGAGGGACAAGAATGAAGATGAAGTCGATAGATTTCTATATAAATGCATTATCACTAGGTTTGGATGCCCTTTGGAGTTGGTTTTTGATAGAGGAAGAGAGTTTACAAGAAACATCACTATAGCCATGCTATGACATTTCTCTATCACACATAGAGGAACTACATTCTATAAGCCAAATTACAATCTTGGTAGAGAGAACCAATCAGACCTTGTGCATGATGTTGGCCAAAGATGCAAAAATGGAGGGGCCTAAACATTAGTGGGACAAGTAGATTCATGCAGTTTTGTGGGAGTATAGGACAACCATGAAGACTTCCACCAGATATTCTCCATTTCAAGTGGTATATGGTATGAGTCTACCTATTGGAATCTATTGGAATTCACTTTGATCTTCCTACCTTCCAAAGCATTCATAGGAGATTGAAGAAAGCACAAGGAAGTGATGCAGAGAAGTCAAGGAAGGATCAACTCATGGAGTTAGAAGAGGCAAGAGTAGTTGCTATGGTTCAAGTGGAGCAAACCCAAAGGAAACAAAAGGAGAGCTATGACAAGAGACAAGGCAAGAAGAAGGTGGAGCCTTTCAAAGAAGGTGATTGGGTAGTGTTGTTTGATTCCTTTTTATTCAAGAGAGTGCAAAAGAAGTTTTTGCCTAAGTACTTTGAACCTTTCATAGTGGAGAAGGTGTGGGGAAATTACACCTATGATCTCAAGGAGTCGGGAGGAAGACACTTTGATAGAATTAAGCATGATTAGTTGAAAATGCATCATAGTAGGTAGAGATACCTTCACTTTGAGGATGAAGTGAAAACTTAGCCCGAGAGTAAATGTAATACCCATTTGTGCATGTGTGTGGTATTGTGATATTTAGCTTAGTATAACAAGTACTTGAGAGATATTATTTATATAGAGATAAAGGATGGTTCTACATTAGTCATGATTAGCTAAAGTTAGTCATAGCTAAGATGAAGGGGACCTTAATTTAGAGGAAGAGGAAAAGATGAGCACCACTATTTTGGATTCTAGTGTGTTGACTTGGTATTATTCCTAGGTGTTTGGCTTTGAGGAAAGAGTTGAGAACTCCTGGGCCCGCAAGCCTTTTTGTTTTGGAATCTTCTATAGTCCAAGGATATCCCATGTGAAGGAATCCTTGACTCTGTTGTTGGGGCAAGATAAGATCACATGTTTAGTGGAATATGCCCATGTAGATGGATATTCCTTTATACTTTTTGACTTTACTTGACTTTTAGCCTAGTAACTTGAGTTACTTTGATAAATACTAACTTTTAGTGCGTTACTATTTCACAAGTATATAAACAAGGGATGAGGAAGTACTCATCATCCTTTCATTTGTAGCTTTCTCGCTCTCATTGAGTTCTCTAGTGAGCAATGTCTTGAGTCTTGGAGTGTTAGCCTTGGCAGAATATGATGGAGTTGGGGTTTTTTACCTTCTTAGTCCATGGTGCTCTACCATAATAGCCATCAAAGGTTCATTTTGAGTGCGAGATAGGCCGGCCCACAGGCTCCAAAGTTGTGGGGAAGAGAGGAAATCCGGCTTGATGGACTAAGGCGGATTGGAAGTTGGTATTGGGGAAGGAAGTAGGAGATGCAATTGGGGTCACCTTCAATAGGAAGTGCAATGCTGCAAAAGAAATTGCTGAAATTAGAAATTTGTTCTTTGCTCAACAAACCAATAATGGCTACAAAGAGGAGTCCTATCAAGACCCAATTAAGCAAAGTATTGTGGGAGCAAATCATGGCAATGTTCAAGCCCAATTGAACAACATACATGAACATGTAGCAAGTGGTCTTCTTCTACCAGATGTTTGTAGGAGAGAAGATGAACTGGGCAAAGTGCTTCCATTAGAGAACAAGGTAGATGATTATCAATTGGAGGACCAATTTCCAACCACACTACTTTGCACCATTTCAAGCACATTTCTACTTGGGATTAAATTTGCTAACAATGGAGAAGAGACAATGTATGGTTTTGCATTTCCATCCTGATCTTTGACAAGAAGCAAATGAAGAGGAGAAATGATACATTTTGCAACTACGAGCTAGTGACAATCATTTCATCAAAACAAGACAGAGGGACATGGTAGAAGGAAGAAGTCCAAAGATGAAGAAGCAGACTAAACTTGAGGAAGAAGCCTTACCCCAATCACAACAAAAGACCCAAAGACTCAATCCATGAGGTAAGAAGGTTGTGAAGGATGAGACTTTGGAGACAAAGTCCAAAGGAGAGATAGAGTCCAAGGGAAGAGGTTCCAAAGAGGCTGAACTCACATTACAAAGTGTGGAGTTTGGGAGTGAGAGTGAGGGTGAAGATGAAGTCCAACAATCAGTTGAGGCATTTTATGCGGTGATTGATTGTATGGAGAGAGGAGATGGCCCTTGCTTAGAGTTGCCCATGGAGGAGATGGATGAAGATCCAAAGAAAGAAGACCAAAAGGGAGTAAGATCCAAGAGATCAATGACAGCCAAAACTTGCAAGTCAGAGCTTGGTGTATAAGGAAGAAGTAAGCTTGGAAGGAAGGTCATTGAAGGTACACAGATCAAGACTTTGAGGGAAGACTCTAGCAGAAAGAGCTTTGATACGGGCAAAGTACAAAGACGGAGTAGAAGTCAAAGAAGACTTTGATGGGGTGGATTATTTATTGCAAATTGTGAGTGCATTGTTGGCACTATTGAAGAAGTAGAAGAAGGTGATCTGGAAAGATCACCTCTTCACCTCTAGAAAGGGGTGAAGAATGAGTTGCAAGTGATGAAGTATTTGTTGGAAAAAACAAGGGAATTGAAGGAAGTTGTAACTCAAAAGGAAAAATAAGTTGAAGAACTTCAAATGGATGTAGTCTTGAAGAAGAAGACTTAAGAGAACTTGCAAGAGAGTTTTGAGAAGTGTGGAAGAGAGATGCATAGTCAAGCCAAAGAGTTGAAAGAGCAAAAAGCGTTGGTGGAGAAGATGAAAGGTGAAGTCAGCAAAGTTTGCATTGAAAGCATTCATGTGAAGGCAATGGCGGCTATGATGGAGCAGGAGTTAGAGAGCCTAAAGAAGAATGCAGTCAGGAAGGATCAAGCATGGCAGAGAGAGTGTGACAACCTGGCAAATATTACTTTTGCGGTAATCGGGTAAGTAAAGTTAGTTCCCACAGAGATACAAGTCAGAATTGGTCAAATACAAAGCAAAGTAACAATTTCAGTTCTTCTTGAGTTCTTCTTTAGTCTCTCAGGTAGAAACCACACCCAGAAGAGAGTAACAAGTAGTGATTCACAGTCTTGTCACGAATTCACACTCCTTAATCACAACTCCATCAAATCTTTCCAAACAATCTTGATTGTGATGATTCAGGCTCTCCCAAAAATGGCACTTCACTGCAAAACAACTTCACCTCAGAATTGTGTTCCACCCCTCCACTGAAGGCACAACTTCCTCAATTGAAATTGCTTCACATCAACTTCGCACTACACTCACAAATGCAAAATACTACCAACACTACAGTTCCTCTCAGATCTATCAAGGCATTGCTTTGATTGCACTTCACTCAGGATCAAACACACAGAATGAAGATCAAGGATGTGGAATCCAATATTCAACAAGCACTATGACTTGCACTTCAAATTTCTCCAAACACTCACAAACACAAGTACAACATTGATACTCGGAATCAAGCTCAAGTGACGAGCACTGCTTCACAACACTTTGCTTTATCTATTCTCAGAAATATTGAGCACTGAACAACATGATAATGCGAATGCCACTCTTAAATAGTGAACAAATTGACAGTTCTAACAACTATACCGTTCTACAACAACTCTTCTAACTTGCAGATCCGAAATGACAATGCAACCTTTCATATCTGTCTATTCAAATCTCAAATCGGTTTCTACTCCGATCCGATGTCTACTTCTTCTTCTCTATTTAAACCCAAACCCGAAGTAACTTTACTTCCTAATATTCTGTCCTCGGGTTTCACAACTCCCAATTCCTCCACTAATTCTAACACTTCTCCTTCCTGATTTGCAATTCCTATCATAATTAAGCCTTCTAAATCTCTATCTCCCAACCCACTCTGCTCTAAGGTGTCAAATGTCAAATCCAAAGACACCTGCACTCCTATCTCTCTTACTTCAGGTCTAACTACTATCAATTCCTTACTTATTCTATTGTGTCATCGTCAAGAATTATAATTGAAAGCATGAATACACTATCTACATCTTCAATTTGTAACCCACTTTCCTCTAATCACTCATGTAACTGACCCAAAGAAACTTACTGTCTGATCTGCACTTTGGGTTTATTCACTATTGCTACTTCTCCTTCAATTCATGTTCCATCTTCAATCAGAACTGTAATTCAAGTCATGGGTATCCTAACTATCTTCTTTCCCTACTTTAACTTCCTCTGATGCTTCTTGCAAGATTCTCGAAGTCACCTTCACTGCACTCCGAGGTTCAACTTCCTCAGATTTAGTCGGTCATCTTAGTCTTGAGGCAAAGTCTTTAGACCCAAAGTCATGTAAACCCGAAGTCCGAAGTACAAAGTCCAAAGTCACATTGACCCAAAGACACCAAACTACTCTTCACATCTACTCCCAAAACTTCAAATACTTGTTACTTCTTCTACAGACCTCTAAACTTTGCGATTTTGGTGGCAACGGAAAGCCCTGAACAAGACTCTTTGAATGAGATATAGCATGCTTGATTTTGACTTGTTTGCATTGAGATATGGCCTCCGCAAGAATCCTAACCTGCAATTTCTATTTCTCCTTCGGGTTTACCCTCCTTTGACGTCAGATCCGAGTTTTTTTTCCTCCTCTGACACGAAGTAAACTTCTTTGGGTTTGATTCAGTCCGAGTCCTTCTTCCTCAAACATAGAGTCCCTTGAGCTTGATCAAAACACACATTTCTACTCATTTCTTCTCCATTTGGTTTCAATTTGGTTTCAACAAGGCACTTTTTCTTCAAAACTCGTCCAAAATGAAAAATGTGGGTACCATAGAGAGTTAACTATCTGGCACCAAGAAGAGGAAAGATTGCAAAGTTTGGTAAGAAGTGCTCAGATGCAGAGTGCTCAATATGTGGAGGAAAAGGAAGATGCTTGCAGCCAAGTACAAATGAGTTGAAGATGTACAAAGAAGAATTGAAGGCAAAATGATCTTGAGGGTATGCATTAGAGTCAATAGGAGAAGTTGTTGGGAGATTGAGAGCAATGCTGAGCACAAAGTCTGAAGAAAAGTTGGAGGAAGTGAGACAACATGAATTGAAGTTGCTAATACAAGAGATGAGGAAGAGGAGAGCAAAAGATGTAGATATGAACACTTGTTTGATTCATTTGAGTGAACAAGTAGATAGGAAGATAATTGAGGTAGGAGACAATGTAAATCTTAGATTAGACTTAGTAAATTTAGAGTTAGAGAGATTTTGGAGTAGTATGAAGTCCAAAGTAGTAGAAGTAGGAGTACAGGTGCCTTTGGATCAATTACTTGAGACATTAAAGAAGAGTGGGTTGGGAGAAAAAGAGACAAAGAAGTTAACCATTAGTGAAATTGTAGTTTAGGGTGAAGAAGTAGTAGAAATAATGGAAGATGTAGTAGAATTAGATAGATCCGAAGAAGGAGAAGTGATAGAAGGATCATTAGATTTGGAAGCCAAAGTAAAAGTAGACATTGGATTGCATTAGAAACAGATTTGAAATTTGAAGAGGTAGATATGAGGAGGTGCATTGTCATTTTGGATCTACAGGTTTGAAGAGTTATTGTAGAATGGTATTTTTGTTAGTAATTGTTAAGTGCTTTGCCTATTTAAAGGAGGCATTCACACAATTATGTTGTTCAATATTTGTAATTTTGAAGATAGATAAAGCAAAGTGTTGATTCTTAGTGCTCGTTGCTTGAGCTTAATTTCAAGTATCAATCTTGTGATTGTGTTTGTGAGTGTTTGGAGAATTTTCAAGTGCAAGTTAGTGTGCTTATGGGATGTTAGATTCTGTAGCCTTGATCTTCATTCAGTGTGTTTGATTGTGAGTGAAGTGCAATCAAAGCAATGTTTTGATAAATTTGAGAAGAATTGTAGTGTTGGTAGTATTCGGCATTTGTGAGTGCAATTTAAGTTTGATGTGAAGAAATTTTGATCAAGGAATTTGTTCCTTCAGTAGAGGGGTGGAACACAATTTTGTGGTGAAGTCATTTTGTAGTGAGGTAGACGTCTTTGGAACAATCTGAATTGTCACAATCAAGATTTGTTTGGATAGAATTGAATGAAAAATGATTAAGGAGTGTTGATTTGTGATAAGATTGCAAATTGGTGCTTGTTACTCTCTTTTGGGTGTAGTTTCTACTTGAGAGATTAAAAACACAACCAAGAAGAACTGTTTGTTACTATTTGACTTCATATTTGACCAATTCTGAATCATATCTCTCTAGGAACAAACTTTACTTACTTGATTACCGCAAAAATGATATTTGTCGGTTTGTCACAATCTCAATGCTTGTCATTTAAGCTTAATTCCAAGAATCAAGTTTGTGTATGTATTTGTGAGTGTTTGGAGGATTTCAAAATGAAAATCAATGTGCTTGTTAGATGTTGGATTCCACAATGCTGATCTTCATTCTGTGTGTTTGATCTTGAGTGAAGTGCAATCAAAGCAACGCCTTGACAAATATGAAAGGACTTGTAGTGTTGGTAGTATTCTACATTTGTGAGTGCAATGTGAGTTTGATGCAAAGCAATTTTGGTCAAGAAGTTGTGCTTCAATGGAAGGGTGGAATGCAATTTTGAAGCGAGATTGTTTTGCAATGAAGTAGCCACTTTGGAAGAATCTGAATCACCACAATTGAATTTGGTTAGAAAGATTGGATAGTATTGTGATTATGAGTGTTAATTCATGACAAGACTATGATTAGTGCTTGTTACTCTCTTTTGGGTGTGGTTTCTACTTGAGAGATTAAAGACAAACCCAAGAAGAACTACATTATTAATGTTTACTTTGTATTTGACCATTTCTCACTTGTATCTTTATTTATTTACTTGATTACAACAAAGGTGATACTTGTTGGGTTGTCACGTATAGCTATCCACCTTGTACCCATTCTTAGTGCAAGGAGCATTGAAAGAATTCCTCAGCTTAGCTGTTTCTTCTTAAGAATCACACTTTTGATAAAAGATGACTCCTCTTACTCCTCCTACTTCTCTCCACAAGACTAATCTCTAATCTGACTCAATCCATCCAATTAGATTTCCTCTCTTTCCCTCTATCTTGGGACTGTCCTTGCAATTGCTGGCAACAATTTCTACCATGAACCTTGGAAAGCTCAAATTCAGATTCCATGCTAGAAAAGTGATGCAAAGTTTGCTAAAGACTTTGATCCTTGCCACTAAGTCTAATCAGCAAATTGCAAAACCCCTCACCAAACTCTGCTTATTACTCTTTGGTGGCATCATGTGCTTTCTCACTCTTGGTCTCTAAAAGATCAATCCCTCCTCAAAACCTAAGATCCTAACTCCTTTGGGACAACTATTGATAGGCATGAGATATTGTTACGACATTCCATAGTTCCCTTGACAAAGTCTCAATCTTATAGTTTTTCACTACATGGTCATTAATTAGTCAATCTTCAATTGATACACAAATTTTGCATGTATTTTTTCTATCACTCTTAATGTCATCTTGATCCCAAGGTAGCAGTTTTCTTTACATGTACATGTTTTCTTTGGATAGAGCTAAGGTGTGGTACACACATTTTTCTTTTTGGACGAGTTTTGAAGAAGAAATGCCTTGCAGAAACCAAATTGAAACCAAATGGAGAAGAAATGAGTGGAAACTTGTGTTTTGATCAAGCCTAAGGAAGTTGACTTTGTGTTAGCGGAAGAAGGACTTGGACTGGATCAAACCCAAAGAAGCTTACTTCGTGTCAAAGGAGGGAAAAAATCGGATCAGACGCCAAAGGAGGGTTTCTTCGCAACGGAATGAAAGTTACAGGCTAGGATTCTTGCGGGGGGCATATCTCAAACAAAAGTCCAAATCAAGCATGCTATATTTTGTTGGAAGCATCTTGTTCAAGGCTTTCCATTGCCACCAAAATCGCAAAGTTTGAAGGTTTGTAGAAGAAGTTCCAAGCATTTGAAGTTTTGGGAGTAGATGTGAAGAGTAGTTTGGTGTCTTTGGGTCAATGTGACTTCGGACTTTGGACTTCAGACTTTGGGTTTACATGACTTTGGGTCTAAAGACTTTACCTCAAGACAAACATGATTCAATCCGAGGTAGTCGGACCTCGGAGTGCAATGAAGGTGACTTCGGGAATCTTGCAGGAAGCATCAAAGGAAGTTAGAGTATGGAAAGAAGATAGTTAGGATACCCATGACTTCAATTTCAGTTCTAATTAAAAATGGAACATGAATTGAAGGAGAAGTAGCAATAGCGAATAAACCCGAAGTGCAGATCAGACAGTAAGTGTCTTTGGGTCAGTTAGATGAGTGATTAGGGGAAAGAAGGTTACAAATTGAAGGTGTAGATGATGTATTCATGCTTTCAATTACAATTCTTGATGATGACACAGTAGAATTAGTAAAGTAATTGATAGTAGTTAGACCCAAAGTAAGAGAGATAGGAGTGCAAGTGTCTTTGGATTTGACATTTGACACTTTAGAGAAGAGTGGGTCGGGAGATAGAGATTTAGAAGGCTTAATTATGATAGGAATTGCAGATCAAGAAGGAGAAGTGTTAGAATTAGTGGAGAAATTAGGAGTTGTGAAACTCAAGGATAGAGTAGTAGGAAGTACAGTTACTTCTGGTTTAGGTTTGAAAGCCGAGGAAGAAGTAGACATCAGATCGGATTAGTAACCAATTTGAGATTTGAATAAGCAAATATGAAGAGGTGCATTGTCATTTCGGATTTGCAGGTTTGTAGAGTCATTATGAAGAGGTACATTAGGAAGATAACTGTCGATTGCTTCACTATTTAAGAGTGGCATTTGTAGTTAGATGTTGTCTTGTGCTCATAATTTTGAGAATAGATAAAGCAAAGTGTTGTGAAGTAGTGCTCGTTGCTTGAGCTTGATTCCGAGTATCAATTTTGCAATTGTGTTTGTGAGTGTTTGGAGAAATTTGAAGTGCAAGTCAAAGTGCTTGTTGGATGTTCGATTTTGCAATCTTGATCTTCATTTTGTGTGTTTGATCTTGAGTGAAGTGCAATCAAAGCAATGCCTTGACAGATCTAAGAAGAATTGTAGTGTTGGTAGTATTCTGCATTTGTGAGTGCAATGTGAAGTTGATGTGAAGCACTTTTGATTGAGGAAGTTGTGCCTTTAGTAGAAGGGTGGAACGGAACACAATTCTAAGGCAAAGTCGTTTTGTAGTGAAGTGTCATTTTTGGGAGAGCCTGAATCATCACAATCAAGATTGTTTGGAAAGAATTGATGGAGTTGTGATTAAGGAGTGTGAATTCATGACAAGACTGCTAGTCAGTGCTTGTTACTCTCTTCTAGGTGTGGTTTCTACCTAAGCAACTAAAGATGCAATCAAGAAGAACTTAAATTTTAACTTTGCTTTGTATTTGGACATTTCTGACTTGTATCTCTGTGAGAACGAACTTTACTTACCCGATTACCGCAAAAGTGATATTTGCCGGGTTGTCACACAAGGATAGGTTGTTATAGGTTCTTTGGATCGTGTTGTGCATCTTGATGCAAAGGATCCTTACTTTGGGTTTATATTTCCATAAGTCCAACTTGAGTCCTTTTGACTCTAACCCGAGGTCAACTTCTTTGGGTCTATGCCAAACACATGACTCTTCTCTTTTCTTCTTCATCAAGCTTCTATTCAGCTTCAACAATACACTTCTTCTTTAAAACTTGTCAAAACCAAAAATTGTGGGCACCACATACCCCCTTCCACAAATGTGAGCATCTCCACAAGCATCAACTCTCTCTTCTTTATATAAGAACAAGTTCACCGGCCAATATTTCTTACTCTCCACCCATTCACTCAAGTGGCAAATGGATTTTCTTCCAGGTTTGCAAGTTGAATTGAGCTATTGTCATAAATGTGCATTGCAACATAGGGCCCCATCCACCTTAAGTGTAGCCTACCTGGAAAACATATTTAGTGATTGTCATATAACAACACCAAATCTTTGTCTTGAATAGCAACAAGCTTATTTGCTTATCATGCTTGGCTTTCCCCTGATCTTGTATCTCCTTTGTGGTTTGCATTGCATCATCTCTTTTCTCTTCTAACCATATTAGTTGATGGATCCAAAGATCCCAACTTTCTTCCTCCAACAATCGTTCCTCACAAAGGATCCAAAATGACGATGTCACGGAGTTTTTCTGGTCTTGAGAGTGCACCAGGCACCTGGCTGCTCGTGCTTAGATTGCTCTTGTTTTCAATGACTTGAGACTTGTAGTCTGACACTCTCTCTATTACTCCGGTATGGTTGGCAATCTCATCCTTGATAGGGCAGGTTGTTCTAATTGCTCCCAAGGGTTGGCTTCTCTTGGGGTTTGTATGTTGGATCTTGCATATTAATGCTGATCTTCACAGAACTGCTGTGTTCAATTGTGCTTAGCCTTGTGACTCTACTCCTCTATAGTCTCATTTCCAGTTCTCTTTTAAGCTCAGATTTTTGGTTTTGGATCAGATGGATTCCTTGGATGGGCTCTGATGAGACTTATAAAATAGTCACAAGCAAACTAACCATTGCCATTGGGGAAACAATTCACGATTATCATTGGTGCTATTTGGTAAGCTTTGGAGTTTCCTTTTATGGAACCTAAACTCAAGAGTCCCTTGATGTTACATAACACTTGGAGCCTAAATTTGTGACACACCAACTCATGACTTTGTTTATAGAATCTTGGGAATATGTTATTTAGTGCCATTTGAGCAAATGAGTCTTGTGGGAGTATTTTAGTTAGGGCATTTGAACCAAAGAATCACAGGAGGTATTTTAGTTAGTGCTACCTTGAGCAAATGAGTCTCAAGGATTTTTTGTGTTTAGGAGTGACAAAACAAAAGAAGAGAAGAAGAAGGGTTTTGCCCTAGAGAAGAGAAATTCTCGAAAGTTTGTTTTTTAGGCACTTTGATAAAAAGGCTTTGGGGAAAATTTTCAAGTGGCTAGGGGGACTTTGCCCCAAGCAGTGATAGGAGCATTTTTGGGAGATTTGCCCTAGATAGGAGTGCCAAATGGAAGAGAGGAGAAAATTTTGCGGGATTTTGTTGGGCCTTGGTCTTTGACATGAAGAGAGAAAGAGGAGAGGGTTTTTGAAGGTTTTTCTTGTGCTATGACAACCCGGCAAATATCACTTTTGTGGTAATCAGGTAAGTAAAGTTCATTCCCATAGAGATACTAGTCAGAATTGGTCAAATACGAAGTCAAAGTAACAATTGCAGTTCTTCTTGGTTGCTTCTTTAATCTCTCAGGTAGAAACCATACCCAGAAGAGAGTAACAAGCACAGACTCACAGTCTTGTCACAAATTAGCACTCCTTAATCACAACTCCATCAATTCTTTCCAAACAATCTTGATTGTGATGATTCAAGCTCTCCCAAAAACGGCACTTCACTGCAAAATGACTTCACCTCAGAATTGTGTTCCACTCCTCCACTGAAGGCACAACTTCCTTGATCTAAATTGCTTCACATCAACTTCGCACTGCACTCACAAATGCAAAATACTACCAACACTACAATTCCTCTCAAATTTGTCAAGTCATTGCTCCGATTGCTCTTCACTCAGGATCAAACACACAGAATGAAGATCAAGGCTATGGAATCCAATATCCAACAAGCACACTGACTTGCACTTTGAATTTCTCCAAACACTCACAAACACAAACACAAAGTTGATACTTGGAATCAAGCTCAAGCAACAAGCACTGCTTCACAGCACTTTGCTTTATCTATTCTCAAAAATAATGAGCACTGAACAACATAAGATTGTGAATGCCACTCTTAAATAGTGAAGCAAATGGCAGTTATCTTCGTAATGCACCTCTTTCTTATGACTCTACAAACTTGCAGATCCGAAATGACAATGCACCTCTTCATATCTACCTATTCAAATCTTGAATCAATTACTAATCCGATCCGATGTCTACTTCTTCGGCTTTCAAACCCGATCCCGAAGTAACTTCACTTCCTACTACTCTATTCTTGGGTTTCACAACTCCTAATTCCTCTACCAAATCTAATAGTTCTCTTTCCTGATCTGAAATTCTACTAGTGGGTAATCTATCTAACTCCTTATCTCCCGACCCACTCTTCTCTAATGTCTCCAATGGTAACTCCGAAGACATCTGCACTCCTACTTCAGCTACTTTGGGTTTTGCTCTAACATCTTTCTAAAGTTTATCTATCTCTAACTTCACTAGATCTAATCTAATCGTGATATTGTCTTTGACTTCCAATATCTTCCTATCTACCCAAGTTCTGAGACTAATTAATATAGCATTCAAATTTATATCCTTCGCATGTCTCCTCCTCATCTCCTGCACTAACAACTTCAACTCGTGTAGCCTTGTCTCTTTAATACAAACATTGGCCTCTGTACTCAGCACTACATTCATCCTGATTACAATCTCCTTCAATGGCTCCAATCTCATCTTCCTTCCACACTCCCAATCTACAAGCCAATCTTCCTTGTACATTGCCAACTTTGCCTCAAACTCAGCTTTCACAGTTTCCTTCTCCTTCTCCTTCTGCACAATCTTCTCTTCCTGATTACAAAGTAACTCTTGTAATCTATCTTCTTCCCTATATCTGACTGTCAACTCCCGTTGCCACACTTGCTTCTTCTCTTCTACACTCTCCATCACTCTATCGAGCTCTTGTTCCTTCTCTGCTACCCTCGCCATAGCATGGATAATTTCTAGTCTTGAATTAGCAAACTAGTGCTTCAAGATTTCATACTCTGCTACTTGTCTCTCCCTTGCTATGTCATTCTTCTTCACAAGTTACTCTTGATACCCCGCTTCTCTCTTCAAGTTCTCAATAACTTGACATTCCCTACTGCATCCCCTTGTAGTACTTCCCTTTCCTCCTTGCCTTGGATTATATTCCTCTTCAACTTGGAGTTCTCTTCTTTGAGTCTTGCCAAAACCTACAACACAATCTTCACCTCCGTACATGTCAACTGCATCTCTTTCTTCTTGTGCTCTAGCTTCACTAACAATGGGCACACAATTTCTCGTAGGTACTCCACTCCATCACTCGCACCTACTTCCACCTGCGGAGTGATCTCCTTCTTTACCTCTTCTTCACCCAATACTTGCCTTCTTCTATGCAGTCATCATATCGAAATAGACACTTCACTCCCCGAGCTAGCATTCTCCTCTTCCCTTGCCTTGCTTGGACCCGCTTCACACTTTGCCTTTGCTTCACACTTTGACCAAACTCTCCTCTGAATCATAATCTTCTTCTCCTCTAGCTTGGGTACCTCGTCCTCCAACTTTGCGTTATTTTCTTCCTCGAGCTCCACCCAAACATCTTCTTCTTTGGTAGCAGCTACCGATGTCATCTCTCCACCTTCATCACTATTGCTACTTGTATCTCCACTTTGTAGTGTGAGCTTCGGTTCCTCCTTGTGTTTCAAGTCTTCCTCTAATGATGCAATCACCACTATGCCTTTCCTCGGGTTTCTTCTCCTGGTCTTCCAAGGTCTTGTCTTCTCTATGTCTTTGCCTTCTCCTTGTCGACTCCGCTTCTTTGACTTTGGAGTACTCACTTCTACCTCCGCACTCTTGCCCGTCTGCGTGTAGTACTCATCAGTGCTTTGGATTTGAAGAATATATTTTTGCTCCTCCGCGTCAACTTCTCTTCTCAAGTCGGGATGAAAGTTAGACACCATTCTGCTCGCTCCATCTTATTGAGCAAATTCAACCCGAGGTAGAAATGTGCTACAAATGGCACAATGTAGTGTGGAGGTGACTTATCCTGCAAATTCCACACCATCTGTCTTGTCCTCCCATGGAAGCACCTTGCCCAGTTGATAGGTTCTCCTGCAAACATCTTATGGAAGAACACCGCTTAGTGTTTCATCACATAAGTCATCTTCTCCGGCTTCAAGATTGCCATGAGAGCACTCACAATCCCTCTCTTCATTGGATCTTTGTAACTCTGGACCTTCAACCCATTCTTCATTCTCTTCAAAGAGAAGGCATCCCTCACTTCTTGGGTTTCTTTGGTTACTTCTCCCTTCCCCAAGAATGTGACACCCTACTCCGTGCCGGCCTCTCTTCCGAGCACCAATCTCCAATTTGACTCTGTCCAGCAAGCCGGATTTCCTCTCTTCCCCTCTTCCTTGGGGCCATCGAGACACTTACTCCATCATCTTGGTCATAAAACCTGGAAAACTTACGTTGCAATTCCACGCCAAGAATGTGATCCGAAGTTGGCTCAAGGCTTCAATTCTTGCAATCACATCTAACCTACAAATCTCATGATTTCCCATTGTGAATTTGGAGTTCTTCTTTACTCCTCCCATCTTTCCTGCTTCCTCACTATCTCTTGGTTTAACTTTCTCAAATTCTCCTCTACACACTAGCGCGTCTTCAACTCTACTTCCCTTCCCACAATCTCCTATAGGACGACTCCTCAATGGCAAAGGAAAATTTCTTGACATTGCTTTGTTGTTAGCCCAATTTTTATAGAGTTGCACCTTCTTTGTCTCTCTTCAATTTGAGTTTCTACCAAGAAATCACACCTCTTGCATGTGCATATCATTGTCAATTGTACTTCACGCATATGACCACCGGTTTTGAATGGTCCCTTCTTGAATTTCTCACCCTGAAGAAAGGTTGTTACACTGTCTTCGCCTCGGTTTGAGCTCCCCCCAATACAAAGACTTCTTACTTCGGGTTGTATGCTGATTGGGCAAGTCCGAGTACTTTGCCTTATGACCCAAAGCCACGTTACCTCAGGTTTCATCCCAAAGATGCTTTTCTTTGCCTTCTTTGGCCATACAGGCGCAATCTGACTTCTCTATGCACTTCTTCTTCTCCATTTTGAAAAATAAAATAAAATGTGGGTTCCACATGTGCCTTGGTCTATGATAGGAACAGTGAAGAAGGAGGAGAAATTCTAGGGTTGGCTCAACTTGACAAGAGGAAGCAAAGAGGTTTAAAGGTTTTTGCAAGCTTGGTCTATGATAGGAAATAAAGGAAAGGAGTTAGGGCTTTGGGAGATTTTCCCTTGACAAGAGTGCCAAATGGAAGAGAGGAGATAATTTTGAGGGATTTTGTTGGGCCTTGCTCTATGACATGAAGAGAGAAAGAGGAGAGGATTTTCAAAGGTTTTGCTTTTGCCTTGGTCTGTGACCGCTTGATAGAGAAGGAATTTTTGATGATTTTTGCTTGGGTTTGTCAAGACATGAGAACTATGAAGGAAGAGAGTGAATTTTTGAGGGTTTTGGCTTGGACTGTGGCAGGAACAGGAGAGGATATTCTTGAGTTTTGTTTGAGCTTGGACTAAGACAAGCCTGGACAAGAGGAAGTGATTGGAGAGAATTTTTGAATGCTTGGTCATGGGCTGTAATAGGATAGAGAGATGTGAAGAAATTTCAAGGGTTTTGGCTTGGGCTGTGGCAAGAACAGGAGAGAAAATTCTTGAGTTTTGTTTGAGCTTGGACTAAGACAAGCCTAGACAAGAGGAAGTGATTGGAAAGAATTTTCAAATGCTTGGTCATGGGCTGTGACAGGATAGAGAGATGTGAAGAAATTTTGAGGGTTTTGGCTTGGGTTGTGGCAAGAATAGGAGAGGAAATTCTTGATTTTGTTGGAGCTTGGACTGAGACAAGCCTCGACAAGAGGAAGTGATTGGAGAGAAATTTCAAATGCTTGGTCATGGGTTGTGATAGGATAGGGAGATGTGAAGAAATTTTGAGGGTTTTGGCTTGGGTTGTGGCAGGAACAAGAGAAGAGATTCCTGAGTTTTTTTTTAGTTGGACTAAGATAAGCCTGGACAAGAGGAAGTGATTGGAGAGAATTTTCAAATGCTTGGTCATGGTCTGTGATAGGACATGGAGATGTGAAGGGTTAAGGGTTTTGGCTTGGGCTGTGGCAGGAATAGGAGGGGAAATTCTCAAGTTTTGTTTGAGCTTGGATTGAGACAAGCTTGGACAAGAGGAAGTGATTGGAGAGAACTTTCAAATGCTTGGTCATGGGCTGTGACAAGACAAGAAGATGTGAAGAAATTCTGACAGTTTTGGCTTGGGCTGTGGCACAAACAATAGAGGAAATTCTAGAGTTTGTTTGAGCTTGGACTGAGACAAGCTTGGACAAGAGGAAGTGATTGGAAAGAAATTTCAAATGCTTGGTCATGGGCTGTGACAAGACATGAAGATGTGAAGAAATTTTGAGGGTTTTGGCTTGGGCTGTGGCAGGAACAGTAGAGGAAATTCTTGCGTTTTGTTTGAGCTTGGATTGAGACAAGCCTGGACAAGAGGAAGTGATTGGAGAGAATTTTCAAATGCTTGGTCATGGGCTGTGACAGGATAGGGAGATGTGATGAAATTTCAAGGGTTTTGGCCTGGGCTGTGGCAAGAACATGAGAGGAAATTCTTGAGTTTTGTTTGAGCTTGGACTAAGACAAGCCTAGACAAGAGGAAGTGGTTGGAGAGAATTTTCAAATGCTTGGTCATGGGTTGTGACTGGACAAGGAGATGTGAAGAAATTTTGAGGGTTTTGGTTGGGCTGTGGCAAGAACAAGAGAGGAATTCTCAACATTTGTTTGAGCTTGGACTGAGACAAGCCTGGACAAAAGAAAGTGATTGGAGAGAATTTTTGAATGCTTGGTCATGGGCTATGATAGGACAAGGAGATGTGAAGAAATTTTGAGGGTTTTGGCTTGGGCTATGGCAGGAGCAGGAGAGGAAACTCTGAAGTTTTGTTCGAGCTTGGACTGAGATAGAATTGGATTGAAGGAAAGGTGTGTGGAATGTTCACAGGAATGAGAACTTTGAATTGAATGCAGAGCAGAAGTCTGAATTGTGAGAGTAATGATGTGCAAGAGACACATGAAATTTTTTGAATGAGCAAGAGTGAAGAAGGTTTTGAGTTTGCTTTAGCTTCATGAGTGATAGGAAAAGAGAGAGAAGACTTTTGAGGTAGGGTTTTGGTTGGTTGAGACAAAAGAGATAGAAGTGAAGGAGGAGGAAGATAGTTTTCTCTAGAGGGCAAGTTTTCTACCTAGGAGTGGCTAGGAGTGTGGAGTGGAGATGTTTCATAGAAATTGACAAGATAAAAATATCACAAAGATGAGGACAAGAGTGTGAAGAATTTCAAATGTTGCTAAAGTGTGGAGATTGTAAGGACAGAGAGTGTTTTAGCAGAAGTCTAGACAGTGGGAGTGGATGTTAGAAATTTTCACAACTGGACTAGTCTGAATTTGAGATGCGTGCGTGCGTGAATTTGAGATGAATGTATTCATTGGGAATTGTGAATAGTGTCAAGAAGAAGGACTCCATTCTTGGAGCCTCCAGTCAGGTCAGAATAGTCAGATCACCTTGCTGACCAGCACACTCAGAGACAAGTATGACCTTGGCTTGCAAACTGGTAGCGAAGCCCACCTGATCCAACTCAAAAGCCCAAGTGTTACAGGACAGAAACAAGCCTTAAGAGAACATGAGAATTCAAACCATCTGAAGAATCTTCTTAAGACCACAGACCTAGAAAGGCTTCAGGTAGAACAAGTGCAGATAGGGTCTTCCCTCATAGGGGAAGCTACTTCTGGATGGAAGATTAGAACCTAAAAAATTTACAGAATACCTTACAATCAATCAAAGACTAGGACAAACTAAGCCAAGCAGCCAGGTCGAGCACACTCTTGAGGCCTACAAAACCCCCACAACACCAGGGCATCCAGATCACTAAACTGATAAGACATGATCACTAGAAAATTTGTTGGTCTTCTCTGCTTGGCACAACCATGCATTTATCTCTTCCTTCTACCCAGACTTTCCCCTCCAAGGTTCCCTTGTTTGGATCTCATTTTCTCATTTGATGCATCATCTCTCTTCCTTTGCTTTGCTCATACAAGCAATATCTCTCACCTTCAAAGTTCTCCGCCATAACTATTTAGCCTACCAGGAAACAAGGAATTCTTCTCTCCCTTTGCTTTTGCACAGCTAATTGCCTCCCTTCCAAGATTTCTCTCCTCTGCAGCCTTTGTCAAAACCTTCACCTTCTTTCCTTAAAATCCTCTTTGGCCTTATTTCAGCCAAGGAACTCCTTCCTGACCAATCGAAGCTTCTCCTAAACCCTTTTGTGGCACTTCACTATCAAGACTTCTCTTGCTGATCTCTCAAAGCATCCTTCAAAGCCTAAGTGTCCTTTGTGAAAAAGCCCTCTCTCCTTCCTACATTTTCCTCTCAAGCCTTCATTCAAAATTTCGTTCTCTGTCTAAACTCCTAGCTCCTGCACATTTGCATTGTCCTTCAAGAACATTCTCTCTCTTGCTCTCTCTCCTTCAAAACCCTTCTTTTTAGCCCTACAACTTCAAAGTCTTTTCTCTTCCCTTATCAGGCTGCCTCTTGAATGTTCTCCCATGTAGCCCACACTCTCCAGCCCTTCACTTTGCCATCTCCCCTTAGATAAGGCACACTCTATTCCTATCAAAACTCTCCTTCTTCAATGCTTACTGTCCTACCAAAATCCTACACTACCCTACCAAAACCCTCTTCTCATTTCTCTCCCTATCCAGACACAAAACCTTTTGATGCTTCTTCTTCTCTATGTCTTGCAGCCAACACAGCCTAATCCTATTTGAATTTCACTTCCTTGTCATTGGTTCTCTAGTTCATGCACAACCCTCACATTCAAAAATCTCATATAGTGGCAGCCAGCTCCTTCACCTTGAATTTTCCAGCCCTTCACTTTGAAATTGCACTCTCTCTTCTACATCCAAGGAAAATCCACTATCAATTCCTGTCCAAACCCTCTATTTAGGTGATGGTCTTCTCTTGAGCATTTCTCATTGACCCTTACTGCCTTGGTCCCCTTATTCTCAAGGCTTCCCTTCAAAATCTCCTCCTAACCCTTACTCATGTCCTGTCGTCAGCCATCAGCAAGACTTCTTCTCTCAAAACCTTTCTCACTAAACCCTTACTGCCCTATCATTGCTTCAGCAAGATCTCCTCAAACATTTCTCATTAAACCCTACTGCCCTATCACTGCTTCAGCAAGATCTCTCAAAGCATTCTCAACACCCTTAATTCCTATCACCAGCAAGATCCTTCTCTTAAGCATTTCTCATTGACCCTTATTGCCCTGGTCCTCTCATTCTCAAGGCTTCTATGACAACCCAACAAATATCACTTTTGTGGTAATCAGGGAAGTAAAGTTCATTCCCACGGAGATACTATTCAGAATTGGTCAAATACAAAGTCAAATGTCACAAACGTGGTTCTTCTTAATTTCTTCTTTAGTCTCTCAGGTAGACTCATAGTCTTGTCACAACAATTTGTCACACTTAATCACAACTCCATCAAATCTTTCCAAACAATCTTGATTGTGATGATTCAATCTCTCCCAAAAATGGCACTTCACTGCAAAATGACTTCTCTTTAGAATTGTGTTGTACCCCTCCATTGAAGGCACAAATTTCTTGATAAAAATTGCTTCACATCAACACTGCGTTGCACTCACAACTGCAGAATACTACCAACACTACAATTCCTCTCAGATCTATCAAGGCATTGCTTTGATTGCACTTCACTCAAGATCAAAAACACAAAATGAAGATGAAGGCTAAGGAATCCAACATCCAACAAACACATTGACTTGCACTTCAAAATTCTCCAAACACTCACAAACACACACATAGCACTGATACTCGGAATCAAGCTCAAGCAATGAGCATTGAAATCAGCACTTTGCTTTATCTATTCTCAAGAAAATGAATATTGAACAACAATATACTATGAATGCCTCCTTTAAATAGGCAAAGCTCTTCAGCAGTTAAGTAAATTCCTAAACTGCTTCCTAACAACTCTAACAACCTGCAGATCCAAAATGACAATGCACCTCTTCATATCTGCCTCTTCAAATCTCAAAACTATAACTAATCCGATCTGATGTCTACTTCTTCCTCAGCTTCCAATCCCAAAGTAACCTCACATACTACTCTATCCTCGGATTTTACAACTACTAATTCTTTTACCAATTCTACTACTTCTTCACTATGATCTGCAATTCCCGTCATAGCCTACATCATCTTCTCCCTCCCACCCACCCACTTTTCTCTAATGTCTCCATTGGCAACTCCAAAGATATTTGTACTCCTATCTCTTCTACTGCTAGTGTCTCTCTGATATCCTTCCGGAGTTTATCTATCTCTAACTTAACTAAATCTAATCTAATTGTGAGATAGTCTTCCACTTCCAATATCTTCCTATCTACATGAGCTCTAAGACTAATCAACAAAGCATTCAAATCCTTATTTTTTGTATTCCTTCTCCTCGTCTCCTGCACCAACAATTTTAACTTGTGCAACCGTGTTTCTTCAATCCTTACACTAGCTTCTATGCTCAACATCACATTCATCTTCACTACTATCTCGTTCAATAGCTCAAGCCTCATCCTTCTCTTAGGTTCCCAATCCACATGCCAATCTTCCCAATACATTGCTAGCTCCTCCTCAAATTTGGTCTTCATCGTCTCCTTCTCCTTCTCCTTTTCTTTCTGCACTACCTTCTCTTTCAAATTACAAAGTAAGTCCCTCAATCTTTCTTCTTCTCTATACCTCACTATTAACTCTCTTTGCTAGAGCTACTTCTTCTCCTCCACACTATGCATCACTCTATTAAGCTCTTCCTCCTTCTTTGCTACTCTTGCCATAGCATGGAAGATTTTAATCATGAATCAAAAAACTATTGTTTCAAGATTTTATACTCAGCAATTTGTCTTTCCCTGGCTATGACATTTTTCTCTATTACTCTATCTTTACTTCCCACTTCTCTCTTTAAATTCTCTATTACTTGATTTTGTACTACTGCATCTACTTGTAGTACCTCCCTTTGCTCCTCACCTTGGGTTATACTCTTCAACTCTGAGTTCTCTCCTTCTAACCTCTCCAATACCTATAATGCAATCTTTACCTTTGGACACTCCGACTGCATCTCTTTCTTCTTCTCTTCAACTTTATTAGCAATAGGCATACAATCTCCCGCTGATACTCCACTCTTCCGCTCTGATTCACTTCTACATACGGGCTTTTCTCTTTATTTGCTTCTTCTTCCCCTGCCACTCTTCTCCTCAGCCAAAGTCACCTTATTGGAATGGATTTCTTGCTCTCCAAACTTTCACTTTCCATTTCTCTTCTTCTACTCAGCCCTACCTCATACATTGCATTTCTTCTAGGGCAGACACCTCTCCAAATGATAATCCTCTTCTCCTCTTTCTCTAGAATGTTGTCTTTTGACTTCGGGTTATCTTCTTCTGCCATTTCCATCTTCTAGTCTTCTTCCTCTGGTGCCGGATGCATCTCCACTCCATCTTCACTCTCATTACTCGCTTCACCACTCTGCAACGTGAGTTCATGTTCTTCCTCTCTCTTTGAGTCTTCTGACTTGTCCTTGGCTTCACCTTCTGATTCTTCTCTTGATGACGCGATTACCACCAGGTCCTTCTTCGGGTTTACTTTCCTAGTCTTTTGAGGTCTCATTGCCGCTACTTCTTCTTCTTCTGGTTGACTCCTCTTCTTCAACTTTGGAGCATTCACCGCCAACCGCATGCTCTGCCCTATCTACACGTAGTACTCATCATTGCTTTTGATTGGAAGAATGTATTTCTGCTCCTCCGCATCAACATCTCTTCTTAAGTCAAGATGGAAGTGAGATACCACCTTGTGTCATTCTGCCACATTCAACAAATTTAATGCCAAATAGAAGTGGGCTACAAATGGCACAATGTAATTTGGAGGCAACTTGTCCCACAAATTCCACACCATTTGTCTCATGCATTGATGAAAACACTTAGCCCAATTGATTGGTTCCCCTACAAATATCTTATGGAAAAAAATGCTTGATGTTTGATGGTTGATGGTTCTAGTTCCATGCCAGAAATGTGATCCAAAGTCTGCTCAAGACTTTGATTCTTGCAATCACATCTAACCTCCAAATTGTATGATTTCTAACTATGAATTCCAAGTTCTTCTTTCTACCTCCCATCTTACTCTCCTCCACTCTAGGTTGGTGACTATTCTTTTGCCCAACTCTTGGACTAATTCTTCTGACTTCCTCTCAATGCACGAGCATGTCTCTTACTACACTCCCTTTTCCCCAATCTCCCTCAAGACAATCCTTAATGGCGATGGAAAATTACTTGTCATCTCTTTGTCTTTATCCCAAATTTTATAGTGGCGCATCTCCTCAGTCTTTCTTCATATCAAGCTTCTACCAAGAAATCACACCTTTTGCATGCTCCTGTGAGTGTCAATTTTCCCTTGCTCATAGGCCAGCTATTTTTATGTGCGGTACCTTCTTGAATGTCCAACCCTGAAGGAAAGTTGTTACACTGTCCTTGCCTTGGATTGAGCACTCCCGAGATAAAGTCTCCTTACTTTGTATTGATTGATGATAGTACCCATCCGAGTACTTCATCTTTTGACATGAAGTCACTTTACCTCAAGTCACAACCCAAAGACACCATTATTTGCCTTTTGATGCCATACAGCCACAATATGTCTTTGTTTGTACACTTCTTCTTCATAAACAAGAAAAAAACATAAATGTGGGTACCACATACTTCCTTCCTCAAATGTGAGTATCCCTGCAAACATAGACCTTGGGTGTCTTAGAGACCTCGAAGTCTATTGTCCAATATTTTTGAACTCTCTAGGGTTTACTCAAGGGGCAAATGATTGCCCCTCTAAGTGTGCAAGTTGAATAGACCCATGGTCATAAATATGATGTACTTGATAGGGGCTTATCCATCTCAAATGCAGTTTGCCTAGAAAAAATATTTGGCAATTGTCATATAACAAAACCAAATCTCCTTCACAAACAATAATAGGCTTGATGTGCTTATCATACCTGACTTTCCTCTTTTCTTATACTTCTTTTGTGGTTTGCATTGCATTGTCTTTTTTCTCTTCTAACCACATCAGTTGATGGATCCAAAGATCTTGACTTTCTTCTTCTGACAATCGTTCCTCACACATAATCCAGTACATTGGTACCTCAAACTCAACTACTAGGATGGAGTGCAAGCTGTATGTCAAGAAGTATGGAGTTTTCTTGGTTGTGATCTTTTTTGTCATTTGATATGCCTACAATGCGGCTGGTAACTTTGTATCCCAATCATAGGCATAATTGACAATCACCTTATTAAGAATTTTATAGAGTTAACCCATTCATCTTCTTTGTTAGGCCATTTGCTTTGGGATTATAAGGAGTTGTCTTCCAATGTTTAATCTGAAAGCACTTGGTTAATGCCTCTATCAAAGAGTTCAAGAAATGTGTCCCTCTATTGCTGACCAATTCCAAAGGACATCCATATTGGGAGATGATATTTCAAAAGAAAATTTTTGCCATTGTTTCCACATCATCTTTGCGAGTTGCCTCAACTTTGACCATCTTGGTAACATAATCAGTGAAAACCAAAATGTATCATTTTCTTGTGACTTAGGTTACCAGTTGCATCAATCTCACAAAACCAATTCCCTATTTCTCAAATGGGGCCAATGGTAAAATTGGTCTCAAAGGCCATTGGGAAGTAGCCGTTGGCTTTCTTATTCTCTAACTAGCATCACAACTTTGGATATGGGCATGTGTGCCTTTATACATTGTAGGCCACCAATACCCTGAGGAAAGAATCTTCATTACAACATTCTTTAGGGCGTAGTGTCCTCTTGATGCTTTAGAGTGTAAAAACTTAATTACTCCTTCGACTTTGTATGCCTCCAAGCATCACTAAAGTACTTTGTCTATGCCCATCTTGAATAAAATGTTGTGTTTAAGCTGATACGGCCCCATTTTCTTGAGGAAGACTGCCCATTGCTCCGGGTCAAGCCCATCAAGACACTGGAGAGTATGCAGATAGTGATATTCTACTACATAGGAAGTCTGCATTTAAATGCAAAGCTCCCTTCCTTACTTGTACAGTATATGTGAATTCTTGCAATAACAAGATCCATCTTGCAATTCACCCAGACAAATCTGCCTTCTTGACCAAATATTGCAACTCATAATGGTCAACATAGAAGACAAACTTGTAGCCCAACAAGTAGTGGCGGAACTTTATGCATGCATATACCATTTTGAGTGCTTCTCTTTCAGTTGTAGAATAATTTCTTTCTAAAACCAAAAGTTGTCAGTTGGCGTAAAAGATTGGGTAATCCTTCTTCTTGTCGTCCTTTTGACTCAAGACTACTCCAATTGCCATGGACAAAGTATCCACATATACATGAAAAGAGCACTCCCAATTTGAAGCCCTCATAACTGGTGCTTCAACTAGTTTCTTCTTCAATACCTAGAAAGCTTCTTCTTGACTTGCTTCCCATAGGTAGTCTTTGGACTTCTTCAGCAGCTTTGTCAAGGGTGCAACAAGCACCTCATAGTTTGATACAAACCGTCTATAGTATCCCACATGTCTCAATAAGGATCTCGGCACCCAAATGTTTCTAGGGGATTCCAAGGCCAAGATTACCTTAACCTTCTCAACATCAACCTCAATACCTTGGCTTGCCACCCGATGCCCCAAGAGAATTCCATCTGTCATTGCAAAGAAGCATTTCTCCGGGTGTAATGACAAATTGGCAAAATGATACCTTTCAAAAGTTTGGCACAAGTAATCCAAATGTACATCTCTTCTCCCAAACACACAAAAAACTTCAATGAAGACTTCCACAAATTTTCACAGAAAATCCTTGAAGATTACATTCATCATCTGCTGGAAAGTAGTGGGAGCATTACACAACCCAAAGGGCATTTGATTGTAAGCGAAAGTGCCCCAATTGGTAGTGAATGTAGTTTAATCCTTGTCCTCTTCTTGAATGGATACTTGATTATACATTGAAAATCCATTGAAAACTATAACAAGGATGACCAACTACTTGGTCCAAAATTGTATCGATAAAAAGCAAGGGATGATGATCCTTCCTTGTAACTGCATTCAACTTGCAAAAATCTTGGCATACTCAAATCTTCCCAGTTTTCTTCTTCAGGACAATGAAAATGGGTGAGACCCACTCAATGCTTAAGATAGGAAAGATTATTCCAGCCCCTAAGTACTTGTCAATTTCATCTTTCACCAAGAGTGAGTACTTTGGGTTTAGGCGGTATTGTCTTTGCCAAACCAGAATTGCACTTTCAACCAGATCAATCCAATGTTTTCCAAATTCTCATGGAAGACCCAACATTTGATCAATAGACCAAGGGAATACATCCAAGAATTCTATAAACAAGACATTGTACCCTGCCAATTCCTCCAAACTGACTGTCTTTGAAATTTTTAAGATTTTTCCTTCACTCCAACACACCATCTTGACAATCATCGGAGTTGATGACTTCAACATGACTAACTTGGCTCAATCCGAGTCAAGCTACCATCAAACCCCCTTCCTCCAAGTCATGTTCACTCTAGGTGAGGTCATATGGATCTTTATCATCAACATCTACCTCATAACATTCCGAGTAATCGACTTGGACTTCGTCTTTGGATTCTTCTGAAGACAAAGATGATGAATCTTTAGATTCATCCTTGTCTTCTGATGGAGTTGTTTCCCTGAGGTGGGGAGCCCTCTTCCAACTCACGTTCATTAGCTTCTGGTCCTCCAGATAAAATGTCCTTAAACCGCATCTTTTGCTGGTGCCAATCTACCACAACTTGGGCACTATACAATCAGGGTCTTCCGGTCAATAGTGGATAACCAATTTTGGTCACTAGTTGCAACACAATGTAATTCAACTTGAAGGGCCCCTCCAATGATGGTGGTAATGTTTGATAGCATGCCAAATGGCCGTCTCTTGGTTTGGTTTGAAAATTTCAAAACTTGAGGTGTGGGCTCAAATGTATGATACTCCAGCTGATTTGTAGTATCTTTGGTCATGACATTCACACCGAAACCCAGATCAATGGGTTGATACCCATTGATACACCATGCAATCTCCATATCCACTTTGGGAGATCCTAGATCTTCCTATTCAATACAATAAATGGTGGCAGGGAGATCTTTTTAAACATTGCCCTTACTTCTTGAGTGCAGTATTTAGCTACTTCTTATACAACTTATTGTCTCTCCATAGTTGCTTGAATGTGACGTTCACACTCATGGATGCCAAATCCACTACAATATTGTATTGAGGTACTTCTCCCAATTTCACCTTCTTCACCTTTGTCTTTGGGTTTGAAGTCTCACCATGTTCAAATTTGACTTTGGGGTGCTTCATGATGGTGATTGGAGTACTAGTGGTCTTGACCCGCGGTTCCTTAGGTTGGCCCACCTCATCTTGGATCAAATCCTTCACTTTGGATCTGATGTCAAACGGAAACATTGGACGCTTTGTGTTTTTCTCCTCCTCCAAACCCATCTCCCGAGTCCTGTACTGATTCCTTGAGTTCTTTTGCAAAGCTTTTGCTAGAATCTTTTCCTCCTTGGTAAAAAGAATACCATTTGGGTGCAATCTCTTTGCCTTCCATGAGGATGAAGAGGTAGTAATCAGTTCCTCGGAATCACACTTCTTCTTACTTGAGCTTGTCTCAACCTTCAAAATTTGGAGGTCTGGCCATTCACCTTTGGAGCCCAAGCTCCCTTCTTGAGGTCTCTCCTCCTCAAGGTTATACAATTTACAATTGTATCTCCTTTTGCTTGAAGTGCAACACGCTCAGCTGTGGTCTATACATATTTCACAGGCGGCTTTGGGTTTGGTGGATGAGGGCATTGTGTATGACCTTATCCTTTGCAGTTCCTACATAAGGGAACATACCCAATTTGCTATCTTGGCTCCGGACAGTTTGGAGACCAATGTCCCATTGAGCCACAATTGTAACATGCTCCGGGTGCAACATTCTGAGGTCAGTTTTTGTTGCCCATTAGTGATCTTCATGGAGGAGCATTGGGATTATACTCCCTTGGTCCTTGGTACAATGTGCTCGCTTGAGGCGGTACCTCTTGAGTTTGGTACACCACCTCCTCTTCCTCTTCTTGGTTCCATCCCGGAATGCAATCAATCTGCTGCACCAAAAATGCATTACAAGTATTCCATTCCATATTTGCATGGCCTGACTTGCCACACGTGGTGCACCATACATTGGATCTGCCAAATGATGGAGGCTTTCTTTGTTCCTTTGCCCCAATCATCTAGATCTTAAAATCCACAAACTCTTTTATAAGAGCATCTAGCTTGTTGTCTACCTTATGTATACTGTTTTTTGGGGGTGTCAGTGATTTCCTTACTCCACATCTTCATATTCTTCTTGGCTTTGATTCTGCTTCAGATTCCAAAGAAGGACTTGAAGATGTGGAGGATTCCTCCAAAGAAGAGGATGTGTTGTGAGAAGCTCTTCTTTTGGGCTTCTTGCCTTTCTTCTCCTAATTTCTTTGATTACCGGCAGAGTGAGAGTGCACCACCTCATATCAGGCAATGTGTTTGAGTCTCTTATCTAGGGAAGTTACATTCCTCTCCCTAAAAAAGATCCAAATCTTTGGTGAAAGTCCTCCCAAGAACCAAGTAATGGCTTGGGCATCGGAGTAACCCACCACACCCGATTGCTTCAGGACTCAGTTCAAGAGCGCCATGAACCATTCAGAGTAGTCTCTTGACTTGTCCTTCTTTCTTTGGTCAAAATCATTGAGTGCCACAAAGACACTTGTATTTTAGTCAACTTCCCGGAATCATTCCAAGAAGCCATTTTGCAAGTCTGCTCAATCCGCCGGTGTAAACCCCTTCTGGGTTACATGTGTATACCAACTCCAAGCCTTCTTTTGGAGCACACTAGGGAAAATCCATAGGCAATCCACTGATTCATGTTCCTTAGAAGCAAAAGAAATGACTTCATCATTCGGTAGATCCAATGTATGGTGCACCGCATGTGGCAAGTTGTGGTACCCACATTTTTCATTTTGGACGAGTTTTGAAGAAGAAGTGCCTTGCTGAAACCAAATTGAAACCAAATGGAAAAGAAATGAGAGGAAATTTGTATTTTGATCAAGCACAAGGAAGTCAAATTTGTGTCAAATGAAGACGGACGCAGCCAGGATTGAAAAAGGGTAGATCCGAAGGAGGAATGGAAGTTATAGGTTGATATTCTTGTGGGGGCTATATCTCAATGTTCACAAGTCCAAATCAAGTGTGCTATATTTCGTTGGAAGTGACTCGTTCAAGGCTTTCCGTTGTGACCAAAATCAAAAAGTTTAGAGCTCTGTAGAAGAAGTTACAAGTATTTGAAGTTTTGGGAGTAAATTTACAAAGTAGTTTAGTGTCTTCGGGTTGGCGTCTTCGGACTTCGGACTTGAGACTTGAGACTTTGGACTTCAGGTTTACACAACTTCGGGTTAGAAGCTTCTTTGCCTGAAGACGAAGATGACTGTATCTGAGATAGTTGGACCTAAGAGTACAATGAAGATGACCTTGTGAATCTTGCCAAAGGCATTAGAAAGAGTTAGGATAGAGAAAGAATAGATAGTTAGGATACCCTTGACTTCAATTTCAGTTCCGATTGAAGATGGAATAGGAATTGAAGGAGAAGTAGCAGTAGTGAATAAACCCGAAGTGCAAGATCAGATTGGAAGTGTCTTTGGGTCAGTAACATGAGTGATTAGGGGGAAGTGGGTTACAAATTGAAGGTATAGATAGTGTACCCATGCTTTCAATTACAATTTGTGACGAGGATATAGTAGAATTAACAAAGGAATTGATTGTAATTAGACCCAATGTTGCAAATGTAGGAATTCAGGTGTCATCGGACTTATTATTTGAGATATTAGAGAAGAGTGGGTCAGGAGATAAAGAATTTGATAAGTCACTCCTTAGTGCAATTGTAGTTCCTAGTGAAGAAGTAGTAGAAATAATGCAGGAATTAGTAGTTGTAGATACATCCAAAGAAAGAGAAGTAGTAGGAAGATCATCGGGTTTGGAAGCCGATGATGAGGTAGACATCGGATCAGGATAAGTAACATATTTTGAGATTTGAAGAGGCAAATATGAAGAGATGGATTGTCAGTTTGCATCTGCAGGTAGGAAGAGATGTTAGGAAGCGGTGCATAAGTAGGAAGAACTGCCATTTGCTTCAGTATTTAAGGGGAGCATTCACAGTACTATATTGTTCAATATTCATATTTCTGAAGATAGATAAAGCAAAGTGTTGTTTTTAGTGCTCGTTGCTTGAGCTTAATTCCGATTGTCAATTCCATATTTGTGTTTGTGAGTGTGTGGAGAATTCCAAAGTGCGAGTCAGTGTGTCTATGGATGTTGGATTTTGTAGCATTGATCTTCATTCTGTGTGTCTGATCTTGAGTGAAGTGCATCGGAGCAATGCCTTGACAGGTCTTAGAAGAATTGTAGTGTTAGTAGTATTCTGCATTTGTGAGTGCAGCACGAAATTGATGTGAAGCAATTTCAATCAAGGAAGGTTGTGCCTTCAATGGAGGGGTGGAACACAATTTTGAGGCAAAATTGTTCTTTGTAGTGAAGTGTCGTCTTTGGGAGAATCTGAATCATCACAATCAAGAGTTGTTTGGACAGAATTTGCTATGTTGTGATTATGTGTGTGTATTTGTGACAAGATATCAAGATTGTGAGCTTGTTACTCTCTTCTGGATGTAGTTTCTACCTAAGAGATTAAAGAAGCAATCAAGAAGAACTACAAGTTACTGTTTGACTTTGTATTTGACCAATTCTGAATTGTATCTGTGCGGGAACAAACTTTACTTACCCAATTACCGCAAAAGTGATATTTGCCGGGTTGTCACACAAGTCAGGCCATGCAAATACAAAATGCAATACTTGTAATTTATTTCCTGTGCAGAAAATTGATTGGGTTTTGGGATGGAATCACAAAGAGGAAGGGGAGGCCATGTACCAAACTCAAGAGGTACCGCCTTAGGCAAGCACATTGTAACAAGGACCAAGGTTTGGACCAAGGGAGTGTAATTGCAACGCTCCTCTACAAAGACCACCAATAAGCAACCAAAACCAACCTCTAAATGTTGCACCCAGAGCATGTTACAATTGTGGCTCGATGGGACATTGGTCTCCAAACTATCCAGAGCGAAGATAGCAAATTGGGTATGTTTCCTTATGTGGGAACTTCAAAGGATCAAGTCATATGGGCAACCAATGCCCTCATTCACCAAACCCAAAGCCACCTGTGAAATATGTTTAGACCCCAATTGAGCGTGTTGTGCTTCAGGAAAAAGGAGATACAACTCTAAATTGTATAAGACTTGAGGAGAAGAGACCTCAAGAAGGGAGCCCGGCCTGTAAAGGTGAATGGCCGGACCTCAAAATTTTGGAGGTTGATGCACGCTCAAGTAAGAAAAAGCATGGTTCCAAGGAACTAAGTACTACCTTTTTGTCCTCATGGAAGGCAAAGAGATTGCACCCAAAGGTTATTCTTTCTGCCAAGGAGGAAAAGATTCTAGCAAAAGCTAAAGCTAAAGCTTTGCAGAAAGAACTCAAGGAAGCAATACTCATGACTTGGGAGATAAGTTTGGAGGAGGAGACAAAGACAAAGCCTCTAGTTTTTCCAGCAGACATCAGATCCAAAGTGAAGGTTTGATCCAAGCCGAGGTGGGCCAACGCAAGGAACCTCGGGTTAAGACCACTAGTACTTTAATCACCATCATGAAGCACCCTTAAGTCAAATTTGGACATGGTGAGACTTCAAATCCAAAGACAAAGGCAAAGAAGGTGAAATTAAGAGAAGTACAATATTGTAGCGGATTTGACATCCACAAGTGCAAATGTCACATTCAAGCAACTGTGGGAAGACAATAAGTTGTATAAGAAGCAGCTAAATACCACCCTCAAGAAAGTAAGGGCAATGTCTAAAAAGATCTTCCTGCCATTTATCATATTGAATGGGAAGATTTGGGATCTTCCAAAGTGAATGCGGAGATTATAGGGTGCATGATCACGTTAATACCCATTGATTTGGGTTCTAGTGTGAATGTCATGACGAAAGATACTGCAAATTGGTTGGGGTATCATACATTTGAGCCAACACCCCGAGTTTTGAAATTTGTAGACCAAACCAAGAGATGGCCATTGGGCATGCTCTCAAACATTACTATGATCACTGGAGGAGTGCCCTTCAAGTTGAATTACATTTTGTTGCAACCCGTGACCAAAAATGGTTACCCGTTGTTGATTGGAAGACCTTGGTTGTATAATGCCCAAGTTGTGGTGGATTGGCACCAACAAAAATTATGGTTTAAGGACATTTTGTCCGAGGACCAGAAGTTGATGACCATAAGTTGGATGAAAGTTCCACACCTTGTGGAAACAATTTCATCAAAAGATGAGGATGAATCCAAAGATTCTTTGTCTTTGTCTTAGAAGAATTCAAAAATTAAGGCCAAGTCAATTACTTGGAATGTTACAAGGTAGACGTCGACAACAAACATCCATATGACCTCACCTCAAGTGAACATGACTTGGAGGATGGGGGTTTTATGGCAATTTGACTCAGATTGAGCCAAGTAAGTCATGTTGAAGGGGTCATCAACCCTGTTGACTATCAAGATGTTGTGTTGGGTGAAGGAAAAATCTTTAATTTTTTGAAGACAGTCACTTTGGAGGAATTGGCAGGATACATTGCCCTATTTATAGAATTCTAGGATGTATTCCCTTGGTCTATTGATCAAATGTCAGGTATTCCACAAGAATTTGGAGAACATCGGATTGATCTGGTTGAAGGTGCAATTCTTGTTTGGCAAAGACAATGCCGCCTGAACCCAAAGTACTTGCTCTTGGTAAAACATGAAATTGACAAGTACTTAGGGGCCAAAATAATATTTCTTGTCTTAAGCAATGAGTGGGTCTCACCGATTTTCATTGTCCAAAAGAAGAAAATTGGGAAGACTTGAGTGTGCCAAGATTTGTGCAAATTGAATACAGTCACAAGGAAGGATCATCATCCCATGCCTTATATCGATACAATTTTGGACCAAGTAGTTGGTCACCCTTGTTACAATTTTCTTGATGTATTTTCAAGGTATAATCAAGTATCCATCCAAGAAGAGGACAAGGATAAAACTACATTCAGTACCAATTGGGGCACTTTTGCTTACAATCAAATGCCCTTTGGATTGTGTAATGCTCCCACTACTTTCTAGCGGATGATGAATGCAATCTTCAAGGATTTTTTGCATAAATTTGTGGAAGTCTTTATTGATGATTTTCTGTGTATTTGGGCAAAGAGATGTACATTTGGATTACCTTCACCAAACTTTTGAAAGGTGTCATTTTTCCGGTTTATCATTATACCCAAAGAAATGCTTCTTTGCAATGAGGAAGGGAATTCACTTGGGGCATTGGGTGTCAAGCTGAGGTACTGAAGTTGATGTTGAGAAGGTTAAGATAATCTCAGCCTTGAAATCCCCTAAAAATATTTGGGAGCTAAGAGCCTTTTTGGGACATGTCAAATACTACAGACGCTTTGTATCAAACTATGTGGTGCTTGATGCGCCCCTAACAAAGTTGCTAAGAAATCCAAAGACTACGTGTGGGAAGCAAGTCAAGAAGAAGCTTCCAAGTTTTGAAGAAGAAACTGGTTGAAGCACCAGTTATGAGGGCTCTGAATTGGGAGCTCCCTTTTCATGTATATGTGGATACTTCATCCATGATAATTGGAGAAGTCTTGAGTCAGAAGGACGACAAGAAGAAGGATTACCCAATCTATTATGCCAACTGACGACTTTTGGTTTTAGAAAGAAATTATTCTACAACTAAAAGGAAAGCACTCGGAATGGTGTGTGCATGCAAAAAGTTCCACCACTACCTGTTGGGCTACAAGTTTGTCTTTTATGTTGACCATTACTCATTGCAACATTTGGTCAAGAAGGTAAATTTATCCGGGCAAATCGCAAGATGGATCTTGTTTTTGCAAGAATTCACATTTCATATACAAGGAAGGGAGCTTTGCATTCAAACATAGACTTCCTATCCATGTTAAAAACTCAAGACCAAGAATGGAAGGTCAACGATTGCTTCCCTGACAAAGAGTTATATCATTTGACAGCAATGTGAAGTACAAGGTATGTAGCAAAATATCACTATCTATTTACTCTTTAGTATCCTGATGGGATTGACTTGGAGCAGAGAGCAAGCCTCCTTAGTAAAATGAGGTTGTATCAACTTAAACACAAGATTTTATTCAAGATGTGCAAAGATGAAGTACTTTGGTGATGCTTGGAGGCATATGAAGTCGGAGGAGTAATTTAGTCTTTACACTCCAAAGCATTGGGGTAACACTATGCCTTGAAGAATACTATAAAGAAGATTCTTTCCTTGGGGTACTAGTGGCCAACAATGTATAAAGACACACATGGCCATATCAGAAGTTGTGAAGCTTTTCAAAGAATAGGAAAGCAAACGGCTACTTCCCAATGGCCTTTGAGACCAATTTTATCATTGGCTCTATTTGAGAAATGGGGAATTGATTTTGCGGGACCAATACAATTGGTCACCCAAGTCACAATAAAATGATCCATTTTTGTTTGCATTGACTATGCTACTCAGATGGTCAAAGCCAAAGCAACTCATAAAGATGATGCGGAAATAGTAGCAGAATTTTTCTTTCAAAATATCATCTCCTAATATGGGTGTCCTCTAGAACTGGTCAGTGACAAAGGGACATATTTCTTGAACTCTATGATGGAGGCATTAAACAAGTACTTTCAGATTAAACATCAGAATATGACTCCTTGTAATCCCAAAGCAAATGGACTAATAGAGAAGGCGAATGGGTGACTCTATAAATTCCTAATAAGATGACTGTCAATTATGTCTATGAATGGGATACAAAGTTAACAACCGAGTTGTGGGCAATCAAACGACAAAAAAGATCACAACCAAGCAAACTTCACATTTCTTGACATATGGCTTGCACTCCATCCTACTAGTTGAATTTGAGGTACCAACATACCAGATTTTGTGTGAGGAACAATTGTCAGAAGAAGAAAGTCAAGATCTTTGGATCCATCAATTGATGTGGTTAGAAGAGAAAAGAGACAATGCAATGCAAACCACAAAAGAAGTACAAGAATAGAGGAAACTCATGGACAAGAAGCACATCAAGCCTATTAATGTTTGTGAAGGAGATTTGGTTTTGTTATATGACAATTGCTAAATATTTTTTCTAGGCAAACTGTATTTGAGATGGATGGGCCCCTATTGAGTACTTCATATTTATGAAAATGGGTCCATTCAACTTGCAGACTTGGAGGGGCAAACATTTGCCACTCGAGTGAACGTATGGAGAGTTCAAAAATATTGGACAATAGACTCAAAGGTCTCTAAGACACCCAAGGTCCATGTTTGTGGGGACGCTCACAGTTGAGGAGGAGGGGGGAGAGGTATGTGGTACCCACATTTTATTTTTCTTATTTATGAAGAAGAAGTGTACAGACAAGGACGCATTGCGCCTATATGGCATCAAAAGGCAAAGAATGGTGTCTTTGAGTTGTAACTTGAGGTAAAGTGATTTCATGTCAGAAGATAAAGTATTCAACCCAAAGTAAGGTGACTTTGTCTCAGGGATGCTCAACCCAAGGTGAGGATAGTGTAACAACTTTCCTTTGGGGTTGGATATTCAAGAAGGTACCACACATAAAAATGGCTGGCTTGGCTGGAGTTGAAGAAGAGTATAACCCAAGGAGAGTACCAAAGGGAGGTACTACAAGTAGATGCAGTAATACAAAATCAAGTAATAGAGAACTTAAAGAGGGAAGTGGGAAGAGAGAAGTAAAGAGAGAGTAATAGAGAAGAATGTCATAGCCAAGGAAAGACAAATAGCTGAGTATGAAATCTTGAAATAGCAATTTATTGATTCAGAATTAGAGATCATCCATGCTATGGCAAGAGTAGCAGAGAAGGAGTAGGAGTTCAAAAGAGTGATGCAGAGTGTAGAAGAGAAGAAGTAGCTCTGGCACAGAGAGTTAACAATGAGGTATAGAGAAGAAGAAAGATTGAGGGAGTTACTTTGTAATTTGGACAAGAAGGTAGTGCAGAAAGAGAAGGAGAGGAGACTATGAAGGCCAAATTTGAGGAGGAGCTAGCAATGTATCAAGGAGACTGGCATGCGGATCGGGAACATGAGAGAAGAATGTAGCTTGAACCATTGAAGGAGATAGTAGTAAAGATGAATGCGATTTTGAGTACAAAAGCTAGTGTAAGGATTGAAGAAACAAGGTTGCACAAGTTAAGATTGTTGGTGCAGGAGATGAGGAGAAGAAATGCAAAGGATAAGGATTTGTATGCTTTGCTGATTAGTCTCAGAGCTCGTGTAGATAGGAAGATATTAGAAGTGGAAGACAATATCATGATTAGATTAGATTTAGTTAAGTTAGAGATAGATAAACTTTGGAAGGATGTCAGAGAGAAACCAGAAGTAGAAGAGATAGGAGTATAAACATCTTTGGAGTTGCCATGGTAGATATAAGAGAAAGGTGGGTTGTAGGGAGAAGATGTATGTAGGTTGGCCATGACAAGAATTGCAAGTCAGGAAGAAAAAGTAGTAGATTGGTAGAAGAGTTAGTAGTTGTGAAACCCAGGGATAGAGTAGTATGTGCGGTTACTTTGGGATTGGGTTTGGAAGCCAAGGAAGAAGTAGACATAAGATTGGATTAGTAACTTTTTGAGATTTCAAGAGGTAGATATGAAGAGGTGCATTATCATTTTTAATCTACAGGTTGTTAGAGTTGTAAGGAAGTAGTTTAGGAAGTAAGTGAAATGTTGAAGAGCTCAGCCTATTTAAAGGAGGCATTTGTAGTATGTTATTGTTCAGTGCTCATAATTTTGAGAATAGATAAAGCAAAGTGCTGATTTCAGTGCTCATTGCTTGAGCTTAATTCCCAATATTAGCACTACATGTGTGTTTGTGAGTGTTTGGAGAATTCTGAAGTCCAAATCAATGTGATTTTTGGATGTTAGATTCCGTAGCCTTGATCTTCATTCTGTGAGTTTGATCTTGAGCAAAGTGAAAACAGAGAAATGCCTTGACAAATCTAAGAGGAATTGTAGTGTTGGTAGTATCTTGCAGTTGTGGTGCAACATAGTGTTGATGTGAAACAATTTCAATCAAGGAAGTTTTGCCTTTAGTAGAAGGGTGGAACACAATTTTGAGGCAAAGTTGCTTTGCAATGAAGTGTCATTTTTAGGAGAGACTGAATCATCACAATCAAAATTATTTGGACAGATTTGATGGAGTTGTGATTAAGTGTGACAAATTATTGTGATGAGATTGTGAGTCTGTGCTTGTTGCTCTCTTTTGGGTGTGGTTTCTATCTGAGAGAGTAAAGAAGAAATTAAGGAGAACCACATTTGTGACATTTTACTTTGTATTTGACCAATTTTGAACAGCATCTCTTTGAGAACAAACTTTACTTACCCAATTATTGCAAAAGTAATATTTGTTGGGTTGTCACATAAGTAGGTTTGAACCCATCTTTGTGCCATTCCTTGGAGTAGATTTGACAAGTTTCATAGGTCTCTATGTAATGCCATACCTTTGTATAAATCCAAGGCCACCAATACAACCCTCGAATGCGCTCATAAGTACCCTCAACTCCACGATGACCTACAACCTCCACATCATGCAATTTTTGTAGCACTTTTTGCTTCATCTCTTCATCTCCAACCACTCTCACTGGGATTCTAGCATAACTATGGTACCCACATTTTTCATTTTGGACGAGTTTTAAAGAAGAAGTGCCTTGCTGAAACCAAATTGAAACCAAATGGAGAAGAAATGAGTGAAAACCTATGTTTTCATCAGGCCTAAGGGAGTCTACTTTGTATTGGAGGAAGAAGTACTTGGATTGGATCAAACCCAAAGAAGCTTACTTCGTGTCAGAGGAGGGAAAAACTTGGACCAGATGCTGAAGGAGGGTTTCTTTGCATCAAAATAGAGGGTACATGTCAGGATTCTTGCAGGGGCTGTATCTCATTAAAAAAATGGTCCAAATCATACATGCTATATTTCATAGGAAGCATCTCGTTCAAGGCTTTCCATTGCCACTAAAATTGTAAATTGTGAAGGTCTGTAGAAGAAGTTACAAGTATTTGAAATTTTGGGAGTAGATGTAGAAAGTAGTTTGGTGTCTTTGGACTTCGGACTTCAGATTTCGGATTTCAGACTTTGGGTTTACATGACTCTGGGTCTAAAGACTTTGCTTCAAGACACATATGATTCAACCCAAGGTAGTCAAACCTTGGACTGCAGTGAAGGTGACTTTGGGAATCTTGCCAGAGGCGTTAGAGGAAGTTAGAGTAAGGAAAGAAGATATGTACGATACTCATGACTTCAATTTCAGTTTTGATTGAAGATAATATAGAATTTGAAGAGAAATAGCAGTATTGAATAAACCCAAAGTGCAAGATCAAATAGTAAATGTTTTTGGGTCAGTTACATGAGCAATTAGGGGAAAATAGGTTGCAAATTGAAGGCATAGATAGTGTACCCATGCTTTCAGTTCTTGATGATGAGATAGTAGAATTAGTAAAGGAATTGATAGTAGTTAGACCCAAAGTAAGAGAGACATAGGAGTCCAGATGTCATTGAAATTACCATTGGAGATGTTAGAGGAGAGTGGATTGGGAGATAAGGAGTTAGATGGATTACTGACTAATGGAATTGTAGATTAGGAAAGAGAAATGTTAGAATTGGTAGCGGAATTAGGAGTTGTGAAACCCGAGGATAGAGTAGTAGTGAGTGAAGTTACTTTGGGATTAGAAGTCAAGGAAGAAGTAGACATTGGATCGGAGTAGTAATAGATTTGAGATCTGAAGAGGCAAATATGAAGGGTTGCATTGTCAGTTCGGATCTGCAGGTAGGAAGAGTTGTTGTAGAACAATATTTTTGTTAGAACTCTTGTTTGCTTCACTATTTAAGAGTGGCATTTGCAGTCTTATGTTGTTTAGTGCTCATTATTTTTGAGAATAGATAAAGTGAAGTGATGTAAAGTAGTGCTCTGTCGCTTGAGCTTGATTCCGAATATCGACTTTATGTTTTTTTTTGTAAGTGTTTGGAGAAATTCAAAGTGCAAATCAGTGTGTTTGTTGGATGTTGGATTCCATGGACTTTATCTTCATTCTGTGTGTTTGATCTTGAGTGAAGTGCAATCGAAGCAATGCCTTCACAAATTTGAGAGGAGTTGTAGTGTTGGTAGTATTTTGCATTTGTGAGTGCAGCGCAAAGTTGATGTGAAGCAATTTTGACCAAGGAAGTTGTGCCTTTAATGGAGGGGTGGAAGACAATTCTGAGTCGAAGTAGTTTTGCAGTGAAGTGCCATTTTTGGGAGAGCCTGAATCATCACAATCAAGATTGTTTGGAAAGATTTGATGGAGTTGTGATTAAGGAGTGTTAATGTGTGATGAGACTACAAGTTAGTGCTTGTTACTCTCTTCTGGGTGTAGTTTTACCTAAGAGACTAAAGACGCAACCAAGAAGAACTGAAGATTGTTACTTTGCTTCATATTTGGACATTTTTGACTTGTATCTCTACGGGAACAAACTTTACTTACCTGATTACCGCAAAAGTGATATTTGCTGGGTTGTCACAATAACTCTTGGGCCTTTGCCAAAGATACATGTCCCTCAGCAAGAACTTCCCGGACCTCCTCCTAACAGTCTCAAACTCTTCCCTGGTCCACTCTAAATTGTTCTCTAATGAACTAAGATACTTTCCAATGACAAGAAGATCATTGATGTACAACTATTCTCTAAAGGGTAGATTCAAATCTAGTTCATGTACATTTACCTTACAACCATCTTTGGTTCAATCATAGCACACCCTAGATAGCATATCAGCAACTAGGTTGTCTTTCCCAGCTATATATCTTAGCTCTAGATTAAACATTTGAATGAATGCAATCCAACACAACATTGCAATATCTAGAGTATCATAGTTTGCAACCATTCCTAGTAGCGGCAAGCAATCTATCTCTAGGATGACATAAGCACCAATCAAGCAATTCCTATCTTGTTTTAATGTTATCTTGGCATCCCACAACTCTTGTTTGATCTGAGGATACCTTTGTTGCGACTCCATGAAGATTCTTGCTCCAAACCTTGCTGCATACCTATTGCCATTCTCATCTTCTTGGGCCATAGCCCACCCATCAGCAAGGGACTTGAATCCATTGTAGCTATGATTGGCTCTCCACAATTGTAGTCAAGCAAATGAAGTACCATCGGGTTTTGTAGTGCTTCCTTTAGCTTTGTCATAGCAATGGAATGCTTTGGCCTCTAGATAAACTTGAATCTCTTCCTCAAAAGTTGGTACATCGGCTCTACAACATGAGAAAAATGAGGTATTCAAATATGATAGAAGATGCAAGCTCCCAAGAACCACCTTACCTCCTGAACCAAGGAAAAATCTATGATCTTCCCTATAATGTCCACCTTCTGTGGATTTGGTTTCCTCCTATACAAACCACACATATGCCCTACTATAATACCAAGGGTTAGCCATATGATCTAGACGTGAAATTTGGTTTCGTAACTTCTAGAATGATGTTATACATGATGGTCAAAATAGATCAGATAGAAGTATCACCAAAAGAGTATTTCTACTAATAGGGCGGAAACCAAAATAGACTTGAGAACCTTAGAACCAATAGCTAGACATATGATTTAAAAGTGAGAATTGGTTTGGTAACATCTGAAAGGATGTTACACATGATGGACTTAGCAGATCAAAAAGAGGTATCACCAAAAGGGGACTTCTACTAATAGAGTAGGAACCGAAATATGCCTGAAATCTTTGAAGGCAATTTTGGAGGCCTAAACAGATGAATTAGGCCTTGAAAATGTGCAGATTCCCCCCCCAATGGAGAAAAGGATGGCCTACCCTCCCCCCTTGCTTTCTCTCGTCAAGAGCTTTCCAATGGTACCTTACTCACGTGATTCTGAGATTCCTACAGGAAGATTCCCTAATAGATTCCCTCCGGTCAAAGCTTGTTTGACCAACCAGATAGGACCTAGACCAGACAGGTCACCCATCCAAGTAAGTAATCCAAGGGTGGAGCTTGCTGACATGTCACCTATCTGTGTCCCTAATCCTATGGTGGAGCTTCCTTGGAGGAGATCCTCTTTGTCTATATAATACAGAGAAGGTGCTCCCTTGGAGCATCGAATGTTTAAGTGTGCAATCTGTGTTTTCTCTCTTCTCTTGTCCTCGGAGTATTACAATGGTATCAGAGCGAGTGTTCTAGTCCAAGAGAGTGGATCACCCCTCTTGGAATAGCACAAACTAATGAAACTGAGTAATTTGAGGTGGAGAACATAGAGTAATCGCTGGACTTGGGAAGGGCTTTAGAGAGCGGATGGGATGGATGCGCCGGGGGGACAATTTCCCGCACCTAGCTTTCCATTTTCAAACCCATTCCACATCAAGGTTATGTACATCCAGCGTGAGCAGATGAGGGTATCGCTAGTTTATCACTTTGGTGCGGAATTCATGGACAGAGTGATGAACTCACCAAACCCGGTGATTCTACCTATGGTGATATATGACAGAGAGTGGGATTTGACAATCTACATTCTATTATGATAATATGGATATGAATGTCCCAAATCCTCTCCCTTTCAACACTCAAGTAGAAATCCATTATGTAGTGAGGCCGAAAGTGATGTTTAGAGATTTTGTGGTTAGGAATTTTGGTGAGGAGTATTATCAACGAGTGATAGCTTTTGAGGTCCCAATGGTAGTTCCAATAGTTTGTGCGGCTTCCAGAGTGATTATATTTACTCTCTATTGAAGTAGACGTCAGCAATTGTGTGTTGCAAGAACCATGGATCTGCAGTTGCAAGAGCTGGTGCAAGGAATGCAAGGGATGCTGAATGAATTTCAAGAGATTAAGATGACCATGGAGACATTACAAAGTCAAGTGCAGATCCTCAAGAACGATCAAGCCATGCAAGGAGAAGAGCCGTCTCAAAACCCAATACCTACGACTGAAGTACTTGGAGAGGCACCCGTGCCTACAAACCCTATCAACGATGAAGCCACATTGCTACTCCGGATGAAGAAGACCTGCAACATCAAGCCTTACAAGGGACAGCATACAATGGGAGTAGTAGAAAATTGGATCTCGAGAATGAATTGATATTTACGATTATTCTCAACAGAGATCACAGAGCATGCTGCAGGCGTGTTTGCATGTGGGTACTTGACCGATAAAGCGCTCACATGGTATGATGCTTGGGAACGATCCATGCTAGCCGAGAGAAGGGAGGTCACAGGACAGCAATGCAAGAAGGACTGCTGAAGAATTTCCAATCGGTGGATTCTATGCAGATGGCTCAAACCCGACTATGGGGATTGAGACAAAAGAATAACGTACAAGAGTATGTGGAGGCATTTCTGGATCTACAAGTCACAATTAGCGACATGAGTCTAGCAGATTCTCTTGACAATTTCAAACAAGGGTTGAAAGAGCGGCTTTGCCAAGAAGTCATGGTGCAAAACCCTCGCACTGTATTTGAAGCCATTGCTTGTGCGCAGAGAATAGCAAGAGCATTAGGTGGAGGTGAAGGAGTAGTTCCACCTCAACATTATTGGGCAGAAATGCCACACATGGGTGGACCAGTACCGATGGAATTGGGCAACCTTTGATTCCGAGATCGAGGAGCACGGCCACTTTAAGGAGAGCGGGGACGGGTAGAAGAACAAAGAGATGGAGTCCCACAAGGAGAAGGGACTCAAGGAGAACAACACCGTTGTTACAATTGTGGCCGTCTTGGGCACATATCTACCAATTGTCGCACTCATTTCCCTAGAGGCCCTCGGCCTTCGTATAGGCGATATTTGAACAACATGGAGAGGCACATTGAAGAGGAGGAGGTGGAAACCACTTTGGAAAACAAAGATTGCCAATAAATGTACCTTGTGGCCTTACTGGCTCAATAAGGGAGCAGAGAAGTGAGGGAAGGAAGAAGAATAATGCACAAAGATCCCAAAAGGCAACCTCACAATTGATTGTCGTGAATGGAATCCTAGAAGGTAATCAAGTGAGAGTATTAATAGATCCGGGAGCAATAGAGAATTTCTTGTCTTGCTCTATTGCAATAAGATTGGGAATGGATCTAGAGAGAGATGGAAGTGAAGAAGTAGAGTTACCAAATGGTCAAACAGAGAGGATTGAATCATTACCTAGATGGGTAACCTTCTCTGTAGGAGAATATTAGGAAGTAATTGAGTGGCGAGTGATACAATTAGCCCGTTATGATGCAATTTTAGGTATGCCATGGATGGAGCAGTACAACCTAATGGTGGATTGGAGGAAGAAAGTAGCAAGAACCCACTAATGGTCAATCATTGGGGTTAAAGAAAAATCACACAGGCAGAAACTGCCTCTATATGTCGTAGGGACGACAACTGTCTGTAAGACCGATAGATGTTTTATGGGTCTAATAAGAGAAGTCTAGAGTGCACAACTTGCTGGACAAATTCTTGAGAAATTGAAGGATGTGGTGGATGAGTTTCAAGATATCTTTCTCAATGATCTACCCTCAGGATTACCACCTAAAAGGCGAGTAGATCACAAAATAGAGACACTCCCAAGGAAGACACCTCCTTGTAAGGACCCATATCGCCTATCACCTCATGAGTTGGAGGAGTGTAAGACTCAAATTGAGGAGATGCTACAAAAAGGGTTCATCCAACCTAGCGTATTACTATATGGGGCCCTTGTCTTGTTTGTGAACAAGAAGGATGGTACAATGCGCATGTGCATTGACTATCGGGGTCTCAATCAGCAAATAGTGAAGAACAAATACCCCTTACCTCGCATGGATGACCTATTTGATCAACTCCATGGAGCAAGATACTTCACCAAACTAGACTTGCGGAGCGGTTATAATCAAATCCGAATTGCAGAGGAGGATGTGTACAAAACTGCCTTTTGAACTAGGTATGGCCACTTTGAGTATCTTGTGATACCTTTTGGCCTCACCAATGCGCCTGCCACTTTCATGAGCCTAATGAATGACATATTTCGTCCATACTTGGATAAGTCTATTATTGTCTTCTTGGATGATATCTTAGTATATAGTAGCACAATGACAGAACACAAACAACATCTACGAGAGGTCTTCCAGATTCTAAGACAGAATCAGTGGTACGCCAAAATCTCAAAGTGTGAGTTTGGCAAGTCTGAAGTAGACTACTTAGGCCATAGAGTAAGTGCAGAGGGCATTCAAGTATTGACAGATAAAATAGAGGTCATTCAAAAATGGAGTGCCCCAAAAGATCAGACTCAACTTAAGAGCTTCTTGGGGTTGACAGGATTCTATCGTAGATTTGTCAAGGACTTCTACAAGGTTGCACAGCCTTTAACGGCACTACTTGGCAAGGGGAAGAAGTGAACATGGGGAACCACACAAGAGTTGGCCTTTCAAGAATTGAAGGCCGCCTTGCTACATGCACCAATCTTGAAGTGGTATGACCCAAAAAGTCCAATCAAGTTGGCTACAGATGCATCAGGCGTAGCAATAGGAGCAATCCTACAACAAGAGTGGCATGACGGATGGCATCCAATTGCATATTTCTCTTGAAAGTTGTTACCGGTAGAGCGCAACTACCACACAACAGAACAAGAAGAGCTGGCTATCATTCTAGCAACCAAGCATTGGAAGCACTACCTAGGCAAGAAGGCATTTGTAGTAGAGACAGACCACAAATCTCTAGTCTACCTCGAGACGCAGAAGGATCTCTCGTCGCCAAATTCAGTGGGCAGAGTGGCGACAACGCTTCAACATGACAATCACCTACGTGGAAGGTAAGAAACAACTGGCAGATGCATTCACCCGTATGCCAATGGCCAACAACTTGGTGGCAGAGGTTAAGATTAACCTTGAATTTTGGCAAGAGATTCTAGCTGCTACAAAAATTGATCCACAGATTGTAGAAGCGCAATCGTCCAAAGGTGTCACTAGCACCCAAGGACTCACCTTTTGGGATAGCAGATTATGGATCCCAAATGTCCCAGACTTACGCACCACCATTCTAGCAAAATGTCATGATTCGGCCATTGCAGCTCATGTCAGAGTAGACAAGACCTTGGATGCAGTCAAGCGCCATTACTATTGGCCCAAGATGAGCAACAATGTGATGGACTATGTGCGTAGCTGCCTACTTTGTCAACAAAACAAAGCTTCTAATCAAGCTCTTGCAGGGCTCCTTCAACCTCTCTCCACTCCTACCCAACGTTGGGAACAAGTGAGTATGGATCTCGTCTGTGAATTACCCAAGACCACCTCAGGGTTTGACTCCATTGTGGTCTTTGTGGACCGGCTCAGCAAAATGATTCATGTACGCCCTACCACCAAGGAAGTGACCGCTTCACAACTAGCTCAACTATACTTAGATGGAGTCTTTGCTCACGATGGCTTTGTCTAGAGTACTCATCACCGATAGAGGCACCCAATTCACCAGTTTGTTTTGGCGAACACACTTTGGTTTCTTCAAACCCAAGTTGGCCATGTCTACAGCTTACCACCCACAAATAGAGCGGGCTAATCGCACAATTGAAGACATGTTATGCGGCTTCACCTTAGAAGAGCAAGAGAGGTGGGACAGCCTACTACCGTTGGTGGAATTTGCTTACAACAATTCAGTGAATGCCTCCACCCAAGTCACTCCATTCTTCCTCATGTATGGTGAGCATCCCTTCACACGTTCTAGCTTGATGAAGATCCGTCCAGTGACTACCAAGGTTGATGTAGTCAACACATTTGTTTCTAGAATCCAACAAGGTGTGGAGAGCGCCAAGCACATGTTACAGATTGCACAAAATCGACAAAAGCAGTATGCCGATGCACACCGTAGGCACATGGAGTTCAATGTTGGGGATCAAGTGTGGCTATCGACAACCAACCTCACATTAGTTGGATCTCGTAAGCTCAGACCTCTTTTTATTGAGCCTTTCTTGATTCTTTGTCGCATCGGTGCTGTGGCCTATCACCTTGAGCTACCACCATACATGAAGATCCATCCAGTGTTCTATGTCTCCCTACTATGTAGATATGCTCCCCAATCAGGCCAAGGTCCTTCCACACAGGACATTCGACCTTGTCCGACACTTGTGGTGCCCACATTTTTTGTTTTTATCAAAATAAAGGAGAAGACGTGTATAGAGAAGACGGATTGTGCCTAAATGGCCAAAAAAGGCAAAGAAAAGAGTCTTCGGGATGAAACCCAAAGTAAAGTGACTTTGGGTCATAAGACAAAGTACTCAGAAATGCCCTGTCAGCATACAACCCAAAGTAAATTGTCTTTGGATTGGGGGGAGCTCAACCTGAGGTGAAGACAGTCTAACAACCTTTTGTTGGGGCGAGAAATTCAAGAAGGGGCAGTTTGAAAATTGGCGGCACATACGCGCAAAGGTTGATTGACAATGACAGGTGCATGTTGGAGGTATGATTTCTTGGTAGGAACTTGAAGTGACGGAAGACGAAGAAGAGAAAATCTATAAAAATCAAACTTGCAACAACAAAATGTCAAGCAATTTTCCTTTGCCATTGAGGAGTCGTCTTGTAGGTGATCGGGGAAAAGGAAATAGAGTTGGGATCATGTTAGTGCGCAAGGGAGAAGTTGCAAGAGTGAAATCAAGAGAGAGTGAGAAGGTAGAAGAGATGGGAGGAGGGAAGAAGAACTCTGAATTTGTAGTGAGAAATCATGCAATTCGGAGGTTAGACGTGATAGCAAGGATCAAAGTCTTGAGCCAACTTCGGATCATATTTCTAGCATGGAAATGGAATGTAAGTTTCCAGGATTCATGACAGAAATCATTGAGAATAAGTGTCTGGATGGACCCGAGGAAGAAGGGAAGAGAGGAAATCCGGCTCGCTGGATAGAGTCGGATTGGAGACTTGTACTCGGGAAGGAAGCAAGCTCGGAGCAGGGAGCCACTATGACAACCCGGAAAATATCACTTTTGCGGTAATCGGGTAAGTAAAGTTTGTTCCCGCAGAGATACGAGTCAAAAATGTCCAAATACAAAGTCAAAGTAACATGTAGTTCTTCTTGGTTGCATCTTTAATCTCTCAGGTAGAAACCACACCCAGAAGAGAGTAACAAGCTTTGACTCGCAGTCTTGTCACGAATTAACACTCCATAATCACAACTCCATCAAATCTTTCCAAACAATCTTGATTGTGATGATTCAGGCTCTCCCAAAAATGGCACTTCACTGCAAAACAACTTCACCTCAAAATTGTGTTCCACCCCTCCACTGAAGGCACAACTTCCTCGATTGAAATTGCTTCACATCAACTTTGCACTGCACTCACAAATGCAGAATACTACCAACACTACAATTCCTCTCAGATCTGTCAAGGCATTGCTTTGATTGCACTTCACTCAGGATCAAACACACCGAATGAAGATCAAGGCTGTGGAATCCAACATCCAACAAACACTCTGACTTGCACTTTGAATTTCTCCAAACACTCACAAACATAGACACAAAGTTGATACTTGGAATCAAGCTCAAGGGACGAGCACTGCTTCACAACACTTTGCTTTATCTATTCTCAGAAATAATGAGCGTTGAACAACATCTAACTGCAAATGCCACTCTTAAATAGTGAATCAATCGATAGTTCTAACAACTATACCGTTCTACAACAACTGTTCTAACCTGCAGATCCGAAATGACAATGCACCTCTTCATATCTGCCTCTTCAAATCTCAAATCGGTTACTAATCCGATCCGATGTCTTCTTCTTCTTTGGCTTTCAAACCCGAACCCGAAGTAATTTTACTTCCTACTACTCTATCCTTGGGTTTTGTATCTTCTACTTCTTCTACTAGATCCAGCAATTCTCTTTCCTGATCTGAAATTCCACTAGTGGGTAATCTATCTAACTCCTTATCTCCCGACCCACTCTTCTCTAATGTCTCTGATGGCAACTCCAAAGACATTTGGACTCCTATGTTATCTACTTTGGGTTTTGCTCTAACATCCTTCCGAAGTTTTTCTAGCTCTATTTTCACTAAGTCTAATCTAATTGAAATGTTATCCTCTACCTTTAAAACCTTTCTGTCTACACGAGTTCTTAATTTGATCAACAAGGCATTCATCTCTGTATCTTTTGCTTGTCTACGCCTCGTCTCCTGCACCAACAACTTCAACTCGTGCAGTCGCGCTTCTTCAATTCAAACGCTGGCTTCTGTACTTAACATCGCGTTCACCCTGAGGACTATCTCCTTCAATGGCTCCAATCTTGTCTTCCTTTCTCATTCCCAATCTGCAAGCCATTCCTCTCGGTACATTGCCAACTCTACCTTGAATTTGGCTTTCATCATTTCCTTCTCCTTCTCCTTCTGTTCAATCTTCTCTTCTTGATTACGAAGTAACTCTTGCAATCTCTCTTCTTCTCTATACATGGCAGCCAACTCTTGTTGCCAGAGTTACTTCTTCTCCTCCATACTCTCCATCACTCTATTGAGCTCTTGATCCTTCGCTGCTACCCTCGCCATAGCATGGATAAGTTCTACTCTTGAATCAACAAACTGCTGCTTCAAGATTTTGTATTCAGGTACCTGTCTCTCTCTTGCTATGTCACTCTTCCTCGCAAGATCCTCTCGATAGCTCACTTCCCTCTTCAGGTCTTCAATTACCTGACTTCTCTCTACTGCCTCCGCTTGCAATACTTCTCTCTCCTCCTCACCTTGGGTTACACTCCTCTTCAACTCTAAGTTTTCTTCTTCGTATCGGGATTGATGCCTCACTGCCCGAGCTTTCTTCTACCTCTTCCTTCACTCTACTCGGCCCCGCTTCACACTTTGCCTTACGTCGTGAGCAAACTCCTTGCTGTATTGCGATCTTCTTTTCCTCTGGCACCGGTACTTTGTCCTCTAGCGTTGTGTTGTCTTCGGCTTCCAACTCGGCTTGCACTTCTTCTTCGTATTCATCAGCCGCTGGTGCCGATGTCATCTCTCCACCTTCTTCCCTATCACAACTTGTATCTCCACTCTGTAGTGTCAGCTCAAGTTCCTCCTCATGTTCCGAGTCCTCCATTTTGAGCTTGGCCTTGCCTTTTGAGTCTTCATCTTCTGACTCAATTACCACCATTCCTTGCCTCGGGTTACTTCTTTGCATCTTCCAAGGTTTCTTGCTTTCTTTGGCTTCTCCTTGCCAACTCCTCTTCTTTGTCGGAGTACTCACTGTGACCTCCTCGTTCTTCCCTGTCTTTGTGTAGTAGTTGTCCGTGCTCCAGATTTGGAGAATGTATTGCTGCTCCACGACATTGACCTCCTTTCGCACATCAAGATGGAAGTACGACACCATCCGAGTCCGCTCCGTGAGTTCAGCAAATTGAGCCCGAGGTAGAAGTGTGCTGCAAACGGCACAATGTAGTGTGGAGGTGACTTATCTCGCAAATTCCACACCATCTACCTCGTTCTCCCGTGAAAACACCTCGCCCAATTGATTGGTTCTCCTACAAACAACTTATCGAAGAACACCGCTTGGTGTTTCATCACATAAGTCGTTCTCTCCGGCTTCAAGATTGCCATGAGAGCACTCATGCTCCCTCTCTTCACTAGATCCTTGTAACTCTCAACTTTGTACCTATTCTTTGTTCTTTTTGACGAGAAGGCATCTCTCACCTCCTGAGTCTCTTGGGCTATCTCTCCTTTCCCCAAGAACATGGCTCCCTTCTCCGAGCCTGCCTCCTTCCCAAGTACGAGTCTCCAATCCGACTCTGTCCAGCGAGCCGGATTTCCTCTCTTCTCTTCTTCCTCGGGTCCATCAAGACACTTACTCTCGATGATTTCTGTCATGAATCCTGGAAAACTTACGTTCCAGTTCCATGCCAGAAAGGTGATCCAAAGTCGGCTCAAGACTTTGATCCTTGCTATCACATCTAATCTCCAAATCGCATGATTTCTCACTGCAAATTCGGAGTTCTTCTTCCCTCCTCCCATCTCTTCTACTTTCTCACTTTCTCTCGATTTCACTCTTGCGACTTCTCCCTTGTGCATTAACACGAGTCCAACTCTATTTCCCTTTCCCCGATCACCTGCAAGACAACTCCTCAACAGCAAAGGAAAATTGCTCAACATTTTGTCGTTGCAGTTTCAATTTTTATAGAGTTGCGCTTCTTTGTCTTCCATCACTTCGAGTTCCTACCAAGAAATCACACCTCCAGCATGCACCTGTCACTATCAATCAACTTTGCGCGTATGAGCCACCAGTTTTCAAATGGCCCCTTCTCGAATTTCTTGCCCCGACGAAAGGTTGTTAGACTGTCTTCGCCTCGAGTTGAGCTTCCCCCGATCCAAAGACAATTTACTTCGGGTTGTATGCTGATGGGGCATTTCCGACTACTTCGCCTTATGACCCGAAGTCACTTTACTTTGGGTTTCATCCCGAAGACTCTTTTCTTTGCCTTCTTTGGCCATACAGGCGCAATCCGACTTCTCTATACACTTCTTCTCTTTTATTCTGAAAAAAACAAAAAATGTGGGCACCACATACCCCCTCCCTCAAATGTGAGCATCCCTGCAAACATAGACCTCGAGTGTCTTAGAAACTTCCAAGTCTATGGTCCAATATCTCCAAACTCTCCACCCGTTTACTCGAGTGGCAAAAGGATTACCTTCCAAGTCAACGAGTTGCATGGATCCATTTTCGTAAAGATGAAGAACTCGATAGGGACCCATCCATCTCAAATGCAACTTGCCTGGCGATTGTCATATAACAAAACCAAATCTCCATTCTCTTATTGTGCCTGACTTTCCTCTGTGCTTGTACCTCTTTTGTGGTTTCCATTGCATTGTCTCTTTTCTCTTCTAACCACATCAGTTGATGAATCCGAAGATCTTGACTTTCTTCTTCCGACATTTGTTCTTTGCACAGAACCCGATATGTCGGAACTTCAAATTCAATTGGCAGTATGGGATGCAAGCCATATGTCAAGAAGTATGGAGTTTGTTTGGTTGTAATCTTCTCTGTCGTTTGATATGCCCACAACGCGGCTGGTAATTTGGTATCCCAATCATAGGCATAATTGACAGTCACCTTATTCAAAATTTTACAAAGTAACCCATTTGCAAGTCAATGTGCAAGTCAATGTTCTTGTTGGATGTTGGATTCCACAGCCTTGATCTTCATTTTGTGTGTTTGATCTTGAGTGAAGTGCAATCAAAGCAATGCTTTGACAGATCTGAGAGGAATTGTAGTGTTGGTAGTATTCTGCATTTGTGAGTGTAGTGTGAAGTTGATGTGAAGCAATTTTGATTGAGGAAGTTGTGCCTTCAGTGGAGGGATGGAACAAAATTCTGAGGCAAAGTCGTTTTGCAGTGAAGTGCCGTTTTCAGGAGAGCCTGAATCATCACAATCAAGATTGTTTGGAAAGAATTGAAGGATTTGTGATCAAGGAGTGTGAATTTGTGACAAGATTGCGAATCAGTGCTTGTTACTCTCTTCTGGGTGTGGTTTCTACCTTAGAGACTAAAGAAGAACTCAAGAAGAACTAAAATTGTTACTTTGCTTTGTATTTGACCAATTCTAACTCGTATCTCTGCGGGAACAAACTTTACTTACCCGATTACCGCAAAAGTGATATTTGCCGGGTTGTCACAACACTCATTGATGGCATAGAGAAATATGAAGTAGAGCGGATTCTCCAAAAGTGCATGCATGGTACTCGCCATCCGCAGGTGGAATATCTAGTACAATGGAAAGGTTACCCCCTCTATGAAGCAACCTGGGAACCCGCTGCCAATTTGGCACATGCACCGGTGTTGGTGCAAGCATTTGAGCAACAATTGCGCAACAAGGACGTTGCGTCTTAAAAGGAGGGAGGTCTGTAATACCAAGGGTTAGCCATATGATCTAGATGTGAAATTCGGTTTGGTAACTTCTAGAATGTTGTTATACATGATGGTCAAAATAGATCAAATAGAAGTATCACCAAAAGAGTACTACTAATAGGGCAAAAACCAAAATAGACTTGAGAACCTTAGAACCAATAGCTTGACATATGATTTAAAGGTGAGAATTGGTTTGGTAACATCTGGAAGGATGTTACACATGATGGACTAAGCAGATCAAAAAGCGGTATCACCAAAAGGGGACTTCTACTAATAGAGTAGGAACCAAAATATGCCTGAAATCTTTGAAGGCAATTTCGGAGGCCTAAACGGATGAATTAGGCCTTGAAAATGTGCAGAATCCTCCCCAACAGAGGAAAGGCTGACATTCCCTCCCCCCTGCTTTGTCTCATCGAGAGCTTTCCAATGGTACCTTACTCACGTGATTCTGAGATTCCTACAGGAAGATTCCCTAAAAGATTCCCTTTGGTCAAAGCTTGTTTGACCAGCCAGATAGGACCTAGACCAGACAGGTCACCCATCCAAGTAAAGTAAGCCAAGGGTGGAGCTTGCTGACATGTCACCTATCTGTGTCCCTAATCCTATGGTGGAGCTTCCTTGGAGGAGATCCTCTTTGTCTATATAATAAAGAGAAGGTGCTCCCTTGGGGCATCGAATGTTTGAGTGTGCAAGTTGTGTTTTCTCTCTTCTCTTGTCCTTGGAGTATCACACCTACCACCAGTATTTCTCCAAGTTCAAGCATTGACTTCTCTCCAGAAAGAGTCACTCTTGCCTCTATCAACCACTTCAGTATAGCTTCCACATCTCAAATGTGATCCATGACAAACCTCCTTATACCGCCATCCACCAAGGTTCCGTCCTTCTCACCCGCTATGCAACCCTTAATAGGTATATCATCCAGGAATGGACGGGTCTTTTCAAGGAAAAAGGGCTGCAAAATATGATTCATAGAACTTTTCATATGTGTCACCAAGTTAGTAGCTCCCATTGGGAGAGTGCATATGCGCATCAAGCCTATTGGTGTTTGCATGGTAGTTATGTCATGGCTCCCTTCAGTAAAAACTGAAACTGATCATACCGTTAGTATAGATCTCCAATAGAGAAAATTGTCCTTCCTGCAAACTCCTCAGCAAAATCATCCATAGCCGGTCCAACACCAGAATTTTGAATTATTACCTTCTTTGGCGGTTGCATATCTTGTATGAACCGCAACTTGCCATTCTTCTTTTTGACCATGAACAAGCAATTTGAATATGGTCCTTCTGATGGCTCTAGAATCTTGGCTCTGATCTTCTCCTTCAATAGCTCTGTTGAAAAGTGCCTTTGGCTCCGGTATTGGTCTTAGATCCCATGGTACATGAGGAACCATGAAAATGATCATTGGTGTGATTTCTTGTGGGTTTACACACCTGATCTCCTCAATCTTGAAAGCAAAAGCTTTCCCACACTTACCAATTATCTCTTTAAATGCTTGGCGCTCAACCTCTGTGAGCAAACCATCCCTTCCAACTATAAGTTTTGCCAAGGTCTCCTTAGAAAAGGAATGGCCAATATTCTTCCCCTACCTCAACCTTGGTTCTTCTCTAGTTCTACATAGCAAATCAGAGGCATCCAACAGCAACGGAACAGCAATGGGACAAACCTTCTTGTCACCATTTTGTACTTGGTATTGCACCCCACTTCATGAACCAATTCTGAAAGTGGACCATAAAGCCCCTTCCCTATCTCAATCACAGATTCTCCTTTCTCCATTGCACTAATCACTTCCCGGACTGCTTTGCCTTCTCCCAAATCTTCCAACACTCCAATGATAGCTTCACTATCTTCCATTTCTCTCCCTGTTTTCAGAACTCTCTCTTTCCTCCTCATCTTTTTATGCAACATCTGCAATGTGTCTACATGCACAAAGCAAACAGTCCTATCTCTTTGGATTCCAACATAGGTCCTATCAAAACAGTCTTGTTTGCTGATTTTCTGTGGTGGAATATTGCATATGGCGCCTTGTTCTTCCACCTTCTTTGTCAAGGCGCCTAGTGAAACCCCACCTTCCTGTAGGCTTTTCCGGATCTCTCAACTCTCTTCTGATCCTATTGCTGCCCATCAAAACAATGGAAACTGCACTATTATGGCCTCGTTCTGAATCTTGACCTTTGCCACGTGAGTCCCATCATTTAAGACTTTGTTCTCCATCATAAACTGAGTGATAAAGGGCTGTCCTAGTATGACCGGATAGGGCAAGGTGTATGTGGTACCCACATTTTTCATTTTGGACAAGTTTAGAAGAAGAAGTGCCTTGCTGAAACCAAATTGAAACCAAATGGAGAAGAAATGACAAGAAACTTATGTTTTGATCAAGCTCAAGGAAACCAACTTTGTGTTAGAAGAAGAAGGGCTTGGATTGGATCAAAACCCAAAGAAGTTTAATTCATGTCAGAGGAAGAGGAAAAAGGAGGTCAGACACCAAAGGAGGGTTTTTTTGCATCGGAATGAATATTACAAGTCAGAAATACTGCGGGGGCCATATCTCAATGACCACAAGTGCAAATCAAGCATGCTATACCTCGTTGGAAGCGTCCAGTTCAGTGCTTTCTGATGCTATCAAAAGTGCAAAGTTTAAAGGTATGTCCAAGAAGTAACAAGCATTTGAAGTTTTGGGAGTAGATGTGCATAGTAGTTTAGTGTCTTTGGGTCAATGAGACTTTGGACTTGAGACTTTGGACTTTGGACTTTGGACTTCAGGTTTACACAACTTTTGGTTTGAAGCTTCTTCACTTCAAGACTAAGATGACTAGATTTGAGATAGTCAGACCTTGGAGTGCAATGAAAGTGACTTTGGGAATCTTGCTAGAGGCATCAGAGAGAGTTAGGATAGAGAAAAAATAGATAGTTAGGATACCCATGACTTCAATTTCAGTTCTGATTGAAGATAGGATAGAATTAGAGGAGAAATAGCAATAGTGAATAAACCCAAAGTGCAAGATCAGACTGTAAGTGTCTTCGGGTCAGTAATATGAGTGATTACGGGAAAGTGGGTTACAAATTGAAGGTGTTGATAGTGTACCCATGCTTTCAATTACAATTCTTGATGAGGATATAGTAGAATTAGCAAAGGAGTTTATAGTAGTTAGACCTGATGTTGCAAAAGTAGGAATTCAGGTGTCTTTGGACTTGTTATTTGGCACATTAGAGAAGAGTGGGTTGGGAGATAAGGAAGTGGATAGATTACCCATGAACTCAATTGTAGTTCCTAGTGAAGAAGAAGTAGAAATAGTGAAGGATTTGGTAGAATTAGATATACCCAAAGAAGGAGAAGTAGTAGGAAGATCATTGGGTTTGAAAGCCGATGAAGAGATTGACATTGGATTGGAGTACTAATAGTTTTGAGATAGGAAGGGGCAGATATGAAGAGTTGCATTGTCAGTTTGGATTTGTGGGTTAGAAGAGTTGTTATAGAACGGTATAGTTGTTAGTAACTATCATTTGCTTCACTATTTAAGAGTGGCATTTGCAGTGAACTATTGTTCAGTATTCATATTTCTGAAGATAGATAAAGTGAAGTGTTATTTTCAGTGCTTGTTGCTTGAGCTTAATTATAAATGTCAACTTTGTGGGTATTTGTGTGTGTGGAGAAATTCAAAGTGCAAGTCAATGTGCTTGTTGGATGTTGGATTCTATAGCCTTAATCTTCATTCTGTGTGTTTGATCCTAAGTGAAGTGTAATCAGAGCAATGCCTTGACAGATCTGAGAGGAATTGTAGTGTTGGTAGTATTTTTCATTTGTGAGTGTAGCGTAGTGCTGATGTGAAGCAATTTTGATTAAGGAAGTTGTGCCTTTAGTGGAGGGGTGGAACACAATTCTAAGGCAAAGTTTTTTTGCAGTGAAGTGCCGTCTTCAAGAGAATCTGAATCATCACAATCAAGATTTGTTTGGACAGAATTTGCTATGTTGTGATTATGGGTGTGTGTATTTGTGACAAGTTGTCAAGATTGTAAGCTTGTTACTCTCTTTTGGGTGTAATTGCTACTTGAGAGATTAAAGAGGAAATCAAAAAGAACTACATGTTACTATTTGACTTGGTATTTGGAAATTTTTGACCAATATCTCTGCAAGAACAAACTTTACTTACCCAATTACCGCAAAAGTGATATTTGCCGAGTTGTCACAGTATCATGTACAAACATGTTGATCGGTTCTACTACATTCCCTATCTTGATCTTGACACCAGGACAAGCTCTCCATAATGCCTTCCCGGTTCTCTTCACTGAATTTACCTTCTAGTCAATGTCGTGGTCCACCTTCTAGTGACCTTCTTCATAGATAGCCTTTGGCATGAGGTTAACTTCAGACCCTATGTTGATCAGCGCTCTCACCGGAAGCTTCACACCCTACATCTTGATCTCACATTTGCTGCAGCTTCTTGCCCAAAAGGAATCTTGCACCTCTTTGGACAAGGGCACAAAAGGCCTTTCGTCCTCAAGAGCAGCATCATAGACACGTGCCTCATTGGTGTCATCTTCTGAAAATTTGTATGGGAGCTCTAGACCATAAGTACTTACTTCTTCATCCGCCTCACTTCTATCTTTGTACAAAAAAGATGTATGAGGGCCCTCTTTGTAGAACTGCTTCTTCTTTGCCTTGGCAAAGATAAGATCCTGCACATCCTTCCGCAAGCTTCCAAAGAATTCTTCATTTGTGAACCCTCTCACCTCTTGCTTCCAAAACTTCTTAGCAATCTCTTGAGGATCTGTAACACCCATTTTTGCATGTGTGTGGTATTGTGATATTAAGCTTGGTATTACAAGTACTTGAGAGATATTATTTATATAGAGATAAAGGATGGTTATACATTAGTCATGATTAGCTAAAGTTAGTCATAGCTAAGATAGAGGAGACCTTACTTTAGAGGAAGTGGAAAAGATGAGCACCACTATTTTGGATTCTAGTGTGTTGACTTTGTATTATTCCTAGGTGTTTGGCTTTGAGGAAAGAGTTGAGAACTCTTGGGCCCGCAAGCCTTTTTGTTTTGGATTATTCTATAGTCTAAGGATAGCCCATGTGAAGGAATCCTTGACTTAGTGGTTGGGTCAAGATAAGATCACATGCTTAGGGGAATATGCCCATGTGAAGGGATATTCCTTTCTACTTTTTGACTTTACTTGACTTTTAGCCTAATAACTTGAGTTACTCCAGTAATAAGTAACTTTAGTACATAATTATTTCACAAGTATATAAACAAGGGGTGAGGAGGTACTCATCATCCTTTCATTTCCAACTATCTCTCTCTCATTGAGTTCTCTAATGAGCAATGTCTTGAGTCTTGGAGTGTTAACCTTAAAGAAGTATGATTGAGTTGGAGTTCCTTGCCTTATTAGTCCATGGTGCACTACCATAATAGCCATGAGAGGTTCATCCTCAGTGAGAGACAGGCTGGCTCACATTTTTGGTTCCATTACCATGACCTCTCTAGAAGGCAAGATAATGTTCCGCGTTCAATTCTACATTAGGGAGAAGGAGGCTATGAGAGCTCACTTGGAGAGAACATTAGGAGAGGAGAGGGCTGAACTTATGTTAGATAACCAAGATCTATTTGTATACACTATAGTTCATTATGATGTCTTTGAAGGGATTTTGTACATCTTGTACACATGAGAGGATTTGGAGAGATTGTGTGAGGTGGATTGCAGATTTTGGGGATTAAGGTGATTTTGGGCAAAATCTCAAGTTTGAGATCTGAACTTGAAATTTCTACACATGATAGCTTGGATTATCTTTCAGTTAGCACACTTGAAATTATTGTGAGAGCTATTATGTGAATTGGTCTAGAATTTTTGAAAGTTGATAAGGTAAACTGCTCTCGCAATTGCATGCTCTCTAGAAAATTGTACAGAGTCTGCCATTTCTTTAATTTTCTGTGGATTGTTGTGAAACTTTCCAAGAAAATTCAATATGTTATATCCTAGCTGATGACACAAAAATTATAGAGAGTTCATTTTGGAGCAGGGAGTTATAAGTTTTGAGAGTAAGGGAGGTGGTTTCTAGACCAAATCTGAAATATATGTGCTGAATAGAAAGGTGTCTAGGCTAAATGGCTTGATGAAAAGATCTGAAATTTTCAAGGAGGGACAAACTGGAGTTGTGATCAAGTGTGAAAAATTTCAGAGGACTATCACATACTATTTGAGGGATTTGAGTGAAATTGTGAGGAAGGGTCAATTCTGCAGAGTGGAGATCTCATGCATGAAGAGTTTGAGAGCAAAAAAGCATGTTTGAGTGTTTAGATTCATCTTGGGAACATCAAGGGTCATCAAGAGTGGAAATTGACACTATGCAAGGTTCCCCAAGGGTTTGATGTGATTTTAGGGGTGGATTTGAGGAAAAGAGAGTTTACAATACAATTTGAAGAGAGTGTTGAGAGGATCCAAAAACCTATGCCACTTGGAGGAAAGAGTGAGTCTAAGTGCTTTCTATGTGGAGAGTAGGGACATAAGGAAGGTTCATGTCCATTGATCTTTGAGAACAAGAGATTGAGGGAAAGGAGAGGCTTACTTGACTTGGGTTTGCATGTTGGACCTTCTTTGCCAAGAGGGAGGGAGAAGATCTAAGACCAAGGAGTTGTGTGAGGTTTGTGGAGTGGAAGGACTTCCAAAAGGACATGAGTGTAGTGGAGTAAATGCATTTCTGGAGACTTTGGTGAAGGATCTAGGAGAGAGTCTTAGTACAGCTACAGAAATACTACCACCTTCATCAACTTGTTCTCAAGATTAGTGATGGAGATAATCTTTCAACTTATGGATAAACTATCCATGAGGGTTCGATTAATATGCACTCTAGGATTTGATGTTGCTATAGAAATCTTGGAGCAACCTAAGCCTTTTGTGTTCCCTAGGGTGGATTACTCTCAAATGGTGTTAGTCATGTACATACTCTATTAGTTTTAGAGTGAGAGAAAAGAAAAGAGAACAAAAAATTGAGAGAAAGAAAGATAGTGAGAGGTTAAGATGTGGAAACTTCCGGTTTTCTTTGGCAAGGATGGAGAAGATGTGGAGGCCTTTGTGAGAGACCTCAAGAGAGCTTGCAAAGGAAAAAATGAGAGGAGGAAGAATGAGTGGGCCTCATTATTACTAGATTTCTTTGAGGATGCAACACTTACATGGTATGAGTCAGAATGCCAAAAGAGAGAGTAGAGATCAGGAAGAGGAGTCTTGGGAGACTTTGACTTTAGCACTCATTGAGAAATTTCTTCCTGATGAGAGTTATGAGAGATTGATGAGTGAGGTTACCTTTCTCAAGCAAGGAGGTGGAGAGAAAGTGAGAGTTTATGTGGAAAGAGTGGAAAAGTTAGAGTCCAGATTTTGCATTGTATTGAGGAAGGGTGGGGATGATGTGGAGACTACTATGATTGACATAGAGGCCATTCTCACCAAGAAGGTTTTGGGAGGGTTGAGAGCACAAATTAGAAGCAAGGTGAGATATGAGAAACCTTCTTCCAAGGTTGAAGCTATCAAAATTGCAATTTGTATGGAGGAGAGTTTGGAAGGGATGAGAGTGATTTGGTGGTGAAGGAGGTTGTGCATCCTCCTCAAGGTTACAAGTATTGTGGAACTTCTGATACTTTGGTGGCAAGGGTTGCACCACAAGGAGCAATTGCTCCAATTCTTGCACCTCTACCAAAGGATCCACTTCAAACCATCACATAACAACTTGCGGATCTCAAGATCAATGTGGTGCAACTATGGGAGAAGAGATAGGTAGATCAGAATGTAGGGAGAGGGCCTAGGAGTTATGGAAACTATCCATATAGAGGAGGCCAACCAGCCAACAATGATAGAAATTTTTTTGGTTGTGGAGGAAGAGGCCATATCCAAAGGAATTGCCCAAATTCCACTTACCATGGAGGAAGAGGTTATGAGGGAGCCAATAGAGGGAAAGACGGAGGTAGTGAAACCCAAGTGGCTCCTAATCCAAACAAAGGTAAGGAGATAGCATCCATAGATGTGGTTGAGAGGAAGTATGAGAAGGGAGAGCGCTCAAACTACAAGGGTCTTAATTTGGAGCTTTTGGCACAAGAGAAGAAGAGAGCTTGTTTTGCAGAGGATGTTCACTCTTCTCAAGGATTTACTCCAAGCAAGGATACTCCTATGTCTACTAGGAGCACTCGCACCTCAATGCTATCAACAACAAAGACTCCAAGAAGAAGTTGGGGATGGAGGATTTCTTGATTTCAAAGCAACAATGGAACTACAATGTGTTGGAGAATGTTGGTAGTCACAAGGCTAACATCACAGTGGGCCAATTGATTGCTTTGAACCCTACCTTGAGAAAGGATCTTAGAGGTGGTTTGAGTTCTACAAGGAGCAAGAGAAAGAAGAAGGCAAAAGCTCCAGTATCAATGGGGCTGGTGGATGCCAAGCCAACAACATGGGAGGCTTGTGAATATGCCTCCAAAATTGATGTGAGAGTGAATGGTCACAACATCAAGGAGAATTGGTTGATGGAGGATCAATAGTAAATGCCATGTCAGAGAGGTTGATGAAGAAGTTGGGTATGACATCCTCAAGACCTTCAACATTTGTGGTGAGCATGGCAAACAAGCAACAAGTTTGACCAGTAGGGGTGATGGATAAAGTGGTAGTTTTAATTATGGGAGTTCAAAATCTCATGACTTTCCAAGTCTTGAAGGATTCAAGTTATGACTTACTTCTTGGGAAGCCATGGTTGAGAGCAGCACGCACAATTGATCGATCGCACAAAGGGTACTTGAGGATTGGGCCATCAAACCATAGAGTCATAGTTCTTGTGACTAACACCACCAACACTTCACATTCTATGACAACCTAGCAAATATCACTTTTGAGGTAATCCGGTAAGTAAAGTTCATTCTGTAGAGATACGAGTCAAAAATGTCCAAATACAAAGTCAAACAGTAACAATGTAGTTCGTCTTGAGTTCTTCTTTAATCTCTCCGGTAGAAACCACACCTTGAAGAGAGTAACAAGCACAGATTCACAGTCTTGTCACAAATTAGCACTCCTTAATCACAACTCCATCAAATCTTTCCAAACAATCTTGATTGTGATGATTCAGGCTCTTCCAAAAATTGCACTTCATTGCAAAGCAACTTCACCACAAAATTGTGTTCTACCCTTCCACTGAAGACACAACTTCCTTGATCAAAATTGCTTCACATCAACCTCGCACTACACACATGCAGAATACTACCAACACTACAATTCCTCTCAGATCTGTCAAGGCATTGCTTCAATTGCACTTCACTTACGATCAAACACATAGAATGAAGATCAAGGCTACAAAATCCAACATCCAAAAAGCACTTTGACTTGCACTTTGAATTTCTCCCAACACTCACAACCACAAACACAAAGTTGATACTCGGAATCAAGCTCAAGCAACAAGCACTGCTTCACAGCACTTTGCTTTATCTATTCTCAGAATTATGAGCATTGAACAACATAAGACTGTGAATGCCACTCTTAAATAGTGAAGCAAATGACAATTATCTTCCTAATGTACCTCTTCCTTATGACTCTACAAACCTGCAGATCCGAAATGACAATGCACCTCTACATATTTGCCTCTTCACATCTCAAATTGATTACTAATCTAATCCAATGTCTACTTGTTCTTCGGCTTTCAAACCCAATCCCAAAGTAACTTCACTTCCTATTATTCTGTCCTCGGGTTTCATAACTCCCACATCTTCTACCAAATCTAACAATTCTCTTTCTTGATCTGAAATTTCACTAGTGGGTAATCTATCTAACTCCTTATCTCCCGACCCACTCTTCTCTAATGTCTCCAATGGTAACTCTAAAGTCATCCAAACTCCTACTTCATCTACTTTGGGTTTTGCTCTAACATCTTTTTGAAGTTTATTTATCTCCAACTTTACCAAGTCTAATCTGATTGTGATATTGTCTTCTACCTCCAATATCTTCCTACCTACATGAGTTCTGAGGCTAATCAACAATGCGTTTAAATCAGTATCCTTTGCATGTCTCCTCCTCGTCTCCTGCACCAACAACTTCATCTCATGCAGCCTCGTCTCCTTGATACGCACATTGGCCTTTGTACTCAACATCACATTCATCCTGATCATGATCTCCTTCAAGGGCTTCAGTCTCATCTTCCTCCCGCGCTCCCGATCTGCAAGCCAATCCTCTCGATACATTGCCAATTCTGCTTCAAACTCGGCTTTCATAGTTTCCTTCTCCTTCTTCTTCTTTACAACCTTCTCTTCTTGATTATGAAGTAACTCTTGCAATCTCTCTTCTTCCCTATATCTCACTGTCAACTCTTGTTGCAACAGTTGCTTCTTCTCTCCTACACTCTCCATTATCCTATCAAGCACTTGTTCCTTCTTTGCTACTCTTGCCATAGCATGGATAATTTCTAGTCTTGAATCAGGAAAATGGTGCTTCAAGATCTCATATTGAGCAATTTGTCTTTCCTTTGCTATGTCACTTTGCTTCACAAGTTCCTCTTGATACCTTGCTTCTCTCCTCAATTTTTCTACCACTTGACTCTGCACTATTGCATCCACTTGCAATACTTCCCTTTTCTTCCTCACCTCTGATTATAATTGGAACAACCCGGCAAATATCACTTTTGCGGTAATCAAGTAAGTAAAGTTCGTTCCTACAGAGATACGAGTCAGAATTGGTCAAATACAAAGTCAAACAGTAACATTGTAGTTCTTCTTGGTTGCATCTTTAATCTCTTAGGTAGAAACCACACCCAGAAGAGAGTAACAAGCACTAATTCACAGTCTTGTCACAAATTAACACTCCATAATCACAAATCCATCAAATCTTTCCAAACAATCTTGATTGTGATGATTCAGGCTCTCCCAAAAACGGCACTTCACTGCAAAACGACTTTGCCTAAGAATTGTGTTCCACCCCTCCACTGAAGGCACAACTTCCTCGATCAAAATTGCTTCACATCAACTTCGCACTGCACTCACAAATGCAGAATACTACCAACACTACAATTCTCAGATCTGTCAAGGCATTTCTTCGATTGCACTTCACTCAGGATCAAACACACAGAATGAAGATCAAGGCTGTGGAATCCAACATCCAACAAGCACTCTGACTTGCACTTCGAATTTCTCCAAACACTCACAAACACAATTGTGAAATTGATACTCGGAATCAAGCTCAAGTGACGAGCACTGCTTCATAGCACTTTGCTTAATCTATTCTCAGAAATAATGCGCACTGAACAACAAATTCCTACAAATGCCACTCTTAAATAGTGCTTAATTGACAGTTCTAACAACTATACCATTCTACAAAAACTATTCTAACCTACAGATCCAAAATGACAATGCACCTCTTCATATCTGCCCCTTCAAATCTCAAATTGGTTACTAATCCGATCCGATGTCTACTTCTTCCTCGGCTTTCAAACCTGAACCCAAAGTAATCTTACTTCCTACTACATTTTCCTTGGGGTTCACATCTCCTACTTCTTTGACCAGATCTAGCAATTCTCTTTCCTGATCTGAAATAGCACTAGTGGGTAATCTATCTAACTTTTCATCTTTCGACCCACTCTTCTCTAATGTCTCTGAGAGCAACTCCAAAGACATTTGGATTCCTATGTTATCTACTTTGGGTTTTGCCTTAACATCTTGCCAAAGCTTTTCTAACTCTATTTTCACTAAGTCTAATCTCATTGAGATGTTATCCTCTACTTCTAAAATCTTTCTGTCTACACTAGTTCTGAGACTAATTAACAAGGCATTCAAATCAGTGTCTTTCGCTTGTCTTTGCCTCGTCTCCTGCACCAACAACTTCAACTCGTACAGTTGCGCTTCTTCAATTCAAACGCTGGCTTCTGTACTTAACATTGCATTCACTCTGAGGACTATCTCCTTCAATGGCTCCAATCTTGTCTTTCGTTCTCGTTCTTGATCTGCAAGCCATTCCTCTCTGTACATCGCCAACTATTCTTTGAACTCGGCCTTCACCGCTTCCGTCTCTTTCTCCTTTTGTACAATTTTCTCTTCTTGATTACAAAGTAACTCTTGTTATCTCTCTTCTTCTCTATACCGCACAGACAACTCTCTTTGCAAGAGTTGCTTCTTCTCCTCCATACTCTCCATCACTCGATCAAGCTCTTGTTCCTTTGATGCTACCCTCGCCATAGCATGGATAAGCTCTACTCTTGAATCAAAAAACTGCTGCTTCAAGATTTCGTGCTCCGCTACATGTCTCTCCCTTGCAATGTCACTCTTCCTTGCAAGATCCTCTCGATAGCTCACTTCTCTCTTCAAGTCTTTGATTACCTGACTTCTCTCTACTGCTTCCGCTTGCAGTACTTCTCTCTCCTTCTCACCTCGGGTTATACTCCTCTTCAACTCCGAGGTCTCCTCTTCTAATCTTGCTACCACTTGCAATACAGTCTTTACCTCTGGACAAGTCGACTGCATCTCCTTCTTCTTCTTCTCCAACTTCACCAACAGCGGGCATACTACTTCTTGCATGTACTCTACTCCCTCACTGGCAACTTCTTCCTCCCACGGAGTAATTTCTTGTTTCTCCTCATGTTCTCTTGATACGCGCCGTCTTTGCTGAAGTCTTTGTATCAGGATTGATGCCTCACTACTCGTGTTGTCTTCTGCCTCTTCCTTCACTTTACTTGGCCCCGCCTCACACTTTGCCTTATGTCTCGAGCAAACTCCTCGCTATACTATGATCTTCTTCTCCTCAAGCACCGGTACTTCATCTTCCAGCGCCGCATTGTCTTCAGCTTCTACTTCGGCTTGCACTTCTTTGTATTCTTCAGCCGCTGGTGCCAAGGTCATTTCTCCACCGTCTTCACTGTCACTACTAGTATCTTCGCTCTGCAGTGTCAGCTCAGGTTCCTCCTCACGTTCCGAGTCCTCCGTCTTGAGCTCGGCTTCGCCTTCTGAGTCTTCATCTTCCGACTCAATCACCACCATCCCTCGCCTGGGGTTATGTTTCTGCATCTTTCAAGGTTTCTTGTTTTCTTCAGCTTCTGCGTGCCGAGTTCTCTTCTTTGTTGGGGTACTTACAACGACCTCCACATTTTTTCCTGTCTTCACATAGTAGTCGTCCGTGCTCCGGATTTGAAGAATGTATTGCTGCTCCTCCGCATCGACTTCTCTTCTCAAGTCAAGATGGAAATGAGACACCATTTTATTGTGCTTCGGCAAATTGAGCGAATTCAACCCGAGGTAGAAATGTGCTGCAAATGGCACGATGTAGTGTGGAGGCAACTTATCCCGCAGATTCCACACCATCTGCCTTGTTCTCCTGTGAAAACACCTTGCCCAATTGATCGGTTCTCCTGCAAATAACTTGTGAAAGAACACTGCTTGGTGTTTCATCACATAAGTAGTTCTCTCCGGCTTCTGAATGGCCATTAGTGCACTCACAATTCCTCTCCTCACAGGGTCTTTGTAGCTCTCAACTTTATACCCATTCTTTGTTCTCTTCGACAAGAAGGCATCTCTCACCTCCTGCGTTTCTTGGGTTATCTTTCCTTTCCCCAAGAACGTGGCTCCCTGCTCCAAACCCGCCTCCTTCCCGAGTACGAGTCTCCAATCCGACTCTGTCCAACAAGCCAGATTTCCCCTCTTCCCTTCTTCCTTGGGACCATCAAGACATTTACTCTCGATGATTTTTGTCATGAATCCTGGAAAACTTACATTCCAGTTCCATGCAAGAAAGGTGATTTGAAGTTGGCTCAAGACTTCGATCCTCGCTACTACATCTTATCTCCAAATTGCATGATTTCTCACTGCAAATTCAGAGTTTTTCTTCCCTCCTTCCATCTCTTTTTCTTTCTTACTGTCTCTCGATTTCACTCTTGCGACTTCTCCCTTGTGCACTAACCCGAGTACAACTTTATTTCCCTTTCCCCAATCACCTGCAAGACCACTTTTCAACAGCAAAGGAAAATTGCTTGACATTTTGTCGTTGCAATTTCAATTTTTATAGAGTTGCACTTCTTTGTCTTCCGTCGCTTTGAGTTTCTACCAAGAAATCACACCTCCGGCATGCACCTGTCACTATCAATGAACCTTCGCGCGTACGAGCCGCCAGTTTTGAAACGGCCCCTTCTTGAATTTCTCGCCCCGACAAAAGGTTGTTAGACTGTCTTTGCCTCGGGTTGAGCTCTCCCCGATCCAAAGACAATTTACTTCGTATTGTATGCTGACAGGGCATTTCCGAGGACTTCACCTTATGACCCGAAGTCACTTTACTTTGGGTTTCATCCCAAAGCCAATTTTCTTCGCCTTCTTCGGCCATACAGGCGCAATCCGACCTCTCTATACACTTCTTCTCCTTTATTTTGAAAAAAAAAATGTGGGCACCACATACTCCCTCCCTCAAATGTGAGCGTCCCCGCAAACATAGACCTCGGGTGTCTTAGAAACTGCCGAGTCTATGGTCCAATATCTCCAAACTCTCCACCCGTTTACTTGAGTGATAAAAGGATTACTTTCCAAATTGACAAGTTGCATGGATCCATTTTCGCAAAGATGAAGAACTCGATAGGGACCCATCCATCTCAAATGCAACTTGCCTGGCAAAAATATTCGGCTATTGTCATATAACAAAACCAAATCCCCTTCTCGTACAATCACAGGCTTGATTCTCCGATCGTGCTTGACTTTCCTCTGTGCTTGTTCTTCTCTTGTGGTTTGCATTGCATCGTCTCTTTTCTCTTCTAACCACATCAGTTGATGAATCCAAAGATCCTGACTTTCCTCTTCCCACATCCGTTCTTTGCATAGAACTCGATATGTCGGAACTTCAAATTCAATTGGTAGTATGGGATGCAAGCCATATGTCAAGAAGTATGGGGTTTGTTTGGTTGTAATCTTCTCTGTCGTTTGATACGCCCACAACGCGGCTAGTAATTTTGTATCCCAATCATAGGCATAATTGACAGTCACCTTATTCAAAATTTTACAAAGTAACCCATTTGCTTTTTCCGTTAAGCCATTTGCTTTTGGGTTATAAGGAGTCATCTTCCGATGTTTAATCTGAAAATACTTGGTTAATGCCTCCATTATAGAGTTCAAAAAATGTGTTCCTTGGTCACTGACCAATTCCAGAGGACACCCATATCGGGAGATGATGTTTTGAAAGAAAATTCCGCCATAGTTTCAGCATCATCTCTGCGAGTTGCTTCCGCTTCAACCATCTTGGTAGCATAGTCAGTGCAAACCAAAATGTAGCGCTTTCTTGTGACTCGGATCACTGGTTGAATGGGACCCACAAAATCAATCCCCCATTTCTCAAATGGGGCCAAAGGCAAAATTGGTCTCAAAGGCAATTGAGAAGTAGCCGTTTGCTTCCCCGTTCTTTGACACGCATCACAGCTTCGGATATGAGCATGTACATCTTTGTACATTGTAGGCCACCAATACCCTGCCAAAAGAATTTTCTTTATAGTATTCTTCAGAGCATAGTGTCCTCCCGATGCCTCGGAGTGTAAAGATTCAATTACTCCTCCTACTTTGTATGACTCCAAGCATCGCCAAAGTACTTCGTCTTCGCCCATCTTAAATAAAATGTTGTGTTTAAGCTGGTATGGCCCCATTTTCCTGAGAAAGACTGCCCACTGTTCCAGATCCATCCCCTCAGGACAATGGAGAGTATTCATATAATTATATTCATCTGCATACCTTGTACTTCTCATTGCTGATAAGTGATACAACTCTTTGTCAGGGAACCGATCGTCAATTTCCCACTCTTGGTCTTGAGTTTCTAACCTGGACAGGAAGTCCGCATTCGAATGCGAAGCTCCCTTCCTCACTTGTACAGTATACGTGGATTCTTGTAATAACAAGATCCATCTTGCAATTCGTCCCGATAAATCTGCCTTCTTGACCAGATGTTGCAATGCATAATGGTCAACATAGAAGACAAACTCATACCCCAACAAATAATGACGAAATTTCTTGCAAGCATACACCATTCCGAGTGCTTCTCTTTCAGTCGTCAAATAGTTCTTTTCAAAAACTGAAAGTTGTCGGCTGGCATAATACACCGGGTAGTCCTTCTTCTTCTCTTCCTTCTGACTCAAGACAACCCCGATGGCCATGGACAAAGTGTCCACATACACATGAAAAGGGACGTCCCAATTTGGGGCCCTCATGACTGGTGCTTCAACCAGTTTCTTCTTCAACACCTGGAAAGCTTCTTCTTGATGTGCTTCCCATATAAAGTCTTTGGATTTCTTCAAAAGCTTTGTAAGTGGTGCAGCAAGCACTGCATAGTTTGACACAAAGCGTCTGTAATATCCGACATGTCGCAAGAAGGCTCTCAGCTCCCGGATGTTCTTTGGGGATTCCAAAGCTGCGATTATCTTAACCTTCTCAACATTGACCTCAATACCTCGGCTTGACACCCAATGCCCTAGAAGAATTCCCTCCTTCATTGCAAAGAAGCATTTCTCCGGGTGTAATGACAAGCCGGCAAAACGACCCCTTTCAAACGTTTGGCAAAGGTAATCTAGATGTACATCTCTTTGCCCAAACACACAAAAGTCATCAATAAAAACTTCCACAAATTTGCGCAGGAAATCCTTGAAGATCAAATTCATCATCCGCTGGAAAGTAGCGGGAGCATTACACAACCCAAAGGGCATTTGATTGTAAGCAAAAGTGCTCCAATTGGTCGTGAATGTAGTTTTATCCTTGTCTTCTTCTCGAATGGATACTTGATTGTACCCTGAAAATCCATGGAGAAAACTATAACAAGGATGCCCAGCTACTTGATCTAAAATTGTATCGGTAAAAGGCAAGGGATGATGATCTTTCCTTGTGACTGTGTTCAATTTTTGGAAGTCTTGGCACACTTGGATCTTCCCTGTTTTCTTCTTTGGGACAATGACAATGGGGGAGACCCATTCACTGCTTAAGATAGGGAAGATGATTCCGGCCCCTAAGTACTTATCGATTTCATCTTTCACCAAAAGCGAGTACTTTGGGTTCAGGCGGTATTGTCACTGCCAAACCGGAATTGCACCTTCAACCAAATCAATCCGGTGTTCTCTGAATTCTCGTGGAATACCCAGCATTTGATCAATCGACCAAGCGAATACATCCTGGAACTCTATAAACAGGGCAGTGTATTTTGCCAACTCCTCCGAAGTAACTGTCTTCGAGATCTTTAGAATTTTTCCTTCAGTTAGTAACACCTCTTGACAGTCATCGGGGTTGATGACTCCTTCAATGTGGCTTACTCGGCTTAACCCGAGGCGAGTGGCCATCAAACCTCCTTCCTCCAAGTCAGGTTCACCCAAGGTGAGGTCATATGGATCTTTGTCGTCAACCTCTACCTCGTAGCATTCCAAGTAATTAACTTGGACTTTGTCTTTGGATTCGTCTGAGGACGAAGACGATGAGTCTTCGGATTCGTCTTCCTCTTCTGACAAACTTGTTTCCCCGAGATGTGGAACCTTCATCCAACTCATAGTCACCAGCTTCTGATCTTCGGACAAAATGTCCTTGAATCTTAACTTCTGTTGATGCCAATCCACTACAACTTGGACACTATACAACCAATGTCTGCCGATCAACAGAGGGTAACCAGTTTTTGTCACTGGCCGCAACACAATGTAATTCAACTTGAAGGGTACCCCTTTAATGATCGTGGTAATGTTTGACAGCATGCACAAGGGCCATCTCCTGGTTTGGTCTACAAACTTCAAAACTCGGGGTGTTGGTTCAAACGTATGATACCCGAGTTGATTTGCCGTATCTTCGGTCATGACATTCACACCGGACCCAGAGTCAATGGGTATTGATGTGATCATGCACCCTGCAATCTCCGCGTCTACCTCAGGAGATCCCAAATCTTCTTGTTCAATACGATAAATAGCAGGCAGGTCCTTCTTTGACATCGACCTCACCTTCTTGAGGGCCGAATTAAGCTGTCTCTTGTACAGCTTGTTATCTTCCCACAATTGCTTAAATGTAACATTCGCATTTGTGGTGGCCAGATCGGCTACAATATCATATTGGGGAACTCCTCCCAATTTGACCGTCTTCGTCTTCGGCTTTGGGTCCGAGGACCCTCCATGTTCCCTCTTGACTTCGGGATGCTTCAAAATGGTGACGGGCTTGCTGATGGCCTTAACCCAAGCTTCCTCGGGTTGGCCCTCCTCAACTTGGATCAGACCCTTTACTTCGGATCGGATGTCCGCCGGAAAAATTGGAGACTTTGTCTTCGTCTCTTCTTCCAAACTCAGTTCTCGAGTCCTGAGTAATGCCTCCCTTAATTCTTTTTGCAAGGCTTTAGCTTTAGCTTTTGCGAGGATCTTTTCCTCCTTGGCCGAAAGAATGGCTTTTGGGCGCTGTCTCTTCACCTTTCGGGAAGACGACGAGGTCGTACTCAGTTCTTTGGGATCACGCTTCTTCTTGCTGGAGCATGTCTCAACTTTCAGAACTTCAAGGTCTGGCCATTCTCCTTTTGAGGCCGGACTCCCTTCTTGAGGTCTTTCTTCCTCAAGAGTAATGCAATTTACATTCGTATCTCCCTTTGTATGCCCATATGCCCCGATCCTTTACAATTTCCACAAAGGGGAACGTACCCAATTTGCCTTCTTGGCTTGGGACAATTTGGAGACCAATGTCCCATCGAGCCACAATTATAACAAGCTCCGGGCGCAACATTCTGAGGGCGATTTTGGTTGCTCATCGGTGGTCTTCGTGAAGGAGCATTGGGGTATACTCCTTGGGTCCAAACCTCGGACCTTGATACAATGTGCTTGGTTGAGGCTGTACCTCCTGAGTTTGGTACACCGCCTCTTTGTCCTTGTCTTGGTTCCATCCCGGAACCCAATCAATCTGCTGCACCGGGAATGCATTATGAGTATTGCATTCTGTGTTGGCGTGGCCGGATTTGCCACATGCGGTGCACCACACATTAGATCGTCCAAATGCTGGGGCTTTTCTTCGGTCCTTAGCTCCAATCATCTGGATCTTGAAATCCGAAAACTCCTTGATGAGGGCATCCAGCTTCATATTTGCCTTATGTACACTCTTGGCTGGAGGAGTCACTGGTTTCTTGCCTCCACGTCTTCTGACTCGTCTTGGCTTTGATTCTTCTTTGGATTCCAAAGAAGAGCTCAAAGACGTAGAGGATTCGTCTGAAGAAGGGGAGGTGCTGCACAAAGCTCTCCTTCTGGACTTCTTGCCCTTCTTCTCCCGATTTCTCCGGTTACCGGCAGAGTGAGAGTGGGCTGCTTCATAACGAGCGACATGTTTGAGTACTTTGTCCAGGGAAGTTACGTTCCTCTCCCTGGCAAAGATTTGTATCTTTGGTGAAAGGCCCCCGAGGAACCAGGTAATGGCTTGGGCATCAGAGTATCCCACCACCCCCGATTGCTTGGGAACTCGGTTCAGTAGTGCCATGAACCGCTCAGAGTAGTCCCTCAACTTCTCATTCTTGCCCCGGTCCAAATCGTTGAGTGCCGTGAAGACACGCATATCGTAGTCAACCTCCCGAAATTGTTCCAGGAAGTTGTTTCTCAAGTCTGAGGTAATGTTTCTCAAGGCTGAGGTAATGTGGAACTTGACGGAACGGAAGGATTGGCTGGAATTGACGCCGTATTGTCAGCCCAGAGATTCCAATTCGTCAAATTCAAGGTAGGGTCTTCTTCAACAATTTCTGCTATGAGGGTGTCGACTTCAACCCGAGTGGAAGATTCAGGATCAACACCTTTGATGGGTTCTTCAAAATTCCTCCGGGACAACCGAGGAATCGTTCGTAGAAGATATTGACACTCGTCTTCAGTAAGTGTTCATGTTGTCTTTTCTCAAACAAAGGTCTTCAAGGAAACAACTTCCTTTACAACTCTAGGGGAAGTTGGTGTACTGGGCCGCAATGCATATGTTTGCCCACTCGATTCTTTCTTTTTCTTGGAAGAAGAGGGAGATGCAAAGTAGCCTTGCCAACCGCCTTTGTGTTTCTTGTGGTCAAGTTCTTGCAAGGCTTCTTGCACTTCGTGAAGGAGTTGAAACTCCAATGCCTCTCGTTCAGTTTCGTCAACGATGGATGGGACGTTCAGACGTTTGTCTTCTTCACACTAAAGTGCTTGTCTTTGAGCTCTCTCTTCCTATTGTTCTTTCAATGCAGACATTCATATTGCATTGATACCCAGTTTCCAATTTGGCTTTGTATTCTTCCACTTCCAAGATTTGTATCCCCGGCAGCGGTGCCAAAAATCATGCGACAACCCGGCAAATATCACTTTTGCGGTAATTGGGTAAGTAAAGTTTGTTCCCGTAGAGATACGAGTCAGAATTGGTCAAATACGAAGTCAAACAGTAACATTGTAGTTCTTCTTGGTTGCGTCTTTAATCTCTCAGGTAGAAACCACACCCAGAAGAGAGTAACAAGCATTGATTCGCAGTCTTGTCACAAATTAACACTCCATAATCACAAATCCATCAAATCTTTCCAAACAATCTTGATTGTGATGATTTAGGCTCTCTCGAAAACGGCACTTCACTACAAAACAACTTCACCTTAGACTTGTGTTCCACCCCTCCACTGAAGGCACAACTTCCTTGATCGAAATTGCTTCACATCAACTTTGCACTGCACTCACAAATGTAGAATACTACCAACACTACAATTCCTCTCAGATCTGTCAAGGCATTGCTTTGATTGCACTTCACTCAAGATCAAACACACAGAATGAAGATCAAGGCTGTGGAATCCAACATCCAACAAGCACTCTGACTTGCACTTCGAATTTCTCCAAACACTCACAAACACAATTGTGAGATTGATACTCGGAATCAAGCTCAAGTGACGACCACTACTTCACAGCACTTCGCTTTATCTATTCTCAGAAATAATGAGCACTGAACAACAATTTCCTACAAATGCCACTCTTAAATAGTGAACAAGCGACAGTTCTAACAACTATACCATTCTACAAAAACTGTTCTCACCTGCAGATCCAAAATGACAATGCACCTCTTCATATCTGCCCCTTCAAATCTCAAATTGGTTACTAATCCAATCCAATGTCTACTTCTTCCTCGGCTTTCAAACCTGAACCCAAAGTAATCTTACTTCCTACTACATTTTCCTCGGGGTTCACATCTCCTACTTCTTCGACCAGATCTAGCAATTCTCTTTCCTGATTTGAAATTGCACTAGTGGCTAATCTATCTAACTTTTCATCTTTCGACCCACTCTTCTCTAATGTCTCTGAGGGCAACTCCAAAGACATTTGGATTCCTATGTTATCTACTTCGGGTTTTGCCTTAACATCTTGCCAAAGCTTTTCTAACCCTATTTCCACTAAGTCTAATCTAGTTGAGATGTTATCCTCTACTTCTAAAATCTTTCTGTCTACACAAGTTCTGAGACTAATTAACAAGGCATTCAAATCAGTGTCTTTCGCTTGTCTTCGCCTCGTCTCCTGCACCAACAACTTCAACTCGTGCAGTCGCGCTTCTTCAATTCGAACGCTGGCTTCTGTACTTAACATTGCGTTCACTCTGAGGACTATCTCCTTCAATGGCTCCAATCTTGTCTTTCGTTCTTGTTCCCAATCTGCAAGCCATTCCACTTTGTACATCGCCAACTCTTCTTCGAACTCGGCCTTCACTGCTTCCGTCTCTTTCTCCTTCTGTACAATTTTCTCTTCCTGATTACGAAGTAACTCTTGTTATCTCTCTTCTTCTCTATACCGCACAAACAACTCTCTTTGCCAGAGTTGTTTCTTCTCCTCCATACTCTCCATCACTCGATCAAGCTCTTGTTCCTTTGATGCTACCCTTGCCATAGCATGGATAAGCTCTACTCTTGAATCAGCAAACTGCTGCTTCAAGATTTCGTGCTCCGCTACATGTCTCTCCCTTGCGATGTCACTCTTCCTTGCAAGATCCTCTTGATAGCTCGTTTCTCTCTTCAGGTCTTCGATTACCTGACTTCTCTCTACTACTTCCGCTTGTAGTACTTCTCTCTCCTTCTCACCTTGGGTTATACTCCTCTTCAACTCCGAGGTCTCCTCTTCTAATCTTGCTACCACTTGCAATATAGTCTTTACCTCTGGACAAGTCGACTGCATCTCCTTCTTCTTCTTCTCCAACTTCACCAACAGTGGGCATACTACCTCTCACAGGTACTCTACTCCCTCACTGGCAACTTCTTCCTCCCACGGACTAATTTCTTGTTTCTCCTCATGTTCTCCTGATACGCGCCGCCTTTGCTGAAGTCTTCATATTGGGATTGATGCCTCACTACTCGTGCTGTCTTCTGCTTCTTCCTTCACTTTACTCGGCCCCGCCTCACATTTTGCCTTACGTCTCGAGCGAACTCCTCGCTGTACTGCGATCTTCATCTCCTCAAGCACCGGTACTTTGTCTTCCAGCGCCGCATTGTCTTCGGCTTCTACTTTGGCTTGCACTTCTTCTTTGTATTCTTCAGCCGCTGGTGCCGAGGTCATTTCTCCACCATCTTCACTGTCACTGCTAGTATCTTCACTCTGCAGTGTCAGCTCAGGTTCCTCCTCACGTTCCGAGTCCTCCGTCTTGAGCTCGGCTTCACCTTTTGAGTCTTCATCTTCCGACTCAATCACCACCATCGCTCGCCTGGGGTTATGTTTCTGCATCTTCCGAGGTTTCTTGTTTTCTTCGGCTTCTACATGCCGAGTTCTCTTCTTTGTTGGGGTACTTACCACAACCTCCACGTTTTTTCCTGTCTTTGCATAGTAGTCATCCGTGCTCCGGATTTGGAGAATGTATTGCTGCTCCTCCGCGTCGACTTGTCTTCTCAAGTCAGGATGGAAATGAGACACCATTCTATTGCGCTCCGCTAAATTGAGCAAATTCAACCCAAGGTAGAAATGTGCTGCAAATGGCACGATGTAGTGTGGAGGCAACTTATCCCGCAGATTCCACACCATCTGCCTCGTTCTCCCGTGAAAACACCTTGCCCAATTGATCGGTTCTCCTGCAAATAACTTGTGAAAGAACGCCGCTTGGTGTTTCATCACATAAGTGGTTCTCTCCGGCTTCAGGATGGCCATTAGTGCACTCACAATTCCTCTCCTCACAGGGTCTTTGTAGCTGTCAACTTTATACCCATTTTTTGTTCTCTTTGACGAGAAGGCATCTCTCACCTCTTGCGTTTCTTGGGCTATCTTTCCTTTCCCCAAGAACGTGGCTCCCTGCTCCAAACCCGCCTCCTTCCCGAGTACAAGTCTCCAATCCGACTTTGTCCAACGAGCCGGATTTCCCCTCTTCCCTTCTTCCTTGGGACCATCAAGACATTTACTCTCGATGATTTCTGTCATGAATCCTGGAAAACTTACGTTCCAGTTCCATGCCAAAAAGGTGATTCAAAGTCGGCTCAAGACTTTGATCCTTGATACTACATCTAATCTCCGAATCGCATGATTTCTCACTACAAATTCAGAGTTTTTCTTCCCTCCTCCCATCTCTTCTGCTTTCTTACTGTCTCTCGATTTCTCTCTCGCGACTTCCCCTTGCGCACTAACCCGAGTACAAATTTATTTCCCTTTCCCCGATCACCTGCAAGATGACTTCTCAACGGCAAAGGAAAATTGCTTGACATTTTGTCGTTGTAGTTTCAATTTTTATAGAGTTGCACTTCTTTGTCTTCCGTTGCTTTGAGTTTCTACCGAGAAATCACACCTCCGGCATGCACCTATCACTATCAATCAACCTTTGTGCGTACAAGCCACCTGTTTTGAAACGGCCCCTTCTTGAATTTCTCGCCCCGACAAAAGGTTGTTAGACTGTCTTTGCCTCGGGTTGAGCTCCCCCTAATCCGAAGACAATTTACTTCGTATTGTATGCTGACAGGGCATTTCCGAGGACTTCGCCTTATGACCCAAAGTCACTTTACTTCGGGTTTCATCCCAAAGCCAATTTTCTTTGCCTTCTTTGGCCATACATGCGCAATCCAACCTCTCTATACACTTCTTCTCCTTTATTTTGAAAAGAAATAAAATGTGGGCACATCAATACTCTTCATCAACTCCGAGTTCTCTTCTTCTAGTTGTGCTAATACTTGCAATACAGTCTTCACCTCCAAACACTTCAACTTCATCTCCTTCTTCTTGTGTTCCAATTTCACCAATAGAGGACACAAAACTTTGCACATGTACTCCACTCTATCACTTGCAACTATTTTGACTTGTGGAGTGATGTCCTTCTTTACCTCTTCTTCTCTCGATACTCGCCGTCTTCTCCACAAGTTGTCATATCGGAATGGACGCTTCACTCCCCAAACTGGCATTCTCCTCTTCCCTTGCCTTGCTTGGACCCGCTTTCCACTTTGCATTTTGCCAGGACCAAACTCCTCTCTAAATGGTAATCTTCTTCTCCTCCTGCTCGGGCACTTTGTCTTCTAACTTCACGTTACTCTCTTCCTCGAGCTCCATCCAAACTTCTTCTTCTGCCGTGGGTACCAACGTCATCTCCCTGCCTTCACCGTTGTCACTACTCGTATCCTTACTCTATAGTGTGAGTTCGGGTTCTTCCTTGCGTTCTGAGTCTTTAGACTTGCACTCGGCTTTGCCCTCCGAGTCTTCTTCCGACAACACGATCACCATCATACTTTTCCTCGGGTTTCCTCTTCTGGTTTTTTGAGTTCTCATTTTCTTGATGTCTATGCCTTCTCCTTGTCAACTCCGCTTCTTTGACTTCAAAGTACTTACTTCCACCTACGCACTCTTCCCCGTCTACGTGTAGTGCGCATCACTGCTTCGGATCTAAAGAATGTATTGCTGCTCCTCTGCATCGACCTCCTTTCTTAAGTCAGGATGAAAATGCGACACCATTCTGTTGCGCTCCGCATTGTGCAGATTCAGCCCGAGGGAGAAATGTGCTGCAAATGGCACAATGTAATGTGGAGGCAACTTATCCCGCAAATTCCACACCATTTGCCTTGTTTGCCCATAGAAGTACCTTGCCTAGTTGATTGGCTCTCCTAAAAACATCTTATGGAAGAACACCTCTTGGTGTTTCATCACATAAGTCGTTCTCTCCAGCTTCAAGATTGCCATGAGAGCACTCACAATCCCTCTCTTGACCGGATCCTTGTAACTCTCTACTTTGTACCCATTCTTTGTTCGCTTCAAAGAGAATGCATCCCACTTCTTGGGTTTCTTCGGCTACCTCTCCCTTCCCCAAGAATGTGGCACCATGCTCCGTGCCTGCCTCTCTCCCAAGTACTAATCTCCAATCCGACTCTGTCCAGCAAGCCGTATTTCCTTTCTTCCCCTCTTCCTTGGGGCCATCAAGACATTTATTCTCAACTATCTTGGTCATGAATCCTAGAAAACTAACATTCTTATTCCACACCAAGAATGTGATCCAAAGTCAGCTCAAGACTTCAATCCATGCAATCACATCTAACCTTTGAATTGCATGATTTCTCATTGTGAATTTGGAGTTCTTCTTTCCTCCTCCCATCTTTCTTTTTTCCTCACTGTCTCTCGGGTTAGCTCTCTCAAATTCTCCTCTAGACACCAATGCGTCTTCAACTCTACTTCCCTTCTCACGATCTCTTGCAGGATGACTCCTCAACAACAAAGGAAAATTGCTTGACATTGCTTCGTCATTAGCCCAATTTTTATAGAGTTGCGCCTTCTTCATCCCTCTTCAATTTGAGTTTCTACCAAGAAATCACACCTCTTGCATGCGTCTATCATTGTCAAGTGTACTTCACGCGTATGACCGCCGGTTTTTGAACGGTCCCTACTTGAATTTCTCTCCCTGAAGAAAAGTTGTTACACTGTCCTCGCCTCATGTTGAGCACCCTCCCGATACAAAGACTTCTTAATTTGGGCTGTATGCTGACAGGGCAAGTCCGAGTACTTTACCTTATGACCCAAAGCCACATTACCTCGGGTTTCATCCCAAAGACTCTTTTCTTTGCCTTCTTTGGCCATACAGGTGCAATCCGACTTCTCTATACACTTCTTCTTCTCCATTTTGGAAAAAAATAAAAAATGTGGGTACCACACATTCAGATACACCATCTCCTTCTAAAGAAAGAGCTTCAAGTGTGGACACAAGCATGGAAGAGGAGACTTACACGGAAGAGAATGAATCTGAATCTGATTCAGATGTGTATCCTTTGTGTGCTATGGATTTTGCACCTAAGCTAGAGGTTTTGAAGGACCCAGATAAATCACCATTGACACTTGAGGAGGTACAGAGAAGGTTATCTACCCTCAAGTATGGTCCAAATATAACCAAGGAGGAGAAGGTGAGATTTGAGGAGATTTTCCGCAAGTTCATCCATGTGTTTGCTTTTAGTTACAAGGATTTGAAGGAAGTCACCTTGGAGGAGTACAAGATAGAGGTGGAGTCACATGCAAGACCAATCCACCAAAAGCAACGTTGCATTAGCCCACCAATATCTTTGGTTGTGAAAGAGGAGATTGATAAGCTCAAGGAAGTTGGATTTATCTTTGAGGTAGAGAATTCAGAATGGGTGTCTCCAATTGTCATTGTGAAGAAAAAGAATGGCAAGCTTTGGATATGTGTGGATTACAAGAAGCTCAATGCTGTTACCAAGAAAGACTACTACCCATTGCCATTCATTGATGAGATCTTGGAGGAGGTTGCAGGTCATGAAAAGTACAGTTTTAGTGATGGTTATAGTGGATATTGTCACACCATTTATAGTGCCGCGTCTAGATGCTCGGACACTAGAGTTCCAATGATAGTAGTTAGAGTTATTTCAGCAGTTTCTCAAAGACTACTTTCCGACGGTTAGATTTTGTGTTTGGGGTACTGACTTCACGGTGGAGCCCACCATCACTTTGCACCGTTCGCACCATCAAGTGTGCCGTTAGTGGTACCGCTAGGGTTTCAGTGCTAGCTCAAGTCTAGGGGGTATAGTTTTGAAGTGAGCTCCAGAGAGCTCACTTCTTTGATGTTGAGCCTTCGAGTTCCTGGCTATGGTGGACAGAGGCCGGCGAGTGTCACCTGGATTCTCTATGCTTGAGTGGGTGTGGCTTGATTGTAATCAGTGCCCAGTTGTTGGCAGTTTATGGAGTGACCAATCAAGTACAAATCTGAGTTGAGTTGAGTTGAGAGTGGTAAGCAATCTCATAACATCAGAGAAGTGAAGTCAAGGGGAAATTGGGTGCAGGAACTGTGAGTGTTGGTGGTATCTCCAAGCTCGGTGGATCAGTGGTAGCTCGATTCAAGTTCATTGTTTCCCTAGTGTGCAGAAGCTCGTTCAAGTGATGCAGATTTGGCAGTTAGGCGGACGGTGTGCAGAAGTGCTGGCCAATTTTTGAGCAAAGAAGGAGCAATTTTTGAGCAGTGGTTGTGATTTTGAGCTCAAGAGGTGAAGGCATATTTGCTACAAGTTGGGCTCAAAAATTCAAATTGAAGGTGGAGTTGGGAAGCTCTTCTCATGAATTTGTGATTTGGCTCAAATGGAAAGTTAGTGGGGGATTTGGCGGACAGCCATCTTTAGGGTTTACGTCAGATTTTACGTCAAATTTTGGTTGGGATTTACGTCAGATTTTGGCCAGATTTGGATGAGTTTTGCTAGTTTGGAGGACTTTCGTAGATTTGGAGAAGTTTTGTCAATTTTGGAGGAGTTTCGAAGTGGCAACAAGAAAGGCCTCATTTGGCTGAATTTTGGGGCTTTGAGGCATAGGGCTGTGGGCTATGAAGGCCTAGAAGGGCCAGCAAGCCAGCTTGCTGGCGTGAGGCTAGCTAGTTTAGAGTAGATCTTGGTCATTGGTTGGCAAAATCTGCCTTTCCTGCTAGATTGTGCGCAACAGGGTTTGACCCCTAGATCTCTTGTTCCTAGATTGGTGCCCTAGCCAACTGGTCCACCTTCCCTTGTTGTCCTAGTGACTGTGCCACTATTATCTATACACATGTAGCTTTGGCTAGGAGAGGCAGTTTGATCCCATTCTTGGTGATCCTGGTAGCTTAGGACTTAGATACCAACTTCTCTTATGTCAAATGCCAAATGGTGGCAGAGTCAGTCCCGTGTTGTGTTATGAGATGGAGGGTTTTTGTTTAGATTTCTTGTGATTGGACCCCCTCCATTCTATGCTTCCTGTTTGTGCACCACGTTTGTGTGAGGTGCCATGACTTTTGAGCGTTGGTGGTTTGGTGTGCTCTCGGTGGTGAGGCTGGAGTGATGACCAATTAAACTACCTTTGTTTCTCCCCGGTGAGGCAAGAAGTGATGACCTGCAGACCGTGAGAGTGCATGTTATGATGGCAGGTTACAGGTTGCTCTTTCTCCTAGTGTAGTTATCTCGGTTAGAGTTACATTAGTGGGTGGTGCTTGGTGGTGTTGGCACTTGGTGGGGCACTTGCGGTTGCAGTTGGTGGTTTGGGTTTGCTGTTATGGTTACTTTGTCACGACTGAGTTCTTTGGAGATTCCAGAGGAGTTAGCCCTACGGTACATAGTGGGTTTACTCAGAGTGGTGCTCTGTATCAGCCTATATCTCAGGTCCCAGTGAGGGAGGAGATTGACTCTGAGTTGGAGTTGACACAGGAGCTGATTTAGTTGAGAGTGCACTTGGTGTGTCCGCACCGTTGTTGTGGGACATGGATGAGGTTTATGGGGCCTCCAAAGGCCCTAGGCCTTACTCTGGTATAGTGGGTACCATTGAGTTGGATGACTTCATCCATGAGTTTGATAGTTGGTGTGATCTGCAGTAGATGCGGAACCTGACTTTGTTCACACCTTTCATGGCATGGAAGGGGTTGTTTCAGCACTTGGAGGGTCCGCCGATGGATGACTACCATGAGTTCAGGAGAGCTCATTTGGAGGAGATTGAGTTATAGAGACAGTATTGGTCTCTACATTATGTCTCCATCACTTCAGGCTCGGTGGCCAAGAGTAGATTGGCAGTATCCACAAGTTCTAGCTCGAGTAGTGTTGGTGGAGCTAGTGGAGGTGCACTAGCTAGAGATAGTGCTACTACAAGTGGAGGTACCACTACAGGAGGTGGTGTGGTACCGGGGTTTAACCCCATGGAGGAGTTCTTCATATGTTTGAGGTAGAACTACTAGGGAGTGCGGACTAACAAGCTAAGGAGCTTGCAAGAGTTCCAATGGAAGGCTGGAGAGAGCCTACGCGGGGCATACACTTGCATGAGGCGGCTGATCAGTTTCACTCAGGGAGTTATTGAGGCCCAAGCAGTCCAGTTTTGGTATGGGATACTAGATAGGGAGTTGTGACGTAGAGTTTGTGATGCTACGTTGTTGCAGGCTACTTTGCCCACTTTGGCAATAGTCTTTGGTTTGGCTGAGCATATTGAGCTCAACATGGTGGAGGAGAGAGTGGTGACATCTGGATTTGGTAGGGAGACCTCATCCACGGTTGTGACTTCTTCTAGAGTGCAGCAAAGTGCACCACGCCCAGTTGGTTTTTGAGGACAGGTTGGACAGCCCAGATCCTATGGAGCGAGTGGAGGGCCTAGTGGAGTTAGACCCTTAACCTCATTTTTGGGTCAGCATCAGCCAGTTAGTGGTGGTATTGCTTGTTGGACTTGTGGTGGACCTCACCATAGGAGAGAGTGTACTCAGGGCATTGGACCTGATACCTCTGGTGCATCACAGCTAGCACAGAGGCAGTGTGAGCATTGCCACAGATTTGGTCACACTAGTGACCGGTGTTTTTTCCTACACCCAAAGTTACGGAGTAGTAGGGCTGCTATAGTAGGTAGTAGAGGAGCTCCAGTTCATAGAGGACGAGGTGGTAGAGGTGGAGGTAGAGGATCTACACCTAGTAGGGGTGCAGTACCTGCCCTTACTTCTGACACAACTATGGCTACTCGGATTGAGCAGCTGGAGCAAAGATTAGCTAGTATGGCTATTGCTCAAAGGAGATCAGATTTGGGTGCTGAGGCTTCCACCTCATATGCTGGTGATAGAGGTGCTTTGGACTTCATGTGCGGAGCAACACAAGTGGATGCATCCGCAGTAGTGACTAGGAGTGCAGGACGTGCTCCAGAGCTTAGAGGAGCATTAGTAGAGTTGGACACACAAAGAGGAGAGGTTGGGAGATAGGTCAGACTTCCCCAATCTTTCACGCTATCTGAGGCATTGCAGACAACATCCATGGTTCCTAGACGTCCCTGTGCAGGTGTGGTAGGTGGTGATGGAGTACATGATGGACTACCTGCTAGTCAGCCACCTGCTACTACACACACTGAGTCTACCATGATGTTGGGGGCGGCTCAGCTGATTATGCGGCGTCCTTTGTTTTTGGCCAGTGACATGTTTACATTGGGAGTTGACTCAGCCCCAATATTCTAGTTGGCTGCCATGTTGTGTGAGAGTAGGGATGGTGCGGTTCCTACTACTTATGACAACCTGGGAAATATCACTTTTGTGGTAATCGGGTAAGTAAAGTTTGTTCCCATAGAGATACAAGTCAGAAATTTCCAAATACAAAGCAAGGAACCAATTTTAGTTCTTCTTGGTTGTCTTTAATCTCTTAGGTAGAAACCATACCCAAAAGAGAGTAACAAGCACTGACTTGCAGTCTTGTCACAAATTAATACTTCTTAATCACAACTCCAACAAATCTTTCCAAACAATCTTGATTGTGATGATTCAGGCTCTCCAAAAATGGCACTTCATTGCAAAATGACTTCACCTCAGAATTGTGTTCCACCCCTCCATTGAATGCACAACTTCCTCAATCAAAATTGCTTCACATCAACCTCACACTGCACTTACAAATGCAAAATACTACCAACACTACAATTCCTCTCAGATCTGTCAAGGCATTGCTTCGATTGCACTTCACTCAGGATCAAACACACATGATGAAGATCAAGGCTACGGAATCCAACATCCAACAAGCACACTGACTTGCACTTTGAATTTCTCCAAACCCTCACAAACACAATTACAAAGCTGATACTTGGAATCAAGCTCAAGTGACGAGCACTGCTTCACAGCACTTTGCTTTATCTATTCTTAAAATTTTGAGCACTGAACAACATAAGACTGTGAATGCCACTCTTAAATAGTGACAGTTCTAACAACTATACTGTTCTACAACAACTTTAGTTGTAGATCCAAAATGACAATGCACCTCTTCATATCTGCCTCTTCATATCTGCCTCTTCATATCTAAAAAACTGTTTCTACTCCGATCCGATGTCTACTTTATCATCGGCTTTCAAACCCGAACCCGAAGTAATTTTACTTCCTATTACTCTATCCTTGGGTTTCATATCTTCTACTTCTTCTACTAGATCCAACAATTCTCTTTCTTGATCTGAAATTGCACTAGTGGGTAATCTATCTAACTCTTCATCTCTCAACCCACTCTTCTCCAATGTCTCCATCTCTAACTCCGAAGACATCTGCACTTCTATGTTATCTACTTTGGGTTTGGCTCTAACATCTTTCCAAAGTTTATCTATCTCTATTTTCACTAAATCTAATCTAATCGCAATATTGTCCTCAACTTCTAAGATCTTCCAGTCTACACGAGTTCTTAAACTGATCAACAAGGCATTCAAATTAGTGTCTTTTGCCTATCTTTGCCTCGTCTCCTGACCAATAACTTCAACTTGTGCAGCCTCATTTCTTCAATTTGAACACTGGCCTCTGTACTCAACATCGCGTTCATCTTGAGGACTATCTCCTTCAACGGCTCCAATCTCATTTTTCTTTCTCGCTCTCGATCTGCAAGCCAATCCTCCCTATACATGGCCAATTCCACCTCGAACTCGACTTTCACCGTCTCCTTCTCCTTCTCCTTCTGTACAACCTTCTCCTCCTGATTACGAAGTAACTCTCGTAATCTTTCTTCTTCCCTATATTGTGCTGCCAACTCTCTTTGCCAGAGTTGCTTCTTCTCCTCTACGCTCTCCATCACTCTATCTATCTCTTGACCCTTTGCCGCTACTCTTGCCATAGCATGGATAACTTCTATCCTTGAATCAGCAAATTGCTGCTTCAAAATCTCATACTCTGCTTCTTGTCTTTCCCTTGCTATGTCACTCTTCCTAACAAGATCTTCTTGATAACTCACTTCTCTCTTCATGTCTTCAATTACCTGAGTCGTCATTACTGCCTTTGCTTGCAGTACTTCCCTTTCCTCCTTACCTTGGGTTATACCCTTCTTCAACCCCGAGTTCTCTTCTTCTAATCTTGATAACAACTGCAAGACAGTCTTCACCTTTGGACAAGTCGACTGCATCTCCTTCTTATTATGCTCTAACTTCACCAGCAATGGACACACCACCTCCTGTAGGTACTTGAGTCCATCGCTCGGGTTACCTCTTCTTGCGTAGCTTCTTCTCTTTGCACTTCTTCTTCATCTGATACTTGCCTTCTTATCTACAGTCTTTGTATCGGCACTGACGCCTTGCTCCCCAAGCTTTCATTCACTTCTTCTTTCATGCTACTTGGACATGCATCACACTTTGCCTTGCGTCTTGAGCAAACTCCTCTCTGAACTGTGATCTTCTTCTCTTCTGCCTCGGGTACTTCATCTTCCAATTTTGTGGTGTCCTCGGTTTTGATCTCTACATGCACTTCTTCTTCTTCCTTTGCAGCAGCTAGCGCCGATGTCATTTCTCCACCCTCATCACTGTCGCTACTCATATTTCCACTTTGTAGTGTTAGCTCGGGCTCCTCCTCGTGTTCCGAGTCTTTGAACTTGCACTCAGCTTTAGCTTTTGAGTCTTCATCTTCCAACTCGATCACCACCATGCCTCGCCTCGGGTTTCCTCTCTTGGTCTTCCAAGGTTTTGTTGTATCTTTGGCTTTGCCCTACCGACTTCTCTTCTTTGATTATGGAGTACTCACTTCTATCTCCACATTCTTCCCCGTCTTCTTGTAGTACTCGTTGGTGCTTCTGATTTGCAAGATGTATTGCTGCTCCTCTACATCGACCTCCTTTCTCAAATTGGGATGGAAATGCGACACCATCCGAGTTTGCTCAGCCGAGTTCAGCAAATTCAACCCAAGGTAGAAATGAGCTGCAAATGGCACAATGTAGTGTGGAGGCGATTTATCTTGCAGATTCCACACCATTTGTCACGTTCTCCCATGGAAACACCTCGCCCAATTGATTGGTTCTCCTGCAAAAAATTTGTGAAAGAACACTACTTGGTTTTTCATCACATAGGTTGTTCTCTCTGGCTTCAGGATTTCCATCAGAGCACTCACAATTCCCCTCTTGACCGGGTCTTTGTAACTCTCCACTTTGTACCCATTCTTCGTCCACTTTGACAAGAATGCATCCCTCACTTCTTGGGTTTCTTGGGCTATCTCTCCCTTCCCCAAGAACGTCGCCCCCTACTCCGAGCTTGCATCCTTCTCAAGTGCAAGTCTCCAATCCGACTCTGTCTAGCAAGCCGGATTTCCTCTCTTCCCTTCTTCCTTGGGTCCATCAAGACACTTGCTCTTGATGATCTTTGTCATGAAACCTGGAAAACTCACATTCTAGTTCTACGCCAAGAAGGTGATCCAAAGTCGGCTCAAGACTTTGATCCTTGCGATCACATCTAACCTCCAAATTGCATGATTTCTCACTGCAAATTTGGAGTTCTCCTTTCCTCCTCCTATCTCTCCTGCTTTCTCACTGTCTCTTGGTTTCACTCTTGCGACTTCTCCCTTACACACTAGTGCGTTTCCAACTCTATTTCCCTTCCCATGATCACTTGCTAGAGTACTTCTCAACGGCAAAGGAAAATTACTCAACATTGTGTCGTTGCAAGTTCAATTTTTATAGAGTTGCGCTTTCTTTGTCTTTCTTCACTTCAAATTTCTACCAAGAAATCACACCTCCTGCATGCACCTGTCACTGTCAATCAAACTTTGCGTGTATGGGCCGCCGGTTTTTGAACGGTCCCTTCTTGAATTTCTTGCCCCGACGAAAGGTTGTTAGACTTCACCTCGGGTTGAGCTCCCCCTGATACAAAGCCTCCTTACTTTGGGTTGTATGCTGAAAGGGCATTTTCGAGTACTTCGTCTTATGACCCAAAGTCACTTTACTTCAGGTTTCATCCCGAAGACTCTTTTCTTTGCCTTCTTTGGCCATATAGGCGCAATCCGACTTCTCTATACACTTCTTCTTCTCTATTTTGAAAAAAACAAAAAATGTGGGCACCACACTACTAGAGCAGAGGTGGTTGGTAGTGGAGCTAACTTGGTTGAGGAGCATGGGATCCATTCAGCAAATAGTGGTTTATGGCAAGCAGCAGGGGCTAGACTAGGAGAGTTGCCAGCTAGACCGGCCTTTGAAAGAGCGCGGTTTACAGCTGGTGTTGTCCTATTGGATAACCAAAGGGGGATTTTTTGTTTGCTGGGACCTTCAAGAAAGGTCTATACACCACAGAGATTTTTGTTAGACTCTGGTGCACAACCCCTTATGTTGGGGAAGGCTGCAATTGTCGGTCTGGAGTTACGGAAAACCGATGTGGAGAGGTGTCCATTTCAGATCCAAACATCTCTAGGTGGTGGTTCGACATAGTACATCACACATGGAGAGCTTGTTGTCCAGGTTCAGCCTGGTCATCCGACTGATAGCTTGGTGGTGAGAGCTCAGGCTATTGCGACAATAGCTGAGTCATATGATGTGCTAGTTGGAGGAGCAATGTTATACCCCATGGGTTTCAGCATTGACTATTGGGAGGATACAGCCTCTTATAGACCTGGTTGGCAGTCTGGTGAGGGACAGGTATGTCGCCTACCAGTACGCTTCAGTAGTGGCAGTCTTGGATCACTACAGTCCGTGACCATGGTAGCATCAATTTTAGCTTTCAGTGGTGCAATTACTTGGCCTGGTGACTTGTTGGAGGGGAACGCCCATGCAGAGGATACTCCAATACCAAAGTAGAACACTCTGCTTTGGAGTACAAGTGGGATTGTTCCATCCACCTTGGATGTTCCAATGTAGAGTTGAGAGGAGGCATTGCAGCAGCATGCAGATCAGTTGGTGCAGCAGGCTTGGAGTGAAGCCTTCGTACCATCAGGAGATGAGTGTGAAGATGAGCCTCAAGAGGCAATTGCTTTGACATCTTTAGATACCACACTCATTGCTTGGCAGTATCCAATAGAGGGGATATGCCTATTGGAGTTGTTTGGTGGGATGAGCACCGGACTAGCTGCGGTGTTACAGGCGGGTATACGAGTACAGAGGTACTTGTATGTAGAGAGAGATGAGACTGTTAGGCGATTCTCTCTACATCATGTGGCACACTTGGCCTATTGGTATCTGGAGTTATTACCGATGTCAGCAGTCAGAGGTTACTAGAAGGCCCTACCAGGAGAGATTTCCTTACTGGGGGCGCATGACCTAGAAAGACATGGGCCTATTCACTTGGTGATTTCAAGATAGCCCTGTCAAGGACATACACATACGGGCCGCGGTTTGGGTCTTTAGGATCCTTGTTCTGGTGTGTTTTGGGAGATGTTACGGATACTACGACATCTCCAGGTTCATCAGTCCGTTTCTCCATCTTACCTTTTGGAGAACGTTCCTTTGATGGGTGATTCTTGCACTAGAGTGGTGGAAAATACACATTAGGTCCATTCTTAGATGGGACCTGCTATATTGTTAGATGCTGCTAGAGAAGGATCATGGGCTCATCATCTTTGTCTTTGGAGGAGGTTTGAAGTGGCAACAAGAAAGGCCTTATTTGGCTGAATTTCGGCATTTCGAGGCTTCAAGGCATAGGGCTGTGGGCTATGAGAGGCTACAAAGGCCTAGAAGAGCGAACAAGCCAGCTTGTTGGCGTGAGGCTAGCTAGTTTAGAGTAGATCTTGGTCATTGGTTGGCAAAATCTGCCTTTCCTGCTAGATTGTGTGCAATAGGGTTTGACCCCTAGATCTCTTGTTCCTAGACTGGTGCCCTAGCCAACTGGTCCACCCTCACTTGTTGTCCTAGTGACTGTGCCACTCTTATCTATACACATGTAGCTTTGGCTAGGAGAGGCAGTTTGATCCCATTCTTGGTGATCTTGGTAGCTTAGGACTTAGATACGAACTCCTCTTATGTCAAATGCCAAATGGTGGCAGAGTCAGTCCCGTGTTGTGATATGAGATGGAGGTTTTTTTTTTACATTTCTTGTGATTGGACCCCCTCCATTCTATGCTTCCTGTCTGTGCACCACGTTTGTGTGAGGTGCCCTGACTTTTGAGCGTTGGTGCTCTCTTGTGCTCTCGGTGGTGAGGCTGGAGTGATAACCAGTCAGACTACCTTTGTTTCTCTCCGGTGAGGCAGGAAGTGATGATCTGCAGACCGTGAGAGTGCGTGTGATGATGGCAGGTTACAGGTTGCCCTTTCTCCTAGTGTAGTTATCTCGATTAGAGTTACATTAGTAGGTGGTGCTTGGTGGTGTTGGCACGTGGTGGTGTTGGCACTTGGTGGGGTACTTGCGGTTGCGACTTGCGGTTGCAGTTGGTGGTTTGGGTTTGCTGTTGTGGTTACTTTATCACGACAGAGTTCTTTGGAGATTCTAGAGGAGTTAGCCCTGCAATATGCAGTGTGTTTACTTGGAGTGGTGCTTGGTATCAGCCTGTATCTTAGGTCCTAGTGAGGGAGGAGATTGACTCTAAGTTGGAGTTTGACACAGGAGCTGATTCAGTTGAGAGTGCACTTGGTGTGTCTGCACCGTTGTTGTGGGACATGGACGAGATTTATGGGGCCTCCAAAGGCCCTAGGAGTTACTCTAGTACAGTAGGTACCATTGAGTTGGATGACTTCATCCAGGAGTTTGACAATTGGTGTGATCTGCAGCTGATGCGGAACCCGACCTTGTTTACACCCTTCATGGCATGGAAGGAGTTGTTTCAACACTTGGAGGGTCCACCGATGGATGACTTCCATGAGTTTAGGAGAGCCCATTTGGAGGAGATTGAGTTTTGGAGACAGTATTGGTCTCCTCACTATGTCTCCATCACTTTAGGCTTGGTGGCCAGGAGTAGATCAATTGTACCTACAAGTTCTAGCTCAAGTAGTGTGGATGGAGCTAGTGGAGGTGCACTACCTGGAGATAGTGCTACTATGAGTGGAGGTACCACTACAGAAGGTGGTGTGGTACCAAGGTTTAACTCCATGGTGGATTTCTTTTTATGTTTGAGGCAGAACTACTAGGGAGTGCGGATTGACAAGCTGAGGAGCTTGCAGGAGTTCCACCGGAAGGCTAGAGAGAGCCTACGCAAGGCATACACTCGCATGAGGCGGCTGATCAGTTTGACTCAGGGAGTTACTAAGGCCCAAGCAGTCCAATTTTGGTATGGGATACTGGACAGGGAGTTACGACGTAGAGTTCGTGATGCTACGTTGTTGCAGGCTACTTTGCCCACTTTGGCAGTAGTCTTTGGTTTGGCTGAGTGTATTGAGCTCAATATGGTGGAGGAGAAAGTGGTGACATCTGGATTTGGTAGGGAGACCTCATCCATGGCTGTGACTTCTTCAAGAGTGTTGTAGAGCCTAGAGGAGCATCAGTGGAGTTGGACCTATAGAGAGGAGAGGTTGGGAGACAGGTCAGACTTCCCCAGTCTTTCACGCTATCTGAGCCATTGCAGACAACATCCATGGTTCCTAGACGTCCCAGTGTAGGTGTGGTAGGTGGTGATGGAGTACATGATGGACTACTTGCTAGTCAGCCACCTGCTAAGGTTTTGACTGATCTGTGAGCCGGCCTGTCTCTCACTCAGAATGAACCTCTGATGGCTATTATGGTAGCGCACCATGGACTAAGAAGGAAAGGAACCCCAACTCCATCATACTCCTCCAAGGCTAACACTCCAAGACTCAAGACATTGCTCACTAGAGAACTCAATGAGAGAGAGATAGTTGCAAATGAAAGGATGATGAGTACCTCCTCACCCCTTGTTTATATACTTGTGAAATAGTTACGTACCAAAGTTACTAATTACCGTAGTAACTCAAGTTACTAGACTAAAAGTCAAGTAAAGTCAAAAAGTAGAAAGGAATATCCATTCACATGAGCATATTCCCCTAAGCATGTGGTCTTATCTTGACCCAACCACTAAGTCAAGGATTCCTTCACATGGGCTATCCTTGGATTAAAGAAGAATCCAAAACAAAAAGGCTTGCGGGCCCAAGAGTTCTCAACTCTTTCCTCAAAGCCAAACACCTAGGAATAATACCAAGTCAACACACTAAAATCCAAAATAGTGGTGCTCATCTTTTCTACTTCCTCTAAAGTAAAGTCCATTCTATCTTAGCTATGACTAACTTTAGCTAACCATGACTAATATAGAACCATCCTTTATCTCTATAAATAATATCTCTTAAGTACTTGTAATACCAAGCTAAATATCACAATACCACACACATGCACAAATGGGTGTTACAGATCTGGGTAGAGTTCTTGAGGGAGTTTCAGGTCTTGTGTGACAAGGCTTTGATTGATCACCGTACTACCTCCTAAGTTCACCCTGAGGCAAATGGCTTAGCAAAGAGAGTGGTTCAGACACTGAAGAGAGGATTGCAAAAGTATGGTTTACAGAGAGGCTACTTGGGAGATTGGGATCTCCAATTACCTTGGTTGGCCATGGGCTATCGGTTCAGCCGGCAAGCCTCCTTAGCATCCTTCTCTCCATACTTTCTACTTTATGGACGAGATCCTGATTTACCTACAGCCATTTGTCAAGATGCTACTCTAGTTTTGGACTTGGATGACCCTGATGTATGGATGAGCGCATGTTCTCAGTAGGCAGAGATCTTTTGGAGAGTGATGCCAATGGCCTTTGAGAACTTGGCAATTGCTCAGCATAGAGATACTTTTCACTATGCTACCATTCGAGGAGGAGGTTATAGACCCTTGATCCGTTGATTTCATCCCGGTGACTATGTATATCTACAACAGACAGCACCAACAACACTTGATGTTTCTACAGGCCGCACTATCTTGAGAGTGCGCAAGGTTTTGCCATCTGGAGTCCTTGTGTTAGAAGGACGTGATGGTGTTGTTTAAAAGGATCATGTGCGCAATTGTGCGCCATGCCACCTCCTAAACATTGATGGTACTATGGACCCAAGCTTGGCACTTGTACGTGCAGGCTTGAGGTGTATGTTATGTGGCTCTTCTGGTGGAGCTGCTACTATGTTAGTGTGTGATACATGTTCAAGAGGATGGCATATGGCATGTATGACTCCTCCCCTCAAAGTGGTTCCTCAGGGATAGTGGTTATGTCCTAGATGTACTTGAACTATAGCTAGTTCATTCTTTATATGGTATAGATTGCACACAGGCAACTAACGATGGGGCTCCATAGCACCCGGCCTCCTAATCTTTGCCCATTAGAGGGTATACCATATACTTAAAGTAGATGGCTATCTGGAGTTAGAGGGACCTAACCGCCATCTAGGGGGGCGATTGTGGCACTTTAGAGTCTATGTATGACTTATGTATGAGTTGTGCTTCTATAGTGTATGGTGTTGACAGCAATGTATGTTGTGTAGTGATGTTTATACGTATGACTGCTATCACGCCATTTGTAGTTCCGCATCTAGATGCTTGGACACTAGAGTTCCAATGATAGTAGTTAGAGTTATTTCAGCAATTTCTCAACGACTACTTTTTGATGGTTAGATTTTGTGTTCAAGGTACTGACTTCACGGTGGGGCCTACCGTCACTTTGCACCATTTGCACCGTTGAGTGTGCCATCAAGGGGACCATTAGGGTTTCAAAGCTAGCTCAAGTCCAGGGAGTAAAGTTTCAAAGTGAGCTCCAGAGAGCTCACTTCTCTGATGTTGAGCCTTTGAGTTCTTGGCTATGGTGGATAGAGGCTGGCGAGCATCACCTAGATTCTCAATGCTTGAGTGGGTGTGACTTGACTGTAATCAATGCCCAATTGTTGGCAATTTATAGAGTGATAAATCAAGTACTGATCTGAGTTGAGTTGAGTTGAGAGTGGTAAGCAATCTAATTATTGTGGCACTTTAGAGTCTATGTATGACTTATATGTGAGTTGTGTTTCTATAGTGTATGATGTTGACAACAATGTATGTTGTGTAGCAATGTATATATGCACGACAGCTTGGATTACACCCTTGGTCCACATGGGATGCAGCTAGAGGACGTGTGGAGCTTGCAACCAGAGTGGAGGGAGTTTTTCACATAGAGGTTGGGACCTCTAGTGGTCGGGAGCATGACACTATTGCTCCCAAGGGCTCAGTGTAACAGTCAATCAGTACATCTTCCACTCCTACTACGGTTACAGAGGATACTTGGGAGCCAGATCTTGGAACCAAGCTTATTGGAGAGGAAAGACGGAGGGTTTGGAGGTTCTTGAGGAGTCACACGAGTTGTTTTGCCTTCAGTATGAAGGATTTGGGTGCTCTAAAGGGACTTGGTATACGGATTGAGCTGACTTGCGACACACCAGTTTTCCGACGTCCTTATTGATATAGTGATATGGAGAGGACATTGATTCAAAGCCAAAGTAGTGACCTTTTTGAGGCTGGATTGGTGGAGATTTCACATGGAGAGTATGCATCAGCTATAGTGATGCCAGCCAAGAAGGATATGCATGGCAACTATACAGATAGGCGGATGTGTGGAGATTACCGTCCTATCAACCGACAGACCAGGGCTGATCAATATGCCATGCCTACACCGGAGGAGATTTTTGATGTGATTGGGCATGCAAAGATCTTCAATACTTTGGATCTTTGAGCGGGATATCATCAGTTGCCAATCAGGGAGGAGGATAAGTCCAAGACAACATTTTGGGCTATTGATCCTCACGGCAAGGATGTGTTATATCAGTGGAGGTTCTTACCATTTGGGTTAAAGAACGCTCATGTTGAGTTCCTGAGTGTCATGGATAGGATCCTAGCTGGATTGGATTTTGCTCGGTGCTATATTGATGACATTTTGGTTTACAGCACTACTATGGAGGAGCATGAGAGACAATTGTTGGAGGTGTTTGAGAGGTTCAGATCTCATGGACTCAAATTACATCCTGGGAAGTGTAGGTTCTTCCACGAGCAGGTTGAGTATTTGGGTCACACTATCTACCCCGGAGGACTTGGTGTCCAGCAGACCAAGGTGGAGGCTATTGCACGTATTCCTCGGCCTACGGATGTGAGCAGAGTGCGAGCATTCCTTGGGTTGGTGAACTTCTATCGCCGCTATATTAGAGGATTTAGTGCCATTGCCAAGGCCTTGACAAAGCTGACCAAGCTTACATAGGAGTGGTGTTGGGGAGATGAGCAAGAGAGAGCTTTTGTAGAGCTCAAGGAGAGGTTGACATTTGCTCCTATTTTGAGGAGACCAATCAGGAGATGACCATTTCAGGTTCACATTGATTGGAGTATGTTGGGGCTTGGAGTAGTGCTCACCCAGCATGATGATGAGGAGAAGGAGTTTGTGGTGGCCTATGCTAGTTGCTCCAACAATTCAGCGGAGGTGAAGTATAGTTCATATGAGGGAGAGTGCTTGGCAACAGTTTGGGCAATAGCACATTTCCAATGTTACCTATTTGGTAACCCCTTCACTCTCATCACTGATCATCAACCGCTGAAGTGGTTGATGGAGTTTGACAAGCTTTCAGGGAAGCTTGCATGGTGGGCTCTAATTTTACAGGAGTATGATTTCATGGTTGTTCCCAGACCTGGAGTGGTGAGCCGTGATGCAGATGGGTTGAGTAGAAACCCATGTCCAAGCCAGCAGGATCAGACCGGAGCACGTTGGCATGGTGAGACAGATGAGGAGATGGTGCCAGGTTGGCATGCATCGGCCTTTCTGTGTTTATTTGCAGAGGCTTTGGTAGTGTCTCTCTCAACACATACAGGAGGAGTTATTGAGGTTAGAGATCCAAAGAGTGAAGATATTGGTAAAGTTCAGTGAGACATTCATGATGTCTAAGTGATGGACTATCTTTGCATTGGTGTTTTGGGTGGCACAGTTGGGACCAAGGAGAGAGACCGTGTTCTTCAGCGAGCCTGACGGTTCAGATTGGAGGGTAGACATCTTTTGCGTGTATGGGAGGATGGTAGAGTGCGAGTAGTACCACTTCCATTGTAGAGACCACAGTTGGTCCGTCATGCTCATGAGGAGCTAGGACATTTTGGAGTAAAGCATACATATAGCTTACTCCATAGTCATTATAGGTGGCACGGTATGCAGACCAAGATACAATAGTTTGTTGCCAGATGTGTGGTTTGTGACCGAGTTAGAGCATCATTCAATGCTCCTATGCCTCAATTACACCCATTACCTATCATGGGATTGGGTTACCGTTGGAGTTTGGACTTTGCCAGACCTTTACTATTGACTATGAGACATCATCGGTATATTTTGGTGATAGTGGAGCACTTCTCCAAGTGGATTGAGTTGGTGGCACTTCCTAACAAGTCTAGTGAAGGGACAACTTACTCGTTCCTGGATTGAGTTCTTAGTCATTTTGGTGCACCAGTTGAGGTTTTGACTGATCAGGGTATAGAATTCTTGGGGGAGTTTCAGGTCTTGTGTGACAAGGCTTTGATTGATCATCATACTACATCCCGAGATCACCCTAAGGCAGATGGCTTAGTAGAGAGAGTGGTTCAGACGGTGAAGAGAGGATTGCGAAAGAATGGTTTGCAAAAAGGCCACTTAGGAGATTGGGATCTCCAATTACCTTGGTTGGCCATGGGCTATCGGTTCAGACGGCAAGCCTCCTTAGCATCATTCTCTCCATACTTTCTACTCTATGGACGAGATCCTGATTAACCTACAGCCATTTGTCAAGATGCTACTGTAGTTTTGGACTTGGATGACCCCAATGTATAGATGAGCGCATGTTCTCAACGGGTAGAGATCTTCTGGAGAGTGATGCCGATGGCCTTTGAGAACTTGGCGATTGCTCAGCATAGAGATACTTTTCGCTATGCTACCATTTGAGGAGGAGGTTACAGACCCTCGATCTGTCAATTTCATTCAGGCAACTATGTATATCTATACCAGACAACACCGACAACACTTGATGTTTCTATAGGCCACACTATCTTGAGAGTGCGTGAGGTTTTGCCATCTGGAGTCCTTGTGTTGGAAGGACGTGATGGTGTTGTTTAAAAGGATCATGTGCGCAATTGTGCGCCATACCACCTCCCAAACATTGATGGTACTATGGACCCAAGCTTGGCACTTGTACGGGCAAGCTTGAGGTGTATGTTATGTGGCTCTTCTAGTGGAACTGCTACTATGTTAGTGTGTGATAGTTGTTTGAGAGGATGGCATATGGCATGTATGACTCCTCTCTTCACGGTGGTTCCTCATGGACAGTGGTTATGTCCTAGATGTACTTGACCTATAGCTAGTTCATTCTTTATATGGTATAGATTGCAGACAGGCAACTAACGATGGGGCTCCATAGCACCCGGCCTCCTGATCTTTGCTCATTAGAGGGTATACCATATACTGAGAGTAGATGGCTATCTGGAGTTAGAGGGACCTAACCGCCAGCTAGGGGGGCAATTGTCGCACTTTAGAGTCTATGTGTGACTTATGTGTGAGTTGTGCTTCTATAGTGTATGATGTTGACAGTGATGTATGTTGTGTAGCGATGTATATACGCACAATAGCTGTTCTGGTGCCCACATTTTTTGTTTTTTTTCAAAATAAAGAAGAAGAACTGTATAGAGAAGTCGGATTGCGCTTGTATGGCCAAAGAAGGCAAAGAAAAGAGTCTTCGGGAGGAAACCCAAAGTAAAGTGACTTTGGGTCATAAGGCAAAGTACTCAGAAATGCCCTGTCAGCATACAACCCAAAGTAAATTGTCTTCGTATCAGGTGGAACTCAACCCGAGGCAAAGACAATCTAACAACCTTTTGTCGGGGCGAGAAATTCAAGAAGAGACCATTCAAAAACCAGCGGCCCATACGCTGTTGTGGGGAACGTTTGGTCTTGAGAGTGCGCCAAGCACATGGCTGCTTGTGCTTAGTTTTTCCCTACTGTCCTTCTTTTGGGTCTTTCCCATAGACTGACATTCCTTCCTTACTCCTAGATTGTCGTGAATTTGTCTCTATATGAACTTATTGTTTCAGTTTCCTTGAGGTTGGCTCTCCCTAAAGGTTTTGTTTTATCCTTGACTTTCATAAAATTAATCTTGTCATGCAAGTCTGGTGTTATGGTTTCTACCTCTGCCTGGTCTCATATTCTATTTTCACGTCAAGTTCAAGCTATGGTTCGGGATCTGGCAGTTGATAGACCTAGGTCAGGTGGCCCTTTAATAAAATAAAAGAAACAACAACTGAGTGATTGTGACAACCCGGCAAATATCACTTTTGCGGTAATTGGGTAAGTAAAGTTCGTTCCCGCAGAGATACGAGTCAAAAATGTCCAAATACGAAGTAAAGTAACAATTTCAGTTCTTCTTGAGTTCTTCTTTAGTCTCTCAGGTAGAAACCACACCCAGAAGAGAGTAACAAGCATTGACTCGCAGTCTTGTCACAAATTAACACTCCATAATCACAACTCCATCAATTATTTCCAAACAATCTTGATTTGTGATGATTCAGGCTCTCCCAAAAACAGCACTTCACTGCAAAACGACTTCGCCTCAGAATTGTGTTCTACCCCTCCACTGAAGGCACAACTTCCTCGATCAAAATTGCTTCACATCAACTTCGCACTACACTCACAAATGCAAAATACTACCAACACTACAATTCCTCTCAGATCTGTCAAGGCATTGCTTCGATTGCACTTCACTCAGGATCAAACACACAGAATGAAGATCAAGGCTGTGGAATCCAACATCCAACAAGCACTCTGACTGCACTTCGAATTTCTCCAAACATTCACAAACACAATTGCAAAGTTGATACTCTGAATCAAGCTCAAGCGACGAGCACTGCTTCACAGCACTTCGCTTTATCTATTCTTAGAAATAATGAGCACTGAACAACAAGTTCTTGCGAATGCCACTCTTAAATAGTGAAGCAATCGACAGTTCTAACAACTATACCGTTTCTACATCAACTGTTCTAACCTGTAGATCCGAAATGACAATGCACCTCTTCATATCTGCCCCTTCAAATCTCAAATCGGTTACTAATCCGATCCGATGTCTACTTCTTCCTCGGCTTTCAAACCCGAACCCGAAGTAATCTTACTTCCTACTATTCTGTCCTCGGGTTTCACAACTCTTACATCTTCTACCAGATCCAGCAATTCTCTTTCCTGATCTGAAATTCCACTAGTGTGTAATCTATCTAACTTCTTATCTCCTGACCCAGTCTTCTCTAATGTCTCTGAGGCCAACTCCGAAGACATTTGGATCCCGATGTCATCTACGTCAGGTTTTGCTTTAACATCCTGCCAAAGCTTTTCTAACTCTATTCTTACTAAGTCTAATCTAATCGCGATATTGTCTTCTACTTCTAAGATCTTCCTATCTACACGAGTTCTCAATTTAATCAACAAGGCATTCAAATCTGTATCTTTTGCTTGCCTTCGCCTCGTCTCCTGCACTAACAGCTTCAACTCGTGCAGACGTGTTTCTTCAATTCAAACGCTGGTCTCTGTACTTAGCATCACGTTTACCCTGAGGACAATCTCATGCAATGGCTCTAATCTTGTCTTCCTTTCACGTTCCCGATCTGCAAGCCATTCCTCTCTGTACATCGCCAATTCTTCTTCAAATTTGGCCTTCACCGCGTCCTTCTCTTTCTCCTTCTGTGCAACCTTTTCTTCCTGATTACGAAGTAAGTCTCGTAATCTCTCTTCTTCTCCATATCTCGCAGCCAACTCTCGCTGCCAAAGTTGCTTCTTCTCCTCCATACTCTCCATCACTCGATCGAGCTCTTGATCCTTCGATGCTACTCTCGCCATAGCATGGATGAGCTCTACTCTTGAATCAGCAAACTGCTGCTTCAAGATTTCAAATTCAGCTACTTGTCTCTCCCTTACGACGTCACTCTTCCTCGCAAGATCCTCTCGATAGCTCACTTCTCTCCTCAGGTCTTCAATTACCTGACTTCTCTCCACTGCTTCCACTTGCAGTACTTCTCTCTCCTTCTCACCTTGGGTTATACTCTTCTTCAACTCCGAGTTTTTTTCTTCTAATCTCGATACCACCTGCAATACAGTTTTTACCTCTGGACAAGTTGACTGCATCTCCTTCTTCTTCTTCTCCAACTTCACCAACAGCGGGCATACTACCATCTGCAGGTAATCTACTCCATTAATGATACCTTCGTCCTCTCTCGGAGTAGTCTCTCTTCTTTCTTCGTGTTCTCCCGATTCTCACCTTCTTCTCTGGAGCCTTCGTATCGGAATTGATGCTTCACTGCCCGAGCTTCCTTCTACTTCTTCTTTCACTCTACTCGGTCCCGCTCCCCCCTTCACCTTACGTCTCGAGCGAATTCCTCGCTGTACTGCAATCTTCTTCTCCTCGAGCACCGGTACTTCATCTTCCAGCGCCGCATTGTCTTCGGCTTTGACCTCGGCTTGAATTTCTTCTTCGTATTCTTCAGGCGTTGGTGCCGAGGTCATTTCTCCACCGACTTCACTATCACTGCTTGTATCTCGACTCTGCAGTGTTAGCTCAGGTTCCTCCTTACGTTCCGAGTCCTCCGTCTTGAGCTCGGCTTCGCCTTCTGAGTCTTCATCTTCCAACACAATCACCACCATTCCTCGCCTCGGGTTATTTTTCTGCATCTTCCGAGGTTTCTTGTTTTCTTCGGCGTCTGCTTGCCGAGTTCTCTTCTTCCTCGGGGTACTTTCAACGACCTCCATGTTCTTCCCTGTCTTCGCGTAGTAATCGTCTGCGCTCCGGATTTGGAGAATGTATTGTTGCTCCTCCGCGTCGACTTCTCTTCTCAAATCAGGATGGAAATGAGACACCATTCGATTACGCTCAGCCACATTGAGCAGATTTAACCCGAGGTAAAAGTGGGCTGCAAATGGTACAATGTAGTGTGGAGGCGACTTATCTCGCAGATTCCACACCATCTGCCTCGTTCTTCTGTGAAAGCACCTTGCCCAATTTATCGGTTCTCCTGCAAATAACTTGTGAAAGAACACCACTTGGTGTTTCATCACATAGGTAGTTCTCTCCGGCTTCAGGAGGGCCATTAGTGCACTCACAATTCCCCTCCTCACTGGGTCCTTATAACTCTCAACTTTATACCCATTCTTCGTCCTCTTTGACGAGAAGGCTTCTCTCACCTCCTGCGTTTCTTGAGCTATCTCTCCTTTCCCCAAGAACGTGGCCCCCTGCTCCGAGCCTGCCTCCTTCCCGAGTACGAGTCTCCAATCCAACTCTGTCCAGCGAGCCGGATTTCCTCTCTTCCCTTCTTCCTCGGGACCATCGAGACATTTACTCTCGATGATTTCTGTCATGAATCCTGGAAAACTTATGTTCCAATTCCATGCCAGAAAGGTGATCCAAAGTCGGCTCAAGACTTCGATCCTCGCTACTACATCTAATCTCCGAATTGCATGATTTCTCACTGCAAATTCGGAGTTCTTCTTCCCTCCTCCCATCTCTTTTGCTTTCCTTCGGTCTCTCAATTTCTCTCTCTCGACTTCTCCCTTATGCACTAACCCGAGGCCAACGCTATGTCCCTTTCCCCGATCACCTGCAAGATGACTCCTCAACGGCGAAGGAAAATTGCTCGACATTTTGTCATTGCAGTTTTGATTTTTATAGAGTTGCACTTCTTCGTCTTCCGTCACTTCGAGTTTCTACCGAGAAATCACACCTCCTGCATGCACCCGTCACTGTCGCCTCACCTTCACGCGTATGAGCCGCCAATTTTGAAACCGCCCCTTCTTGAATTTCTCGCCCCGACGAAAGGTTGTTAGACTGTCTTTGCCTCGGGTTGAGCTCCCCCCGATCCGAAGACAATCTACTTCATATTGTAAGTTGACAGGGCATTTCCGAGTACTTCGCCTTATGACCCAAAGTCACTTTACTTCGGGTTTCATCCCAAAGACAATTTTCTTTGCCTTCTTTGGCCATACAAGCGCAATCCGACTTCTCTATACACTTCTTCTCCTTTATTTTGAAAAAAACAAAAAATGCGGGCACCACATACCTCCTCCCTCAAATGTGAGCATCCCCGCAAACATAGACCTCGGGTGTCTTAGAAACTTCCAAGTCTATGGTCCAATATCTCCGAACTCTCCACCCGTTTACTCGAGTGGCAAAAGGATTACCTTCCAAATTGACGAGTTGCATGGATCCATTTTCATAAAGATGAAGAACTCGATAGGGACCCATCCATCTCAAATGCAACTTGCCTGGATAAAATATTTGGCAATTGTCATATAACAAAACCAAATCCCCTTCTCGTACAGTCACAGGCTTGATTCTCTGATCATGCCTGACTTTCCTCTGTGCTTGTACTTCTTTCGTGGTTTGCATTGCATCGTCTCTTTTCTCTTCTAACCACATCAGTTGATGCATCCAAAGACCCTGACTTTCCTCTTCTGACATTTGTTCTTCGCACAGAACCCGATATGTCTGAACTTCAAATTCAACTGGCAGTATGGGATGCAAGCCATATGTCAAGAAGTATGGAGTTTTTTTGGTTGTAATCTTCTCTATTGTTTGATATGCCCACAACGCAGCTGGTAATTTTGTATCCCAATCATAGGCATAATTGACAGTCACCTTATTCAAAATTTTACAAAGTAACCCATTTGCTTTTTCCGTTAAGCCATTTGCTTTTGGGTTATAAGGAGTCGTCTTCCGATGTTTAATCTGAAAATACTTGGTTAATGCCTCCATTACAGAGTTCAAAAAATGTGTTCCTCGGTCATTGACCAATTCCAAAGGACACCCATATCGGGAGATGATGTTTCAAAAGAAAAATTCCGCCATAGTTTCAGCATCATCTCTGCAAGTTGCTTCCGCTTCAACTATCTTGGTAGCATAGTTAGTGCAAACCAAAATGTAGCGCCTTCTTGTGACTCGGGGTCACAGGTTGAATGGGACCCACAAAATCAATCCCCCATTTCTCAAATGGGGCCAAAGGCAAAATTGGTCTCAAAGGCCATTGAGAAGTAGCCATCGGCTTCCCCGTTCTCTGACACGCATCACAGCTTTGGATATGAGCATGTACATCTTTGTACATTGTAGGCCACCAATACCCTGCCAAAAGAATTTTCTTTAGAGTATTCTTCAGAGCATAGTGTCCTCCCGATGCCTTTGAGTGTAAAGATTCAATTACTCCTCCTACTTAGTATGACTCCAAGCATCACCGAAGTACTTTGTCTTCGCCCATCTTAAATAAAATGTTGTGTTTAAGCTGGTACGGCCCCATTTTCCTGAGAAAGACTGCCCGTTGTTCCGGGTCCATCCCCTCAGGACAATGGAGAGTATTCAGATAATTATATTCATCTGCATACCTCGTACTTCTCATTGCTGATAAGTGATACAACTCTTTGTTAGGGAACCGATCGTCAATTTCCCACTCCTGGTCTTGAGTTGCTAACCTGGATAGGAAGTCCGCATTTGAATGCAAAGCTCCCTTCCTCACTTGTACAGTATACGTGAACTGTTGTAATAACAAGATCCATCTTGCAATTTGTCCCGATAAATCTGCCTTCTTGACCAGATGTTGCAATGCATAATGGTCAACATAGAAGACAAACTCATACCCCAACAAATAATGACAAAATTTCTTGCAGGCATACACCATTCTGAGTGCTTCTCTTTCAGTCATCAAATAATCCTTTTCAGAAACTGAAAGTTGTCGGCTGGCATAATACACCAGGTAGTCCTTCTTCTTCTCGTCCTTCTGACTTAAGACAACCCCGATGGCCATGGACAAAGTGTCCACATACACATGAAAAGGGACGTCCCAATTCGGGACCCTCATGACTGGTGCTTCAACCAGTTTCTTCTTCAACACTTGGAAAGCTTCTTCTTGATGTGCTTCCCACAGATAGTCTTTGGATTTCTTCAGAAGCTTTGTAAGTGGTGCAGCAAGCACTGCATAGTTTGACACAAAGCGTCTGTAATATCCGACATGTCCCAAGAAGGCTCTCAGCTCCCGGATGTTCTTGGGGGATTCCAAAGCTACGATTATCTTAACCTTCTCAACATCAACTTCAATACCTCGGCTTGACACCCGATGCCCCAGAAGAATTCCCTCCTTCATTGCGAAGAAGCATTTCTCCGGGTGTAATGACAAGCCGGCAAAACAACACCTTTCAAACATTTGGCGAAGGTAATCTAAATGTACATCTCTTTGCCCAAACACACAAAAGTCATCAATAAAAAATTCCACAAATTTGTGCAAGAAATCCTTGAAGATCGAATTCATCTTCCGTTGGAAAGTAGCGGAAGCATTACACAATCCAAAGGGCATTTGATTGTAAGCAAAAGTGCTCCAATCGGTCGTGAATGTAGTTTTATCCTTGTCTTCTTCTTGAATAGATACTTGATTGTACCCTGAAAATCCATCGAGAAAACTATAACAAGGATGCCCAGCTACCTGATCTAAAATTGTATCGGTAAAAGGCAAGGGATGATGATCTTTCCTTGTAACTGCATTCAATTTTTGGAAGTCTTGGCACACTCGGATCTTCCCTATTTTCTTCTTCAGGACAATGACAATGGGGGAGACCCATTCACTGCTTAAGACAGGGAAGATGATTCTGGCCCCTAAGTACTTGTCGATTTCATCTTTCACCAAAAGCGAGTACTTTGGGTTCAGGCGGTATTGTCGCTGCCGAACCGGAACTGCACCTTCAACCAAATCAATCCGGTGTTCTCCAAATTCTCGTGGAATACCTGGCATTTGATCAATTGACCAAGCGAATATATCTTGGAACTCTATAAACAGGGCAGTGTATCCTGCCAACTCCTCCGAAGTAATTGTCTTTGAGATCTTTAAAAATTTTCCTTCAGTTAGTAACACCTCTTGACAGTCATTGGGGTTGATGACTCCTTCAACGTGGCTTACTCGGCTTAACCCGAGGCGAGTGGCCATCAAACCCCCTTCCTCCAAGTCAAGTTCACCCGAGGTGAGGTCATATGGATCTTCGTCGTCAACCTCTACCTCGTAGCATTCCAAGTAATTAACTTGGACTTCGTCTTCGGATTTGTCTGAAGACGAAGACGATGAGTCTTTGGATTCGTCCTCCTCTTCTGACAAACTTGTTTCCCCAAGATGGGAACCTTCGTCCAACTCACAGTCACTAGCTTCTGATCTTCGGACGAAATGTCCTTGAATCTTAACTTCTGCTGATGCCAATCCACTACAACTTGGGCACTATACAACCAGGGTCTGCCGATCAACAGAGGGTAACCAATTTTTGTCACTGGCCGCAACACGATGTAATTCAACTTGAAGGGTACCCCTCCAATGATTGTAGTAATGTTCGACAGCATGCCCAAGGGCCGTCTCCTGGTTTGGTCTGCAAACTTCAAAACTCGGGGTGTTGGTTCAAACGTATGATACTCGAGTCGATTCACAGTATCTTTGGTCATGACATTCACACCAGACCCAGAGTCAATGGGTATCGATGTGATCATGCACCTTGCAATCTCCGTGTCTACCTCGGGAGATCCTAAATCTTCTTGTTCAATACAATAAATAGCAGGCAGGTCCTTCTTTGACATCGACCTCACCTTCTTGAGGGCCGAATTAAGCTATCTCTTGTACAGCTTGTTATCTTCCCATAATTGCTTAAATGTAACATTGGCATTTGTGGTGGCCAGATCGGCTACAATATCATATTGAGGAACTCCTTCCAATTTGACCGTCTTCGTCTTTGGCTTTGGGTCCAAGGTCTCTCCATGTTCCCTCTTGACTTTGAGACGCTTCAAAATGGTGACGGGCTTGCTGATGGCCTTAACCCGAGCTTCCTCGGGTTGGCCCACCTCGGCTTGGATCAGACTCTTCACTTCGGATCGGATGTCTGCTGGAAAAATTGGAGACTTTGTCTTCGTCTCTTCTTCCAAACTCAGTTCACGAGTCTTGAGTAATGTCTCCTTTAATTCTTTGTGCTTTAGCTTTAGCTTTTGCGAGGATCTTTTCCTCCTTGGCCGAAAGAATGGCTTTTGGGCGCAGTCTCTTCGCCTTTCAGGCAGACGACAAGGTCGTACTTAGTTCTTTGGGATCACGCTTCTTCTTGCTGGAGCGTGTCTCAACTTTCAAAACTTCAAGGTCTGGCCATTCTCCTTCTGAGGCCGGACTCCCTTCTTGAGGTCTTTCTTCCTCAAGAGTAATGCAATTTACATTCGTATCCCCCTTCGGCTGAAGTGATGCACGCTCAGTGGGGGTCTGTACATATTTTACAGGCGGCTTCGGGTTCGGGGGGTGAGGGCATTGGTTGCCCGTATGCCCTGATCCTTTACAATTTCCGCACAAGGGAACGTACCCAGTTTGCCTTCTTGGCTCGGGACAATTTGGAGACCAATGTCCCATTGAGCCACAATTATAATAGGCTCCAGGCGCAACATTTTGAGGGTGATTTTGGTTGCTCATTGGTGGTCTTTGTGGAGGAGCACTGGGGTTATACTCCCTGGGTCCAAACTTCGGACCTTGATACGATGTGCTCGGTTGAGGCTGTACCTCTTGAGTTTGGTACACTGCCTCTTCATCCTTGTCTTGGTTCCATCCCAAAACCCAATCAATTTGCTACACCAAGAATGCATTATGAGTATTGCATTCTGTGTTGGCATGGCCAGATTTGCCACATGCGGTGCACCACACATTAGATCATCCAAATGCTGGGGCCTTTCTTTGGTCCTTAGCCCCAATCATCTGGATCTTGAAATCCAAAAACTCCTTGATGAGGGCATCTAGCTTCGTATCCGCCTTATGTACACTCTTGGCTGGAGGAGTTACTGGTTTCTTGCCTCCACGTCTTCTGACTCGTCTTGGCTTTGATTCTTCTTTGGATTCCGAAGAAGAGCTCAAAGACGTAGAGGATTTGTCCGAAGAAGGTGAGGTGCTGCGCAAAGCTCTCCTTCTGGGCTTCTTGCCTTTCTTCTCCCAATTTCTCCGGTTACCGGCAGAGTGAGAGTGGGCCGCTTCATAACGAGCAACATGTTTGAGTACTTTGTCCAGGGAAGTTACATTCCTCTCCCTGGCAAAGATTCGTATCTCTAGTGAAAGGCCCCCAAGGAACCAGGTAATGGCTTGGGCATCAGAGTATCCCACCACCCCCGATTGCTTGGGAACTCGGTTCAGTAGTGCCATGAACCGCTCAGAGTAGTCTCTCAACTTCTCCTTCTTGCCCCGGTCCAAATCGTTGAGTGCTGCAAAGACACTCGTATCGTAGTCAACCTCTCGGAATCGTTCCAAGAAGTTGTTTCTCAAGTCTGCCCAGTCCGATGGTACAAACACCTTCTGAGTCACATGGGTGTACCAGCTCCGAGCTTTCTTGCAAAGCAGACTTGGGAAAATTCTCAGTCGATCCGCTGGGTCATGCTCCTTGTTAGCAAAGGAGATGACTTTGAATTCTTTGATGAATTCATCGGGGTCTTCGTCTTGTTCTGTCCCCTTATACTTCTGATAGGCGTGTCGGGTGACAAGGAGCGAAGTCATCATTTGATGCATTGGATCGGCTGAGGTAATGTGAAACTTGACGGAACGGAAGGATTGGCTGGAATTGACGCCGTGTTGTCAGCCCAGGGATTCCAATTTGTCAAATTCAACGTAGGGTCTTCTTCAACAATTTCTACTATGAGGGTGTCGACTTCAACCCAAGTGGAAGATTCAAGATCAACACCTTCGATGGGTTCTTCAAAATTCCTTTGGGACAACCGAGGAATCGTTCGTAGAAGATATTGACACTCGTCTTCAGTAAGTGTTTGTGCTGTCTTTTCTCGAACAAAGGTCTTCAAGGAAACAACTTCCTTTACAGCTCTAGGGGAAGTTGGTGTACTGGGCCGCAATGCATATGTTTGCCCACTCGATTCTTTCTTCTTCTTGGAAGAAGAGGGAGATGCAAAGTAGCCTTGCCAACCGCCTTCGTGTTTCTTGTGGTCAAGTTCTCGCAGAGCTTCTTGCACTTCGTGAAGGAGTTGAAACTCCAACACCTCTTGCTCAGTTTTGTCAACAATGGATGGGACGTTCAGACATTCATCTTCTTTGCGCTGAAGTGCTCGTCTTTGAGCTCTCTCTTCCCGTTATTCTCTCAATGCAGACATTCATATTGCGTTGATACCCAATTTCCAATTTGGCTTTGTATTCTTCCACTTCCGAGATTTGTATCCACGGCAGCGGTGCCAAAAATCATGTGACAACCCGACAAATAACACTTTTGCGGTAATTGGGTAAGTAAAGTTCGTTCCCGCAGAGATACAAGTCAGAATTGGTCAAATACAAAGCAAAGTAACAATGTAGTTTTTCTTGAGTTCTTCTTTAGTCTCTCAGGTTGAGGTGGAAGGGAAGAGAGGGAATCCAGCTCAATGGATTGAGTCGGATTGGAGGTTAGTATTGGGGAGAGAAGCCAGAGAGCTGACGGGGATCACCTTCTATCGGAAGTGTGATGGTGCAGAAGAGACGCCGGAAATTTGCAATTTGTTTTTCCCTCCAAGAGAAACAAATGGATACAAGGTGGAGTCCTATTGGGACCCAATTTGGAGAAGAATTGTGGGGGTGAAGATGGCCATGTTCAAGCCAGAACAAACCACATATGTGAACATGCAGCAAGTTGTTTTCTTCCACCAAATGTTTGCAGGAGTTCTGGTGAATTCGGCAAAGTGCTTTCACCACAAAACAAGGCAAATGGTGATCAATTGGCAAATAGGTTCTCCACCACATTATTTTGCACCGTTCGCAGCACACTTGTACTTTGGGTTGAACCTGCTGACAAAAAAAGAGCGTCATCATATGGTGTCTCATGTTCATCCTGACTTATGATGGGAAGCGAACGAGGAAGAGCGCCAGTATATGCTACATCTGCAAGCCAACGATGAGTATTTCTTGAAGACCAAACAGTGGAAGGTCAAAGAAATCACCAGTCCAAAGACAAAGAAACATGGCAAACCCAAAGAAGCAAAGTCGCTTCCCACTCAAAGAAAGACTCAAAGGCTGATTATGAAGAATGCAAAGATGGTGAGAGAAGTATCATTGGGATCAGAGTCTGAGGAAGAAACCAAGTCGCAAGAGGAGGAATCCAAAGAAGAGGAGCTCACCTTAAAAAGTGAGGAGTCCGGAAGCGATAGCGAGGAGGAGCCAAAATTTCACCAATTGGTGGCAATCAGTGAAGCTTGTCAAGCAATGGTGGTGAACAAGCCGAGGCCAGAGGAGAAGGAGGAGTATCCAGCGGGGCCGAGTTCAAGAGGTAAAGACAAAGAAAGTACAGAAATGATGATACGAAGATCGTGACTTTGGATGAAGGAGCCAATGAAGGAGGTGAAGACACAAGAAGGGAGCCAAATAGGTAGCTTTTCTATCCTTCTCTAGTTCTTGAATCATTGATTGGGTGAACATAGAACATGAATGCTTTGTTTGCTATTATTTCCTTCATATACCTAGTCAAAGAATATTATCTAGTTGATTGTAAGGTAGGAGGTGGGAGAACCTCTTGGGAAAGAATATCTTTATAAGCAAACATATTATTTCTCTTCAAGCTGGGTCTTTGTAACTACACTCTAGGAAATCATTGTTGGGGTTTCTCAACTCTTCAAAGGAATTGGTTATTTAGGTATCAACCTTCTCATCTATGTCCTTGAACTTGGTATCTAATGTGAGCTCTTTTGAAAGTCTTGCCTCTACCTCAAGGACCATCTTCCAATGTTCCTCATTCCACTCTCTTGAATTGCCCCTCAAGTTTCTACTCTAATGAGTTCTACTCCTCATCTCATGTATCATAGAAGGTGAGCTAAAATCCCAATTCTTGAGCAAGAAAGTTAGATGCTTGCTCAAAAGGAATTTGCTCCTAACAAGTATTCTCCACTTATCCACCATTGGGTAGTGGAGTATCATTGCTAGAACTTTCCTCATCATTTTTTCCCTCTCACCATATTGACTATCAAAGAAAGTGCAAGGACAAATGCTATCTACTCTTTCTTTGGGTTACAATCAAAAGTGTTGTTTGCCAAAGATTGACTAGCTTGTAGGAAAGTTCTTGCAGAAGAGATAATTTCTTACCTCTAATCTTTGATTTTATATTTAGGGATCTTTGGCCAATGATCCTTAGTAGGTATGCAATATCTTTCCACATATGAGAACTTCTTGGTTGACTCAAATGGTTCTTGGTGGTGCTTCTTTATTTGCATGTAGTAAGAGAATTTGTAATTTGATTTTGCCTTAGATCTAGAACTCTTTGGTACAGAATCTCCAATGGTTTGGTCTCTTCTTTATACCTGACCCATTTTTTATACACTTCTTCTTCATAGCCTTGTCATGTAAGGAGATGGATCAAAAGAATCCCTAGACACAAAGGTTTCTCCCTCTAATTAGGAAAGGAATACCTCTCATCTTTATTTATATATATATAACAACAACAACAGAACAAAATTTGTAAAATCCGAAAAATGTGTGCATCACACCTACAATAATTATAAGCAAATAAGTGTAGGTTTCTCTTCCTTCTTCCTTAATTATGGGTAAGGTCCACTGTAAGGTCCACAATTATGGCTCTTGCTCCATTGCCATCTCATGTGGTCCATATTTTTATCTTCTTTTTCATGTTATGTGCATCCTTACACCAAGTCAAGTCTCATCTTCTTGTTGCTCAAAATTGACAAAAGAAATATATTAATAGCCATTATTATGATCTCATTTTCAAATTCATGAATAATGTTGTGCTTTCCTCTAGTAACCTTCCTCTCCCTTTTGACACCCAAGGTTGTAAAATTTCTCCCAATTGAATAGGTCTCTTTAATAATATTTAGATCAATTTCTCTTGTCACCTACAAACTTGCACTTTGTGGTCACACTAAAGATCCATCTTGTCTTCCACGTCTTGAAGTTAAAAACCTTTATTTCTATTTCTAACCATTTTTCTTTTCATAGTCATACACAACCTCTTCCTCCTTGGATCTTTAGTGATTGTCATAAAGAATACAAAGTTGATCATTTACATGTGCATTGTGACATCCAACATGGCCGCCAATAATAAATTGAAGATAAGATCCTGAGGAAAGGAATCCTCTTCATGATGCCATATGGAAGTCTATTTCTCATCTCCAAAATGCACAAGTGGCTATATGTGAGTTTGTAGATTCCATGGCAATGAAGATCATCAACTAGTAGTAGGAGAATATGTAATAATATAGAATTAGTAGAAGCTAAATATAGCTAAAAAGAAGTAGAACTATCATATATCTAGGAAATTCTAAGAATGTTTTAGAAGCATCTAAGAAGCATTTAGAAATATTTATAGTTGATGGTTGTATAGTTGTATGCTAAGTAAATGGCTAGCTTAGCTTGCATGCCAAGTAAAAAGCTGGCTTATCTTAGCTTGTACTCCAAAAAATTTGGCTTCTAGAAGGAAGCTTCTTGGGAGCCTTGTATTTTGGTTACCTATAAATACCAAAGCCCAAAGTCAATCTAAGCATTCAAAGTTCCCCTCATTTGAGAGTTTAAATTTGATCTTCCATTCTCCTATTTCTCCTTGGTCTTTACATTTCCTTATGGACCTTAGATGGAAACACTTCATATATTGTTTAGGACAACATGCTAGAGATAATCTAAAATAAGAAGCTAACAAAGTACTCATTGCCTTTGCATTCTCTATGCCAAACAATATTCTTGACAATCTTCATATCTTTTTTTCCTTGTAGATATTAATGCCTAATATCTCCTTGGATAGAACCCAAGTTATTCAAATTGAGTTCTCTACTAAAATGACCTTTGAGCATATCAATGTTTGATCTCATTTAATTAACTCTAATCAACATATCATCTACATAAAGTAATAAAAGGGTAAAACTATAAGGAGTAACCTTCTCACTTGAAATAGACACAAAAATCAAACTCACTCCTAATGTAGCTATGATTTGTTATGAAAGCATCAAATGCTTATGCCACTATCTAAGATGTTATCTGAACTCATACAAAAATTTCTTTAACCTACACACCTAGTATTTGTCTTATGGGATCTAAGAACCTTCTATCTAACTCATGTAGATCTCTTCCTCTCCCTCCATCTAGAAAAGCTATGGTAATGTCCAATTTCAAGATCATAATGTGCAATAATAGCTAGTCAAACTCAAATGAAAGTGATTTTTATTATAAGAGAGGAGCATTTCACTTAAAATTTATAGATCTGAGCATAAAATTTTGGCTACTTATTCATTTCACAAGCTTTAGGATGTCCTTCCTTCATTATTTTTACATATTCAATTGCCTTCTTTATTCTTGATAATCTCACTACATTCTATGTCTTGTTCTTATAGAACGACTCCATCTCTTCATCCATTGTTGTTAACAAATTTTGATAGTATTTGTTGTCCATGGCTTTTTGGAATATAGATAGCTCACCATTTCTATAATCAACACAAAAGAAATAATTATCAAGGAACCAAACCCTTATGACTTGCAAAGTTGAGTTTGTTTTGAGTCCTTATCCATGACTCTCAAATGTAGAACATCTATGATATTCTCCTTTCAAAGGTTCAAGAGCATGAACACCTCAAGCACATTAGGTGTAGCCAAACTACCCTCCTTACAATGGTACATGTCTCAACATAGAAATCTCCTTGGACCTCAGATCCCTACACAACCACTCCTCCACCAATGAGAGTATCTTCCATAAGCTCATATAGGTTTCCAACTCTCTTGGTCTTCATCACCAGCATAAGTCTCTTGGTAATTTTCAAGATTCAAACCTCTATTGAATACTTATATCCAATTTGAACCCAAAATATTGATGTATAGGCTGAACCGTTTCAGTCTTCTTTCTTGCCCAATTTTAACCATCTACAGCGAAATAACAAATTTTATGGAATACAGGAAGCGTAAGTACTCCAAGAGAGATCATGTTTTTTCAACTGTCAAAAATATATGATATCAAACAATGTCTTGATGGTTCCATCAGGCATGTTGATGGGCATAATGCAAACTCATATAGTCTTATATAGCATGTCATTTACCATAAAAATAATCCTACCTTTGTATGGTCTATAGGTGTGGAATAAGTCCTTTTGAGGAAAAATATGGTATGAGTAGCCAAAGTCAAGGATCCATGTATCTGAAAGCAAATCCTTAAAAATAGTTACAATAAAGATATTAGCAAATTTTTGATCAAAATCAACAACACTTGCTTGTTTGTTAGAGGATTTACATCTTCTCTATTTGAATCTTCTTTTTTGGTCGTACATTCTATTATGTAGTGTTGAAACTTCCCACATTCAAAACACTTAATGTTTTATTTGTCAAATTTGGATCTAGATTTTCTTTTACTTTGTCCATAGTCTTACCTCTCATAAGACCTTTGATTGTGATGCTTTATTATTAGGTTGCTTTCTTATCTCTTTCAATAAGAGAGCTATAATGAAATCTTCTAACTCAGTGATGTACTTTCTGTACCAAAAGGTGTTGATCAAATGCTCAAAAAGAAGGATGTAATGAAGTCAACAGCAATAAAGATTCATCTTCATAGTCTAATTTATTATCAATATTAACGCACATCAAAAATAATTTTGTTCAAGATTTTTGAGTGATTCCAAACAATGGTGCTCTCTTTCATTCATAAGGTACATGGTACCTTCTCTAAGTATTGTTGATGTTCCAAGGACTTGATCATATATGACTTTCCAATTTTTCCATAGATTAGGTGTTGAGCTCTTGCTTATGACTTGCATAACACTTTCTCTACAAAAATCATGCAAATTATACTCATAACTCTTAAACTAGTCTCCTCTCTTTAAAAATCTTATCTGCAATTGCAAAACTAATGCCTTGTGCAAACCTTGTTGCACAAATAGATCTTTCATCTCCAACTTCCACAACACAAAATTTTTCTTCCTATTAAATTTCTCCACCTCAAATTTTCATTTGAAACCTTTTTTGCCATAGTATTTCCTCAATCTAAGCTTTTATACAAATTTTAGGAACTTATTTCAAAGTACACATGCAATTTAACAGACAAGATAAAAATGTAAGTATATCATTTTAGAATTGAAATCTGTATCCATTGGAGAACACACAAGTATTTATTTTGCTCTAAATTGCACAAGGTGCAGTTCAGAAGGGACAAACGAGATCTGGACCGAACTCTAAAATTCATTTGCTAAATTTGACACCTTCATTAAACTGGCACTAAATTGGACCTACAAGACATAATCTTGTTGCAATTCTATGTAAACATTTTTTTAATTTCCAATCTCATCCAACAAAGTTCAAGAATGCTCATGGTTAGCTTTTCAAAAAGAAACTGTTTTAATCAAAAATTTTAATCTCCTTCATCCATCCAAAACATGGTTTTAAATGCATATTTCGCAATAAAGCTTCACAAACATATATACTCTAGCCAAAATCTAAATACTTGCTTTGCTTCCTTGCATCATTCATGATGCAACCTCAATCTTGAAAGGACAAACTATATGATAGAATCTCACACTCTAAGTCTAGCCAATGGTCTATTATATCATCCGATTGGATTACATCCTCTATAAATATGATCTGTATCTTCCTAAGGTCAATGCATAGCGGGGAAGTAATGCAAAGTCAATGCAAAGCGGGGAGTGACCTAGAGTCCATGATAAACTTCAATGCGGAGAAATTTTGGCTAGGAAATCCATTTATGAGAGCGATATAACATAAAAATAGTCTTAGATTAGGTTGTGGAGAAATTCTACACTCTTTCCTTGTATGTTCTTCAAATTTTACTTGAGAAAAAGAAGAAACTAGAGATGTAGTTCTTTTATAGGTTCTGGTTTCTTTGAGCTTCAAGTGTGCATGTATCTTGTTTAGAGAAGCCATTTTCATTTCAATTTGTCATTCCTTTCAATACCAAGTTTTCCTTTGGAACTTAATATAAAAATGTATATATATTATGGTTTCCCAAATTCTGAAATACGCCTCTTTCTTTTATATCCAAGATATTGAAATTAGGAAATCAATCAAGTTTGATTCATCATTCATAGAAAATTACACGTAAATAAGTTAGATCTGTTAGGCTCCTTTATTCTTACAAAATTCTAATATAATTCAATTCGGTGCATTAGATTTCAAGGTTTCTTAATATAGAGATATCATAACATATCCTTAAATTTTGTCCTTTCTTTATCTCTTGTTGAAACCATGTAATAGTATAATGAATTGATGTTGTGAAAAGGACGACCTAAATAAAACGATCGGAAGATTACCATCAAGCGCTATAGGGATAAAAATCTAGCCGGCAATTGGGTTTATGGTTTATGATTAATGTTGCACGTTCCGAGATAGTATGTTCCGAGGTAGTGACGAGAACTTGGATGAATAAAAAGTTATCAATTATGTTAGAGGAAAATTTCTTTTCATTGACTGAATTTATCCACCATATTTGAATATGAAAATAATTACTTTTATTTTATTTATCATTTTATACTTGTTAAGGAAAAAATAATCTTTTTTTAGTGATCAAAGTTTAGGCTTACCAAAAATTTATTTATTGAATGGAGCTAGAAGAGAAAGAGAAAGATCACGTTCAAGTCAAAAAATTAAAAAATCTTTTATTTTTGTGGATATAATAAAGATTTAATTAGTAAATTATCCATTGATTGGTGGTAAATAACATTACAAAAAGATTCTCCTTAGATCTACCATAGTTCTTCAAATTTCACTCATCAACTTCTATCCACTTTAAAAGGCATTCAATCGTCTCATTATATGTTAAAATGATACCACTTTTTTTGGATAATTTATTTCTTCTAGTTAACGTTCAAAATCTAATGAGATGATTGATCTATTCATAATAGCTTATAGATACCACTTTTTTTTGTATTGCTTGCATGTTTGGATAAGAAGCACAAAAGCATCTAATTCTGAGCATTTACGGGAAACATGGTACCATTTGGACGTTTGGATTTCGTAATGAAATTTTTAACATCAATCTATCACTTTTGCAGTTAGAATAATAATAAATTTAATTGAATATGAAGATTTGTATGAATAACATAGGTGAAAACCTTGATTATGGCTCAACAGAACCTTCTTTACTAAAGTATTGTAAAATGCATTCCAAATTTTATATATTAGTGTGTGGTTACTAGGTTTAGAAAATAGAGACCAACTTGAATAAATTGTGATTGAGAAAATTATTTTTCCACTGCAGAAATTATTTTTATGAATAATAAGTGATTCCTAACAATTAAAAGGTTTGGTGTTCAAATTTTTTTTTTTGTAATGTCATGACCTGCACTGGAAACTTCAATCTACACAAGGATATATGTATTAAGCTTATCAAATAAATCATAAAAAGAAGGTTCTGGGTTATGATATTTTCATTCATTCAACAATTATATTCATCAAAAAATCTAATTGGAATTTTTTGATTTATTATCCCGTTTTATTTCTCCAAAGAAAAAGCTTACTAAAGCGATACAAGAGACTATAACTGAAGATAGACTTAACGACATAAAGAGCACTTCACTTTTGATGTAATAATACCCAAGTTAGCGCTAAAACCTCAACTAAATAACTAAAATTTAATGTGTACTATTATTTATGTTAGTAACCAATAATACATGTTACATATTACAATATGTAAGGTAAATTCCAATATTGAACATTCTACTTCACTATTTGACCATAAGATTACATGCTGCCAGAGTTGCAAGATACACCAGACTTGGGAAATAAACGCAAAATTCTTCTTCTATGCATTACATTTCTTGGTATGTCTTTCTTGATATAATGTTTTAAAAAAACAGAAGCTTTTAGCCCATAAGAAGTACTTATCAAACTCTTGCTACATGTTGTCTTAATTCTTGTGTAATATGGGAAACTTTTGAATACCAACATTGTGAATAAGAAAATGTCAATCTTGTGAATAAGAAAATGCCAATCTTGTTTATTGTGATGGTTTTAGCATTGAAGTGGATTACATTGATCTTATATTTTAGGTTGAGCGCAGAGATAATGAATGAGAAACTTAAACTCAGTATTGTGCAATTTTCTGTTATATTCAATAATCATCTAGTGCCAATATAACAAACATGTTGCTCGCAAAGTTCTTGTCCATGTTGACAAATAGGAACACGAAGTTCACATGCGAAAAATGGCGTCATACTATACTATGAATACTATGACTATTTCCATGTTTGCTTGACACCACGGTAATATTGAGTAGTTTTACCAACGTGGGATTGCGGACTCTTTTTTATTCACTAAGACTCTACTCAGTAGGATATTGCTAAGTCAAGATATCATATTTAGTGTAATTTCAAATTTCTTTCAATTGACAATTACGGCATGTGAAAATACTAACTGATTCTGTGGGAATTATATAATTGATCTTGTTACTAATAATTAGGTAAGATCTGGAAGATGTAAGATGGTACGGATAAAATATAAATTTTGTTAGTGTTTTAGGTTCGATCGGGTCTGGCCATAAAATTGTTAACTGGATATGGTCAACAAATTTGTTTACCAACTGTCCAAATTTAAGTTTGTATTTTGAGCTTCAACCAATGGTTTTGCCGACGTCAGAAGTTGTGGTGTCAACAAGGCTAGCCAAGGTACTAAGACCCGCAGCAAAGTTTGTTGACTGTAGAGGAGTCTCATCGGCCCATTGCCGAAACATCTGTTATCTTAAACGAGGGTAACTAAAGCCAAGTCTAAATAAAATTTAGATTATTTAAGTATTCATAAATAAACATATTATGTTATATATACAGGGAGCCGGTAGGAGACACCCTTCTTTGGTCGCGAGATACACCTTTAGGCATTACACCAATCGGATAGTATTTAAAAAAACCAATTATGAACATAATGTATATAGTCTTGTGTTCAGGACTGCAACTTGGCTACCGGGCAAAGCTTTTCCTCAATTCAGTTCAGATTCTCACATTTAAATAGTTTATGACGTATTTCTTCGCAAGATGTTAGTCTAGAAAGCCAATTGAGATATGAAGGCTCGGTGCTATTTCTTCTAAGTTTAACTTGAAAAAAATGTAGAAGAAAAGATTTAATTCTCGAGTGAAAATGGCTATACTACCTAAAGGGTGTCTTCCTAAGGCTCCCTATATATATTTATACAATTTCATATTTAAATATCAGTGAAACCACCAACCATTTTAAATTGTATAAATATCCAAAAAAAGCTGTGCGGACATCACTTTTTGTCCGTGATCACTAACGATCTATTGGAAACACGGTTCTTTGTTGTTCTAACATGTTTGTATGTATTCACGATTAACATTGTTATCTTTCTTACAAAGGACTGGTTTACCAAGACATAATCAAAATAATCATCTTTCAAGGATCTTTTCCACGTTTTACATATATACGATTTTCGAATAAAAACTAACTAATAAAAATTTTTAGGTTCCTGTGCTGTACTATTGTAACTAGAATACATATGCCACGAGCCCTGGGTATATCATCAAAGTAGTATATTTGATTCCCTCCTTGCCTTCATTGAAATGTGCAGCGGTTTTGGTCTGGCGTTCAACATGAAGGTTAACGCGTTGGTGAGACACACTGCCTTGAATAACAACTAAAAGTAAAAAAGCGACCGCGTAGGAAAAATGAAGGATGGGAAGACCCCATCAAGCCGGACAAGGGAGAGACAAAAAAGGTTACATGGGGCTAAGCCCCAATAAAGTCTGTATGAGAAATCTGCCCTACCGCACCTAAGATATCAGAGCTATGCAAGTCGTACGGTCTACACACAACTGGAGCATCCGAAGAAACATCACCTAATGTGATTGCTCTCCTATGGATTGCACCAGCCACTGCCCTCTGTAGAGTAATGGACACACGCTGTCTAAAATATCACAACTAAAAGTATACTACATGAATGCTTGCCATCTTTTATAGAACGCATATTCTCGTACGTTGTTCGTTAATATGATAGAAGAACTTTGCCACTCATGTGACCTCGTCTATCAATGTAGATTCGTATTAGGAACTCTTTTGAGACATTAGATATTGAGATAGTAAAATATTGAGATCATAGAGTTAAATAGATGTTTGTTTGTTACTAGCCGCTTTACTTGGAATCGTTAACTGGGCAATATTAATCTCCTTGTGAGGTGTGCTCCAACTCCAATTCTCACGGAGAGAATCACTTGATCCTCTCTACTTCTAGAGGTCGACAGAAAAACACCTTACACATATCACAAACTCACGTCGGTACTTTTGATCTCTATTGATAACTATATGCCCATCCTTATAACATTTTTAATTTTTTAATTTTCTTATATTTTCACTTTCGGGAGAGAGAAGAGAGGCAATGAATGAAGGGATATGATAGAGTTTTAGAGAACACTATATATATAACATGAGTGAATAGTAGATTTCTTTCTTTTTCAATTTTGGTTCTATTGGTACCAAGATTGAAGGTTGTGGAGAATTGAATAGAAAGTTATGAATATTTTGAGATTTTTAGGGTTTAGAGTAATTACTTCACATTGTGATTGATGGGTCAGGAATTTTCGTTTTAATCTCTTGGTATTCATGCTTGAGTTCCATGGAAACTCAATTTGAAATTTTTTATGATGGAAATTGAAAGTTATGAGAGTTTATAGTTTTTAGAGTTTGGAGATATTGTATATACTCATGAGTTGGGATGATGATGGATTATGGCTTTGTAAGTATGGGGCGATATGGAGAGGAGCATAGTGTGTTAAAATCATTATTCTTGTGCTAGCCATGGCTACACTTCACCATGTGGGGCAGCTCAGAGCGGCTCGGGATACACCATGCTCGGTGTATCATCGACACTTTACCTTGCAAGGGGTAAAGACCCATGTAGGAAGGATGCACAAGGACTATTATTGGACCACTTGGGATATTCACATGAGGCAAACAACCACATCAACAACGATGACACTCGGGATTATACAGGCTTCCTTTATCCCTTTGTTGACCATTCCAAGGATACCAATCGAGACATGGGAGTGGTTAGCATCTCAAATGGGTTGTATCTTGGGGATATTTGAGACTAGTTTTCCATGTCCATGTCTATTCCATAAGCTACCATGCACACTCAATGATGAGGCTAGATAGGCTTTTTGCCTACCACTTGATTGTTTGGCATGTGATCCCTTGGATGAGTTAGCATGGTTCTTATTCCTCTTACTCCTTCCATGGTGCCTTTGTTATGCTAGAGGGGGAAGTCTAGAGCATAAGCTACCCCGCACACTCCATGATGAGGCTAGATAGGCTTTTTTCCTACCACTTGATTGTTTGGCATGTGATCCCTTGGATGAGTTAGCATGGTTCTTATTCCTCTTACTCCTTCCATGGTGCCTTTGTTATGCTAGAGGGGGAAGTCCTGAGCATAGAGAGGTGGCAGCTAGATTTCTTCAATTATGAGCAGGAGATTGGACTACCCTACAAGAGGAGTTGGTTAGGGCTACATGTTTTAGGAGACAAGTTCTGCCATAAGATACCATAGAGTCCACTTGATTACAATCATGTAGGACATTAAATCAAGAGGAAGAGTTTAAAAGAGCATCATGAGCACTACATCCTTTGTTTGTGGCTAGTCCTACTGATGAAACTATCTCTTCCCCGTGCTCACTACATTAGAGTACCATTAGAGGTCTTAGATTATTGGCTTGAGTAGCTTTTATGTCTTGATAGGTTACTTTTTGCACAAGTGTTGTGCACTACCCCTTGCTTGTCCTCAAAAGGCTTGTTAGAGATGATATACAAGCATTTTAAAGATTGCCCTCACGAATATGATCTTTCTAGTGGATTTACCGAGCTATTTCAAGTGGCTATAGTAGTAGCAAGGGGAGATGATATTCCTAAGTCAATTTGTTGGGTGTTAGGGGTTAGTCGACTTCTTGCAATGGAGAAGGGCACAAGAGGCATTAGATCAATTGCTATTGGAGAGATCTTTTTGTGCTTGGTTAGCTACACCACTGTCTTTTAGCATTGATCTCACTTTCAAGAGTACCTTAGTCCACATCAGTTTGGAGTAGCTATACTTGGAGGTTATGAGGCTATTTTCCTAAGCATCAAGGCACTCCTAGATATTCATTCAGAGTGGGTTGTCCTATAGGTGGATGTTGAGAATGATTTTAATAGTGTCTCTTGAGCATCCATCTTAAGAAAGCTTAGGAAGGCCGGTGGATCCTTGGCAAGTCTCATTGCTTTTGTGCAGTCATATGATGGTTCTCATGCTTCCCTTTACTACCAACATGGGTGGTCACAAGGAGTCACCATCTTGGAGTTAATTTTTTATTACATAACATAGAGATCATTTAGGAGGACCTTTGTTTGCCATGGCTCACTTTAGAGCTCTCTTATCTACTACTTTGGCCATGTTAGGTTGTGTATTTTCCTCCTTTGCAAATGATACACACATTGTGTGCCCCGTAGATCAGATTAGGCAGGCCTTTGATCACTTGACTACCAAGCTACATCTAGTAGGCTTGAGAGACAAGGTGTCAAAGTGCAAAGCATGGTCCCCTTCAAGTATCCCTTCCCACCTTGAGCTTCCTGAGGGATGTGTCACATTTACAAATGGACTATGTATTCTTGGAGTGCCAATAGGATCTGAGGATTTTGTCACATGTTTCTTAGATGCTGCACTTGTAGAGAATATTCTCCATGTGGATGAACTTCCTCTACTAGGAGATCCATAAGTGGCATTTGGTATACTCAAGTCTAGTATTGCCCATTGACCAACTTACCTTCTGCATGGGAGTCTTTGGTGATATCTTCAGACTAGAGGCATGAGTGTGTGACAAAGGCACATAGATAAACATCTTTATCAATCCAATGCAGAGGTGTGCCTACCCTTCTGCACAAGATTGTTATAGATGTTTATTATCTATGGAGGAGATGACACCTACAACATTTTTGGGTAGTTGTGCTCTCTTGGCACCCCTACTTCCTCCCATTTTGTGGTTATTGATATGCTAGTTTTGGAGACATATGTGACCAAGGTAGAGGAGGGATCCTTTTCTCTCCATGTGTTATTGCAGCAAAAAAAATGGTCTATCCCCATGTGAATGCTAGGACCTTCTATCTTTTGCTTCACTCCCGTCAGATTGGACAAGAGGTTTGTAGTCTTCCTTGATGGAGTGACACTACCACCATATGTTATATTATCTCTTAGTGGACTTGTCCATTCCTTGGGTCACTAGAGCACATTGTTGCTCTTGCTCCGGCAAGGATGCATGCTCTTGGATCTTAGCTTGACTATGCATTGAGGCATTCTAACTTGCACTAGCCACATTCTCTACAATGATGAGGTTCTGCCTAGGTTTGGTCCACCCATCTGCATCTTCATTACTCACTTGTGATTGTAATTCTACACTAGATGCAACAATGGTTTATAGGACAAGGTGTCCTTTTGGAGGACAATGGATAGCAACCATGATGCCATCAAGGATATAGTGTTTGCTATGGAACTAGAGAGTGGATACGTTGCTTGGAAGGAGAGTTTATAGTCTTTGTAGACAACATGTGTAAGAGCAGACTTATACTTGGTCCAAGATGATTAGGTGACAATGGCGGATGTTGTGGTTACAAAATCTACATGTGATGCAATTTTGGAGGGAGTGATTACTCATCCTCTAGGATGTGCAACGAGCAGAGCAGCAACACGCAAGGTCTCCAAGTATAGGAGTATGCAATGAGGTCACCTCTTTGTTCATCTAGCCTTAGAGTTATATGCAGCAATGGACACAACATTTGACACATTTATCAAGGAGTGCGCAAGAGCTTATCATATTAGATGCCAAGGTGTACCACTCTCACTCTCATACTTTGTAGTATATTTTAGATAGTGTGTGTCCATTGCTCTATATAGAGCATTGGCTGGTGAGAGAAATTACTCTAGGTAATGCCCCTTTGGATGCTCTAGTAGTTTGTAGACCTTATGACTTGCATAGCTTGGTTATCCTAAGTGTGGTGGGGAAGATTTTTCATATTAAAACTATTGAATTCTAGCCCTATTTTACCTCTTTTGTCTCTCCCTTGTAAGGTTTGATGGGTCTTCCTAGGTTTGATGTTGCCAAACAAAGTTTCTCTTGTGCATAGTTGAGAGTGTTCAACTCTAGTTTCAATGAACAAGATACATAGTCCATTCTGGACAATTGTAGTGGACAACTTGTTTAGGTTTGGAGATTGCACTTATTCAAAAAGTCTAGAATTTAATTTCATATAAAATTAGGAATAAAAAGTGTAAGAAAATTTTCTTCATCTAATCTATCATGCATATATACATTGTTACCAAATCACACACTATAGAAACACAACTCACACATAAGTCATACATGGACTCTAAAGTGCCACAATAATCAGTTTGTTTACACAAATTGAATCACACTCAATCAGATTAGTACTCAATCTATCACTCCACAATTTGCCAACAACTGGGCACTAATTATAGTCAAGCCACACCCATTCTAGCTAAGTTAATCCAGGTGACATTCATCAGGATTTGTCCACCATAGCCAAGAATCAATATCAAAGAAGTGAGCTCTCTAGAACTACACTTAAAAAAGTAAACTCCTTGGTCTCCAACCCTTATGGTTCCATTGATGGCACATCCAATAGTGCAAACGGTGCTAAGTGACAGTGGGCTCCACCATGTAAACACAAAATCTGGCTGTCAACAAATAGTCTATGAGTAACTACCAAAATACTCCTTACTACCAACACTACTACTCTAGAGTTCAAGCAGCCTAGATGCAATGCTACAAATGGTGTGACAATTATTGTGCATATAAACATCACTATGCAACATACATCACTGTCAACATCACATGTTGTAGAAACACAACTCACACATAAGCCATACATGGACTCTAAAGTGCCAAATCACCCCCCTAGTTGGTGGTTAGGTGTACTACCCACATTTTTTGTTTTTTGAAGTTTCTATGCAATTTTGTAGACAAAGTTGTATTTGAACCCAAATGGCATTGGAAAGATAAGATTGGTGTCTCTTTGGGTTGAAGCCCAAACAACGTAACTTTGAGTCCAAAGCAAAGTACTTGGATCTAAATCGGCCAAGAGAAACCGAAGTAAGGGGACTTCGTCTTGGGGTGATCAATCCAATGTAAAGATGGTGTAACAACTTCCTTTTGGAGTGGCAAATCAAGAAATTACAGGCAAAGAAATGATGGACAAGGTGCAAATCACTAAACCTGTATAATGTTAGGAGGAAGTCATGCAGAAAGGGTGTATTTCAGTGACAAGCAATGGAGGAATGGCTGATCAATGAAGATATATAAAATCAGGACTTTGTCGAGGGGATTTTGAAATATCCTAAGCCACTAAGTACTAGATCCAAAGGAATGCCTAGAGAGAAGCTGGTTGAGTGTTTGATGTTTAGCAAGTCTAAAGGAGTTAGGATCTCAAGACCAGGGGATGGTAGGATTATTTTTCAATTACCATGCATTAGAGATTGCACAATGCCAAAGAAGGGTGAGAAGAAGAGTCCATTGCTCGTAGTAAGAAATCTAATGATTCAAAGATTAGATATGATAGCTCAGATTGAAATCATAAGTAGACTTTGGATCATTTTTTTGGCATGGAATTGGAAATTTAGCTTTCCAAGGTTCATGGCCAAAGTAGCATTGAGTGGTTGTGAGGAGGGACCTAAGGATGAAGGAAAGAGAGGCAATCTGGCTCAATGGACAAAGTCAGATTCGAGATTGGTGTTGGGAACAGAGGCCGGTGAGGAAACTAGAGCAACATGTCTTGGGAAAGGAGAGTATGCGGAGGAGACAGATGAGATCCAAAATTTTACAATGCCATGCACAAAGAACAAATACAAGGTGGATACCTATTAGGACCCAGTTAGGCAAAGCATTGTTGGGGCAATGATGGCACTCTTCAAGCCCAATTGCACGACTTATGTAATGAAGCATCATGCGGTTTTCTTCCACCAGATGTTTGCAAGCACGCCAATAACTTGGGCAAAGTGCTTTCAACAAAGAACAATGTAGTGGGGTGGTGTTGGAGAAAGCAAGATGCACCTCACTATTTGGTCCCATTTGCTGCCCATTTCTACTTGGGATTGAACTTGATGAAGGAGTCTGAGCAAAGAAAGATGGTGTCACATTTCCATCTAGATTTACAAAAGACTGCAGATGGCAAGGAACAATAGTAAATTCAACTGATATGAAATAGTGATGAGCACTATGCATGCACAGAGAAGTATCTATGAGTAGAAGTGGCCATTCCTAAGATGAGGAAGCAAAGTCATCCAAAGGAAAATGTGTCACCAGTCAAGCCAAAAAAGGCAAGGAAGGTGAACCCGAGGCAAGAAGTTGTAGTGCTTGATGAGTCATTGGGAGTAGAAGAGTTGGAAGGCAAAGTTGAGTACAAAACAAAAGACTCAAAAGAAGAAGAAGAACCGGAGTTGATGTTGTGAAGTGAAGAGTCAAGCAATGGAAGCAAAAGGGAGGTAGAAGTTCAGCAACAAGGAGGAGACAATGCTGATAAAGAAGTTCCATGCGGCAATTGATCAAATGGAAGGAGGAGGAAACCTGTATCATGAATTACCCACCGCGGAGACAAAAGAAACTTTGGAGGCTAAACCGAAGGAGGAAGTTTAGAGGGGAAGAAGAGGGAGAAGGAGAGCTGCTACTGTGGAGCAGAAGTAAGCAATGTAAGTCTGGTAGAAGGAGGGGAAAAGTTCAGATTAAGAACCTTTGAGAGTTAGAAGATTAAGACTTTGGAGTAAAGCTCTAGAAGAAGAAGTAAGAAGCAAAGAGCCAAACCAAGTTGAAAGCTCCAAAGTTTTTGATAGTGTAGAGTACTTGTCATTGGTAGTTTGCTCCTTGCTGGTACAATTGCAGAAGAAGAGAGGGTTTAGGGTTTTGAATTGAAGAGAGATCACTTAGGAGTAAAAGATGAATCGTCAATAGTGTGCTATATGAGTGATGAAAATTTGAAGTTGAGAAGGAAGTTGAGTCAAGGAGAGCATGAGCTAGTAGAGCTTTGAACTAACATAGAGCTGAGGAAGAAAGAAATTGAGAGTCTAATAAAAGACTTCATGAAGAGAGGCAAAGCCATGGCAAAGCAAGAAGAAGACCAAAAGGAGCAGTTGGTGAAGTCTAAAGCCTTGTGGGCAGAAGTGCATGATACACAAGTAGAAGTTATTCATTTGAAGGCAATGGCTGCTATCATGGGTCAAGAGTTGGAAAGTTTGAAAGCAAGTGCAACAAAGAAAGATTGGACTTGGCAACAAGAGTTGGCCATGTGAGATAGAGAAGAAGAGTGATTGTGCAAGTTGGTCAGGGAAATAGAAGAACAGCTCATGCAGAGTGTGAAGGAGAAAGAAGCGCTAAAGACCAAGTTGGAAGAAGAAGTGAAGATGTATTGTGAGGAGCTGTTAGCGGAGAGAGAAAAGTTGTAGATGCCAAGGCGAGAGGCAAGCAAAGACATCATTGTAAGAATGAAGGTAATGCTAGGGATGATGTCTAAAGTTCAGTTGGAGGAAGCAAGACTGCACGAATTGAAGTTGTTAGTGCAAGAAAAAAGAAAGAAGAAAGCAAAGGACATTGAATTAAACAAGTTGTTAATCTGCTTGAGAGATGAAGTAAATAGGAAGATATTAGAAGCAATAGACAATGTGTGTCTTAGGTTGGAATTAGTACATTCAGAATTAGAGAGGCTTTGTAGTACCATGAAGTTAGAGATGAAGTTCAAAGTAAGAGAAGTAGGAGTACAAGTGTCTTTGGGTGAGTTACTTGAGATGGTAGAAAAGAATGGGTTGGCAGATACTGATGTAGATAGTATACCCATGACCTCAATTGTAGTGCAGAGTGAAGAAGTAGTGGAATCAATAGAAGATTTATTGATAGTGCAGAAATCCAAAGATAGAGAAGTACAAGAAGTTACTTTGGGTTTAGAAGCCAAAGTTGAAGTAGACATCGGACCGGATTAGGATAGTTTTGAGATAGGAAGAGGTAGATGTGAAGAGGTGCATTTTCATTTGGATCTACATGTTGGTAAATTTGTTAGGAGGTAGTTTAAGAAGTTAGATAGTTGTCAAATGCTCAGCCTATTTAAAGGAGGCCTTTGTAGTAAAATGTTGTTCAATGCTTACAATCTTGAGAATAGATAAAGCAAAAAGCTATGATGTAGTGCTTCTTGCTTGAGCTTAATTCTGAGTATCAACTTTGTGTTTGTGTTTGTGAGTGTTGAGAGAATTTCAAAGTGCAAGTCAATGTGTTTATTGGATGTTAGATTCCACAACCATGATCTTCATTTTGTGTGTTTGATCCTGAGTGAATTGCAATTGAAGCAATGCCTTAATAGATCTTAGAGGAATTGTAGTGTTGGTAGTATTTTGCATTTGTGAGTGCAAAACAAAGTTGATGTGAAGCAATTTTGATCAAGGAAGTTGTGCCGTCAATGGAGGGGTGGAACACAATTTTGAGGCAAAGTGGTCTTACAACAAAGTAGCCAGTTTTGAGATGGACCAAATCATCACAATCAAGATCATTTTGGACATATTTGAAGTGTTGTGATTCAGGAGTGACCGTTTGTTGTGACAAGACTAAAAGTTAGTACTTGTTTCTGTCTTATGGGTGTGGTTTCTACCTAAGAGATTAAAGAAGAAATCAAGATGAACCATGTTTGTTACTGTTTGACTTCATATTTGAACATTTCTGACTTGTATCTCTATGGGAACAAAATTTACTTACTTGATTACCGCAAAAGTAATATTTGCCCGGTTGTTACATTAGGTCCCTTTAACTTCAAATATCCATCTACTCCAAGTGTATGGTATACCTTGTGGTGGGCAAAAGATCAAGAGGCCGGTTGCCATCAAGCCTCATTGTTAGTCGCTTGTCTACAATCTATACCATATAAAGGATGAATGTGACAACCCAACAAATATCACTTTTGCGGTAATCAAGTAAGTAAAGTTTGTTTCCGTAGAGATACTAGTCAGAATTGGTCAAATATAAAGTCAAATGTCACAATGTAGTTCTTCTTGGTTGCGTCTTTCTCTCAGGTAGAAACCACACCTAGAAGAGAGTAACAACCACTGACTCATAGTCTCGTCTTGAATTAACACTTCTTAATCACAACTCCATCAAATCTTTCCAAACAATCTTGATTGTGATGATTCAAGCTCTCCCAAAAATGGCACTTCACTACAAAACAACTTCACCTCAGAATTGTGTTCCACCCCTCCACTGAAGGCACAACTTCCTCAATTAAAATTGCTTCACATCAACATTGCACTGCATTCACAAATGCAGAATACTACCAACACTACAATTTCTCTCAAATCTGTCAAGGCATTGCTTTGATTGCACTTCACTCAAGATCAAACACACAAAATGAAGATCAAGGCTAAGGAATCCAACATCCAACAAACACATTGACTTGCACTTCAAATTTCTCCATGCACTCACAATTACAAACACAGAGTTGATACTTGGAATCAAGCTCAAGCAACAAGCACTGCTTCACAACACTTCGCTTTATCTATTCTCAGAAATAATGAGCATTGAACAATAATTTCATGCGCATGCCACTTTTAAATATTGAAGCAAACAACAATTCTAACAACTATACCGTTTCCTAACAACTCTTCTAACCTATAGATCCAAAAAGACAATGCATCTCTTCATATCTGCCTCTTCAAATCTCAAATCTGTTACTACTCCAATCCGATATCAATCTCTTCCTCGGTTTCCAAACCCGATCCCGAAGTAACTTCACTTACTACTCTGTCCTCGGATTTCACAACTACTTATTCCTCTACTTCTTCACTCTGATCTACAATTGAGGTCATGGGTAACCTTTCTATTGCTTTATCTCTTGACCCACTCTTCTCTAAAATGTCAAATCCAAAGACACCTTCACTCTTACTTCTGCAACTTTGGGTCTAACTACTATCAATTCCTTTGCTAATTCTACTATATCCTCATCAAGAGTTGTAATTGAAAGCATGAGTACACTATCTACGCTTTCAATTTGTAACCCACTTTCTCCTAATCACTCATGTTATTGACCCAAAGACACTTACTGTCTGATCCTACACTTTGGGTTCATTCATTATTGCTATTTCTCCTTCAATTTCTATTCCATCTTCAATTTGAACTAAAATTGAAGTCATGGGTATCCTAATTAACTTATTTTCCCTACTCTAACTTCCTCTAATACCTCTGCCAAGATTCCTGAAGTCACCTTCACTGCACTCCCAGGTCCGACTACCTCATATCTAGTCATCTTTGTCTTGAGGTAAAGTTTCATGACCCGAAGTCATGTAAACCTGAAGTCCAAAGTCTCAAGTCTCAAGTCAGAAGTCGGGTAGACCCAAAAACACCAACCCGAAGACACTAAACTACTCGGTACATCTACTTCAAAAACTTCAAATGCTTGTAATTTTTGCTAGAGACCTTCAAACTCTACGATTTTGGTGGCAATAGAAAGCCCTGAACGAGACGCTTCCAACGAGATATAGCACACATGATTGGAACTTGTGGTTAATGAGATATGGCCTCCGCAAGAATCCCAACCTATAACTTCTATTTCTCATTCGGGTTTGCCCTCCTACGGCGTCTGATCCTAGTTTTTTTTACTCCTCTAACACAAAGTAAGCTTCTTTGAGTCTAATCCAATCCAAGTTCTTCTTCCTCTTACATGAAGTAGACTTCCTTGGGTGTGATCAAAACACAAGTTTCCATTCATTTCTTCTCTATTTGGTTTCAATTTCAATTTCAATTTGGTTTCAGCAAGGTACTTCTTCTTCAAAACTCGTCCAAAATAAAAAATGTGTGTACCACAATGAACTAGTTATAGGTCAAGTACATCTAGGACATAACCACTGTCCTTGAGGAACCACCATGAGAGGAGAAGTCATACATGCCATATGCCATCCTCTCAAACAATTATCACACACTAACATAGTAGTAGCTCCACTAGAAGAGCCGCATAACATACACCGCAAGCCTACATGTATAGGTGCTAAGCTTGGGTCCATAGTACCATCAATATTTGGGAGGTGGCATGGTGCATAATTGCACACATGATCCTTCTAACAACACCATCATGTCCTTCCAACACAAGGACTCTAGATGGCAAAACCTCATGCACTCTCAAGATAGTGTGGCTTGTAAAAACATCAAGTGTTGTTGGTGTTGTTTGCTATAGATATATATTATCACTTGGATGAAATCAATGGATCAAGGAGCTATAACCTCCTCCTCACATGGTAGTATGGCATAAGGTATCCCTATGTTGAGCAATTGCCAAGTTCTCAAAGGCCATCGGCATCACTCTCCAAAAGATCACTACCCATTGAGAACATGCATTCATCCATACATCTGGATCATCCAAGTCCAACACTATAGTATCATCTTGAAAAATGGTTGTAAGTAAGTTTGGATCTCATCCATTGAGTAGATAAGTAAGGAGAGAAGGATGCTAATTGAATTGATAGCTTAGGGCCAACCAAGGTAATTGGAGTTCCAAATCTCCCAAGTGGCCTCTCTACAAACCATACTTTTGCAATCCTCTCTTCATTGTCTGAACCACTCTCTCTGCTAAGCCATTTGCCTTAAAGTGATCAAGGGAGGTAGTATGATGATCAATCAAAGCCTTGCCATACAAGAATTGAAACTCCCCCAAGAACTCTCTACCTTGATCAGTCAAAACCTCAACTGGTGCACCTAAATGACTAAGAACCCAATCCAAGAACAAGTAAGCCATCCCTTCACTAGATTTATTAGGAAGTGCCACCAACTCAATCCACTTGGAGAAGTGCTCCACTATCACCAAAATGTACCAATGATGTCTCACAATGAACAATAAAGGTCCAGCAAAGTCCAAACTCTACCAATAACCCAATCCCATGATAGGAAATGGGTGTAATTGTGGCATAAGCACATGCTAATGATGTTGTGATTGGATCACAAACCACACATCTTGCAACAAACTGCTATACATTGGTCTGCATACTGTGCTACCAATAATGACTCTAAAGTATGCTATATGTACACTTTACTACAAAATGTCCCAACTCCTCATGAGCATGACAGACCAACTGTGGTCTCTAAGATGGAAGTGGTACTTCTCTCACTCTACCATCCTCCCATACACAAAGAAGGTGTCTGCACTCCAATCTGAATTGTTTGGCTTGCTCAAGAACATGGTCTCTCTCCTTGGCCCCAACTATGCCACCCACAACACTAATGCAAAGATAGTCCATCACTAAGATATCATCATGAATGTCTCGTTGAATTGTATCACTATCTCCACTCTCTATATCTATTGCCTCAATAACTCCTCTTGTATGTGTTGAGAGAGATACCACCAAAGCTTCTAGAAATATATAGAGAAAGCTGCATGCCATCTCCTCATCTGTCTCCCCATGCCAATGTGCTCCAATCTGATCCTATTGGTTGGGACATAGGTTTCTACTCAATCCATCTGCATCACAATTCACCCCTCCAAGTTTGTGAATAACTATGAAATCATATGCCTATAAAATCAGAGCCCAGTGTGCAAGCTTCCTTGAAAACTTGTTGGACTCCATAAACCACTTTAGTGGCTGATGATTAGTGATGAGAGTAAAGGGGTTACCAAAAAGGTAACATCAGAAATGTGCTACTGCCCAAAGTGCTGCCAATCACTCTCCCTCATATGAACTATACTTCATCTCCACTAAATTGTTGGAGCAACTAGCATAGGCCACCACAAACTCCTTCCCCTCATCATCATGTTAGGTGAATACTACTCCAAGCCCCAACATACTCCAATCAATGTGAACTTGAAATGGTCATCCTTTGATCAGTCTCCTCAAAAGAGAAGTAGATGTCAACTTCTCCTTGAGCTCTACAAAAGCTCTCTCTTGCTCATCTCCCCAAGTCCTATGTAAGCTTGGTCAGCTTTGTCAAGGCTTGGCAATGGCTCTAAATCCTCCAACATAACAACGATAGAAGTTTGTCAACCTAAGGAATGCTCACACTCTACTCACATCCGTATGCCAAAGAATATGTGCAAGAGCCTCCACCTTGGTTTGTTGAACACCAAGTCCTCCAAGGTAGATAGTGTGACCCAAATACTCAACCTACTTGTGGAAGAACCTACACTTCCCAAGATGTGTCCATGAGATCTCAACCTCTCAAACACCTCCAACAATTGTCTCTCATGCTCCTCCACAATAGTGCTATAGACCAAAATGTCATCAACATAGCACCAAGCAAAATCCAATCCAGCTAGGATCCTATCCATGACCCTTTAGAACTTGGCAAGAGTGTTCTTTAACCCAAATGGTAAGAATCTCCATTGATATAACAAATCCTTTTTGTAAGGATCAATAGCCCAAAATATTATCTTAGACTTATCATCTTCCTTGATTGGAAATTGATGATATCCCACTCAAAGACCCAAAGTATTGAAGACCTTTGCATGCCCAATTGCATCAAAGATCTACTCTAGTGTAGGCATGGCATACCAATCAGCCCTAGTTTGTTGGTTGATAGGATGGTAATCTCCATACATCCACCTATTTGTGTAGTTGCTATGCATATCCTTCTTGGTTGGCATCACTATAGTTGATGCATACTCTCCATGTGACATCTCCACCAAACTAGCCTCAAAAAGGTCTTTATTCTAGCTTTGAATCAATGCTCTCTCCATATCCCTATATTGATAAAGACATCGGAAAATTGATGTATCACTAGTTAACTCAATCCAAATACCCAATCCTTTCAAAGCACCCAAATCCTTCATATTGAAGGCAAAAAAACTTGTGTAGTTCCTCAAGAACCTCCAAACTCTTAGTCTCTTCTCTCTTGTAAGCTTGGGTCCAAGATCTGGCCCCCAAGTATCCTTTGCAATTGTTGTAGGAGTGAAAGACGTACTAACTAGCTGCTACATTGTGCCCTTGGAGTAATTGTGTCATGCTCCCAACCACTAGAGGTCCCAACCTTGGTGTGAAAAACTCCCTCTGATTTGACTGCAATCTCCATACATCCTCTAATTGCATCCCAAGTAGACCAAGAGTGTAATCCAAGTGGACCATGCTTACCTGGATAGACTCCAATTAGACTAATCTCTCTAGTATCCACTCACTATGTACCAAGAATATATTTTTCACTTGGTCCATCACCCCCAACATGAGCTTGAATCATCTCAATAGGCACAGAGCTCACAAGTGTCCGAGTGGTGATGCTTATCAAGCACATCTGTAATACCAATAGCTAGACAAATAATCTAGAGATAAAATTTGGTTTGGTAACATCTAGAAGGATGTTATACATGATGGAATAAGTAGATCAGACAAAGGTATCACCAAAAGAGTACTTCTACTAATAGACCAAAAATTGAAACATGTTTAGAAACTTTAGAATCAATAACTAGGCATAAGATCTAGAGGTGAAACTTGGGGTGGTGACATCTGGAAGGATGTTACACATGATGGAAAATGTAGATCAGATAGAGGTATCACCAAAAGTGCACTTCTACTAATAGGGTAGAAGCCAAAGTAGGCCTGAAAACTTTAGAGGCCATTTTAGAGGCCTAAACGGATGAATTAGACCTTGAAAATGTGCACTAATCTCTCTAATGGAGAAAGGCTGGCCTTCCCTCCCCCTGGTTTGTCTTGCTGAGAGATTTCCAATGGTACCTCATCCACATGATTCTAAGATTCTTATAAAAAGATACTCTAAAAGATTCCTTCCAATCAAAGCCTGTTTGACCAACCAGATGGGACCAGGACCAACATGTCACCCATCAAAGCAAGTAATCTAAGGGTGGAGCTTGCTGATAGGTCACCTATCCATGTACCTAATCCTATGGTGGAGTTTCCTTGGAGGAGATCCTCTTTGGCTATATAATAAAGAGAAGGTGCTCCTTTGGGGCATCAGAGGATTGAGTTTAAAAACTTATATTTTCTCTCTTGTATCTCTCTTGAAGAGTTCTCTTGTCCTCGGAGTATTTCAACATCCTACGCTGCCTTGTTAAGCCAAGTGTAATACTCCAAAGTCAAGAGAAGAGAGAAAACACAAATTTCACACTCAATCATCCGATGTCCCAAAGGAGTCCCTTCTCTTTCTTATACAAACAAAGAGGATTCCTCCAAGGAAGCTCCACCATAGGATTAAGCACACAGATAGGTGACATGTCAACAAGCTCCACCCTTGGATTACTTACTTGGATGGGTGACATGTTGGTCCTGGTCCTATCTGGTTGGTCAAACAAGCTTTGACTGAAGGGAATCTTCTTGTAGGAATCTCAGAATCATGTGGATGAGATACCATTGGAAATCTCTTGATGAGACAAAGCAGGAGGGGAAGGCCAACCTTTTCTCCATTTGGGGTGGGGGGGGGGGAATTTACATATTTTTGAGGCCTAATTCATCCGTTTAGACCTCTAAAATTGCCTTCAAAGAATTCAGGCATATTTTGGTTCCTACTCTATTAGTAGAGGTCCACTTTTGGTAAGACCACTTTCTGATCTGTTTAGTCCATCATGTGTAACATCCTTCTAGATGTTATCAAACCAAATCTCACCTTTAAATCATATGTCTAGCTATTGGTTTTAAGGTTTTCAAGTCTATTTTGGTTCCTACTCTATTAGTAGAAGTCCACTTTTGGTGAGACCCCTTTCTGATCTGTTTATTCCATCATGTGTAACATCCATCCAGATGTTACCAAACCAATTCTCACCTTTAAATCATATGTCTAGCTATTGGTTTTAAGGTTTTCAAGTCTATTTTGGTTTCTACCATATTAGTAGAAGTACTCTTTTGATGATACTTCTATTTGATCTATTTTGACCATCGTGTATGACATCATTCCAAATGTTATCAAACCAAATTTCACATCTAGATCATATGGCTAGCTCTTGGTATTATATACCTCCCTCCTTTTAAGATGCAACGTCCTCGTTGTGCATCTGTTGCTCAAACGCTTGCACCAATATTGGTGCATATGTCAAATTGGCAGCAAGCTCCCAAGTTGTTTCATTGAGGGGGTAACCTTTCCATTGTACTAGATAGTCCACCCGCAGATGGCGAGTACCACACAAGCGTTTTTGGAGAATATGCTCCATTTCATATTCCTCCGTGCAATCAATGAGTGTCAGACAAGGTCAAATGTCTTGTATGGAATGACAGTGGCCTGATCAGGGAGCATATTTGCATAGTAGTGAAACATAGAGCATTGGATGGATCTTCATGTGTGGTGGTAGCTTGAGGTGATAGGCCATAGCGCCGACTTGACAAAGAATCAAGAAAGGCCCAATAAAACAAGGTCTGAGCTTACAAGGTCCAACTAATGTGAGGTTGGTTGTTAATAGCCACACTTGATCCCCAACATTGAGCTCTATGTGCCTACAATATGCATCAGCATACTACTTCTGTCCATTTTGCCCAATCTATAATTTGTGTTTGGCGCTCTTCACACCTAGTTGGATTCTAGAAACAAATGTGTCGACTACGTTGACCTTGGTAGCCATCGATTGGATCTTCATCAAGCTAGAAGGTGTGAAGAGATGCTCACCATACATGAGGAAGAACGAAGTGACCTAGGTGGATGCATTCACTAAATTGTTGTAAGAAAATTCCGCCAACTGGAGTAAGGTGTCCCACCTCTCTTGCTCTTCTAAGGTGAAGCCGCATAACGTGTCTTCAATAGTGTAATTAGCCCACTCTATTTGTCCATTTGTTTGTGGGTGGTAAGCTGTGGACATGGCCAACTTGGTTTTGAAGAACCCAAAGAGTGTTCGCCAAAATAAACTAGTGAATTGAGTACCTCTATCAATGATGAGTATTCGAGACAAGCCATGGTGAGAGAAGACTACATCTAAGTATAATTGAGCTAGTTATGAAGTGGTCACATCCTTGGTGGTAAGGCGTACATGAATTTTTTGGCTGAGCTCGTCCACAAAGACCACAATGGAGTCAAACCTTGAGGTGGTCTTGGGTAATTCATAGATGAGATCCATACTCACTTGTTCCCAATGTTGGGTAGGAGTGGGGAGAGGTTGAAGGAGCCCTACAAGAGCTTGACTAGAAGTTTTGTTCTATTGAAAAAGTAGGTTGCTGCGCACGTAGTCCATCACATCATTGCTCATCTTGGGCCAATAATAATGGCATTGGATTGCATCCAAGGTCTTGTCCACTTTGACATGACCTGCAATGGCCAAATCATGACATTCCGCTAGAATGGTTGTGCATAATTCTAGGACATTTAGGATCCATAATCTGCCATCACGAAAGGTGAGTCCTTGGGTGCTGGTGACACCTTTGGAAAATTGCACTTCTACAATTTGTAGATCAGTTTTTGCAGTAGTCAAAATCTCATGCCAAAATTTAGGGTTAATTTTAACCTCTACAACCAAGTTGTTTGCCATTGGGTGCATGCATCTGCAAGTTGCTCCTAACCTTCCATGTAGGTGATTGTCATGTTGAAGCATTGTCACCACTTTGCCCTATGAGCCGGCTTGTGTCTCACTTAGGATGAACCTCAGATGGCTATTATGGTAGCGCACCATGGACTAAGAAGGCAAGGAATCCCAACTCCATCATGCTCCTCCAAGGCTAACACTCAAAGACTCAAGACATTGCTCACTAGAGAATTCAATGAGAGAGAGATAGCTGCAAATGAAAGGATGATGAGTAACTCATCACCCCTTTTTTATATACTTGTGAAATAGTTACGCACCAAAGTTACTAATTCTAGAGTACCTCAAGTTACTAGGCTAAAAGTCAAGTAAAGTCAAAAAGTAGAAAGGAATACCCATTCACATGGGTATATTTCACTAGCATGTGATCTTATCTTGACTCAATCACTAAGTCAAGGATTCCTTCACATGGGCTATCCTTGGACTATAGAAGAATCCAAAACAAAAAGGCTTACGGGCCCAAGAGTTCTCAACTCTTTCCTCAAAGCCAAACACCTAGGGATAATACCAAGTCAACACACTAGAATCCAAAATAGCGGTGCTCATCTTTTCCACTTCCTCTAAAGTAAGGTCCCCTCTATCTTAGCTATGACTAACTTTAGCTAATCATGACTAATGTAGAACTATCCTTTATCTCTATATAAATAATATCTCTCAAGTACTTGTAATACCAAGCTAAATATCATAATACCACACACATGCACAAATAAGTGTTACATTTACCTCCGTACTAAGTTTTCACTTTGTCCTCAAAGTGAAGGTCTCTCTACCTTTTATGATATATTTTCAACTTATCATGGTTAATCTTATCAAAGTGTCTTCCTCCTAGCTCCTTGAGATCATAGGTGTAATTGCGCCACACCTTCTCTACTATGAAAGGTCCAAAGTACTTAGGCAAAAACTTCTTTTGCACTCTCTTGAATCAAATAGAATCAAACAACATTACCCACTCACCTTCTTTGAAAGGCTCCACCTTCTTCTTGCCTTGCCTCTTGTCATAGCTTTCCTTTTGTTTCCTTTGGGCTTGCTCCACTCGAACCATAGCAACTGCTCTTGCCTCTTCCAACTCCATGAGTTGATCCTTCCTTGACTTCTCTACATCACCTCCTTGTGCTTCTTCAATCTCCTATGAATGATTTGGAAGGTAGGAAGATCAAAGTGAATAGGTAAGGTAGACTCAATACCATATACCAATTGAAATGGAGAATATCCAGTGGAAGTCTTCATGGTTGTCCTATACTCCCACAAAACTGCATGAATCCTCTTGTCCCAATGATGTTTAGCCCCCTCCATTTCTGCATCTTTGGCCAACATCATGCACAAGGTCTGATTGGTTCTCTCTGCCAAGCCATTGGAAATTAGGTTATAGGATGTAGTTACGCTATTTGTGATAGACAAATGTTGTAGCATGGCTATAGTAATGCTTCTTGTAATTCTCCTCCTCTATCAGAAACCAACTCCAAAGGGCATCCAAATCTAGTGATAATGCATTCATAAGGAAATCTACCAACTTCATCTTCATTCTTGTCCCTCAATGGTCTAGCCTCAACCCACTTGGTAAGATAATCAGTGACTACAACAATGTACCAATTGTTCCTTGGGGTTTTATTGAGAGGACCTACAAAATCAATTCCCCACTTCTCAAAAGGTCCTAACAATAGAATTGATCTAAGAGGTGGAGTGGATGTAGACTTTCTAGCAAAAGCTTGACAAACATGACAAGTTTTGCAATAATCAAGACAATCCTTGAAATTCCCTCTCTAATGGTAACCTGCATCTAGAATCTTGAAAGCAATCACCTTTCCTACAAAGTGTCCTCCACACACTAAACCTTGAGACTCTTCCTTACCCACTGCTCTTTGAAGTAGACCATCTGCTCCTTGGTGAAAAAGAATATCCTCCACCATTGTGTAAGGTCTAGATCTTGCTGCAAGGGCCTTCCTCTCCCTAGCATGCATCCCTTCTGGATAGTTACTCTTGTCATAAAATCCACAATCTCCTTGTACTCCATTGGAACCTCTTGAGTGACTGAGATTATCATGAGCTCCTCATCCGGGAAGGAATCATCCACTGGATCATCTCCATCATGATCATAGGCTCTAGATAACAAATCAGCATTTGCATGTTTCTTTCCTTGCCTATCCTCAATGGTGTAGCCATACTCAGACAAGAGTATCATCCACCTTGCTAGTCTCTCTTCAACATTAAGCTTGTTGAAGATGTACTTCAAAGCCTTGTGATCCGTGACAATGGTGGCTTTCCCTCCAATCAAGTAGTGTCTAAACTTCTTGAGACCAAAGATCATTGTCAACCCTTCTCTCTTTGGGATAGAGTAGTTCTTTTTTATTGAAACTATCTACCTACTACCATAAGCTATTGGATGATCATTGTGGTGCTCATATTTTTTGTTTTTTTTTTCTATTTATTAGCATTTGAGGGAAGAAGGAAACACGGAAAGCCAAATTGCAAAAGAAGGAATAGACGGAAGTGACTTTGGAGGAAATCCAAAGAAGTCGAGATCGGATCCGATGATGAAAGTACTCAAGAGAGAGGTACAATGGAAGAAGTCCAAAGAGCATCATCTTTGGATCGAGAAGCGTAGGCGATACAAAGACCGTCTAACAACCTTGGTATGTGGCAAGAAAGTACACTTCAAGAAACGGCGGAGGCAAAAGAGGCATGTCTTGACAGTGATGAGACAGCAACATGCAAAAGAGTGGAAGTTGACTTTGAAATTGACTGAAGAATGACTGCAATTTGGGGTAATATTAAATTGCAATTGCGCATGGACAAGTTGAATATACCAAGTAAATTTACAACTCCTTTGAGTAGTCATCTTGTAGTAATGCTTATCAGGAAGCCAATTGAGAGTGCAATTTTCTGAAATCCAGAAGGGATTAGAGTGTTGTCCAGGAGAAGGCATATTCTTTCAATGCCAAAGAGCAAGAGAGCAGATCATGGCAAAGGTCACAAATGCTTGGGCAGTGCAAAGTTTCATAATTTGTAGGTTAGATGTTGTAGCCAGAATCAAAGTCTTGAATAGACTTTGTATTGCATTTTTAGCATGGAATTGGAATTTCAGTTTCCTAGGAGTGATGGCAGAGATAGCTGCCAGTAATTGTGAGGAGGGCTCCAAAGTCAAAGAGAAGAGAGGGAATCCGGCTCAATGGACTGAGTTGGATCGGAGGTTAGTGTTGGGGAAGGAAGCAGGAGAACTGATGGGGATCACCTTCTATTGGAAGTGTGATGTTGCGGAAGAAACGGTGGAGATCCAAAATTTGTTCTTTGCTCTGAGAACAACAAATGGTTACAAGGTGGAGTCCTATTAGGACATAATTAGATGAAGTATTGTGGGGATGATTATGGCCATGTTCAAACCAGAACAGACAACTTACGTGAACATGCAGCAAGCGGTCTTCTTCCACCAGATGTTTGTAGGGGTAAAGGTGAATTGGGCAAAGTGTTTTCACCACCAAACGAGGCAAATGGTGATTGATTGGAGGATAAGTTTGCCTCCACATTATTTTGCACCATTTGCCGCACATTTTTACTTTGGGTTGAATTTGCTAACAGTAGAGCATCGCATGGTGTTGCATTTCCATCCTGATTTAAGACGGGAAGCAGATGAAGAAGAACGACAATATATGACACACCTGCAAGCTAATGATGATCACATTTTGAAGACAGGACAATGGAAGATGGAAGAAGTCACAAGTCCAAAGAAGAAGAAGCACAATAAACCCAAAGAAGCAAAGTCGCCTCTAGCTCAAAGGAAGACCCGAAGACTGGTTCTATAGGGTAAGAAGATGGTGAGAGAAGCATCATCGAAATCAGAGTCTGAAGGGGAAACAAAGTTGCAAGGAGAGGAATCAGAAGAAGATGAACTCACTTTACAAAGTGAGGAGTCTGGAAGTGAGAGTGAGGGGGAACTTGAGGTTCAACAAGCGGTTGGAGTAAGTAAAGCTTGTCATGTGATGATTGACAGAGTACCTGGAACAACAAATCATTGCATAGCCCTGGTGGTGGATGAGAAGAGGCCAGAAAAGTGGAAGGAGTACCCTGTGGGGCCGAGTTCAATCGGTAAGGAAGAAGAGAGCTCGGAAGCAGTGTCTCTAAAGATACAAAGATCACGACTTTGGCAGAAGGAGCCGATGGAAGAGCTGAAGTACAAAGACAAGGACAAAGACAAAGAGAACTTTGGTGGGATACAGTATCTAATGAAGGTTGTCATCTCATAGCTGGAAATATTGAAGGAGCATCAGAGGGTAATTCCTCAAGATCATAGAAAGGTAATGAATGAGTTGCAGGTGGTGAAGTATGTGTTGAGTGAAGTGAAGGGGTTGCAGGAGCAAGAAGTCCAAAGAAATGAAGAAATTGAAGAACTTTGGATGGATGAAGCCTTGAAGAAGAAGACTTTTGAGATGTTGCAAGAGAGTTGTGAGTCAAGAGGGAAAGAACTGCAGAAGCAAGCTGAGGAATTGAAGGAGCAGGCAATGTTGCTGAGCAAAATGAAGGAGGAAATTAGTGATGTACGCATCAAGAATATTCATTTGAAGGTGACAGCAGTGATAATGGAGTAGGAGTTGGACAGCTTGAAGAAGAGTGCAGCTAGGAAGGATCAAGCATGGCAGAGAGAGTTAGTAGTCAGGCATGAAGAAGAAGAAAGATTGCACAAGTTGGTACAAAGTGCTGAGCTACAAAGTTCACAATATGCGGAGAAGAAGAAGATGCTTGCTGCTGAGTATGAAGACTAGTTAAAGATGTACCGTGAAGAGCGGAAGGCAGAGCGATCTCAAGGATATGAGTCGGAATTGGTAGGAGAAGTGGCAGGAAAGTTGCGAGCAATCTTGAGCACATAGGCTGAAGGGAGATTGGAAGAAGCACGTCTACATGAGCTAAAGTTGCTTGTACAAGAAACTCGGAAGAGAAGAGCTAAAGATGTAGATATGAATAATTTGCTGATACAATTAAGGGAGCGAGTAGATAGGAAAATGTAAGAAGTAGGGGACAATGTCAGTCTTAGATTGAATTAAGTTAAAATAGAGTTAGAAAGAATTAGGAGTAGTGACGGCGGAGAGGAAGTCCGATGTTGCAGAAGTCAGAATACAGGTGTCATCTGACTTCTTATTTGACACATTAGAGAAGAGTGGGTCAGGAGATAAGGAAGTAGATAGATTACTCATGAGTTCAATTGTAGATTGTAGTGAAGAAGTACTAGAAGTAGTGAAGGACTTGTTAGAATCAGACATACCCAAAGAAGGAAAAGTGATAGGAAAATCATCAGGTTTGAAAGCTGATGATGAGGTAGACATCGGATCGGGGTAGTAACAATTTTGAGATAGGAAGAGGCAGATATGAAGAGATGGATTGTCGATTTGGATCTGCAGGTAGGAAGAAATGTTAGGAAGCGGTGCATAAGTAGGAAGAACTGCCATTTGCTTCAGTATTTAAGGGGAGCATTTGCAGTACTATGTTGTTCAGTATTCAAATTTCTGAAGATAGATAAAGCAAAGTGCTGGTTTTTAGTGGTCGTTGCTTGAGCTTAATTCCGATTGTCAATTCTGTGTTTGTGTTTGTGAGTGTGTGGAGAATTTTGAAGTGCAAGTCAATGGGTATGTGGATGTTGGATTTTGTAGCCTTGATCTTCATTTTATGTGTTTGATCTTGAGTGAAGTGCATCGGAGCAATGCCTTGACAGATCTAACAGGAATTGTAGTGTTGGTAGTATTTTGCATTTGTGAGTGCAGCAGTGGAGGGGTGGAACACAATTCTGAGGCGAATTGTTCTTTGCAATGAAGTGCCATCTTTGGGAGAATCTGAATCATCACAATCAAGAGTTGTTTGGACAGAATTTGCTATGTTGTAATTATGTGTGTGTATTTGTGACAAGTTGTCAAGATTGTGAGCTTGTTACTCTCTTCTGGGTGTAGTTGCTACCTGAGAGACTAAAGACGCAACCAAGAAGATCTAGATGTTACTGTTTGACTTTGCATTTGACCAATTTTGAATCATATCCTTGCGGGAACAAACTTTACTTACCCAATTACTGCAAAAGTGATAGTTGCCGGGTTGTCACATGATTTTTGGCACCGCTGCCAGGGATACAAAAGTCAGAAGAGGAAGAATACAAGGCCAAATTCAAAATAGGGTGTCAAAGCAATATGAATGTTTGCATTGAGAGAACAACGGGAAGAGAGTTTGGAGACAAACATTGCATCATGAAGAAGAAGAACGTCTAGAGATCCAATCTACTTTTGCCAAAACTAAACGAGAAGCGTTGGACTTTCAACTTCTCCACAAAGTTCAAGAAGCTTTGCAAGAACTCAAACAAAAGAAACACAAAGGAGGGTGGCAAGGCTACTTTTTGTCCCCGTCTTCCAAGAAGAAGAAAGACTCAAGCGGGCTGACATATGCATTACAACCCAATACATCGACTTCCTTGGAAGCTGTAAAGGAAGTCAAATTCATTAAGAAGTCTGTTTGCAAAAAGACAACACAAACACTTACAGAAGAAGAGTGTCAACATCTTGTACGTATGATTCCAAAGGAATTTTGAAGACCATTTGGAAGGTGTGGAACCTCTTACTTCTATTTGGGTTGAAGTCAACAAAACCAAAGAAGAAGAAATTGTTGAAGAATACCCCACTTTGAACTTGACTAATTGGAACCCTTGGGCAGCCACCACGGTGTCCATACCAAGCAGCTCTTTGGTTCCCTCAAGTTCAAACTTACCACAGCCAATTACGCCGCATCAAATGATGACTTTGTTACCTATGGCCCGACATGCCTATCAGAAGTATAAGGGGATAGAACAAGACAAAGACACTGACAATTTTATCGAGGAGTTCAAAGTCATTTCCTTTGCCAACAAGGAACATGACTTTGCAGATTGACTGTGGGATTTTCCAAGTCTGATCCGAAAGAAAGCTCGGAGTTGGTACACCCATGTAACTCAAAAGGGGTCACACCAGCAAATTGGGCAGACTTACAAAATGGCTTCTTGGAACTATTTTGGGAAGTGGATTATGATACGAGTGTCTTTGCGGCACTTAATGATTTGGACCAAGGGAAGAAGGAAAAATTGAGAGATTACTCTGAGCGGTTCATGGCCCTATCAAACCAAGTTCCAAAACAATCTGGTGTGGTGGGTTACTCCAATGCCCAAGCCATTACCTGGTTCCTTGGAGGACTTTCACCGGAGATTTGTATCTTTGCCAAGGAGAGGAATGTAACTTCCCTTGACAAAGTCCTCAAACATGTTGCCCAATATGAGGCGGCTCACTCCCACTTGTCTAGCAACCAAAGAAATCAGGAGAAGAAAGGCAAGAAGCCTAGATGGAGAGCTTCTCGCAACACCTCCCCTTCTTCGGAGGAATCCTCCACATCTTTGAGTTCTTCTTTGGAATCCGATAAAGAAACCAAGCCACGAAGAATACAAAGATGTGGAGGAAAGAAACCAGTAACACTACCAGCAAAGAATCTACCTAAGGCGGATCAGAAGCTGGAGACTCTTATTAAAGAGTTCACGGATTTCAAGATCCAGATGATTGGCGCTAAGGACCAAAGAAAGCCCCCGTCATCTGGTCGACCAAATGTATGGTGCACTGCGTGTGGTAAATCCGGCCACACTCATACGAAGTGTTTGACCTGCACTACATTTCTAGTGCAACAAATTGATTGGGTTCCCGGTTGGGACCAGAGTGAGGAAGAAGAGGTTGTATACCAAACCCAAGAGGTACAGTCTCCGGCAAGCACATCATATCAAGGTCTAAGGTATGGACCAAGGGAGTACAATAATAATGCTCCCCCACGAAGACCATCAATGGGCGGCCAAAATAGACCTCAAAATATTGCACCAAGTGCTTGTTACAATTATGGCTTGATGGTACATTGGTCTCCAAATTGTCCGGAGCCAAGACGGCAAATTGGGTATGTGCCCCTTTGTGGAAATTGTAAAGGATCGGGGCACACGGGAAATCAATGCCCGCAACAACCCAACCCAAAGCCGCCTATAAAGTATGAACAGATCTCCGCTGAGCATGCTGCACTCCAAGCAAAAGGGAATACAAATGTAAATTGTATCACACTTGAGGAAGAGAGACCTCAAGAAGGGAGTCCCGCTTTAGAAGGAGAATGGCCGGACCTCAAAATTTTGAAGGTAGAGACACACGCGGGGAGGAAGAAGTGAGATCCCAAAGAAGTGAGTATTATGTCTTTGTCTTCACAAAAAGCAAAGAGACTACGCCCGAAAGCTATCCTTTCTATTAAGAAGGAAAAGATCCTAGCAAAAGCTAAAGCAAAAGCCTTGTAGAAAGAAATTAAGGAAGCAATACTCCGTGCACGAGAGATGAGTTTGGAGGAGAACACAAAGACATAGCCTCTAGTTTTTCTGGCGGATATCAGGTCCAAAGTAAAAGACTTGATCCAAGCCGAAGTTGGTCAACCTGATGATCATTGGGTCAAGGACATACGTACTCCAATTACCATCCTTAAGCACCCCAAGGTCTGATTTGAACAAGGACAAACTTTGGATCTAAAGACAAAGGCAAAGAAGGTGAAATTGGGAGGGGTTCCACAGTACAATATTGTGGCTGATATGGCGTCTACAAGTGCTAACATCACATTTAAGCAATTGTGGGAGGACAATAAGCTGTACAAAAAGCAGCTGAGTTCAGCCATCAAGAAAGTAAGGGCGATGACCAAGAAAGATTTGCCCGTAATTTATTGTATTGAACAAGAAGATTTGGGATCTCTTGAGGTGGATGCGGAGATAGCAGGCTGTATGATCATATCCATACCCATTGATTTGGGGTCGGGTGTGAATGTCATGAAGAAGACACTGCACATTGACTGGGGTATACAATGTTTGAACCAACACCCCGAATTCTGAAATTTGCGGATCAAACTAGGAGACGGCCCTTGGGCATGCTGTCAAATATCACCACGATCATTGGAGGGGTGCCCTTCAAATTGAATTACATTGTGTTACGACCAATAACAAAAATTGGTTATCCTCTCTTGATCGGAAGACCCTGGTTGTACAATGCACAATTCATTGTGGATTGGCACTAGCAAAAATTAAGGTTTAAAGACATTTCATCCAAAGAGTAGAAGTTGGTGACCATGAGTTATACAAAGGTTCCTCACCTTGGGGAAACTACTTTGTCACAAGATGAAGATGAATCTGGAGATTCATCAACTTCATCTTCCGAAGACTCCAAAGACAAAGTCCAAGTTAATTACCCGGAATGCTACGGGGTAGAGGTTGAGACCCATACAATGTTGCCTTGGGTGAACAAGACTTGGAGGGAGGAGGTTTGACTGCAATACATCTCGAGTTGAGCCGAGTAAGCTATGTTGAAGGCGTCAGCAACCTCAATGACTATCAAGATGTGGTCTTGACTGAAGGAAATTTTTTGAAGATTTTGAAGATAGTCATTGCGGAGGAGTTGGTAGGATACACTGCCCTCTTTATAGAATTCTAAGATATATTTGCCTGGTCTATTGATCAAATGCAGGGCATTCCATGAGAATTTGGAGAACATCGGATTGATCTGGTTGAAAGTGTAGTTCCGGTTTGGCAAAGACAATACCGCCTGAACCCAAAGTACTCCCTCTTGGTGAAAGACAAAATTTACAAGTACTTAGTGGCCGGAATAATCTTTCTTGTCTTGAGTAGTGAGTGGGTTTCCCCCATTTTCATTGTTCCGAAGAAGAAGACGGGAAAGATTTGAGTGTGCCAAGATTTTTGCAAATTAAATGCTGTCACAAGAAAGGATCATCATCCTTTGCCTTTTGCTGATACAATTTTGGACCAAGTAGCTGGTCATCCTTGTTATAGTTTTCTTGATGGATTTTCAAGATATAATCAAGTATCCATCCAAGAAGAGGACAAGGATAAAACCACATTCATAACCGATTGGGGCATCTTTGCTTACAATCAAATGCCCTTTGGGTTGTGCGATGCTCTTGCTACTTTCCAACGGATGATGAATATGATCGTTAAGGATTTTCTGCATAAATTTGTGGAAGTCTTCATTGATGATTTTTGTGTGTTTGGACAAAGAGATCTACATTTGGATTACCTTCACCAAAATTTTGAAGGTGTTGTTTTGCCGGTTTGTCATTACATCCTGAGAAATGCTTCTTTGTAATGAAAGAGGGAATTCTTTTGGGGCATTGGGTATCAAGCCGAGGTATTGAAGTTGATGTCGAGAAGGTCAAAGTAATCTCAACTTTGGAATCCCCAAAGAATATTTGGGAACTGAGAGCCTTCTTAGGACATGTTGGATACTACAGATGCTTTGTGTCAAATTATGCGGTGTTGGCTACACCCCTTACAAAGCTACTGAAGAAGTCCAAAGACTACTTGTGGGAAGCCGTGCAAGAAGATGCTTTCCAAGTATTGAAGCGGAAATTGGTTGAAGCACTAGTTATGAGGGCCCCAAATTGAGATGCCCCTTTTCATATGTATGTGGACACTTCACCCATGGCAATTGGAGTTTTCTTAAGTCAAAAGGATGAGAAGAAGAAGGACTATCCGGTCTATTATGCCAACCGACAATTATCAGTCTCAAAAAAGAACTATTCAATGACTGAACAAGAAGCACTCGGAATGGTGTATGCCTGCAAGAAATTTTGCCACTACCTATTGGGATATGAGTTTGTCTTCTATGTTGACCATTATGCATTGCAACACTTGGTCAAGAAGTCAGATTTGTCTGGGCGAATTGCACGATAGATCTTTTTGTTACAAGAATTCACATACACTGTACAAGGAAGGGAGCTTTGCATTCAAATGCGGACTTCTTATCCAAGTTAGAAACTCAAGACCAAGACTTGGAAATCAATGATCGGTTTCTTGATGAAGAGCTATATCATTTGATGGCTGTTTGAAGTATGAGGTATGTGGCCAAATATCACTATCTGCATATGTGTCATTTTCATGAGGGGCTAGACCCAGAGCAGAGGGCAGTCTTCCTCCAAAAAATGGGACCACACCAATTAAAACACAACATTTTGTTTAAGATGGGCAAAGATGAAGTACTTCAAAGATGTTTGGAGGCATACAAAGTCGGAGGAATCATTGAATCCTTACACTCGGAAGCATCGGGAGGACACTATGCCTTGAAAAATACGGTGAAGAAAATTCTTTCAGCAGGGTATTGGTGGCCTACAATGTATAAAGATACTTACGCCCATATTTGAAGTTGTGATGCAGGTCAAAGAATAGGGAAACCAATGGCAACTTCCTAATGGCCTTTGAAACCAATTTTGCCCTTGGCACCATTTGAGAAATGGGGTGTTGATTTTGTGAGCCCTATTCAACCAGTGACCCGTGTCACAAGGAAGAGATACATCTTGGTATGCATCGATTATGCTACCAAGATGGTAGAAGTAGAGGCAACACAAAGAGATGATGCAAAAACAATTGCAGAATTTTTCTTCCAAAACATCATTTTCCATTACGGGTGTCCTCTAGAATTGGTCAGTGATCAGGGAACTCATTTTTAGAACTCAATGGTGGAAGTGGTAACCAAGTATTTCCAAATTAAACATTGGAAGACCACGCCTTACAACCCAAAAGCGAATGGACTCACGGAGAAGGCGAACGGATTGTTGTGCAAAATTTTGGATAAGGTGACAGTTAACTATGCCTACAATTGGGACACAAAGTTACCTACAGCTTTGTGGGCATATCAAACAACTGAAAAGATTACTACCAAGCAAAATCCTTATTTACTGATATACGGATTACATCCCATACTACCTGTTGAATTTGAAGCACAGACATATCAAATTGAATGCGAAGAACAATTGTTGGAGGAAGAAAGCCAAGATCTTCGGATCCATCAACTGATGTGGTTAGAAGAGAAAAGGGACAATGCAATGCAAACCACAAAGGAAGTCCAAGAACAACAAAAGGTCAGGCATGATAAAAGAATCAAACCTATGCCTGTTTAGGAGGGGGACTTGGTGTTGTTATATGACAATTGCCGCATATTTTTTCCAGGAAAACTACATTTGAGGTGGATGGGGCCGTACCGTGTGATGCACATATATGTCAATGGCTCTATTCAACTTGCAGACCAGGACAACAATACTTTTGCCACTCACGTAAACGGGTGGAGGGTTAGAAAATATTGGACCATGGACCTAACTTTGTATAAAGAACCGGTTGTCGGTGTTCACGGGGATGCTCACATTTGAGGGAGGGGTATGTAGTGCCCACATTTTTTGTATTTTTTTTGTATATTTTTTCTGTACATTTGAGGGATTAAGTAAACATAGAAAGCCGAATTATGAAAGAAGGAATGGACAAAAGTGACTTTGGAGGAAATCCAAAGAAGTCGAGATCGGATCCAATGATGGAAGTACTCAGGAGAAGGGTACGACGGAAGAAGTCCAAAGAGCATCATCTTTGGACCGGGAAGCGCAAGCAATACAAAGACCATCTAACAACCTTGGTACATGGTGAGAAAGTATACTTCAAGAAATGGCAGAGGCAAAAGAGGCATGTCTTGACAATGATAGGACCGCAACACACAGAAGAGGGGAAGTTGACTTTGAAACTGACTAAAGAATGACTGCAATTTGGGGTAATATAAAACTATGATTGTGCAAGGACAAGTTGAATATGCCAAGTAAATTTCCAATTCCTCTGAGTAGTCGTCCTATAGTAATGCATGTTAGGAAGCCAATTGAGAGTGCAATTTTCTGAAATCTAGAAGGGGTTAGAGTATCTCGTCCAAGAGAAGGCATAGTCTTTCAATGCCAAAGAACGAGAGAGTAGATCATGGTGAAGAAGGTAAAAATGCTCAGGCAGTGCAAAGTTTCACAATTTGTAGGTTAGATGTTGTAGCCAAAATCAAAGTCTTGAATAGACTTTGTATTGCATTGTTAGCATGGAACTGGAATTTTAGTTTCCCAAGAGTGATGGTAGAGATAGCTGCCAGTAATTGTGAGGAGGGCCCCGAAGTCGAAGGGAAGAGAGGGAATCCGGCTTGATGGACTAAGTTGGATTTGAGGTTAGTGTTGGGGAAGGAAGCAAGAGAACCGACAGGAATCACCTTCTATCGGAAGTGTGATGCTATAGAAGAAACGACGGAGATCCAAAATTTGTTCTATGCTCCAAGAACAACAAATGGGTACAAGGTGGAGTCTTCGGGACCCGATTAGACAAAGTATCATGAGGATGATTATGGCCATGTTCAAACCAAAATGGATGACTTACGTGAATATGTAGCAATTGGTCTTCTTCCACCAGATGTTTGTAGGGGTAAAGGTGAATTGGGCAAAGTGTTTTCATCACCAAATGAAGCAGATGGTGATCAATAACTGCTAGTAATTGTGAGGAGGGCCTCGAAGTCAAAGGGAAGAGAGGGAATCCGGCTCGATGGACTAAGTCGGATTTGAGGTTAGTGTTGGGGAAGGAAGCAAGAGAACCGACGGGAATCACCTTCTATCAAAAGTGTGATGCTATAGAAGAAACGGCGGAGATCCAAAATTTGTTCTTTGCTCCAAGAACAACAAATGGTTACAAGATGGAGTCCTATCGGGACCCGATTAGACAAAGTATCATGGGGACGATTATGACCATGTTCAAACCAGAATGGACGACTTACGTGAACATGCAGCAAGCGGTCTTCTTCCACCAGATGTTTGTAGGGTAAAGGTGAATTGGGCAAAGTGTTTCACCACCGAACAAGGCAGATGGTGATCAATTGGAGGACAGGTTTGCCTCCACATTATTTTGCACTATTTGCAGCACATTTCTACTTTGGGTTGAATTTGCTAATAGCAAAGGAGAGGCATTGCATGGTGTTGCATTTCCATCCTGATTTAAGATGGGAAGCGGATGAAGAAGAGCAACAATATATGACACACTTGCGAGCCAATGATGATCACTTCTTGAAGACACGACAATGGAAGATGGAAGAAGTCACAAGTCCGAAGAAGAAGAAACGCAGTAAACCCAAAGAAGCAAAGTCACCTCCAGCTCAAAGGAAGACCCAAAGACTGGTTCTGCAGAGTAAGAAGATGGTGAGAGAAGCATCGTCGGAATCAGAGTGTGAAGGAGAAACAAAGTCGCAAGGAGAGGAATCAGACAAAGATGAACTCACTTTACAAAGTGAGGAGTCTGGAAGTGAGAGTGAGGAGGAACCTGAGGTTCATCAAGCGGTTGGAGTAAGTGAAGCTTGTCATGCGATGATTGACAGAGTACCTGAAACAATGAATCATTGCATAGCCCTGGTGGTGGATCGGAACAATGCCTTGACAAGTCTAAGAGGAATTGTGGTGTTGGTAGTATTTTGCGTTTGTAAGTGCAGCACAAAGTTGATGTGAAGCAATTTTGATCAAGGAATTTGTGCCTTCAGTGGAGGGGTGGAGCACAATTCTGAGGCAAAATTGTTCTTTGCAATGAAGTGCCATCTTTGGGAGAATCTGAATCATCACAATCAAGAGTTGTTTGGACATAATTTGCTATGTTGTGATTATGTGTGTGTATTCGTGACAAGTTGTCAAGATTGTGAGCTTGTTACTCTCTTCTGGGTGTAGTTGCTACCTGAGAGACTAAAGACGCAACCAAGAAGAACTACATGTTACTGTTTGACTTTGTATTTGACCAATTCTGAATTGTATCTATGTGGGAACAAACTTTACTTACCCGATTACTACAAGAAAGATATTAGCCGGGTTGTCACAATCATGCCCATCTTGGTCTAATTGACTAAGAGTGCATCTTATAGCTTCATTAGAAGCATTGTGTAGAGGATGAAAGGCTTACTCCAATCAAGTTTGGCAAGAATTGGAGCTACAACAAGGGATTGCTTGAGCTCCTCAAAAGCTTTGAGAGCCTCCTTTTCCTCCAAAATCACCATGTAATCTACACCCTTCTTCATGTAGATGGTCAATGCATAAGCCTTGTTGGAAAATGAGAAGATGAACCTCCTATAGTATCCAACCATCTCCAAGAACTGGTGTAACTTTGTCAAGCTTGAAGGGAATGGAAGTCTGAGATTTCCTCACCTTCTCAGGATCAACTGCTATTCCATCCTTGAAGATGATGTGCCCTAAAAGTAGACCTTCTTCACATCCAAAAATGCACTTCTTTGGGTTGAGTGATGCATTTGCCTCATCCAAGCGTTGCAAGACCTTGATTAGGTGCTCTTCCTTACTCCAATAGACACAAAAGTCATCAATGAAGTCTCTCACAAATTTCCCAATGAAAGATTCAAATACCTTGTTCATGAACCGTTGGAATGTAGCTGGAGCATTGCAAAGCCCTAAAGGCATGACCTTGAAAGCGTAAGTTCCCCAAGGTGTGGTGAATGTGGTGAGTTGCTGATGCTCTAGTGCAATCTTGACTTGGTTATATCCGTTATAACCATCTCCAAAACTATACCTCTCATGACCTGTAACCTCCTCCAAGATCTCATCAATGAATGGCAATAGGTAGTAGTCCTTCTTGGTAACAGCATTGAGCTTCTTGTAATCCACACATACTCAAAGCTTGCCATTCTTTTTCTTCACAATGACAATTGGAGACATCCATTCTGAATTCTCCACCTCAAAGATAAATCCAGCCTCCTTGAGCTTATCAATCTCCTCCTTCACAATTAAAGATATTGGTGGGCTAATGCAACGTTGCTTTTGGCAGATTAGTCTTGCATGTGACTCCACCTCTATCTTGTGCTCCTCCAAAGTGACTTCCTTCAAATCTTTGTTACTAAAAGCAAACACATGGATGAACTTGTAGAAAATCTCCTCAAATCTCACCTTCTCCTCCTTTGTAACATTTGGGCCATACTTGAGGGTAGCTAACCTTCTCTTTACCTCCTCAAGATTCAATGGTGATTTATATGGGTCCTTCAAAACCTCTAGCTTAGGTGCAAAATCCATAGCACCCAAGGGATACACATTTGAATCAGATTCAGATTCATCCTCCTCCGTGGAAGCCTCCTCTTCCATGCTTGTGTCCACACTTGAAGCTCCTTCTTCAGAATCTGATTCCCAATAATCAAAAGATGGTGTATCTGAATGTGCAATGTTGGTGGTGTTAGTCATAGGAATTGTGACTCCATGGTTTGGTAGCCCAATCCTCAAGTACCCTTTGTGCCATTGATTAGTTGTGCGTGCTGCTCTCAACCATGGCCTCCCAAGAAGTAAGTCATAGCTTGAATCCTTCAAGACTTGGAAAGTAACTCCCATGACTGAAACTACCACCTTATCCATCACCCCTACTGGTCAAACTTGTTGCTTATTTGCCATGCTCACCACAAATGTTGAAGGTCTTGAGGGTATAATATCCTACTTCTTCATCAACCTTTCTGACATGGCATTTACTATTGATCTTCCATCAACCAATGCATCCTTGATGTTGTGACCATTCACTCTCACATCAATCTTGGAGGCATATTCACAAGCCTCCCATGGTGTTGGCTTGGCCTTGACCACCCCCATTGATACAGGAGCTTTTGCCTTCTTCTTCCTCTTGCTCCTTGTAGAACTCAAACCACCTCTAAGCTCTTTTCTCAAGATAGGGTTCAAAGAAATCAATTGACCCATTGTGTTGTTAGCCTTGTGGCTACCAACATCCTCCAACACATTGTAGTTCCATTGTTGCTTTGAAATCAAGAAATCCTCCATCCCCAAATTCTTCCTTGGAGTCTTTGTTGTTGATGGTGTTGAGGTGCGAGTGCTCCTAGTAGACATAGGAGTATCCTTGCTTGGAGTAAATCCTTGAGAAGAGTGAACATCCTCTGCAAAATGAGCTCTCTTCTTCTCTTGTGCCAAAAGCTCCAAGTTAAGACCCTTGGAGTTTGAGCACTCTCCCTTCTCATACTTGCTCTCAACCACATCTATGGATGCTATCTCCTTACCTTTGTTTGGATTAGGAGCTACTTGGGTTTCACTACCTCTTCCTTTCCCTCTATTGGCTCCCTCATAACCCCTCCTCCATGGTAAGTGGAATTTGGGCAATTCCTTTGGATATGGCCTCTTCCTCCACAACCAAAACAATTTCTATCATTGAAATTGTTAGCTGGTTGGCCTCCTCTATATGGATAGTTTCCATAACTCTTAGGCCCTCTCCCTACATTTTGATCCACCTCTCCCTTCTCCCATAGTTGCACCACATTGATTTTGAGATCTGCAAGTTGTTTTGTGATGGTTTGAAGTGGATCCTTTGGTGGAGGTGCAAGAACTGGAGCAACTACTACTTGTGGTGTAACCATTACCACCAAAGTATCAGAAGTTCCACCATAATTGTAGCCTTGAGGAGGATGCACAACCTCCTTCACCACCAAATCACTCTCATCCCCTTCTAAACTCTCCTCCATACAAATTGCGATCTTGATAGCTTCAACCTTGAAAGAAGGTTTCTCATATCTCACCTTGCTTTTAATTTGTGGTCTCAACCCTCCCATAAAATTCTTGGTGAGCATGGCCCCTATGCCAATCATAGTAGTCTCCACATCATCCGCACCCTTCCTCAACACTATGCAAAATCTGGACTCTAACTTTTCCACTCTTTCCACATAGACTCTCACTTTCTCTCCATCTCCTTGTTTGAGAAAGGAAACCTCACTCATCAACCTCTCATAACTCTCATCAAGGAGAAAGTTCTCAATGAGTGCTGAAGTCAAACTCTCCCAAGACTCTTATTCCCCATCTCTCCTCTCTTTCTTTTCATATTCTGACTCATATCATGTAAGTGTTGCATCCTCAAAGAAATTTGGTAATAATGAGGCCCACTCATTCTTCCTCCTTCCATTTTTTCCTATGAAAGATCTCTTGAAGTCTCTCACAAAGGCCTTGCATCTTCTCCATCTTTGCCAAAGAAAACCAGAAGTTTCCCCATCTTAACTCCCTCACTATCTTTCTTTTCTCTCAAAGTTTTTTTCTCTTTTCTTTCTCTCACTCCATAACTAATAGAGTATGTACATGGCTAACACCATTTGAGAATAATCCACCCTAGGGACCACAAAAGTTTCAGGTTGCTCCAAGATTTCTATAGCAACATCAAATCCTAGAGTACATATTAATCAAACTCTCATGGATAGTTTATCCATAAGTTGAAAGACTATCTCTACTAATCTTGAGAATAGTTGATGAAGGTGGTAGTATTTTTATAGCTGTACAAAGACTCTCTTCAAGATCCTTCACCAAAGTCTCCAAAGTGCTTTTACTCCACTACACTCATGTCCTTTTGGAAGTCCTTCCACTCCATAAACCTCACACAACTCCTTGGGCTTCTCCCTCCTTAGATCTTCTCCCTCCCACTCTTGGTGAAGAAGGTCCAACATGCAAACCCAAGTCAAGTAAGCCTCTCCTTTCTCTCAATCTCTTGCTCTCAAAGGTCAGTGGACATGAACTTGCCTTATGTCCTTTCTCTCCACATATAAAGCACTTAGATTAACTCTTTCCTCCAAGTGGCGTAGGTTTTTGGATCCTCTCAACATTCTCTTCAAATTCTATTGTAAACTCTCTTTTCCTCAAATCCACCCTTAAAATCACCTCAAACTCTTTGTGAACCTTACACAGTCTCAATTTCCACTCTCGATGAAACCTCCATGTTCCCAAGATGAATCTAAACACTCAAACATGCTTTGTGTTGCTCTCAAACTCCTCATGCATGAGATCTCAACTCTGTAGAATTGACCCTTCCTCACAATTTTACTGAAATCTCCCAACCAGTATGTCACAGTCCTCTGAAAATTTTCATACTTGATAACAACTCCAGGTCATCCCTCCCTGCAAAATTTCAGATCTTTTCATTGAGCTATTTGGCCTAGACATCTTTCTATTGAACAAACATATTTCAGATTTGGTCTGAAAACCACCCCACTCATTTCAAAAACTCATAACTCCCTACTCAAGAATTATTTTTCTCTTATTTTTGTGCCAGCAGATGTTATATAACGGACTTAATTTTCTTGGAAATTTCTACAACATTCCACTAAAAATTGAAGAAATGGTAGACTCTGTACAATTTTCCAGAGAGCATATAGTTGCGGGAGCAGTTTACCCTATCAACTTTCAAAAATTCTAGCCCAATGTGCATAATAGCTCTCATAATAATTCCAAGTGTGTTAACTGGAGGACAACCAAAGCTATCATCTGTAGAAATTTCAAGTTCAGATCTCAAAATTGAGATTTTGCCCAAAATCACCTTAATCCCCAAAATCTGCAATCCACCTCACACAATCTCTCCAAATCCTCTCATGTGTACAAGATATCACTTGAAAGACATCATAATGAACTACAAGGTATACAAATGGATCTTGGTTCTCTAATATAAGTTT